>LR738557.1:15596666-16995833 GCA_902685375.1 Neostethus bicornis | reverse complement strand
GCACAGAGAACTCGAAGAAGATAAACTGACAACATAACTGTCATCATAACAACATAACAAACCTAATGGATTGGTTAAAAAAAAAAAAAAACTTCAGAGACGAAGGTATTCCTTTATTTTTTGACCCTGGGATGAACTTTTTTTGACAAACTTCAATAGTATGTAGACTTGCTTACTCCAGTTTACAAAATCTGTCTGTAATAAGAAATTTTCTATTATCCTGTAATAAATAATATATAACATAACTTCTTCATCTTCTCCTTTCGGCATTTCCCTTCTGGGGTCGCCACAACAAGTCAGTTTCTTCCATCTAACCCTATCTGCTGTATCCTCTTTGGTCACACCAACTATCTTCATGTCTTCCTTCACTGAATCCATGAACCTCCTCTTTGGTCTTCCTCTAGTCCTCTTTCCTGGTGGTTCCAAACCCAGCATCCTTCTGCCAATGTACTCGGTCTCTCTTCTCTGTACATGTCCAAACCATCTCAGTCTGGCCTCCCAGACTTTATCTCCAAAACCTCTAACATGTGCTGTTCCTCTGATCGTGTCCATCCTCTCTGGTCACTCCCAGAGAGATCCTCAGCATCTTCATCTCTGCTACCTCCATCTCTGCTTCCTGTCTTTTTCTTAGTGCCACTGTCTCTAGACCAAACAGCATGGCCAGTCTCACCACGGTTTTGTACACGTTTCCTTTCATTTCAGCTGAAACTCTTCTGATATTTTCATCCACCCGTTCCAGCCTGCTTGAACACGCTTCTTCACCTCTTTTCCACACTCTCCATTGCTCTGGACTGTTGATCCTAAGTCCTTAAAATCTTCAACCTTCTTTATCTCTTCTCCCTGTAACCTCACTTTTCCATTTGGATCCCTCTCATTCACACACATGTACTCTGTCTTACTCTGACTAATCTTCATTCCTCTTTTTTCTAGTGCAAACCTCCACCTCTCCAGCTTTTCATCCACCTCTTCCCTCATCTCACCACGGATCACAATGTCATCTGCAAACATGATGACATGTTTGCATTTATCATTTGCATCATTTGCATGATGACATTTATATATAAATAATATATAACATAACATGTAACATATGACATTTTTAGAGTAACTTTCCCACCGATGTTTGGCACCTGCACTGCATTTATGTAAATATTCTCATAGAAAGTGTTTTAGAAGAGGGCAGAAATGCCCCAAATCAAACGCCAGCCAGGATATTGGTTTGTAGCCAGATTTTTTTTTTCCATGCACAGAACGGTCCTGACTGTGCAGCAGAGCTGGCTGTTTGCACCGAGCCGCTCTGTCTCCACTAACCACATGTCTCTTTAACATGTGAATGTTTTATAAGGAAGTGCTTTTCCTGCAATGCAAGTGATAAATTTGTACATGAGAGCAGTTTAAGCTGTGCATGAGCAAGTTTTATTGGGCTCCTGAGAATTGATGCAGAAATAGTCAGTACTGTTCTTTTGGTAACTCTAATTGGAATCATCATCATTGTTATGATAATGGTGACTTAAATTTATAGGGTCTGTCAAAGTGCTCCAGGACATCTGACACGGGTTGAGAGAAGATAACTGGACTGAATTTAATTCTCCATATGTTTCATCCAAGCTCAGACAAGCTTTTTAGTTCTGATGGAGCCAGTGAGAGCTCTTTGTGATTTCAGTCTACAGCTGCCCTTGACTGTCGTGACTCATCTGAGGTCTTGTTAGAGCAAGCATTGTTAATAGAAACGTGTGAGACTGAATGTAAATAGGTCCTGTCATTCTCCTTCTAATACCTGAATAGATACCTTCGTCGATTTGGGAGGTGACTGAGTTGATGTCTGTTTCTTCTTTGTGATAAAAAAGAAAAAGGGTTTCTCCATGTGGACAAATTATCTCGTTACCTCTTCGTCTCATTCTACTTTGTGCATAGTGTTAATATTAAGGCCAGAAAAACTGGCTTGTATCATTAGGATGCAGATAAACACTGACCCGACAAGTCTGCTGTCCTTCTAACCCAACCATCTGCTGAATGACTGTCTGGTTTTCTCAATAGAGAGCTCATTTCAGCCCTCGCTGTATTAAGCTGCAGACATCAAGTTTCTTTTTGAGCGTGAAGGTGTGTACTGGAGGTGAAGGTAAAGCACATAACGCATTTCAGAAGTGAAACAACTTTGAGTGCTTCGTTTAGAATATTAAAATCGAATTGCAGGTTGATGAAGAACTAGTTAGAGGTAGATAAAAACATCTTTTAAAGTTAAACAAAGAAATTAAATGAAGACAGGAAGAAATGCTGGTGAAAATGGACACGTGACTGCATAAAATAAGTATACAAACAACTACCGTATTTTCCGTACTATAAGGCACACCTAAAAACTTTAAATTTTCTCTAAAGTCCACGATGCACCTTTTAACCCAGACTGCCTTATACGTGGATTAATATTGAGCTACAACAGGTGTCGCAACTGCGGTAAGCAGCCGCCGACTCCATTTCCCCCGTAGAAGAAGTAGTGCGCGGTGCATGCTGGTATATATGAAACGGCATCTCACTTCCATTTGTGTGTTTGTGTAAAGGCCCGGAAATGGCTCCTACCAAGAGACACTGTTACACCGCAGAGTTTAAACTCAAAGCGATCGGTCACGCAGTAGAACACGGGAATAGGGCTGCAGCAAGAGAGTTTAACATCAATGAATCAATGGTGAGGAAGTGAAGGAAGCAAGAGGATGCGCTGCGCCAAGTAAGTAAGACTAAACAGAGTTTATCTCCAATGGAAGATAAACCGTGTAAAATATTAATACTTTATCTCGGAGAAAATAATAAAACAGCTGTTTATTCATTTTGGGAGTAAAAACAGAAAGTTGTTTTGTAATTGTTAATAAAGTTTGACTGACCTATCTGGCTGGTTTTTTTTTTACATTCCCTTTAGCGCAGCACCATTTAGTGAATGCATAACGTAACCCCAGCCTTATTGTAGTGCCTTATAATGCAGTGTGCCTTATATATGGAAAAAGTTTGAAAAAATGTCATTTATTGAAGGTGCGCCTTGTAATGCAGTGCACCTTATAGTGCGGAAAATACGGTACTAGGTTAAAAGACAACAGTAACCAGAGAAGAAACTCTGCGGAGAACTTCAGTAGACCTGCAGTCTTCTTTGACATTGTTCCAGATGTGAGGAGCCAAAAAACTGACGGCTGCCTCTCCTCATTTCGTTCAGTCTCCAGGAACAGTAAGTAGTTTTGATCTTGTTAACCTGAGGGGTCTGGTTAGTTCATACCAAACTAGAAGATCTCAATTGTATTTTGTCCCAAAGACATTGTATGCTTTGTGAACTAACAGGATGGTTTTGAAACGATTTTTTTCTACAGACAGGATATTGATGTATGGATCCATAGGAGGAAGTCTTCTGATCTAGTAGCTTCCTTTAGGTGAGTACTGAATCAGTACAGTGGTTTTGGAGACAGTAGAAGTGATAGCAGATAAAGAAAGAATAAAAAGGTTAGAGTCTACATGATTTTTAAGAAAGAAACTGCTAACTTGTTTACTACATCTTAATGACCACTGAAAATGGAAATCTGTTTTTCTTTCAGATTTCTGATTGAATGATATTTGTAATGCAAATCAATTTCATTTTTCCCACCACGGAAGCAATTATTAATACTTTACATACTATATAAGTGACAGGAACCTTGCAACTATGAAAGACAATGAGCCAAAGAAGGGTCTTTGTGTCTTTTTGCTTGCTCATTTTAACAAACAAAACTTAAGCCTAAATGATCTTCCCCAACAGAGTGGCTGGGCTCTCATTCAGAGATAGGGTGAGGAGCTCTGCCATCCGGGAGGAACTCGGTGTCGAGCCACTCCTCCTCCAGGTCGAGAGGAGCCAGATGGGGTGGTTCAGACATCCGGTCAGAATGTCCCCCGAGTGCCTTGCTGGTGAGGTGTTTCGGGCACATCCCATCGGGAGGAGACCAAGAGGCAGACCCCGGAAAGGAAAGTTAACAAACATGGGTGGCACAGTGATTTCCGCAGTGACCTCACACTGAAAAATTGGGGGTTTGAGTCCTGAGTGGGACGAGGCTTGAAACACTGGGTTTCTTTGCGGAATCTGCATGTTCTCCCCATGTTTGAGTGGGTTTTCCCCAAGTACACGTGTTCCTTCATACCTTCCAAAAACATGGCTGTTGAGTTGATTGCGATGAAACTTTCCTTAAGAATGAGTGGGTGTGTTTGGATGGCTATGTGTGTAGTCCTGCAGCAGACTGGTGACCTGTTCAGTGTTTACCCTGCTTCTTGCCTGAAATCAGCCAAGTTAGGCTCCGGTAGAAGTGGATCAGAAGATTAAAAAAGAAAAGTTCACAATCACCCAAAGTTCCACAAATTCCATGTGGGCATCTTTACAACATCACCAAATGATTAATTCACACACTAGTTTATGAACCAGGATGGTTGTGTTGGAAACAAATCTCCTTCCACCTTAAAGTGGAGAAATTTCTGGAAAGTTATAAAATATTTCAACTACGGTTGATTTAATCAACTAAAAGTTCAAATTTCGCTTGCATTTCCAAAAAATGCTCAAACTAACAGCAACTACTTAAATAATATTGTATGCCAATGGCTATTTTCATGCTGGTCCCTAGTTTTCACATGCTTTACACAGATATGACAGATTTGTTGAAAAAGTTTTTTAAAAATCCCCAATTCTGCCAATATGTGGACGTGTAAGGTTAGAAAAAAATAGATGAAGATACACATCTGTGGAAAAGAAGTATTGAAACATTGCATGTGTTTAATGTTATACTTTTATGATTCATCTACAACAAACTTGTATGAATAAGTTCTGCAACTTGTTCATGAGGGTTGAGGCTGACCTGGTGTTAGAGTGATGAATGGTTAGTGAACAGGTGGCTGCACTGCTTACTCTTAACCCCGAAGGAAAAAAAACAGGTTGATAACCCCACAATGTCAACTGATAAATCTGCAGTCACAGTGACATTCCCCTCCGCTCACATAAACCTCTATTGTACAGCAACTTACAGCACATTGTGAAAAACCAGGAATAGTTCTGA
This sequence comes from Neostethus bicornis, assembly GCA_902685375.1. NCBI lineage: Eukaryota > Metazoa > Chordata > Actinopteri > Atheriniformes > Phallostethidae > Neostethus > Neostethus bicornis. The sequence goes on along the minus strand of LR738557.1, from coordinate 16,990,785 downwards.
CCTAGTTGGAGCTTCTGCACTTCAACATTCAACTTGTCCCAACTTCTTAATTCTGGGCTGTAATGTCCTGGTTACCTAAGCCAAATACTTGTCCTCGTATGTTGCTGTTTTACTCAGTTTTCCATCTGTCTGCGGAAATGTACTTTATAAACACTGCAAACAGCAACTCAAAATGTTACAAATTTATCAGCCTTTTAGTGGAATAGATTTATAGGAAACAAGGATTTATGAAGTACAAATGTTCAGATTCACATTTTGCACAACGACACAGGTAGGGAGGTCTAGATATGTCTAGATCTGTCTTCATTGTCAGTACAGAAAATTATTGATCTGCGATCTTATTAATAAGATAATAATAATAATAATAATAATACATTTTATTTGTAGTGCGCTTTACATTTTAAGAAAAAAAAATCCCAAAGAAAGGTACATAGAAAGGTAAAAACAATAAAAACATTTTAAAAACTAAAATCTACATTCTGAAAACAAAGAATCATAAAATCAAAGATTAAAAGCCTTATTAAAAATGAATGTCTTTAGGCCTTTTTTGAAAGTGTCCATACTCTGTGGGGCCCTGAGGAGTTCCGGGAGCTCATTCCACAGTCGTGGGACAACGGCCTGGAAGGCTCTGTCCCCCATTGTGGTCAGCCTGGTCCTGGGCTGGTGGGGGCAGTGGGTGGAATTTGAGCGAAGGTGTCTTGGGTTGATGAGTGGGGAGTAAGTAAGTTGGTACATTTCCATGGACACATTGGTAGGTGAAGAGGCAGATTTTGTAGTGAATTCTGAAACGGATGGGAAGCCAGTGAAGTGATTTAAGAACAGGTGTGATTTGGTCAAATTTTCGCCTCCTTGTCAGGACCCTGGCAGCGCAGTTTTGGATGTGCTGAAGCTTCTCAAGGCTCCTGCCAGGTGTACCAACGAGGAGGGCATTGCAGTAGTCGAGTCTGGAGGAGAAGAAGGCATGGATCAGTTTTTCAGCTGCGGCGTGGGTGAGTGAAGGGCGGAGCCTGGCAATGTTTCTGAGGTGTAGGAAAGAAACTTTGCAGAGGTGATGCTAGTCAAATGTGAGATTGCAGTCGATTTTTACGCCAAGGTTTGTTACAGAGGAGGAGAGTGGAATGTTGTGACCAGAAACCAGAATGCTTGAAATGGAGGATGTCTTGATCTGGTGAGGTGTACCGATTAATATGGCTTCCGTCTTGCTGGTGTTCAGCTGGAGAAAGTTGTTGGTCATCCATGTCCCTATCTCCTCCAGACAGGCATGAAGGGCTGAAAGAGCTTGGGTGGGCTTAGTGTCCATTTTCAAATACAATTGTGTGTCATCAGCGTGGCAATGAAATGAAATGTTGTGTTTCCGGATTATTTGGCCAAGTGGAGATATGTATATGGTGAAAAGTGTGGGGCCAAGGACAGAGCCTTGAGGCACTCCGCAGGTGACTTGGTGTGGCTGGGATTTAGCAGTCCCCAGAGCCACATATTCTGTTCTGTTTGTGATGTATGAATGAAACCAGTTGAAAATATTTCCTGAGAGTCCAGTAGTAAGATAGTTACACCAAAATCGGTGCATAAGCCAACTTCCATGCAAATTGAATTATCCCTGTAGGTGGTGGAGCTTTTGGCTTATGAACTCTACGCAAAGTTAAAAGTTGTCAAGTATAAACATTGAAGTCACACGGAACAGAGGACAGAGAAATGAAGTATTCAAAGCAGACATTAGAAGGCACACATTAAAGCCTGCAAGTTTAGGTCTGTACCTTAGAAAGTTGGGGCAGATCTTGGAAAAGTTTGTCAAAATAAATGACAAAATGCATGTTGTTAATTACCACATTTCAACTAATTATAATATCACAATTTGAAAACTGTTGTGCACCGCACCCACTTCTGTGCAACAATATATTACAACCGACACAGAAAGCTATGTATCAATCAATAAAATTATATTATCATTAAAGCAAGCTTGGAATCACTAGAATTGCCTGCAGGCGCTGACATGAAGTGCACAACTGGTTTCTTTTTGTCAGATTTTTTTTTTCTCAGTGACAGATCAAAGTGTGCCACTCATAGAGTTGCCAAAATAACCGCCTCCCACTGTTTTTGTTTGCGGAAGATGCTCCTATGCCTGTGGCCTGTAAATTACAAACTGCTTCACATTCCATCTCTTAGGAGACCAGCATCTGTATGTAAGCTTTGGTGAAATTACCCTTCCTTGTCTTTGAACGTGAGTACTGACAGGTGGCACTGACTCATTTGAAGACTGTTGTGTATGCATAACATCATTTGCATGACACACATTTGAAGATCTAAGCATGGTTAGAGCGGAATGGAGTTCAAGTTAAAAAAGTCAAGTTAAATAACAAAACATAAAACATTTCAGCGGTCCACTGATATAAGGCTTATGGCCGAGATTTTTGCCAGGTTTTATACAAATCCCAAGTTTGCATGGTGTAACACTGGAAGCTCCAAGATTTTCTCAACCTCCTGTCTACCCCAGAAAGAGTCATCTGACACCTCTATCTGACCTGCATACTGAGGAGCAGAGTCGTGTTTTGCGATTCAATTAGAGTTTCCTAGTCCTAGTCTCCGAGTGTTAAGTGCCTTCCAAACAACTCTTAAGTGTCTTGTTTTAATAACTCAAGTCAAAGGCCTGGTGTCTCGAGATACCTCCACGGTCTTTCAGGTAGTGGTTGTCAATTGACCCCTTCGTGAGGGTTCTAGTGGTAAGAAAGTTGCATGAGCTGAGCCCAAAATGCTTGCGTCTGTGGTCACAAATAGTACCGTCTACTGGCTAGGTTCTTCATATTTGGGCAACCACAAAAAGTATTTTGAGTAAAAGTTAAATCCTTCACTTTCTGTGGATGGACTCTTCCTTCACCTAGTAACATTGACTAGATTTCTATTGATCAGAAATGAGCAGTTATACCGAAACGTCAAAGCCCAACAGCACAGTGAACTTAAAATATAAATAAATATTAAAAACATGATGGATACACTAAACAAAAAAAATTGTAGACTTACAGTAAATCATTTCCTCAAAAAAAAGAAAGAAAAAAAAAAAAAAGAGTCTGAAGAGCCCTGTTGTTTCACAAAGAAACTTCACAATATCACTGAAGCAAATGCAGAAAAACTGTCTTTCATTGCTTTCTGATGTGGATCGAAAATATCCCCATGCAGTTCTGACCATTGATTAACAAGCCAGGAGTTCTGAGAGCTTTACAAACAGATACAAGTGGGAATAATCCATCGCCGGCCACATTAATGGTGGTCTCCATTTATATACATGAAGGTCAGCCAGTCGATGGTTAGTATTAAAACAAGAAACACAAGGTGATGCTTTGTCAAATCAATGTGTGAGCAATCTATCGCTGTAACTCCATAAAGTTCTGACCTTTTCATTTAAAAATCTAAATCTCTATGGATTTTGGGCCCATTTTTAGCTTTTAACAAGATCTCTGCAGGCCAGAATTTTAAAATTAGATTGAAGGCATAAACTGTTCTCTAGATGTACAGATTATTTAACATGTTTAAAAAGCACATAGAAATATACTGATAACAATGCAGATGAACAAAGGAGATCTCTTATTCATGAATCTTCCATTAGATTATTTTTTATGAATATGTGTTGAATTAATATTCATATTAGATGTTTCAGAAAAGGATTCCATCAATTTTGAACCAACAAGACAAGACTTCAGCACCATAGACAGCTCCACTTCTAAATGTTTAGCCCACATACAGCACAAAAACGAAGTTAAAGTTTGTAATATGCTTTCAAATGGCTCTGAAAACAGATAATTGAGCCAGATAACGTGTACATCCCATTAAGGATTCTGTCAAAAAAAGAGACAAAACAACGACACACAAAAAAGTTAAGACGAAAAATACAAACAAACTAAAAGTTAATCATATAAAGATTGTCTTTCTTTTTTTCTGGCATTTTAGTTTAAACTTTGTGATATTGTGACTTTTGTTGTTTTTTTTAATTGTCTCCTTCCGTCTTCTGATCTGAGATAAGCTCCGGCTACCCTGGCTGATTTAGGGGGTGAGGCAGGATACACACCGAACAGGTCGCCAGTCTGTCATGGTGCCACACACATACACGACCATCCACACACATCCATAGTCGTAAATTTGAAAAGGGTTCGACTGGAAGCCAAGACACTAATTATTTCAGTAAATTTTTACAACTTTGAGACTATTTTTATCAGTGGCGCTACTATTAATAATGAATGTTGAGTTTCAGCAAATTAATTAAAACTTATATAATAATTGAATTGATTTAATTGAATATACTTTATTTATCCCTGAAGGGAAATTTGAGTGCTGCAGTGTTACATTCATACAATCTCATAAAACATTGTGAATGGCAAGTAATTACAGGTTTGAATGTGAAAGGTTAATAGTTTGATGGAGGATGGTAAGAATGATTTTCTGTACCGTTCCTTTGAGCAGCGGGGTTGCAAGAGTCTGTTGCTGGAGCTGCTCTTCAGATGGTGCACAGATTCATGGAGAGGGTGGGAGGAATTTAACATGATTGATGACAGTTTTGCTTTCATTCTGTCCCTCGCCATCTCCTCCATGCAGGCAAGGAGTGAGCCAACCACACGTCCAGCTTTTTTTACCAGCTTGTTCAGTCTGTTGGCATTCTTTGTTTTCATACCATCTCCCCAGGCGGTCACAGCAAAGAACAGGACACTCTCCATGATGGCATGATAAAACATGGAGAGCATGTTGTTGAAGACGTTGAAGGACCTGTGCTTTCTGAGGTGGTACAGTCTACTCAGGCCATTTTTGTAAATCATGTCTGTGTTGGTGGACCAGTTCAGTTTACTGTTTATGTAAACACCCAAAAATCTGTATGACCGGACCATATCCACAAAAGATCCATCCATACAGACTCGGTTGGGACCCCCTCCTGCTGAAGTCAACTACCATCTTCTTTCTTTTGGCCATGTTCAGATGCAGATGGTTCTCTCCACGCCACTGGATGAAATTCTTCACCAGGTTCCTATACTTGTCCTCCCGTCCGTTCTCCACATACCCAACGATGGCTGAGTCATCTGAGTACTTCTGGAGATGACAAGAACCAGAACAGTACTGGAAATTGGCGGTGTAGGTGGTAAAATGGAATGAGGACAAGACAGTCCACACAGTTCATACACAGTTCTTCAGTCTCACGTATTGTGGTCAGTTGTAGTCCGTTGTAGTTGTGGTCAGTTGTTCTCTTCATATGAACAGTTCAACAGGGCAACTTAGCCCTGGATAAGCGGAAGACAATGGACCAATCCAAGCAGATATTTGATTTGATCCATCAGAAATTGGATCAAAATCAGGACATGTAAAAAACACAAACAAATCAATAAAACGTAAAACATAAAATTATAACACAAGAGGGGTTTTGGGTTTTTTTGTAAAATGTTTTTTCAATCACACACAATAAAGACATCAGGGCATCTTTTAAGCGTCAACATGCCAGAGAAATACGGACAGACAGAATGTTGTGCCTACTAGTGAGAAAAACTTGAGCTGGATCAGAGGAATCCCCATCAACATCCACCATGTCTGCTCCAAAACAGTAAGTTGAAAGGATTGTGGTTGGAGGAGAATTGAGTTATTTTTTTAAAGGTGAAAACATTTAAATTGTCAATGGTACTTATCTGATCAATGTAAAAAGAGTGTTGAAACTAGAAGGGGTGGGGGGAGGAAGAGGAAATAACATCCTGTGTTTGTGCTGTTTTCCTATTTTCCAGTTTTCCTGCTACAACTCTGATAAGAGTGCAACCCTTTTTAATATCATCTGTTTACCTGAGTTTACACAAAAAAAGTCTGAGATTTAAATTTTCCTAGTTAAAAAAAAAATCTTGAAGGATTCCAACCGTACCCCATTTTTAAGACCGATTCTTTTGGCAAGAGAAGTGAGCAAAGTCAAAATTTGCATCATGTAATTTTTATATAGTAGATCAAAAGACTTCAGAGTAAAATAAAAGTACAAATTCCAGCTGGTATAAACTCCAGCACCCCCTAAGCGGTAAACAGAAGAAAGAATCAAGACTTTTTTTAAAATAAAATAAAACAACAACAAAGCTTACTCTGGGCACCAAAAAAAAAAGTCCTATTCTTGTGGATTTCAAAGTTTGAGATGGTTCATCTGGGACCAAAAATGTCAGAGATGTTTTTTTGGTCTAATATAAGAAAGTGTAAGTAATAAAAAATCTCAACCAAGTTGTAGGCTGGTGAGAATTTTTTCTTTTAACAGAGCAAGGAAGCTTTCAAAAAAAAAAATCTCCATCAGTTGGTTTGCAGAACTTTACATGAGCATCTCATCAAAGAGAGACAGAGGACCATTTGAACTGCTACAACATGGGATGCACAGATCAAAACTGTTCACTCATTCAGTAGGTGACACTCAGGTGAGATGGCGTCTTTGAAATAGTTTGTGTTGGGGGCATGAGCTTCACATGTCTACAGCTTTTTAGCTCATGTGGGGTTTTTCAAATGACAATGTCAGGTCGGGGACAACTTTAAAGATCGCTTTCAGCTTGGTCTGGCTCATGGAGTTGAATCAGCTCTCATTATTTCTCTAGACTGCTCTCAAGGGCTGTTATTTTATAAAAAAACATCATTATCACAAATCTTCTGATTAAATGTTAGCTTGCATATCTGGTCGGTTCTGGATGAAAGACCGAAGCTTTGTCTGCTGTTTTCAAATACCCCATGAAAATGTTTTTTCTTCTGGTCACTAGGGAGCCCAGACTCTTCAGATAAAGGTGCTTTTTTAAGTCACAGATATATCTAAAAAAAAATTAAATGAAGCCTAAATCAAATGTGTAGACTGTTGCTTGCATTGCCCTTTGCTGGTTGACAGTTTTGAACAGAGTCTCATCAAAAGCAAATAAAAGGCAGGGTTCCCCGTCCTGGGCATTGCCGGGCTGAGGACTCCCCCATGTTTCCATCAGGATGAAGAACATCTGTTGACTTCTTTAGAGATGTAGAGTAGAATAAGCTAATATTTAAACAATGGTCTTAGACATATTGGATGCTCGTCTTGGAGGAGGGATCACTCATTCGTGTGGATCCCCACGAGGTTTCTCAGTTTTTCCCAAATGATGTTTTTTTAGGATTTTTTCCTCACCGTGAAGGAGACTCTAAGAGGCAGGAATGTGCTAATTTTGTCTAGCTAACATTTGTTAGTTTTCTTGCTGTGTATTTGTGTTTATACATTCCTCATTTTTCTTGTTTTTCGTCTTTCTGAATCTGCAATGTGAAGCCCGTTGAGACAGAAATTCTGTGATTTTGGGCAATACAGATAAAAATAAATTGCAAATTGAATTGGCTTAAAAATGATCACATACTGCCTTTTAGACACACTGTATTAATTTCAGGTTTAAGATGATTTGTTTCTTCTAAACATCTTCAAATGTGCTGCCTTTAGATTTTATTAAAATTGTAAGATAACAGTATGAAAATAAGTGTTTAAAAGCATTTAAACAATGACATTTCAAACAAAAAGATGTTCAAATGTCTACTCTCATTTAAGGTAACCATGACCAAACAGCTTTGCGTGCATGTTTCTAGGAGAGTTGAAGGACATTTCCCAAGGACATGGAGAACGTGTGAACTCGAGACAGGCCAATGGCTCATTTCTTGTTTCAAGCAGGGTTTTGATCCAGCTGCTTTCCTGCTGCTAGCCTGCAGTCTGAATCACATTTGCAACCCAACACAAATACTGTATCATCAGGATTATTTTCAAATTGCTTAGCAAACTGTAAAGACAAAATTTTAACAGGACACTGATTTTTTTTTTTTTTATTTCAAACAATTTCTCCCGGAAAAGAGTGGAATGCCCCCTGCGGTTCAGGGACAGGGTCCTGCCCTAAGTGGAGGAGTTTAAGGCGGATCGGTGCAGCATCAGCAATAAACTAGGACGCTGCATCGGTCCGTCGTAGTAAAGAAAGAGCTGAGCTGAAAAGCAAAGCTCTCGATTTACAAGTCGATCTACGTTCCCACCCTCACCTATGGTCACCAGCTGTGGGTGGTGACCGAAAAAATGAGATTGAGGATACAAGCGGCCGAAATGAGCTTCCTCCTCTGGGTGGCTGGGCTCTCACTCAGAGATCGGATGAGGAGCTCTGCCATCTGGGAGGAGCTCCTCCTCCTCCGAGAAGAGCCGGATGGGGTGGTTCGGGCATCTGGTTCAGATGCCCCCCGAGGGCATCCCTAGTGAGGTGTTTTGGGCACGTCCCATTGGGAGGAGACCAAGAGGCAGACCCCGGACTTGCTGGAGAGACTATGTCTCACAGCTGGCTGGGAACGACGCCGTATCCTTCCGGCTCAGCTGGAGGATGCAGCTGGGGTGAGAGAGGCCTGGGCTTCCCGTCTAAGGCTGTTGTCCCCGCGACCTGGCCCCGGATAAGCGAAAGACGACTGAAAAGAACAGAACAATTTTACAGGCCATGCTGATGCAAATCTTCTCACAAATAATAAAAGTGGAGAAGGTTTGATTGAATAAAAGATCATACTGAACATTTCTTTCCAGCCAAACTTCAACTCTGATTTTTTACAGTAAAAATTTCCACAAAAAAATTTCTCAGGATGCTGGATTTGTGTTTCAGACCTGAACTTTAGTTGCACTGTTTGTGTTAATTGTCTTAATTCAATTACAAGCTGATGAATTGAGAACCAGAAAATGCTTGACTGTGTTTTTACAGCCCTCGAGTGCTTTGTGCGTATCTCTTGTTCTCACTTATGGAGAGCTAGAGAACCACTCTGACAAACAGAGATGCCTGATGCTTGATAGAGAAGACAGTATTTATGGTGCTTTGAATTCGTGAATGAAGAGGTCATTATTAAAACGAGCTAATTGAGGTGTGAAATTTGTCTGAAAATGTTTTGGCTTTTTTTCTTATTCTATTTTCATCTGCTCATAAATAAAGAAGTGAAATAAATGGCAACTGTTTGTGCTGATAGCTTAATGGGAAGAAATGTAATCCAGGCAGTTTTCAATGTAAATGACTAAAGAGGAAGGTGAGAAGAGGCCTTGAACTTAATATAAATCCTCCTTGTAATGTCTGCCGAGGTGATAAGAGCCTGTTTGTTTTGCCCCGATTCTGCAGTGAGCTAAAAATTGACCGGCGCTATCTGAGCTTCTGGCGATTATCTGACGTGCCAGAGGGTTCATGCCGTAAAGACTAATTAGTTTCATTACCTCGCACTCAAGATAAAAAACAATTGCTCTGGTGTAATTGAAATCCTGATTTTCCTCATCCCTCACCCTTTCTGTTGCTCACCATTTTTGTAGATCGTGACCTCACGATCTACATCTCTGTCTCATGATACAGAGGGATGTTCACAAAATGTCACAACTTTTTTTTTCTACTTTTTAGGCATTCAAATTAGGCATTTTCACATACATCATCAGGTAAAGGAGCTCCTTGGTTCTCATGATGAAACATTTCTGTCCATGAAAAGCCTACTGTTGTTTTAAAATGTAAATCTGTGTGGAGTTTGCATGTTCTCTCATGTACGGGTTTTCTCAAAGTACTCCAGCAGAGATGCCAAGTTTTTGGTTTCACAAAGCAGGAGATTTTTATTTTAAAATTGTGCGTCTTCTGTGTGTTACCACCTAGCAATATGTATCAGTACGAAGAGGAATTACTACCAGGAATACACCCCTGTACTGCTTGTTCGCGCTTTATTTTGCAGCTCACGCACATAAGCTGTCACATGACCTAAGGTCCTTGATGTCCAACTTCTTCCATCCGTTCACCAAAAACAATATTGTCAATAACAGGCAGATTTCTAATAGCAGCTTTCAGATGCACAGCTGCTTCATCAGGAGATGCCATGTGCTTAGCCTTAGTATACCTAATTATGTTCATGGAATGGACTAGAGTGTTAATTGTGCGGGAGTTTTATTAGCCTCGGTGGGTGAGCGTGAGATAGGTCCTAATTACAGGTGTCTCCCAAGCAATGCGAAAGACTTGGCATGTCTGCTTCAGTTTCCTCCTACTCTCCATCAAACATGCATGTTAGGTTGATTGGCCACTATGAAATTGCCCCTAGGAATGAATGTATGTGTGGATGGTTGTGTGTCAGTAGCCCTGCAGCAGACTCGCAGTACTCCGTCTTTTGGCTGAAGTCCGCTGGGATAGGCTCCGGCACCCCCCGCGGCCCCTCTAGGGATAAACGGTTCAGAAGAAATGAAAATTTGACCCATTATTGTGATCCCCTCACCTGCCACCAGGGGAACCCTGGATGTTCCTAATCAACCTGATTAGGAACACCTGAGATTGATTCTTGATGCCACACATCTGTGGACCCTGCCATCTATTTAAGGGCAATCACCCTGGACTTCCCTATCGGGTTATACCATCCCTTCCAGCCAGGTCCCCCAATCATGTTTGAACTCTGTTATTATTCGAACTTTTGAAATCCTGAGTTAATCCTGTGCCCTTTGCTTTTCGGACTTACTCAAATTGTGTTCAATAAACTTTATTTAAATGTCCTGCATTTGGGTTACTTCTCCTTCCACATCACAACACCCATACTTGGTAAAAAAGTATATATAATGTATCATAGTCATTTTGAGTTCTTTTCTTTTCTAACTGATGTAATTTTTTTATGTTGTTCTCTAAATTGTTAATTGGATTTTTTTTTTTTTAATTCTGTTATTAGTGGGATGTTATAATTAGAATTGAGAAAAACTCAATTCTTCATGAGGCATAGGGATCAGGCCAGAGATCAGCAAACCGTTAAATAAAGAGAGTTACAATTAGTACTCGTGTGGCGTGTGCTCGCTATAAGTGTAAAAATTGCCAAAACAATTGCAAAATTTTTAATTACTTGTAATGAACTATTCCTTTTATAATCTAATACTCCAACCATGTATCAGTAATGTCTTTTTGACATCATAAATGAAAACAGCAGCAATAGTTTTATAAGATAGAACATAAAGCCAGCATTACCAGCTGGTGCTTTTATAATTAAATGTCCCTTTTAATTTACAGAAAAACTCAGCCAAATATTTATCCAACCAGGCAGTTTGAATAAGAACTGTTAGACTTTAAACACAGAAGAAAAATGTCTGGGAGTAGATTTATCAGACAGAGTCATGTCTGCTGTTCAAGGTCATTTGGAACGTTTTCTCTCCCATCACAAAGCTTCCTCAGTCACTTTGCACGTGTGCTTGTTGGTGCAATTCTGCTCCTTTACGGTTTAAGAGTTCATTTTGTGTTTTATTGATTTCAAATGTTTATCTTTACTGTTATATTTCAGCAATCGAGATTAATCTACTTCTTCTTCTTTAGGCATTTCCCTTCAGGGTTCGCCACAGCACGTCAGTTTCTTCCATCTAACCCTATCTGCTGTATCCTCTTTGGTCACGCCAACTATCTTCATGTCTTCCTTCACTGCGTCCATGAACCTCCTCTTTGGTCTTCCTCTAGGCCTCTTTCCTGGTGGTTCCAAATCCAGCAGCCTTCTTCCGATGTACTCCCTCTCTCTCCTCTGCACATGTCCAAACCATCTCAGTCTGGCCTCTCGGACTCACTCCCAGAGAGATCCTCAGCATCTTCATCTCTGCTACCTCCATCTCTGTTTCCTGTCTTTTCCTCAGTGCTTTTGTCTCTAAACCAAACAGCATGGCCGGTCTCACCATGGTTTTGTACACTTTCCCTTTCATTTTAGCTTAAACTCTTCTGCTACACATCATACCTAATACTTTCTCCACCCATTCCAGCCTGCCTGCACACGCTTCTTCACCTCTTTTTCACACACTCCATTGCTCTGGACTGTTGATCCTAAGTACTTAAAATCTTCCACCTTCTTTATCTCTTCTCCCTGTGACTTCACTTTTCCATGAATCAATCCAGATTAATCTCCTTCTTAATTAATCTCCTCCTTAAGGGAGGATTAATCTCCTCCTTAAGGGAGGAGCCGGTGGCCGCGTTGTTAGAGCGTTCGCCCGTGGACCGGAAGGTCGCGGGTTCGCGTCCTACGGAGAGCACGTCTAGGGTCCTTGGAGAAGACACCTAACCCCTGCTTCTCCCACCATTGGTGCCGTTGAAGGGCAGCCTGCTGCGGTGTAAGGAGTGCAGCAAACAAATTTCCCCGGTGAGGGATAAATAGAGTAATTCATTTATTTATTTATTCTAATTCTTAAAAGTTTAATGGTTTCCAAATACTGGATTGGAAAGCTTGAAATTTACTGAAACGCGCATGAATAATGTATATATATACATATATATATACATATATATATTTATTTATCCCTGCTGGTCTGAAATGAGCTTCCTCGCAGAGTGGCTGGGCTCTTACTAAAAAATCAGGTGAGGAGCTGTGCCATCCAGGAGAAGCTCAAAGTAGAGCCATTGCTCCTCCAGGTTAAGAGAAGCCAGATGGGGTGGTTCAGGCATCTGGTTAGAATGCCTCCCGAACGCCTCGCTAATAAGTTATTTCAGGCGCATGGGCGGAGACCCAGTGGCAGAATCTGGACCCGGTCGAAAGACTATATCACACAATTGGCTGGGGAATGCCTTGGGATCCTGCTGGGTGAGCTGTACGATACAGCCGGGATGAGGGAACTCCTAGTTTCCTGTCAGAGGTTGTTGCTTCTGTGACCCGGTTCCGGATAAAAAGAAGACAACAGAACAGAATTCCATAAGGATTGTACAAGCCTGTTGAGTTTAGTAAATGGTTTGGACGTTTTGTCACAGTCACGCACAAGAACCAATGTGCATCATCTAAATAACACATTTTCTTTTATGTTTTCTTAAAATCCATTTTTAAAAAACAAGGTTTAGTGGAAAACACCTCAGCCAGGGATCTGAAAAAAAAAATAAGAAAAACAGTAGAAATCTAAAATGTTACCAAAAGGCATCTTGAAATTTTGAATTTATACTCACCATTTAGTTTATGTTTTACCACCAATCTATGGTAAAATACTTCTTGATGATTCATTATGACTTCCAGCATTACCACATTTGTCTGTTTCATCAACAATACCAGATTTTATCGAAGCATTTAAGTAGCCACTCTTTCTCTGTCTGTCTATCTCTGTTTCCCCACTTATCTCATCTGCTAGAGTAGAAGACATTCAGGTTTTCCTCTGAGCTCATGCTTTAGAATATGAATCTTTATCTATAGTTTTTTTTTTTTTTTGCCCACACATCCCCCTGCCATCCATTACTCTACTGAAATTTATAAATACCACTAGCTGGCCGCAGTTTAGATTATCTTTCATTGCTTCAAGGTCAATCCCCATCAGTTCAGGGTACTTTAAGTGTCACAGTCCTGTTTCCTCAGAAAGTTCCATTTATTTTATTATTACGGCCACTAAACCTTTTAGGCATGTGCAACACAGATGTTCCTGTGTTAGTGCTTCTGTTATAATGGTACCCCGGTCAGATCACTTAAAGAAAGAGATTGATGTCTTATTTTTCTTTTAAAATCACATCTTATCACTGTTTTATTTATGCATCTTGTTGTGGGAGTGTTACTACACCTACTAAATTATTTTTGGGAGCTTTAAAAACAGCTTGTCCTAATTTTTTTTTTTTTTTTTTTTTATGTAACTCAAAAGAAGCTTCTTTTAACTTCAGAAGCTTCCTCACTAGCCTAGTTCTTTACAGTTTTGTGATGAGTTTTTATGCTTTTATTTTTATGTGAAATAGGCAGTATGTACAAATGGATTTCAAACATTTTTTACTTTGAACATAAAAGTGTGATATGCCTTGTTTCTTGATGAATATTATTTGAGCGATTCATTGTATCGATGAAATACAGTTGACTGTATTTACAACTCAAATGTATTCCCTGGTCCTGGGAGTGACCAGAATGGACAGGATCAGAGGATGTTAGAGGTTAGAGGTTTTGGAGAGAAAGTCCGAGAGGCCAGACTGAGATGGTTTGGACATGTGCAGAGGAGAGAGAGAGTACATCGGAAGAAGGATGCTGGGTTTGGAACCACCAGGAAAGAGGCCTAGAGGAAGACCAAAGAGGAGGTTCATGGACGCAGTGAAGGAAGACATGAAGATAGTTGGTGTGACCGAAGAGGATGCAACAGATAGGGTTAGATGGAAGAAAGGTTAGATGACTTGCTGTGGCGACCCCTGAAGGGAAATGTGCAGGAAAGCTATTCAATATTTTTGCGGATGTTAATTCAATCAAGAACTTTTTTTCTGAAATTGTCATTATATGTATAAAGTGCACAGTTTTGTTTTGTTTTGTTTTTGGCAGGGTGGAGGGGTGTGTGCGTGGGGGCAAGGGGTGTAGGGGTGTTGGCATTTTGCAGTTGCACATGAGTTTCAGAGCTGAAGTTTGAAAGTAATTACGTAGCATGAATGATTATGTTTTAATGTGAATGAAAAGTGTTTGTAATGAAACGCTGCAGGATGAACATGAGGCTCTGACTGGCAGGCAGAAAGAAACACTTCCTCCCTTCTGAAGCACTACTTCCTGAATTTCCATTTCAATCAGCTGCTGCCTCCCGGGAGGCCCTCGGCTTCGGAGCCTAAATGGGAGGAGACCCACTCCCTCATTGCCAACAGTGGTTAACATTAAGCTTGAACTCGCTGTATTGTTCAGGCTTACACCTGTGAGGAACCACACAGAGTCAGGATGCTTCAGCTCAGTGATCTCCATCCTACATGGATCGTTTTATCTTTTATTTCAAGCTACTCAGTATCAACAAAACAACTTCAAATCTTTCCCCAGCAACAAACAGAAGGGAAAACTTTTTCTTTCATTCCCTGTGATCATCAGTAAATTTTTGGTGGTTCACAGGTTTTAAACTCTACCTGCCTCGAGGCCGCAGTCCTCCCAGCTCAGTTATGCACCATTTGAGTCGGTCAGTGCACACTGTGTTCCAGCCCAAGGGGATAGGAATCTTTCTGTATGATGTGGCTATCTAATCTGGGTTAAAAGGTGGCTGCAGCTCTCTGAACTGTATGACCGTCTCTTCTAAAAAGTGGCACGCAAGCTGTGTTGAGGAGAGCGAGCAGCACTTTGTGTCTGGAAGTGGGATGCACTGATGCTCACTGACACAAATAGGTCCGTATTTGGCAACACATCGCCCGAATGTACTTGGAAGTGAAGCAAACTTTTGTTAGTTTTGTGTCTCAGTCATTCACTTTAGTTTTTAGATAAATATAAAGGTTAAAGCTTGAACTTTTTAAAATCAGATTTCTATTGATTTAAAAATGTTTATACAATTGTACAACCATTGTGAGGAAACAGACCAGTTCAGATGCACTGGGAAAATACTCTTTTGTAAAATCAGCTCACTAAACAAGTATTTTATGAATTTAAGATCCCTCAAACTTTATTCAATTTCAATTCAATTTTATTTTATTTGTATAGCCCAAAATCACAGAATTTCCGTCTCAATGGGCTTCACAAGAAAAAGAGGAATGTATTAACACAAATACACAACAAGAAAAATAACAAACAAATGCTAACTAAACAAGACTAGCACATTTCTGCCCTTAGAATATCCTTCTCGGTGAGGACAAACTCATAAAAAAAAAAAAAAAACATCAGTTGGGAAAAAAAAAGAAACCTCATGGGGATCCACATGAAAGAGAGATCCCTCGCCCCAGGGGTGATGATTTCATCAGTTTCAATACTATTTTTTTAAGTAAAAAAAAAAAAAAACACTGTGTACCTACGAGGAAAACACTTTTTTTCTCAAAACATTAACATGTGTACACATTGTAGGTTAATTTGAAGAGTACTAGTTCTTTGTTTCAGTTTTAAAAACAGTTAAAAATCTCTTTTACGATCTGGTTGATTTGGCTCCACAGTGGTCTTACATCAAGTAAGTATCACTGTCCTCTCTGTGTGGAGTTTGCATATTCTTTCCGTGTACATGTGGGTTTTCTCTGGATACTCCAACTTCCTCCCACCCTCCAAAAACATCCATGTTAAGCTGATTGGCCACTGTGAAGTTGCCGTTTGGAGTGAGTGATGGTGTGAATGGTTGTTTGAGTGTGTGGTCCCACAACAGACTGGTGACCTGTTTGGGGTGTACCCTGCCGCTTGTCTGAAATTAACAAATACAGGCCCCAGCAACCCCAGCTACCATGATTTGTGGGGTCTGTAATAATTCAGTAAAACAAATTTAAATGTAATCCAACTGCACATTAGCAATTAAATTAGTGTTTGCTTGAAGCTACACTCAACAAAAATATAAACGCAACACTTTTGTTTTTGCTCCCATTTTTCATGAGATGGACTTGAAGATCTAAAATTCCTTCCAGATACACAATATTACCATTTCTCTCAAACATTGTTCACAAATCTGTCTAAATGTGTGATAGTGAGCACTTCTTCTTTGCTGAGATAATCCATCCCACCTCACAAGTGTGCCACATCAAAATGCTGATCTGACATCATGATTAGTGCACAAGTGTTCCTTATACTGCCCACAATAAAAGGCCACCCTGAAATGTGCAGTTTTGTCTCACAGCAAAATGCCACAGATGCCACAAGCATTGAGGGAGCGTGCAATTGGCATGCTGACAGCAGGAATGTCAACCAGATCTGTTGCTCATGCATTGAATGTTCATTTCTCCACCATAAGCCGTCTCCAAAGGCATTTCAGAGAATATGGCAGTACATCCAACCGGCCTCACAACCGCAGACCACGAGTAACCACACCAGCCCAGGACCTCCACATCCAGCAGGTTCACCTCCAAGATCGTCTGAGACCAGCCACTCAGACAGCTGCTGAAACAATTGGTTTGCATAACCAAACAATTTCTGCACAAACTGTCAGAAACCGTCCCAGGAAAGCTCAACTGCATGCTCGTCGTCCTCATCGGGGTCTTAACCTGACTCCAGATCGTTGCCGTAACAGAATTGAGTGGGCAAATGCTCACATTCGATGGCGTCTAGCACGTTGGAGAGGTGTTCTCTTCACGGATGAATCTCGGTTTACATTGTTCAGGGCAGATGGCAGACAGCGTGTGTGGCGTCGTGTAGGTGAGCGCTTTGCTGATGTCAATGTTGTGGATCGATGGTGGTGGTGGGGTTATCGTATGGGCAGGCATCTGTTATGGACGAAGCACACAGGTGCATTTTATTGATGGCATTTTGAATGCACAAAGATACCGTGATGAGATCCTGAGGCCCATTGTTGTGCCATACATCCATGAACATCACCTCATGTTTCAGCAAGATAATGCACGACCCCATGTTGCAAGGATCTGTACACAATTCTTGAAAGCTGAAAATGTCCCAGTTCTTGCATGGCCAGCAGACTCACCGGACATGTCACCCATTGAACATGTTTGGGATGTGCTTGACCGGCGTATACGACAGTTCCCACTAATATCCAGCAACTTCGCTCAGCCATTGAAGAGGAGTGGACCAGCATTCCACAGGCCACAATAGACAATCTGATAAACTCTATGCGAAGAAGATGTGTTGCACTGCATGAGGCAAATGGAGGTCACACCAGATACTGACTGGTTCTGAGTCCCCAGACCGCCAATAAAGCAAAAACAAAATGCACATTTCAGGGTGGCCTTTTATTGTGGGCAGTATAAGGAACATCTGTGCACTAATCATGATGTCAGATCAGCATCTTGATGTGGCACACCTGTGAGGTGGGATAGATTATCTCAGCAAAGCAGAAGTGCTCACTATCACACATTTAGACAGATTTGTGAACAGTGTTTGAGAGAAATGGTAATATTGTGTATCTGGAATGAATTTTGGATCTTTAAGTCCATCTCATAAAAAATGGGGGCAAAAACAAAAGTGTTGCGTTTATATTTTTGTTGAGTGTAGTTTAGCGTTGCACTACCTGTTCAGAGAAAAGCAGGGGCGGATCCAGGGAGGTATGGGGGGCACACGCCCCACACTTTTGGTCAACAAAGAAAAAAAAGAGGAAAGGACAGGGGACAAGTCAAGCTATCTCCTTGCAGGTCCAAGAAATAGGATCCATGCACATTAAAGAAACTGTTGTTTTTAATGCAGTACATAACAAATAATGATCACTTAACTGGCCCAATTATTTGGTAACGAACTAGAAGCAGAAACTTTGCGAGAATACAGCTTTGCATAACATAGAGTCGTCTATACTGTTATTATTTCTATACTGGCGAAGACCTGGCGAGAAGCGGTTTCTTTTAGTTTCCTTTTAATATTTTTGTTGTTCCGTTCTGTCATCTTCTGCTTGTTCCGGGGTCGGGTCGTGGGGGCAACAGCCTCAAACAGGCAGCCCAGGCCTCTCTCTCCCCGGCTGCATCCTCTAGCTCATCTGGAAGGATTCCAAGTCGTTCCCCGGCCAGCTGTGATACATAGTCTCTCCAACGGGTCCGGGGTCTGCCCCTTGGTCTGCTCCCGATGGGATGTGCCCGAAACACCTCGCCTGCGAGGCGCTCGGTGGGCATCCTGACCAGATGCCCGAACCACCCCATCTGGCTCCTCTCGACCTGGAGGAGGAGTGGCTCGACACCGAGCTCCTCCCGGATGGTAGAGCTTCTCACCCGATCTCTGAGTGAGAGCCCAGCCACCCTGCGGAGGAAGCTCATTTCGGCCGCTTGTACCCGCGATCTCATTCTTTCGGTCACCACCCACAGCTGGTGACCATAGGTCAGGGTAGGAACGTAGATCGACTTGTAAATCGAGAGCTTTGCTTTTCGGCTCAGCTCTCTCTTTACCATGACGGATCGATGCAGCGTCCTAGTTATTGCTGATGCCGCACCGATCCGGCTGTCGATCTTTTTGTTGTGCTCATCAAATTAATTGATGAATCAATAAATGAACGTGTTGCATTAACTTGTTAATTTTCCCAGTCCTAATACATACAGATGTCTACGATATGAGTTATGGAAAATATATATTAAGAACGAATTGGTAACAATACCACAAAGAATACATATGGAAATGATGACAGGGTCTTGCTTGTTTGTTTGTTTTATATTCTGTTTCTCTCCGTTTTAGCCTGAAGCTTGTTTTAATTCTCTTTTTAATGTTTCTTTTGCACCTCGGTATGGTGATTTTAATGTTTTATGTAAAACACTTTGAGTTGTCTTGTACATGAATTATACTGTCCAAATAAAGCCGCCTGAGAGCAAATGAAATGTTTTTACAACTACAATCCCCCTCGTTCATTCCACAGGCGAGGACGATAGTCTCCTTCGGTGGAGGGAGCGAAAGGAAGAGGTCAGAAAAAGTGATCTGTTAGAACAACTAGATTCTACTAAACAGCTGTCTGGCTCTTTGTCTCATCGTCTCAGAATATGTTCTGTCAATACACGAGTAGGATAAAGTGATTGGTTAGGTGAAATACAATAAAGATATTTCTGCCTCTGGGTCTACTAGCTGGAGATCGATGGCCGCCAAGCATGTTTTCCTGTAACTAACATACATGATCTGGAGTGGTCTCAAAGATTTTTTTTGTCTCCCATGATTTGAGACCAGCCATGCATGTAAAACACATTACCCACTTCTTGTGTTCCTCTCTGACCAGACTGGGAATTCAGGGCAAAATGTCAAAGAGATGATGCCTTGCATTGACACACATTATCCAAGATTATTTGGGGTTTTTTTCTGCAGAAGTCCGTGCATTGATGTTCGCGGCTCAGCTCTGTGAAAACCCTCATCGATCTTTCTATAACACTACAAATAAGCTCAAGGGTTCAACAATGAGATCAGCGACAACCAGTCAGGACTTCAAATGGGCTTCATCAGTGTTCAAAGCTTTGAATTTAGAGATTATGATGTTTTTAAACCAAATTACTTGATTAGGTATTACCTTCCTTGGAAAAAGGAGTCTGGACGTCATATCTTACTTCTCTTGTATGACTGTTCTCGTATTTTTTTTTTTTTAAAGGTACTGCTATTAGGCCTCTTCCCTCTTCCTCCCTCGAAGGGAAATTTGAGTGCTGCAGTGCTACAATCCCACAACATGTTTTTTTTTTTTTTAACTGCAAGTAACTACAGGTTTGAAAGTGAAAATGAAAGTGAATGATTTTCTGTACCGTTCCTTTGAGCAGTGGGGTTGCAGGAGTCTGTTGCTGAAGCTGCTCTTCACATGGTCCACAGATTCATGGAGGATGTGGGAGGGATTTAGCATGATTGATGACAGTTTTGCTTTAACTCTGTCCCTCACCAACTTCTCCTTCACCACCTCGCCATTTGTATCTATTACTTAACTGTTACGTCCAACACAAGCTGACATCGGGTTCAAAAGTTAACAGGTTCGAGGCAGGGAACTGATTATTAGTCTGTGAATTTCTATTTTATGTATTAAATAGAAGCAAAGTGAAGAAAAGGGATGTTTTCATCAGTAAACAGCATAAAGAGGATTATAATAAAAGCTTTATGAGTGCGTACGTTACAGTTTAAATAAAAGAGTAGGGTTAAAACTGAAGAGCAATCTCTGCATCCTGCACATAGTTGAGGAACAAAAATGAGTCAATTTGTAACAAAGGCCTTCAGAAAACCTGAGTAAAAATGTTTTTTAATCGTATCCTTAAAGTGCAACCTCATGCACTTCAATCTTCACGCCTCAGCTGAGGAAATCAGGCGTGAAAGTTGAACGTGTGTGCATCTATTTTATTTGTTTTTGGAGTATTTACTCACCACCATTTGCTCCGATTCGTCTGGATTCCTTATTCTGCTCATACGTTGTGCAGACATGCCACATGCAAATGTGATCGCAAAACAGAATTCTCATTTTTATTTTGCTCTCTGCTGGAAACGGAGGGTATCTCATAAGAACAGAGGCCTTTTAAATAAAGCAAACAAACGTTTGATGTGTAAATGTGGATTCCAGAGATGTAAATAAAATGCTATCAGCCACTCGGCGTCTGTGCGTCTATCAGAGTTTTATGTTGTTTTTCTTTTTCATCTAAGTATGTTGCTTTCTTTTGTGCCTTTCTGCCTTGACAACAAAATAAACTGGCAAGTGTGCCCTGGGGCTGAGCAACTGAACCTTTGTTTAAAAGGTTAGACGTTTTGTGTTTGTGTTGATGGAGAAATCAAAGTCATGCTGTCTGAGCAACAGTTTACATCTTTGAATCCAAGACAAATTAATCCCAAGTGCACTTTAGCACATGACACATAATGCAAATTACTGTCTAAAACACAAGGATTCATGATTGGGTTCAAGTATGAAAATGTTGATGGCGCCCGCAGCATCCAGGGTCACCATAACCTCATGCTGAAATGTGAATTATTTCTAAACCTACATAATGCTTTGAAATTATTTAGATTTGAATAAACACTTTTTTTTTAGTATAAAGTCTCTCTAAAAGAAACTCAATTGATGTTTTCAATCTTTAGCAGACTAGTCTAAAAATGTCCATTTTAAAAAACATGCTGTAGTTAGACCAATATTTTCTGAACTGCTTATCCGTAATGAAGTCACGGGGGTGCCTGGCTGATTTCAGAGGAGAGGCAGGGTATACCCCAAACAGTTTGCCGTCTGTTTGCCAGGCAACACACAGACAACCATCCACACACACTCATCCCAATCAATCTAATGTGCATGTTTTTGGAGGCTTAAAAGGAAACCAGAAGAAAACTGACACTTACACAGGGAGAACATACCTGTTCAGGGATAAGGTCAAATTGTTGGGATCAGATTGTTGATCTTTGGGAGAGAGCTCCGTTTCAGATGCCTCATGGATACTCTGCGTTCCTGTCCTGGGCATGGCCAGACGTGGTGACCTCCGCGCTTCATCATCCCTGTTCCATCAGGATGAAATCCATCCCCTCATCGCCATCCTGGGCATCACCGGGCCGAGGAGTACCCCGTGTTTCCATCAGGATGAAGAACATCTATTGACTTCTGTAGAGTATAACAAGCTAATATTTTAAAATATACTTAGACACATTGGATGCTTGTCTCTGGGGAGGGATCTCTCTTTCATGTGAATCCCCACGAGGTTTCTCATTTTTTTCCCCACCGATGGGTTTTTAGGAGTTTTTCCTCACCGTGAAGGAGAATCTAAGGGCGGAAATGTGCTAGTATTGTTTAGTCAGCATTTGTTAGTTTTCTTGCTGTGTATTTGTGTTTATACGTTCCTCTTTTTTATGTTTTTCGTCTTTCTGAATCTGCAATGTGAAGCCCATTGAGACAGAAATTCTATGATTCTGGGCTCGAATTGGTTTGCCAATGCCATTTTTGTCTGTTAGAATTTTGGATTTCCCATTGAATCTTAGTTCAATCATTTTTCATCACCTTTGGGGTTGTTTCCCTTTTTTGGGGGGCAAATATCGCACTTTTGAAGTGACAAAAAGTTCCATCTTTGTACCACAGAAGTTCTAATAAGTATGGAAAGAAATGGAGGCAAAAATGTTAAAGAAGAATCAAATCTATTCATAAGGGGTTCGAGGTGAGCACACAATACTATACACCACACTCCTCTGATTCTGGCACATGTTTCTGTGAAAATTGCAAACCCGACGTCACTTTTTATCACATCAACACAATCAGCACATAATCTCTAATGAAAACATCATCACTTCTGTAAATAACACAAATTATTCATCAACTTAATTGCTTAAAGAGGAGCTTTTTATAAACTTGCTGGTTTTCAAAAGAGTTCCCACCCTGTGTGATATCTACATTTGCATTTTTTATGTCACCTCCTGCTGTTTTTCTCCATAAATAAAGTTTAACTCCACAAACCAAATCAACTCGTTTCTTTCTGCAGTCAGGTTGTAGTTTGTAAAATAGTCAAAAAGTTGTCTTTATCTGGATTCACACATGCCAGGATATGTACCCTAGAGGTTGTAACTTGAAAAAAACATCAGCTTTAACACAGCTTCACAGTTTCCCACAAAGCTGACATTTTTTAGCTCGGTTAATGCTGCATGCTTTATACAACATTTATTACTCCACAGCAGTGAAAACAAGAAGAAGTTTCTCAGCTTTGAGGCAAATCTTCACCTCATCATCTTCTCCAATTTTTTATCAATTTTTTATCTGATTTGCATTCCTTCTTCGTTTGCCAGAAAGACAAGAATTGACCTGCTTTGTCACGGCCAATCAGGCAACATGTAAATTTGATTTTCTATTTCTATTCGGCTTGAAATGTTTCACACAACAAACCATTATTTTCTTATTTTTCAAGATGCAGTTTGAAAGATGCCTTCGCTTTCAGACATCTCCAGTATAAAAGCTCAGCTATTGAAAAACTCCCTGCATGAGCAGACCTCCTGTTGTTTTATATAAAACCATCTAAAGGTCACAATCAGCTGAACTCGACCAGCATCCTCCTCCCACATCCGACTCCTCTCTCACCACCACCACTTACTTCTTAAACCAAAACATTTGTTCATTTCATTTGTGGCTTCAGGAGGAACTAAATATCTCTGAGATCTTTAGTTCCTCTTGATGTCTGATCTTACCACAAGCTTATTAAAAATACATGATCTTCACTCCAGCTTCGGCTGCAGGGTAAATGCTTTTCTATCGGCTGACATGTAAGAAAATAGTCAATGTAAAAGGAAGGGGTTTTGTAAAATAAACTTTTTGGACTTTTTATTGCGCAAAAGCGTTACTCCCACATAAAAAATCTAACCTCGTTTTTTTTTTTCAAGTTTTTTTTATCAATTCGTGGTTGTTCTTGGCCATAGATTTTGTTCTCTGCCATGCCAGCATTTTAACATAAGCATGAAGTTTTTTAGTTCATGTGCTCTACTAAGGCTCAGTTCTTCCCCTCAACAGGAAGTGCAATTTTTACAGATATGCATCAAAATAAGAATCTAAAATGATATACTAATCAAAAATCTGACTGAGAAGGTTTGGACATGTATAGAGGAGAGAAGGATGCTGGATTTGGAACCACCAGGAAAGAGGTCTGGAGGAAGACCAAAGAGGAGGTTCATGGACACAGTGAAGGAAGACATGAAGATAGTTGGTGTGACCGAAGAAGATGCAGGAGATAGGGTTAGATGGAAAAAACTGACTTGTTGTGGTGACACCTGAAAGGAAATACCGAAAGAGAAGAAGAACAAGGCCTAAAAGTTACAACAACTGAACTTTTTGTGTATTTTAAAAAATCTTTAGAGTTAAAAAAATAATAATCATTTGCCACACATCTGCAGCGTCCACTGTTTTTTCTGCTCTATCACTGTATCAGTCTGGTTTTATGTTTGACTTGGTGTGAATGAATGAATTAATATTTTTAAAATTTGGGTTGAACTGGCATGAGCGACTTTAATTTCTTTACAATCTCTTTTTTTAAAAAACACAAAGCTTCTCTATGCAGTTAGCAAAGTTGTTGGAAAGTGTTTCACAGACTTGTAGGATTTTTTTTTGCATTTCTTTTTTTTTCTCAAGCCTTTTGTTGATAATCCCCGTGGCTTCATTACTGATTAGTTCGGGACTTGTGTTTTTTCTTATTTTTTTTCAGTTTGTTACTTTCACGACCTCTAAAAACACATTTTTTTTACAAAGCTCATTTTCAAGAGACTGCAAGAACCATATACATTTTCTATTGGTTATAATTTAATTGTATAATCAAGTTTAGGTTACTTATTACATTAGTTCAGAGATTTTTCTGTTTATTAGCTATAGGTTTTTGTGGTTTGTTTAATTCTGAATCATTATATTACTGTATATTTTAAAGACTACATATCGGAGCAGCGTGCACTGGCATTCAGCTACACTAACCACCATCAGGGATAAATTCCAACACCTTTTTATTTTTTTTATTTTTATTTATTTATTTCGGTCACAGTGCAACCTCATATCAATGAAATATAGAAAACAACCATATTCTAGCAAAGGACCGAAAAGGTATCGGCTGAAGCAAACGCTTATTACGCCGACCCTTTTTTTTTTTTTTTTTTTTTTTTTTTATGTCATCAAAAAAGCAAAAAGACATAAGTAAATACTAAGACATCATGACTACATCATGTTTTTTTTATCTTAAACATAAATTTTAAAGTGTGTAATTCCACTAGATCATAGAACTTTAATGTTTTTAAATTTATAAATAGATTATTGGTTGGTTGATTATAAGATGAGAATGTTATTGCTCGTATTGCTTTTTTTTGTAAAATATAAATTGGTTTTGTGTTAGTTTTGTACGTATTTCCCCAAATCTCGATACAATAAGTTATATATGGAAGTACTAATGTATTATATAACATAAACAAACTTTTTTTGTTTAGGACAAATCTGAATTTATAAATGAGTGCTATTACTTTAGACAGTTTATTTTTTTGTATAATTTATGTGTGATTTCCAGCTTAATTTGTGATCTATAATCATTCCAAGGAACTTACTGTCGTAAGCTCGTTCCACACTTTTAACATTCTACAAAATTTGTTCCTTTCGATGTTCCATTCCGTTGTTATCCGGGGTTATCTGCCATCCAGGGCCAGGTTGCAGTGGCAACAGCCTCAGAGGGGAAACCCAAGCTTCTGTCACCCAGGCTGCTTCCTCCAGCTCACCCAGGAGTATTCCGAGGCATTCCCTGTCCAGCTTTGAGACATTTGTTTATTTGTTTATTTGTTAGATCCCCATTAGCATCAGCAGCGAACTGCGTCAGCTACTCTTCCTGGGGTCAAATTAAATTTCAAATATTACAATTAACAAATTAAATCACATTCATGTAGTACAATGAACCTACTTCAAAACAGTTTACATTTCTTATAAAAACACAAATATCCAAAGAAGAAACATAACACTTTACAACAACAGCAAGACAGCAATATCACATGAGATCATAGTTTGGTTGATGATAGTACCTTTTAAGTTGTTTTTTGAAGCTATAAGCACTGCTTAGTTCTCTTATATTCTGTGATAAATGATTCCACTCCTGCATAGCTCTAAACATGACTGTGCGTTGGCTCTGTGTAGTTTTACACTTTGGTAAAGTGAAGCACTGCCCTTCTGAATGTCTTGTGGAATAAAAATGTGTGTTTTTACTGAAAGGCAGTTTCTGGTAGAAGATCAATGGTGTTTGAGTTGTAATAATATTTCTTAAAAAGTTAACTTTGGTATATAACCATCGATCCTTTACAAACAGCCATGAGAGTTGTGAATGCATTTTGGCCACACTTGTTCTAAAAACACACTTTAGAGCCACACGAGCTGCTTTGTTTTGCACCAGCTGTAATTTCTTGATATTATTCAACGAGGTGTTTGACCACACAACTGCACAATAATCCAAATGAGACAATACTAGACTTTGAATAATACCTGGAGTAATTTGCTTTGTCAAGTATTTTGAACATCGTTTTATGACTGCTAGACTACGTCCCATTTTAGAGACCACACTGTTTACCTGACGATCCCAGGACAGAGTAGAATCTATCCAGACTCCTAAGAGCTTTACCTCCTTCATTTGCTTCACTGTTGTTTTCTTTATGGAGAGGTTTAATTGAGGTTTAAGTCTTAGAGAATGCTTGGTACCAATAACTATACTCGTTGTTTTCTCAACATTCAAAATTAGTTTATTATCTTCAACCCAGCTTACTATTTTTTGAAGTTCCACCTCTAGATTTGCTCTTACTTCACTGATCAGTTTACCTGACAGGTAAATTGTTGTATCGTCAGCAAACATTGAAACATGTGCTTTGTCTAACACTGATGGTAAATCATTAGTAAATATTGTGTACAAAAGTGGCCCTAGGCAGCTGCCTTGAGGCACACCATGTCTTACATTTAGAATGTCTGACTGACAGCCATTATAGTACACTAGTTGTTTTCGGTCGTGTAAGTAACTTCTGATGAACTGTACCGCAGGTTTTTCAAAGCCATAACATTCCAGTTTTTCTAATAACATTTTATGATCTATTAGATCAAAGGCAGCTGTAAAGTCCAATAGCACAGCTCCTATTATATTGCCTTTGTCCATTTCCTACAACCAGTCCTCGCTCATTTGGGTTAATGCAGTCGCTGTTGAATGTTTTTTCCTGTAAGCATAATCTCACCGACAGGTCCAGGGTCTGCCTTTTGGTCTCCTCCCAGTGGGACATGCCCAAAACACCTCTTCAGGAGGTGTTCGGGAAGTATCCGAATCAAACGCCCTGAACTACCCCATTTGGCTTCTCTCGACACAAAAGAGCAACAGCTCTACGGTGAGATCCTCACGGACGGCAGAGCTCCTCACTCTATTTTCTATTGAGAGCGGAGGGTGGTGTTTTTATGTCAAAAACAAATTTTGGAGAGCTTTTTAATGTAATGCATTTTTTTACTTGTTAATTTTACCATTATTTTAATTATTTTCCAACCAACGGAACTGCAAAATGCGGTCAATTTTGTACAGTATAAAAGCATCTTTTAAGACAACTCGATTTAGGTTTGGTTACTCTGCAGCTCAGAAAAAAATGAACAGCTAAATGTAGTTTTATGCCCATTAAAGTCCAAACTAGTTTTTTTTTTTTTTTTTTATTAATTTATGCTTATTTTACCACTCGCAAACAAAATTATATGGTTTTGCATAATGCATCTAAAATGTCAATGTGACTTCACCAGATTTTCCATTAAGGTTTCCATTAAGGCACCCCGATGTCTAAACAGCTTTCTAAGCTAAAAGAACTTGACTCAAAAAACAACTTTTGAGAGGTTTTTGGAGTCAAGACAACATTTAATATAAAAGAACAAAGTGTGTCTTCTCAGAGAAAAATCTAACAAAAAAGCCTCTGAAAGCTCAATACTTTTCCAGTGATGCTTATAAATCCGTAAAGCTCCTGTTTTAGCTTTTTCCATCAGGATTTCATAGTGCAAAGCTTTCCAACACATCAAACTTTCACAGCAAGGTGTGACTGTTTGTCACAGAGTCCGACGTTCACATCTCTCAAACCCCTCATCCTGAGGGACGATGGAAATCCCTTCTTTGGATTAGAACTAGAAAACAACTGTCTGTATTTCATTGTGGTTTTCACTTTAGAAACATTCACAATGGTGAACCTGGTGAGCAATTCAAACAATTTAAGCTCTGGTACATGTCATGTAGCGTGTGTCTTTATGTGTGTGTGTCAGAGAAAGGGAGGGTGGGGGTCTAATTTCAGTATTGATATCTGTGATATCACTCACCAGGCACCGAACTGTCTGTACACTTAAAAAGAAGCCTCTTGCAGCAATAAATCCTCAGTGGTATGCCTTTAGAGACCTCCATACAACGGGGACGAACTTTTCTAATTGTTTGAAAAGTTATTAGTGCGGGAAGAGACGAGGTTTTGATTGTATTGTGTTTTGGTGATTGTCTTCATTCAGATTTAATTATTGGGAATGGTTAATCAGCTGAACTAATTGAGTTGCAATTTTGGACCACTTTCAACCACAATTGTTTTTTGGGAAAAAATAATAATTGCTTTTGTAGTTTTGTAAATAGTTTTTTTTTTTTGTAATTTCTTTTTTTAATCATTTGTTTTAGAGAGACCAAACAGTTGCACCAAAAAAAGAAACACGAATCACCAAAATTTCCATTTTCACAAAGGAGTGGCAGCATGGTGGCGCAGTGGTTAGCCTCACAGTCAGCCTCACAGCAAGGAGGTCATGGGTTTGAGTCCCGGGTATGGAGAAGGCTCGGAACACTGGCCTTTCTGTGTGGAGTTTGCATGTTCTTCCCGTGTCTGCATGGGTTTTCTCTAGGTCCTCCGGTTCCCTCCCACCCTTCAAAAACATGCATGCTAGGATGATTGGCCAGTGCCAAATTGCCCCTAGGAATGAGTGTGTGTATGGTTGTATGTGGTTAGCCCCGCGACAGACTGGTGACCTGTTCGGGGTGTACCCCCACCCGCAGCTACATGAAGGATAGACGATTAAGAAGGTGATTGACTGACAAAGGAGTGGGTAAAAGTCTTCTTCTTCGTCTTTCGGTATTTCCCTTCAGGGGTCGCCACAGCAAGTCAGTTTCTTCCAACTAACCCTATGTTCTGGATCCTCTTTGGTCACACCAACTATCTTCATGTTTCCTTCACTGCGTCCATGAACCTCCCCTTTGGCCTTCCTCTAGTCCTCTTTCCTGGTGGTTCCAAATCCAGCATCCTTCTTCCGCTGTACGCTCTCTCTCTCTCTCTCTCTCTTCTCTGCACATGTCCAAACTAGTATCTCAGTCTGGCCTCTCGGACTTTATCCCCAAAACCTCTAACATGTGCTGTTCCCCTGATGTACTCATTTCTAATCCTGTCCATCCTGGTCACTCCCAAGGAGATCCTCAGTTTCTTCATCTCTGCAACCTTCATCTCTGTTTCCTGTCTTTTCCTCAGTGCCACTGTCTCTAGACCAATCAGCATGGCCGGTCTCACCACGGTTTTGTACACTTTCCCTTTCATTTTGGCTGAAACTCTTTTGTCACACATCATACCTGATACTTTTCTCCTCTCGTTCCAGCCTGCTTGCACACGCTTCTTCACCTCTCTTCCACACTCTCCATTGCTCTGGACTGTTCATCCTAAATACTTAAAATCTTCCACCTTCTTTATCTCTTCTCCCTCTAACCTCTCCCTCTAACCTCACTTAAAAGTATAAAACTTATTTTCTCATCCCGCTCTACTTATAAAGCTTGTGTAAAATGCATTTGCTTTTTTTTCCCCTCATGATTGAAAACAAAGTAAAACTCAATGCCACACCAAAAAAAAAAACTAATACACTTGTGCGTTCTAAATCGAACGAGACTTAAGCTTCCTCTCGCTTGTTGTTTACGTTTATTTCACAAAGTGACACAATAATCTGAGACATCTATTTTACTGTAGCTTTTTTTTTTATTAAATTTGAAATGTTTTTTATTTCTATGACATGTCCAAACATACCCAAAAATTGCGTTAAAAACAATCTTTAGAAGTAAAAGGCTAGTACACCCCCACTGTGGAATGGTTGCTGGTTTATCACAAAAAACACATAAAATAATAAAAAAGAAGTTCCCAGTTCAAAAAGTCTGGGATCAAATGTTGAGCGATTAATAAAACAAGCCAGGGCAGAGAACTTTTCCTTCATCCCAGTGCTGTCACATTCATATTACATGACCTAATATCAAGGACCATCGTGTCTGAAAGGGACAGTCTGGATTTGGTGCGATGGTCATTCCAGGTCGTAAATCCACCAATCCATTTTTCAAGAGTTATCATGTGAACGTAAAGCCCCCTCTTCTGTTCTTTGTAATGAGTTATATGGGATTCATTTTTGTTTTCTTTTCAAATCTTGGTTTTAAGTGCTTCATCAATGTTTTATATGGTTGTCGTGTGTAAAAGTTTTTTATGATTCCTTCACTTTTTTACTTGAATTCATTGTTTGTTTGGGTTTTTTCCTTAAAAATATGCTACATTTTGCTGTCATGAAGGCAATGATAATACTGAAGGAATTAAATCTGTAAGATATCGATTTTTAATAAATAATTAAAAGAGCTGCTCATAATTATTTATGCCTCTGGCCAATTTTGACTTAAAGTTACTTTTAATCCCCAAAATCTTCTTTTTTTTTTTTTTTTTTTAAGCTGGAAGTGATACGAGTCGTTTCCAAAAGATAGTAACATATTACAGAAGAAATCACATCATGTATTTATTTATTTTTTCTTCTTGTATATATACTGTCTATTTCTTTCTTGTTGCTGCTGTGACGCACACAATTCCCAAGTGTGGGATCAATAAAGTAAATCTCATCATCATCTCATGTAAAGGAAAGTGTGTCTCAAATTTTTTTAAACATTTGAACCAAACTGTTGTTTTACATTCGACACAAAGCACGGGCATTGTTGGAAAAACATTTCCTGCCGATGTTAAGGTTGACGCAATCGCGGGTGACTCCAACAACTCAAGAGAAGCAGAACAACTGGCCCAAGATCACTAGCACTGGAAAAACTTAGTCCATCTGGTCGACTCAATGCACAGGGACGGGAACCCACCTACTTTCGCTGGAGCCTTGGTTGATTAATTAGTGCGTTAGATGATGTTTGAGGTAGAGAACAAAAGGTATGGCCAAGATCAAGTATTCAAGTGTAGTATTCACATACTCCCCAAAAAGTATCTTAATACATACAGGAGAGATTGAAAATTTTCCAACCACGTATAGAAAACCATTTAAGCTATATTTTTGATGAGGGAATAATGCTCACCTATGGTCACCAGCTGTGGGTGGTGACCGACAGAATGAGATCGCGGGTACAAGCGGCCGAAATGAGCTTCCTCCGCAGGGTGGCTGGGCTCTCACTCAGAGATCGGGTGAGGAGCTCTGCTATCCGGGAGGAGCTCGGTGTCGAGCCGCTCCTCCTCCAGGTCGAGAGGAGCCAGATGGGGTGGTTCGGGCATCTGGTCAGGATGCCCCCCGCAGGCGAGGTGTTTTGGGCGCGTCCCACCAGGACGAGACCAAGGGGCAGACCCCGGACCCGCTGGAGAGACTATGTCTCACGGCTGGCCGGGGAACGACTTGGGATCCTTCCGGGTGAGCTAGAGGATGCAGCCGGGGAGAGAGAGGCCTGGGCTACCCGTTTGAGGCTGTTGCCCCCGTGACCCGACCCCGGAACAAGCGGAAGATGACGGAACGGAACGGAATTATGCTCAAACATGGAGGAAACTCCCAAGAAGTCAATTTGACTTCGAAACCACTCCACTGATTGGGGTATTTCTTTATAATGTTTTCTACATGTAAGCAGCAATGGAAATCTTCTTCTTTCGGCAATTCCCTTGCGGGGTCGCCACAGCATGTCAGTTTCTTCCATCTAACCCTATCTTCTGCATCTTCTTCGTTCACGCCAACTATGTGTGTTTCGACAACTAACTCTGATATAGTCATTTCTAATCCTGTCCATCCTGGTCACTCCCAGAGAGATCTGAGCAGCAATGGGAATAACACCATTTAAGTAAAGTGGAATTACTAACAGCATTACTTTTTGAGTAACTAAGTAATCTAATTAGTTACTTTTTCTACTGTTATGACACCGTGACACTTCTAAGGATATGAAGTGAAACGTTACTATCATTTGTTTTAGAAACATGCACGGGCAGAGTAGAGAGGTGAGACCCTCAAGTGAGAAGAAAGAACTGTTTTAACAACGCTGTTCTCCCATGCTGCAGATTTACTAACAGCTACTCCTTCTCAGCTACAACCAGTGGTTCGGTGGATAGATAAGTGGATTTTTTTTTTTTAATTATTCATAAATGTTCTTCATGAATATTTAATAGTTTGTCATTTGTGCAATGAAGTACAGAAAAGCAGAACTGCCGTCAATGAAAATATATATTTTTGTGAACCACGTTAAAATGTGAAACATGTAAAATAGACCAGCAGTCATTCAGGCAATTGCAGTTTGTAGATTTTTAAAAAAAAATTAAACTTTCCAAAATTTCCAATGTGTATTTTTTAATAAACAATGTATCTCTGAGATTTTAGAATTGAGCGACAAACTGGCGACCTGTTCAGGGTGTACCCTGCCCCTTGTCTTGAATCCACCGGGATAGGCTCTGGGACCCTCCGCAAGCCAATAAGGGATAGACTGATTTTAGAATTGCAGCTATTTTAGTTTGTAACTAATTAGTTTTTCGTACAGTAATTGTGACTGAGTTATTGACTCAGTAAACGTGCATATAAGTGTGATCGTGTGCCTCGTGTCTTCTCCAAAGTGGATAATCGTGCATTAGACCAGTCTAGGCAGATACCTGGAACGTGTCATTATTTAAAAGCATGTGCTCCATGAAATCAGCTCTCTGCGACGTAATAAAACAAGTTTATAGGTTTCAGTTGCTAAGATTCTTTTTGCCCACTTTTCATCTCGGTGACAAAACACCCTCTCTCTGCTCAGAGAATAACTCTCAGCTTGCTGACAGCTCCTGGATTAGGACTGTGGGGAAGTGGGTGAGGTGAGCAGGAATGAGAGGTGACAACTGGGCTCCTCAAAGTCATCATGACAGTCGTAGATTACAGAGTATCCTCTTCCTCACTCTCTCTGGCAGGCCGCCGGTGTGCAACAGCTTGCATGCTGATGAGTTGTAGGAAAGATGAGGGAGGAAGGACGGCGGGACAGGATCGTATTGCCTGGGTCCTCGGAAGAAAAGCCACCTGATCCCACAGCCGCTGCAGCAGACCAGGCGCCTCTCACCAGGCCACTCAATAGGTGGAGACAGGAAAGGCTGGTGTGAGCTGAATCATGTTGCTGGGATTTTTCCCCCTGTTTAAATCAGAATTTTTTTTTTACATTGTTGATAGCAGCTTTCAGAAAAAGAAACAGATTTTTGGGAAATTTAAATAAAATAAAAGCAATTACGTTTTATATTGTAGATATCATGTAATTTATATTTATTGACAAATATTTAATATAAATCCAAATTCCTCCGCAGCATGGCTGGGCTCTCACTCAGAAATAGAGTGATGATGTCTGCCATCCAGGAAGAGCTCATAGTAGAGCCCTTGCTTATATGGGATGAGAAAAGCCAGATAGGGGTGGTTCTGGTGGCATCTGCTTAGGATGCCTCCCGAAAACCTTGCTGGTGAGGTGTTGCAGGAACATTCCATCAGGAGGAGACCCGGAGGCAGACCCCATACTTGCTGGACAGACTATGTCTCATAGCTGGCCGGAGAATGCCTCGAGTTGATCAGGGGCGGATCCAGGTTTTTCTAAAGGGGAATATGGGAGGGGAAGTGAGGACATTGACAAGGCTGGGGGCCTTCCCTCCTCCCCCAGAACATTTTGAAAAATAAGAGTCACTTTCCTTAATTTTGGTGGCCCATTCACTGACCCTGCAAGGGGATAGCTTGACTAATCCTCTTTCCTTTCTTCTTCTCCTTTATTTTTTGTTTTTTAGTGGACGCACCTCTAGAACCGCCCCTGATCATCCTGGGTGAGCTGGAGGATGCAGCCGGGGTGAGAGAAACGTAGGTTTCCCAGCTGAGGGCCGTGACCTGGCCCCAGAATGCATAGGGAAAAATAGCAATATTCTATCAAAGAAACCCAAAAATGGAATGGCAAATAGAGAAATTTTTTTTTTGAATCAATTTATTTAACTGTTATATTGTAAGAAATTAACCCTGTTTGTACAAATGAACAACTTTAACATTTAACTTTTCTTCTTTTATAAATTTCTCAAAATGTTTTACAAGATTTATTGCTAAACTTTGTTTATCAGATAATTAAGATGCATTACGACAAAGCCTGGATAAATTCCTGATTGTGTTTTAATTCCAAATTCATTAATTACTTGTCAAAGGGAAGTTAAGATAAAATATACTTAGCATGAAATCAATTTATTTTTGCTTAAAAATGCATTGTTTACTCATTTCATATCTTTTGAATGAACTAATGAACATACAGTATATTTATTGACCAAAATATCTCAATATATATAACGATTTGTGTGTGTGTGTGTCTGTGTCTGTGTGTGTCTGTGTGTACTTCTACAGTGTAAATAGATTTACTCAAACATGTGTATAATCAAATTAAGCATCACTTTTTTTTTGTCTACCAAAGTTTTGCCTTTTTTTTTTTCTGTCTGTTTTTTGCATAATAATGCAGTCTAATGTTACCAGGAGGTAAACAGACTGATGTGCTTGCCTGCAGTAGGAAGATGTACAATACGCGTACGTGTTCACTGGCTGTGTGGATGATGGAAATGTATCATTAAAATCTAAATAAAACCTCTGAAAAACAGACTGATCGTCAAGTTTTATTTTCTAAAAAAGCCAGATTAATTCCATGTATGATGATGCTCATCTGTTGTTCCATTCCATTGTCGTCCGCTTAGACAGGACCGGGTCGTCGGGGCAACAGCCCTAGACGGGACCCCAGGCTTCACTCCCCCCAGCTGCATCTTTCTGCTCACACGGGAGAAACCTGAGGCATTCGCTGTCCAGCTGTGATACATAGCCTCTCCAGCTAGTCCAGGTCTGCCTCCGGGTCCTCTCCTGGTGGAATGTACCAAAACGCCTCACCAGCGAGGCACTTGGGAGGCATCATAACCAGATGCCTGAAACACCCCTTCTAGCTTCTCTCGACTCAGAGGAGCAACAGCTCTTCTCCGAGCTCCTCCCGGATGGCAGAGCTCCTCACTCTATCTCTGAGTGAGAACCCAGCCACCTTGCAGAGGGAGCTCATTTCAGCCACTTGTATCCACGAGGATAAGAACGTAAACAGAGAGCTTTGATTTTCGACTCAGCTTCATTTCTTCACCACGACAAACCGATGAAGCATCCTGATATTTTCTTCATCAATTGTTATAATGACAAAATATTTTTGAAGTCTACAAACACAGAAAATTTTCACATTTTGAAACTATTTTAAACATTAGCAAAACATTTTCTCTTTTTTTTTATGGGATCAGGCATTGATTTTATAAAATTTGATGTATAGATTTGATTCAGAGTCTCATACTTGGGATTTTTTTTTAATCCACAGCTTTTATTGTTGCAGAAAAATAAAATCTGGGGAAAAAAATTGTATTTTTTGCTGAAAAATTAATTCAATGCTTGAGTTTTAGTCTGTTCCTTCTGTCTCCACGTGGTACAGTTTGTCAGTTTCACCTCAGCTGTAAGCTGTCATGTAGACACATCCCATTCATTTGAAAGTACCGATGTGCTACTTAGTCATTCACAAGTTACACACTTCTGCTTTGATGCCGGTTAAGTCGAGCAGGCGAAGCATCATGTCAGCCGTCTCTGATGAGTGACATTTCTAACTGATTGTCATGCAAGTTGTCAGGCTGAACATGCATCAGATCCTGAAATCCTCCATCCACATTTTCTTTGCTTCAAAGTTTTGAAATTTAAACGTAGAAGGAGAAAAAGAAGTGTTTTTTTTTTTGCATCAGATTGAATGAAACATATCAGGTTTTTCAAAGGGAAAAAAAATCCTTTGTCCCTGTAGCTTTCTAACCGCACAAGAGTTCTTTTATTCAGATGAATTATTCTGAAATTCTGATTTTAGGTAATATTTTTTATAGCGTTCAGACTTTTTTTATTTATTTTCAACAGTATTATTTTCAATAGTCCAGAGCAATGGAGAGTGTGGAAAAGAGGTGAAGTAGTGTGTTCAGGCAGGCTGGAACGAGTGGAGGAAAGTATCAGGTGTGATGTGCAAGAGAAGGGTTTCAGCTAGAATGAAAGGGAAACTGTTCAAAACCGTTGTGAAACCCGCCATGCTGTTTGGTCTAGAAACAATAGCACTGAAGAAAAGACAGGAAGCAGATATGGAGGTAGCAGAGATGAAGATGCTCTGGGAGTGACCAGGATGGACAGGATTAGAAATGAGTACATCAGGGGAACAGCACATGTTAGAGGTTTTGGGGATAAAGTTCGAGAGGCAAGACTGAGATGGTTTGGGCACGTACAGAGGAGAGATCTGGAATTGGAACCATCAGGAAAGAGGACAAGAGGAAAGACAAAGAGGAGGTTCATGGATACAGTGAAGGAAGACATGAAGATAGTTGGTGTGACCAAAGAGGATGCAGCAGATAGGTTTAGATGGAAGAAACTGACTTGCTGTGGCGACCCCTAAAGGGAAATGCCGAAAGAAGATTTTTTTTATTTATCATTGCTTTTTGTGTGTGGACACTTGGATTTTTTTTCAGGATTAATAAAGTTTCCATCTTTCCAGCTACCTGTTTCTCACTTAGAAACGCAGAATACATGTCCTTGTCCTTCTATCTGTGCAACTCTCTCCATCTTCACACACTTTCTGTCATCTTTCCATCACTTTGCCGATGTCTCCCTCCTTCTTTCAGTGTCCCGTTTGAAGCAGTGTCCTTCCTTCTCTCCATCGCCCGTCTTTCTTGCCTTTGCTCTCACCTTTCTCGTCTTGTGCTCTTCAAATTAGTTTCTTCTCCCAGGATGGATTAACATACATTACATGTTGCACCAAGAGCTGTATCGTAAAAGGACAGCATTCAGCTCTATTTTTGAGAAGCTGCAGCCTGTAATGCGCCTCCCCAAGGTCAGGACGGACCTGAATAGTCCAGTTTAATTCATTTCAGGGGTGTGCCAGCACAATGGCCGGGTGTTACTTCTAGATTACAATGTATGTTCGCAAAGGCAAGAGGTAGGCATGTAATCATGTCAGCTGGATAGAAACGCTCTTCATCTTCATGAAATCAAAGCTTTTGGAAACAATCAGGAACATTTAAATAAGAGGCTGTGATGGTGTGTCTGTTTGCTTCTTGCTGCGAGTGTGAGAGAAGACGTGGTGGGGGTGAACCCGCATGAGGTTGCAAGGTTCGTGACAACAAGCAGCAACTCTGGTGCGAACAAAACATGCAAAAGACGTCATCCACCCAAAGCAAGAAGAATTTCAACAGCAGAGCTTCTGTCATTATCTCCAAGTTTAGTCAAGACTCCCTCTCTCACACAAATGCCCAACAATTCCTTCTGCTGTTTGTCTATTAGCAAAATCAATCAAACAAACTGGAGCGGTGCCATTTCACATGGTGACCTCACCACCCACAGTCCAGAAATAATTAATAGCGTTGTGGCGAGTTAGGGCACATTCATTAACATGTATCTGTGTTTCTGTGGGTGAAAAATAAACAATCAATTAAATGAACCACATGAAATCAGACCAGAGGACAAAGTTATAAAAAAAAATCACAAATCTCTGTCTCTGCATTGCATGAGATGGAATTATTGATATTGGCCCGGAGCTTGCTGTTTTCATTCAAAAAGAAAACTATATGGGAAAAATGAGCTTGTGATTCATCTTCTCATTTGTTTGCTCATTCAGCTTCTTAAAATGCCAAAAAGAAAATCTCACTCTTCAGAGTTTGCTTAGTTTTTGGTTCAGTTATCCAAAAACAGTCTCAAGAGGATTTGAGTCGAAGCAGGCGTGAGCAATTACAAGGCCTGAAGTTGATTTTTCTACAGAGACCCCACACAACCACTACGGCATAATGAATCGTCCATTTATTATTTATGTTTGTTCACTTAAAATCATCTCATTCTAAGTTTTACCAACCAATAAAATAAAAAAGACCATCTTTCTCTTTGAAAAAAGGAACATAAATTGCAAGTCAAGTGTGTTGAATCTTTATTTAAAGGGAAGGAAAGTAATTATGGTTTTTCACATTTTTTTCCAAAAATTGGCAGAAAATAATGTGTTTAAAATAGCAATTTTCCACTAAATAGATCTGAATTGTAATAAACTGAGGTCAGTCAAAACTAAATTTTCTGTTATTTTCCATCAACAAACTTTCATAAACTCACAAAAACAAGATATTGACAAAAAGAAATCTTTGAAAGAGGTGAATTTATTTGGACTTAAAACAGATTAAAGGATTTTTACAAGTCCCTTTGGTAAGTCTATTTTTTAGTCTACTTTTGTTTTTTAATGCAGTTTTTTTTTTGGTCTCCATCGGCAACAAGTCAACGCAACATTGCACAGGTATGCTAATTAAAGCTTCCCATTGACCTCGAAAGACCTCGGTTTTAAATCAAAAGTTCCTGTTCATGCTGTTTCACTTTATTTTGAACTTTTTAAAACTTGGTCTATTTCAGTTGTTTTTAAGATAGTGTGGGAATAGTTTTTCTGTGAGAGTCCAACGACTGTTAGTGAATAATGGACAGGGATTCATTTTTTTCTGGATTGTTCTGGAAAGCTCACTGTTGAATGAGAGATAATTTACATCAGTAATTTCTCAGACTGGGCTCGTCACTTAGTATGTCGGACTCATTGATGATTTATACTTACTTTTTATTTGCTACTATAAATACAAACTGAAATTAAAAAAATACCAATAAATCATCTAGTTTATTGTTACACATGGGTCCATGCACCTGACCTTGCTTGTTTCAATTAAAACCAGGATAGTTGGTGTGATTGAGGCTTTAGTGGAATGGCTGTTTTCACTCAACAAAAACGATTAGACGAGGTGTTAATGTCCCATATTGTCCACAGTTTAATTTCTATTTATTTATTTCATTTGCAGCGTACCTATTTATAGAGATGAGTCAAAATTAACTCAACACTTTTAAAACATAACGATTTTCATCAGTTGCTTTGAAATCCTACATTTGTATCCTGCATTGTTTGGGATTGTCGTCTGAACATATTCACCCCAAGATGTTTCACTTTGACATTGAGTTGACATTCGGATGGGCAGAACGAGTGGGTTAAAATCCAAATCTTCTGCACACGTGGTTTTTAATGGTAAGATGTGCAATGCGATTTAGATGCCGTTTCAGGGTATAGTGTCATGTTGTGGAGCTGAGGCCAAAAATATACCCTTGACACAACAGACCAGCTCAGATGAAAAAATCACAAGCAGATTTATTGGACTGATTAAAAGTCCAAATAAAGAAGACAAAACAGATAAACTAGGCAGGTTCTGATGTAGGAGCTGGAGCTGGAGCCAAAAACTGGATAACAG
Organism: Neostethus bicornis; assembly: GCA_902685375.1. Taxonomy (NCBI): domain Eukaryota; kingdom Metazoa; phylum Chordata; class Actinopteri; order Atheriniformes; family Phallostethidae; genus Neostethus; species Neostethus bicornis. Next base: position 16,951,536 of record LR738557.1, on the reverse strand, counting down.
GTCAAGCATGATAAACAAATGATCTGGCGAAGAGTGAGTCAAAAACCGATCCATTTATGCTCCAGCAGATGAGTAGATGAGTTTCAGGTGTGACTAGTGCACACACACTGACAAGAGGGAGGGGGGAAACAGGACACAGAGGGGGAACAGACTACTGTCCTGACATATAGTTTTGCAAACAAATCAAAGCTGTGGCCAGTGTACAAATTAAAGATCACTTTCCTGATTTGCAGGTTGAAGTGAGTTTAGCATTTGGTAAACTAATGTTTAGTTATACTAAATACTTTAAGTTTCTTAATGGTATATTCTGTCCTTCTGGGTCATTTTGATGACAGATTTTAATTACGCTCATTTCTGTGACGGTTGCTGGTCTGTAGTGTCTGAATCTGGGAAAAAAAAGGTATTTTGTCCAACATCTGCTTTTCTCTTAGTGACATCTGCATCAAAGACCAGCAACTGAACACAGGCACTGTAACACACACCGTGACCAATTCAGCAAGGAAATATCAAATATCAGAGACGCTAAGGGAAAAGACAATTACACAGCGAGTAACAAGACAAGTGACTTTTAGCAGATGGAGACAGTTTGGAAAAGGATCAGAGACGTGAGATGACAATGCTGGGAAATGTCAGGAATAACAACACACTGGGGGTTTACCCATCAATGCTGGTATCCCCCAAGGCTTTGTTTCACTCCTGCATTGGTTCTTCTTTTTACATAAATTACATAAGCAAGACCATTTAAAATGTTTCCCTAACCCACAGTTATTACTTTTGAAGATGGTCAGTGTGATGACGTTTATTTTGTATCATGTGGTTCTTCTTCTTTTGGCATTTCCTTTCAGGGGTCGCCACAACTAGTCAGTTTCTTCCATCTAAACCTATCTGCTGAATCCTCTCCAGCCACGCCAACTATCTTCACATCTTCCTTCACTGTATCTATGAACCTCCTCTTAGGTCTTCCTCTAGGCCTCTTTCCTGGTGGTTCCAAATCTAGCATCCTTCTTCCAATTTCCTCTTTCTCTCTCTCTCTCTCTCTCTCTCCTCTGCACATGTCCAAACCATCTCAGTCTGGCCTCTCTGACTTTATCTCCAAAACCTCTAACATGGGCTGTTTTCTCTAACATGTGCTGTACTTACATCAAGCATTTCTCAAGATAAAAGAATTATTTACTGTTTAATTTACAGAAATTGTAGTTTTTAAATAAAACTTGGATTTTTGCTCTGCTGCAGTGCAGGAGTGATTGTTTGGTTCAGGACTTCGGCATTGGACCAAAATCTGTCCACACAACGACAAGTTGAGAAAAAGTTTTTTGAAGTAATGAAACAACTAGAACCTTTCTCTACAATCCACCAGCGTGAAAGCTAAACTAATGAAAGCACAGAACAATTACATATTCCTTATCTATTTATATTTTAAAACAACATTTTAAAAGTTTAATTTTCCCATTTTTAATTTTGGAATGCAATAACATCATGTTTCACTGATCTTTTATTTAGGATGTCTTTCTAACAATCGTCCCAACCGGGTGTGGAAGGGAACGTTTCTGATTTCAGTCAACTGACTGAAGATTACAAGAATACAGTATCTTGTTGTGAAGTAAGATGTATTGATGCTGTCAAGACAACCAATGCCAAAGCCTTAAAGACCAAGATAAATTTCCCAATGGAGACGATAAAGCGTGTCGTATTTCCATATGTCATCTACACGGACTCCATTCATAAGTACTGGCAAAGTGTTTGTATAGATTTTGAACACTTTTTTCAAAAACATCAAACATTAAAATTGTTCCATTGAGGGATACAATTGTGGTGTGATTTTTTTTTTTTAATACCCTTATTAGTCCTAGAATGGGGAAATTTCAGAATATTTGGTCATTCTGGACTAAACGAAATTGTAAAAGTTATCATTTTTGGTAATTATTTAGGTATTATTATTCTGGGTAATTATGTTATACGGTGGCTCAGTGGTAGATCATTTGCCTGTGGACCAGAAGTTAACCGGAAGTTCGCAGGTTCGATTCCCACTAAGTTTATGTCTACGGTCCTTGGAGAAGACACCTACCCCCCCTTTTCTCCCACCATTGGCGTCGTTGTGCCAGCCTGCTACGGTGTAGTAGTGCAGCATGCAAATTTCCCCAGTGAGGGATCAATAGAGTATGTAATAATGAAAAAAAAAAAACAAAAAACAATCCAACCCTAGAGATCTATTAACGAGGGAATGTATATATTTCATTCAATAATTTTATAAGCTTGTTAATTTTAATGTTGACAGATCAGGGCCCATCCCCATCAGCAAATACAAACAGCAGATTATGCCTGATGAACATGCTTACAGAAATTTAGAGTCAGCAATTAACCCGGGGTGTTTGTTTTGGGACAATGAAGGGAAATTAGATGGACCCAACAAATGCATTAAAAGAACATGCAAATTCCTCACAAAAAAAATCTGTGTTAAATGTTGTGCATCTTTCTTGCAAGAACTTTGTATTTCAAATATGAGTGATATAGGCAGAAATTTCCAAAAGTGGTCACCAATTGACTCGTAATTAAATACAAACATGAAGATAAACACTCCTGCACATGGTTGCCATTTCTATAGGTGGTAGTATCCCATGGCTATTTATAACTCCACATTCAAAATTGTTATCTGCTGTCTGAACAAAACATTCTTCTAATCTCATCACATCTGCTATAACCAGCCTTTATTTTAAAGAGCAAAATCAGCTTTGTGGCACGACAGACTGTCAAACAATTTCAATAAAAGACTTGTTTTTTTTACCCTCAGAAATTTTGAAGAGTTTGTTAAAAAAAAAAAAAAAACTCTGACTTTGCCTGCTGAGCTCATTAATAATAAAGCTTTTAGTCGCAACTCCAGACCAATGTGCAAGATCTAGACCTACCTTTGTTTCTTTGTGTTTTATTTTAATTAAACATGTCAATAAATATATATCTACAGTATATGCATATATGTAATTATGAAGAGAAATGTATATCAAACATATATCCATACAAATCTTTATAAATATAATTTATGGACATGGTTCTGCAACAAACAGGTCACCCTTTCAAAGGCGTGCTTACCCTTTTGCTCAAGACTATTTAAGATTGAATTCGGGAATCCTCACTGTTCCAAAGTGGACAATGGGCTTAAAAAAAAAGATTAACATGCACGTACACATATGTATAGATTTAGGTATGACAAACACCTCAGTTTCTTTTCTTCTTTTATCAACTTGCAGGCAGCAACTAAATTTGTCACCTGCTGTGACTAATTTTATGATATATTAAGGATGCCTTGCGGTCTTTGGTATTATTTATGGTAATGTCATGTCTTTAAAGCATTTCATAAATAATATGCTATGTATTTGCTAGCTTGCTCAGTAACTTGGAGTCCTTAGAATTATGACAAACAGTTGAAATTCCAGGGCAGCATGGTGGGTCATGATTGCCATATCTAAACAAGGGTCAAAGCACAAGTAGTTCTTGCAACTGGTAAATAGTATTTACTACATGTTGCATGCATTATTTTAATAGTGTGTATTTAATTTTTATTGTTGTGGAATTTTCTTAATAAGATGTCACACAAATGAGAAGAGTAAAAAAGAATTTAATCCTGCAGCATTGGAAGTTCATGCAAACCAAAGTTTGATCGGCAGAAGTTCAAAAATTTTCCCCACACCAGTGGCGGGTGGTCAGAGCCAGCAAGGCCTTCTCTGCTGGCCTAACTTAACCAGACATCATTATCTTAATTATAATAAAAGTCAATTTCATTTTAAATGTATTTTTCCGAAATTGTTCTCCATATTCGATAGATCAGCGCTAGAGCGCTCGCCCGCGCACCGGAAGATTGCGGGTTTGATTCCCATTGAGACCACCGTCTAGGGTCCTTGGAGAAGACACCTAACCCCCGCTAAAACCCCGCTTCTCCCACCATTGGGTGTGGTGCCCACACGCACATGTTTTAAGGATCCCCGTTGTCAGGGTGGGCTTATTTGTTGCCAGGCATTCTGATAGGCTATGCAACTTTGGTTGGGCAGACCATTATGTTTGATAGGCTGATATTTTAGTAATATTTATTACCGGGCTGAGCAAACTAAACATGTCCTTATCTTGCAGCTGCAACTTGCTGGACAGAGGCTGTCTTATTTGGATAGAGTTTGTAAAATGTATCTATGCTTGTAATTGAGCAGCTTGGAGTTGGTGTGAAGTGGCTGGAACAAGATTTTCACACTATGGATGTTAAATAGATGTCTTTTTTCAGCACATCAAGTTAATTAAAGACACCAATTGTCATTAAGATGTTCCTTTGCGTCATCTTCCGCTTGTTCCGGGGTCGGGTCGCGGGGGCAACAGCCTCAGATGGGAAGCCCAGGCCTCTCTCACCCCGGCTACATCCTCCAGCTCACCCGGAGGGATCCCAAGTCTTTCCCCGGCCAGCTGTGAGACATAGTCTCTCCAGCGGGTCCGGGGTCTGCCCCTTGGTCTCCTCCCGGTGGGATGTGCCAGAAACACCTCGCCCGCGAAGCGCTCGGGGGGCATCCTGACCAGATGCCCGAACCACCCCATCTGGCTCCTCTCGACCTGGAGGAGGAGCGGCTTGACACCGAGCTCCTGCAGGATGGCAGAGCTCCTCAACCGATCTCTGAGTGAGAGCCCAGCCACCCTGCGGAGGAAGCTCATTTCGGCCGCTTGTACCCGCAATCTCATTCTTTCGGTCACCACCCACAGCTGGTGACCATAGGTGAGGGTTGGAACGTAGATCGACTTGTAAATCGAGAGCTTTGCTTTTCGGCTCACCTCTCTCTTTACCACGACGGATCGATGCAGCGTCCTAGTTATTGCTGATGCCACACCGATCCGCCTGTCGATCACATCATTAAGATGTTTTCAAAGCGAATATTAATCTTACTTAATCTTAAATTTTCTACCACAGTATGCAATTGTAAAACTTAGATTGGTAATTCTTGACAAATCAGTTTCCTCACAGCAAAATTCGGGTCTCGCGGCTACATGGCAGCCTTGTCAGCGCTGTGTAAGAAACGGAAACGAGCTCACTGATGGTGTAAATCATGGATCACTTCATTAACAAAATGGCATTGATGGATTTACATTGAGGTCAGAACATTACTGAATGCCTGCAGGTTCCTGACTTCTTCTACAACCTTGTGTAATGTTCCATTTCTGCTTCTTTTCTCCCCGAACATTTTAATTTTCTGTCTAACACCTCAGGCGTGTAAAAGCAGATTTTCAGCAACCAAAATCATGATTGAGAGAATATTTCTGTCATAAAAACAACAACAACCTTGTAGAAGAACACAAACATGTGGGGATGAAGATAGTGGCACAATGCCACGGTTATTTTATTTCCAAAGTGGTGAGTTTTTATTGTCATTTGTATGTATTTTTCTTTATTTTTTCTGGAAAACCTTGAATTCACAGGTAACTGTATGATCAAGTAAACAAGTATTCATCTTAGGAATAACAGCATTAATGGAGGCATGTTTTCATAAAAAGCAGGCAAATCCTGCAGAAAGTGAGTGGGCGAAACAGCCTTACAGTAAATATGCTGAAGGCTGATCAGATTTTCATTTTTTGCATTTATTTATCAACAGGTGTGAATATAAATTTAAATATGTAAACAGTCAACTTTCCGATCTCCCTAAAGCATTGTGGTGTCCTTGAAAAAAAAAAAGAAAATACAAAAGCAAATCGACAGACGGATCGGTGCGGCATCAGCAATAATTAGGACGCTGCATCGGTCTGTCATGATAAAGAGAGAGCTGAGCCGAAAAGCAAAGCTCTCGATTTACAAGTCGATGTACGTTCCTACCCTCACCTATGGTCACCAGCTGTGGGTGGTGACCGAAAGACTGAGATCGCCAAAATGAGCTTCCTCCGCAAGGTGGCTGGGCTCTCACTCAGAGATCGGGTGAGGAGCTCTGCCATCCGGGAGGAGCTCGGTGTCGAGCCGCTCCTCCTCCAGGTCGAGAGGAGCCAGATGGGGTGGTTCGGGCATCTGGTCAGGATGCCTCCTCAGCGCCTCGCGGGCGAGGTTTTTTGGGCACGTCCCACCGGGAGGTGACCAAGGCGCAGACTCCGGACCCACTGGAGAGACTATCGCTCACGGCTGGCCAGGGAACGACTTGGGATCCTTCCAGGTGAGCTAGAGGATGCAGCCGGGGAGAGAGAGGCCTGGGCTGCCCGTTTGAGGCTGTTGCCCCCACGACCCGACCCCGGAACAAGCGGAAGATGACGGAACGGAACGGAAAAGCAAATGAATGAATAAATCAATAAAACTTGCTGCTAAACATTCGACAGAATCAGTAATAAGATCACTGGTCACAAACCAGTTTGAGGAAAATTATGGAGCATAAAATCTGTGCATGAGTGATTCCTGCCCCAGTTTAGAAAGCCTCGTTGTGTGTGTGTATGTGACAAGCAGAAAAAGCAGGCTGTGAGTCACAGAGCTCTTCTCCCAGCACAAAAGCTTCTTTCTCTTCTTCTCTGGCATGAATTACCTTTGCCTGAAGCAGTCTCTTTTGAAAGTCAAAAAGGGCATTCATGTGGCATGCAGAAACTCTCCAGAATGGCATTCCTATTGTGAAACATACTTGTATGTCATTTCTTTATAGATCAGTTATTTCAAAAGTTTTATTACTATTTAATTAGCTGCAATTTGTTTCTTGAGAGGTTAAAGTGAGAGATTTTCTTTTTCACTCAAACCTAAAAGAATATGCAACAAAAAATTTTGGAGTAATAATTAATGATCAAATAAGTTGGAAACTACAGATTGATGACATAGAATCTAAAATGTCAAAAAACATTTTAGCTATAAATAAAACAAAACTTTAATGCATCATAAATCCCTTTGATTTTTTTTTACTGTTCCCTGGTTTTATTGTATTTAAATGATTATGATGTGCCATGTAAAAACAGGCTTTCAAATCTACTCTAATTAAATTTGACGACGACTCCCCGGTATGTTTATAAAACATCATACTTCTAATTTTTTTTAAGTTAGAAAGATTGTATACTTATATAGATTGTTTATGTGTGATATTTCTTGTGTTAATTTTTGTATTTGCTGATCAAAAGTCCATCCCGGCCGATTCAAGGCAAGGGGCAGGGTACACCCCTAACAGGTTGCCAATTTGTCGCAAGACCACACACAACCACACAAACATATATTCAATCCTAGGGGCAATTTGGCACCAACCAATCAACCTAACATGCATGTTTTTGGAGGGTGGGAGGAAACTGGAGTACCTGGAGAAAACCCACACAGACACGGGGAGAACATGCAAACTCCACACAGAAAGGCCAGTGTTCCAAGCCTCGTCCCCACCCTGGACTTGAACCTATGGACTTCTTGCTGTGAGGCCACTGTGCTACCCCGAAAGGGATAGACAGTTAAAAAGGTGACCGATCAAAAGCAACACTGTTTTTTGTGCATGCATCTATATCAATTTTTCTTTTTTTTTGTTCTGCTTATTGTCATATTAAAATTAATGCGTTTCAATTCCACTTTTTTTACCACTAATTTTTGCACAACAATATCTCTTCCTTCCAACCAGGGGTTATGATATCCTTCATTCCAGACAGAAAAACATGTATCAGTCTTGGATAGTGCTTGCTGAGGAGTTTTATGGCTGCTTTGTAGCAATGAGTATTTTATTTGAGCCTTATGACCCGTCACACCCTGCTGGGAGCAACTCAGTCCACACCAGGGCTAGTAAAGATGAGGTAGTGGTCTCTGTGGTCCGTGTGTATGGTCTGCCTTACAGCTGTGTGAGAAGTGTGTTCGGCACTATGCTCCAGAGCAGAATGAGTGTCACTCCCCAGGGAGAAGCTGTCATGGGCAGGAAATGTGTTCAGAGTGGAAAACTCTACAGCTTCTGTGGTCACAAAGAAAATTCTGATCTACAGCTATGAGGGACTTAGAGGTGGTATGGAAGACCTTTAGAAATTCATTTTTTGCAATATTACTAAAATCTCCATTGGTTGGAATCATCCTCGTTAGTACGTATAATAAAATATGCATATCATTAAACTAGGAACCCTGAGGAACATTATTAATTATAATCATACTTTATTAATTCCGCACGGGGACATTACTGTGCTGCATTGCACCGCTGCAGGCAGCCACGGTGGTGCCAATGGTAGGAGTAACTGGTGGTTGGGTGTCTGCTCCATGGACACTCGATGAGCTCATCGTGAATCGAACCGACAACTCTTTGGATCAAAAACGGCTGTTCTATCACTGACCCCCCCCACCAATAGGCTAAATCCTTTTAGAATGGGGAACACAAAAAAATGAACTAGTAAAATTTAAACTAAATAAGATGGACAAATTGTAATGACTTGGTGTTGGCAGCAAATGGGTGTTGATAGCAGAGATAAATTATGGGAAAATTTTACAGACCTGAGAGTTTGAAGAAAGTAAATCATATTAATGTGGCACAATTAAAATCTAGAAATTTCCAAGTAAGGAAATTGAAACACGTCGTCCGTCGTGGTAAAGAGAGAGCTGAGCCGAAAAGCAAAGCTCTCGATTAACAAGTCGATCTATGTTCACACCCTCACCTATGGTCACCAGCTGTGGGTGGTGACCGAAAGAATGATATCACGGGCACAAGCGGCCGAAATGAGCTTCCTCCGCAGGGTGGCTGGGCTCTCACTAAGAGATTGGTTGAGGAGCTCTGCCATCCGGGAGGAGCTCGGTGTCGAGCCGCTCCTCCTCCAGGTCGAGAGGAGTTCGGGCATCTGGTCAGGATGCCCCCTGAGCGCCTTGCGGGCGAGGTGTTTCGGCACAGGAGACCAAGGGGCAGATCCTCGACCCGCTGGGGAGACTATGTCTCACAGCTGGCCGGGGAAAGACTTGGGATCCTTCCGGGTGAGCTGCAGGATGCAGCCGGGGTGAGAGAGGCCTGGGCTGCCCGTTTGAGGCTGTTGCCCCCCACGACCCAACCCCAGAACAAGCGGAAGATGACGGAACGGAAATTGAAACACCCTCTCAAACACTTAAATTATCAACAAGTGAGTAACTGTCCAGTCTCCAGTTTATTTGAAGTAAATATTGGTCATGATGATCAAAAGAGAGTTGTTCTTTCTCTAAGTTCTCAAAGACACCTCATCCTCTGAAAGTTTTCTTTAGTTTGAAACTGGATGGTGTAGAAAGTCTATGAGGTGACAAGTTCAGTTTTCTACTTGGATCTTAATAAACCCAGATAAGAAAGAAACCAAAGGGTTGAGATCCCTCAGAAACTATCTTAAGAAAAAAAATCAGAATGTCTACGGCTTCCAACTCAGGACTGAACAAAATGTTGAAAACCTTGAAGCTGGATTTTTACATGCTTCATTTACTTATCTTCTTCTTCCTCTCCTTTCAACATTTCCCTTTAGGGGTCACTACAGCAAGTCAGTTTCTTCCATCTAACCCTATCTGCTGCATCCTCTTCGGTCATGCTTCATTTACTTGTAAGCATTATATATAAACTTGATACATTCACACATACTTCAATTTGTAGTTTGTCTGTTGTGGATGCTGAAAATTTCAATAGATTCCCCTGCAAAGTGAAAACTGAGCAATGAGAAGGAGATGCTTGCAAAGAACCACAGTGTACACAGAGATGAAGGCCAAGTCTGGAGGAGTTGTACATTGAGCCTCCATAGGCCTACGCACAGTCCACTCAACTGATCTGACATGAACAATGTCCAAGAATGAATCCAGTTTGGGCGAGTTAGTGCTAGCATTACATAAATTACTGCCATTGCTTTGATGAACTGATAATTTGATGGTTACACGTACTGTATGTTGGTTCTGCAGGTTCATGAATTAACCACCAGTTCACATGAAAACGCACAAACTAATCCTGGTGACATTGTTGTTGTGTTTCTAACTAAAACTGCATGTACTTCAGAAGTGAAGACCCCCATTCCATTGAAATCACAACCTTAACCTACCTAACACACCAACAGATGGAAGCTGAAGCGCTTCTGCACAGCTCCTTACTGATTTGATAGTCAATTGCATCAAGGTGGTCTCAAACTGTCCTCCATCATCTGATTTAAATCCGTACCTGGGGATCTGTTTGCATCGTTATTGCTCTCCTCATCAGGACTGTTCCTCACAGCTGTTTTCATCTCACACAGTTATTACCTTTATGAAGATTGTCCCCGATATGAGAAACCCACTGCTTTATGCCTCTCATCTCCCCATACTTCACAAAAGCTATACAACAATCACTTCAAGCAGACGGTACATGTCCGATTAATGAGACTTCAAGATGAGGCTGCCACTTCTTTAGTGCTAATAAAAACACAAACACCTATCGTGTGTAGGCTTTGCTGCTGTAACTGTTTGTGATGTGGACATATGGTGAGACTCCTACCTTTTTACCAATAAACTCTGTAACTTGTTCGCCCGCTGAAGAGGTGGATTTTCAGAGTGAGTCAATGTTTACTGTGCATTTATTCAGAAATGGGATCTGTTCTCTGGACGCCGGGAAACTCATCACTTTTAAGCAAATCAAATGCATGAAGGTAAGTAAATTGGTTTCAAAGTAGATATTTGTTATGTTTTGCCATTGACTGTATTGGTTGTGGGTTTCCTGGTGACTCAGATATAAGGTGGAAAATCGCCTCTTGAGACAGAACTTAAAGTTATGTAAATGTAAATTGCAAAAAGAAAATGTGTTGCCAGTGTTAGATTTGGATTTGGAACCACCAGGAAAGAGGACTAGAGGAAGGCCAAAGAGGAGGTTCACGGACGCAGTGAAGGAAGACATGAAGATAGTTGTTGTGACCAAACAAGATGCAGCAGATAGGGTTAGATGGAAGAAATTGACTTGCTGTGGCGACCCCTGAAGGGAAATGCCGGAAGAAGAAGATCAAAAAGTTTGGACTCTAATCGGTGAGTTGAAGAAAATTCCTGGTGTCTGGTTTCAATCAGCCTTCTTGTCTAGGTGGGCATCAAGATGGCTTGATGACCTGTAACAAATTCATCAGGTGGGTTGGAAGCGTCATGATCGTCCAGGCTCCACAAAGTCAAAAGACCTGTACCTGACCCCAAGGTGGAATCTTCCAAGAATGTATTTCTAGACGGTTTATCGAAAATGAAAGTATTTTCAGAGACCACAACATCATAATGGCTGGGGAGAGAAAGCCGCAGGTACTGCTGGGTATTTTCTCTAAATATCATGGTCAAAGAAGGAAAGCTCAGCAGCTTTTATGCCATCTGTAAGATCTACATGGAAAAGAAAATCAATAGTCCAAAAGACCTTTTGAGCCCAGAACTCACACTTCAAGTAAATGTTTCAAAATAAGACATTTCTCCATCTCCTCTTCTGTTTGTCTACAACAAATAATGTTTACCTGAACCTGAATGTGTCATGTCACTTTAATTTTTTTATTTTGTTGCAAGGAATTATTTAATTTCGGTCATATATGGACAAAAGTTGAGGGTTCAAAAAGCAATGCAACGTCAGTGCAGGTAGGTTTTTGTGTCAAATGTCGTTTTGAGTTGAGGTTTGAAGTTTGTCTGTATTTTCTGGTTCCTTCCACCTACCTTGATTTCCTCTCAAGCTATGAAACATGCATGTCAGGTTAATTGATAATTGGTAAATACACTTGAAGAATTAGCGTGTGTGGTTGTCTTAGATACGGCCCGCGGCAGACAGGCAGCTAATTCAAGTGTGCATTTCATTTCCTAAAAAAAAACCCCAAAACTCCAGCAGCCCTTTGATGAAGGGTTTTAGATCAACGGAATATTGGAATCACAATACTGGTACGTCCCAGGAAAAAAAATCAACGATTTAGGTTGACCTGGAGTGAAAATTGAGACTTGCTTTCTGCACAATGTCACCGTGTTCATTCCACTTCAATTTATTGGCAAAATCTGTTTGTAAGGCAAAGTAGTTGCTGTAAAATTTGTAATTTACAGTGAAAATTGGTGTGAGATTTTGTTTCTGTTTAGTTTTACAAAGGTCCTACCTCGGACATAACAAGCCAGCATTTGCACAAGACCTATTGTGATTATGAATTGTGCAGTATGATGGGGAGACGATTGCTCAGTGGTTAGAGCGTTCGAAAGTCAACCGGGTTTGCATCCCACAGAGTGCACATCTAAGGTTCTTGGAGAAGACACATATCCCCCCGTTTCTCCCACCATTGGCGCCATTGTGGCAACCCGCTACGGTGTAGGAGTGCAGCACATAAATTTCCCCGGTGAATAGAGTGAGTAAAAAAAAAAAAAAATGATTTACAGATTTATTTGTGCGAACAAAACTAAATTCTAAATTCCTGCAACTATTTCAACATTTAAAATCTGGTCTTTCTGCTTAGATTTTTAAAAAGTAAACATTCTTGCCTACAAAACATGACACAAACAAAGAGTGCATGTGTTCTTGTACGTGAATGCTCGGTATTGGAACAACAAAAACGTGGCTTGGAAACTGAGCGGTGGAGGCAAGGCCAACATGACAGCACGCTTGGCTTGTTCAGCTGCTGACCCCACTCATCACCCAGCTCCAGGCTCTCCCTTTTCCAGAAACAATAGAATCTTAACACTTGCCAAGAAGTGGGTTGAGCTTTGGAAGATGGCCAAATAATGAAAGTTTAATAAAGTATCTTCATGTGGGAGAGCTGGTGAGTTTTGCCAAAAATAAAAAGCATTAAGTGCTACATTTAGCATCATCAAAGCTTTTGAAACACGCCGTTTTGTAGGAGCTTAGCGTCAACACGGGGGTGTTCACATGACAGACATCTTTGCAGTCATCCTTACTTGACAGTGAATTTTGTCGTTTATTTTAATATTTCTCTTTGAAGAGAAAAATAATGGGAAATTTCTCTGAATATTAAATAGCATGTCAAAATTGCATGGTTTAGGCACTATTTGCAGTGGTTTGGGCTGTAACTGTATCTTTGATAAAGCCATTGAATCCCTGTGCTGGTATAGATTATGATGTCAGAAAATTATTTGCAGATTAAAAATAAAACCACTTATGCACTGCTTTTAATTTGATACTCTCCATTAGGAACAGCTTTGCAACTCTGATGTCCACTTACATGATTTCTTTTTTCTGTTTTGTCTTCTGGACCACTTATCCAGAACAGGGTCACAGGAGGTCCAACAGCCTGTCCCGGCCGTTTTCAGGCGAGAGCCAGGGTACAGGGTACACCCTGAACAGGACACCAGTCTGTTGCGGGGCAACACACTCATTCCTAGGAGCAAAGTCATAGTAGAAAGTTTACCAAACATGCATGTTTTTGGAGAGTGGAAGAAAACTGGAGTTAACTTGGAAGTGTATTCAGTTGGGAGATAAAGAGAAGAGGAGTATTAAAAGTGAAAGATTTGCTGTAAAAAAATGCAAATTACTTACATTTCAACTGAGCAGCATTAAGATTTAAACAAAAATTGAAAATGCATTTGCAGAAAATTCTAAATTAGGAAGATGGATAATGAGCTGGGATTTTATACTTGTACAATTCTGTGAGAAGTGATCAGCATTTCTCTAACCACCTTATGGGACTGAACTAAATCACCTATCTTTGAACAAAGTTCACTGATAAAAAAAAAAAAAAAAGTTTTTTTTGTTGTTGTGCTTTCTAAATCTACGGCATATAAAATGTTTTTAAAAAATCAAACAGATACCAGAAAACTGAATGGCATTGGCCAAGTTCTGAACAAGACTCAGTTTTTGTTTCCAAACAATATTTCTACCCAGTGTGATGCTGCAGGATTTAAATCCAGACTGTTCACTGTCACTTGTGGTGTTCCTCAGGTGTTAGTACTTAGACTCAGTCTTTTTGCAATCCCCATTCTACTCTCCGGGCTAGTCATCAGCAACCACAGGTTGTCTTTCCACTATGGAGGAAATCGGATTTGTAGATTTTTTTTTTTTTTTTTTTAACTCTTGTAAACAGCAAGTAGTTACAGGTTAAATAGTTTGATGAAGGACGGCAGATATTATTTTCTGTACCTTTCCTTTGAGCAACTGGGTTGCAGGAGTCTGTTGCTGAGGCTGCTCTTCAGATAGTCCACAGGTTCATGGAGAGGGTATAAGAGGTTTAGCATGCTGGACGATAGTTTTGCTTTCATTCTGTCCCTCGCTACCTCCTCCACGCAGGCGAGGGGTAAGCCAACCACACATCTAGCTTTTTTTTATCAGCGTTTTTTATCAGTGAACTGGACTGGTGATCCAGTTCACTGTGTCATAATTTTCCATCTTTTAAAGCCAAGTTCTTTAATGTATTTTTATGACAAACTAAGGACAAAAGTCTCTGTGCATTAAACAGTCCTAAGGAGCGGCATCTATTCATATTACGAGCAGCTAACCCAGAAGCACTAGTGCCTGGAGGGGAGGTCTCTGAAGTGGTGGTGAAGCACTTTGTTTGCCTGCACCATCTGTATTCTCCTGATCATTTTGCTATCTAAGTGATTACAGGAACAGAAATTTAAGTTCAGGCTGAAATGGAAGAAATCTTCTCTTTGATCCATAAAAGCTTCTTTATAAGTCCATGGTCAATAAGAGCGTATTTGTTCTGATCTGATAGGTCCATTATGTGGGCTTTGTATTAAATATATAACCAGCATACTCTGGATTTAGGTTTTGAGCTGTAATCATATTCTCCGTTCTGCTTTTGTTCCATGTGACCACATCCGAAAAGTAACTAAACACTTTTCATACAATAAAAAAAAAAAAAAAAAAAATTACTCTACCAATTACTCTATCCATCCCTCACCAGGGAAATTTGTGTGCTGCACTCCTTACACCGCAGCAGGCTGCCCTTCGACGGCACCAATGGTGGGAGAAGAGGGGGTTAGGTGTCTTCTCCAAGGACCCTAGACATGCTCTCTGTGCGACTTCATACTGACACAAGTTCATTAGGATTCAGTGTTGAAACACATCATATAACTAGTCATGTAAGAATGTCTTGACTACCTTAAAGCCAAATCATATTTTATGGCTTTTATATTGAAAAGAGTGCTCATGTGAGTCATAATCACCTCTATATTACACCAGGGGTCCACTTCTGTCTTCATTTTTCAATTTATGTTTCACTAATCTCTTTTTGAGAGCTTTTATAGAATTGGAATGTACAAAGTGAATGGCTTGGCATGGCATGGATCAAGGGTATCAAACTCAGGTCCTCGAGAGCTGGTGTCCTGAGGGTTTCCATGTGTTCCTGGTTTAATACAGCTGATGCACATAAAGTTAATCAAAAGTCAATAAAATTTGGCATTTTGGTTCCGTTACCTGGTTTAGGTGTGTAGATGTAAGAACAAGTGGAAAACCTTCAGGACACTGGCTCTCACATACCAGACTTTGACACCTGTGGCATGGATGGTTATGAAAACTGCAAAATATGATACAGAGCATCCAGCATTAAATAAATGGAATCATTTGGTAAGCATGCATGTTCTGTATTTATGGTTTCCTGTTCTGTTTCCTGATCATTCTTCCAAAAACAAAATACAAATGCGGGATCCCGACTCTCGCGGACGCTGCACCAATCCTTCTGTCAAGTTTTTGCTCCATTATAATAATACTAATAATTTTAATTTCTGAAATTTACTTTTCAGAAAAAAATTATCTCAAAGTGCAACAGAACTAAAATAATTATAATACCACAAGAAAACTAAAACATGTCTTTAGGCCTTTTTTGAAACCTCCATTCTTTGAGGGCACCTCAGGGTCTCTAGGAGGACATTCCAGAGCATGCCTCCTGTAGTCGATAGTCTGGTCATGGGTTTGGAAAGGTAGTCAGACGGTGTGGAGGAAGGAAGACTTTGTCTGGGGGTGTGAAAAGCAAGGAGTTTGCAGAGGTAAACAGGAGCAGTTCTACGGAAGCACATATGGATGATGAGGTAGAGTTTTGGATTCTGTATTAATTGGGCTGTCAGTGGAGGGATTTGAGGACTGAGTGATGTGGTCATATTTGTGCCACCTTATCAGGGCCTGAGCAGCGGGGCTATGCCATGAATAAGACTATGACACAATGTTAGGTCTAGAGATACTAGATACAGACGTTAAAGTCCCCTTGGCTGACCAAAGCAAGAACAGATAGAGGCTTATTAATAAGTTTTATCCACTGCAGTGGGGAAGAAAGGTTTAAGGATGTGAAAGTTACACATGCTCGGCTCTCTGCTTTCTTCTGGGTTATTTTCACACTTCAGGGTGTATTTATCGTAACATTAAGAACATGCCCATTTACAGTACATTGTTATCATAAGGAAACGCATTGGTAGACCATTGAAATAAACAGGAAATTATGAGCCTTCAGACACGTTTGAGTGTATTGCCGAGCACAACTAAAATACAGGTGTGAACTAATTTAAGCACATCCTGTAGTTGAAACAGAGGTCACACATCCTCTGATAAAAACAGGAGTCTGAAGAACATCCTCAAATTAAAACAGGAGTCTTAAAAACATCCTCTGATTAAAACACAGGTCTGAAAAATACACAAACATCTTGAGTATATAAGAATTTACGCAACACACAATCAGAAATAAAAAAGGATATTAACAAACGTCATCTTTGATTTGCTTGTGACCAACCAAAAACATGCCTTATGAGATTTTTGCAAATTTTCAAATAAGCATGAAAACTCACTTTAGGCTGTTTTTATCACTTATCGTACCCAGTTCAGGGTCTCTGCAGGTTTAGTTTCTGAGTTGAAGAGGAGCAACTTTGCTTAGGATGGAATGGTTTTTCTCCGTGTAATTTGCACATTAAGGAGAGTATTCCAGCTGTGATGAAAGGAAATAAATTCATTATTCATGAAGTTGTAAATGGTGGAGCAACGAGTTAATGGGCAATATGCTGTTATGTAATAAAACCCAGCATAATGGGATTTAGGAATATTGTATGACCCTTGTAAGCTCATTTTAATGAATCTGGAGGTTTAGCTTTATATTTTGAGTTTATTTATTCCCACTGTGCTGAATTCTAATATAGGACAGCAGTAATAATATATGGACAGTAACATTTCTCTTCAAGGTGAAATTCACTTAAGTAATGTATCTTTGGTTAATGACTTCAAATAGAAGCCATCATTCCATTTCCAGTTGGACTCCGCCAAGGTTGCCCTTTGTCACCCATTCTTTTCTTCACCTATATGGACAGGATATCTAGGCGGAGCCGAGGCGTTGGAGGGATTCGGTTTGGTGATCACTGCTTTTTGCGAATAATGTGGTCCTGTTGGCTTCATCGAACCGTGATCTCCAGCTCTCATTGGATTGATTTGCTGCCGAATGAGAAGAGGCCAGGATAGGAATCAGCGCCTCCAAATCCGAGAGCATGGTCCTCGCCCGGAAAAGGGTGGAATGCCCCCTGCGGGTCAGGGAAAGACTTCTGCCCCTGTGGAGGAGTTTAAGTATCTCAGGGTCTCGTTCACGTGTGGGGGAAGGATGGAGCGGGAGATCGACAGGCGGATGGGTGCAGCGTCAGCAATAAGTAAGACGCTGCATCGATCCATCGTGGTAAAGAAAAAGCTGAGCCGAAAAGCAAAGCTCTCGATTTACAAGTCGATCTACATTCTCATCCTCACCCATAGTCAACAGCTGTGGGTGGTGACCGAAAGAATGAGATCGCTGATACAAGCAGCCGAAATGAGCTTCCTCCGCAGGGTGGCTGGGCTCTCATTCAGAGTTCAGGTGAGGAGCTCTGCCATCCGGGAGGAGCTCGGTGTCGAGCCGCTCCTCCTCCAGGTCGAGATGAGCAAGATGGGGGAGGGAGTTCGGGCATCTGGTCGGGATGTCCCCCGATCGCCTCGCTGGGGAGGTGTTTCAGGCAGGTCCCATCGGAAGGAGACCAAGAGACCGGATCCGGTGTAGAGACTATGTCTCACAGCTGGCTGGGGAACGACTCGGCTTCCTTCCAGTTGAGCTGGAGGATGCAGCCGGGGTGAGAGAAGACTTGGCCTCCCGCCTGAGGTTGTTGCCCCCACAATTGGGCCCAGGATGAGTGGAAGATGAGGGAACGAAAGAAGCCATCATGAAGCCAAATTTCTTTTCTTTTTTTTTTTTTTTTTTTTTTTTAAATAACTGACATGAAACATTCTCTTGAGTTGATTCTCAAACTGAATTCCTGCACAGGTCCAATATTCTAACAAGAAATTATAAAAAATATTGGATTAGAGTACTTTGGCAGGATAAACAGAGGTGTGGAAAGAAGAAAAAAGAGGGTGGTGAGATCGTAATAGCATGGTAAGGAAGCACAGTTCCTTTGTTCTCATGCCACACACAGAAAAAGGCCACATCAATGATGCTGGCTGTTTCCAACAAATAGTTTAAAAGAAAGAGAGCGGTAGGAGAGAAGAGGAAGAAAGTCAACGTAACGCATTTGAGATTCTGGAAGGGACTCAGTCCTCCCTGTCACTCGTCCATCCCTCCCGGAAAACACAAAGAGCATTATGCATGAAGCCCAGAAGGTCTTCAAGCAAGCACCCTGCTGTCACCAACTTCACCGTACAAAGTCGCTCTGACACAATTTCTCCAGGATTTCACAACGCTGCATGACACAATAAAATATGGTCAAATCAATGAGAGGTTAAGAGGTGATAATTCTTGCAGCTTTCAGCCTTGACCACCCCCTCAGTAGCCGTATTGAAGTGTAACTAACACCCATTCACCTTTCAAATGTGACATCTCTTTTCCTGCGGGTACAGTTTGAATGAATAATGGCACAGGGAGAGTTATGAAAGATATTCAAAAGCTTTGTGTCCTTTTCTTTTGAAGTCTTGTATTTCTGCCCCAGATTCTTTTTTTCAAGGTTTTTGTGAATTTCCTCCTGGGTGGAAATGCAAAACTTCCTTATTCCGCAAGAAAGTTTACTAAAGACATACAAGATAGGGATATGGCAACCACCCAAACATTGAGAAAGGTGTGTTCACAGATAGAGACTGTAAGGGCACAGCACACAGCAAAAAGGGAAAAGAGAAGATAAAAGTTGAGTCAGATCATACCACTACAAGCTATGTGGTGGTGTGCACTCGGATAAATAGCTGGTGTAACAAAGCCACGTTCACCTTTGTGCATCTTTATAACGCAGCCGCTGGCAGAAATCTCAGCATGTCAAGAAATCTGAGACATAACCGAAGATCCCAACTTTCGTCTACTTCTACTGCGTCGACGCTGACAGTTTTGAAACCTTCTTAATGTTTCTGCACTTATATCTAAGTTACACGCATGCAAAAAAATCTTTCAGAATAAGTAAACATTAAAAGTATTACAATAGAGTGCAAGAAACAATGCAAACACATTTTCAGAAGAGGTGAAACAAATAGAAAACAGGAGGAATACAATCAACCAAATCAAATTTTTTAAACAATTTCACAAGTCAGAGAAAGATTTTTACAGTTTTGAAAAGTTTTTAGCCTAGATTAAGGAAACCTTTTTCCCAGAGTGTAGATTTAACAAACTAACTTCTTTTTTCAGCATTTCCCTTCAGGGGTCATCACATCTAACCCTATCTATTGCATCTTCTTCAGTCACATCAACTATCTTCATGTCTTTATTCACTGTCTCCATGAACCTCCTCTTGGTCTTCCTCTAGGCCTCCTTCCTGGTGGTTCCAATCCCAGCATCCTTCCTCCGATGTACTGTACTCTCTCTCTCCTCTGCACATGTCCAAACCATCTCACTCTGGCCTCTCTGACTTTATTTCCAAAACTTTTAACGTGCTGTTCCTCTGATCCTGTCCATCCTGGTCACTCCCAGAGATGTCCTCAGCATCTTTATCTCTGCTACCTCCATCTCTGTTTCCTGTCTTTTCCTCAGTGCCACTGTCTCTATACCAAACAGCCTGGCCGGTCTCACCACAGTTTTGTACACTTTCATATTAACTGACCTAGGCAAATGAAACTAACAGTCCTAAGAGGTTTATCTTCACAGATGATGTCACAGCTGTTTTTAAAACCCTCCTTGGATTTTGAAATGATCAGTAGGGTTTGGAATCTTTTATTAATGTTGAAACTTGTGTAATATGTTCAGCTCACAAATGCTCACATTATGAATATGTCACACTGAGTAGCATTTTTTGAGAAGTCTTGTTGGATTCCCTTTTCTGGACACAAACGCATGGTTAGGATTTACTTTGTGTATCTGAGTGACAAAACTTGTAATTTGGTTGAAGTTTCTCAGATTGTGAGAAAATGCAATTTTTCTGATGCTATTAATAAAAGTATGTATTAGGTTTGCAGCTGCTCAATTTGCAAGAGTAATAATACCAAGGATGCACATTAAGTTTTTTGTCCAATACTCAGAGGAACCAAACAAGTGATCGAATAACTTATGGAGAGTCAGAAAAATATGTCTAATTATTAAAATCCCCTAAAAATAACTGTATGGTCAGGTTTTTATGTCTGTTGGTTCTATTTGCATAGCTAATGGAACACAGGAAACTATATTTTTAGTCCAAGGAGAGTTTGGTCTTAATGCATGCTAAAATTATTCATGTTCAAAAACTAACTACCTTGAATCAGCTGTCAAGAAAGACTTCCACAAAAGAGTCATTTATTATTTGATGTATCATACCTGCAATACAGTGTTTCAATCTATCATTTATTTGATCAGGATTTAATGTCAGACTTTATTTCATTTTGCTCTTTTAAGATGATTAAACTTCCTTATAAAATGATCGCTTTTCACGTGTGTTTTAAACACCACTTTTTATATTGTTTTAGCCATAAAATGGCATTTTCATATTTCGAAAAATTAACATTTTTTGCTCTGTCTGTCCTAACAAGCCGTCTCAAGGATAATTTTACACTCCTTTTGCTCACAACATTGGTAAACAAAAAAGCTTTAACGCGTTTGATTTGCAACACATTCCATTTTGTCAGTGAATGTACACTTGGGCACCAGTTATGTGCACCTACTGTAAACTGCCAGGTCTCAACACAAAATACAGGTTTAGGAAAGTGAAGGGTTCCTCTTGTCAAATGAAAGCAGTTTAGTTAAACTATTTTAAGAAAAAATTTGATAAGAAGAACACCTCTGGGGTTTTTTTTGCCCAAAGTTACAACAGCTCCTTTACATTAACACCCTCCAGGGGCGGATCCAGGATTTTCTAAAGGGGGTGAGGGTGTGAGGTCATTCACAAAGCAAGTATGGGAATGTTTTGAAAAGTAAGAGTCATTTTTCTACATTTTGGTGGCCTATTCGCTGGCCCTGCATGGGGATAGCTTAACTTGTCCCCTTTCAATTCAATTCAATTCAATTTTATTTGTATAGCCCAAAATCACAGAATGTCCATCTCAATGGGCTTCACAAGAAAAAGAGGAATGTATTAACACAAATACACAACAAGAAAAATAACTAACAAATGCTAACTAAACAAGACTAGCACATTAATGCACTTAGACTCTCCTTCACGGTGAGGAAAAACTCCTAAAAAACCCATCAGTGGGGAAAAAATAAGAAACCTCATGGGGATCCACGTGAAAGAGAGATCCCTCCCCCGGGACGAGCAAACAATGTGTCAAAGATTATTGTTTAAATATTAGCTTAATCTAATCTACAGCTAAATATCTAAAGAAGTCAATAAATGTTCTTCATCCTGATGGAAACACGGGGGACTCCTCAGCCCGGAGATGTCAAGTACGGGGATGAGTAGATGTTCTTCATCCTGATGGAAACACGGGGGGCTCTTCAGCCCGGAGATGTCAAGTACGGGGATGAGTAGATGTTCTTCATCCTGATGGAAACACTGGGGGACTCCTCAACCCGGAGATGTCCAGAACGGGGATGAGTAGATGTTCTTCATGCTGATGGAAACACGGGGAACTCCTCAGCCCAGCGATGCCCACGGCGGGGATGAGTAGATGTTCTTCATCCTGATGGAGACACGGGAGACTCCTCAGCCCAGCGATGCCCACGGCGGGGATGAGTAGATGGATTTCATCCTGATGGAGCGGGGATGAAGAACTGCGGAGGTCTCTTCTTCTTTTTTTTTTTTTTTTTTTTTTTGCAGACCAAAAGGGGTGGTGGGGGCGTGTGTCTTGATCCGCCCTGCTGTCATAGCGACAAATATAATATATTCTCTGAAAAATTCACTTAGTTTTATACACACTGCATCTCTTCACTATCTTTGTACAGTTATTAATTCAAAATAGTCACTTTGTTCGTTCGTCTTCTGAAGAGCTCATTCCAAACGGGTGCTGGAGCCTACCCTGGTTGATTCACGGGCAGGGTACACCCTAAACAGGTCGCTAGACTGTCACGGGGCCACACACTTACAACCATCCACACACAGAATCATTCTTAGGGGCAATTTTATAGTGGCCAATTAGCCTAACATACATGTTTTTGGAGGGTGGGAAGAATCCAGAGTACTTAAGGATAACATGCAATCTCCTCACAGAAAGGCCAGTGTTCCAAGCCTTTGCCCATCTAGGACTTTAACCCCCAACCTTCTTGTTATGGGGCCACTGTGCTACCCGCTGCGCCACCATGCCGCCCTCCAGTGACTTTGTGTAACTTAAATACTGTATAGTTTATTTTATAGTTTGTCACTCTCAACTCCAACTTGATGAGCCTTGCCAAGCTGTGGGTGCTGAGAGAGGAGGTGAATTTCAGATTCTGCATAACTACTTACATCTAGATGATGGTCTCATAAATAAGCTGTAAAATAAAGGCTGTTGGCGGCTGAGCCTTGTGAAAAAGCTGAATCACTGGTGTCACTTGGATTTTAGCTTTGTCAAACCAGTGCAGACAAATATTGGTTTTGTGTCAAAAAGCTACTTGAAAGTTGGATGTGTTAATCTTGCTGCTAATGGCCTGGCAAAGGCTTCCTTATTATTCTGCTCTCAACCCCCCTCTACTGAGGGTGCCTCCACAAGGTTAATTAGTGGAGATTCCCTTGAGGTTTACCACTCAATGTGGGCTTAGGATAGTGGAGGTGCCTCACCACCAACAAGGTTAATGGAAGCTCAGATAACTCCTCACTCATCATTCACATGCTTTCACGTGTTACCGTGCCTAAGTCATGTGTTTTTCTTTGAGGTGGAAAAGCTGTTTGCCTTGAGAGTGAGAACCGTACGTTTTGGCTATTAAGATGACATATGTATTGGCTTGCGGTCGATGCATTATTTAAGTAACTCTTTCATTGGCAACAGGGAATGGCGGTATGGTAAACAACCAACAGCTATTTCCAGTAATAACGTGTGATGAAAACTAAGAACCATCATGTGTCAGCGTACCGAAGGCGCAACAACAGAAAACATTCTCACAGCTGAAAAATGCATTTGGATATTATTTTGCCTGGAAAACCATTTTAGGAACCACCATCCATCAATGATCTTGGAGCGTAACAGCTTTTTTGAAATGGGCAATAATGTCCTATTGAGCTAATCTCAGACTCGTGGGTGTATCCGTCATCATTCCCCAAGAGAACGGACCAGTAACACAAGGCTTAAATCAAAGAAATAACACACAGGGAGAATGGGACCACTCGAAGGTCACGGTGTCAGAAATGACTTTGTATTATCAGTCACAATCTGAATCACACCCTTGACTAAAGTGTCTTCGGGCCATTCCCTGAGGCATATGGTTGAGCACACTGCACTTTGCCATACGTGCCCCTTTTCCTACTTTTTCCTCTCCTGCACCTTCTCGACCTTCGTCCTGAAGAACATGATTTATCACACCAATATCCCCTTCGCTGCAATCCTGATTGCTTTGATTTCTCTATTGACATTTCCCACCGTTCTACCTGCATGCATTTTTCATGCTCGTCCTGGCATGGTGAGCATGCATCCGCAGATTTTAGTGTCAAAACGACACCTTATCATTCGCTGCTGTCTCAAGGTTTAAGCACCTCTGCCATGTTTACCTTTTCAGTATAGCGACTGGTTTGAGTGGCTGTGTCTGTCTGCACATCTTCATGTTTATGTGAAGACAGGGTCTAGAGGGGGAAAATGATGAGAGGTGTATGCTGTGTCTTTGAGGTCACAGACAAGGAGAGCGCTGACATGCTCTGGGTATAAAGGAGGAATGAAAGGCAGGCAAAAGTTTTAAAGCGTGATCTGGTCTTTTTGTTGATTGGGGATTCTGTGAAAAAACCTGGCCCCACTTATTTAAATACGCACCACCAAACAGTTTCAAAGCCTATGCTGGCCTTGTCATTGCGTGCCTGACTGCTATGTGGGCCAGTGTGTTTAGTTTTGTTTGGGTTTTTACTGCAATGCTTGTGTGTGCAGTCAGCCAAAGTCCTGTGATACCTGACGCCTGAAATAAATAAATAAAAATAAAATAAAAGGACTTTTGAAGCCAGCTTTTCAGATGTCACCTTTCTTCATGCTGTTGAAGTTGAGAGTTTGTCAGTATTAGTTTCGCTTTGTGTGAACATAAGAAAGCCTCTATATCCCCTCCTGCTGCAGTGCTGCAGAATACTCCTAATGCATGAGATTAGTGTGGTATTTCTACAGAATGGAGGATCTGAAAGACAATTAATACTAAATACATTGTCTTACATGCATTCAAGATTTGTGATTAAAAGATCACTCATCTTCATTAGAGCTTTTTTCATGCGAAATCCCACTATTATATGATTCTGGCTTTGATCCAAGCTGGTTATTTCCATCTGGGGAGCTGCTGCAGAACCTGTATGAGCATCACACACTCACAGACCAAACACTTCACAAGCTCTGTTTGATGCATCTGTCTCCAAGCATGGGACTGACTGTGTTATTCCACAGCACATTAATAGAGGGCTTCCAGCTGAGTGAGGCTGACAGGCATCTGGAGGAGAGAGATAGCTAATACGTGGCAGCTTCTGTCGCTGTATTGATTCCATCTCCAGTGCTGACATTCAGA
This sequence comes from Neostethus bicornis, assembly GCA_902685375.1. Classification (NCBI taxonomy): domain Eukaryota; kingdom Metazoa; phylum Chordata; class Actinopteri; order Atheriniformes; family Phallostethidae; genus Neostethus; species Neostethus bicornis. The sequence goes on along the minus strand of LR738557.1, from coordinate 16,926,714 downwards.
GCAGTCACAAACCAAGCTTTTGGCAATCTTATGTTCTTTGACTGTTATGGATTTTCGGAACAAAAAGCAAAAGTTGTGGCAGGTGATGCTGAGCAAAGGCGGCCAAAACTGTGAGAAAGTCTTCAGGAGCAAAATATGTTTACAGTTTCAAACTGTGGAAGTAAATGGGAGGATAAGAGGACATTTTTAGACGCATGCATATGCATAGTTGTGACATTGTGAACTCTGAGGGTTAGCACACCAAAATGATGACTAATTATGTTTGCCGTCTGTCATATCAAAAGATATGCTGAGCACAGGGTGGATGTGACCCTCTGCCCTCCTAACGTTCTGCCTTTGTCCGATCTCTGTCACTCTCAGCTCTCTATGGCATCTTTCTTGCCTATTTTAATTTCCCTGTCAGAGAGTCTGCAGGCTGTCTCGGTGATTAAGCTGCTACATTTCCCGGTTGTTGACTCAGCAGTAAAGTTCCGTAATTCCCAATCTCTTTCCCTCATTTGCCATAGCTTTGAATAGAAAATACAACATGACTGACTAAAGCTGCATAAATCTGTATGTAAACATAATAAAACAGACTCTAAACCCTATTTCATTGGGAACCAGATTCCCATCTGAATACATTTTTTATTGCTTGCATATAAGTCTTTCATATAGGACCCATTCGACCTTTTTCTAATTTGTTCGTTGCATATAGTTTCATGTAGATCTTATCTAAGCATCAATCGTAGACATTGCAGGGCTTCCAAATACCGTAATTTCACAACCATTAGGTGCACCGTACGAAAAGGCGCAGTCTCAGTTATGTGCGCCATTGCTGTATTTAACACACACATAAGGCGCACCGTACGAAAAGGCGCAGTCACACACCGCCTTACAACAACACACACGCAAGCATGCAAATGTGCGTAATAAAAAATAGATCGGGAGCAAAACTGAGTTTGGTTGTGCTTTATTTAAGCAGTAACGATACTAAACAAGCACATTACTGGTAATAGTCTTTATTCAAATCCGTCAAAGTCCTCATCCTCTGTTTCGGAATCGAACAGCTGTGCAAAATCCAACAGAGCAGGTCCACTTCGCTCCTCGCTGTCAAAGTCACTGTCTGTACTGTGCGGCTCCTCAGAAAGAATACCAGCTTTTGTGAAAGCTCGGATAACAGTACCAGCAGACACGTTAGTCCAAGCATCTACAACCCATTGACTCGTTAATGCTGAAATTTCTCGCGGTGGCTCGATTCCCATGTTCCTCCGCGTAGCTGATTGCCTTCAGCTTAAACTGAGTGTCATAAGCGTGTCTCTTTGCCATTTTCAGGGTTAAAAAAGCAATGTTGTGCATACAGCACATACCTTTTTTATACACAATCCACGCCCACACTTCACTATTTAACGTTCTCATGCCTTTTCTTTCAGGTCCGCCTCGCCTCACGGGCACCGCTTTTTCTATTAGGTCCGCCTTTTCTCACACACAAGGCGCACCGCACGAAAGGGCGCATCGCTCATTTTGAAGAAAATCTAAAACGTTTTTATGCGCCTTATAGTCGTGAAATTACGGTAATAGCAAAGAAATTGCATTTCTTTAAACACTTGCCTTGGAAGTGTCAAGTCTATGTCTGCATGTGAGGACTCCAAGAGAAGCAAATTGAAAGGTTGGGGTTTCATGTCTTTCTGCAGACCTGCTGGGCTATCCATATGGTTGTTATAAAGAGATGGTCAAAGCCTTCCTTTCAAACCTCTATTGACTTTTGATGAGTTTTTTGTGGTCTTTCTGTGGTCCAAAGGGCTTGAATTGAAGTCAGTTGGGCTCACATGTGTGGTTAACTAAAAAAAAAAAAATCACAGAGTGGAAATGGAAGAGGAAGTGGAAATATATGCATACTTGGAGTGAATCATAAGACACATTACCAATGACAAGTCGAACATTTGTGTGTGTGTGAGAGTGCCAGAGGGCTGGGCGGGTGAGGCGGGGTGGAGAAGGTAGCTTTAGATGTTCGTACCAAGCTGTGAGCTGTGGTTTGTTAGCAGAGCATCCTGCTGATATTTAGGTGTAAAAGAAGAACGAGTGGTGACCACACAGTTTGTGGGGAACTAGTTGTGTGGCTCTTCTCCGGTTCTCTAATGACTGCGGCTTCTCTGAGAGGTGACTCACAATAGATCATTAGATAGAAACCACAAATTAGTTGCTCGTGTTCCAATGCAGAGCAAAGCAAAGACAGGACTAGAGGGAGTGACATATGCAATATTTCTATTAGCCCTGAAGCTGCGGCAGAAGGAAACATCATAATAAAAGCAATTTCCAGCGGGAACGAGCATTCACAATCATCGCCTCTGCTTTGAAATGTCTTTCATTTTGTACAAACAAAAAAAAAAAAACATGAAATTCTGCAATACTCAGTCCCCTTTTCTCATCACATCTCTATCTGTTAACGTGTCTCCAGTGGATATATGAAGACATGCTTCGTCTCTGAAGACTTTCTTCTAAAAAGTAGGAACCGCTTCCACCATTTTTCATTTTGTGTTTTATAGTTAATAAAGTTTTTCCACACTCGAATTCAGAAGACCGTCTTGATATCTTCTGATTGTTGTTATAAAAGCTGTTAGTTATTAGACTTTTAAAGTCGATGGTTTAGTTTATAATAATTGTAGTTATAATTACTTCTATAGAGTCAAAACTTCCTGTTTGCTCTTTTACAAGACTTGCTACACAGCACCAGTATATTTGAGTCTTCAGGTTGTTTATTTCAAATCAAATGAATACAAAAAAAAACATACATTGAATGATAATTTTACTAAGAAATTTGAAAGTTTAAAGAAAAACTAAGCAGACGATCAAGTCTTTGTGTCCGGGTTTTTGGGGATGTGGAAGGAGGTTGCCCAATTGCAGGACATCAAACAAGGTTTATTAACTTAATCCAGGTAAGTCTGTAAAGCAAAAAGCGCAGGATTAACTGAAAGTTTAAAAAAATCCAAATAATAACAAAGTTCAAACACGGTCAGACATCCTGAGTAATCTGGCTGGAAGGGATGGTAAGACCCAACAGGGATGTCCGGGTGATTCCTTTCAAATAGATGGCAGGGTGCACAGATGAGTGGAATCAGGAATCATCCCCATGTGATCCTAATCAGGTTGATTAGGTATATCCAGGGCTCCCTCTGGCAACAGGTGAGGGATCCTGACACCTTGTTTACTTCAAACAGAATTCCTTCTTCTCATTTCCGGGAAATTTATGTACAATACTGTAGACCGAAGCCTAAGATCCAGGCATCTGACTATAGACTACCTCACCAACAGACTACAGCACAGGAGGCAACCAAGACCAATGCCATCTGAGAAGGTAACTGTGGCATGGGTGCTCCACAAGGCCGAGTGCTAGTCAATGGATGACGGTGCAGTACGGACCTTTACCATTTAAATGTGCCAATATGGTGATTGAAATAAGATAGAAATTTTTAGTGCAGATAGAGACTGAGGAAAACTAAATTACTTTCTAAGGAGAAATAAAGGAGTCGATACAGAAACTGAAGCAAGACGAGTAACATCTTTCTTTTGCTTCCGGTGGGACTTCTTTTATTTTTTGTTTTTAAGTTCGTGGTGGGGCTACTTTTGATAACTTAGTCTCCTTCAGTTCTCCAAGTGGATTTTAGGACAGACAGACGAGAAACAGACTAAATTGAGACTAATTTGATAATAGCATGACAATCTTAAATTTATCTCAGTAAAGCAGTAAACAAGACACGTTTGAGCGGTGAATATCTTTTCTTTTCTCCCATTTTGGGACAGTCAGTGGTGTAATCCCCTTCGCCTGCAGCCAGAGGGAGCCTTGGATGTTCCTAATCAACCTGATTAGGGTCACCTGAGGATGATTCCTGATTCCACACATCTGTGCTCCCATCTATTTAAGGGAAATCACCCCAAACTTCCCTGTCGGTCTTACCAACCCTTTCAGCCAGGTCACGCTGGTTGCATGACCATGTTTGGACTTCAATATTATTTTAACTTTTTAACTCCTGAGTTAATCCTATGCCCCTTGCTTTACAGACTTTCAGGAGGAGGATGACTTTGGGTCATCCCCTTTCCACATTACAACAGTCAGGACCTTGAACAGCATGTTCAACCATAGACTGCTGCACTCATAATGCAAAAAAAGAACATGTCAGGATATCACATCTGACATTGGTCAGACTGTACAATGACAACATAGTGTAGTCCTGTATTTTTGGCAAAACGATTAAAAAATACGGTCAGTGTAGGTCAACCATCCTGCATCCTCCGCCGGTTCGATCCCCACCCGGTTCGATCCCCTGCCTGGAGTTCATGCTGAGGTGTCCTTGAGCAAGACACCGAATCCTCAATTGCTAATGATGATAATGGTATGCGCCTGGCATGGCAGCTCCCATTATCAGGTATGAATGAGTGTGTGAATGGGTGAACGTGAGCTACAATGTAAACCACTTTGGGTACCAACACAGGTACACAAAAGCGCTATTTAAGTAGAGTCCATCTAAAATTTCTTGTCTTCTTATTTGTTCAGCTAAAACATTCAATTTTCCTCAGGGATTATAAAGTCTTATCTACTGTATATAGTCTACTTCTGTGATTTATTTGTTGATTAATGAAGTTACAAAATTTCACTGTATGTTGTACCATGTATAATGGTGCACATGATCAAGAAAACTTTTTTTATCTTACTCTATTTATCTGGATCTTTCTCATTCATTTATTAGTAATGGATTCTATTGCATGCATTTTTATTGAACTCTTGTGAACAGCAGTACAAAGATTGATTATCTGTTTAAGGCCATTTAGTACTGTACTGTTTGACTGGTGTTGCTGTCATGCAGTGTCACCGCTTTGGGAAAGTTCCTCATTGAGTGAAATGATGCGTGAAAGTGATTACTCAGATACGGTAGGAACATCTTTATGGCAGAGATGATCAAATCTGCACAGTAAAAGTCTCAAAATGCTGTGGAAAGGAGCTTTCTTCATTATCTCCTTTCACACAAGAAATTGAGTTTGTTCTGTCTAACAAGTTCTTGGGTGAATTCAAAGCAACACTCAATTATCAAGATGGAGTCACACAATTTATGTAAATAAATAGAAGGACAAGCTGTTGATCTGAGCCTCCTGTGAACAAAAGCGATGAAGTGCTGCTAGAACTTTTCTTGCCTTGTCAAAAGCTTGTTTCCCAAAGTCTACTTTGTTCATTAGTGTAATGTCAAGGACAGAAGAAAATTCAAAATATCTGTTGAGACCGACAGGCTGCCACCATCTTTGACACTTGAGCTACAGAAGATTCCATCTCATGGAATAATGATGTGGCTGCTATTTATGTAGATAAAAGGGAGGGAAACTCCAGTATTTGCTACTATATACATCCCGAAGAGAAAAGTTTGAATTGTATTAGTCAGGGCGACTGATTTTCAAAGAGTCCAGAATATCAATTCCCTTCAGAAAAGAAAGAGATATGTTTAAAAGAGAGGGGAAAAAAACAAGTAAAGGGAACAACATAATGAAAATTCAGTGTGAATTCTGCTTGGCATTGGCTTGTTGAAAAAATATCCAGACCTACTTTGAGCATGCCAATCTTTGCTGGCACACATACAGAATGGACAGCTAAAACATTCAGGGTTAGTTGGCATGCTGATATACTGAGCCAGTACTGCTCTTCTCACTTCATTTGTGCTTTTACAGAGTTTATGTTAAACTGGCTCACACCGAGAGAATACTCTCCAGTTTTGGAATATGGATCGGTGACTACCAAAGGGTCTCATCCAAACCAAGAGGGTTTAAGAGCATAAAGATCAAATAAACATGAGGCCCACTCTTTCCAAGTTGACTTTACATGAGCAGTAGTTTGCTCATTTTAAAAGTTTTCTCACTCTTTTTCTTTCTTTCCTTGTAGATTTTTTAGCATCATTGGTCTCAGATGAAAATCTCTTGGCTGTAGCTGTTCATCATCATATCCTCCCTCTGTCTCGTCCTCTGCAGCCTGCTGACACTGATGGTTTCTAAGTGAACATCTCTCCCTCTCTTTCACTCTGTCATAATCACTGCTCTTTATGATCGGTTTGCCCTCTCTGCCCTTTCCAGATGCAGCATGTAATGAGGGCTCAAGAGGACTTTGTGAGTGGGCTATTTAGCTATTCAGACAAGATCAGCTCACACATCCCACGCTCTCTAACTTGACTCCCTACCAATACCTTTCAGCTGAGCACAGTGATTGTTTGTCCTGCTCACAAGGTCACATTCTGAACGGAGCCCGGACGGCTCCAGCACTCAACATCCATGACGGGCCTTTTAGTATCTACTTACTTCATGTAAATTGATTGAGTGATTAAAATGAACACCCTGGATATTCAATTTAAAACTGATGAAGTGCAACCATTTTACAAGAGCTAAAGCTGTGTAAATGGTGGTCTTTACAAATGGAAATGTGGACAGCATTTAATTTTTTTCCATTAAAGAAAAGACTTTAGTGAGTCATTAAATTTATATCACAGCTTATTACAGCACTCATAGCCTAAGACATAGTTTACATTTTCCATCATCTTTCCACTGTCATAAACACTCTAACAAACCTTACCGCTAAAAGTTATGGTGAACAAGTCATTTTTCTTAACAAGTAATCATCCTTAAAATTACAACTACACCTTTACGTTTTCAAAACCAGAAAAAAAAGGCCGGCATGTGTACTCACAATTACAGACAATTACAGACAGACTGTAAATTGTGTGGAAAAGAGGTGAAGAAGCGTGTGCAGGTAGGTTGGACCAGGTGGAGAAAAGTATCAGGTGTGATGTGTGATAGAAGAGTTTCAGCTAAAATGAAAGAGAAAGTGTACAAAACCATGGTCAGACCAGCCATGATGTTTGGTCTAGAGACAGTGGCACTGAGGAAAAGACAGGAAACAGAGATGGAGGTAGCAGAGATGAAGATGCTGAGGACATCTCTGGGAGTGACCAGGATGGACAGGATCAGAGGAACAGCACGTTAAAAGTTTTGGAAATAAAGTCAGAGAGGCCAGAGTGAGATGGTTTGGACATGTGCAGAGGAGAGAGAGAGTACAGTACATCGGAGGAAGGATGCTGGGATTGGAACCACCAGGAAGGAGGCCTAGAGGAAGACCAAGAGGAGGTTCATGGAGACAGTGAATAAAGACATGAAGATAGTTGATGTGACTGAAGAAGATGCAATAGATAGGGTTAGATGTGATGACCCCTGAAGGGAAATGCTGAAAAAAGAAGTTAGTTTGTTAAATCTACACTCTGGGAAAAAGGTTTCCTTAATCTAGGCTAAAAACTTTTCAAAACTGTAAAAATCTTTCTCTGACTTGTGAAATTGTTTAAAAAATTTGATTTGGATCTCTCTGGGAGTGACCAGGATGGACAGGATTAGAGGAACTGCACATAGACACACAGAGGTTTTGGAGATAAAATCAGAGAGGCCAGACTGAGATTGTATGGACATGTGCAGACGAGAGGGAGAGAGTACCATACATAGGCAGTAGGATGCTGGGTTTGGAACCACCAGGAAAGAGGCCTAGAGGAAGACCAAAGAAGAGGTTCATGGATACAGTGAAGGAAGACATGAAGATAGTTGGTGTGACCGAAGAGGATGCAGCAGATAGGGTTAGATGGAAGAAACTGACTTGCTGTGGCGACCCCTGAAGGGAAATGCTGAAAGAAGAAGAAGTGTGTGAGGAGAGTAGTTTTTTAATGAATGAAAATGATAAATGTTATCATTTTGTAATTTAAAAGTACACTGAGATGTGAATGGAGAGACCATCTTGGACTAAAACCAACCTATTGGGCTACATTCAGTTTTTTTATGCACCAACAACTATTGAACCATCTACATTCAACAACAACTAGATTCATATTTGAAATAAGATTATGAGTACTGTAAAAAACAGTAGGTAACCAACGTAGGGGTAGGAATGTTGATTGACCTGCAAATCAAGAACTTTGCTTTTTGGCTCAGCTCCCTCTTCACCACAACAGATCAACGCACTGTCTGAATGATTGTGAATCTTTCACGCAATCCTTCCACTCATGAACAAGACCCAATGCAGCTAACGAGACCACATCATCTGTAAAAAGCAGAAACCCAATCCTGAGGTAAACAAACTACAGCACCTTCTCTCGGATGTGCCTGAAATTTTTGTTAAAAAAGTAACAAACAGAATAGGTGACAAATTACATTGGTAATTACCAAGGTCCTTTATAATGTAGCTAATTACATTTCTTAAGTGAGATGCTCGCGCAAGAGATTGTAAACCTGTTAAGGGTGTTCCCTGCCTCTGACCTGTAACCAGCTAGGAATGCATCCAGCTCCCCCGTGACCCCAACAGGGATAAGTGGTACAGAAGATGAATGAACAAATGAAAGTCAGATACACAACAATGGTTATAATACCAGTGGCCCAGCTCCAAAGATCAATTGGTATAGTTTCATGAGACAGATATAAATTCAGAAGGGGCCAGATTTGAACCCACGGGTCAAAATTTAACACATACTTTCCCCTTTTTATTCAAAATTTATTCTTTTTGTAAATGTGTGTGTACACATGGTATATGTGTGTGCATAGTATGTGGTGTGTGTTTGTAAGTGTGTATGTACTGTAGGTATGTGAGGGAATGTGTGTGTGCATGGTATATGTGTGTGGTAAGTGTGTGTGTACCACCCATACACAAATTACACGTGTGTATGAGTGTGTATGTGTGGTATATATGTGCGGATATGCATGTGTGTGGTATAAGAGCATGTCTTTCTGAAGACCCGCCCCTTTCTCGCTGCTGCCCAATGAGGAGCTCTGAGTGAAGACACGTGTCCTCCACACTCTCCTCCTACGTGTCAATATGGCGGCTTCCATGGCATCCAAGGCTGCAGCGAGAGGACTGAGGACAGCAACATCTAAACACATTCTTCTTGACAAACTAAAGGTATTTTTTGCAGCGTTAAGCGAATACTTCTTTCTCTCGAGACTGTGGAGGCTTTGGACGATCATGGTGGCATGTGTTTTTTCACAGACAGCTCTTATCAGTGGATGACATAACAAAAGTAACATAAATGTACTTCCATATCATCAAAAAACAGTAAAAATGATTGGTATTAAACATATTTAATGAGAAAAATGTTTGTTATTTGTGATTATTGGTTAGCACAAGTTCAGGTTGTGTATGTCTGACTTGACCTTAGAAAAGTGTGGTCTAAATATTGAACTGAATGAAACACCTAAATAAAATATGCATAATTAATATACTAATTTGTCATCTGAGGACTTTATGTCCACTTTCAAGGCTCATGAAGATAGATTTAGACCTTAATGTTTTTCCATAGACAAAGTTAAACCATCTGGATTCCAGCCTCATGTCAGATAAAATCTAAGTACAAAGGTTAGTTCTTGTACTTTAGTCATTGTTTGTGAAAATGGTAGCTTACTGTTAAGCAAATATTAAGGGATCTTGCCTTCTTGTTAAATATAAAAGGTTAAATCTATCAAACCCACATGGTAGTCCTCATTTTTAATATTTATCTCATTCATAATGACCAAAATTAATCTAAAGTATTTCCAGAAACAGCAGAAAACTATTATACTTCAAACACAGCAATAACTAGGACGCTGCATTGGTCTGTCGTGGTAAAGAGAGAGCTGAGCCGAAAAGCAAAGCTCTCAATTTACAAGTCGATCTATGTTCCCACCCTCACCTATGATCACCAGCTGTGGGTGGTGACTGAAAGAATGAGATTGCGGATACAAGCAGCCAAAATAAGTTTCCTTCGCAGGGTGGCTGGGCTCTCACTCAGAGATCAGGCGAGGAGCTCGGTGTCGAACCGAGAAGCCAGATGGGGTGGTTCGGGCATCTGGTCAGGATGCCCCTCAAGCGCCTCCCTGGTGAGGTGTTTCAGGCAGCTCCCATCGGGAGGAGACCAAGATGCAAACCCGGACTCGCTGGAGAGACTATGTCTCACAGCTGGCCGGGGAACAACTCGGGATCCTTCCGAGTGAGTTGGAGGATACATCTGGGGTGAGAGAAGGGCTTTCCATTTTAGGCTGTTGCCCCTGTGACCCAGCCCTGGATAAGCGGAAGACAACGGAACACAATCTTGGCTTAGTGAGTGTCAGTGTTTGTTTTAAACTCACAGAATGATTTATTTATCTACCTCTTAAAAATTATTGTAAAAAAAAAAAAAAAAAAAAAAACCTTCAACGTTAAGGGCTGCACGGTGGCGCAGTGGTTAGCACAGTGGCCTTACAGCAATAAAGTTGAAGTTCGTGACCTGGAGTGGGGGCAAAGCTTGAAATACTGTTCTTTCTGTGTGGAGTTTCCATGTTCTCCCCGTGTGTGCATGGGTTTTCTCCGGGTATTCCGGTTTCCTGCCAAAAACATGCATGTTAGGTTAATTGTCCGCCATAAATTGCCCCTAGAAATGAGTGTGTGTGTGGATGGTTGTAAGTGTGCGGTTCTGCAACAGACCTGTTCAGGGTGTAACCTGCCTCTCACCTGAAATCAGCCGGGATATGCTCTGGCACCCCCGCAACCCTACTTGGGATAAGTGGTACAAAAAGAAAGGCTTCAAAGCCGTCTCCTGTACAGAGTGTATTTGATGATTGTGACGTTTCAACTTCCACCTGAAAATCCTTTTCAATCTGAGATTGAAATGGAAGTCAAAACCATACTTTGTCCAGAAGACAACTTTGAAGCCTTTTTAACGATGGATCTATCTGGGCCGAATGAGGGATTACACAAACTTGCCTTTTAAAAATTGAGCTGGAATATTTTTGGTTGACTTAAAGACAACATTAGACAATGAAGCCTATTGTGTTCTCATCCTTCATACATAATTGCAATTTTACCGTTCGTAACAACTGTATGAAGGGCTGCATAATATGTCTTTTGTAGTTACACTTTGATGACACATCGTTTCTGCAGGTCCAGAGTGCCAAGTGGGACATTTAAACTTTGTGGTGTTCTTGTAAATATTGTTATTATTTGATGCCACAAAGAAAACTTAAACTGAGGAATTTTCTTTGTTATAATTTATGTAAAGGTCATTCATTCATCTTCTGAATCGGTTATCACTAGAAGGAGTGCGAGGGCTGCCGAGGCCTGTCCTGGAAAGTTACAATCAAAAGGCAGGGTACATCCCAAACAGGTTATCAGTTTGTTTTGGTGAAGTAAAGGTGATTCTCTTTTCATTTACAATTCTGAAGACTCTTTACCAGCATGTTGTCTGGATTTTCTTTAGCTTAAACGGTTGATACATATACCGTATTTTCCGCACTATAAGGCGCACCTAAAAACCTTAAATTTTCTCTAAAGTCCACGGTGCGCCTTTTAACCCGGAGCGCCTTATAACCGCGGGTTCGGGTCTAAAAAAATATATAAAAAAATATATTATTTATAAAAATTTATAAATTGGAACATTTTCAAGAACACGCTTTTTTAATTAAAAAAAAAAAAAAAATCACCTGCTTGGCCTGCTTAGCGTGAAGAGGAGGGACGGTCTTTGAAACAACTGATAAAATAGCAATCATCCCTTTAGCCAGTCCAACTGTTTAAATGCCTACTCAGCGTCGAGGTGCCAGTCTTTTTTGCTCTCATATGAAAGCAAAGCGCCACATTGACCACATCCAGCGAAGCCAACGCAAGTTTCTGTAGCATTTTGAACAATAAATTTGAAGCTTTTCCACACCTCATTCTTACCGGTGCATGTTTGTCTTTTCAGTTCTCCTGCCTTTAGTTTATCCTTAACTTCTTACTCCTTCATATCGGGGTTACCAGTTCAAAATAAATAAAATAAAGACGTGCACAGGAGAGGATTACCAAATTAAGAGGAGGCGTTCACGTGCGCAGAGCATGCACTGGCTCTGCGGATCGTGTTTAGTAGTAAAACATTATTTCTCTGTTTTATCCAAATTATTAATTTTATAACAAGTATTAGTTTAGTACCCACACCTCGTTTTAGTTTACATTTTATAAACATATATTTATTAAAAAAAAAAAAAAAAGTCAGCGAGAGAGAAGCCCGAACCCGACCCGACGTAATGATTGACATTTTTAGGCCCGACCCGAATTTTGGGTCGGGCTTAAGATCTTACCTCTTGCCGCAGGTACAGAGTTTAACATCAATGAATCAATGGTGAGGAAGTGGAGGAAGCAAGAGGATGCGCTGCACCAAGTAAACAAGACTAAACAGAGTTTCCGCGGAACAAAGCGAGATGGCCACAGTTAGAGGACAAAGTTGAACAGCCTTTACTGTAGCACCTTATTATGCGGTGCGCCTTATATGTGGAAAAAGTTTTAAAAATAGTCATTTCTTGAAGGTGCGCCTTATAATGCAGTGCGCCTTATAGGGTGGAAAATACAATACTATGATTTGGTTTCATACCAAGTCAATGTATAAAATGTTTTTTGAGAAAGATGTATTTCTTCAAAACTTGATGCTTCCCTTCTTTTCCCTTTTTTTTTGTCGTCTCACTTCTTGACTATCTATATAAGAATTATTATTTTTTTCTAATCTGACTTAGATTATTTTGCAATTTGACACATTTTTCCTTTCAAGATTATATTCTTTCAACCAATTTGGCACCTTCTTACTTTAAGCTGCATTTTTCTCTCAAAGGAAACAGCTAATGCACTTCTTAATTTTCGTAGTTAGTTCAATTCCTTGTGCATCAAATCTAGCTTGTACTGTCCATTTTTAAGTTAATAAAATCTGAAAGAGGTCCACGTTCAAAAACAATCCAATTTTACACTTTAGTCTTGGCTACAAATTTGGCTTCATTTGCAAACACTAGAGAAAATTTGATTAGTTAGGCAATCTGTGGCAGGTATCACAGCATGCGAGAAACAGCGAGAGTCTCTCATCTGCTACGTAATGGAAAATAATTGTGAATGTAAAAAAGATTTAGTATTTATATAACTTCAATAAAAAAAAAGCAGGTGGATACATTTAAGAAGCAGGAAATTTTTTTTAAGCTGATATTTGTTTTAACTTGCATAGAGAATTTTGACATAAACGTAATTTTTTACTAGTGAAATGTTCATTATTCCAATGAGGGTTAATCTAATTGGAAATTCAAGCTAATGATAATGGCTGTTAATTAAAGCATAATTTCTGTGTCAGTCTGACTTATTTTTAATGCTTGTAACCTTTTAACATGCCAGGTAATTTAGAGGACAATTCTGTTTCTGTATTTTAACCTTTCAGAGCTTCAGAATGCTGCACAGTGAATTTTTTTGTCCGTGCCATGGTGCTGTTCTGTTTTGTTGTATTATCTAATCTCTCACGTGGTCAAGCCTGTGACAAAATGACACATATTTTATAAACTCAATGCATGTTTATGCTGGTATTATATCTCGCTGATCTGATTTGATTGCAAGTTTTCGGAGATTAGGAGAAATTGTATAAGCTCAAGCAGTTTTAGGCCTTATTGGATGTTAGATGAGATCATTGGGCTCAAAAACATGCAAATAATCTGCTATTTATTCTTTTTTTCTCTTTTTTACACATAATAAATAGATAGAAACTTTATTTGTCTGAAATTAATCTTCAACAGGGCTCAATATCAATAACTTAAATTACCAAGATGATTTAGTCCGGAAAGTCCGGACTAAAAATAACCCAAATTATTACATAAAAAATCAATAGTAAAATTATTTTCAGGTTTTGGAAATTTCTTCTTGTAAAGAACATTGATTGCAATTGGATTGATGTTTTTTTTTAAATGAATAAATAGCTTTTTTTGGCCAGCAGGCCTTTGAAAATGACTAGACACTACTTTTTAATGCTATGTTATGATATTCCTCATGTTTCATTTTTCATTTCTACGAAATACCTTTTGTATTTTTGTGTGTAAACATTCCAGTCAAACAAGACATTATTTAAAATAGTTTATATCCAGTAATCTAAGAACAAATATTGTTTTTCATTTTCATACTTTTGATAAATTCTTGCGGCAAAACTTGTCATTTTACTTGTACTAGTTCTTGTAACCTGCTTTTTGCTGCAACCTTGCTCGCTTCTTTCCCTATCTCTTCCTCTCTCTTCAACAAAACTGATAAGGGTAATGATCGGGGATTCTCTCTGGTCTGCAGCACGGTATCAGAGCCTCAACTGACTGACTGCCAGGTATCGCCACAATACAATCAAATCAGCTCTGACAGTATGTCAGCAAAGCAGAGAAATTCAATTTGCTCATGATTTGTCAACGACAATGAAGAGCACATCACAATATTCAGACGGTTAGGCTGCTCTTATAGGAATGGTGGAATGTATCTCTTTCTATCTCAGTCATAAATCAAATCTCCTGAATTCTAACCTGCACAGTGAGATAATTCACTGGCTGTTTTTCTCTGTCTGCACACACTGGTAAGTTTGTATACATTTACTAAGTTCCTTTTTTTTGGCAAAAAGCGCATGCTTAGGGAAAGTTCGGGACTGTGGAGACCCATTGCAATGTGAAGAGCTGTAGAGAGAAGAAAGGTGGCTCCTTGAGCATTGTCCTGAATATTTTACAGAGACGGGTGGAGAACTGTCTGCTTGCAACAACTTCTTCTGCTAAAACTTCAAACGGCGGGAGGTTTACCCATCTGTCTCAGCAAGAACACATTTACATTCCCCCCCTCCTGCGAGTAACTCTGGAGGACGAAGTCAGCTCTTAGTGATCATGAATATCGCTCTCCAAGGTTAATAGCCTTTTCAGAAAGCCGATGTGGTGCTTTGGCTTTTTTCAATAATTTACAACAGCCATAGCGATTAGGAAACATTGGCAGTCTCTGAAATGAGGAATGTATCTGCGAACTTGTGCGACAGTGAAGAGAATTTGACTCTCTCCGAGTAGTGCCAGAGAGAATCAACCAGCTCATCTTTATGCAACGCTTAGAGTTTTCTGGAGGAGGAAAGTCTGAAACATGTGCGCGCTCATGTGGACTGCCATAAAGTAGAGTTCCTCTGCTAATGGTTTGAGATGAATACAGCTTTGCTCTCAATTAACCACATTACAAATTGAGCAGTCCTCGGAGGAGTGTGGTTAAGCCATCCTTCCACAGTTTAGATTGTTTCAGACCACAGCAGGAATGTAGGAAACCAAGCTATTGTCAAATTTTGTTGCATGGGGTGACATTTGCTGACGGAAAGAGATCAATAATGCAGGTGTATTTTTAGTGGCTACAACCAGTGTTTTTTGTTGTGAAAAAGCTTGTACATTTGTGCTGTGGCCTTTGTTGTATTAATTGACTGCCTGCTGACCCTCAACAACAGGCTAAATGGGTTTTTCCCCACAAAACAAGAGAAGTTGAAGTTCTTGAAGAGCTTTTGGGTGTGTAAAATAAAAAAGATCAATGTTCAGGCTCTGCCATCCACAAGAAGTTCAGGGTAGAGGGCTGACGTCCCACAGCCTCCTTGCGGAACGCATCAAGCTCTTTTTGAATCCTCCTTCTTCTCCTTTCGGAATTTCCCTTCAAGGGTCGCCACAGCAAGTCAGTTTCTTCCATCTAACCCTATCTGCTGTATCCTCTTCGGTCACGCCAACTATCTTCATGTCTTCCTTCACTGTATCCATGAACCTCCTCTTTGGTCTTCCTCTAGCCTTCTTTCCTGGTGGTTCCAAATCCAGCATCCTTCTGCCGATGTACTCTCTGTACATGTCCAAACCATCTCAGCCTGGCCTCTCGGACTTTATCTCCAAAACCTCTTACATGTGCTGTTCCCCTGATATACTCATTTCTAATCCTGTTCATCCTGGTCACTCCCAGAGAGATCCTCAGCATCTTCATCTCTGGTACCTCCATCTCTGCTTCCTGTCTTTTCCTCAGTGGTACTGTCTCTAGACCAAACAGCATGGCGGGTCTCACCATGGTTTTGTACACTTTTCCTTTCATTTTGACGCTCTTCATGATGCTCTTTCATTTGAAGCTCTTTTTGAATGAGTTGCAAGAAATGGTTGGGTTGAAGGAAGTCTGGTCTACCCTGCAAAAGATGTTATCCCTATAACCTGAATTTGGATAAGATGACGCTGCATTTTTCTTTTTTTTTTTTCTTCACACTGTTGCTTACTGGCCAAGTTTTAATTGAATGTAGACGGTGTGCAGCACCATCCAAATTAAGCCAATTCAGTTGCCGATTTCTACTATACAGATGGCGGCATATTCAATTTTTGTACCCAGAAATTTATAGTCATTTTCTAGTCTGCTTTCGCATGACATTCACTTTCCCAGCCAGGAGTGAGCATTTTGATGGTACATGGCCCTGCCACTGGAGGCTCTAGCTGCACACAATTTGTGTAAGTAAGACTAACAAATCCAGAAAATGAAGAAAACAATGGTGGCATGAATACTATAAATCAGAGTTATAGATCTGTAAATATAGGAGGGATACGGTGGCTCAGTCGTTAGAGCATTCGCCTGGACAAGAAGTTAACCGGAAGTTCGCAGGTTCGCATCCCACTGAGCTAACGTTTAGGGTCCTTGGACAAGACACCTAACCCCCTGTTTCTCCCATCATTGGCGCCATCAAAGGCGGCAGCCTGCTGCGGTGTGCTGAAGCTGACGAATTTCCCGGCGAGGAATGAATTAAGTATATTAGAATTAAAAAAAAAAAAAAAAAGGGGCTGGAGGGCTTTTGCATTATCCATACAAGTTTAAGTATTTTTAGATAACGTAAAAATAAATTGAACAGCTGGAGATAGAATTTAAAATGATAGTTTGTGTTAGTTTAAAGTCAATATATTTTCCTCAAAAAATATCCAGATGAAACAGATTAGTCACTGTTGATTAGTGCTTATTGATCATGGCTGACATCTTCGAAAGATTAGTGCCATCATTGACGACGATTCCTGATTACCAATTAAGTACTGCTGGCCAGGGTTGTTTACATTTAAGACAACTTTTGATAAAGTATTGCATCCTTGTCCTACCTTCTTATTACCGTGTTATCTCTGCAGACCTAACACATTTGAATATGCCTCTCTACACCCTTACTTATTAATGATGCTAATTACTAAAATCGCTATCTGCAGAGACACAACAGTCAGGTTTTCCTTTCTTAAGCCTGTCTGTGAGAGATTAGAGCTGCCCTGCCTAAAGACCTGCCAATGATGCAAATCTCACTGATCTAAATCCCAGAGCCACGGTCTGCCGCTCTCGCCTCTATCTCTGCTTCTGTTCCATCTCCGGAACACGTACATGTCATTTCTCTCTCTCCTCTCAAATGGTACCCGCATGACCTTTTAGCTTTAAAGGCAGACAAAACTACTACTGCACATGAGCTGTAATGAGAGCAAAAGTTACATCTTTTCTGACTAACAAAGGCACTTTGATAATTTGTACCAGTTACCATATAAATATATATATTGCATCAGAACGCACATCGGATATGAGTAAAATCTCAAATACCGGTACTTCTTTTAATGTCAGCTTTGGCTGTACGCCTGGATTTAAATGGCAATTTGGCAATGAATTACACTGGCATGTTCATTAGAAAAAAAGCTTATTTTCTTTTTTAATCTCCTCTGTCACCTCTACACTACTTATCTCTCCATGCTTGTCTAATTGCAAACTTCTATGAGGTATAGCAAAGTGCTACCTCATTACCAGAAAAACCTTTCTCTGCAATCACTGCTGCAATGACTCTAATAGTTACACAAAAGTGTGTGTTTTTGATTCAGTCTGTTCTCGTGGAAATCGACACCTTATGAAGTTCATTCTTGTATATTTGGTTTAAATAGATGGCGAACAGAAATGGGTTCATAACCTTAATGGGAACAAATCAATTAAGTAGAATTGGTGAGTCTGTTAATTTCTTAAACATTTAAAAATGCCCCTTAAGACGTGTCCTGGTTAATTAACTCTGCAGTCGTTTGTCGTCACTAATTAGAGTGTGTCATTTCAAAGGGTTAGGGTCCGGGCACGACAATTAATTAGGATTTTAACCCTACTAGACATCTTGGGGATAGTGTGCTGATAAAATGTAATTTGTTGTGCCTGTTCTGTGGCATACATTGGATTTTAATTCAAGCTTTGTAAAGCCAGTGGTGGATGAAGTACTCACTTTTTGTACTTAAGTAAAAGTACAGATAATTAGGCAAAAAATTTACTTAAGTAAAAGTAAAGGTACCAATAAAAAAATCTACTTAAGTAAAAGTACAAAAGTAATTGGTGTAAATTGTACTTTTTAAGTAAAAAGTAAAAGTATTCGACAATAATTTAAATGTTATTTGTTGTGCTATAGGGTGTCACCGTGGTAACCAGGATAAATACGCTGCAGGGGTGTGACCCCTCTCTCCCGCCTCTTTTGGTCCACAAAAAAAAAAAAGATAAATAAATACTTAAATTAAAAGGAAAGGGGACAAGTCAAGCTATCCCCTAGAAGGGCCAGTGAATGGGCCGCAAAAATGGAGGAAAATGACATTTATTTTTTAAAATGTTTTGGGGGGGAGGCCCCCAGTCACTATATATTGGCTTTGTCAAAGCCCCACCTCCCTTTGGAAAATTCTAGATCCACCCCTGCTCTGTGTAATGATGGCTCAACTTTTTATTTAGTAGTAAACACAACAAACAACGATCTTCTGACTCTTTTTAATTTGTTCTATAGTTGATGATAGTTGATGATAGTTTTTTTTTTTGGCGCTGAATGAATGCGGAAAATGTTTCTCGATTCATTGCTTCTTCTCCCGATCAACTGCTTCTTTTGATTTTCGCGATGCGGCTTCAAGATGCGCTAAAAAACTGTGTATTTTTCAAATTCCTGAACGAAAATGTAACAAAAAATGTAAAACACACTTTTAAAAAGTAGGGAAGTAAAAGTACAGATATTCGCTCTAAAAATGTAGTGAAGTAAAAGTAAAAGTACCGGGCTAAAATTTTACTTAAGTAAAGTACAGATACACAATGTTTTTTACTTAAGTACAGTAACGAAGTACATTTATTTTGTTACGTTCCACCACTATGTAAAGCTGAATGGTGGAAAAGGAGGAAACCACATATTCTTACAACTGGTGTCCTCTTTGAGTGGCTCGTTACTTTTCTTTAAAAAAAAACAAAAAAACTCAATCTGTAGTCATAATGTACACTTTTAGGAAAAGTTACTTTTGTTTGTATGTTACTTTTTTATTGACTTCCCAAAGGTGAGTGATGTAGTCTGTCGTTAAGGTGTCCTATAAGGAATCGATTGACTCGTACAACAGCAACTACTCTGTTTGTGTTCCACATCATTAATCAGAGCAGACTTCAACGTTGCAGCTGCTTTGCTTCTATATCAGAGGGGCACCAGGCATCAGTGGTTGTCATATTCTACTCAATCCTAAATCCCTCAGACATATTTAAATAACTTACACATGAAATGATTTTTTTCAACCTATTCAGATGTTTTAGATTAGATCAATAGTATTGAGAATCCAAGAGATTCTGGAAAAGTAAAATGAACCAGACGTTCTAGTGTCTCGCCCCATTGAGTATTGACGTAGACCCATCGATGGAAAAAGAAGCTTATATTTCTGTGAAATATAATTTCTGTGAACTTCCTAAAAACCCAGCAGTCTGATATCTGTAATTATCATACCACATTACCACACCTGGACTTTCATCCTGATGCTTCACCTACGTCAGACTCATCTCACCTGATTGAGGTGCATGTAGAAGCTCTTTCAAAAGAGATCTTTAGAAAAAAATAAGTTTGTCACAGTAGATCTGCTTTTATCCAAGCTAACTTGGATAGCTATATACTGTATCGGGGGGAGGGGGTCGCTTTTCACCATAAAAAACAAAGAGCACAACCCTCTCACATTCATCTCTCTAAATTTAACTTGCAAATTCCTTTTCAAACAGAACGTTACTTAAATTTTGCAGTTAACTTAAAAATACACATAAAAAAAAATCCAAATTATTTAAAAAAATAAAAAATAAGTAAGATCATGAATAAAAAAAAACGTCACACACACGCACCAACATACATATGCTTTCAAGTATGTTATGGCCATATTGACATTCTTCTTCTTTTGGCATTTCCCTTCAGGGGTCGCCAAAGCAAGTCAGTTTCTTCCATCTAACCCTATCTCGTTCATCCTCTTTGGTCTCACCAACTATCTTCATGTCTTCCTTCACTACGTCCATGAACCTCCTCTTTGGTCTTCCTCTAGTCCTCTTTCCTGGTGGTTCCAAATCCAGCATCCTTCTTCCTATGTACTCTCTCTCTCTCTCTCCTCTGCACGTGTCCAAACCATCTCAGTCTTGCTTCTCGAACTTTATCCCCAAAACTTCTAACATGTGCTGTTCCCCTGATGTACTCATTTCTAATCCTGTTCATCCTGGTCACTCCCAGAGAGATCCTCAGCATCTTCATCTCTGCTACCTCCATCTCTGCTTCCTGTCTTTTCTTCAGTACTACTGTTTCTAGACCAAACAGCATGGCTGGTCTCACCACGGTTTTGTACACTTTCTCTTTCATTATAGCTGAAACTCTTCTGTCGCACATCACACCTGATACTTTCCTCCACCCGTTACAGCTTGCCTGAACACTCTTCTTCACCTCTTTTCCACACTCTCCATTGCTCTGGACTGTTGATCCTAGGTACTTAAATTTCCAACTTCTTTATCTCTTCTCCCTGTAACCCCACATTTCCATTTGGATCCCTCTCATTCACACACGTACACTGTCTTACTCTGACTAATCTTCATTCCTATTGACATACTTTTTATAATCTAATAATCATTTTGCATCTACAATGTCTGAAATGGTTTCAATTCTAAACAAAATGAGCCATTGTTATGAGATCATGTTTGTGAGTGCTTCCATTTAAAAAGAATTGCACATTTTCTCTTTGTAGAAAACAACAACAACAACAAAAAAACTCTAGATGTAACACATCAAGTTAAATTAAAAAGAAAGTGTCTTGAAACATTTTTGAGTAATGGATTCACATGTTGTCTTGTATTGACTGACGTCTGTTCATGTTCTTAGTTAAACTTTTGCAACCTTCTCAAGAAAATTACAATCTAAGGCTCCAAAAAATGTCCAGTCTGGCTAGACTTACTCCGTCACACAGTGACTATTTGACATTGTACCACTCTTTCATAGTGATAAAGACAACTGTCTTAAATTAGCCTGGGGGTATTGACTCCTTAAATTTGACAGAAGGGCAATCGGTGAAGTCCTGGCAGTGTTTTAAAACGACTTTGCAAAGTGCCCCGATCGGTCATCGTCTCGCTGCGATGACACTTCTCACGGCAAGTGTTGTTTGACTTTGTGCATCCTGCTCTCAACTGAACATGAGACTGCACAATTTCGAGCCTCTTAGGATGAAGAGAAGTCCTGATGTGCCGAACACCATATGGGTCAAGCAGCACAATTTTGTCCCTCAATACCACTTGTAGATCAGCCCAGCTGCAGCAAGGACTCTGTAAACTGATGCATCTGCTGCTTTAGCACCTTGGCCTCTTTATTTACTACTTTAACACTTACGTATTTTTATTAGTAAATTTTTTTTTTTTTACCTAATAGTTTGTTTTCTTTTTATTACTCCAAAACCAACATGATTGACCTCATGGTTATTCAGTTAATAATTTATGTACTTTTCAGATACCCAATTCAGTCTCTGCCGTGTCTTAAGTGGCTAATCCTAATATAGTTTGAATCAATCTACCGGTACTTAAACGTCTATATGTCTCTGCTGATTAAAAAAAAAAAAAAAGTTTTGTCTATGTTGTGTATTTTTATGATAAAATTTATCTAACTTTTAACCTGCTGAAACAAACATTCTTCTTGATAGGATTACTCATTTTTGTCTGGCTTGGTAGAAAATGTCTTGCTTGCAGTGAAGCTTCATTTTTCGTTCCGTTATCTTCTGCTTGTTCTGGGGTCGGGTCGCGGGAGCAACAGCCTCAGACGGGCAGCCCAGGCCTCTCTCTCCCCGGCTGCATCCTCTAGCTCACCTGGAAGGATCCCAAGTCGTTCCCCGGCCAGCTGTGAGACAGTCTCTCCAGCGGGTCCGGGGTCTGCCCCTTGGTCTCCTCCCGGTGGGACGTGCCCAAAACGCCTCGCCCGCGAGGCGCTCGGGGGGCATCCTGACCAGATACCCCATCTGGCTCCTCTTGACCTGGAGGAGAAGCGGCTCGACACCGAGCTCCTCCCGGATGGCAGAGCTCCTCACCCGATCTCTGAGAGAGAGCCCAGCCATGAGGAAGCTCATTTCGGCCGCTTGTACCCGCGATCTTATTCTTTCTGTCACCACCCACAGCTGGTGACCATAGGTGAGGGTTGGAACGTACCCAAAGCCGAAGAGCTTTGCTTTTCGGCTCAGCTCTCTCTTTACCACGACGGACCGATGCAGCGTCCTAGTTATTGCTGATGCCGCACCGATCCGCCTGTCGATCTCTCGCTCTATCCTTCCTCCACTCGTGAACAAGACCCCGAGATGCTTAAACTCCTCCACTCGGGGCAGGACCGTGTCCCTGACCCGAAGGGGGCATTCCACCCTTTTGCTTCATTTTTAATAGTGTAATATGTGTTAAATGTATTCCAGATTCAGACTTTGGAAAAGTGTTTCCCTGGCTCACAAAACTATGTCCTTGATTACAGGTGAAGGCTGGATTTTTTTCTTTTCTGAGTTTTGTTCACATTACTTTTTAGATTTTACCAGTAACTTTTCTTTTCACAATGAGCAAAAAAAAGAGACAGATTTGTTTGCTCATTTTTCTCAGCGAAATTTTTTTTTTCTGTTTAGTTAGTCATTTTTTTCCGTGTTCAGTACAACACTGTTCTCCTTCTCCCCTTAATAACTTAACAGGGAACGTTATTTATCATTGTCACATCTCCACGTCTCAGTGTGTCCCAATTCTCGTGACTTGGATGCATTCATCAGAACAGTCTTGAGTGCTTTTGTGTGTAGAAGAGTTAGTTGTGAATACTTTATCCCATCTTGGGCCCTCTGCACACAATAATGTTTGTGCCAGTGAGTAGAGCACATCTTGTGTGTGTCTTTTCTTATCTCCTGCGCATGAGGTCTAAGTAGAGCAGTAGTTGGGTAGAAAGACTGTGGGAGCGTCTCTGGAGTGCCGCTGATGATAATTACTGTAGAGAGAAAGTCTCATGGGACGGCAGGCCAGCTGCCTGCCTTTCTGTTACCCACCACTTGGTTTTCTTCCAGGACAGGCATGTAGCTTTCAGGTGATTTTTCTTCAGCTGTGAAATGACTTTCATATTTGATCATTTGAAACAAGATTAGATGCAAGTAAAATAGTTACCATGGTAATGTTTCTCAGAAAGCAGAAGTTACAACAGACCAATTGCTTTATGTCGCCTGTAATCGTGTGTGTGCATATTGTCCATAGAGACACGCTGAGTACTAACCATAGGAGCTCAAATCAATCTAGTAATTGTTTTGACATTTTTCTAAAATGTTTCAGTTTTTAATTTTAATCAGTACGCACAGCTTCTGCTGAGTAACTTTCTGGAGTCAAATATAATTAATGTATGGAAATAAAACAAATAATTGGTATCACCGGAAGAAATATGAAGCAGCTGTGTACAAAACTGATGGTTCATTAGTCATTGGTTCGTGGTAGTTATTTATTAGTTGTAGGTGTGAAAGGAATTTACATTTGAAGGACTGCTTCTGTACAAAAATAAAAAGTGCATGATCAAAACTAGGATAGACGTTCATCCAAGTAAAAAGCCCAATAATTTTTGTAATGTGAGCATTTCAACTAAGCTGAATTTGAGCGAGGACCAGCAGCCCCTGATTTACAACAAAAATTCTATGATGACAATTAGTTTATAATTAGGATTTAGTACAAATAAAGAAGAAGAAACCATCAAACTTATTAATTACACAGATATTAAAGCTGATGTGGTTGAATCTGTTTTTGAAGGAAAAAACTCAATTGAACATTTACAACACTCCACTCCATAAACGGCCGATGAACATTTATGGAAGGATCATCAACCATTAATGATACTTCCGCATGTTCACCTACGAAAACCTTGTTACGACTTTTACTTCCTCTAGATAGTCAAGTTTAATCGTCCTCAACACAAGTCGTCTTCTTATATCGTCAATTCCCTTCAGGGGTCGCCACTGCAAGTCAGTTTCTTCCATCTAACCCTATCTGCTGCATCCTCTTCGGTCACGCCAACTATCTTCATGTCTTCCATCACTGTATCTAACAGTAACAGGTATAGCTTATTGAAAATATGAGTTAATCAGGTTTCTGACATTGTTTTTTGAGATAAAGGGGCATTTAAGTGTGCGTATTTACTGAAATTATACACAACTGTGTTCATCCAAATTTGACGCCATTAATCTCTAATGGTTTAGGTATTGAATAAGTATACTGCAATTTCAAGCCTCTTAGGATGAAAGATGAGGTTGAATTGAGCCGTTGTGTATATGCGTTGAAAGGAACTAGATTGGGTGATTTAAACACATTTTGTTAGTCATCTTTAGGGATAAGCGGTTCAGAAGATGAAATAATTCTTTACTTTTGGTGTTGCATGCTGAATAGATGTTTTTCAAAAGTTATTTGTGTTTGGACAGTTTGAGCAATGCATTAGTACTGTATTTCAAGCCTTAATAATTATTGTTATCAGTGGAAATAAAGTATTTAATTTTCTTGTATCCACGAGTGATAGTACATATTTATCATGACAAAAGGGCATAAATCCTATACAGACTGTTTATGTTTCGACCAGATCCAGTGCCTTAGGTTTCTTTCCATTCGCCAGTGTCTTGCCCCGGGTTACTGGCAGTGCCTGGGGGGTCACCTGAAGGCTGCCGTCTACAATAAGCAGGAGTTATTTCAGGAAGCTAGTTTAAGTTTTTCATCTTCACTCATTACTGTGAAGATTTGAGTTTGGTCTCTAGTTACGTATTTCTACAAAGTAGTTGAATTTTTTAAAAATAGCAATTGAAGTCTTTTAAAGTTGTTTCAGGTGGGAATATTTTAATTGTCACCAGTTATCTTTTGTGTTTTTAACAAAAAAAAATCAAATAATTGTGATCTACTCTTTGTTTGTGAGTAGACGAGATTCATATATGTCAACTTGACATATTTCTCAAAGCAAAAATCTTTTTATCTGTATTTTTTTTACCCTTTATTGCCAGCAACTGATTCATCAGTAGGTCAGCAGATGTAGAGTAAAGTTACGTTTTTGTCCCTGCTGTGCATTTTGAATCTACACTAGTTGGATTATAAAGAGCTAACTTTGTGATAAAGCTCGCTTTATGGTTTCCTACGGCACTTTTTGAAGCAGTCCATCAGTGCCCTCAGGGTCTTTAACACTTATATAGCACTATCTGTTTCACTGTGAATTTGATTATTAATTCCCCTCTTTCTAACTGAAAGAGGAAACCACCCTTCACGCCTTTAAACCAAATATACTTATAATCAGAGGTGTCAAAAGCACCAAGATTTTCTAATCAAGTAGAAGTATAGATACCGAGATAAAAAAACTACTTTAGTAAAAGTAGAAGTATCAACTGAAGTTTTTACTCAAGTAAAAGTAAAAAGTAACCTATTGTCAAAACAAATAAAGTAGAAAAGTAATAGTGATTGTCATAAAAAAGAAATATTATTAACAAAAGCGTATGAACATGTTTTTAACCATTATGACATGCTTTAAGGAGCAGATACATAACTAAATGAAATTGTTGTGGTGTGAAACTTTATGAATCAGAAACATTTATTTCTTAATAACCTTTATTGGAAATCGATTAATGAACACAATCAAATGTATTATCATAAGCAGGGCATTATGTAACGTCCCTTCAGCTACCAAGCTTCACTCTGCATCACCTAGTTTAACCAACTTCAGCAGACACAAACACACGCAATGTAAAATAAAAAAAAAAAAAAATTACCAAAAGGCTTTTCTAAGCCTTGAAGGCAGGTAGTTTTCAAAGTTCTTTGAGGCACTAATGAATAGTCTTTCACAAGTTTCTAAGGTTGGGAGTGCCACATAGGTGTCCCTCCCCTGCGTGACATCTGGAACACAACAAGGGGGGGAAAGTATAGATGCATGCATGCACGCGTGCTGTGTGTCACGTGTTGAAGTGATAAAGCAAGAGAATGTGGTTGGATGAGCTCGCCTCATCCAACTACATTCAAATCAAATGGCACGATTGATCCGAATTGGTTTTTACTGACTGTTTTCTTTATTTTTAATGGTGACAAAATGGCGAAAGTAGCGACTACTTTTTATAAAATTAACGAAGTAAAAGTACAGATAATTGCATAAAAAAGTAGTGAGTAAAAGTAAAAAGTAGACAAAAAAATAATTACTTCGTTAAAGTAAAGATAACGAGATTTTCTACTTGAGTAAAGTAACAAAGTAGTTCTACTTCGCTACTTGACACCTCTGCTTATATTGCCTCATCTTGAAGTAGCTAACATATTTTGTCACTCAATCAGAAACTCTTCATGTTAAAACACATTTTTTTGTTTTCCGATGATTATTTGAATTAAAATGTTAAAACTTCTAAAGGAAATTTTTTTGTATCTTGACTGTGGAAAAAATATTAATGAGCTAAGAGAGCAAGGGACGGAGACGCTGAACTCAGGAGGCACAGCTGCTGATCCTAAAGCGAAGAGCCGGACGGTAAGAGAAGAAGATGTTGTAAAAGAAAAGGCCCTGCAGGTGCCTGACAGCAGCTAAATGGGTCTGCAAAACAGGCCAGACTTGTTTTGCAATTTGGCTTGTTAGGTCTGTGCGAATATGTTCCGCTCAGGTGGACATGTAAGAATGAATGACAGGCGGAAAAACAATGCATACTTAAATTTATACAAACCAGCCTTTTTTTTTTTTTGGCCAGTGACACATTCAGACAACCCCATTTTAGCTGAGGTAGTGAGCTATTATTTTTTTCCCTAAATTTCTTGGTAACTTTTTTGTCATTTTTGTCGAACCCTCTTCCTCCAAAGATCCATCTTAAGTTCTGTTGCCAATTTTAAAACTCTCCAGACTTTTCCGTAGTGTTCTTCTCATAAATATTTACGTTAATGAAACTCTTTGGGGTCATTTAAGAAGCATAGCTTCACATAAGCATGCATGCAGTAAAAGAAACATCTGAATTGTATATTATTAAAGACAACTCCAACAACTCTTTATGCATTCAGACATGCAAAAAGCGAGGTCAGAATACGTTGGCGTAGGCTATTATTCTAGTTAACAACCCATTTGGCTGTAATGAAGTCTCTCAATAGGCCCTCATGTGTATTAAAATGGAGAATGCATGCTAATCCAGCGTGCCGTGGCGCTGATAGGGGCTGTTTTAAACATAAAATGTGGATTACTGCTCTATTGGCTGAAGTGATTATACAGAAACTCTACATAATCTAACATGACTGTTTGTCCACTGAGATAGTTTAATGTTTTTGTTGCAACCCTGAGATGAACCTTTTCCCAGAACACAGTCAAAAAAGAGGTCTCCTCCAGAACTTGATGAAGGAAAGGTTTGAATGATTCATGGCAATTTGATTGCTCTTTCGATGTCATGTTCAAGTCTCCAAAAAATACTTGGCGATCATGTTGCTTTGTTTATAGAACTTATATTGCAACTCATAAGATCTGACTGATAAAAACTCAAAACTGAAAGGCAGTTTTTATTTGCAAGAAGTTAACATTTCTCAAAAATAAAAACATACAGCAGTATCTAGTCTTGCTTCAGCATGAATTTTGCAAGAATCTTGTCAAGAAATAGGTAGAAATTTTGTTCTGGATTGTTAAAGAATTACAGAATTTTATGTTTGCTAAAAGTTTTAGTGGTAGTGACCTCATATTTGGTGCAAGACTGATTAGGTTTAAGTTACTTCGTCTTTCTTCAGATGTTCTGATAAGCATGTGTCAATACGGTCTGTTCCACTGTTACCAGAGTTACAGTGGGACATAGTAACAGAAAGATTAAATTTTATATATTTAACAAAAATGCAATTTTGAACAAATAAAATATTTCAAGGTATTCAGTTACCTTCCTCAATCGCCGAAATCCAGCTGGTATTAAATGTACGTAGAGTAGTAATTGTTAACCGGTGTGTGCATGCACCATTCGCACATTTGAATATTGTCGGGCTCTAAACGAGTTCAGGCTGTCAAGCAAAATGTTCTTGTTGGGCCAGGCTCAGGGTTCGGGCCAAATTCTGTCGGGCTCGGGCCGTTTCGAGACAAACTTTTCAAACCCAATTACAGCTCTAATTCAATTTACCCCTGCTTCAACACACCTGAATCAAATAAAGAAGGGACTACCGGTATATAAAGTGTCATTGAGTGTTAAAGTGATTTTAACAAAATGCAGGTACGTTACAAAACATTAGAACAGCAGGAACTGACTTTGGACACCCCTTTTATAAATGTAAAATGACCAAATAGAATTGATTTCCATAGATATTTTCATAAATTTTGTCAAATATTATTCTCAAATTATCATCTACTAATAGCAAAGCGTCATAAATGGTAATAAATTCTTGCGTGGACATCAATGCCGTAAATGTGCACAAATTAAACTTCTATCAATTAACATAGAGCACAAAAACATCTCTTCATAACTTCATGTTTTATGGATCAGTCCATAATAAATACTTTGATTATTTTATGTTAACACTTTAACACTGATGTAGAAATTTATGGCCACATGAAATAAAAACACATTCACCACAGACTGTTAGAGTAAAGGATTTCATGCTACATTTAAGGTGCACGTCATAAACTCTGAAATCTTAATCATTCATTGTTGCAAAGTGCGTCTGAATTAACGATGCATTTAGGTGTATATCGTAAACTAGAAATCTATTCTGCTCGTAAAGGGAATTTATTGTCACTACACTTATAGCAATCAATTTCCTTCTCTACCAACACTTGAAATCCCTTTTATGGGGGTAAATTCTTAGCATTTACACTGATGACCAATGGTTTTTACCAGCCAGGAGTTTTACTTTTAATTCTTACTAAATAAAAAGAAGGTTTAGAAGATACACATTAGCTTAAAAATGTTCCAAGAATTTTTTCAACTATTGAGAAAGGTTATTACAATAAAACAGGTGGTACACTGCATCAAACACGCTGGAGTATTTTCGCAATCCACGTTACATTTTAGCTCACAAGAATCAATGTAAGATTTTTACTCCGGAAAAGGACAAACAAGACAAATTGTACTTGCATCATTCACCAAAATATTCATTGCATCAATTCTACTTACAATTTTGGATCAAAATTTTACTCATGAGGACCGAAAAGTACCAATAGCGTACTGAACACAACCCCTGTTTGTTTGATTTAAAAAAAAAAAAAAAAAAAACTAAAAATGTGGCTTTCAAAAGATGCGTAAAATGTGCTTTTTCTCTATGGTGTAAATGCGCTTTGTGACTCAAAGACCGTGGGGCAAATAATTTTTACCCCATTAAGATGCGTGTAAAATGCTTGGATCAGCCGACGTGTCCACAAACTCTGCCAATTCCCAAAAAGCTAGATTTTTCTTGTTGGCTGTTTTCAGCTCCCCAAACCACCTGATCAGGCTCCTTTTGATACAAAGGAGCAACTATTCTACGCTATCAATTTACTTTGAAATTTGATCAACTGGTAAATAAAGATGTTTGTTTTTCTGTCTACTCTCTCTTCCCCACTAAGGACTGATGAAACATCCAAATTACTGCAGACGTTGCACATATTTGCAGCAATTTCACCTCCTCATGCTACTGCTTGGCCGTGAAAGTTTTCAACTACTTTCCAGGTCTATCATTACGCAGTTGTTCCGTTCCGTCATCTTCCGCTTGTTCCGGGGTCGGGTCGCGGGGGCAACAGCCTCAAACGGGCAGCCCAGGCCTCTCTCTCCCCGGCTGTATTCTCCAGCTCATCTGGAAGGATCCCAAGTCGTTCCCCAGTCAGTTGTGAGACATAGTCTCTCCAGCGGGTCCGGGGTCTGCCCCTTGGTCTCCTCCCGGTGGGACATGCCCGAAACACCTGGCCCGCGAGGCATCCTGACCAGATGCCCAAACCACTCCATCTGGCTCCTCTCGACCTGGAGGAGCGGCTCGACACCGAGCTCCTCCCAGATGGCAGGGCTCCTCACCCGATCTCTGAGTGAGAGCCCAGCCACCCTGCGGAGGAAGCTCATTTCGGCCGCTTGTACCCGCGATCTCATTCTTTCGGTCACTACCCACAGCTGGTGACCATAGGTGAGGGTTGGAACGTAGATCGACTTGTAAATCGAGAGCTTTGCTTTTCGGCTCAGCTCTCTCTTTACCACGATGGACCGATGCAGCGTCCTGACCATGATTGCACATTTTTTCGATTGAATTGATTAATTTGAATTCACGGTTAAAATTGATGTGTGTTTAATTAAAACCGATTTTAAATAATTTTTTACAACCAGCGGAATGTGCACCACCACATTCTAAGCAGCTATGTTACCAGAGTACACCCAAATATTGTAGATTCACAAGCATGAGAGCAACTGTGTGAAAGCTGGCTTGTTACCAAAGAAAGATATTGTGGTTCATTTCCTTGTTTTCCTCTTTAGTTATTAAATCTGACTGTTTTTAATTTTCATCAGACACTCAGTGGGCAGCTACTCACACGTTAACGTTTTCGCTACCTGTTAATGGTTGCTAATTATTGTTATAGAAATGTTACCATTGCATTGTTTTGATCTGCAGATTATTTATTAATGTTAAACTAGAGCACTAGGGTTTTATGTTAGCATGCTGTTAAGCTTGAAGACACGCTAAAGCGCACGTTGTAATAAGCTGTATGTTTGTTTGTTGCTGAATTAAATTACATAGAGGGTTGTGTGCATTAATGTAGCTGTGAAGTCCATATTAAATTCACATTAAATCCGCTATGTCCGGACTGCCTCTCTAACGGGAGGTTTCCCAGTGGTTATAAACCCAGTGATGATCCATTTTTGTTAGTCTTAATAGTAGTTTTATTGCCTCATTGCCAGGTGAAAAACAATGTCATGTTGTGTTCACAGTGGTGTTAAGGTTTTTGCATTCACGAGCGTTTTTTATTTCTTCAGATTGTCTGCCATGCCTAAAAAAAAAAAGAAGAATAAAATTTAAATCTTGTTCTAAGCCTTTTTTGTCATCTTTTATTACAAATGTATTAAATAAATTATGTTCATTGTTCAGTTTACTTGTATTTTATGATTAATAACAAAATAAAGCCGTTGCATTCTGCTCTGGCATTTCTGGCTATTGTTTTAAAAACTATTGCTCCTCATACTTTCTTAAGGTTAGTAATCCCACTTTTCAAGGATTCTAGTCTTCTTTTGGGAACTGTGGGGTCAGGAGTCGGTCATGTGGTACTCAGCTGTCCCAGTACGCATCAGTCTGTAAGTGCAAGCTTTGTGTGAGAATAAATTTCACACTTTTTGGCTGTATTTTTTTTTTTTCTTCTGATTTTTCTTTACTTTTCGAAGGGGATCAGACTTGGCATTGACATCTGGCCTTTATAAGGACTAGTCATACTATTTTCCAGTGGTGGATGAAGTACTCACTTTTTGTACTTAAGTAAAAGTACAGATAATTAGGCAAAAAAATTACTCAAGTAAAAGTACAAAAGTAATTGGTGTAAATTTTATTTTTTAAGTAAAAAGTAAAAGTATTGGACCATAATTCAAATGTTTTTTTTTGTGCTATAGGGTGTCACCATGGTAACCAGGATAAATACTCTGCAGGGGTGTGACCCCCCTCTCCCGCCTCTTATGGTCCAATAAAATAAAATAAAAGGAAAGGGGACAAGTCAAGCTATCCCCTAAAAGGGCCAGTGAATGGACTGCCAAAATGGAGGAAAATGACACTTATTTTTTAAAATGTTTTGGAGGCCCCCCAGTCACCTTATATTGGCTTTGTCAAAGCCCCACCCCCTTTTGGAAAATTCTAGATCCACCCCTGCTCTGTGTAATGATGGCTCAACTTTTTATTTAGAAGTAAACACAACGAAGAACGATCTTCTGACTCTTTTTAATTTGTACTATATTTGATGTTAGGTTTTTGGCGCTGAATGAATGCGGAAAATGTTTCTCGATTCATTACTTCTTCTCCCGATCAACTGCTTCTTTTGATTTTGGCGATGCAGCTTCAAGATGCGCTAAATAATTGTGTATTTTTCAAATTCCTGAACGAAAATGTAACAAAAAATGTAAAACGCACTTTTAAAAAGTAGTCAAGTAAAAGTACAGATATTTGCTCTAAAAATGTAGTGAAGTAAAAGTACAGGTCTTAAATTTTACTTAAGTAAAGTACAGATACACAATTTTTTTACTTAAGTACAGAAACGAGGTACATTTACGTCGTTGCGTTCCACCATTGCTATTCTCTATAGACCCTAGCTTAATTAAGCAACAAAACGGAGGGATTCTGGTTAGCTATGTTTGGTACATTTTCTTTTTTTTTTGTACTCCACTTTTTTTTTTAAAATGATATGTTACGTCACAGGGATAGACTTTTTTTCCACGGTCTGACCACAGAAGGGAACAGTGTCATGATACATAACAGAGAAAGTAAGAATCTTGAGAAGACTGCGGTATATTAAATTAGTGTTACAGTTCACGAACAAAATTATACAAAAAAATTAAACACCATCCATGTATTTATTCATCATCCAAGCCAGTTGTCCACTTTTGTTGATCTTTTTTAAAATCACTTTATTAAATCTAAGACTGGCCTTGCAAATGCTGCACTTTCCAGTCGCTGAGCATGCACCAGTGTTTGCACAAAACCAGGTTTCGAATTTTGATTTGATAAAAAATTTTCAAGCAAAATTGTTATAATTTTGTTCCTTTTGAATTCATTGTTCATCATCGGGGCATCATGGGGTACAATAATTTATTTTCACACATGGAAATGTGCTTTTTGAGAATTACTCGCACAGACGTCTGTATCTAATCTGGTTGTGTAATTATTTTAATTCAAGTTAGAGTGCATGTGAATTCAACCCTTGCTTGGTTGCTTGATTCTTATCATTAGAAAAAAAAAAGCCTGTTTTTTTATGCCTATCTGGAGTTTAAAAAGATGACTTCTGAAAAGCGTAAACCTAAAATCTCATTTGCGTATTTTCTGTGACTTTAATTGTGCAGACAGTTTATTCCTGTTGCTACAGAGGAATTAAAAGTAAAGTTTTTTTGCAGTTTGAGCTGTGAAAAGTTTTCTGACAGCTAAGCCCAAATGTGCAGAAAGCAGCTCGAGTTTTTGTTTGTGCATTTTAGAAGCATGCAAGTTCAGTTTTGCGTGCTTGTTTTTGGCACATTGTGTATTTTTTCACACCCTGAGGTGCAGAAGTAACCAGAAACAGCTGCTTTCTCTCTTTTAAAGCGGCTGATTGTTGTTGCTGAGCTCGGTATTGTCTGCATAACACGATAAACAGGTGATGTAATGTAGCAGTTTGTGTTGCCCCATCAATATTTTGACAATTCATTGCAAACAGCAACGCCACAGATGCAATCATGATGCGATTTGAAACGAATAGAACATTTTCCATCAGCCTATCTTGATTTAGTCAGCAGAACATATCCTGGCGCTGCCTCGTGTTAGTTTAATCTTCAGTGGTGAGGAAACACAACACCGGTGCATCATTTACATGCCCGACAATTCTTGTTTTCCTTATAATTTAATGGTCTACCTTTTTCCTAATGACTCCCTCAACACCTTTCCTGTAGAAACATTTGCATTCAGGCACACACGGCTGTTTACTTGCTTGTACTCGCACACCTGTGCACATTGTTCTACGTGGCTGGTGCAGAGGGATTCCATCTCTGACATAGGCTGTGTCTCTTCTTCGCATTAAAAAGCCCATTTCTTTTTAATAGCAGCAACAGCTGGAGCTGACAGGACCAGCGTCTGCTGATGGAGCAAACAGCCTCAGAGCTGTCTTGCATGTTGGGCCAGACTGTTTGCCTCATTACAGGAAAAAGCGTGTAAGAAGGCAGAAGAGAAGAGAGGAGGGAAAAGAGTCTGTGCACTCTGAGCCAATTCAGAGACTTGTTTTTTCCACATATTTTTAAGTAATCAACCCCGAATAGAGAATTTTCTAGCTTGATAAGATGTAAAGGGAATGTAATGGTAAGGCGTGGGATTAGTATCTATGTATGTCTTCAAACAAAGATGTTTTTCATAGCACATCTAATGTTTAACTTACAAACGATTGCTTTTTACTCAGTGTTGTCTCTTTCTCTAAGGGTTCCTGGCTGACTCCCAGAAGATGGCTGAATCTACAAGAGTACCAAAGCAAGAAACTGATGCAAGAGAGCGGCGTGGCTGTCCAACGCTTCTTCGTGGCGGACACCGCCTCTGAGGCCCTGGAGGCTGCAAAGAGACTCAGTGAGTAGAGGACACACACACACACAAGTACAAGGAGATGTGTAGGTCACTAATGTCCATGGGAACTGCTGTCTCCAATTCAATGTAACTCGTGACATTGTTTAATAACCTTTTTGATAAGGGTGTATCAGTAAATGAAAAGTCTGTTAAATACATCATTTGAAAAAAAAATAAATCTGAAATATTCTTTCAAATAAATAAGGAATAATAAACGCTAGGTAATTTTTATCAGAATCAAAATCAGAAGTACTTAATTAATCCCCATGGGGAAATTCTTTTTTGTGTTTTTGCTAAATTATTTTTTTTTCTAAATTTAAGTTTTAAAAAAATCTATTTGAGTGACTATTTATGAATGCATATCTTATAAGTGCTGATTATGCCCCAAGTAGAGGAGTTTAAGTATCTCAGGGTCTTGTTCTCCAGTGGGGGAAAGATGGAGCGGGAGATCAACAGGCGGATCGGTGCGGCATCAGCAATAACTAGGACGCTGCATCGGTCCGTCGTGGTAAAGAGAGAGCTGAGCCGAAAAGCAAAGCTCTCTATTTACAAGTCGATTTACGTTCCAACCCTCACCTATGGTCACCAGCTGTGGGTGGTGACCGAAAGAATGAGATCACGGGTACAAGCGGCCGAAATGAGCTTCCTCCGCAGGGTGGCTGGGCTCTCACTCGGAGATCGGGTGAGAAGCTCGGTGTCGAGCCGCTCCTCCTCCGGGTCGAGAGGAGCCAGATGGGGTGGTTCGAGGATCTGGTCAGGATGCCCCCCGAGCGCCTCGCGGGCAAGGTGTTTTGGGCACGTCCCACCGGGAGGAGACCAAGGGGCAGACCCCGGACCCGCTGGAGAGACTATGTCTCACAGCTGGCCGGGGAACAACTTGGCATCCTTCTTGGTGAGCTGGAGAATGCAGCCGGGGTGAGAGAGGCCTGGGCTACCCGTTTGAGGCTGTTGCCCCCGCGACCCAACCTCAGAACAAACGGAAGATGACGGAACAGAACGGATCTTATAAGTTTTCAGATTGGTCAATTTCGTACCTAAACCCAAATCTTCTAGTTGAACTAATCTACAATGCTCCTATTTAGAAGCGACAATGCAAAAATAAAGGACTGGATTTGCAATTTGAATGGTAAATTTAGGCCTTTAAACTTGAAGACAAGGACTCCGAAAGAGCAGAAAAATAGACTACATAAAAATCTGTCAAAGACCGGATTGACACTTTTTCTTTTTCAGTCTCTTCAACGCCTGTCAGACTAATCCCTGCATCGTTAATTAAGCTAACCAGCTATTGCACATGGTGAAATCATATTTAGATAAACATGGTACGTTTTGTTAGCCAAGTTATATTATAGATTCATTATTCAATTAAACTTGGTAGAAATTCCTCCTTTGATATTTGATATTCTATTTAAATCTCTTTTTTGTTTGCCTCTGTGCTGGACAGCAGCTATGTTCAACTTTGCAAAATCACTACTACAAATTGTTATGCGATTAAAAATAACGTGACCTTTTTTTAGAGCCCATTCTTGACTAATGTTTCTTTTTGAATCAG
This sequence comes from Neostethus bicornis, assembly GCA_902685375.1. NCBI lineage: Eukaryota > Metazoa > Chordata > Actinopteri > Atheriniformes > Phallostethidae > Neostethus > Neostethus bicornis. Next base: position 16,890,865 of record LR738557.1, on the reverse strand, counting down.
TTACAAGTTGCACTTGGATCAGTTTTGTGTTGAAAAAATGTGATTTAACTGCTGATTGATGTAATCAAAATTAAAATTTGTAGTGCATTGGATAGTATAAACGTGCACTTTAACAACCTACTGTATGTCCTGAATAACAACAATCTTCTCTAACACAGTGGTTGTTCGTGTGTTAGTTTCATTGTACAAATGATTGTGCTGCTGCCCAAAGTAAAATTAAAGTTTCTTTGTGGAGCTGTTCCTTGGTTTGGCTAAGGAACATGCAGACGCCTGTAATTAATAGGGGTTGAAATGTTTCAAGTTTAATTGTGGTGTTTTGCTCATTGCTTCTGTGTTGGATTCGGGCCTGCTTCGGTTTTATCGTAGCATTCATCCGCGCTAATTTGTTTCACAGCCTCTCAGATTGAGTTTCTCACACGGTAAGCATTTTATTTATTTATTTTGTTCCTATTATTATTTATTCTCGGATGCATCTTGGGTTTTTGTGCAGGAGAGAAACGGAAACTCGGCTTGTACTACAAATCTTCAGGAATATCTCCTACTTGCACGAACAAAGATAGTCTAACACCGATTTGTATGCACCCACACATACTTCTCTCTGCTGTCTCCTGCTTCACTTTGTTTCCACTGAGCAAGCTATCTAACACATACAGCATATATTCCCACCTTTAGATTTATATTTTATTCAGCGTCCTCTCCAAATACAGCAACAACTTTGTGATAGCATATCCAGGTTGGTTTTGAGCCAGCAAGGTGCCACTCTGATCGGCAGCTTGGATCTGAAACACCTGGGGCACAGTATTCAGTGGTCTTGCTTATGATGCAGACAAAGATAAACCCTACAGGAAAAAGAGGGTATATATTTTTTTCTGGCAGTAACAATATTGCTAAGTCAGGGATGAAATTGAGAAAACTGAAGATGGAGGAGTTGGGAACACAGTTTAATAAAAGCCAGGCCAGATCCAAGGGTTGAATCGGTTGTAATGTTGAATTCATACATCTTTTCATTCATTTGTTTTTCATGGTCTATATTATAGTTTTAGGTCCGTATATGTGTGGTTGTGTTAGAATTTGCATTCTGGCGCTTTTGTAAAATCTTCTTCACACACAAGATGGTCAAAGTGATTTATTGCCGCAGCCCGTTGACCTCAAAGGGTCCAGCTGCATGGCTGCTGATGTGAAATCTTTTATTGGTTTCTTTAACCAATATCACAAGCACAGTTACAGAGAAGTGGTTCTTTATTTGGCACACCATTGTTTTCTGGAAGCAGATGTAACTTTTAAAACAACACACCATTAGTCTGTAGCTACACATGTATTAGCATCAGTGTCTGGGTTTGCTTTTTTTTTTTAAAAAAAAATAACTTCTGCATTTTTCTGAGCTTCTCTGAGTTAATTGAGGTCTCAGATTGTGCGGCAAACTTCCACCTCAATTAGTTGTTTTGTTTCCCTTATTGCACAGATTGTGTTGCAGCTCACTAATAAAGCATGGAGGCAAGGTTTTTATTTTCTGTTTTATTTCCAAAGATGCACATTGTCTCTGGATAAGTTTCTCTTTGGCAACTGTATGTTTGACTACACAAGAATGGTGACACGGAGAGAGATTGATCACTGCTAAGATCTGTCTGGCTGATAAACAGACTGAAAATGCCACATTTTGTCTCCCAGGGTGTGAGGGGAAGCTAGGGTACAACCCCCCTGCATAAAGCTATGTTTAATGACTTTACTCTGTAGGGTACACATGTTCTTGCTCTGTATGGGAGATATGGATGGTTAAGGTATCTGAACTCACTGTGAGTGGTGACATCCTGCTGTGCCACTTTGGTTCCTTGTGCACACATAAGACTGAGTGAACCATTCAAGCTTTAAAACTCCGACACACACGGATGGCTCTCATAACTCGCTTGTTTGAGCACACCACCAACACATGCTCAAACCGGCATTCCAACGGAAGAAAAATTTACTCCTCTGTATCACTGGGGGTGTTATCTGCAAACTGTGAACTTGTTTCCATTTGGGACCCTTAGATGTAGTTTACATGTACATATAAATTACAAATTAAATCACAATTAGTGATATAGTTTTTTGCTTTGGAAAATATTTCTGCAAAAGGACAGACTGCATTTGACTCTTTATAAAGCATGTACAAGAAACTCAAAGACCAGAGGTGTCAAGTAGCGAAGTAGAACTACTTTGTTACTTTACTCAAGTAGAAAATCTCGTTATCTTTACTTTTTACTTTTACTCACTACTTTTTTATGCAATTATCTGTACTTTTACTTCGTTATTTTTATAAAAAGTAGTCGCTACTTTCGCCATTTTGTCACCGTTAAAAATAAAGGAAAAAGTCATTAAAAACCAATCTGGGTCAATCGCGCCATTTGATTTGAATGTGTTTGGATGAGGCGAGCTAACGCAATCTCAATACGACTTCCTCTTGCTTCATCACTTCAACATATGACACACAGCACGCATGCATGCACGCATACATGCAGCCCCCCTCCCCCCGGGCACCCCCCTGCTGTGTTCCAGGTGTCACGCAGGCTGTATGTGGCACTCCCAACCTTAGCAACTTGTGAAAGACTATTCATTATTGCCTCAAAGAACTTTGAAAACTACCTGCCTTCAAGGCTTGAAAAAGCCTTTTGGTTATTTATTTTTTTTAATTTTATTTTAAATTGAGTGTGTTTGTGTCTGCTGAAGTTGGTTAAATTAGGTGATGCAGAGTGAAGCTTGGTAGCTGAAGGGACATTACATTATGCCCTGCTTATGTTAATACATTGATTGTGTTCATTAATCAATTTCCAATAAAGGTTATTAAGAAATAAATGTTTATGATTCATAAAGTTTCACATTACAACACTTTCGTTTAGTTATCATATTTTCTGCTCCTATAAGCGTCTGATAATGGTTAAAAATATGTTCATACGCTTTTGTTAATAATATTCTTTTTTTTTTCTGAAAATTTCTTTTACTTTTCTACTTTAAGTCGTTTTGAAAATAGGTTACTTTTTACTTTTGCTTGAGTAAAAAACTTCAGTTGATACTTCTACTTTTACTAAAGTAGTTTTTTATCTCGGTATCTATACTTCTACTTGAGTAGAAAATGTTGGTACTTTTGACACCTCTGTCAAAGACCTAAAGTTTCATACAAATCAGTGCAAAAATTTACAGATACAATGACTCAATGTGGAGACATTATTTTTTTCCTTCTAACCACGGTACGGTTGCATTGACTGTTCAATTGCTGCTATGCTCCATAGAAACACCTTTTATTTCTCTCATTTGCAGCAAAGTTCTCCAACTTTCTAAAAGTGGACACAGATTGATTTGTTCTATTAGTGCTGTGAAAAAAAAAACAGCTTAGAATCTTTCTTTTTTCCTATTTTTATCAAAACTTTGAAAAAAACTTCACTAAAGTCCGATACGGCCCATTGATTCCATTGTAACCAGAATGACAGGCCTCGCAGGGAGTGTGTATGGTGGCAGATGGAAGACTCACATCCAGCTAATGGTTCATGGAAAAAAAACGTTTGATTTCTATGGTGCCATACTGTGTGAATCCTGCAGGGAGTTATCAGAAAGTCCGAAGCTTTTCTAATATGTACTCTGCTGGGACACTGCGAGAGCGCCGCACTAACTGCTGCTGTCCATCCAAAACCAATGATCCACATCCAGCACTTTCACACTCAAGCCTTTAATCTTTTGTGGTGCAGCTGCGGGTGTGTTCACAGAGTGAAAAATAAAACTTTCAGACTTTTTTTGTTCCATCTTTGGGAACTTTTTTTTCCCCTCCATACTAGAGATTTTAAGGTGGCTGAAATATTAGCTTCAGTTCAACTCAGCTCCATTTGAAATATACCAGTTTACAACTAAATTATCTTTGAGAACTTTACAGTTTCAAACTGAAACTGAAACAATCGATTTATGCTTGGTGTGAGATCTGGTGTTTATATACATTGACAAAAAAATGCCTGAAAGTGGAAACGTATCGTGGGGAGAGACAAAGCAGAAAAAGTGGTGAAACTGAAGGAAAGAGCATTTTGAGGAATTGGAATTTGACTCAAAGAGAGAGCTGAGCCGAAAAGCAAAGCTCTCGATTTACAAGTCGATCTACGTTCCAACCCTCACCTATGGTCACCAGCTGTGGGTGGTGACCGATAGAATGAGATCGTGGGTACAAGCGGCCGAAATGAGCTTCCTCCGCAGGGTGGCTGGGCTCTCTCAGAGATCGGGTGAGGAGCTCTGACATCCGGGAGGAGCTCTGTGTCGAGACGCTCCTCCTCCAGGTCGAGAGGAGCCAGATGGGGTGGTTCAGGCATCCGGTCAGGATGCCCCCCGAGCGCCTCGCAGGCGGGGTGTTTCGGGCACGTCCCACCGGGAGGAGACCAAGGGGCAGACCCCGGAACAAGCGGAAGATGACGGAACGGAAGGGAATTTGACTCAGAACGAATAGATTAGTATGGTTGCCAATCCAGGCTAACCGGAAAGCCAGATCAAAAAGGAATGTCACCTTTAAGCCTATGAGGCAAGGAGTTTTAAAAGTACAGTACGTTCAAACGTGGTAATTGAGACGTCCATTTTTTGTAATTGACTATTCTTTTTGGGATGTGGCCCAGTTTTTTATGGCTAGGCTTACTCTGACAGGCTTATTAATTGTTTCCCACTGGTTCGAATGCTTATTTTGCTGTTGTTAGTTCACTTCATGTCCACAAGCATTATTTTCTTCCCATGCCTTATGATTGGTGTCTGTCGACTTTTGACTTTTCTTACAGTTATCCAATGGTTTGTTCACTCACCTTCACAAAAAGATCAATTTGCGGCGTATGCTCGGATTTGTGCATAAAGAGGCTTTAAAAATGATCCGTCGAGACAAAAAGACAATATAAAAAGGAATAGTGCAACATAGTGATTTGCTTTAATTGAAGGAGATAAAGCACACAATAATAGAGGAAGGACAGAAGCATTGTTGGATGTCCCTCAACCATTTAGCTTTTACAAACATCTTTGTACCACATTGCACATTTTTTGTTGCTTTTCAATAATCAATGTCTGCGTCTGCAGCTTTTGAATTGTTTTTTTAATTCCTCCAAGCAGTACATGGTGTTAACTTTAGTCTTTTTTTTTCCCAGAGATTATATCTCTAAAAAAACAACAGTCTGTCTGAAAAACCTTCCACTTATTGAAAAAAAAACGCTACGCTCCCTGTCCTGTTTTTTTTTTTTTTTTTTTCAGGTAAAACAACATCTTCACAGCTGTACGTGTTTGATTTGAACTGCTTTACTTTGAACTAATGTTCATCTGTCCCCGTCTAAAGCAAAAGAAGACTACCTTTATTAGTCCCACAAAGGTAAAATTACTTTGCTGCATTGCACCACAGCAGGCAGCCATGACAGTGCCAATGGTAGGAGCAACTAAGGGGTTAGGTGTCTGCTCCAGGGACACCCAGGAGGCTCAGTGGGATCTGAACCGACTTTTCAAACACTCTACTACTGAGCCAACGCCTCCCTCACAGTTTTTATCTGGAGATTCTAGTCTTTTAATTGCTTCATTTAATTGCATGGATAATAAGACTAATTTTATTGACAAATTAAGGAAAAACCATGGGACTTGTATTTTGTTTTTTGATCCGGATGGATCCCCATCCACATTTCCAAAAGACAAATATTTTCCAATTTTCGCTTAAAATAGGATTTTGTGTGCAGAGCTGTTACGAGGCTTTTTGTTTTGTTGTTGGCTGAATGCTGCACAGCCCATAATCCTTGCATGTCTCCGCCTGTCTGACTGAGTCTCAGCCTAGGCGATGAAGTTGCACTATTTGTTATTCTGTTCAGCATTTTGCCTTTTCGCTTTTCGGTGTTGCTTTTTCAAAACAGTTAATTGTCAACAGGCTGCACAAAAAGTGAGAACGGTCCATCCGCATCAAACCAAAGCTTGCTTTTGTCTCATGTGCCATTATATTCAACAACTTTGTTCATTTAGCCTGTGGTTGCCTCTTTTTTTTTCTTTTCACACCCATGTCTCAGTAGGTACCTGTGAAAATGAGTTACTATGGTTACAAGGGCATCTGTCAGGATGGTGTCTGTAACAGTAAAATTTCTTCTGCCTTTTAGTCCCTTCACCCAAATTTTTCTACTTTAGTTTCAACTTTTTAGATATAGATCATCTGGTTATCAGTTTGTCATTTATTTTTATTGGGAGGAGAGATGGCAGCTGAGTGGTTAGAGTGGACCGGAAGTTTGCGGGTTTGCGTCACACAGAGAGCACGTCTAGGGTCCTTGGAGAAGATGCCTAACCCCCGCTTCTCCCACCATTGGCGCCGTCGAAGGGCAGCCTGCTGCGGAGTAAGGAGTGCAGCACACAAATTTCCCCGGTGAGGGATGAATAGAGTAATTCATTTTTATTTTTTAAAATTTTTTTTATTTTCATTCATGTTCTTCTAACATTTTACCACAGGTGTCCACATTTTTAGCATGCAAGCAACTTAAAAAAGACTGATCTATTGATTAAAATAATCTGTTAATATTAAAAAAAGTAGAAATAGAAAATATTCACATATGAATACCGTACGTGTAAAATGCTTCATTAATGTCTCAAAAAATATTCAGAGGTTTTCTTGCATTGGTTGAACGTCAATGCTGGTAAAAAGATTTCTTTTTGGCCATGGATGTGTATGTAACAAACAGAGAGAGGAATGTTTTCTGAGATAGTTGTTCTGATTGGTTGCTGTGGTTACCGTATCAATGGACACTACTTGTCACTAATGCCCTACCTGTTTGGAAGAGGACAAGATTTCATACTGGAGATTATATTACTGTACATCGTTCTGTTTCGACGTTATAGTGCTCACATCAAGATGTAAGGACCGTTGACTAAACACAACGCTAAACTCCTTTCAAAACAAACTGACGAATCGTTTTGTAACTTGTCCGTTTAATAACGATTCTTTCATTATGAACAAGAGTAAAAACTGTAAGAAAAATACATAAAAACAAATACAGCGTCAATATACAGGAATTAGCAGGCGCCACATCAACAAAATAATAGCTTGTGCCGTTTACTGTAGCGTTAGCCGTTTACTTTAGCGGAACCATTTTCGCATGCGGCCATATTCGTCCAATCTAACAAAGATAGAACACACCTTTCGAACAATAAACATTGGTAAAACATCCATTAAACACTCAAAAACAACTTACGGCATTGATTCCTCAATTCTAACTAAAAATGAATAGATCAAGCTGCAGATTCTGTGGCTGCCTCGTTGCTTAGTCTGTCGCCGTTAACAAAACACAGGAAGTGACGTAACCGAAACCAACTATGCCAACACTACTAAATAAAAGATCATTTCTAAACAATACACCCAGATACGCTTTAAGTTACAAACCCCAATTGTTACTTTTCTTTAAAGCATTTCTGAAACAACTTATATTAAACCATCTGTGCAAAGTAGATACTTTTCTTTCTAAGCACTGAATGAACTGAATTTTGAATGAAAATGAATCACAATACAGAAATGGTTTTGCTGGTTTTATTTGTATTGAAAAGGTCTTGCCCTCAAATTAATTTCCCAGTCAATTGTAAGATTCTTCCTATAATGTTTTTTTTTTTGTTGTACAATGCTTTTAAAGGTTGTTACAAATGCAAGGAAATGGTTTGGCCTTCTGTAATATCTGCTTAATTTTTCTTTTTTAATTTCAGTGCTGTTTGTTTCAGTCCATAGATATTCATTTTCTCCACATGAGAATATTAATCAGTCTCACCACTACTTAATTATACATTTATAATCTATGCACAATTGAATCTTCTTATTCATTTCTACCTTCTTAAAGACACCTCACACTGAATTTGGTGCAACATAATTAAAACTGAAATAAGACTGGATTGAAACTTGGTCAACACAATGACTTAAAAATTTTCCAGTAACATTGTTGGATCATCCAATTACAATATAACCCCCACCTCCTTCCAAGGAACTCAAGGAACTCAATACTGCTTTGGATTTTTAATAATGAGATTTACTCCCTAAACTTACATCGACTGAAATGTCCTGATTTTTTTTGCATTTGCTTAGATGTTGTATTTGGTTTTAATATAACCTGTTCTGGACTTTGACAGCAAAAAGCTGGGTTAGGTGTCATGTAGTGGCAAAATAATTCATTTTTCTTTTTTAGAAGTCTTTTGCAGATGAAATTCCACTTGGATTTCAAAAGTTTTTCACAGTTTCCACAGTTACGCCTCATTGCCCTAATATCGTTTTGAGTGGGTTTTTTTTAGCTAACCAAACCACAAAATTGCACAAGCCTCATTTTTTTTTCTTGTGGTTCATTTGGACATTGCAGCATAGCTGATGACATCTTGTTCTGCACAATTGTTTAGAAGGAATATTTGATTGAAAAAGTTTTTACATTACCAGCATCCAACATTCTGTTTGGACACTAGTTTCTCTATATTCACATTCCCTTCACTTCCACTTCTCTTCTATCACCACATCATTCATTTTTGTGCCCTATTGATGCAGAACATTGATGTGGAGCATTTTGAACACTGGACATGAATACACAGATGTTTTTGATTCTTACGCTTCATGCAAAGGAGACTTTTATTGGAAGTGAAATTAAAACTGCACAATATCTAGAGTGTGTTTATTGTGCAGGTTGATGTTGTAATGAAAGTCAATTTACCACATGTTGTACTGTTATAATTGAAATACACAACATATGCTTGCATAAATTCAGACTTTACATCGGCTTTGCCAGGATGTCCCAAAAGCAAAGACCTGGTGTCACTGCAAAATATAGTCTGACAAAAATTGATTAGTGCCTCTGTTTGGTGGCTAAATGATGGTGGCTGAATATTTTTTTTCACTTTTAAAAGCACATGTAGACATTTTTTCCAATTTGAGAATGATTTCTTTCTGTACAGGGCTTCATTTATTGGCTGAATCTAAACTTCTGGTGGTTGTCTGAACAGTGTCCTTCTAATGCTAGATAATAAGACAACTGTAAGACAAAAAACAAAACTTTTTTTTAAAAAAAGAATTGAAGGCTACTGTGCTGCCCTCTTCATCTGTTATATGTGAACTTACACAACTAGCAAACTGAAGAATAAATTGTTAGCAAGCTTTACATCGAATAAACCAACAAATGCACTTATACAAGGTTAGAAAAATTGCCTGTTTGTACAAAAAAAAAAAATACTTAAGAAGATGAATATATTCTTTTTTTTTAAGAAGATGAATATATTCTTTTTTTTAAAAAAGGCATTTTTGAAAGACTTATTCATTTTGTTTTTCAACTGAAAATGCATTGAGGATTAACTTTTTGGGAAGAGCACACACTCTCAAAAACAAAATACAATCCTCAGAAGTACAGATGTCCGACCCTGACGGGATATTTTTTTGTGGAATTTTTTCCTTCCAACTTTTTACCTAACTTATTTTAAGTTCCTTCCAACCACAGACATGACACCGTCTGTCCTTCTGCCACGACTCTTGTTTTTAATTTGATACATAAATTTGTATTGCAGCACTAAAATGAATATTTCTCATTGGTGACAGTTCAATTAAATGTTACGTCAAAGTAAAGTTGGAGAAAATCAAGCAATGAAACTTTTGCAAATCTTTTCAGAAAACAACTGAAAATAAGTTCAAATTGTGCAATTGTGTGATATGTACTGTACATATAACATATAATCAATATTGGATTTTTTTTTTGTATCAACCTTCATTGTCTATTTGTCAAATTATTTAAATCTTCTTCTTGCGGCATTTCCTTTCATGGGTCGCCACTGCAAGTCAGTCTCTTCCATCTAACCCTATCTCTTGCATTCTCTTCGGTAACGCCAACTATCTTCATGTCTTCCTTCACTGTATCCACGAACCTCCTCTTTGGTTTTCCTCTAGGCCTCTTTTCTGGTGGTTCCAAACCCAGCATCCCACTGCCGATGTACTGTCTCTCCTCTGCACATGTCCGAACCATCTTAGTCTGGCCTCTCTGACTTTATCTCCAAAACCTCTAACATGTGCTGTTCCCCTGATATACTCATTCCTGATCCTGTCCATTCTGATCACTCCCAGAGAGATCCTCAGCATCTTCATCTCTGCTACCTCCTGTCTTTTCCTCAGTGCCACAAAAGTACTGGGACATCTCAACTGTCACTAAATGAGCAATCTTGTCTCTTCTCAATGATCTATTCTGTCAGTAAAAGTCAATTGATAATGACTTGGGTTTCTCATATGTTGTTTTTCTTGCTTTTTTTTTTTTTTTAACAATAAAGTTTCCATACGTCTCTTTGCTGAGGCAGGCTTTTTTAAGATTAATTAATTATTTGTCTATTTGAAATGGTAAAGTTTAGATATTACAAGGCAAAAAAGTTTGTTTCTATAGATGGAACCAGAAATGTGCTTCAGCGCAAACTAACATACCATCAAAAAAAATCAGTAGCACTGAGTTAACCAGTGAAAAAACATCTGTAGAGTTGCTTTAGGATCTTTAAAATATCCCTGATTAACCTCATCCAAGTTGCAAAACTCAGCAAATATTTTGATCAAACTTTCTGTTTAATGCTTTGGTGTGGCATGTTGATTCATTTGCTGAAATGATAAAAGTAGTGTTAAAATTACACCTGTTTTCTGGTTTGCTTCTTTATCCTGACATTTTGTATACATTGCACTCATGTACACATATACTTTCTTTAGTTTTTAGCTGAAGTTTTTCTAGTTGTTCTTTTTCTTAGTTTGCAAATGTTACAAACACATTGTATGGAAACATCTTCCTATGCACGCTTAATTAGGTTTTTCTACCAAATCGTTGCTGTACCGTGGCAGATTTTGGATGTTTGAACAGGTCCGGTAATGAATATAGATTTGTTTACCTTCCTAGCACATTTGCATGGCTTTGTACATGCACGCATATATGCGTGTTCACATACCTGTGCTCTGTGACAGCAAAAGAGAATATGATTATGTAGTCCACTTTGTGTGTCGCCACCTGCTTGACAGATGCATCTGTTGGGCAAATCTTGATGGATTCTCCGCCTGAATTCTAAATCAAAACCTGGCTCCCTGACCCCCATCCTCAGTTTCTTCATCGCAGAGCCCTTTTATATCAACCATTCCTCATGCTTCCCACAGAAATCCTTCATTGAGAAAATAGTGATGGAGGAATTTGTTGCTGCGGTCCCTATCTAACCCCATGTCGAGCATAAATGTACATCGCCTATCAGATGAGATGGAGGAAACATTTCCACCCTCATGGTTTCTGCCGTACATATTGTTCCACCAACAGATGTTTTGCAAGTGTCTGTTTTGTTCTTGTTTTGCTTTTTCACCTTTATAGGAATAATGATCTTCACCTCGTTTGCTTCACTCTGTCATCACCACTGCTGGCTTTTCTTTCCCAGAGGTCTCACTGCCAGAATAGAAATGAACAAGAGAAGAAAACATCTTAATTTATTTCACACTGTCATGAATATTCAGCTTAAACTGTTTTTATAGACATTCCACCAATCTCATGTGTGCTTATTAGAAGGATAGTTAATGTAATATGTCAGCTTGCTGAATAATAGCGAAGCACCTTGACGCTACCCAACTGAATGTGTGTTTGTGAAATTGGTAATTTATGTGCTTTTTTTCTGATGTTGTGTGATGGGAAAGGAAATGAGGATGATTTTTACCCCCAGACACTCTCAAAGAATGTTGATAGAGCCAAACCTTGGTTCCTAACATAAAACATTTTTCTGGCTTTTCTATAAATAGGGGGGTTTATTTCATTTTTCGCTGGAAGAAAAAAGGTTTTTTTTTTTGTACTTTGGATTTGAAGTCAGCGAAGCTCATTATGTGCCTCAGTCTGTCGATGTGTAAACAGAAGTAGCTCGTGGCCAAGGACACTATGATTATGTTTATTTTCTTATTTATTTATTTTGCATATTTAAAAGTGTTGACTCTAGATTTGCTCATTGAGTTGTCTTCTGACTGTGGTAACTAAGACCCCTTTAATAATACACTATGCTCCTGGCTTGTGATCAACAGATTGATCATTCTGCCAACCGAGAATCAGTTTTTTTTTATAGAACACTGGGGTAAGTTTAAAGTCCCCTTTGTTTATTGGATTAATTTGGTTTGCAATAACTTATTAAAATGTTTTTTTATTTGTTGCTTGTAATATCTATGTGACATATAATAATTCAATTCAATTTTATTTGTGTAGCCCAAAATCACAGAATTTCCGTCTCAATGGGCTTCACAAGAAAAAGAGGAATGTATTAATACAAATACACAGCAAGAAAAATAACTAACAAATGCTAACTAAACAAGACTAGCACATTTATGCCCTTAGACTCTCCTTCTCAGTGAGGAAAAACTCATAAAAAACCCATCAGTGGGGAAAAAATAAGAAACCTCGTGGGGATCCACATGAAAGAGAGATCCCTAATAGTCAAAGGTTTGATTTATATAGTCAAAGGTTTGATTTATAATGAATGGGAATACAACTGAGCCAGAAGTGTAGAGAAACAACACAGTCCTTTTCAGTTTGGAACGTATAATCAAAAGGACCAAACATGCAAATACCGATTGAACTGAAAAATGAAAGTATTTGTCATAAAATGTATTTTCTACTCAACTTTCATTCCTGTTCCCTCTGTAAACTTCTATATAGTTTCGTCTTCTTAACCGCCAACCCATAAAAGTGTGGCTGGGGGTGCCAAAGCCCATCCCAGCTGATTGAAGAGGAGAGGTAGGGTACACCCCAAACAGGCCGCCAGTTTGTTGCAGGGCCACACACACAACCATCTGCACACAAGCCTCTATATTCACTGATAAAATAGAGCTCTTTCAATGTTATTGATGAAAGACATAAAATTTTGTGGCCAACTGGATACAAAATATTCTATAGGAAAGTGGCATGGCATTGAAATGAAAAAGTAAAAAAACTGCTTGCCCAGTTTTCTCATTTACCCTTGAAATTAATTTAAAAAATTCTCCAAATTGAAACACAATTTGTCAGTTATTCCTGTAATTATTGTATTTACTTTTTGCATCATCCTGTTCCATATGGTTAGAATTATGGGATTTCTGAAATTAAAAAAAGTCATACATTCTGTCTTCTGAGCTAGCCATCCCTAGTGGGTTTGTGGGGATCCCGCAGCCTAGTCCGGCTGATGCAAGGGTAGGGTACACCCCGAACAAGTCGCCAGTCTGTTGCGGGAGCCACACACACACAATTATCCACACACCGACTCATTCCTAGCCGCAATTATCCAGTGGCCAATCAACCTAACATGCATGCTTTTGAAGGGCAGGAGGAAACCAGAGTACCCCAAAGGAAACCCACAAATACATAGGCAGAACATGCATACTCCACACCTTTCTGTGTGGAGAAAGGTGTGGAGTTCCACCAAGCCTCGTTCCCACTTAGGATTCGAACCCCAACCTTCTAGCTGTGAGGGCACTATGCTAACCACTGCGCAACATGTTTGTTTTGTCATTGATTTTCACAAACAAGATTTGATAACCGTGTGTTTTCTCTTTAACTTTATGAGGTTTTACATTAAAATATATATTATATAAAATTTTTATTGCTTATTTTACTGTGCAGTGGGGATCTCTCTTTCATGTGGATCCCCATGAGGTTTCTTATTTTTTCCCTACTGGTGGGTTTTTAAGAAGTTTTTTCTCACCGTGAAGGAGAGTCTAAGTCTAAGACTAGCATAAATGTGCTAGTCTTGTTTAGTTAACATTTGTTAGTTATTTTTCTTGTTGTGTATTTGTGTTAATACATTCCTCTTTTTCTTGTGAAGCCTATTGAGACGGAAATTCTGTGATTTTGGGCTATACAAATAAAATTTAATTTAAAATATGCAAATCTTTTTATCATTGATAATGTATCACAACAATAAAACGGTTTGTAGTAAAGCCCTGCCTCATGGTGACAAGTTGAAAAGACTTTTTCCGTTCTCCCTTGAATTAAATTCATATCACAAACCCATATAATTTACAAGGAAAGTACCTTATTGTTGAGTTCTTCTTTTAACACCATTGTATAGTGGGTATGTGGCAGATGTTGGCTTTTTTTTTTTTTACTTCAGGGTTGTTTAATTTTGTGTGACTTTGGTCTGTGATGATGTATTTCACACTCCATTCAATAAAATGTCTTTGGATTTTCACATAGCATAATTATGACAGTCTGTTGCATCAGTCAGTCTGCAGAAAACATTCGAGGAATGAGAATCATAGTTGGCTGACGTCCCTGTTTCTCTCATCCCGGAATCCGGTAGTCATTGTGTCATTGTTATTGAGTCAGGCATTTTAGTACGCTCCTTTATGTTTGGATATTTGACTTTAGACTATTATCTCGGCATACCAGAGGATTTGTACCGCTCAATACCATAATTATTAAATGAATTAAGACCAATGGTGAATTTTTAGTGACCGAACCGTAATAATAATAATACTTTATATTTAATATAATATTTATTTCTAAGGCGCCTTTCTAGGCACTCAAGGTCGCCGTACATCACATTTAGAAATATAAAAACTACAGTAATAGTTAAAAACAACATAAATATTAAATACATACAAATTTAAACATTTATCAGTATAAAAATATAGATTTAAGAAAGAGAATAAGCCTGTTGAAAAAGATGATTTTTTAATCCAGATTTGAAATGTGAGAGTGTGTTAGTGTTGCGGAGGTCAGGAGGGAGGGAGGGAGGGAGTTCCAGAGACGAGGAGCAGAGCGGCTTAAAGCTCTGCTCCCCATAGTGACAAAACGGGCGGAGGGGATAGAAAACTGAATAGAGGAGGAGGAGCGGAGAGAGCGAGCAGATGTGGCAACATGGAGAAGATCAGAGAGATGTGGAGGTGCAAGGCTGTGTAATGATTTGAATGCATAGAGCAGGAGTTTTTGAAGAACGGGTGTGATGTGGTAAATGGAGAGAGTGTGTGTGTGATGATACGAGCAGCTGAATTTTGAACGAGTCACAGTTTATGGAGAGTTTTTTGTGAGCGACCAAACAGAAGAGAGTTACAGTAGTCCAGACGGGAAGTTACAAGACTGTGAATGAGTACAGCAGTGGATTGAGGAGCGAGGGAGGGTCGGAGACGTTATATGTTGCGTAAATGGAAATAAGCGGAGCGGGTGATGGTGTTTATGTGAGCGGTGAAAGAAAGACTACTGTCGAGAATGACACCCAGACTCTTTACTTGAGGGGAGGGAAGGATGGTGGAGCCATCGATGGAGAGTGAGAATGGGTCAATCTTGCTTAGGTAATGAAAACTATCTAAATACACACATGTAAGCAAAGCGAATGAAGACTAATCGAACCTTCTTTTGTATTTAAGACACAGAAATTCTTACATAGAAAACATACTTAAATGCATAAACCTTACTGATTGCACATAGAAGATTAAAAGACTGGTCAAAATAAAATAAAAATCAAAGCTATAAAATTATTCATTTCCTGGAAAATAATAAGTAAAAAGATTGATGTGGAAAACATTTTATAAAATAGTTGTACCGCGAGGAGCTCGGTGTCGAGCTGCTCCTTCTCCAGGTCGAGAGGAGCCAGATGGGGTGGTTCGGGCATCTGGTCAGGATGCTCCCCCGAGCGCCTGGTGGGCATGGTGTTTCGGGCACGTCCCACCGGGAGGAGACCAAGGGGCAGACCCCAGACCCGCTGGAGAGACTATGTCTCACAGCTGGCCGGGGAAAGACTTGGGATCCTTCCGGGTGAGCTGTAGTATGCAGCCGGGTGAGAGAGGCCTGGGCTGCCCGTTTGAGGCTGTTGCAACCCGCGACCCGACCCCGGAACAAGTGGAAGATGATGGAACGGAACGGAAGCTGTACCAAAGTGATTATTTTCTTTTTTAATAAGCTTTTTTGAGGGTACATGCACTATATTCTGAGCCCCCATCTTTACATCTAAGTTTTTTATATTTTTTTAATTGTTAATGAGGATGATTCATGAGGTGTGCTGTAGGTGAGACAGAGGAGTTCAGTGTGGCGGTGGGACTGCACCAAGGATCTGCTCTGAGTCCTTTGCTGTTTGCTATGGTGATGGATAGGCTGACAGACGAGGTCAGACAGGAATCTCCATGGACAATGATGTTTGCAGATGACATTGTGATCTGTAGTGAGAGGAGGGAAGAGGTGGAGGAAAAGCTGGAGAGGTGGAGGTTTGCACTAGAAAGAAGAGGAATGAAGATTAGTCAGAGTAAGACAGAGTACATGTGTGTGAATGAGAGGGATCCAAATGGAAAAGTGAGGTTACAGGGAGAAGAGATAAACAAGGTGGAAGATTTTAAGTACTTGGGATCAACAGTCCAGAGCAACGGAGAGTGTGGAAAAGAGGTGAAGAAGCGTGTTCAAGCAGGCTGGAACGGGTGGAGAAAAGTATCAGGTGTGATGTGTGACAGAAGAGTTTCAGCTAAAATGAAAGGAAAAGTGTACAAAACCATGGTGAGACCCGCCATGCTGTTTGGTCTAGAGACAGTGCCACTGAGGAAAAGACAGGAAGCAGAGATGGAGGTAGCAGAGATGAAGATGCTGAGGATCTCTCTGGGAGTGACCAGGATGGACATGATCAGAAATGAGTATATCAGAGGAACAGCACATGTTAGAGGTTTTGGAGATAAAGTCCGGGAGGCCAGACTGAGATGGTTTGGACATGTACAGAGGAGAGAGACCGAGTACATCGGCAGAAGGATGCTGGATTTGGAACCACCAGGAAAGAGGGCTAGAGGAAGACCAAAGAGGAGGTTCATGGATACAGTGAAGGAAGACATGAAGATAGTTGGCGTGACCGAAGAGGATGCAGCAGATAAAGTTAGATGGAAGAAACTGACTTGCTGTGGCGACCCCTGAAGGGAAATGCCGAAAGGAGAAGAAGAATGAGGATGATTCAAATAATAAACTTCATTCTGTACTAATGTTTTGACAACCTTACTGACTTAAAGGCTTCAGTTTGCTTCATTTTTAGAACACTTTACCTTTAGAAGCATCCAGCTTTCGTCTTGTTGATAGCTGAATGCTGGGTGTCGAGAGGAGCCAAATGGGGTGGTTCGGGCATCTGGTCAGAATGCCCCCCGAGCGCCTGGCAGGCAGGGTGTTTCGGGCACGTCCCACCGGGAAGAGACCAAGGAGCAGACCCCAGACCCGCTGGAGAGACTATGTCTCACAGCTGGCCGGGGAAAAACTTGGGATCCTTCCGGGTGAGCTGTAGTATGCAGCCGGGTGAGAGAGGCCTGGGCTGCCCGTTTGAGGCTGTTGCAACCCGCGACCCGACCCCGGAACAAGTGGAAGATGATGGAACGGAACGGAAGCTGTACCAAAGTGATTATTTTCTTTTTTAATAAGCTTTTTTGAGGGTACATGCACTATATTCTGAGCCCCCATCTTTACATCTAAGTTTTTTATATTTTTTTAATTGTTAATGAGGATGATTCAAATAATAAACTTCATTCTGTACTAATGTTTTGACAACCTTACTGACTTAAAGGCTTCAGTTTGCTTCATTTTTGGAACACTTTAATTTTAGAAGCATCCAGCTTTCGTCTTGGTGAACGCTGGATGCTGGTATTGACATCTGTCGGTCAGAAAAATACAATATTAAAAAGAAAAAAGAACATTAAATGCTGCAGTCATTGCTAAAAAAAAAAAAAAAAAAAAAAAACGAGTCTTAAAAATATTTTCCCATTTCTAAATATGTACAAATACTATTTCACATTGTAACAAAGAGTGTAACAAAGGGTACTCACCATGTACCCTCTATGTCCCCAAGACGTCAGTCATTGACGTTAATGAGTTCACTGAGAGTTCGCTGGTTTATTAAGATCAGACTATAAATATAGAATCCAAACTTTTTTAATCACTTTCTTTATCTGTGATTTCCTCTTTCAGCCAGCAGTGATCCATCGTAAAGGTTTCAAAGTGGTTTTCTGGACAGTGTATTTTCTAATCGAAACAAAGTTAACTTCCATCCGGAAAGAAAGGTCTAAATGAAAAAATACACTGTCCAGAAGGCAACTTTAAAGCCAATTTCTTTATCCTTTTGTTGCTTCTTCTTCTTCTTTCGGCATTTCCCTTCAGGTTGCCACAGCAAGTCAGTTTCTTCCATCTAATCCTATCTGCTGTATCCTCTTTAGTCACACCAACTATCTTCATGTCTTCCTTCACTGCGTCCATGAACCTCCTCTTTGGCCTTCCTCTAGTCCTCTTTCCTGGTGGTTCCAAATCCAGCATCCTTCTTCCTATTGTACTCTCTCTCTCTCCTCTGTACATGCCCAAACCATCTCAGTCTTGCCTTTCGAACTTTATCCCCAAAACCTCTAACATGTGCTGTTCCCCTGATGTACTCATTTCTAATCCTGTCCATCCTGGTCATTCCCAGAGAGATCCTCAGCATCTTCATCTCTGCTACCTCCATCTCTGCTTCCTGTCTTTTCTTCAGTGCTACTGTTTCTAGATCAATCAGCATGGCCAGTCTCACCACGGTTTTGTACACTTTTCCTTTCATTCTAGCTGAAACTTTTCTGTCGCACATCACACCTGATACTTTCCTCCACCCGTTCCAGCCTGCCTGAACACGCTTCTTCACCTCTTTTCCACACTCTCTATTGCTCTGGACTGTTGATCCTAGATACTTAAAATCTTCCATCTTCTTTATCTCTTCTCCCTGTAACTTCACTTTTCCATTTGGATCCCCCTCATTCACACACATGCACTGTGTTTTGTTGCTTATTTGGTCATGTTATTGGACAATCAATTTATTCAAAACCAAAATGATGAATGTTAGATAGAAAGGTTATTGATCTTTATCATAAAGCAGTGCTGATCAGAGAATAAACGAGAGACTCTCTTTTACTTGTACAAGGATAGACCACCCCAGCCGACTGACTGGAGTGACTATGAGAGAATATGCATCATGTCTACTTTATTTGTAGAATAGTAGAGAAAGAAAGGTGTGTCCTTACAGAGTAGTGTGGGAAAGAAGAGGGCTAGAGACCCCTGCTTACAGATGGTGAGATGAAGCAGCATCAGACCCCTGCTTACAGAGGTAAGCAGGGGTCTGCTTACCCCTTACCCCTGCTTAGAGGGGTAAGGGTAAACAAAGGTGAAGGGAGGCTATTAACTCATTAACTGGATCATCCTCAATAAAGCACAGAGTAAAAGACACTTTTGAATGATAAAAATAAAGAAGTATAAAAGGATATGCATTTTCTACCTAACAATGAATCATATTTGGAAAAGCGAAGCTTTCGATTTACAAGTTGATCTACGTTCCAACCCTCACCTATGGTCACCAGCTGTGGGTGGTGACCAAAAGAATGAGATCGCGGATACAAGCGGACGAAATGAGCTTCCTCTGCTGGGGGGCTGGGCTCTCACCCAGAGATTGGGTGAGGAGCTCTGCCATCCAGGAGGAGCTCGGTGTCAAGCCGCTCCTCCTCCAGGTCAAGAGAAGCCAGGTGGGGTGGTTCGGGCATCTGGTCAGGATGGCCCCCGAGCGCCTTGCTGGTGAGGTGTTTCGAGGACGTCCCACTGGGAAGAGACCAAGAGGCAGATCCTGGACCCGCTGGAGAGACTATGTCTCACAGCTGGCTGGGGAATGACTCAGGATCCTTCCAGATGAGCTGGAGGATGCAGCCGAGTGAGAAAGGCCTGGTCTTCCCGTCTGAGGCCGTTGCCCCCGCGACCCGGCCCTGGATAAGCGAAAGACAACAAAATGGAACATTTGGAATAAAAAGCATTTTGTAACCGGTCTAATTTAGAATTTTCCTTTTTCTTTTTGCTTTGTTTGCATAAATGGATAGATACAAAAAGTTAAACTAAATGTCTTTAAAATTCAAATATATGTCAATGAAACATTGAATTTCTACAGATTTTACATCTAACACTATTGAGATATTAGTTTTCTATTGTACCTATATATACATTCGGTCATTAATATAAAATATTAAAGACTCTTCTGTGTTGAGGAAAATATAAATGTTGATTTTCAATTCTACATAGTTCTGCAATCAATGATGTATCTCCATTAAAGTCTGAAATCTATTCTCAGTGATGATACATGAGAACGACTTCTCACTGTACTTATCCTCTAACAGGCTTAAGAATAGAAATGATACAACAGGCTCACACTTTAGCTGCTAAAATCAATGGATTTGCTTTCTCTGATTAGAAGTTAGGAGCCATTCGCGTCTTCGACTGCTGAGTACATAATGATACATTACTATGCAAGGAACAAAGGAAGCTCTATTTTTGTTGTGTGATATTAATAATAGAAAGTTTTTTTTTTCCGTGCATGCTTTGCATGTTTGTTCTATTAATTTGTGGACAGATGTACTGTTTAGTGTAGAGTTTAAAGACAAAGAAAAGTGGGGCAGGTAGACATCTAGACTGAATTTGAACTTTCTGAATCAATAAATTAAGTTTTCTCCACAGGATGTTCTCTTTGTAAGGTGAACTAAACACCATGCCCACCTAACATTAAACTACAATTTACTCATTTCATCATCCTAACTGACCTTGTTTATTCTGAAGGCCATCATTTCTATGATTTTTGGGGGAAATTATCTTAAAAAAAAATGGTCAAAAACTTTTTTTTTTATCATTCCACCTCTAAAGTACAACCAGGGGACTCATTTTTTAAAATTTTTTACACACTCCATTCATCCCTCACAGGGGAAATTTGTGTGCTGCACTCCTAGACCACAGCAGGCTGCCCACGACGGTGCCAATGGTAGGAGAAACGGGGGGTTAGCTGTCTTCTCCAAAGACCCTAGACGGGAACTCGGTGGGATGCGAACCCGCAAACTTCCAGTTGACTTCCGGTCCGCAGGTGAACGCTCCAACCCACGAGCCACCGTCTCCCCCCTAATTTGAAGTGGGGAAGCAGAGATGGGACTATAACCATCCCATCTCTGTATGGGATGGTTACAGTCCCCCACGGTGGGTAGGGCGACCGCTCCGTAACCGGAAGGTCGCAGGTTCGATCCCCCGCCCAGAGTCCATGCCGAGGTGTCCTTGAGCAAGACACCGAACCCCCAGTTGCTTCTGATGATAGTGGTCTGCGCCTTGCAAGGTAGCTCCCATCATCAGGAATGGATGTTGTGTGTGTGAATGATTGTATGTAGTGAATGAATAATGCATGTATATATGTAAAGCGTCTTTGAGTGTCCAGAAAAGCGCTATATAAGTTCAATGCATTATTATTATTATTATTAAAAAGTGGCTTTTATTGCGACATAAAAAAATTAAAATCCTGGATGTTTATCATTGAAAAGGCCATTTCTTCATACTTTATTTTCTCTTTGTATGCCTCATGAGTGAAAATATTTAACACGCTATGCTTCTCTTTATTGCATTTTAATTCATTCATTTTCCTGCTCAGTCGATTTTGGTCGCAATCTCGTCCATTCGGTCACAACTCACAGCTGAGGGTCACGGATTTGGGTTGTGACGTAGTTTGGTCGAGACCTTTAGCTTTCCCTTCAACACAACTGAATGGAACGGCATCCTAATTTCTGCAGACTTCACACCGATCCACTTCTCAATCTCCAGCTATTACTGATTTCATAGTTTATCGTTTTATTTAAAAGCGATGCACTTTTTTCACATTTTTCTTAGTGTTTCAATTTTAAACATTCCTAGAATTGGATACCGTCTGATTTCTTCGAACATATTCTCTACTTAACTTCTTTAGTGCCAAACAAGTCTAGTAATATTATCAGAGACCTCTAGCAAAGCAAAGTGTTTGAATAGTAAGATGAAAGTGAGAGTCCCGGCAACATTGTCCACAACATGTACACGTGTGGCCCACTTCCTTTGCATCAAGGGACAAACAAATATATCTTACTGTCAAACACGGTTGAAGCGGGGAGCATGACCGGCGCTCTTTTCACCGTACATCCCCTCCCATCTCATTCACACTGTCCCCACAGGGCCTGCCTCGCACACTTCAACATTTCAAGTGCCTTTTAAGACCACTTTCATCTTCCCCCTTCAGAAAATGAGACGAGGTCTCTGGTGAAAAGTGCTGACAGTAGCAGTTAAGAGTTGAGTAGTGTTAGCTCAACCACGGCCCTTCCACTTCAATCCTTGTGTGAAGTGGCGAAAGCTAATACGGCTCCCTTAGAAGTATGTTTGTATGAGAATGTACACCAGCTGGGGCCCAACACAGCTCCTATGCTTATTGGGCAACTGGTCAGAGGACTTTCAAGCAGCTGCTCATCTGTGAAACCAACTGATCTTATCATAAGCTCTTGAACTTCAAAGGATTTTGGAGCCTTATTCTTTAACAAGAAACTGCTGTTGTTGCGCTGCTGTCTTTGTACTGTTTCTTCAAACCCGTGTCTTTATTAAAGTGGTTATCAGTGCCACCTCCACTCTTTACATGTACACACTTTGGTCTCTTGACAATGACACCATCTCTACTAAGAACAAGTATCTAAAGATGTTCAGTACAAACTAAATGTAGAATTTAGTGTGACCAGCACATTGTTTCCACTGCAGATAAATGACTTCTTTTCACTCCGTTAAGTTTATGAGCAGTCTTTCCGGTTTATTTTTATTTGCTGAAGTGACAAATATATTGACGATTCCCTCTTTTCCTCAGTGGGCTTGCTTTTCGTTTTGCAATATGTGGAACAGAGATTTGATGTTTACATTATTAAATAAATTCACTTGACAAATTTGCTCCCATTAACCGCATTGCAGCTGTTTACGTGGCCAGAGTTTAGAAAGGGATTTATGTTAATAGCTTGGCCTTGATTGGGTTGAGGTTCATTTACATAGCTATTAACCACTAATGTTGAGTCAAAGCATGATTGCTCTTTCTTACCCGCACACTCTGGCCTTTCCCCTCTTCCTTTGCTTTTGACATTTTATTTGCTTTTATTTTTCCCTGTCATTCTGGTTTCATTAACATCTGTTGTTGCTTTCATAATTTTATTTGTTTTGTTGCATCTCTGCAGCAGTTTCTCCAACTTGAAGTTGTTTGTACACAGCATTGAAGATAGACACAAAGATTAAAGCATCCTATTCTGTTTACTTTTTGTCTCCTTATTGTTAAAACCTTGAGGTACAAGGAGGCAGGGCGAAGTGTAGAGCAGTAAAGCTTCTGTAAAACCAGCAGAGAAAACAAAGAAGTAACTGCTGCTTTGTATTTAAAGAACACACAAGACATTTCTTCTTTGCTTATAGTGCTGTCATGCTTTTGAAATATTCATGGATGTGATTTTCTCCACCGTTGCTATGTTTGCTGTTGTCAAGGCACAAAACTCACGAGCGAAGGTTGCCTTGTCTTCTGTCACAGTTGCCTAATAACAATTGGAAGGGTGCACCAGGCTCCTAATATTGAAAAGTTTTTTGTTTTTTTTTAAGAATGCATACATATAGTGTACAAGGGTTGGGGGATCTAGTAAGTGTGATGTCACCTAAGCATTTGGTTAAATCAAAATGAAGCCTTTAGTCTGGGGAAATAAACGTTACACCAAAGTGCAGAGTATAGCGCCACTGACCAACACAATGAACCCGAACCCACTCAAACTCACTCACCCAAAAGTGCTCCACGGATCCAGAGATGACGAGCCCCCGTTTGTTACGACTCATATGGTCTAGGGTTAGGCCGACACGTCGACGGACGTTATAAGTAATCCCCGGGAGTGAAACAACAACTGAAGAATGAGGAAGAGTAGGGTGTTGAAAAAATAAACTATTTATTTACCATCAATCTTTAACCGTATCTCAACAACTGAAAAGCTTCTTTAGGGAATGCTGCAGATGGGTCCTTCTCTCATCCTGATACCAGAACTTGTTTTTTTTTAGCCAACTAGAAATCATCTGTAACTGCCAACAGGTGGGGAAGGTTGGAAGCTTAGGTGGCAGAGTTAAGAGAAAAACACAAGAGGGCGACAAAAACAAAACCCAAACATCCCTCAAATGGCTTTGCCCACAACACAGTTCTTTGTCCATATTCAGCCTTACGAATGACATCATGTTGAATTTTTGGAGGCAGCAATATTCTGTCATTGTTCCAGTCTGCGTTTGCATGGCAACCAGCTTCCCAAACAAGAGCAAGCTTTGCAAAGGTACACTGGAGATCCTAACTGCCAATCTGTCTGATTCATGATTTAGCTTCTTGATTTTGGCTAGGCAAAATCTGTCTAACCCTCCAATGTGTGGTGAACAGTCCACAAAGGTCATTTTGGCTGCTTTTATTCGGGATCTTGGCAGTGACTATAGTCCATGACAGCCTTTGCCTTCCCTTTACTAATTATCCATTTTTTAAATGTTTTGTTTTGTACATTAAAAGCAACTTGCAGTTTAATTTATTGCTAGCATAACTCTTTCATTTAACAACCCATCGTCAGAGTTGTAAACATCAGTGGTGGATGAAGTACTCACTTTTTGTACTTAAGTAAAAGTACAGATAATTAGGCAAAAAATTTACTTAAGTAAAGTAAAAGTACCAATAAAAAAATCTATTTAAGTAAAAGTACAAAAGTAGTTGGTGTAAATTGTATTTTTTAAGTAAAAAGTAAAAGTATTCGACCATACTTCAAATGTTATTTGTTGTGCTCTAGGGTGTAACCATGGTAACCAGGATAAATACTCTGCAGGGGTGTGACCCCCCTCTCCCGCCTCTTTTGGTCCACAAAAAAAATAAATACTTAAATTAAAAGGAAAGGGGACAAGTCAAGCTATCCCCTAGAAGGGCCAGTGAATGGGCTGCAAAAATGGAGGAAAATGACATTTATTTTTTAAAATGTTTTGGGGGGGAAGCCCCCAGTCACTATATATTGGCTTTGTCAAAGCCCCACCTCCCTTTGGAAAATTCTAGATCCGCCCCTGCTTTGTGTAACGATGGCTCAACTTTTTATTTAGAAGTAAACACAACAAACAATGATCTTCTGACTTTTTTTAATTTGTTCTATAGTTGATGATAGTTTTTTTTTTGGCACTGAATGAATGCGGAAAATGTTTCTCGATTCATTGCTTCTTCTCCCGATCAACTGCTTCTTTTGATTTTGGCGATGCGGCTTCAAGATGCGCTAAAAAACTTGTCTATTTTTCAAATTCCTGAACAAAAATGTAACAAAAAATGTAAAACACACTTTTAAAAAGTAGCGAAGTAAAAGTACAGATATTTGCTCTAAAAATGTAGTGAAGTAAAAGTAAAAGTACAGGTCTTAAATTTTACTTAAGTAAAGTACAGATACACAATTTTTTTTACTTAAGTACACTAACAAAGTACATTTAATTCGTTACGTTTCAATTACGCATCTTTATATGTTGAGGTAGCTGTAAATAAATTGGAAAATCCTGCTCTTATTCTCTAGATTGGCACAAATATATTGGAATCTCTTTTTCAGGTAATTTTATTTGTGACTGAATTCCATATAACGGAGACCCTTCTGCATCGCTCGACAGACAAGACCTCATTCCTTCAATGAGCTGGGCTGTCACAGATTTTGACAGATGTTGGCCTGTAGATTTTCTGTCTCCACCACCTCCTAAGATAACAAATATAATAGTGAATAAAGCAAATGGCTGGTGAAACAAAAGCTTATTAACATAGAGCAACATTCAAACAAAGTAAAAGTCCCTTACAGGCTGCTCAACTGTAAAAATGCATGCCCAACGTTTTATGAAAATGTACAAATATGACAAATGGAAATTAGCGCCTCCAAATCCGAGACCATGGTCCTTGCCCGGAAAAGGGTGGAGTGCCCCCTGCGGGTCAGGGACAGGGTCCTGCCCCAAGTGGAGGAGTTTAAGTATCTCGGGGTCTTGTTCACGAGTGGGGGAAAGATGGAGCGGGAGATCGCCAGGCGGATCGGTGCAGCATCAGCAATAGTTGGACGCTGCATCGGTCCGTCGTGGTAAAAAAGAGAGCTGAGCCAAAAAGCAAAGCTCTCGATTTACAAGTCGATCTAGTACGTTCCAACCCTCACCTATGGTTACCAGCTGTGGGTGGTGACCGAAAGAATGAGATCGCGGGTACAAGCGGCCGAAATGAGCTTCCTCCGCAGGGTGGCTGGGCTCTCACTCAGAGATCGGGTGAGGAGCTCTGCCATCCGGGAGGAGCTCTGTGTTGAGCCACTCCTCCTCCAGGTTGAGAGGAGCCAGATGGGGTGGTTCGGGCATCCGGTCAGGATGCCCCCCGAGCGCCTTGCGGGCAAGGTGTTTTGGGCACGTCCCACTGGGAGGAGACCAAGGGGCAGACCCCGGACCCTCTGGAGAGACTATGTCTCACGGCTGGCCGGGGAACGACTTGGGATCCTTCCAGATGAGCTGGAGGATGCAGCCGGGGACAGAGAGGCCTAGGCTGCCCGTTTGAGGCTGTTGCCCCTGCGACCCGATCCCGGAACAAGCGGAAAATGACGGAACAAATATGACAAATCCAACGTGAATAGGAGGCGCAAACTCAGATGCACGCAAAGCTGACCTCATCGTGGGCTTGTTCTTTTTATTTGCCAGGTCTTGGGTCTTGCATTAGTTGAAAAATCCACTGCATCTAAAATTGTTTTAACAGCTTTAAATAGGCTTTCTGGTGTAAAGCTGCACGTCTCTCAAAGAGCTGATTTCTGTAAGCAGCTTAGTGTTTCCACCTCCTCATTACACACTCTAACCTATTCATATTGTGGGTGAGAAGTGGAATTATTTCTCACACATCGCCTTCACCGTATTAGGATAATGCTAATGCACCAGCTGAAGTTTGTTGTTTTAGGTACAGCATTAAAATAAACAATTATCATTGGATGTATATTTAGGAATATAAAAATAACTAATAGAATTAAATGTATAAGCTTCTTGAGGTTTGTGGTAAGGAGTTGCAACCATTAGGAACACTTCATTACTCATCCGTAGAAATTGCATTGTGGATAGTCCTCCTGCCCTCTGATACATCAGCAGAATGTTGCAGCAGATGTTGGAGGTTTTTTCACTTTTTTTCTTTACTATTGTTCACACTGAACTGATGAAAACTGTTCAGACAATAATGAGAAGAGAGTAGCTCATTTTATGTGGACTCATGGTTGTATATGCGTTGAGGTTTTTATTTTTTATTTATTTCTTCCATTCCCATGTTGCTCGATAGAAGTGCACACCTTCACAAAAGCTTTGCTCCCACACAAATGATTTTCCCTGCAGATAACCCTGTGGTCATTTAGCACTCATTCACCACAATACCATTATCGTTACAGTCACCCCTCTGGTTGCATTGCAGTGACAAACTCTCTGCCATGAGCTTGAACCTCACCTCTCCGTCTGAGACCTGGGCTATCTTGGGTTGTCATTAGAGGTGCTTCGTGTGTCTGAAAGCCAAGTGGACTTCTTCCTCTAATGAGGACTCGGCTGTCAAGCAAGCAGTGAGTGAAGGTAGTGTGACACCGAGGTGCCACTGTCAGTCTTGGACACTGATATACCCTACTTTTGAGTTGCACTAAGGTGGCATCATTACTTGTAGAGAGAGACAGACAGAAGGGCAGCGGGTTTAACTAGATGAGACAGTGTGTTGGTAATGATATATTTGGTTGTAGCAAGAAAAAGAGTTGTCTTTAGTTTTATTTTGTTGTCTGAAGTTGTTTTTGTCTCTCGTTATACTTGTACTGTTAGTTAAACTGACGTGCTTGTGGAATGAAAACTTTACATAGTGTGGATAGGATACATCTATGTTAGCTGACCTTTCAACCTCAACTGAACAAGCTGTAAAAGTGTGTTGCTTCCCAAATTCTGAGCCCGTTATCTGTCAAGGCAGAAACAAAACCGTTTTATTTCCCTGACTTTTCCTTTTGGTTCACTTCAGATCACTGCATGTTGGAATGTCTTTTTTTTCCTTTGACCTTTTCACAGTCTAGTAAAATTGGAAATGCTAAAGATTTACAGAAAACTAAACTTGTCTGAGATGATATCTGTTTTTGAGACAAAAATGGATGAAATGATCACATAAGCAACCTTATTAGTGAGCATGGTGCATCCAGTATAGAGCTAACGATGTCTAAATGTCAATACAACTTGCTTTAAATGGATAAGACTGTTTTTCATATAGTGCCATAAATGAAATACAGTATGCTGTCCAAACGTCCACCAAGGTGTGTAAAACAAAACCCAAAACATAGTGAATCATAAGGGGGACTTTAAAGTAAATAACAAATGGCTAATTTGCAATAAAAAATAAGACCAAGACACTATGGGCTGCACGGTGGCGCAGTGAGTAGCACAATGGCCTCACAGCAAGAAGGTCATAGGTTCAAGTCCCGGGTGGGGCCGAGGCTTGCAACACTGTCCTTTCTGTGTGGAGTTTGTATGTTCTCCCCATGTTTGCGTGGGTTTCCTCCAGGTACTCCGGTTTCCTCCCACCCTCCAAAGACATGCATGTTAGGTTGATGGGCCGGTACCAAATTGCCCCTAGGAATGAGTGTGTGGATGGTTGTATGTGTGGCCCCGCAACAGTCTGGCGACCTGTTCGGGGTGTACCCTGCCCTTCGCCTTAAATCAGCCGGGATGGGCTCCGGCACCCCCCACAACCCCAAAAGGGACAGACGGATAAGAAGATGATGACCAAGACACTATTTGAAAGGTAGCTTAAGAAGAAAAACATTTAAACATTGATGCTCTATGTCCACATTTTTCCTGGTTAGACTAAAATTTTCCTCCAGAAACTCCTACATGCGTTTAAATGGGTGCTGCCTTGGGCGGCTGCATGCTGCAGTGCTCCCTGTTACTTAAGCATTTAATCGCCAACTTTCGCTGAGTTTCTGTCCCTTCTTCTGGCTATGTTTTGACTCTTTTTGAAAATTTTCCTTTTGAGCGCACTTTGGAAGTCATTTGGACTTTATGTGTGTCGGACAGCTGATTTTTCAGAAATCGTCCGGCTAGCTCCCAACATGTACCTGGTTATTAAAGTCATTCTGCATGTTGACGTGCGCGACCAGCTACTGGCTCTCGGAGGCACATCCGTGTGTGGCTGAAGGTGTTGGTTCCGTACCGGAGGAGCTGAGGAGAAGGAGTCGATTTGCAGGAGATGCGGAGAAGGATACTGTCTAGAGGAGGTGCTTCGGGCCCTGTGTTTTTGCAGTTTCTGTGAAAACATTTGGTTGCTCGCTTGAAAAACTAGAGGCACACACTCGGACCCAGTGACATACAGACAGGCCAGCTTGGTGTTCTTCACTGCGGCCTGGCTTTGTGACCCATTCTGGACTCCAGCTTTTGGGTTGCCACGTTGGACATAATGCCAACAGACTGGGACGCTGGTGGATAGGGGCAAGAGGGCATCGAGGTGTTAAAAACCAGGTGTTTGCACTGCAGCACTCAAATTTCCCTTTGGGGATTAATGAAGTAAATTCAATTCAAATAGAGATTAGCCATTAACCAACATGTGTAAAATATTCCTTTGAGATTTTGGTCCACACTAACCTCCCAAAGACGAGCCAGCTTTACATTTTTAATACAGTTCCCATCTACCAATAAACTCCAAAGGTACTACAAATAGTTATAAAATTATGTACTTTTTTTGTCTGTTATTTGTTGTACCTTCTCTTTTGATTGAACACCCGAGGTTGTTTTATTATTTACTTTTTTCGTCTTAGATATTTCTGTTTTGTTCCCCACTTTTCTATATAGCCACTACTTTTTTTCTATAGGTCTATGTGAAAATTTAGCAATAGAGACAATGTAAGAAATGACTTAAGGATAATCGAATATCTATGAATACAAAACACACTTGGCTCTTCAGAGAAGCCTGACCATCATTTTATTGGTGATTATGTTGAATAAGAAAAGGCATTATTTAAATAAGATGACGGGGATGTTATTATCAATAAACGTCATTGCTAGCGTAACTTAGATTGGTATACGTTTAAAGTTTCTATCGTATTGCTACATAATTAAACTCGTTGACGTCAACAATACATTATGATCTATCCAAACCAGGGGTGTCAAACTTTACTCCTGGAGGGCCGGTGTTCTGAAGGTTTTCATTTTCAATACAGCTGACGCACATAAAGTGAAATCAACAGTCTATAAAATCTGGCACAGTGACTCAATACTTGGATCAAGTGTGTAGATGCAAGAAACATGGAAAACTTTCAGGACACCGGCCCTCCAGGACTGGATTTGGACACTCCTTTTCTAAAGAGCAGTGTCCATCTCTGATTGTAGGCGGTCACAATCATGCAAATCCTCCATCAATTTTGTTCCAACACTCCACATTTGCATTTATACGTAAGTTATATTCTTGGGCTCGATTAGTTGAACCATTCAGAGATGTCAAACAGGAGTCCTTCAGAGTCAAATACTTAAACATTTTAATTGCCTCACTGCTTTATTGGACTTAGTTACACATTTCAATGTGCATTTGATTGGTGTGACGTCAGGGAAACAACAGAAACCTGCAGATCAGTCCATGACACAAAATTTGAATCAACCTGCTACTGCTGAGTTTTTTTCTTTGTATAACATTTTCTACAAATAAAAAAAGAAAAGTTCTGAAAAGTTGATTTGCTTCATGTCCCTGTGACAGAGTTTACGCAAATGTTTTCGCATTGCTACACGAAAAAGAAAAAAAAGTTGAATGAAATCAATTAATCAGATGAAGACATTCCTAAAAGCGTAACAGAAGCAGTGAAATGGGCGATACAGGAAACACAATACCGCGTTCAAATCATTACAACATAGAATTCACAGTGTTTAATGTAATTATGGAGCATTTTGTTTTCCTTGTGTGTATGTCAAGGGATTTTTGTTTGCCTTTGCCACTTTTGTGCCGCTGAAACTAATACTTCATAGGCTGTTGGATGGAGCCGCAGGTTTACCATGGAAACAAATAAACATCATGTAAATGAGACGCCTGGGAGGAGATGCTCCTTTTTTTTTTTCCTTCACAGTTTCTTTTAGTGTTATTCTAAATTCATGCTTGTATTTGGTAGATATTTGAGTAAAACTTGATTTATTTTATACCACATCAAACTTTATGGATTAAATTTAAGCTGTTTTGAAAAACCAGGAACAGACTGTGTTTTAAAAGATATGATGCACATGTCATCAAAAGATAAATGAGCAGTTGGCGAAGTCGCAATTTTTTCATCCTTTAATTTTCCACTTTTCAAAGGGCATTAAGTAAGAATTAGTAAAACAGAATATATCTAAAATATTATGTGGTCTCTACAGGTCAATTGCTTACAGACAGTTTTCCAGATCAGAACACCCTAAAATAAATAAAATGTGTTGACAGAGCCAGCACACTAGTGATGCTTTAAAATTACATTTTGACCTAATTTGACCCACTAAGAATCTAGAAATAGTAAATGAGGTGCGCATATTCAGTTCTCTACTCATAGGATTAACAAAGCCTATTTAACACTTGCTCTTTTTTAAACAAATTATATTTTTAGTCGACAAAGATGTATTTGCAAATGAAATACATCCACTTTAACCTTTAAGGTTTTATCAAGATCTTTAAAAAAAAAAAAATCTCTTGTCGTTACTATCTTAAAGGATGTAAGTGGAATGTTAGATGTTTAATAACACATTACTGTTTCATGATTTACTTTAAAAAAACTGAGGCAAAATGTGAGAGTAGTTTCTGCAAGTTTAGTTAAACCTATGAAGCACTAACTTGTAGAAGTGAACATAAAATAGTAATTACACATCTCTCTTCAGACTTTAAGACCCTTTTTTTTTTTATAGCATGCACTAGTTAATCGAGACGTTTGGTCATTCATTTATGCACAGTTTTCTTAATATCCAAGCTCAGTGTTTTAATCAAGTTGGAGGTTTTGCTTAAAGGTCCCGTCTC
This sequence comes from Neostethus bicornis, assembly GCA_902685375.1. Lineage (NCBI taxonomy): Eukaryota > Metazoa > Chordata > Actinopteri > Atheriniformes > Phallostethidae > Neostethus > Neostethus bicornis. Next base: position 16,859,068 of record LR738557.1, on the reverse strand, counting down.
ATACAAAATAGATTTTTTCTCATTGTAATTTATGCAAATAAACAACCACTATTTGGGTTTTGGAACATTCTTGTGTTATGAAATCTTACTGAATTATAGACTTTTATCACAAATCAGGAAGTGTGAAGGTCTGTCTATTGCTCATCCCCGTCCGTGCTGAAAAAGCCCAAACTCTCACTCAAAATTTTGACACAGGTACTCTATAACTCTCATCCTTTATCCAACTAATTGAGAAGATGGAATTAAATCAGGGGTGGGAAAAGTTTTTGACTCGCGGGGCACATTGAGTGCTAACATTTGACCAGGGGGCCAAAACAGGAGCAGATGGATGGCATGCTTTGGTGACTGCTAGATTAGACCGATAGAATGGCACGCTAGATTTTAAACAAGCACTAAATGTTACATCAAGAGCGTTAGATTTCAAATCTAGCAGCGCTAGGTCTGAAATCTATTGCGATAGTGCTTAAAAACGTGCATTTAGCGGTGCTAGGTTCGAAATCTTAAGCGCTTGATGTAGCATTTTGCTTATTTTAACATTTAACACACTTGTTTACGTGCGTGTATTGGGCCCGATGGCTTGCCACATCTGTGCACACAGTTTATTTTGACAGCGTGCGCATCACGGAAATACTCATTTTATTGGAAGCAGTGTTTGTTGTATCTTTAGTGCCATCTAGTGACAAAACATCAGAATTACAGAAAAAAATGAAATACTAACATGGTTAATTTATTTAATTTTGTCCCGTTTGGCGGGCCAGATTAAAACGTTTAACGGGCCGCATGTGGCCCGCAGGCTGTAGTTTGCACAAGCCTGAATTAAATGCTTCTTGCTATGTATGGAAAAGGCATCATAGCTAGTTTCAAAATCGCTGTAGCGGCACTCTTTTTTTCTTAAGTAGTAGGCATCAGAAACACTAACATAATTTGTTGAAAAAAACGCTGAATCATTCTAAAAAAAAAATATTTGGTGACATATACGAGGACCACACATCTTTATTAGATAATAAAATGCTCTGAAAAGTTGATTTTGTGAGAATGTGACTGAAAATGAGCCTGTATCGGTGAGTTGGCAGAACTACCTATAGTTATAATTTGTTCTTCTTTTTTATATATCAAACTACTTCAGTAGAGAGCAGGCTACAGAAACCCATGCTTTTCCTTCAGGCACACTATACAAAAACCAGTTAGTTCCTGATGAAAATATTAGTTATTGTCAGGTGGTGGCAGGTACAGTTGTGAAATGAGTTTATCACCAGATCAGCCATTTCAATTTTGTCACACAAGTCAAAGCTAATCATTCAACAAGCTCTATAAAAGCCTGAGGGATTTGGGCGTAGTTTGGTTGTTTGAATATTTTTCAAAGTTTTTTTTTATTTTGATTTCAATGGTGAAGTTAGTGTAACTTAAATTTTGTTTAGGAAAAAGCATTCTTTCTTTCAACAAAAAGAAACAAACACTTCTTCTTTCGGCATTTCCCTTCAGGGGTCGCCACAGGAAGTCAGTTTCTTCCATCTAACCCTATCTGCTGCATCCTCTTCGGTCACCCCAACTATCTTCATGTCTTCCTTCACTACGTCCATGAACCTCCTCTTTGACCTTCCTCTAGTCCTCTTGGTGGTTTCAAATCCAGCATCCTTCTTCCGATGTAATCTCTCTCTCCTCTGCACATGTCCAAACCAACCCCGATGGCCTCTCTGACTTTATATCCAAAATCTGTAACATGTGCTGTTCCCCTGATATACTCATTTCTAATCCTGTCCATCCTGGTCACTCAGCATCTTCATCTCTGCTACCTCCATCTCTGTTCCCTGTCTTTTTCTCAGTGCTACCGTTTCTAGCCCAAACAGGATGGCCGGTCTCACCACGGTTTTGTATACTTTCCCTTTCATTTTAGCTGAAACTCTTCTATCACACCTGATACTTTTCTCCATCCATTCCAGCCTGCCTGCACATGCTTCTTCACCTCTTTTCCACACTCTCAATTGCTCTGGACTGTTGATCCTAAGTACTTAAAATCTCCCACCTTTTTTATCTCTTCTCCCTGTAACCTCACATTTCCATTTGGATCCCTCTCATTCACACACATGTACTCTGTTTTACTCTGACTAATCTTCATTCCTCTTCTTTCTAGTTCAAACCTCCACCTCTCCAGCTCTCCAGACACAAACACTATTCTTTCTATTTTTAATCACCTAAATGATCAATTTAGAATAAAATTCAGAGCCCGTTTGTCACATATTTATTACTTTGTGGTAGATAATCCAACTTTATCAATGCAAACAATCAGAAAACTAGTTTTCTGGGGTCTATGAACATCAAATAAAATCTGTAAGGCTGTCATATCCACACTTTACAGGGAACCTGACAGCGGCTCTCCAGGTGACCTACTTTCTTTGCCATGGTGCTGGGGAAATATCCCATGATCTGATGATGTCAGGATGATCACAGAAGCCTGTACGATGTGCCTCTGTCCTCACACACATCCAGAGAGAAAATGAGAAAAAGAAACCAATTTATTAGTTTTATTAAAAGAATGGTTTTTAATGAGGATCAAGAGATAAAACCTCTTGCATCAGCAAACATTCACATGGGTCAGTAGATGTTTGCTTTTCCCTGAACGTCTATGGTCGATTTTAATGAGAAACAAAACAAAATGTGTAATGTATAGATTAGACACAGGTTTAGAACCCAGGTGTATGTTCACGTCTGTGGACTCGATAGCTTAGAAGGTTGGATAAAAATGAATGGAATCTAAAAAAAAAAAAAAGAAAAACAGCAAGATTTTTGAAGGAGTCACTAAATACCACTCTTCTGCAATGTCACACATAATGGAAAAGTGTTTTGCATGGCTTTTGGACACCACTACTTATGGTATTTCCTCTAATAAAACACTGATTTGAGCTATAAAAAGGGGTGTTTTTCACTCACCCTTTCATTGCTAATGTGACATTTCAAGGATAATTTTTGACTCCCCTAGATTTGCCATGTTGCTGCACTGTTTGATCTGAAGCGCAGTATGAATTTGGCAATGCATGCACATCTTAGCACCAGTTATGTGCACGTGCATCCCTGATTAGAAGTCTTAATTCTGCATAACGATGGACAAAATAATAATTTTATGCCTTTTCCCACAAAATGTGTAGGAATTATTACCGCTCTGGCTGTCCATGTATTCGTCCGTTCGTCCATTTGCCTTACCATACGTACTTTTGAGTTTCAATAAAGCATAGTGTTTGACGCTTTTTTGTTGACTTATTCTTGCTAAGGTTCTTGTTGATGACTTTTTTCCTTCATACGCCTGAAGTAAGTGGTGTCAAAATCGAGTCCTAAGGAGCTAAACTGTCCTATAACAACATCTGTAAATCTTATGAATGGTTTGTTATCAGATCCTTACAGAGCTTAGGGCGCTCAGCCATTTGATTCAGGTGTGCTGGAGAAAGAAAAGCATCTGATGAATGCCAGGTTGTAGCTCTCGAGGACTGGATTTGGACACCCTTGACTTAGATGTTCCAGATCAGCAAACTGATGAAAGCTTTGCATTCATGGAGATAGTCACACCTACTGGTGATCGGGTTATAAAGTGGGCTTGATTTGCACCACCTCACTACTGCTCATCCTCCCAATTCCTTTGGAACAAATTCATCTGGCTGTATGGCCTACTTGTTCCTGGCTTTCACGAGATCTTAAATGCCAGATGTTGCTGATGTAGAATCGGTTCCATTATTTCATTATACCCAGATACAAACTTTGTCTCACATGACTTAATGTTCAGTTTTTCTTTTATGATTTGTCTGTAAAAAGGCTTATGACAAATTAACAGTGGTGGATGAAGTACTCACTTTTTGTACTTAAGTAAAAGTACAGATAATTAGGCAAAAAATTTACTTAAGTAAAAGTACCAATAAAAAAATCTACTTAAGTAAAAGTACAAAAGTAGTTGGTGTAAATTGTACTTTTTAAGTAAAAAGTAAAAGTATTCGACCATAATTCAAATGTTATTTGTTGTGGTATAGTGTGTCACCATGGTAACCACGATAAAGACTCTGCAGGGGTGTGACCCCCCTCTCCCGCCTCTTTTGGTCCACAAAAAAAATAAATAAATAAAATAAAAGGAAAGGGGACAAGTCAAGCTATCCCCTAGAAGGGCAAGTGAATGGGCCGCCAAAATGGAGGAAAATGACACTTATTTTTTAAAATGTTTTGAGGGGGAGGCCCCCAGTTACCCTATATTGGCTTTGTCAAAGCCCCACCCCCCTTTGGAAAATTCTAGATCAGCCTCTGCTCTGTGTAATGATGGCTCAACTTTTTATTTAGAAGTAAACACAACGAACAACGATCTTCTGACTCTTTTTAATTTGTACTATATGTGATGTTAGGTTTTTGGCGCTGAATGAATGCGGAAAATGTTTCTCGATTCATGACTTCTTCTCCCGATCAACTGCTTCTTTTGATTTTGGCGATGCAGCTTCAAGATGCGCTAAAAAACTGTGTGTTTTTCAAATTCCTGAACGAAAATGTAACGAAAAATGTAAAACACACTTTTAAAAAGTAGCGAAGTAAAAGTACAGATATTTGCTCTAAAAATGTAGTGAAGTAAAAGTACCGGTCTTAAATTTTAGTGAAGTACAGATACACAATTTTTTTACTTAAGTACATTAACGAAGTACATTTACTTCATTACGTTCCACCACTGCAAATTAAACCTGCATTTATATTCCAGCCATGTGCATTTGACATCATAATTGAAGTTGTTTATGTAGACAATTCATAATAGATTTCAAAGATGAATTAGACCGGGAGAAAATGACTGAGAATATATTAGAACACCCACCCTATCTGTGTTAATGGTCTAGTTTGACATTTTCAACCTTTTTTTTTGTGCCTAATGACTAATTTCCTTTTTTTTTTTTTATTTGCCAAATATCCACTGTGCTGTGATTTATCTCCAGGAAGTTTATGTCCTCACAAAGAACACCAATACCCACGGTTAAAAATATCCTTTTTTCCCTCCTTTCCACTGGTGTCAATAGCATTTATCCACACGAAGCTCACTTTCTCTGTGTGTGTTTGTTTATCCTTTCCTCCCAAGAGTTTGATTAGTCTTTCCCATTTATCCACCGTATTACTTCCATTACAGCACACATGGGCACTGGGATAGGCTCATACTGATCTCTTTCTCTCTCCTTGCAGATGGTAGCTTCATCTTATTCTCTCTGGATTGGCGCACAGCCTACATTTGTCCCTTACCAGCCAGCATCCCCCTCATGGCACAGCCTCGAAGACTTAATTAAATATCAGACCAAAGCTAACTGTGCTGTTGGCCACCCATGAGCTGCATGGGAAGGGAGAGAGAGGAGGTGGGGGAAAGTAGTGAAACCACTCTTCAGAAGTGAATGAACAGGGATAGAGAGAAAAGACTTATTGTAGAAGCGACGTCCTCTTTGCCAGCTGCTGTCACAAGCGAGCAGACTGCGAGTTGATTTGCACTCATTACCGGGGAAATGAGTAAGGCCCGAGGATGATGACCGCATTACTCAGAACGCATGCGATGTGATTGGAGATGTTGTGCGATGTTTAATCTCCTCCCCTGCGTCCCCGAGAAATAGAAAATAAATGGAGATGAAAATCTTGTTCTACATCTTCACAGTGGGTTTCATGTGATACAAATGGAAGGAGAGAACTGATTATGCAACGGCATCTCCGTTCTCCTCTAAGAAAGAGGTTCTCATCCGGTTAATAACAGAACCACTTTCGGCTGGAGGTTTTTGCAATTGTTGTCTGCATTAAGTGAATAAATTATTTGTTTATCAGGGACGTCAGCGCTGTGCATTCTGTACTCGGTAATGAACACATGCACATGACATTAGTCTGACCTCTTGGGTTAGATTAGATTTTATATTTTTTTCGGCTTCAAGTTTTGTCACTTATTAAATCCACCACATGACCTTCTCTCCTCTTGTACTTTACAACTTCTGGGCTGAACATAAAAAAAAAAGCGAGACGCGTTTCTAGTTTTACATAGTCCAGCTTCTCTTCCAGCCTCCGTTCTCATTATGAACCAACCTTTTCCGGCCAGCCATCTCATGTCTGTCATAGGACTCGATAATGGTCGTCTTGCTCTTTACCACACTCCGTGTTCACCGTGATCTTTGATGACATCATTACCCTTTCTATGCATTTCAACGGAAACTCCTTCCAGTCCTCACTGAAGATTTCTTGTTTTTTTTTTTTCTTTCATGCAGTTTTTTTGGGACTTTTTAAACCTTTTTTTAATCACCAGTTCATTGCTCTTGCAGCGTGTATTCTTAACTGCTGATTTAGCTCTAATATCACGCCGTTAGTCACATTATAAACTAGTTTGCCATGGAAAACAAGTGCAGCAGGACTGAACACCTGCTTTTTTTTCACCCCATTAACTTCCGAACAACAATGCATGTCTTTTTTTTTTTTTTTTTTAAATTCAATATGTCTGCCTTTAAACACATTTTTTTTAATGTTTCCTTATATATTTTCTCCTACACTGCAGCTTCTCTCTGTTAAGCCACATTTTTTCCTCTGTCACTTGTGGGGATTTTTTTTTTCTATCTTTTCATTTTAAAGCAGAAGTCATTTCCTTGGCTGTCCTCCTCTGCCGCACATGCCTGCAGGATTCCCTTTCTCATCTGCCTTTGAACTCTTTAATTTTGCACACCGGCAATTTTTTTTTTCTTACCAACATATTTATTCATTTATACCTCCCTCTCAAAGCCTTTTGCATGTGTGAACACCTTCATTGCATCCTTCCCTCTACCAAAGCCGTTAACCCTCCATACAAAGTAGGCTTCACTAATGCAGTGTTTGTTTAATCCCTGTCGCCCTGTCACAAGCTATTTTCTTTGGGATTTTATTTTTGTACCACAAGAACATTGAGGATAAATGTGTGTGTGTGTTTCTTCATGATTTTTTTTTTTTTTTTTTTTTTTTTTTTTTTTAGGTTTAGCAGCTTTTAGATGGTCATCACCAAATAGTTTTTTTTTCTACCCTGCAAAGTCAAAAGAAAAGCTTGTCCCCGGTAACAGGGTCAAGGTGGCTTCTCCAAGCTTCACAGTTTCAACCTTTTCCCACCCACATCCTAGCCTGATGGTAGCCACCTGTCAATGGTTGAACCTCCCCACCTAGATAATCATTACCTTGTCAGGAACCCTGTTTCATCAAGTGTCCTGACTCGGTGTGAATACAGAGAGATTGTGGGCAGGATCCTGAACGGACAGCTGAGGGGCCTCCTCCCGATGTGTGAATTCTTGCACGATGCCAGTGACAGGCTGGTTATATAATTGGAGCAAGGTCAGGTGAAGTTTTCTGAAAGTTCATCATTTGCTTATTTTTTTTGTGACACTGGAAACACACCAGCATAACTTTTTGTGTGAGTACTTACACATGCCATTTTTAGTTTCACCGGCACACTGAGATATCTCTGTGGGCTCGCTTGGATTAGCAGAAATCTTTTATGAAAATGGTTGTCTTAAGGCCATGTGTCTTACAAACTTTAGTTGCCCTCTGACTTTTTGGCTTTTACGCTTGGACTGATAGTGAATGGAAACAAATGTGCACGTCATTGTAGCAGCTAAATGATGCTTTTACAAGAAATGCCTTGTGGATTACTGACCTTTTTTAATATTTAAGAATTTTATATCCTGGTCCCTCTTTATAAGAAGGGAGATCGGAGGGTGTGCTCCAACTACCAAGGGATCACACTCCTCAACCTTCCTGGGAAGGTCTATTCGGGAGTACTGGAGAAGAGGGTCCGTCGGATTGTCGAGTCTCGGATTGAAGAGGAGCAGTGTGGTTTCTGTCCCGGACGTGGAACTACGGACCAGCTCTATACCCTCTTCAGGATCCTGGAGGGGTCATGGGAGTTTGCCCAACCAGTCTACATGTGTTTTGTGGATCTGGAGAAGGCATTCGATCGTGTCCCTCGGGGACTCTTGTGGGGGGTGCTCCGGTAGTACGGAGTCTCGGAGCCCTTAGTACGGGCTGTCCGATCTTTGTACGACCGGAGCCATAGTCCGTATAGCTGGCAGTATGTCGATTCGGGAGAAGCTCGGTGTCGAGCTGCTCCTCCTCCAGGTCGGAAGGAGACAGATGGGGTGGTTCGGGCATCTGGTTAGGATGCCCCCCGAGCACCTCGCGGGCGAGGTGTTTCGGGCACGTCCCATCGGGAGGAGACCAAGGGGCAGACCCCGGACCTGCTGGAGAGACTATGTCTCAGAGCTGGCCGGGGAACGACTTGGGATCCTTCCACATGAGCTAGAGGATGCAGCTAGGGAGAGAGAGGCCTGGGCTGCCCGCTTGAGGCTGTTGCCCCCACGACCCGACCCCGGAACAAGCGGAAGATGACGGAACGGAATATCCTGGTGGAATAGTTTCGTTAAAGTGAAATGTTATTGTAAAGGTGGGTCTTTAGTGTAATCCAGCCAAAAAAAAAGAGAGAAAAAACTACTTTATCAACCTAAACAAGAAAAACAAACAGCATTTAAAAAAATTGTCAATGACTATTGCCATAATATTTCAAATTTATGATAATAGCAAGCTGTTGGGTAAAAAAGTGATAAAAAAAATTCTTTCTGTGTTAAAAAAAAGGCACGATAATTGTCTAATTTTTGGTTAAAAGCCACAAAGTATAAGTATTGAGTATGATGGGTGTGCATGCATGTGTGTGGTGGAAGAATGAATGATAAGATATTAGTATGCATAATAGTGTGTGTGCATGTGAGTAATCTGGTGTACTGTTATTAAACATCAGAGGGAACTTTTCAGGCACTTTATATTGTAAATTCATTCCATTTATAATTTTGTATGAAAACTGGAGGATGCAGCTGGGGTGAGAGAAGCCTGGGCTTACCGTCTGAGGCTGTTGCCCCCACGACCCACCCCGGATAAGCGGAAGACGACGAAACGGAATCTTTCTATTTTGATTCCACCCTGCTTCTAATGAAATGAGTCTTGAGCTGCAGAGGCTGTGAGTGGTCAAACTTCTTCTCTCCTTACAGATGCCAGGGAAATCGTGCTAAAGGCTCAAATTCTGGCCGGTGGCAGAGGGAAGGGCACGTTTGACAGCGGCCTCAAAGGTGGAGTGCACTTAACTAAAGAGTAAGTGTTCCCTTATGTGCATTTCCAATTAGGAGTTACTGTAGGAGTTAGATTTGTGGTATTTTTTCCCAATGACAGCCTCTTTTTTTCATGGTTTGGAGGCTCGAAGAGCTTTCTGAAGATGTTCCCTGAAGCACAAAGACACAGTCAGAATTTCTTGCTGCAAATAAATATTTGTTCCTTCCTTTCAGCGTCTTGTTTTTGAACTACTCCTAATTAAATGTTGAAAAGGGGATTTTAAGTTTAGCTGAAACAAAATGTGCTGTGCTTTTTCTTCCCTTTTCCTCAGGTTGATTGGGTTTCAGGCGACTGCTGAGGTTTTTCTTTATATTTCTAGTCTGCTGGATGTTTTCCTCCTATGACGGCTTACCAGTAGAACCTGTGTAATTACTAAAAGGCTAAATAACACCTTAAAATAGCTTTAAATTTGCTCAGACACCACATTTTCTGTGCCATGTTTCTACGTGCTAAAAAGCCTTTTCAGTAAACGTGTCGGCCACTTATGGCGTCTGAAAGGCAAAATGAAGGTGATTCATGATAAATGTCACAGATGCGTATCGGCATCACCTTACTCTGGAGTTTGAAACGGCCCAAAACTTTTTCAAAGTGAGATACACAGAAGTTCACCGTCCCCCCAGACAGTGACACAAGTGTGCAGTTCACCTCCCTCTCATCTATCAAAGGATGAGTACAACCTCCAGCTTCATTTGTATTCTCTTGGAGAAAAAGAGCAAGCTCGCAGAAGCAACCTTAGCATCCGTGTTGCTTTAAATGGAGCGAGCAAGTATGGGATCATCCACAGGGATCTTTACCAGTGTCTTAGAGAGCTGAACGTCAGAACTAGTGGTGTGCAATACTGTATATTCTGGTTTTAATCCAATACCAATGCTGATTTGATACTAAAAAGGAAATACAGGTTCTTTAGGATGACATGTTGAAATGATCTGGTATCATTTTATATGGTACTGGGCAACATCTTCTTCTTCTTCTTTCGGCATTTCCCTTCATGGATCGCCACAGCAAGTCAGTTTCTTCCATCTAACCCTATCTGCTGAATCCTCTTTGGTCACCCCAACTATCTTCATGTCTTCCTTCACTGTATCCATGAACCTCCTCTTTGGTCTTCCTCTAGCCCTCTTTCCTGGTGGTTCCAAACCCAGCATCCTTCTACCGTTGTACTCGCTCTCTCTTCTCTGCACATGTCCAAACCATCTCAGTCTGGCCTCTCTGACTTTCTCCAAAACCTCAAACATGTGCCGTTCCTCTGATATACTCATTTCTAATCCTATCCATCCTGGTCACTCCCAGAGACATCCTCAGCATCTTCATCTCTGCTACCTCCATCTCTGCTTCCTGTCTTTTCCTCAGTGCCACTGTCTCTTGACCAAACAGCATGGCCGGTCTCACCACGGTTTTTTACACTTTCCCTTTCATTTTTGCTGAAAGTCTTCTATCACACATCACCCCTGATACTTTTCACGACCCGTTCCAGCCTGACTGCACATGCTTCTTCACCACTTTTCCACACTGCTCTGGACTGTTGATCCTAAGTACTTAATATCTTCCATCTTCTGTGGTACCGGGCAACATGACAATGCTTATTATATGAGCAATAGTCTTGTCTTGTCACCATGTATTAATTTATGTAAGTGAAAATCAAGACATATATTTACCACGATCAGAAAATGTCATCATAATACTTAAAATGTATTGAGACAATCAAACTTGCTAAAAAGTGAGGAAACTGGATTCATCTTCACTTCTATAAATGTGAGCACATGATGTTGTTGACCTTTAATCTCTCCCCTGTAGCCCAGCAGTGGTCGGAGAGCTGGCTAATAAGATGCTTGGTTTCAATCTGACCACAAAGCAAACACCAAAAGGTGGCGTGAAAGTGAAAACGGTGAGCGAGAGAGGGGAAAAAAAAAAAAATTCCACCACTTTTAATTTTCTTCTGACCTAATTTCCAAATCCTCTCAATGTGTTTCTATAAAAAAATAATGTCTGTGGTTGTCAGATTTTTCTCTTTTTTTTACATGTGCGTTTTACTAGCTGTCCACTGTTGTTTACTTTGGGCTTGTGCTGGCTGGTGTCATGGCTCGTTGCATAAATTGAGTCAGGCTCGGTGTGAATTTAAAGTGTTCGGTAAACAACTGTTTCCATGTGCCACTAACAAGCAGGAATATCATTTTCTCTGCTCGCATGCCGCATGCAGTACCTCCTCAAAGCAGACGTTTCCAGGTGATGAAGGCTTCCGTGACGTGTGTGTATGCTTCCTGTGCTCCTCTTCTTCGTGTCTCTTCACCATAGCTATCAGGCCCCCCTGCAATTCAGCTCCTTCCCCTTATTTCTGCTGCTGGCTTTAGCTGAAGTGGAGAGAATCTTAGAGCAAACACCACAAGTAAAACTCATTCAAACAAGCTTAGGGTTCAATCTGAGGCTCAAAGGAAGAGGGCAGAGGTAGAACAATTATATAGTAACAACTTTAATTACTTAAATAAGAAGAGAAATATATTTTTAATGGAGATTTTACAGTAATTATAATAGGAAATGACCTATGGTGCTGGAATTGGGGCTTGTAGCTTTGCACACATCCACTTTCAGCTAGTATTTGAGCACAGATCAGGTAGCACCACAGGCAGAAGGGTCAGAACCTCTGCATTTAAGTGGATTTTCTACCATGAGGTTGTTAGAGAAGGAAAGATGTGGGAAAAATGGCAGGCAAACACAACTTGTAGACACAAATTCAAGCTTGACGAGCAAAAATGTATTTAGCAAGCCACATGAATTGAGCTTAAAAGGTTTGCTATAATGATAGAAAATGCATTGTAATTAATCGGAGGGGCTTTTTTGTTGTTGCAAAGGCGCTGACACCAAGAATGGACACTTTATTTTCCATTAGATATTGATTCAGTGTTTCTGAGTGTCAAAGAAGCCAATTTGGGATGGGCACCCAAATGCATGACACTTAAATTAATACTGAAACAAGCAAACTCAAACAGTCCAATCACTTGAAGTAACCGCAATGGTTTTACTTCTGCTGAATTATTTACATCTATTTCCTGTGGCTGTGCTGCTAGCATAAACTAACTGAGCTTTAACTCTTTAAAACACAGCAACATTTACCGATGTGCAGATACAAACCACATTTTTAATTCCAGATTTTTACCCATACATTTTGCAGAATTTTTAGCTTAGATTTTCCACTTTAATTCAATTTTATGTGCTACCTAACCCAGCTGCATCCTCCAGCTCACCCGGGAGGATCTCGAGGCATTCCCTGTCCAGCTGTGAGACATACTCTCTCCAGCGGATCCGGGGCTTACCTCTCTGTTTTCTCCTGGTGTGACATCCCCAAAAAACCCCAGCGAGGCATCCTAAACAGATTCCCAAACCACCCAGTCTGGCTTGTCTCGACCCAAAGGAGCAGTAGCTCTGCTCCAAGCTCCTCCGGGATGGCAGAGTTCCTCACTCTATCTCTGAGTGAAATAGAGTGAGGAACTCTATCTCACTCAGAGCTTCCTCCACAGGGTTCCTCCACCTTGTAGAAGAAGCTCTTTTTTGCCGCTTGTATCCCCAATCTCATTGTTTCAGTCATCCGCCACAGCTGATCATAGGTGAAGATGAGAACGTAGATCGACGATTCTGATTCTGAAATTGAGAGCTTTGCTTTTCGGCTTATCTCTTTCTTTTCCACGGTGGACGATGCAGTTTTCATCAGTTGTTTTTTTCCTTCAAATATTATTTATGAATGATGTTTCCCATCACCAAAATGCAAAAATAGACATTTTAAAGCTAAAAGCTATTGAAGCAATTTGACACAGCTCATTCCAAACTGTGCCAAATTTGGACACAGGCACTGTAAATGGACTTTGAGACATAAATTATAAATCAGTCTTACCAAGACATTTGAAATTCCACACAATTGTCCTTAACAACATAAACCATAAAATGTTATAAAAGTCAAAGCTTTATCAAAATCAGAGGTTAAACAATAAGTATTTCATGGCTATAACTTCACGTCTAGGGTCCTTGGAGAAGACACGTAACCCCCCATTTCTCCCACCATTGGCGTCTCATCACTGTAGCTTAGGCCCCTCACAAAATAAATAAATAAAATGACCCCTTATGGCTTCCTCCTATTCATACAGTAAGTGTACCTTAGTTTATAGGTTTTTATTCTCATGTAAGTACGTGTTCCACACTTAACCTTTGAAATAACTCTTGAGGGCCAAGAACATTAGAGCTATGGAGATGAGTTTGTGCATGTTCTACCTTCTATTTTAACCAGCTGCTCATCACCTTCATGATTCTGATGTTGTCCTGTCACCCTGTTTTCTTTACATTTTTTACTGTCTCCCTGAGAATGCTGGTTTTTCCCATTTGCTTCCATTTAATCATAAATCTGAGATGCTCTGCAACTTTTTTTTCCAGCTGAAATGCTTTTTGTCCCTAAATTCTGCTTATTTCTTATTTGCTTGTAGTTGTTTTGTCTGTGAAAATGTAATGAATACTAATAGTGAAAGAGAAAGTTTTGGTTGTCATACTAGCATCTTACCATTCAGACTTTCTGTGTGCCACTGTGACATGTTCAGGTGATGGTTGCTGAAGCCCTGGACATAAGCAGGGAGACATATTTTGCCATCCTAATGGATCGTTCCTGCAATGGTCCCGTCATGGTGGGAAGCCCCCAGGGAGGGATGGACATCGAGGAGGTGGCTGCCAGCACCCCAGAACTTATATTTAAGGTACTTTGTAGAAGATTTTCAATTTCAATACATCCTAAATAGAGCCACAAGAGAAATGGCATCATTTGTGTGAAGCTGATGTTCTATATTTAAAATATTTTGTTAAATTCTGCAAAGGAATTAAATATTCATTTTGAACAGAAAATTTCAGCAATTTTTTTGCAAGAGTAAGGTGTGTTAAAGGGGAGGCGTTGGCTCAGTGGTAGACTGTCTGTTCTTGGACTGGCAGAAACTGGTTCAAATCCCACTGAGCCCCTTAGGCATCCTAGGTGCAGACACCTAACCTCTTAGTTACTCTCACCATTGGTGCAATTGAGGCTACCTGCTGCTATCAATACAGTTCAGGAAAAATAAAATTTGAAAAAATATGTTTACTACAATTGCACCAACATAAACAGCAAAAAAGTCAGTCTGCCACTGCTCCCCCCATGACTCATACAATCTATCACATTTGCTGCAAGTATGGTGGGAGCTGCGGCTCCCGCATTGGCTTAGTCAGCCACAGCCGATGCTCCACAACCAGATGTGTATCCAGGTGCAGACTTCGTTGTCTCTAGAGACAGAAAGATGCCAACAACCAACATAATAAAGGTCATTTTTATATACACAGCTCTTCTTTAAACCCTATCCAGTAAATAAAACTCAGTGTAATTTGGACTATTTTGCCATTTTTTTCCGTTTTTTCCCATTTTCATCACTTAAATGTATTCCTTTACCTCTTTGATAGGTTAGCACACAATAAGCTACGGCAATATGGTGATACCAAATTGTAAAAATAAGACCTCAATAGTCTTTTGAATGCTGCAGGACAATCAGAGGTCATTCCAGTAAAACAAATATGAAAAGCATATTTTTACAGAAAAAAGTTATATAAATAAAAATTTAAGATGCAAATTTAAGAAACCACTGTCATGTGCTTGAAATATCTAGAAGTCTTTAAAAAAATACTGTACTTCTGATGGGGACAATGTTCTTTTTTTCAGTAAAATATATTCTGAAAAAAGCAGACGCTACTATATGCTTTTTGTTTTGTTATTTTGACTGAATTTAAGTACTTTTTAAAACTTTGTAATTATAACAGCTGCCAGAAAGTTGTAGCTTTGTGTTGAGCCACAAAAACATAAGCCCTGAAAGTTTCAACACTAATTATTTTTCATTATCTTAAATACAATATAAGAAGCTGATTCTGTTTCCTGATTTACTTTTAAAACTTGCTTTAAAGTCTGAAAACAATCTGCTGTCAAATATGGCAGCATAAACTTTATTATTGAGTAAACTTACTGATTGTATGGAAAGTTTTTGACTCACAGAAAGGCTCACAGAATTGATGAACCACTCATTATGAGAGAAATTTTCAGATAATTTAAAATGAGATTCTTCCAGTTCAGTTTTCAAATGGACAGAAAGTCTTTATTGTAGTCCAACTGCACTTCTCCCTTCAGATTTGTCAAACTTTCCTCATTTCATTATGATTCGGCTTCATGCGAGGATCAGTCTTTGTGTCGCTGCAAAGCTGAACAATCAACCGGCTTTCCTTTTGCACTTCCTTTAATCATTTTCTTATCGTTCTTCCTGCTTCTTTTTCCCCGCTCCTCTTACAGGAAGTCATAGACATATTTGAAGGTGTGCGAGACGACCAGGCGCTGCGCATGGCAACCAATTTGGGTTTCAAAGGACCTCTGCAGAGACAGGTAATGGGGCCTGCAGTGCCAGGAGGAGCAGGAGATTTACACGATTCACACAAACATATCTATGCACATGTAC
The DNA here is from genome assembly GCA_902685375.1 of Neostethus bicornis. NCBI lineage: Eukaryota > Metazoa > Chordata > Actinopteri > Atheriniformes > Phallostethidae > Neostethus > Neostethus bicornis. The sequence goes on along the minus strand of LR738557.1, from coordinate 16,843,427 downwards.
AAGCAAAGCATAATTTGTATATTATTAGTTTTCCAGAGGCAACTTGTGAGGCGCCATTACACATAGCTCACTTGCCAGGTGGTACATTGTTGTTGCTGGCAGAGATGCCCGGCACTGCGCCAGGCTTTGTGAGCTGACATCACTAATGATGCCCCCGTTAGGAGAAACTCACATCAATTTCAGGAGAGAATTACAAACTAAAAGCTTTTTTATTTTTTAGTTATTTTCACCTTTGTGTTTTTCACCTCTAATTTTTTTTAAATGATCTTGGCGTAACATTTGTCAATAAAATGAGGCCGGGGAAAACCGACGCAGAGGCACCTCAGGTTCTCTGGTTCAGACGAATGTGTGCGCTTGGTTGAGTTGATTTCAAACCCTCTTTGTCTCTTGGCATCATATCACTAATTTGTTTTCTTTTCCACAGGCGCCATTAAATTAGATTAACTTCAAATTGTAACACATCAAATCTGTATAAATCATCCAAATAAATTTAGCTCAGTTGAAATAAAGTTATGGAAAATACATAATAATTCTGGTTGCTTTACACAGGATGTGACACTGAAATTATGCTTTTTTAAAAGTAAAAGAATGGAGTGGTCGCCTTTTTGGAGTTAGTGTGAGCCAACCACAGTACCTTTTTGTTAAAGTAATAAGAAACCTTCTAGATGTTTGAATAATTGTTTGATGAAAGAAAAATAGACAATTTAAATAATAAAAGCAAAGCCACCATCAACAGCTTCACACCCACTGGTGAGAAGAAGAATAAAACTAGTTTTTATACTTTGACTCTACTAATTAAACTCTATCTTTGGCTAATTTTAACCTCACCAATTACCACTTTCTTTACCAAATAGAAATAAAATACTCTTTAATGAGAAATGAAACAAGAAACACTTCAGATCAACACATGAAGACGGTAGAGTCTGGGATCCTGAAGAGAAAGAAAACAACACTTGTTCTGACAGAGATGAAAAAAAAAAAAAGAAAATACAGCAAACTTAAGAGAAAAAACATTTCAGTCCTCATATCAGCAGTTCCACAGTTTTTATGTAGGTTTCTAACTCAGATTAAATGAATCAAACATCAGAATCAGTTTTTTGTAATTGTAACAGGGGAGGCGTTAGCTCAGTGGTAGTGTTTATCTTTGAACCAGGAGAAGCCGGTTCAAATCCCACTGAGTTGCCTTGGTGTCCCTGGAGCAGACACCTAACCCCCTACTTGCTCCCACCATTGGCGCTGTCGTGGCTGCCTGATGCGGTGCAATGCTGCATTGCAATTTCCCCATTGTGGTACCAATAAAGGTTTGAATTATTAATTATTACCACAAGGAAACAGTAGCGTTGTCAATAATGTCAAGAGACCATCTTTTCAAGTTATGGTAGTTTTTTTTTTCTTAATTGTGTTGAAACAAGAAACATAAAAATCTCCCAAAACCTTTTATAGAACAAAATCTATATTTATATGATGGGAGGCATAACTTTGTGGTAGAATGGCCATCTTTGGACCAAAGAGTTGCCGGTTTGTTTCCTGCTTAGCTCATGCCTAAGTGACCCAGGGCAAGACACCTGACCTAGTTACTCCTACCATTGGTGCCGTCATTGGCTGCCTGCTGCTGTGCAATGCAGCACAATAATTTCCCCATGTGGGATTAATAAAAGTATCATTGTAAAAAGAAAAAATCTGTTATCCCTTGATTAGAAAATTGAGGAAATACATGAATGTGCAAAAGGTCGAGATAACAGAATAAAAATTTTTTTACATGCACAAATTTTTTTAGCACATCTATGGTGAAGCCAGATTTAGAGCAGAAGGTGGCCATCTAAAAAATGTCTTAAACTTTTGTCAAATTTGAGTCTTAAGCTTACGCAACAGAATAAAACCGTATTTAATCAGAAATAAGTGAGAATAAGTTTTTATATAGAGGACACCAGACTAGATTTATTTGGGGAAGGATAGCATTTTGTGTTTTTGTATGTAAATATCTGTTGCTATGACGAACTAAAAAAGACACCATCACTATGATGTTAATCATTCTCTAAGACATTTTCCGGGAAGATGAGAATAATTTAATGAGATTAAATAAGTCGTGCTGCATTTTACAGTCACAATGTTCCCAAGTCGTGTTTCTCTCTTCTTTTTTTTTCCTCCATGTATTTTTAAAATAAGTTTTCAGTGGCGATACGAGGAAGAATAAAGTGTGAATGAAGCCAGCAGCATTGTTCTTTCACGGAAATACAAGCTCATTATTAAGAAATAATTTATTATTAAACCGTGTATCAGGTTTTTTTTTTTTTTTTTTTTGGTATTTTTTATGCATTTGTTTGGCTTGGACTTTAACATTTCTTTAGCCAACACACACACACACACTAACTAACTCTTTGAACGAGGTGCTAGAGGTGATTTGCCTTTTTCATGTCGCCGCCGGTGAGCGTGTGTGAGTGGCTTTGGCGGGGCCGAGTGCTCAGAGTCAAACCCGCTGGTAATTACTGTCGTCTGTGGACCTTCCAGGCAGCAGATCAGATTAAGAGGCTCTATGATCTGTTCCTGAAAGTCGACGCCACTCAAGTCGAAGTCAATCCTCTCGGAGAGACTCCCGAAGGACAAGGTACAGTGTTTCTTAGAAAATGTCTTCTTGTTCCTGTGTATGTGTCATCGTCCAGTTTCTGTCTTGTGTGTTTTAGTGTTAAATATTTCAAGGTTTCCTTTCTTTCTATTTGAAGATGCAGCCACTAATTAAACAGTGACTGTGTGAGGCAGGAACACGTTTCTCCTCAGGTCTGGATGCTTTCAGCAAGGTTTCTGTTGTTGCAACACATTGACATCAGCCCTCCAGTCACTTTGTATGAATCAACATCAAAATGTTTTTCAGAGTAAAATGTTACACACAATTCTTTTTACCCTCACCTATGGTCACCAGCTGTGGGTGGTGACCGAAAGAATGAGATCGCGGGTACAAGCGGCCGAAATGAGCTTCCTCCGCAGGGTGGCTTGGCTCTCACTCAGAGATCGGGTGAGGAGCTCTGCCATCCGGGAGGAGCTCGGTGTCGAGCCGCTCCTCCTCCAGGTCGAGAGGAGCCAGATGGGGTGGTTCGGGCATCTGGTCGGGATGCCCCCCGAGCGCCTCGCAGGCGAGGTGTTTCAGGCACGTCCCACCGGGAGGAGACCAAGTGGCAGACTCCAAACCCGCTGGAGAGACTATGTCTCACAGCTGGCCGGGGAACAACTTGGGATTCTTCCAGGTGAGCTAGAGGATGCAGCCGGGGAGAGAGAGGCCTGGGCTGCCCGTTTGAGGCTGTTGCCCCCGCGACCCGACCCTGGAACAAGCAGAAGATGTCGGAATGGAACAATTCTTTTTAGAAATATTGCATGATTTTTGTCATTTCATTATGAAAAACAAAAAAATCCAAATAAATTGAGAAAATGCTATTTGTCATTTCAAACCTGCATGTTGTTATGTTTCTGGGCACAGATTTTTGAGGAGGTGTTAAGTCCTCAGGCTGTCTGTGCTTCCATGACACTTTTATGAAATATAATATCTCTTGAATGACTAAAAGGATTTTATTGAAACTGCCCACATTTACTCAGTACAATTTTTATCTGGACTGATTAGATTTTCAGGGCAAGGTCATAAAGGTCATAAATTAAAAAAATATTGCAAATATGACTGCTTTCAATAGAGTTATCAGATAAACCTTGACCTTTCACTGTCAATAGAGTTTGTGATGTGACACGTTTTTCTTTTCACATACGTAGGAAGGGGCAGAAAAACTAATATTAATAAAAAAAAAACTGCTGAATCATTCTAAAAACCACTTTATTGACAAATTCAAGGCCCACACGTTGCTTTAGAAGGTAAAGTGCTCTGAAAAGTTTTTCAATGAGATTGGACCTCTAAGAGTAAAAGAAAGTAGCTTAACGTCAAGCATTTTTTTAAAGCCAAAAAAACGTTTTATTTTCTGAAAGCATTTTTTGTGATACTTTTTAAAAATTTTAAATAAAATTTTAGAAAATAAAATTGCAATCTTTAGAAAAAGTGTTCATCAAATCAGGCAATTTTCTTTACTAATACAGTCATCAGAAAATGCCAGCAAAATCCTTAGGCAACTAAATAAATTATTTTCTTTAAAAAAAAAAAAAGCGCTGCTGCTTGAAGTTTATACCTAGTTTCAGTTGCACATCCCCTGTTGATCTGCTTATATTTCAATATACAGTGTCATATGGCAACAGACTCCACATATCTAAAAGAAAAGTTGTTGCATTGAGGGTGTGGTTTAAACAACAAGAAGGATATATTGTCTGACAGCAAATTAAGTCCCCGAATCCCCAGTCTGAACCCCCTAATCTGCTCTGTTGCTTTACTCCAACTCCACAGCAGAGTGCAGAGGTGTGTGTATTTTTTTTTTTACAAAAAAAGCAGCAGGTTTCCTAATAAAGAACAAGTCCTTCTTCTGAATGTGAAAGGTAATTATTGGTTGTAATTCAGCCGATGTCAGTGGACTTCTTGGTAAACTCATAAAGAGGCTTGTCGAGGAATTAATAAAGCGTTTGCAACTCCAGTTTAAATGTTCAGTTATTTTTTTTTAATCAGTGCAGATTAATTATGGGGACTAGTACCATGTCTTTTGCACAACAGCATGTTTTAAAAAGAAGGTGGAAGCGTTCATGTACTTAGGATCAACAGTCCGGAGCAATGGAGAGTGTGGAAAAGAGGTGAAGAAGCGTGTGCAGGCAGGCTGGAACGGGTGGAGAAAAGTGATGTGTGACCGAAGAGTTTCAGCTAAAATGAAAGGAAAAGTGTACAAAACCGTGGTGAGACCGGCATGCGGTTTGGTCTAGACCAAATGCGGTTTGCACCACCTGGAGACGAGGAGGATGATGACGGGGAGGAAGATGAAGAGGAGAATGAAGAAGAACCAATGCGGTTTGGTCTAGACCAAACCGCATGGCCGGTCTCGAGCCACTGTCTCTAGACTCTAGAGACAGGAAAAGACAGGAAACAGAGATGGAGGTAGCAGAGATGAAGATGCTGAGGATCTCTCTGGGAGTGACCAGGATGGACAGGATCAGAAATGAGTATATGAGGGGAACAGCACATGTTGGAGGTTTTGGAGATAAAGTCAGAGAGGCCAGACTGAGATGGTTTGGACATGTGCAGAGAAGAGAGAGCGAGTACATCGGCAGAAGGATGCTGGATTTGGAACCACCAGGAAAGAGGCCTAGAGGAAGACCAAAGAGGAGGTTCATGGATACAGTGAAGGAAGACATGAAGATAGTTGGCGTGACTGAAGAGGATTCAGCAGATAGGGTTAGATGGAAGAAACTGCTTTCCTGTGGCGACCCTTGAAAGGAAATGCTGAAAGGAGAAGAAGGTTTTTAAAAACTTTAACTGAACAATTTCACGTTTTAATGTCTGATATTGAAAAATTAAAAGCATACATGGTCGCAACGACATTCCTTCCTGAACTTGTGCTGAACTTTGTATTTCTAAACAGAGTTGTGTCGCTCAGTGCGTCTGGACTGGAATGTGTCCTGCTGAGATGTTTTCTAGCGTTGAGAAGATGCTTCACTTCTTTGATACCACTTGGTATCATCAAAACAGTTTCTCGTTCAATGTTTGCATTGTCAAAAACTATAAAGATGTACTTTTACGTAAATTTTTAAAATGCATATCAATGAGAAAAATTACTTTTTTTCTGAGTCCAGTCTTGTCCAGAAAGGTATAGTTTTATTTTATCCATCAGAGGTGAGGTAGTGATGTACGTGGGTTTTAAAAGCAGACCACCCATGAATCTCAACTCATTTAATAGTTCAATTTGTTGGGATTTCACCAGGGACTTTTTTGCTGTTGATATTCAGCAAACATGTTCCAGAAAGGCGAATTTCAGTCGGGGAGCTTTCACTTCTTTATTTGTGTTTTTGGTAATAGCTGTATTTATTTTGTAGAAAGGCAGCAGTGAAAAAATCTTTTTCAATTTAAAAAAAAAAAGAAGCAAAACATTGCTCTTTTACCTAAAGAAAGTAGTTTTTCTCCTCTTCGTTCTCAGTGGAATTTGTCTGCCAAGGCAATGTGTCTGTTTACGTCTACATTTTATTTACTACTGTTTTTTATCATAATGCTCACTCTTATACTGATAAAAACAAGTTCGGTTTATTTACAAGAATCAAAACCAGAATGCGGACCCTTTTTTAACCACACCGTGGAAAAACCAGTTTGTCCTACAACTATCATCTACAAAAAAATCAAAGTGATTTACTGATTTGTGTTATGTCTAAAAACATTCAGAATTTTTGTGCTGCATTTTTTTCATCTATATTTTTACATGGTTGAATATGCATTGTTTTCTTATAAGTTCAGTGTGTGACAAAAAGATATGCTGATGACAGAATAGTGTTTTAAATAAATAAAAACTACCGTATTTTTCGCACTTATAAGGCACACCGCATTATAAGGCGCTACAGTAAAGACTGGGGATGCATCCACTAAATGGTGCTGCGCTAAAGGGAATGTAAAAAAAAAAAACAGTCATATAGGTCAGTCAAACTTTATTAACAATTACAAAACAGCTTTCTGTTTTTACTCCCAAAATGAATAAACAGCTGTTTTATTATTTTCTTCGAGATAAAGTATTAGTATTTTCGTGACACAGTTTATCTTCCATTGGAGATAAAACTCTGTTTAGTCTTACTTACTTGGCGCAGCGCATCCTCTTGCTTCCTCCACTTCCTCATTATTGATTCATTGATATTAAACTCTCTCACTGCGGCTCTATTCCTGTGTTCTACTGCGTGACCGATCGCTTTGAGTTTAAACTCTGCGGTGTAACAGTGTCTCTTGGTAGGAGCCATTTCCGGGTCTTTACACAAACACACAAATGGAAATGAGACACCCTTTCATATATCCCAGCATGCACCGCGCACTACTTCTACGGGGGAAATGGAGTCGGCAGCTGCTTACCGCAGTTGTGACACCAGTTGTAGCTCAATTTTAATCCATATATATGGCGCTCCGGGTTAAAAGGCGCATCATGGACTTTAGAGAAAATTTAAGGTTTTTAGGTGCGCCTTATAGTGCGGAAAATACGGTATGTTTCCATTGCTTTTTAGACAAATTTAAGGCACGTGGAAGAAGTTTAAAGATTATTTAAAAGCAGGTCTTTGGTATTGTGTTGTGCCTTTGTATTGTGAATGTGCCTTAAATGGCTAGCAGGGACTCAAAAGCATTCACCATAGTTTCGTTTATTCAAAGGTTTACTTTTCAGAGCTTTCTAATTTGTAATGGTGATGGGTGCAATTTGTAATCGGTACCAAATGGGTTTTTTTTAGAATGACTTAGCAGTTTTTGATAAATTTGTCGTATTTGTGATAGGAAAGATGTGACTACCCTGATCTATGACACCTTTAACATAGCAGTAACAATTTCACACACACTCTCGTCTCCCTGTTATCCTCAATCCCGGACCGATGTCGAATTTTGGAACAGTTGCTTTTTTCAGGACTGACATTGGGATGAGCAATAGTCAGGCTTTCACACTTCCTGGTTTCTAATAATGCTCTAAAATTTAGTAAGAATTCATACCCATTCTGTAATGTGTCTTCCAAAACCCAAATTGTTGTTTATGTGCATAAGAGACGGGTTATTCTGCATAAGGACCCTTGAAAAAGGATTATTTTGGGAGTTCATCCAAATTACATCTCATTTTAAAACTGGTTATGTGACCTTACTGATTAGTCACTTGCCTGATGTTTTTTCTCACTTGACTCCAGAAGTCTGCTATTTTTAAGCCCATCCTGATCTGTAAAGAAAATGTCCACTTATCATAATAGTCTCAAAGCAAAAGTGAAAAGCAGAGACGTCAGTGAGCCAATGTTTGAGATAATTAGGACCGTAGGGCCAAAGGGACGCCCTTCACTGCCTTCATTTCAGCTGTTAGAAATGCTAATTACACTAACTTTTTGTGTCTGAAGATGTCTGCTATTTCCATGTTCTGTGTTTTTTTTAGTTGTTTCTGTAGCTCTCTTTATTTTGAATTCCACCTGTATTCATCTTGTTCTTTGTCCACCTTTTCACCCCAGTGGTTTGCTTCGATGCTAAGATCAATTTTGACGACAACGCCGAGTTCCGCCAGAAAGCCGTGTTCGCTATGGACGACATGACTGAGAGCGACCCCACTGAGATGGAAGCAGCCAAGTGGGACCTCAAATATATTGGACTGGACGGAAACATCGCCTGCTTCGGTATGAGGACAAAGCCTAGTAATGAAACTCGTCCGCTTGCACATGCACGGACTAACCAACAGATAAATTTTCCATAAGTAAAGCCCTTACTGACATACTGCTTTAATGTTTCTCCTGGGTCAGTGTTTCCTAACTTGGGGCACGCAGACCCTTTGCGGTTTGTGTATTATGAACAATGTTTTTTTTTTCTTCCTCAAGAAAAAGAAAAGAACTTTTTTATAAAATCCCATAAAAATGTTTTTGACTTTGTTGAGGCAAACCATTGACACACGGTATAAATAATTTAAGAGAATTTAAGATTTTTTAATTCAAGAATAGTTGGATCTACAAGCTAGATTGCTTCAATTAGTTAAACAATTTTTGTTAAAGTTTTTTTTGTCACATTCAAAATAAACCTTTCAAATGAAATTAAATCAGTTTTTTTCCAGATCAATCAGTGCTTTCCTTCCCTTAAAAATTACAACATACGGGTAAATGCATGTTAATTTTTAGTAATGCATAAAAGGTAACTGTTGCTGATGTAAATATAAGTGTAATTTGATAGGAACCAAAGATCAAGAGGGTCCCTGTTACCAAAAAAAGCTTGTCAACCGCTGGAATACAATTAAAACTTAGTACAAGTGAAGGCAATCTGGGCTCTCCTCCAGCGTACGTTCCAAGCAGCTTTCTGAAGATTCCAGAATAAATGCTGCCATAACCAATGTGTTCTAATTAGCTATAATCCACCCAGAAAGTCTCCAAAGAGCCAGATTGTTAACATTCTCATTAAACCCCCATCTCTTCTTATAAATCAAAGCTTTTACTTGGTACAGCAGTACTAACAGGTGCTCTCGTTCCTCACCCGGTAGCCTCATAAACACATTAGATGTCTGTTAGCACTTCTCTCCCTCTGAGCACACACTCGTTTTCCATTCCACATCTCTACTCTCTTAAAGTAACAACAGCTTTTAAGACCCTGCAGCTGCCTTGAGAGCTCTGTAAGCCACCAAAGTGACAGCTGTTAAAGCAAATTTGCCTTTTACCGAGGTCTCGGTCGGGGAGCTTGCCAGGACTCTAGTTCAGCTTGGCTAAACTAAATGAGGTGAGACATTCTCATGCAATTGGCTCCTGTACAACCCAGCAGGTTCATGGCACTAGCTGTGGCTAAAATAGGGACAGTGTCCATAAAAAATAATAAAATTTCAAGTATTTTATCATTACTTCTTTTTATGTCAAGATTTGAGTTACGATGAATTTGCACAATATTAGTTCAATTAAACTTTTCCTCTGAGTCCAATTTCTTTAGGTTTTCAGCCTAATTTGTTGCGTAATGAGTGTACATTTTCTTTGTGCATGTTCATGCTGCCATTGATCCCTCTGTGGCATTAATGTTTTTTTTTAATTAACATATGTTTGCTGGTATTACGACTTCCTCTCGGGGACTTGGTTTTAGTTTCTGGACTTCAACCCCCTATTAATTGAAAAATGTAGCCTCATTAAACTTATTAATCACAGTGTGTTTTCTTTCACTTATTATTAGACTGTAATCCCATTAACACACGTTATGCAAGTGGACATGTAGTAGATTTGTCCACCCGCTACTAAAAAAAGAAAGAAAAAGTGACAAAGTGATCTTTTTTTTCTAAAGTGAACGGAGCTGGTTTGGCCATGGCCACGTGTGACATCATCGACCTCCATGGGGGCAAACCGGCTAATTTCCTCGACTTGGGGGGAGGAGTCAAAGAGAGACAGGTGTACGAGGCTTTTAAGCTCCTCACTGCTGATCCTAAGGTAGGCACTGACTGCTGTTCTTTCTCTACTAGACTATAACAATTTAATAGGCCTCCAGCATTTTCCTAAACCTGACAGAAATAGATGTTAGGCTGGTTTTATGTGAGTTGAAATGTTTTCAGTGTTAGTCATATGTCTTGTCATAGCACATTCGTAACGCTCAGACTTTTTGGAAAGTGCCGTGTCACTGAGACACCAGCACTCATTAGACTGCTGGTCCTGGCATATATCTGTGTTCCTCTGAAGGAAACAGACCTACGGGTGTCTGCGTTCTTATACGCACCATCATTTTGGTTCGTGAGGTTTGAAAAATGGCTGTTCGGTATTCGGCTGTAAATTTTGGTTTTAAAGACTTTATTCTGACATGCCTTGGGATGGTGATGTGAAGCAGTAAGCGAGCGTCTGAGGGATGTTTTACAAACAATTTTACTCTATGTTCAGTAGGCTAATAAGTCCCAACTAAACAATGTAAGCCGTGTAAGTGCACCACAACAATGATGACATGTTGACAGTCATCAACCTCAGTAATCCTCCCCACTGCTGCTGTCACCGTTACATCTCTGCTCTCATCTGCTTTTGCATTCGTCTACATATTTTTCAGTCCTTGTTTAGCCTAGAATACTGTTGTGTAGCTTTTTATTTTCATATATTCCTGTCCTGTTGCAACATACCAGAATAGTGATCTGTGTGTCAAATTGGCTTTGCTAAAAACGGCATCATGTTCGAATGTTTTAGGGTTACCAAGCTGCATCAATTGGTATTGTTATTATGGTGGGCATAACATCTATTCTGAATCGGAAAATGAAATTAAATGCATACACAAGAATGAGATTTGAGACATACGTTTTTTTCTTAAGCATGAATTATACAGGATTCAATTCAGTTTTATTTGTATTGCCCAAAATCACAGAATTTCTGTCTCAATGGGCTTCACATTGCAGATTCAGAAGACAAAAAACAAGAAAAAGGAATGTATAAACACAAATACACAGCAAGAAAACTAACTAACAAATACTAGCTAGACAATACTAGCACACTCCTGCCCTTAGGCTCTCCTTCACGGTGAGGGAAAAACTCCTAAAAACCCATCAGTGGGAAAAAATAAGAAATTCATGGGGAACCAGCCAGGAGATCCTCCCCCGGGACGACCATCCAATGTGTCTAAAACTATTGTTTAAATATTAGCTTATTCTACTCTACAGTTTGATATCTGAAGAAGTCAGTAGATATTCTTCATCCTGATGGAAACGCGATGGTTAAGCAAGCACGGTGGCCTCCTTAGCCTAGCGACGCTCATGGGCTAATCCCAATGAATTTGACAATAAAGCAGGAGACAATGATCCTCATCATTTTATGCACAACTTTTGTAAACGAGACCATTGTGATGATTCCATTGTGACACTATAGATAGGCAGCAGGGTACATAGCAGACAGGAAACAGCGTGAACATGTCTGTAGAGATGTGAATCCACGTGGAAATGTACTGTGCTCATTAGGGAGACCAAAATTAGGGAACAGTTAAGTTGCATGAAATACTGTTGGAGAATTAATAAACTGACCAAACTTGGTGAGAATTAATCAAACAAGTTTTTTTAAGCTGCAGTGAGAATTTCTAACTTTGTCAGTCACAAATGCAGAAAGCCTGACCCTAGAGTAAAATCATGCTTTCTTATAACTAAAAGTCCCCCCTGCTGTCGTTGTTCACACTACACACACACCAATCTAAACCGAGTTCACACACCTGGCCTCAAGGCCTTCATGAAAACTATTTCCACTGCAACAAACTACCTCTTCTGTCCCTCCGCTTCAGTCAACGTTATCTGTTAGTTTCACACAACTCAAAAACTTCAGAAGACAGCTCTGTTGTCCTCCAGATGACCCTGGATAGAAGAACTTCTGAGATTTTCCAAATAATACACACATTTAAGGACAATTTGTTCACATCAAAAATTCAATGAGGATACTATTAATGTATTTTATGATTACCTGACAGTAGATTTATTTTATTTTTTTTAACCCTGCTTTAAATATACCATTAGATTATTTAGAAATAATTATCTAGCTGTAAATACTAAAATTTTGCCTAATTATAACCTCCTGTTTGTTCATGTCATCATTACACAAAATAAATACTTGAAAATCAAAGTTTTTAACATCAAATTATTTTTATTTTTTATGCATATCGTGAAGCCTCACTTTTAATCTTCCTTTTTTTTTATTGGTCGTATCGTAAGTCATGGGGTTGACCCTCTGTCTGAAACTGTAGAAAACATCACATGTTAATTATATTCCATTTAATACAGTTCTAGTTTTACTTTAGTTGTTTTGAGATGAAAACGTGTCATTTTTCTTTCTAAAGGCCTGTTTGTTGGTGAATGACTGTGACCCGGTGCACATTATCACTGGCTCCCAGCCACACACCTATCAGCAGTTTTACTTTGTTCCTTTTACTGTACATAACCTCACTATTATACAGATAGTTTATCATCTTAAGGCCTATTTTTCTGCCTCCTGTCCAAAATGACAAACCCAAAATTAATGAAGTATAACCTCGCAACTACAAGAGCTGGATGTGTAATTTTGGTCTCAATAGAAAGCTGAGACGTGAGGTTACTACAGAAGTGTCAGAACCAGATAGTGAATGTGTTAGTGTGCCGAAAAAATTAATCTGAAATCATAGTTATTTTCTACTGATTGATTATTTGTAAAGTCAGGAAGATAGCTGTTCAATTTATCTAGAAATGGGTAAAACAAGATAATCCGTTCAAAGTATTTAAAGTTCACCAGAGCAGTTTGTCAAAGGTTTGACACAAATTACAAAAACAACAGATATTAGAGTGGTGCAGTGGGTAGCACAGTGGCCTCACAGCAAGGAGGTCGTGGGTTCAAGTCCCAGGTAGGGACGAGGGTTGGAACACTGGCCTTTCTGTGTGGAGCTGCATATTCTCCCCGTGTCTGCGTGGGTTTTCTCCGGGTACTGCGGTTTCCTCCCACCTTCCAAAAACATGCATGTTTGGTTTATTGGCTGGTACCAATTTGCCCCCTAGGAATGAGTGTGTGGGTGTGTGTGGTTGTATGTGTGTGGCCCCATGACAGACTGGCGACCTGTTCGGGATGTACCCTGCCCCTCGCCTTGAATCAGCCGGGATGGACTCCTGTACCCTCCGCAACCCCCTAAGGGGTAGACGATTAAGAAGGAGACTGACTGACCAAATAATAACTGATTTTGGCATGCATGCTTCTCATTAAAGGAAGACACCATCAGTTTCCTTGTCCCAAAATGTTTTTGTCTCAGTTTAGATGAGAGGAGATATAACTTTCCTATGACGTTACGTTCACTCAATCACTGTTGCAAACGCCTCTAAAAAGTTAGCAGTTTATCACCAGAAACAAATCCGTTTAAATTGAGAGCAAACCTATTTAGACAAGAATCTGTAAAAATAAGCAATATTCTTTCTTCTATCATGGTTAGCTCAGTGATAGATTGTCCCTCTTTGGACCAGAAGAAGCCGGTTTGAGTCCTGCACCTAACCTAACCCCCAGTTAGTCCCACCATTCACGCCATCATGGCTGCCTGCTGTGGTACAAAGAAGCATTTTTTTTTTCTTTTTGTTAATTTCTATAAAAAATGACAGTGACCATGTCTCCCGGTTCATCAAAGAAATACAGAAAAATCTTCTAGGTTTAAATGCCCGGCGCTGATTTATTGGTCGGCTCAAATATCTGTTTGATCAATTTGGATCAAATAGAGTGCAGAGGAAAATGAAATTAAAAAATAAAATGCAATCAACAAGGGGGAGAAACTTAAATCTTCCTCTTGTCTCATGTGGGTTCATCATCATTATTTTCATAAAGTCCGTGGAATAAAAAAGAAAAGGAGGAAAGAAAAAAATTGATAATTCTTTTTATTATCTCAAACTATCTCTGCTGATCCAGATGGGGGTAGTAAACCCATGTTTCACCCCCGTCCTTCTGTTGTGTATGGAAATAACGACAAGGAGCTCCTCCCTTATGGTGAAAAAACCTCTACTAGATCTGACATTAAAAAGGTTTGGAAGCACCATTAGCATTTCAACTAGCGTAGCTGTTCAGGTCTGTGGAGGGAATCTTAATCATTTTGCAGTTGGAGCAGGCGGCATATTTGCATTTAGTTTTTTTTTTTGCATTTAGTTTCAGTGGTATTTTCCACAAAATTTAGAAAATACCACTGGAGAGTAACATTTAAATCACACCCCAGAGTTAGGTAAATGTGAAGAGGTGAAAGATGAGTTTATGGAGTCAATAAGTACCGTAACCCTCTTTCTGCATAAATACAGAAAGCAAAGATGAGTTTGGCCTTTGAATTAGCAACTCATTAATTAATTCATGGCTTAGTCTGAGCACACATTTTTTCTTTTTTTTTTAAATAATAATTCAGAACACAACAGAAGACCTGCAAGCTGGAAGAATCAAACTAGAAAAATTTCACTGCACCGGCATACATATTCTGCTACTCAAGTATCTTTTCTCTCCGTCCAGTCGCTCTTCTTCTTTTGTCTCCATCTCCATTTCATCCCGCTTCGTACCTCTCAGGTTTTACTTTGATGTCGGGGCTTATTGTGCTGTAAGGAGTGGAAACCAAACGAGTGTACGGCTCTGAATTATAGAGATGCAGCATTAGATGACAAAGCCATCCTGCTTTTTTCTTATTTGTTCACCTCTCCTAGTTCCACCCTTAAAGCATACATTACTTCAAACCTTATTACTTCTGTGGAAAGAGAGAGGAGACTAAACAGGAGTAAAATGTAGAGAAAAAGACACTGAATAAGGTGAATAAGAGAAAAAAAACAGTAATGTGTGTTTTTCTGTGGCTCAGCAGGTCTGCTATACCAGTCAGCTCTGTTTGAATTTAGGCCCCCGGCTTTTTTAAGCAAGTTTTTATTTATTTTTGCTATGAAATAAATAGCTCCACTTCCCTCATATCCAGGTATAGAACAGTTTGTTGACAGAATGGTTGAATTTATTGCGCTTTGGCTCGGATCACCTGTAGGCACAAAGCAGGAGCACACTGCAATACCAACAGCAAAATAACCTCCTTATTGCCTTCTACCATAAAGGGACTGGCAGATGGATGTTTTGTCTAACTCTTTTTTTTTCTTCTGAGGGCTAAACGCTGTTTTGTTCTTTCATTTTTGCCATTTTTCTTTTTGTTTCAAACAAACGTAAGTTGTAAAATTTCAATGAAGACCACTAATAGAATTTCCAATGGTCATTTATTGGAGTTTAGTTAAAGATGCTCTCTCACTAACAAGCATTAAAATGATGTTCTAAGATATTTTTTTTAAAACCAACAACTACAGAAAGGTCCCATGATCTCTTCTTTTTCTTTAGGCAGTCTTCAGGGGTCGCCACAGCAAGTCAGTTTCTTCCATCTAACTCTTGGAGATCATTTTATTTGTTTACAATAACCTTTTTCATTAATTTGTTTGAACCTAAACTGGGACATTTTGGTGATTCTTTTAGGACTTTGAAGGCATTTAGGTCAGAAAAAGAAGGGTTTATTTCACAGAAACACCACACTAAAGAGGTGGTGGGATCATACTGAGATAATGACATACTGAGGATGTCTCCTGACTCATCCCTGATCCCTCCTGAGATGCCAGAGAAAGAGCTCTTCAGTTAGGCTACGATTCCAGTTTCACTACAATACCCACAATGCAGTGCTGAAGGGTGCCTATATATGCAGACTCTATCTGTTTCATCCTCTTCGGTCACGCCAACTTTCTTCATGTCTTCCTTCACTATAATAATAATAATAATAAAAATTTTATTTGTAAAGCACTTTATATCTCCAGTGGAGATCTCAAAGTGCTACAATGACCAAAAGGAACAACAAACCTGCAAAATTAAATAAAACCACAACACAAAAAACAACACTAAAAACTTTGCTGAAAAGCCTTTAGAAATAAAAATGTCTTCAGTATTTTTTTAAAAACCTCATAGTTCTGTGGAGACCTCAAGCTCTCGGGAAGAGCGTTCCAGAGCCGTGGAGCAGCTGCCTGGAAGGCGCTGTCCCCCATAGTGGAGAGTTTGGTCCTTGGTTGGTGCAGGCAGTAGGAGGAGGAGCGCAGGTCTCGGACAGTGGTGTGGAGGGTTAGGAGTTCTTGGAGATAAACAGGTGCAGTGCCGTGTATGCACTGATGGGTGAGGAGGCAGAGCTTGTACTGAATTCTGTATTTAACGGGTAGCCAGTGGAGGGATATGAAGATGGGAGTGATATGGTCATATTTGCGCCTCCTTATTAGGATCCGGGCAGCGCAGTTCTGGATGTGCTGGAGCTTTTGTAAGCCCCTGCATGGGATCTTCACTGTATCCATGAACCTCCTCTTTGGTCTTCCTCTAGGACTCTTGCCTGGTGGTTCCAAACCCAGCATCCTCTCTCTATCTTCTGCAGATGCCAAACCATCACAATCTGGCCTCTCTGACTTTATCTCCAAAACCTCTCCCATGATCTCTAAATCTCACTATTATTTTGATTTGTTGAAGAATATGTTTGCTAAAAAATACATTTTTTCTTCTGTTTCTTATTTTAAATGATCAGAAACTGAATTTTTTTACTGACATATCCCTATCCAGAGGTGTTTATTTTTTGAAGAACTCAAACAAGCTGTTTTCGAAACCAAATCAAGGTTTTTTTGTCCTGTCAGAACATCTTGTACAGCTGATGTTGGGAGCAACGTTGGAGTCACATTTATCTTGTGTTATTTTATTTTGTCTATCGTTCAGCGCTTCCTCTGTGTGTGCGCGAAGACAAAGTAGAAGTGAGAGAAGAAAAGAAACAGACAAGCACAAGAACTAGATGGAAAACAAAGTGGAAATGCCTCATGTTTTCATTTCCCCACCAATGAAACTGTACCTCTCTTTTCAACTTTAATATTCTGTCACACTGCATATGACTTTGTGTGGTGGTGGGTAATTGTTGCCTGTGGGCTTGTTGTGCGTTCTAGAGGTTTTCCTGTCTGTCGGCATGCGGCATTAACAAAGCTCTGATCTGAGGTGAAACACACACATTCACATACCTTGCGATCAGTTCAACCAGGTGACCCACCCACCACATTATTTATTTATTTTTTTTCATACTCTATTGGTCCCTCACTGAGGAAACTTGTGCACCGCACTACTACACCGCAGCAGGCTGCCACGACGGCGCCAATGGTGGGAGAAACGGGAGGTTAGGTGTCTTCTCCGAGGACCCTAGACGTGAACTCAGTTCAAATCAAATCAAATTTTATTTATAGAGCACTTTTCCAACACAAGGTCACACAGTGCTGAACAGAACAAATAAAAACGTAAACAACATCAAAAGTAGAAAAGTCAAACTAAAAATAAGCATCCAAATAAAAAAAAATGCCACATGCATTTACATTCACATAGCCCCCCCAACCCACTGTACCCCTCATATGCCCATCCTTTCACAACCCCCATGAAACCTGAACTGCAAGCTACTGTCTCTTTAGCTGAAATAAAAATAAGCATCTGGCCTGATGCTGTGAGGAAACAATAACTGGGGATCAATCCACACCAGAAGTCGGTCCGCCCATGACTGCAGCGGCCAAAAAAAACAGGGGTTTGCAGCACCCAGGCCAGTCAGACCCCCACAGACTGAGAGCAGGCAGATCTGCTGGAATGGAGGATCCCCATGAGGAGAAGTTGGAATCGAACCCGCGAACTTCCGGTTAACTTCCGGTCTGCGGGCAAACGCACTACCACTGAGCCACCGTCTACATTCCATCAGTTTGTGTTCTTTTGTCAGTGAAGAATCTTCTTCTGACCATTGACACCTGTACATCTGGATGTGCAGACAGTGTGTGTTTGTGTAGACACAGTCTGTGCATGTACATGTCTGTGTGTCGGTGTGTTTGTATATTTGTGTGTGTGTTTCTGTTTCTGTGTGTTTACGTATTGTGAGTCTGTCAATCTGCATGTGTGTATTTGTGTGCATGGACATCTGTGTTTATTTGTGCAACTGTCTGTGTCTAGGAGTGTGTTTGTGTGCAAATGCATGTGTTTCTGTGTGCTCATGTCTGTTTTATTCATGTGTGCATCTTTTCCCCTCTTCACTTCCTGTGTGTGTAACTATAAAATCTGCTCCACCTCTCGCTGCCCTCAAAGGAAACTACATGCAGTTTATCTTTTTTCCAGCTCGGTGATTCTGCTTCAGCTCACCTGTGGTCATCATCTCAGCCTCTTACCCCTCATTCCAGCCCCATACACACACCCACACACACACACACACACACACACATATCCTACAGCCTCTTTTCTCTTTCTTTCAGTGACATTCCTGAACCCCGTTACTACTTCGTCCATGCTCAGTGTTAAAATGTTCTAAAAATATTCTTCTCCATATTCCGCTGCATCATCTTTCCCCTTGTGTTGTCTCCTTTCTTTCTCCATTTCTCCTTGCTCTCTCACAGCTCTTTCTTTCTCTTCTTTACGTCTCTCCTCTCTTCAGTGTAGCCTTTCATCTCGCTAAATCCTGTTAAAGTCTATGTGAGGAGCTCCCCTTAGTTTCATGGCTGCTAGTTAAATCCTGCAGGAGCTCAGGAACTGCCTGGCTCATCCCCATGTGGAGATGTCTGATCCCATGCCTAATGTGCTTCCACATGTCTGGTGTCGCAGAAAAGGCGAAGGCTCTACCCCAAGCCAGGTGAACCGGAGAAATTTTTCATAAAAAAAGCACACCAACCTGTCCCGCTTAGAAAAAGAGCCTTGTGTTTAAACGTCTGTTTCCTCAGGGTGGTAAAGTACACCGCACGACTTTCTTTTCACAAGTAAAAGATGCAAATAGGTGCAAATTCATGCTTGTGCTGTCTTACACACACACAACCCTCTTGAGACAGCCACAACTTTTAATCACAAAGTCACCTGTAATGCGAAAGCCCCACGCTGTGTTGTTTTAGAGGGAAAGAAATCACCTCTCCGTCTGGAGCCCAAGGCCTGTGGGAGATTCTGGTCCCCTGTGCAATAAATACAAGCAATGCAAGCCAAATAAAGAGGGAGAGTAAGAAGAAAGCAAGCTTCACCGATAATGGAGTTCATTCCCAGCGCGCAAAGTATTACACAAGTACTAAATAGGAGACCAGTCATTGGGGAACGCACGCTTAGTCCAGTCAACACGCTGGGGCTGCCACATAGAGGCTAAATTACAAAAACAGTGAACATTGCATTTGACAAGCAGGCAGTTTATGTGCTCTGGTTGAATCATTTCTTCTTTTTTCCCCATTTAGTCTTGTGCTATGTATGGGTCATGTGTTGGTTTACCATTACTGGAGAAAGGCTCGATCTTTTTTATAGTTTTTCCTGCATATTTGCTTACAGTGCGAAAAAAACTAATCGAGACCAAGCTAGGGTTTGGATTGTATGTTATTTGCCTTTGTTTGCTTTTGTACTCATAAAATGACTCCAGCAGTGTGGGATGCTAATGTTTTAGGTTAATCCTATCGTGTATTAACTCTGCGTGAGCTCTTCATATGAATTCTCAGTCTGGTGAAGCGCCATTGTATGGCCTTCATCTAAGATATCTCTGTTTATTATGCATAGAGTTTCTTTTTTTTATCCTCTATAAATTACATCAGTATGCATTTTTAGGTTTGTTTTTAAGGTCATAAGTTTCCTGCTGGATTAGATTCGTCCTGTACAATGGGGTATGCTGTTTTGGGGTCATGAACCCGACTTCCATTGGTGGGACTTTCCTCGTAATTATTAGACTCAAAGAGCAAATTGTGAGTAAAGCATAAATTCTGTTTGTTTATGCGGTTCAGGGACAGAAAAAAAGATAAAACGGTTCTTTTCGAATGTTCCTTGGGGCTCATAAAGCTATTGACCTGTAAACCCATTGATTACCAGTGTAGCATTGAAAGCATCCTAGGGCTTGGTTTCATTAGCCAGCTGCTTGGTGGAACTGATTTACTCTGGCTTCACTGGTTTTTAAACTTTGTGTAAATCAAAGTTAAAGAAAGTTTTACACCAGTATCTTTTAAAATTTTAAATTTTCACACTAGAGAAAGACCAAGTAGGAGGTTCATGGATGCAGTGAAGGAGGTCATGAAGATGGTTGGTGTGACTGAAGAGGATGCAGGAAACAGTATTAGCTGGAATAAACTGACTTGCTGTGGTGACCCCTTAAGGGAAATGCCAAAAGAAGAAGAGTGTAGTTCTTGTAAACAAACATAATATTAAAATATTATTCAGCAGCACTTGGTTTATCGGTGGAAGTTAAATTACAAAAAATACCTGCAATAGGTCAAATAGTCAACAATTCTTCCATTAGGTTCAAAGTTGAGGCTGTAAAACTCCTTATCACACACTTTGCACGCTTTCTCAGACCGAAATGATCTTTTTAAAATAATAAAGACCCTAATTAAGATCCTAGTGAATTTCTGGCTTCTTTTCACTGTCAAACTGCAGTGATAAAATGATTAAATTTGGAAGCTAAACGCATTCCGCATAGTACAGGAGACACAGCAGGGTGGAGGATTGACCGACAGCAGCCTTTAACCAATCACAATGCAGAACATAGTGTACCCTGTTAAAAAAACACACAAAATTGTGCAGAATAGCTAGATGACAAAGTGTAAACCGTGATAAGGGGAATAAGTTTATGTTGCACTAATAGATATTGTCAAGATGTTTCATCACTCAATTAGGGAATCCCTAATTGATTTAAAAAGTGACTATAAGTTGTCAAATGTATATCTCGTTAACAGAATTATTTTAATTTTAGGTATCAAGTAACTGTAAATCCTTACTGATGTTTATTGATTTTGTCAGTAAAGTACATTTTACTGAAGTAAAAGTTTTAACCCAAAATGAAAAGATGAACGGCACCACCAGACTCCAGACTGTCTCATTCCTTCACTGAAGGTTAATTTGAAGAAGACATGGAAATGGCTAGAGCTATACCGCTGAGCTGATGACTTCTCAGATTGATTTGCCCTTCAGGGAACTAATGCAGTGTCCACCTTCCCCTCCACCTGAGCGGTGTTAGAACAGCACAGCATGCACTCAGCGACAAGCAGAAGGTTTTTTTTGCATCACCTCCAGCCGACAACACTATTACTTAACCATCATGTATGCATAAAGAGCATGGATTGGTAATGTATTCACCTCACCTCAGCACCTTGTCTTGGCACCAATTTGTCCCCTGTTGATTCTCACATGCGCCCACGCGCACAGACTCGCATACACACACATTCAGAATGGAGACAAGTCCCATGGTTATGTCTGATTGAGCTTTCTCCTGTCTGCCATTCCTCATCCGCGGGAAATCAATAGAGGATCCGAGATTGGAGCTCAAGCTAATTGAGCACCGCTCTCTCTGTTCTCTTATTGCTGCCAGGAGCATTTTGTCATCACAGCACCTGGTTCACACCATGGGGGCCAACAGGGAGCCAGCCAGAGATCTGAAAGGGACTGTGGATGCCACATAGACAGGGAGCCGCGTGAGCTAGAGAAACATTGTGTGGTCTATCACAGAAAGAAAGAGTCCTGTTAAATCTTATTTGACATTCCGGCAGCTGCTGGATACTGTCTTCCTTTCACATGATTAAAAAATAAATTGGTAACATTTTTTTCCCAAATTCATACAAGAAACTTAACAAAAAACTTGAATTTTAATTGAACAGGGTTGTATTTTAATTAGTTATGTTAGGTAATTTATTACTATGAAGGCATAATATGAACTACTAGTCTTGCATTAACTTTTTTTATGTACATATTTTTGATGAATGACAATAGTTACCAGCTGTGGGTGGTGACCAAAAGAATGGGATCGTGGATACAAGCAGCCGAAATAAGCTGCTTCTCCAGGGTGGCTGGACGCTCACACAGAGATCGGGTGAGGAGCTCTGCCATCCGGGAGGTGCTTGGTGTCGAGCCGCTCCTCCTCCAGGTCGAGAGAAGCCTAATGGGGTCGAGCGCCCCCCTGGTGAGGTGTTTCAGGCACATTCCACCGGGAGGAGACCAACAGGCAGACCCCAGACCTGCTGGAGAGACTATGTCTTACAGCTGGCTGGGGAATGACTCGGGATCCTTCCGGGTGAGCTGGAGGATGCAGCTGGGATGAGAGAAGCCTGGGCTTCCTGTCTGAAGCTGTTGCCCTTGCGACCCGGTCCCGGATAAACGGAAGACGACGGAACAATAGTTATGTGTGCCATGTGTCCCACTAGCATGCGTACATTTAGCAAGTCATAACGTAACATGTCTCACTCAAATAGTCAAAAATGTTTTTGATAGTTTTTGATATCAACACAAACAGATTTGTTTTACTTCATGGCTAATGCTGCATGAGCATTTCGCTGCTACTATGCCAGTACCATTAAGAATAAAAACACAATAACCGTGCCGAACTTTAACAATGTTTGTATCCCATATAGATATTGTAGGATCTCTTGCTTTGGGTCTCATGCTACTTTTTTCCTTTTCAGAATGTTCATTATACATGTGATCCAATAGACACGTTGATAGAAATTCCCTCTGATTGTACGTTTATTCTAAAACAGGAAACACTCCATAATTGGGTTTGCAAGAGGAGATGTTGCTATAAAAGCAGCAGGTCAGTTGTGTTTACACACCACTGATGGATCCGTCCCATTCAGTGGAGCCTCATTAAAATCTAACATGCTGCCACAGAGCTACTAACCTTCCTGATGAACTCCTTTTATCCACCTATTCGCTTAAATCTAGACCACCTGCTGTCATCCCGTCCCTTATTTTACTTTTTCTTTCAGCAATCACTTCACAACTACTCCCAAATAGCGTGATACAATCCTTTTGTGAACAATGCTGGATGTTTTATGACGCAACTCAAGACACTGCAGATCAGACAATTCCTACTCACCCAGGTGCAGTTCTGACTCCATAAATATATTTTTTCCTCTCCTACCGAGTTGTTTACACAGGAGGTAGTTTCTTTTTTAAAGCTGATTAATTATTGAAACAGGTTAATTGCTTTGTAATGCTCTGGATTAATTACCACAGTTAAAAAAAGGGCCTTTAAAGTAGCAGGATGTCTGTTTTTCTCTCTTTGAGTGGAGCTGATCAAAGTGCACTTCGCATCATTAGCTTCGGTTTCACAACCTGTTAAAACATTTAAAGGAAGGACTCGTGAAACTCTGCTTAAGTGCAGATATCGGCATGTATTAGCTGATAACTAAAATTATTTGGGAATAAACATTCATAAATCTGTGTTTCATCATTGTTTCATCCCCACGGGAGAAGCTATTTTAAGAAGATATATTTATAAATCTAAGGCCGAGATGTAACCTTATAAATATTACTATTTTAAATGTTGTTCATTTTGTCATTAGGTAACTTTTAAATGCTAATGCACAACGCAACAAACATTTGGATGCAAAACAGGAAGAACACACAAATCAAATTAAAAGTTGCAGCTAATTATTTTTCCGAGAGTAAAAATAGCTCATTTTCAAAAACCCTATTTAAATCTGACTTCTGAGAGCCGAAGTTCTTCATTTAAGCCAAACAAACAACAATATCTCATGACAGACACGATTACAAATACATTGTGTTTTATGAAAAAAGATCGGACTCTTCCATTTTTACTCGGTTGCAAGTGTCTGGCCTCATTTTACTCTAGATTAGTTCAAAACTCTGGTTAAGAATTTGAGTTGCCCTACATATCTAAGCGCTTTGTTTAAAGACAGAGATTAAAGTGAGCGTCAATGTTGTTTTCCAAACAGCCTCAAGCATACACGATGTCTGGTAAGAATTTTCATGTTAGTCGTGAATGTTTATATGTGGCTGCGATGTGAGCCTTTTAAACCTGCACCACTTTGGATCACTGGTTGGGTGCAGCTGTTTAAGTCCTTTCTGCAGATTATATTATTGTGCAGAGCCTTGAGAGAATTCTGTTTGCACTAACAGAGCTCCAGTCACACATTAACCTTCTGATTTAGTCAAATTTGGCTCTTACAATCCAGTGCCCTCCTGCCCTCTGTCTGGTTAAAAAAATTATACTTGGGGTCAGATCACAGAGCGAAGTGTTGGCTTTTTTCCAAAAAGCTCCTACATACTAACAAGCTCCGTGCTAAAACCAACAACCACGAATGCAAAGTATTTCTATGGTTTTGTACCGTTGTGGTTTCTGCCATTTTACTTTGAGACTCAACCCAGTCACATCTTCCTGCTTATCAATGCGTTCTTAGGTTGGTCTACCTATCCGTCTCCAGAACACCTCACCAGTCGAGGCATCCTGGAGTCATCCTACCAAGATAACCTAACCACCACCTCTTGTTCCTTTCAAAACAGAGAGACAGTGGTTCTACAACCCGGGCATCCTACAGAAGAGGAAGCTCTTTTTTGATCACATATATCTGTCACCTTGTTCCTTTTGACCACCGCCCACAATTTGTGACTATGTGTAAAGTTTGAAACATAGATTAACTTTTAAACACAGAGCATTGTTTTTTACTTAACAGAACAATGCAGCATTCTAATTACCGTATTTTTCGGACTATAAGTTGCACCTGAGTATAAGTCACACCAGCCAAAAATGCATTAACAAGAAAGGGGAAACACACACACATATATACGTATATATATAAATATGAAAGAGATCGCGGATACAAGCGGCCAAAATGAGCTTCCTCCGCAGGGTGGCTGGGCTCTCACTCAGAGATCGGGTGAGGAGCTCTGCCATCCAGGAGGAGCCCGGCATTGAGCCACTCCTCCTCCAGGTCGAGAGGAGCCAGATGGGGTGGTTTGGGCATCTGGTCAAGATGCCCCCCGAGCGCCTCGCAGGCGAGATGTTTTGGGCACTTCCCACCGGGAGGAGACCAAGAAGCAGGCCTCAGACCCGCTGGAGAGACTATGTCTCACAGCTTGCTGGGGAATGACTCGGGATCCTTCTGGGTGAGCTGGAGGATGCAGCCGGGGTGAGAGAAGCTTGGGCTTCCCGTTTGAGGCTGTTGCCCCGGTGACCCGGCCCCGGAACAAACGGAAGATGGTCCGCTTGTTCCGGACCATCTATATATATGGACCATTGATCACACATCAATGGTCCATATAGGTCGATCCGGAGTAAAAGTCGCACCCCGACCAAACTATGAAAAAAACTGTGACTTATACTCTGAAAAATTTGGTAAAATGGACTCTGGACTAATCTGTCAGTCTGTCTCTTTGTCAGTTCTTCACTTGGTTTCTTGTTTCTGACATGTAAAGAGCCCCCCAGCTTTTTCCAGTCAAGGTTTGGTTTTGTCGGTTATATAAATCAACATTCAGCATGTTCTTCTGGAAAGTCAATAAATATCAGTTTGATTTATTTCTAAAAATCTAGTCTAAAAGAAAACAAAGTTTTTCTTGTATCCTCTACTCATCTCCTGTCAGGTATCTGTTGCTTTGTAGGGCGAGACATGCCGGCAGCAGTACAGCGAGAGATTATTGTCGCTATAATTGGCTTTTCCAGACCCGATTTGATACGAGCATCTTGTCTGATCCACATACTTCTTTATTATCTCGCGTAATGGAAAGACAATGAGCCTGACATAAAACATTCGCCTTGTCATATCCCCAGAGAAATTTGTTCTCTGCATTGTGTTGCTTTGCTCGAGGTCAGGTAGATTTACTATCATGGCAGATTTATCTTAGAATTATGTACAACTCTAGATTTTACAGGAAAAACACCATTGACTGCCCATTTCTAACAGTTTGTGTATTTTAAAGTTGAATCATTTTCTACTTTACTTTTATCTTGATGTTATTGAACACGTGATAATTCCTGGGAAAAGTTTGATATCAAACTACATAAGTCAATTCTTAGTTTTCAAACTGTGCAGACATGACAATCCACCGTCACAGTGATCTGACAAAGTCACTACACAGACAAAGAAATGTAGAACAAAATCCTAGGAGACAACTATCTATGGTTGTATGTATTTCTGCAAAACGAGGATCCAAGGGGGCAGACAAAATGTAGACAAATATGTGTTAGAGATGTTGAAGTGTTGTAAAAAAAAAATGGCACGAGCTGTTTTTATTAGCAGTAAGTGTGTTCATGTACATGAGGAGTTTTACTGAATTCTTAAACATGTAGTTCAAAACACAAAACCTGATCTCACACTATGCAACGGTCCTTTTTCTTCTCCTTCCGGCATTTCCCTTCAGGGGTTGCCACAGCAAGTCAGTTTCTTCCATCTTACCCAGGGTTGGGCAAACTTTTTGATTCGCGGGCTACATTGGGTTCTAACATTTGACCAAGGGGCTGGAACAAGAGCAGAGGGATGGCATGCTTTGGTAAACAACCGCGCGAGATATGGAAAGCCATTGGGGCTGCTACACGCACGTAATCTAGTGCTAATGTTAAAATCAAGTGCCATAGTGCCTAAAAAGCGTTCATGTAGCACGCTAGGTTTAAAATGTAGGTTTGAAATCTCCTGACAATTTGTTTTGACAACGTGCACATCAAGGAAACACACACATTTTAATGGGAGCAGTGTTGTTGTTTTTGCAACGAAGCCAAGATGTCTAGAGTGCACCATCTAGTGAGGAAATATTTGAATTGCAGGGGAAATAAAACATTAACATTATTTATTTAATTTTTTTCTGGCCGGATTAAAACGTTTAACGGGCCGCATGTGGCCCGCAGGTCGTAGTTTGCCCATCGCTGATTTAACCCTATCTGCTGCATCCTCTTCGGTCACGCCAACTATCTTCATGTCTTCCTTCACTTGAATCCATGAACCTCCTCTTTGGTCTTCCTCTAGACCTCTTTCCTGGTGGTTCCAAACCCAGCATCCTTCTGCCTATGTACTATCTCTCTCTCCTCTGCACTTGTCCAAACCATCTCTGTCTGGCCTCTCGGATTTTATCTCCAAAACCTCTAACATGTGCTGTTCCTCTGATATACTCATTTCTAATCCTTTCGATCCCAGAGAGATCCTCAGCATCTTCATCTCTGCTACCTCCATCTCTGCTTCCTGTCTTTTCCTCAGTGCCACTGTCTCGAGACCAAACAGCATGGCCGGTCTCACCATGGTTTTGTATGCCCTATCATTTTAGCTGAAACTCTTCTATCACAATGGTCCAAATTTTCATAACTCTTATTCTTAAGATACATTTTTATATATTTTTTTGCCATTTCTTCTCGTTCACATGTTTTAGGCTAGGTTCATTTCATTAAGATTTTTGTTGCCAAGACAACGACTTATTGGGCCTTATACTGCTGAAAGGGATCTGGCTATGTGAGGTTTATGAAGATCAAAATGCAGACCAGTTGCGCTCCTCTCTGCTTTAATGGATTCTTAATGGAGCCTCGTTGAGGCTTTTGTTAAAGAGGTTCGAGTTTCTTCTTTACTGCCCACTTCCATTTTTATTCTCTTATACAGTTTGATTTAATTAAAATGTTGTTTTGTACTTGCAGTTACTTTCCAAAAGAAGAATATAAAAGAATATGCTTTGCTAACTTGTGCTTACTTCCGCCCCTTGGGAAGCAGGACTAAGTGGGGAGCAAAAGAAGGAGGAAATTTACAGTGTCAAAAATTGAAGTGAGACTGAATAAATTTATGTGGAAGCTTTTTTTTCAGTGAATATCACACTTTTAAACTAACAAAGGTGTTTATTTCTATATGTTATGAGTTATTGTAGAAAAGGCTACAAAGTTGTCTCCTGGGGAGTTTTTTTTTTTTTTCTTCTTTTTTTTCTGATCAAGACGTTTCGACTTCTATTCGGGAATCAATTTCAATCTGATAAATTGGCCTGAGAACTGGTTCTAAATGAACTAACCTGAGTTTGGGTCTGAGTCTGAGGTTGAGCAAACCTCCTTCTTCAGATCTCAGGTCCATTTTATCAGATTGAAAATGATTTCCGGATAGAAGTCGAGATGCCTTAATCAGAAAAAAAAAAAAAAAAACTCTTGAAGCCTGTTCGACAATGGATCACTCTTGGATAAATGAGGGATTACATGGACATGCTATGAGTTAGGAACTATTACCCCACGAATATCGCTCTTCAAGGATTGATGAGAACATAAGTTTAAAATTCCAACATGATCTTACAAGAAGAAATTTGCTCTTTCGTTTTTGTCTTGTTAATCTCAGTCTCAGCTCCACATTTGTTACTAGGTGGCTGCATAATCCCAACATTTACTAGAACCTGGATGTGGAGCAAACGTCAAGGTAGTGGGGTAGTTTCCTTAGAAAGAAGATAAGTTAGAAAGCATCAGCTGAGGAGTGAGTGAGGAGAGTGCTGAGAAGAGCAATAAATAAAGGAAAATGAGAGAATGCAGGGGGGTCGAGGAGAAAAGGAGGGAATGGGTGGATGAAGCAGGGAATGGGTGAAGGAGTGGGGGGTCCTTGCAGTGATTACATTGTCCATCAGGCCACAGGACGGCCCGCATCAGCCCACACGATTGATGTTTGACAGAATAATTAGAAAACTGTCTCAGGCTGTAATCACTGGAGCTCATCTCGCCGAAGAAGACTTCCATTCACTCTGCCACACAAACACACTGGTGGGAGCCATCTGTGTTTCACAGCTATATGAGACAGTGGATTTGATAGAGTGAGAAGATGGGAGTGTTCCTGTTTATTCTTAAGAAACTGAAAGAGTATATGAAGAGGTGGGGACTGAAGAAAGAGGTATCTCACTGTTTGGTTCACTGACTCCAGGAGTGGAGAACACACCAAGGTTTTAAAGTTTCAACCCCACAATTAGGGTGGAAAAAAAAAAGAAGAAATAAACAGACTTTACCAAAAGGCTTTGTAAAGCCTTCTAAGCTGTGCCTGAATGCTTTTTATGCCTCGTGGATGTGCTTTAGAGTTGCTTAAAATTGTGTGATATTCTAAGCTAATGGGGACCACTGAGGTTACATGTTGTGTTCAGCGGTGCGTCACTGTGGACTTTTCGCTTTGTATTTTAACA
Organism: Neostethus bicornis; assembly: GCA_902685375.1. Classification (NCBI taxonomy): domain Eukaryota; kingdom Metazoa; phylum Chordata; class Actinopteri; order Atheriniformes; family Phallostethidae; genus Neostethus; species Neostethus bicornis. The sequence goes on along the minus strand of LR738557.1, from coordinate 16,814,504 downwards.
CATTTTACAATGGCATAGCTGCAGGAATTATTTTTTTTAACTTGGAGATTTTAATGCATTTTCTTAGACTTTCTCACTCCAATGTATAAATTATAATGTATCAGTACCAATGCCCAAAGCGGTGAATTTGGTTAAAGCCTGACTTAAAAAAGCTGCTCAGCAACAAAGAACTTTGAAATTAGAAGCAACCAATTGTTGCTGAGTTTGTGTTCAAAGCTAGTCATTGTCCTGCTAACTTTGTGATCTGGCAACAGAAAAAAAAACCCTTTCAATTAACCCTATAGCGGGCAAAAGTTTGTCACCTTTCTTACTCTGAACGGGTGGGCACGCTTTCAAACCATCAGAAAACCGGAGTTGTTCACTTCTCAAATAATCTAGTTTTCAAACGTGAGTTTTCACGGACGCTTTCGTTTTGCCCGACAACTAGTGTAGCCGCTTTTGGCCGCTACACCAGACGCTAAAGGGTTAAGTGCCCAATTAACAAGGATTAAATTCTTGATGAGTTTGTTATTCCTGCTGAAATGTCTTCTCCAAAAATGAAGGAAGACAAAAAAAAAATGCCAAGAGAAAAAAATGCCTGTACATTTTCACCATTTCAGCCAATAAGAAAAGTATCAAATGAATTTTTTCTTATTTCATTTCATTCAAAATGAACATTAAAAACTGAAAATTTGTTTTTAAGGATAATCATTTTTCAGATTTGTGTTTACATGACTATAAAATTAAAACTTTGTATATTTTAATATCACATCCTAACTCAAAAATTGTGTTATCTTTTTTGCTCCTGGTTGCTGGTGTTTTTTTTTTCTACGAAATCTTTGATACCATGTTAATTAAATCCATTCCTCATATGTCTGGAAGAGAATTCACGTTTGGTCCGACGTCTTCATTAGGTTAATGGAATGAGCGTTGGCTTGAAGTTCAAAGATCAGATTATTTGTCAACCTTATAGGCTTCCCTGACAGAGCGAGCCCCTCTAGACGAGACCTCCATTGATTTGGTAACCAGTCGGCCTCTTCCCTCTCTCCAGAGACTTTTATCGGTTTCTTTGATCCCACTAATACTTTAGCAAACCCTTGATGGTTAATTGATATGCTGCTGTGTTCTCCAGAGCTCCATCATAAGTCAGTAGTGCAAAAAGTTCAGCTGTGGTGTCATTGGTCAGCCCTCCCTTAGAGGCGATTAAAAAAATATATTTGCATCTGAGTACCTTCCCCATTCTTTATCTGACAGAAATTAAGAAAATTAGAACATGTGAGTTACTAACAAAATGACAACGTTCAAAATTTCAGCTAAGGACAAAAATGTTGTTGCCACATGTTTTTAAGTGGTTTAATGGTGACAGCAACATTATTATGTTGTACGCCCTCTTTTGGTCCTCAAAAAAAAAGAAGGCGAAAAGCAAGGGGACGAGTCAAGCTATCCCCTTGCTGGGCCATCGAATGGGCCACCAAAATGCAGAAAAATTACTCTTATTTTTCAAAATGTTCCCCCCTATACTGGCTTTGTCAATAACCTCACGCCGCTCCCCCTCTACCTCTTTAGAAAATCCTTGATCCGCCCCTGAGCAGTAACATCTACTGAATGCTTATTTACTTTTTACACAATTAAAAGTTTAAGTTAACTAGACCTTGTTTGACCCAAAAATACGTTTGGTTTCAAATAATAGGCTTACACATTAAGAGGATTTACTCACAATCCTCACAATGTAACAGACACTTTTACTCTGTTTTTTAGTGATGCGAAGAGTGTAAGAATCTCATTTCTTCTGATGTGCAACAAAACCTACATTTTTTTTTTAATAATGCCTCAAGAAAAAAAATGCAAGAAGAATCATCATTCTCTATAGAGATGATTTGGTGGAGAGACAAGCTTAGCTACGTTTTTGTAAGAGGACTGTGTTGTTTGGTTGTTATGGTTACAGTGAAGAACCTTATGTCTGTAAATAGAAATGACTAATTTCATTCTGAGGACAAATAATAAGCTTACATCTATTTTCTTTTAACTAAAACTTTCCTGAGAGGTACTGGTCAATCGCAAACAACAGTGGACACTCTTGAATTAGAAGCATTTATGTAGCAGTTTGATGCAGTTGGAAAGCATGAAACATAACATGACCATAGGTGTCAAGTAGCGAAGTACAACTACTTCATTACTTTTCTCAAGTAGGAAATCTTGTTATCTTTACTTTAACGAAGTAATTATTTTTTTGTCTACTTTTAACTTTTACTCACTACTTTTTTATGCAATTATGTGTACTTTTACTTCGTTACTTTTATAAAAAGTAGTCGCTACTTTTGCCATTTTGTCACCGTTAAAAATAAAGAAAAAAGTAATTAAAAATCCATCCAGATCAATCGCGCCATTTGATTTGAATGTGGTTAGATGAGGAGAGCCCCTCCCCGCCTTGCTGTGTTCTAGGTGTCACACGGGCTGTATGTGGCACTCCCAACCTTAGCATCTTGTGAAAGACTATTCAGTATTGCCTCAAAGAACTTTGAAAACTACCTGCATTCAAGGCTTAAAAAAGCCTTTTGGTAATTTTTTTTTTCATTGAGTGTGTTTGCGTCTGCTGACGTTGGTTAAATTTGTTGATGCAGAGTGAAGCTTGGTAGCTACAGGGACGTTACATTATGCTCTGCTTATGTTAATACATTTGAGTGTGTTCATTAATCGATTTCCAATAACGATTATTAAGAAATAAATGTTTCTGATTCATAAAGTTTCACACCACAACACTTTCATTTAGTTATCATATTTTCTGCTCCTTAAAACATGTGATAATGGTTAAAAATATGTTCATATGCTTTTGTTTTTTCTGAAAATTACTTTTACTTTTTTACTTTAGGTAGTTTTGACAATACGTTACTTTTTACTTTTACTTGAGTAAAAAACTTCAGTTGATACTTCTACTTTTACTAAAGTAGTTTTTTAACTCGGTATCAATACTTCTACTTGAGTAGAAAATGTTGGTACTTTTGACATGTTGGTCATGTTCTATTTGGTCATGTTACATGACCAATCAGAGTATGGCTTTTTAAAAGTCTGATTGTGCCCATCTGCACTGACCACGTTTGGGTGTTTCCAGTAATTTAGCACTCACTTCCCCAGACCTCGCAGGATCCACAGGGATAGCACGAGAAGGAGAGGAAACTGGACTGGAGAGCATTTTGCGTCTGTTCTATCAATTTATAAATGACTCATTTAGCCGAAACAGAGTGGCATGGAGACGCGGCCATCGCCATCCAGTAATGTCTGAAATTGGTCTCTGATGAGAATGAAAAAAACGAATCAGTGGGTTTGTCGAGGGGAGGTTTGAATGTGGAGGTTTGTCTTTCATTAGCCCTTCTCCTTTTGTTTGGCATGTCAATAATAAAACAAACAGCTTCTCTCTTTTGTTGGCCTTTTTTTTATCCTGGAGCATCGAGAATGTTTGTTCTTGGCATTTTCTCTCTCTTTTCTTTTTTTTTTTTTTTGCCATACATGGTTTTACAGAAATTTTTTTACATGCATAAGATTTTTAAAAAATCAAATATCCAGTTGCTTTTCTGGATAGTCTTTTTCTGAATGTCTTCACAACTTCAAATAGTCTCAGAGGAGCTCCATCTTATCACTTTCTGTAACACTGAATAAGAGCTTTTTGAAATTTGTACAGTGCCACACTGTTTCCTGTCTGCTATGTTCCCAACTTTTAATCAACAGTGTTGCTAGAAATCATTGGATTGTCTCTTGTGCACAGTAACTAATGGCTTTCTCTATGTTTCAACTCCATCTCTGATTAAAACCTTTGTTTCCCAGGTGATCAAGCATGAATGTTATTTTACTCAATACTGTTAGTATTTGTTGTACACGTGTTTATTTTAGCAAATGTACCAACAATTTGTTTCATCCTTGACTGTAATGCTGGCTTTTCTATTTGGTTTAAATACTGTTTAAGGTTTACCTACAATAAATGTTGGTAAAGGTGAGCGAGCGATTCGCACAATGAGACGTGTAAATGTCAGGGAGGTGGCAAAAAAAAGGATGAGGGCAATGATTTGCCTTGCAAAGCACACCCATCTGCCCTTTCGATGGCTCATTGGCTCCTGAGATCAGGTGCAATCTGAACTGGAATCATTTGGATAATTGACCTTCTGTGTGCATACATTAGAATAAATTAATTTTGATTGGCCGTGCAGCATTAGGAACAAAGTGGGAAATGTTGGTTCTTTTATATTCAGCTGCTGGTTTGTTGTACTCGGTCTCTGAGGTGATTATGTATGCCATTCCCCTACTATTATTCATTCCTCCACCCTAATAAAATAATTCTCGCTCTGAGCAAAGTGGAGCGCTACGCTGTTTGACAAGACCTGTATTCAACTTTTTGAGGCAAGCTTTGGTCTGACTTCGCAAAAGGTGCCCTTACAAATCTGTGTGGGTGCTCTCCAATGCTAATAAGTGTGTGTGTTTCTCAGGTGTGTGGGTGTGAAATGTTTATCCTCTATATTGTAATTAATTCTGAGACGAGTTCTTGTTTTTCCCCTAAAGCATCTTCACTTTCTAGGTTGGGTTTATGAATGTTTTTTTTTTTTTTTGCTTTCTTTTTTATCTCGACCTTGGTATTCCAGTGAAAGTGACCACACTGTGTGTGTTTTTTCCAGACCACACAACTTTGTGTGTGTGATGACTCTCTGATGGACAGCCATTAACCCTTGGTGAAGAGGTTGAGGAATATTTATGTCTGCTTGTCAGCGGTGACACGGAACCCTCTGGGAATGAATAATACTCCGGTCCTCTTCTGGCTTCGATTGTTGAGTCCAATTCACCATAAAATGGTTTGTGTGGGCATTGTAGTGTACGTGTATGCCTGCTGATCATGTTGTGTGTGTGTGAGGGGTTTCTGGGGCATTGTGATAGCCTGAGGTGAGCAGCAGGAGACGAGTTGTACACCCCTCACTGACATCTGACAAACCCCCAGCCCACCACAGAGGAAGTGTTCTACAGCCAGTAAACCACTTTATATCACTTTATATCCTCCGATCTGCTCTCTTGTTTGATTTTTATCATTTTTCTGAAGATTTTTTACAAAAAAAGTAGATATACTATTTATGCATCCCGGAAAAAGTTTGAAGGAAGGACACGAAACAAAAAAAATTGAAGGTTTCAATTGAAAATGATTCTGAATTAACAGTCATGACATGTTAATTTGGGCCATTCTGTCTAACGTCACCACAATGTTTTTTGTCTTTATTGAAATTAAAGAACCACAGCTCAGCTTTTTAGGTGTTTTTAAGAAAAAATTAAATTGGTAGTCAAGATGATACATAAGCAGATCCATTGTTAGACAGTCTAAGATTTTCAGACAACTTTTTCTTTTATAGTGTTACTGCAAGTATCAACGATAGAGGTAATTATGTTTTCATTATATATTAGAATAACCATGATTATATTTTAATCCTGCATCTCTTGATCTTCCTCAGTCTCGAACCTCTGGGATGAGAGTATTAAAAATAATGATTCGCATCGAGCTTTTGCGATAAAGGCCATCCCTGCTGAGACAACTGAGCTGCATTATATTATGTGCACTGTGTGTATTTTCTCTTCAGCAGTTTTTATTTCGCTGTAAGCCAGCCCCGACGCTGCTGTCGGAATCCCTCCGAGACCCTCATCCCTCTGAATTGTTTGCTCGGCACCTGCATCAGTAACCAACCCTATCCAAGTATGTTAACAGGTTCTAGATGCCCTTCAACAACAAAGTAATCCCGCGCCTCTAAACCAACACGTCTGACTTCCATCTCCATGACAAAGGAGATGTGCAGCATGGCAAAACATAGTTTGTAAAGCTGACCTTCAGAGGTGCCTTCCAGGTATTCAGAAAGGCCTTAAAAAGAAAAATAAACCTAGACTGTAGTCACGCTGACGCTGAATGGATGTTTGTTTCAGCCTCAAGGGATAGTTAGACAGCATTAGCCCTTCTGTTTTACCAAACCACCATTAGAAGAAACCAGACCGTAGAGGGAAGGCTGAGGTTTAAAATTCAGCAAACACTTCTTGAAACATGTCGCTCTCCGTTCAGATTTCAAAGCTGTAAAGTTGAAAAAATTTTGATGTAAATGTTCATGTTTTAAAGAAAACGTGTTTAATCTGGACAAAAAATTATGCAAAGGCTTAAATATTCTGCACAACAAATAGGATTTTATACTGAAGCACAGCAAGTTTTCTGATGTATTTTTAATTCCATGTCTACTTGTCTGTAGATGTGACCAAATCATTTGTAGATTAATAGATAGTTCATATAATTAAAATTTTCAAAGATGAACTAAAAGATGCTATCTTGTGACTAGAAGATTTGCGACTTTCTTCCTCATTGTTTTGTCCTGTAAACATTAAAGTGGTGCCATCTCTGGCAATGACAATGATCCATTATTTTCTTCAGTAAATGCAGGTAGGGATCTAACTCCGACAATGAATCCGGCAAACTAATTGCAGTGATCTGGGAAATAGAAGAAGACCTGAACAGGTCATATTTCTAATCGTTTAGATTAAGGACAAAGTCTTCGTTCATACAATTCTCAAAAGAGTATCTGCCTTCAAGTGATGGATGGAGATGAAACAGAGCTCTAAACCACTGAGATCATAAGTTACACGGCAGATGACAAACTCCATGTTTAGATCTAAAAACTAACGACAAATCTATGGAAAAGCTTTAGAGGCTAGACAGAAAATGAACTGCTTTTAAATGAAGAAAAGAAATATTAAAACATATTTTGGACAAGGACCAGTCCTTCTTGTGTGATGCACACTCATTGTAAATCTTCAAATCCCAATGAACATCATAGAAATTAAAAAAATGGGGACATTTTTGTTTAATTTGGGAGAAGGATGGGAGATGGGCTGAAGGTCGACATGTAGATTGGTGTGGTGTCCACAGTGATTAGGATGCTGCATTGTGTTGATGAGAGAGCTGAGCCAAAAAGGGATTTTTTTTTGTTCAAACCCTCACTGCTGCGGGGGACTGAATAACAAGATCCTCAGATACAAGCGGGTGAAGTGAGGTTCCTTGGAACAGTGTCCTTGCCATCCAGGAAGGGCTCGGATTAGGAATGGGTTATTTATACTGTGTTTATTGAATTTAATTGAAAATACTTTATTTATCCCCTAAGGAAAATTTGAGTGCTGCAGTGCTACCATCATACAGTGTCATACAACAACATAATTTTTTTTTCAACTGTTGTGAATGTCAAGTAATACCAGTTTTGAAAGTGAACAGTTAAATAGTTTGATGGGGAATGGCAGAAATGATTTTCTGTACCGTTCCTTTGAGCAGCGGGGTTGCAGGAGTCTGTTGCTGAAGCTGCTCTTCAGACGATCCACTATGTTTACAATATATCCTTAAAAATGTTTCTTGTGGTGAGAATTTTTCATTCTACTTTCAAAAACGACAAAAAAAAAGAAATTTTGTCTTATGTATTTAACACTAGGCGACCTAAACCCACAAAATTTTCGTCTAACAAACACACTCAGCATGTAGCCCCGCGAACCATTAGCGGGTCATCAACATGCATTTTAGTGTGAATTCTTTTCTATGTACCCCCACCCCATTCAGGTGGACTTCTACTGCAGTAGGATTTTCTTTTCAGAGTGACTAAGTGGATGGAGTAAAGGATTTTTTTAAATCTAAAAATCACTTTTATAAATCATTTCCACGTGATTCTTCATTTTAACAGCATAACGCGCTCCAACACCGCTCGCGAGTTTGATGAATGCGTGCACGATGTGTTGCAGGAATAATAATGTAAAAAAAAAAAACTTTCCACCAGAATAAAAAAAAAAATCTATATTAGATAAACTTCGATCAGATCAATTGTGAACAAGTTTTACTCTAATGATAAAAAGTAATGATGGGCATCAACTTTGACTTTTATATGTACTTTATGGTCGTGAAAATACGGTACTAGAAAATATCGGGATGTATTTTTTTAGTCTATATCGCCCATCCTAGAGAGGAGCCAGACAAAATGCTTTGGGCACTTCATTAGGGTGAATCATAGATAATCAAGGATGCATCCTTCTTAGATGACCTGGAAGATGTGGCTGGGGTGAAGGAAATATGTGTTTTCTGCTGAGGCTGTTACCCCCACAACCAAACACTGCAGATGGCTCAGTATTTCTGCAGAGCATCTGTAGAATACATGAGGAATTCAGCGAAGCCTCACCAGTGACAGAAAAACAGGAGTAAACACTGATGCCTCTAGAGATTAGAATAAAGAGGAAAAAGTTGAACTACAGTTGCAAAGAAATACAGAAAATCCATCGGAAATGTTTGTCTGTTTGCTAAGCAGTTTCTGGGGAAAATACGAGCAAATAACTTTGGAAGGAAAAACAACAGAAACCTGGAAGATGTACAGATTAATTCGCTCAGTCACAACACATCGTAGCAATCCTGTGGTGGCTTGCCCAGTTGGACGGTTTGTTTATTCGGTATTATTTGTGTGTCTCACACCTGTCAGACATGTTTAAGGTTAGACTAATGAAAATGTCTGGCAGTGACATGATCAGAAGGCAAATCATTACAAACATTAAACACCACATGTCGTATGATTTTATCAGCCAACTGTCAACACCAACTGGCCCAGACTGGAGGAGAATGAATCCCAATTGGCTCAAATGAAGTCATAAAATCCAAACCTTAACCATTCTTTCTTATTTATTTTTTTTTTTATTCCAGGTTTAGTTTGGTGGCTTTCTATACAAGCTCAACTGGACTTCTCCAAAAACCTTTATAATTGATGGAAACAGTGCCGAAATACTGTCTTATTTTTGCAACAAAAGATAAGGTCAAATGCTTGGTTAAACACAGTCATGAAGAAAATGTCATAACCTATGACCTCATAGTTACTCAATAGGCATTTGAAAGTAAAGGCCACCTTTGGGATGCATCCTCTGATCACGTGGGCTCTGCCAAACCTTTTCTCAGTCCTCTTATTTTCTCCACAAGACCCCTACAAACCTCTTTGTTCTGAAAGAAAAGCCTTACTGCAAAGAGATAGGGGGATCTCAGTGAAGTCAGAGGTGACTGAATGCTCATAAAGCACTGCTAGATGAGAGAATAGTCAAGCATGTGGCTGGCTGTATGTGAGTGGTGCTTATCGATGCAGAGCAGAGATCAGACTGTAAAACAAAGCTGCTTATGGACTCTGAAGTTAGCTCCAGCGTGATTTGTTGTTTGAAAAAGAAATTTTACGTGGTGCTCACCCGGCAATTAAAAAGTCAGCAGATCGATCCTCAACCTCTTGATTTGTTGAAGTGTTCCCCAGCCGAACTCGACCCACGAGTATTAAAAAGGAAAAGCTTTGTATAAAAAAATAAAAGGAGAGAGGACTTGAAATGCATTATAAGTTGCTTTCTGAAACCAGATCGAGGTTAAAAGGTTATTGAATGAGTGCAAAGCATTTTTACTCCATGAGCTATTTACTAGTTTATATGTGATATTTATTTATAAAGCCTGGCATCAATAGGTTTTAGAAACTCATCAACACTAAAAGTTCTATCACATGTGCAGATGGGAAACCACATTGATGCATGGAGTCTTTGCTAGCCTTCATGCTGGGGGTGTTATTCTCTTTGCATCATTCAGATCTCTGCAAATAGTCTTCATGGGTATCTTTAGTCTACAAGGCATTGTCTATCCATCTGGCAGGATGTGTCATTAAAGGGTTTGAACGTGTTAATGATGTGAATCGCATTCTTAGAGCATTCCTATTTACCTAACAACTCTAGGAAAGACGTACTAAGAAAATATGTGAAGTTAAAAGTATGTTTTAATCACCAAGACATCTAAATTGTTTTAAATTGTAAATCCTGGGCAGAACCACAGGTAAGATGTTAAGCCCGAGCCTAAAAATGTCAGTCATTACTTCGGGTCGGGTCGGGTTCGGGATTCTCTCTCGCTGACTTTTTTTTTTTTAATAAATATTTGTTTATTAAAGGGAGGAGACGGCAGCTCAGTGGTTAGAGCGTTCGCACGCGGACCGGAAGGTCGCGGGTTTGTGTCCCACAGAGAGCACGTCTAGGGTCCTTGGAGAAGACACCTAACCCCCGCTTCTCCCACCATTGGCGCCATCGAAGGGCAGCCTGCTGCGGTGTAAGGAGTGCAGCACACAAATTTCCCCGGAGAGGGATAACTAGAGTAATTCATTTACATTTTTATTTATTTATTTATAAAATTTAAACTAAAATGAGGTGTGGGCACTAAACTAATTAATACAGTACTTGTTTAAAAATTATTTAATTTGGATAAAACAGAGAAGTAATGTTTAACTACTAAACAGGATTCGCAGAGCCAGCGCATGCTCTGCGCACGTGAACGCCTCCTCTTAATTTGGTAATCCTCCCCTGCGCATGTCTTTATTGTATTTATTTTGAACTGGTATCCCCGATATGAAGGAGTAAGAAGTTAAGGATAAACAAAAGGCAGGAGAACTGAAAAGACAAACACGCACCGGTAAGAGTGAGGTGTGGAAAAACTTCAAATTGATTGGTCAAAATGCTACAGAAACTTGCGTTGGCTTCGCTGAATGTAGTCAATGTGGTGCTTTGCTTTCATACGACACCAAAAAGACTGGCACCTCGACGCTGAGCAGGCATTTAGACAGCTGGACTGGCAAAAGTGATGATCGTCAAAGATCTATTTTATCATTTGTTTCAAAGACCGCCCCTTCTCTTCGCGCTAAGCAGGACATCACAGACAAGTGCATTAGGGGTCCGATAGTGTGATTTTTTTTTTTTTTCATTAAAAACGTGTTCTTGAAAAAATTCCAATTTATAAATAACCCTCCCCTACCGAGTCCTCACAAATAAAATATGACATTTTGGGCTAGGGCCCACAAATCACGTTGATTGGTCGGGCTCGGGCTGGGTCGGGTTTTAATATCCGCGGGCTCGGGTCGGGCTGGATTTTTTAGGACCGATCTCACCTCTTGGCAGAACCCCTTTACATAAATTTGTCCTTCCTTGTTTTACTTTGGCGTCACACTTGTTGCTGTATGAAAACATGTTCGGCTCACCCAGTTTCTCTCTATCAATTCCCTGAACAACCTTTTGCTCTGCTTCATTGGAAATGGCATTAGAGGTGTGGAAGGGTAAAGTCCTGAAAGTGTCCGGTTCGACCTATCCAGATATCGGCATTCTGGCGTGCAGCTCCTTGGGGCATGTCGACAAAAAAAATCCAGGTCTCCAGCACACGTGTCAACATGGCTAATGTCGTTTTCTCCTTTAATTTGTCGCCTGTCCGTATGTGCAGACGGTAGACTGACTTTAGTGATTACCACCGTGTCCTCCATGAGAAACCTGGTGTCCGATGAGCATCGATCAGACAGGTATCCAGCTGCCTGTTACATTCAGGGCTTTTTTTTATTGTCGAGTGAAACTTCAGACACTGCTGTCTGTCAAATGTGGTCTCTGGAAGTGACATGGCCAATCTCTGACATAATACTCAACCTGTCTCTCTGCGGTCCCATGAAGGGGCTGTCATGCTTCAGCAGGCCGGATAATTATTTCCCTCTTATCCCTCCTTGCCAGGGCCAATCCACGTCTTCAATAGAGGGTAGGGCCTGCACCACTTCCCATCACTTCTCTCTGTTCCTTTTCTTCTCCATCTCTCTTCTTCCATCTGTTTCACTTCACCTCACTCTTTGACTTCAAGACCCCCTTTTTTTTTCTTTCTGGCTGTCTTTATATCATTCTCTTTCTTTGTCTGTATCCTGTCTGGGAACAGATTTGCTCGGTGAAAATGTATCCTTGTACCAGTAATTCTTTGTGTTAAAGTTTCCGCAAAAGATTATAAAATATTCAATTTTCTTTAATGCGCTAGGTATTGCTCATATGATATCCTCACTCATTGGTATCAATTCTTTGCACCATATCGTCTTCTTGGAGGCTCTGATTCTCCTGTCTGCTTTTGATACCAGACGCTTGTCCAATATGAATGCACCAGGAAAATAAAATACCGTAATTTCACGACCATTAGGCTCACCGTACGAAATGGTGCAGTCTCAGTTATGTGCGCCATTGCTGTATTTAACACACACATAAGGCGCACCGTACGAAAAGGCGCAGTCTCAGTGACACACCGCCTTACAACAACACACACGCAAGCATGCAAATGTGCGGATTAAAAAATAGATCAGGAGCAAAACTGAGTTTGGTTGTGCTTTATTTAAGTTGTAACGATACTAAACAAGCACATTACCAGTAATAGTCTTTATTCAAATCCGTCAAAGTCCTCATCCTCTGTTTCGGAATCGAACAGCTGCGCAAATTCCAACAGAGCAGGTACACTTCACTCCTCGTTGTCAAAGTCACTGTCTGTACTGTGCGGCTCCTCAGAAAGGATACCAGCTTTTGCGAAAGCTCGGATAACGGTACCAGCAGACACGTTAGTCCAAGCATCTACAATCCATTGACTCGTTAATGCTGAAATTTCTCGCGGCGGCTCGATTCCCATGTTCCTCCACGTAGCTGATTGCCTTCAGTTTAAACTGAGCGTCATAAGCGTGTCTCTTTGCCATTTTCAGGGTTAAAACAGCAATGTTGTGCATACAGCACATACCTTTTTTATACACAATCCACGCCCACACTTCACTCTTTAACGTTCTCATGCCTTTTCTTTCAGGTCCGCCTCGCCTCACGGGCACCGCTTTTTCTTTTAGGTCCACCTTTTCTCACACAGAAGGCGCACCACACGAAAGGGCGCACCGCTCATTTTGAAGAAAGTCTAAGACGTTAATATGCGCCTTATAGCCGTGAAATTACGGTAAATGAAGGTCAGATTGGAACTGGATTTCTTGCGTAGCAACTTACTCCTGACGCTCTTTCGAGATATGCTACCTCATCGCGATGAGGAATTCCGCCTTTACATTCATGCCACCTTGTTAAAAAGCATCATGAGTTTGTACAGTAACGCCAGGTAGTATAACTCAATAGATAGCTCATACAGACTCAACGTCGCTGTTTCACATTGGTTCCATAAGACTTTGTAAACAAACAAACACGGCCTTCCAAAAGCCGGTGATGGTCATACAGGCTGTCTTCAGGACGATAAGACGGAACAATAGCCCTTAACACCCATCTCCTACCATCCTTCTTTTTCTGGTATCTGCTCTTTGCTAACAAAAGAAACATGATTCTCCTCCTTTTTTTCCTGCGGTGAGATTAGCCGTGCTTAACGGGGATATGGGTGTGTAAATGTGTATTTTGTGATTATTCAACTACACACAACTCGTGAGGAGGAGCATTGCAGAATGGGGAGGAATACAATGCATTTGTTGTCCCCTGGGTTTGACTTTGGAGGAGAAAAGTACATCATACTCGCTAGTTGCTGTGTCAGCTCTGCAGAAGTGAGAAAAAAGACCGTCTTTAACGTACAGTTTTTGCTTTTCAAATCATTTGATCACGCATAATCACAAGACACGTTTGTATTCATAGCAGCTGTATACTCAGACCTTTTTGCCAAATGTGACTCTGGGAAAAGCGTGTAGAGGTTTATGTGAGCACGACAAATTGCCCGAGTTCTATTTCTTTCTTTCTCAAATGCAGTTTGTGGAGCATGTGAAAGGAGGCAGAAAAGCCTGTTTCTGCTCTTAAAGTCTCTTTTTTTCAGATGCAGAAGAAGACCTGGCAGGGCACTGGAATGTCTGCAGCATATTTTTCCAAAGTTTAAATAATTTTACCTGCATCGTGATCGAAAGTACCAGTTTTCACCGGAACTCTGAAAGAACACACAAAGATCCTTAAAAAAAAAAAGAGGAACATTATACCTGGTGGCTTTATACCGAGCTCTGATGAAAGAAATCCACCCTGCTGCCAACTGTTCACCTAAAAGGAAAGAGGTTATTCTTCTCTTAAAGTAGGCAAAATGCTTTTGTGATGTTGCTGATTTGAGACGGATTGAAACATACGGTGCCATTTCATACGATTTTAGAGATACTGAAAGCTTAAATGGAAGTGAAGACTTGATTGGGACTGATATCCAACCAGGAAAAGTGACCTTAAATGTGGTTCCTGAAATATTAACTCTATACAACCCAGTCCTATGGTGTGAAGAATAGATTTTCTTTTTTAAAAAAAGCCGAACACAAAATGACTAATTTTGTGCGTTTAAAATTTCCATCTTTAATCTTTCGATTTTAAGTTTCAAAATGATAATGAAGCAGGTTTTTTTATTTTTTTTTTATCTTAAAGTCAAGATTTATAATGTTTTCTTGGAACACCGTCCTTTTTTTATCAAATCTTTTTTTTTTTGCAGGCTTATCTTCCTGCAGGGAGAAAAACGAGCCGTCGGTTGAACTTTCTTGTAATAAAAAACAGCATGAACACAAATAACAGTATCCTTTTAGAAAAGTACATAATGTTGAACTCACTTTTTTACCAAAGAGGAAAAAAAAAAAGGACATTTCAGCAAATTGTAACTTGGCGTTTTTCATACTTACATTTCTTCTTTCTAAAAAAAGAGAAATATGCGTTTACATTTGTACAAGGCAGCATAAATCATGTCTTATGTAACCTTAATGTATTACGGTGTCAATAGGAGATGCATGAATGGAAGAAATATGGTTCTTCCCCATAGAGACAGAGCTGAAAAATGAGCTGTAGATGGGCTGAAAATGAACTCCTTTTAGTTCCCCTGAAACATGGCGTTTAAATCTCTGCTGCCCTCCAGTGGGACACGGTGTAGTTGTGGTTGAGAATGTGGGTTTAACAGCAAACCTCTGTGGTTGGAAAGGGAAACCTAAACCACCGAAAATGTCGTTCTGCACAGTCTCTTGCATAAAGGATAAAGTGTTTCCCGGTGATGCTGTGACACAGTTTGCTGCAGAAACATCCTGAAATCTGTGTTCTTAATGTGCTGGTACTTTTTGGATAATAGGTGAATACATTTTTTTATTATCACTATTTTTACATAACTTCATAGGGGTATTTTGACCCTGCGGGTCAGGGACAGGGTCCTGCCCCAAGTGGAGGAGTTTAAGTATCTCGGGGTCTTGCTCACGAGTGGGGGAAAGATGGAGCGGGAGATCGACAAGCAGATCGGTGTGGCATCAGCAATAACTAGGACGCTGCATCGGTCCGTTGTGGTAAAGAGAGAGCTGAGCTGAAAAACAAAGCTTTCAATTTACAAATCGATCTACATTCCTACCCTCATCTATGGTCACCAGCTGTGGATGGTGAGTGAAAGAACAAGATCGTGGATACAAGCGGCCGAAATGCGCTTCCTCCGCAGCGTGGCTGGGCTCTCACTCAGAGATCGGGTGAGGAGCTCTGCCATCTGGGAGGAGCTCGGTGTCGAGCCGCTCCTCCTCCAGGTCGAGAGGAGCCAGATGGGGTGGTTGGGGCATCTGGTCGGGATGCCCCAACCATGAGGTGTTTTGGGCACATCCCACCTGGAGGCGCCAAAGGGGCAGACCCCGGACCCGCTGGAGAGACTATGTCTCAAAGCTGGCCGGGGAACGACTTGGGATCCTTCCGGGTGAGCTGGAGGATGCAGCCTGGGATACCTATTTGAGGCTGTTGCCCCCGCAACCCGACCCCGGAACAAGCGGAAGATGACGGAAACGAACAAAATTATTTTTACACACTTACTTAATCTCTTAACAGAAAAATTTGTGCGCTGCATTACACCGCAGCAGGCTGCCACAACGGCAGCAATGGTGGAAGATCAGGGTTTTAGGTGTCTTCCTCAAGGACTCCTAGATATGAGCTCAGTGGGATTCGATCCCTCAAGCTTTCAGTCCAACGGCAAACAATCTTCCATTAAAATATCACCTCCCCCAAAACATAAGGGACAGTTTGATCTACGAGATGCCTTAATGAGTTCAGTGCTCTGTCAAAAAAAGTTGTTTGTGATCAGGTTGAAAGTTTGCATTTATTACGCACACATTTGTTTAGAAAGTCATCTGATATTGTAATTAAAGATGATGCAAAATAAACTTTTTGGGCTTTTTATAAGTTATCCTCAAATCACCTCCAAGTCATCCTCTGTTTCAAACTTTAGTATGCAGGTCAAAATTTTATGGAAACAAAAGGAAATAATGGACTTATCCTACTTTGTAAAAGTAGTTCAGGTTAAGGGATATTTATATGACCCACTTTGGAATTCTTAAGTGTGCATCTGACATGATTTAGCCACCTACACTCACCCAAGTCTTGTTGGACATGTCCACCCCCTTTTTGACAACACAAGCCATCTTGCCAGGACTACTTCTTGTAAGACGAGTGCATTTGGAGATGAGTTAAGCATATCTCCAAATGCTTTATTGCGTGTTGGCCTTGCTTCAGTGACTTCAACTATCTGCAGATTTCCATCTCTCTTTTATATTTGTTGTAATAGAAGATTGTCAGCATGAATGTGCAGCTAATGTTACGTCATCGTTCCGTTGTCTTCCGCTTATCCACGACCTGGGAAGCCCAGGTTTCTCACACCTCAGCTGTATCCTCCAGCTCATCCGGGAGGATCCTGAGAACATGACCGGCCAGCTGCGAGACATAGTCTATCCAGTGGGTCCGGGATCTGCCTCTGGGTCTTCTCCTGGTGGGACGTGCCCGAAACACTTCACCAGGGAGGCGTTCGTGAGGTAGCTTTGCCAGATGCCCGAACCACCCCATCTGGCTTCTCTCGACCTGGATTAGCAATGGATGTACTTCCTGCTCTTCCCGAATGGCAGAATTCCTCACCCCATCTCTGAGTGAGAGCCCAGCCACCCGGCAGAGGAAGCTCATTTCAGCCGTTTGTATCCGCGATCTTGTTCTTTCGGTCCCCACCCACAGCTGGTGACTATAGGTGAAAGTAGGAACGTAGATCAACTTGTAAATCGAAAGCTTTGCTTTTCAGCTCACCTCTCTCTTCACCACGACAGATCAACACACCATCTGGATTATTGCGGATGCCACACCGATCTGTCTGTCGAACTCCCGCTCCAACCTTACCTCACATGTGAATGTTTCCTCCAAGATCTCCGAAGTTGTTAGGGGGGAAAAAGTGTTCCTATTTGAACAGTGTTTACATGTGCAGCAAGTTTGTGTTTATTGTCAAATAACATCTGGGTTTTTGGAGAAAAACTGTCTACTCACCATCTTTTGTTTGGACATACGGCTTTGGTTTCCTTTCATCCCCCCCAAAAAAATGTACATTTACTACCCTATCTATTGTTTGTGATTGTATGTGAGGAAGTATTTGTTGTAACCCACATTCCCACCAGCTCATTGGTGTGTCCTGGAAACACAGACGACAAATAAATGTACCTCACAGCTTTGTCTTGTGGCTGGGTTCCCACTCAGAGATAGAGGGAGGAGCTCTGCCATCCGGGAAGAGCTCGGAGTAGAGCCGTTGGTCCTCCAGGTCAAGAGAAGGCAGATGGGGTGGTTTGGGCATCTGGTGAAGATGCATCCCAAGTGCCTTGCTGGTGAGGTGTTTCAGCACGTCGTACCAGAAAGAGACCCAGAGGAAGACCCCAGACTCGCTGGAGAGACCATGTCTCACAGCTGGTTGGGGAACACCTCGGGATCCGGGTGAGCTGGAGGATGCAGCCAGGGTGAGAGAAGGCTGGGCTTCCTTTCTGAGGCTGTAGCCCTTGCCTTAGACAGCAGACAACAGACCGAGCTTTGTCTTAAGAATGATGGTCAATTTACAAAAAAATTACATTAATAGCAACATTTTATTCATTTTATTTTTACTCACTCTATTCATCCCTCATCGGGGAAATTTGTGTGCTGTACTCCTACACCGCAGCAGGCTGCCCACAATGGCGCCAATGGTGAGAGAAACGGAGGGTTAGGTGTCTTCTCCAAGGACCCAAGACGTGCACTCAGTGGGATGCGAACCTGCGAACTTCCGATTGACTTCCGGTTCGCGGGCAAACGCTCTAACCACGAGTCACCATCTCCGCAGTTTATATTTACAGTTTACAAATAATATTTAAAAAAAAAAAAAAAAAAAAAAAAAGGAATTACTCTATTCATCCCTCCCGGGAAAATTTGTGTGCTGCACTCCTTACACCGCAGCAGGCTGCCCTTCGATGGCGCCAATGGTGGGAGAAGCGGGGGTTAGGTGTCTTCTCCAAAGACCCTAGACGTGCTCTCTGTGGGACGCAAACCCGCGAACTTCCAGTCCGCGCGCGAACACTCTAATCACTGAGTTGCCATCTCCTTCCTTAAAAAAAAGGATGCTGATTATTAAATGATGATATTTATAATGATGAAGATGATATTGATACTGATACAGATGATTAAATAAAATATTAACAGTTAATATTCAACTGTTTTATTAAAACACAAAGATTAGAAATAAAGCTTTTGCGATTTTGAATTGTTGGATTTTTATTTCTAAAACTCTACCAAAATGATTGCAACGACCTCCCAACAAGAGTTCATTTTTCAACAATTTTAATACAAATGTGGTTTTATTAAAACATTTTGTTTGTCATGACTTTAACATTCTTCAACCAGCTATGGAATGAATAATGTAGAGACACACAACGTAGTATCCAAGAGAATATTTATTACCTTAGCTTTTTTTCACTATTGCACATTAAAATGTAAGTCTTTTTTCGGTCTTGCTTATTCCTGATAAATCTCTCGTTTTGGGGGGTTGTTTTTTGCAATCCAGATCCTTGCATAACAAACTCAATCAGTTTGAAACATTTCTCTGCTCGCTGTGTTTCCTGTGTGATTCTTTGTGCTGCGGCCCACATCTGGGTTTTTTTTTGTTTTGTTTTTCACCCTCTCTCTGAGTCTTGTATCATTCTCTGATGTACACGAGGTGATGCTCATTTGGATAGCATGTCGAGGACAATGCCATGGCTGTCGCTCTGATAGCGATCCAAACCCTTGATCTTCTCTTCCTGTAAACATCATTACCACACACAGAAAACATACACACGCACAACTGGCCACGCACACATGTGCACACACCCCACACAGGCTGCTCGTCCAAACCGGCGCTGACAGATTAGCAGTGATTATAAACAAACATGGAGGATTAATCCTGTGTGCTCTAAGTCTACTTTTCCACTGTGCTAGTCAGGCTAATTACAGGCTAGATTGTTAGTGTAATCACACACACGCTAGCTGCCTCTGTTCTCTGTTTAAGCGATATCGATGTCTGTCGCCAACTCTGGGAAAGTTTCGGACATGTTTTACAAAGAGCTTGTCAGACAGCTGAAGTAAACATGGTGCACATGATGAGTTGGTTTGAAAAAACATAAATTTATTTGATTATCGCTGGATGGAAATCGAGCCACATTTCACACCTAGTAAATAGTAATAATGAGCTCATTTAATTTTTCTGCATTTGAAACTTATTCTTACTTTCTGTGGGGTTTTTTTCACATATGATGTATTTTATCTTATTATCTTAAGATGCTAATTGGAACTAAAGTTGAAGATATTATTTTGCCACCAAAATTTGATGCATCCAATGTTCAAGTAAATTTAGAAGAGTTTCAGCCAAAATTAAAGGGAAAGTGTACAAAACCGTGGTGAGACCGGCCATGCCGTTTGGTCTAGAGACAGTGGCACTGAGAAAAAGATAAGAAACAGAGATGGAGGTAGCAGAGATAAAAATTCCGAGGATGTCTTAGGGAGTGACCAGGATGGACAGGATCAGAAATGAGTATATCAGAGGAACAGCACATGTTAGAGGTTTTGGGGATAAAGTCAGAGCGGCCAGACTGAGATGGTTTGGACATGTGCAGAGAAGAGAGAGCGAGTACATTGGCAGAAGGATGCTGGATTTGAAACCACCAGGAAAGAGGCCTAGCGGAAGACCAAAGACTAGGTTCATGGATACAGTGAAGCGTGACCGAAGAGGATTCAGCAGATAGGGTTAGATGGAAGAAACTGACTTGCTGTGGCGACCCCTGAAGGGAAATGCCGAAAGTAGAAGAAGAAGATTATGAAAGGGGTCATTTATTTGGAACTGGATGCTATATTAATATTTTAAGCCGAATAACCAAACAAAAACTATAAAATTTGTACTGTTGTTTGACAAAAGTGAAAACCTTCTACATCTAAAATGTGTTTCTTTCACAGGTTGAAGCCATCCTGGTTAACATTTTCGGAGGGATTGTAAACTGTGCCATCATTGCCAATGGAATCACCAAAGCCTGCAGAGAGCTGGAGTTGAAGGTCCCGCTGGTTGTCCGACTTGAAGGTAAAACTGTACCTGATTGTTTTAAGATGAACATAGAGACATCTATGACGTCACACTGATCTTTCATTTCAACAGGAATAAAAGTACATGATGCTAGCCCCAAAAGCCACAACATAGAAGCAGGCTCACTGATTGGTCCCTTCTCGCTTATAACGACCACCGTTTGCTTCATGTTTTCTGCATCTCATCCCTCTTCTTCGTCAACCTTTTCCATTTCTCTCGCTCCTGAATATTCCCATCCGGCAAAAACAAGCCACAAAAAATACAGACATTTAGGATATAACACAAAATATTTATTTTATCTTCTGAACTGCTTATTCCTAATCGAGTCACAGAGGGTACCAAAGCCTATCCCGGCTGATTTCAGGCTAGAGGCAGGGTATACCCTGCACAGGTTGCCAGTCACATAACCATCCACACACACTCATTCCTAAGGGCAATTTCACAGTGACCAATCAACCTAACATGTATATTTTAGGAGGGTGGGAGGAAACCAGAGTACTTGGAGAAAACCCATGCATACACGGGGAGAACATGCAAACTCCACACAAAAAGGCCAGTGTTTCAAGCCTCGCTCCCACTCCAGGACTTGAATCCATGAATTTCTTTCTGTGAGGCCACTGTGCTAATCACTGCGCCACCGTGTTGCCCCAGGATGTAACATATAACATTAAAAAATAAAATAATGCTTGTCATGATCAGCACATGGTGCTGACCCCAGTAGAGTAAATCTGTCCTGCAATACCTTACTTATAGATCACCATTCTGCTCATATGATGCTGGGCAAGAGAGGGTTAAAAATAAACAAATACATTTTTAAAACCATAAAAACTTTAACACATCTTGTAAAAATCTAAGCTTGCTGCCGCTGACAAGTTTGATCATTTTAAACCAAACAATTCTGAGCTCCACATTTCTAAAAAAAACACAAACCTCTTTAAATGACACAGACTAAAAAATGTCTTATAAATAGTTTGCTGCTCGTTTAGATTTTATTCTTTGATTTCCTCTTGTTTCGAGCATAAAAAAGACCACTGTAATCAACGTGATCCTCCCCATGAAACAAAGTTAAAATATCTGCATGCATGAAATTATACACATTCTTTACTAAGAAAAAGGCAAACTTTGGAGTGGAAAAAAGAGATAAATCAATGTTATTGTTTGATCTAGAGACAGTGGCACTGAGGAAAAGACAGGAAACAGAGATGGAGGTGGCAGAGATGAAGATGCTGGGGATCTCTCTTAGAGTGACCAGGATGGACAGGATCAGAGGAACAGCACATGTTTTGGAGATAAAGTCAGAGAGGCCAGACTGAGATGGTTTGGACATGTGCAGAGGAGAGAGCGCGAGTACATCGGCAGAAGGATGCTGGATTTGGAACCACCAAAAAAGAGGACTAGAGGAAGACCAAAGAGGAGGTTCATGGATACTGTGAAGGAAGACATGAAGATAGTTGGCGTGACCGAAGAGGATGCAGCAGATAGGGTTAGATGGATAAAAAACTGACTTGCTTTGGCGACCCCTGAAGGGAAATGATGAAAGAAGAAGAAATCAATGTTATTGGAAATATATTTTACTCGAGAAACAATTTTAAAAGTAAAAATTGTCGTAGTTCCATTAACACACACATTCACACCTCGGGATAAAGATGCTAACGGCGTAACGATTTGTTCCAGTTACAAATCTGAGCATCGCAACATTTTTAATGGATCAAATAGGATAGAAAATGTTAAAACCAGGAAGGAAATTGAAGGACATTTAAATAATCTTTTGTAGATGATCGTATGCTATAGTAAAGCTGTGGATTTAGAGCAATGAACATAGCAGACAGTAAACGGTATGGTACTCCGTCCTCGTGAAAGTGTGTACATCCGCATTGTAGAAGTGTACGATGTGTTGATTATGAGTAATGGCTACACTGTTTAGGGAGAAGAGATCATCACAGGTCCCAGCACACACTCCTGTAAGAAACACAAAACTTGATCAGAGCGACCGCCCAGAGAAGTGCAGAACAGAGTATTTAATTCTCCCAATTTCTTTCATTCTCTATCATACGCTGCACTTATAAAACGGCTTCGTTTTAATCTTCCTGGAGTCTTCCTTGTTTGAAACTCGGGGTAAGAATGAGGATGCGCCGCAGGCATTGGAGCAGATCCATCTTCATTGTGGCCCCAAATGTCCCTGAAAGAACGGCCGAGCATTTCTCATACATGTCACATTCTGCTGCTTCTGTTATTAGCAGCAGCCTGGCTAACAGTTCAGACTTCACTGATTGGCTGACCTTTCACCTGAATATGCAAATCAAACCTGTTTTACTGTGTGTGTGCACGAGAAAGAGGGAGAAATGGCAGCTGTGACTCGCTGAGGCAGCTCGGAACCAGTTAGTGGTTTGCTTAATAGACAAAGTTCTGGGAAGACCAGGTGTGTGTGTGAGAAGTCTTCACACTCTTCTCTGACAGTTTCGGAATGCATAATGATGCTTTTGGACAGACAAGTAGTAACATGTCACTTTTTTTTTCTTCAATAATTGAATTGTCACAATAGTAGAAAAGAAGAAGAAAGCTTTGGTGTGAGATTTCCACTTTTTCTGCTGAATAAAACCACACACACACTGTGTGAGCCGACTGGGCCGAACAGAACCAACACCACTGTATTTCTAGTATTTTTCTGTCTGATTAAACCAGGACTCATCTGCTGTGTAGCAGGTCAGCCACGATAAAAGATCCAAACACATTTTCCTAGCCGGGGTCTAATCCAAACCTTAGTTATGGGTCATTACATCCTAGGCTGCAGTCTAGCGAAGCGGATTGGTTCAAAATCAATCAGCTCAGCCTGCTAGGCGGCCAGTGAGAACGGCCCGGCGCTCTTCAACAGGATCAGAATGGATTAACAGACACACTTTTAATTGGAAAGGCTCCTTTTAAAGAGCTGGCTTGATTACGCTGGCAGAGAGTTATGTATTCCCAAACGTGGAGAAGGAAAGCCACGTGCGTTAAGGCAAGAATATATTAGTTGACATAAGAAGTGAATGAATCTAAAAGTGGCCATAAGCTCCGGCTTTCACACTCACGGTCATCGGTTGCATAATCATGTGATGGATTCAGGCCAAGCAGGAAATAAAGACAGCCATGTTTTTTTTTTTTGGCTAAAGAAATGTCTGTAAAGCAGAGCTGTACTGCCCTCTCTGGGTGCACGGGGAACAGACTTCTTGAGTCTGTGGAGAAATGATCTTTTCAACCAGTCTTTAGGGTTCAAAAGGTAAAGGTGCGGGTCTCCATCATAGTATATGTGAATTAATTCATAACACACCTGCTGCTCGAATAGTGGCCCGAATACTGGAAGACGTATGCACAAAATCAGACATGTATGGATAAAAAGGAAAACCATTTGGTGTGTTTTTGGTGTGGGAATGAGATGTAAAGATGGTAGAACCTTCCAAAAAGTTGATTTCACATGAAATGCCCTTTTAAAACTGGATAAATTAGACATAATAATAATTGCCGGGACACGGTGGCTCAGTAGTTAGAGTGGTTAGAGCATTCGCCCGTGGACCAGAAGTTAATCGGAAGTTTGCGGGTTTGCATCCCACTGAGTTCACGTCTAGGGTCATTGGAGAAGACACCTAACCCCTCGTTTCTGCCACCATTGGCGCCGTCTTAGGCGGCTGCCTGCTGCGGTGTGGTGCAGCACACAAATTTCCCGGTCAGTGATTAATACAGTATGTTTTGGAAAAAAAATGGTACTGTATTGATCCTTCGTGGGAAAATTTCTATGCTGCATTGCACCCCAGCGGGCAACCATGACGGCACCAGTGGTGGGAGAAACTGGTGGTTATGTGTCTGCTCTTGGGACACTTATGCATGGGTTCATTGGGAATCAATTGCAATTCTTTGGCCCAAAGATGGCGATTCTACCACAGAACTATGCCTCCCAATCAATCCTCAGTCAAAACTCGTCTTCTAGTGCAGGGGTGGGCAAACTTTTTGATTTGCGGGCCACAATGAGTTCTAACATTTGACAAAGGGGCTGGAACAGGAGCAGATGGATGGCATGCTTTGGTAACCGCTAGATTTGACCGATAGAAGGGCGCGCTAGATTTTAAACAAGCTTGCTAAATGTTACATCAAGCATTAAATTTCAAATCTAATGCACTAGGTCTAAAATCTAGTGCAATAGCACTTAGAAACGTACATTTAGCGGCACTCGGTTTGCAATTTAAGCACTTAATGTAACATTTTGTTTGTTTTAACATCTAAAACGTTTCTTAACGTATGTGTATTGGGCTCGATGGCTTTCCATATCATAGAGTGCGCCATCTATTGAGGAAACATCAGAAGTACACGGGAAATAAAACGCGTGACAAAGTTTATTTAATTTTTTCAAGTTCGGTGGGCTGGACGAAAACGTTTAACGGGCATCATGTGGCCCATGCCTGTTCGAGTGTGTACCTCATAAGAACCATGTTTGTAGTTTCCATTTCATGGGGGCAACAACCTCGGACAGGAAGCCCAGGCTTTTCTCACACCGGCTGCATCCCCTAGCTCGTACGGAAGGATCCTGATGCGTTCCCTGGCCAGCTGTATGACATAGAATCTTCAGCGGGTCCAGAGTCTCCTCTGCTTCTCCGCCCGGTGGGACGTGCCGGAAATCACCTCAACAGTGAGGCACTCAGGACGCATCCTAACCAGATGCCCGAACCACCCAATCTGACTTCTCCTGATCCAGAGGAGCAACGGCTATATTCTGAGCTCCTCCCGGATGGCAGAGCACCTCATTCTAACTCTGAAAGAGAGCCCAGCCACCCTGCAGCCATCATGTTTATAGTGCTTTTTAAAAGTGGATCATTGTTAGTCGATGCTTTAACTCCACACCCAATCTGTCTCACAAACAGAAACGTTAAAACTATTCTCCAAATGTCTGTGGAAAAACACAGGCTGCCTCTGCCTGAAATTTATCCAGTCTTTAATTAAAAAGCAATGTGAGATCTCGGAGGCTGAAATTGCTCCTTCAGTCTTGTCAGTGTCATTAGAGCTTAGACGGCCATCTGTTGCAGCTGGAAACCTCACCTCACTCTCAGATCTCACCGTGTTTTTTTATCCAGTTTGTAGCTTATGCAAAAAACATATTTTGTCCCAACTGAACTCATTATCTAATTTTTTAAGCACATAAAATCAAATCCAGAAAGCCTTGCAGACAGACTGAGAAACAGAGTGTCAAACTTTTACCATCAAAAATTTGTTTTTTCTGAGAGGTTTTTCTGAGAGTTGGAGGTTGTCTTTCTTTAAACAGCAGTCTAGACGGTTTAAAAAGACTTGAAGACTGGGTTTAATGACCAAGCAGAAGATGAAAGAAGAAAAGCATCATCTCTACATCCCGGCCATTTCATGTCTGACACGTAGCAGCAGGGTTCATTCATTTTCGACAGTGGAGGAAAAACTCGCGCTGTAAGACGCTGATTATTTTGAGGATTAGTAAGCAGAGCCTGAACTGTGAAATTCTGTTTTTATATACCCAGAATTTGAGGTCACTGAGTTGGCAAACTTGTAGTGTTTGACTCAGTGTTTTGGGATGTTTTTTTCTTTTGGCTCTAACTCGATCATGACAGGATTTAAGAGGTTGTTTGCGTTTTGTTATTAAGATTTTTGGGTTTTGTGCCTCTAAAATCCTAAAATTAGATGTTATTTAACAGGTTTTGGTGCCACTGGCAAAACGTAACGCTTGAAACTAAATAAAATGTCCAATTAAATGGATTTAAAATGCTATTTTTAATCATTATTTAAAATTAAAATCCGAAAACTAGACTTCTTGTTTTGATTTTGCACACTTTCCTTTTTATCAAAAAACTTTTACATTTGTCTGATTGGTCCGTCGGTGTGTGGTAGTTTGTGGGTTCTCTGCTTTGATATGTGACTGATGTAAACCTGTACAGTGTGTACGCTGCCGCTCTGCTGCTAACTAACCAGGATAAGGTGCGACACACCGCCACAATCCAAGTCCAGGCAAATTGATTCAGAAAATGAAATAAAGAAGAAAAATGAAGCGTTGCAGGCTTTACTCTGTCAATCCTGTCTGGGTATTACAAATAGATGAAGATTTTTAGAGGAGCGGAGTTTTAATGGTTAGAAAATAAATTTAATGAAGGTATACGTGAAGAAATTTAACGGAGGACCTGAATTACTTAGTTTCTCATCGTATCCAGACTTTGTTCCTCCAAGTTTGCTGAAATAATCTCAGCTTTACAAAGTAAATAATTTGTAGATTAAAGTCACATTTACACTTGTTTTGGGGATACAAAGTGGCTTCAGAGAAAGAAAGTTGGGGGTTTGAGTCCCAGAGTGGGG
This sequence comes from Neostethus bicornis, assembly GCA_902685375.1. Lineage (NCBI taxonomy): Eukaryota > Metazoa > Chordata > Actinopteri > Atheriniformes > Phallostethidae > Neostethus > Neostethus bicornis. The sequence goes on along the minus strand of LR738557.1, from coordinate 16,787,977 downwards.
GCAAGGCTTGAAACACTGGCCCGTCTGTGCAGAGTTTGCATGTTCTCCCTGTGTATGTGTGGGTTTTCTCCCAGCCTCCAAAAACATACATGTTAGGCTAATTGGCCTCTATGAAATGGCCCCTAGGAATGAGTGTGTGTGTCGATGGTTGTCTTTATGTGTGGCCCCGCAATAGACTGGCGACCTGTTCGGGGTGTCTCCTGCCTATTGCCTTAAATCAGCCGGGATATTCTGAATGTCGTGGATTTCGGTATCGTATTTGGACAAATTGCTTGTGGTTCCACTTTTACATGAAAATACTTTATTGCACTTTAAACAACGTGCGTTGTCGGCATCAATTTAGGTAAAATAAAGACAAACACGAAGATGCACATTCTGCCATTACGCCTCGCTCGACTTAAAAATTTGCGTGTGTGTAGCAGCAGCGCACGTGCGCACCGCCCTTTCACGAGTGAGGGAGCAGAACTGGAACCGATAGTGGATCCATTTGGACTAGCGCTTATCGGTCGGGGTAATATGACGGTCGCGGAACCGGTTCCGAAAAAAAAAACGGTTCACGGAACCCATCCCTACTGTTAAAGTGAATTTTTGCAGAAATTTGTAGAATTTGACTCACGATGGCTAAAACAAAAAAAAAATGTTTATTGTGTTTTTATGGAGAAAAAAAATCACTTATCATTTTGCAATCTAACAGAAATTGGGAGTCAAAATTATTTAATTTCATAAATTAAATATATTACATCAGCTGGTCTATTAATCCTAATTTATGTCAAATAGAAGTCTGAACCTTCTTTTTCTATATCTTTTTTACGGATTACTTAATACATGAGAAAAACTGTTTATATATTTTTTTTTTCATGCATCAAATTATTAAAGAATTTTTATGTGGACTGAAAGTTGGTCTCTGGTGACACCTGGTGGCAGTATGTGAAAACACACATAACTACACACCGTTCCACCAACATGCAGCTCCTGTGAGCTACTAGTGCTCCCTGCTGCTCAATGTGGAACTGCAGGTAGACTTCACACACACAGGTGCAGATAAAGTAGCTCATAAATACACGACTGTTGTTTCACACTCCCATAGATGGGTTATTTCCTCCCCTCAGACTTCACCAAAATAACCCAGGTAGCATCTCATCACTATTTATGAAACAATGGGCGGAGTTTTCTCCACCGTGACTTTACCATTAACATACTGGTCTTGTAGGAATATCTGTTACACTACGTTAAGGTTTTAATCTGGGTTATTTAAACTAATGGGCCTGTTGATCGTCCTCACTGCTTAGCAGGAGACATCTAGAGCATCTTCTGACCAGAGACAGCCAGCCCTGTGCTGGTGTCTCTTTCCACTCTTATTCTAATTAATTACATCGCCGGATTGATTGTTTGGAGTGCGAGCTTGCAGAAAATGTGTTTGGAACGACTTATTCTCCGTCCGGACAAAAGAGATGAAATATTAGGCGTTAAGTGGCGCTGGTAATAGAATTCTTCATGAAAGGTCTATTGATCCGAGTGGCCGGGCCTCCGAGGAATTCACATGTCATGCAGCTTTAATTACACGCTGGCTCGAAGCACTGAGGTCGTCCTGCAAGCGTCTCACACACACACATTTAGAGTTAATCAGGAGGAATTCAGGGAGATTCTAATCATGCATGGACATTGGGATACCATCACACACACACACACACACACACACACACACACACACACACACACACACACACACACACACACACACTGCAAAGTATCTGTCTGCAGGTATTGATTTGGTATCTGTGAATTTAAAAAAATATGTGTTGAAATGATTTTTGAGTCATTTTAGTAACTAAAAAACTTAGAAAAAAATGTTAAAAAGGTGTTTCGGGAGTTTAAAATTTGATTCTGGGATGCAAACACACACGGTGTTCAATCTCTTTAGAGAAAAAAGTTTTAGGCATGAGACATTAGAAAATACTAAAATTTTAGAAATAATATTGCTTCACAAGTTTTTTAGAGCAGCAGGCAGCCATGACCCATCCAGGGGCACTTCGGCATGGGCCTAGTGAGAATCGAACTGGCTTCTCCTGGTCCAAGGATGGGCATTCTACCACTGAGGTATTATGCCTCCCTGTCATAATGTGGAGTTTAGGCCAAAAATATACCCTTGACACAACAGACAGGCTCAGATGAAAAAATCACAAGCATATTTATTAGATTGATAAAAATCCAAATAAAGAAGACAAAAACAGATAAACTAGGCAGGTTCTGATGTAGGAGCTGGAGCCAAAAACTGGAGAACAGGTCAAGCATGGTAAACAAACGATCTGGCGAAGAGTGTATCAAAAACTGATCCATTTATGCTGCAGCAGATGAGTTTCAGGTGTGACTTGTGCACACACACAGACAAGAAGGAGGGGGAAACGGGACACAGAGGGGGAACAGACTACTCCCCTGACACTCCCCTTATCAAGGTGGTGGACCGGAATTGACTGGGACATAAACACAGTTCCTTTATCGTCCAGCCGTCCTGATAGGTTATGCCGGTTCATGCCCCGAAATTTCCGAAAACAATTTTAAATGTTCAGAAATAAATGTAGAAATATTTAAAAAAATTACAATTATGGATAAATTTTCAAAGTGAGGAGATGAGAAAGTTTCTGTAAAGTTTGTATCTTTTTTCTTTCTTTTTTGAATGAACAGCTTCATTAAACTGATTTTCAGCCAAAAAATTAAATAATAGAGATGTCAGCTTTATTCAATTGAATAAATTGAAAAAAAATGAAAAAAAAAATGAATTCAAGTTAATTTGAAAAGTCCAAATTTCAATTTCATGCCATACCAGGGGTGTGGCAGGAGGAGGGGGTGGAGCAATGGGAGGATCCCGGTTCACCGTGTCAGACCTCTGAGATTTTTGTGTGCTCGTGGTCTGCCGGGGCGTGTCACCAACACCTGCTGCTCCTGACCTCCCTGAAGTCACGGGAACTCACACACTTACACACACACATTCTCCGTTGTTCACAAGCCAGCGTGTCTCTCAGATCAGCAGCCACTGCTCCACTGATGACCCAGAACTCTATCCATCTGTCTGCGTACACACACTGATTCCTCCGGAGGAATTTTACACCCCACCAGCTTCCTGCAAAGCAGCTTCAACCTTGTTAAAGGTCTCATCTCATGTTAAATCAACTTTTCAGAGTTTTTTACCTTCTAATAGGAATGTGTGGTCCTCGCGAATCAGCGCTTGCTACAACGATGACACAACTAGCTACAGCCATGATGGTTTTTACGTAGGAGAAAACATTTTATGTGCGCTTCTTTGGCCCTATTAATGAGTTTGGTGGAGGAGGATGGTGGGACAGTGTTAATTTTTTTACTTTTTCCAGGAAGGGGGGGTGATGAGCAATAGTCAAGCTTTCATACTTCAGTACCAAAACTCCACTTATGGTTGCTTACAATGAGTATCAAAGAGTTATTTTGCTGGAGTTGGACCGTATAGGATGTGTTTTTATGTCACCCAGTGTTCTGATGAGGTTTCTCTGTGTGTGGGTTTAGGAACCAACGTCCAGGAAGCCAAGCGGATCCTGACTGAGAGCGGTCTACCCATCACGGCTGCAGACAACCTGGACGACGCCGCCAGGAAAGCAGTGGCCGCCATTAACAAATAAGAAGGCGTGTCAATTCAATTTTATTTGTAGCCCAATATCGTAAAACAATTGTCTCAACGGGTTTCACATTGTAGATCGAAAAAAAAAAATCAAATGACAAGAGAAAAAATTGTCGATACACAAACACACAGTTAAAATCTAACCAAACGAAAGCTAACCAAGTGTCCTGCTGAAATCAGCGTGTTTTCACCTCATCACCATCTACACACCTACACATTAGAATTTATTCATAAAAATACATGATATTTTGTAACATCAGCCATTTCAAGCTTTTTTCTAATTTTCTACAAATTAGTCTCATTTAATCTCTTAAGATTTTTTTAATTCTCAGTGGATTTCTAACACTTACTGCATTCCATTTTCAAAAGAAAAATACACCATATTTTTTCAACTAAATGAGTAATTAGACATGACACCCATCATAATGCTGTCTTTGAAGTTTGGATTTTTATTTCTACTTTGCCTTATCAGGTGGATTCCCAGCTCTGATTGTCTTATTTAGGATGCAGTCCATCTTTTACGTGCCTGAGAAAAAAAAAACTTGAAGAATTTTGTAAAGTGAAAAAAAAAATCATGGAAACATTTTTTCTTAATCATGTTTTATAATAATGACTAAACATGTAAATGATTATTAGTCCATGTAAACTTTATGTAGATAATCTGAAACTATTAAAAAGAAATATTTCCTTACAAATCTGTCATATTTGTGTGTTTATCTGACTTTTGTTGTGATGTTGAAGGAGGAGGACCCAAAGAGAGGATTTATTTAACAGAAGTCAGGCAAAAGCATAGGATTAATCACAAAGAATGTATTTTTGTCCAAAAATATAACAGCGTTCAAAGATAAACTTGGTCAGGCATTCAGGCACGGTGGTGACAATGATGTCTGGAGTGATTACCGGTAAATAGGCACCAGAATCTACAGGTGTGTGTCATCAGTCTAATCATCCTCAGGCGTCCCTAATCAGGGTAATGAGGGAAGATCCAGGGCTCCCTCTGGTGGCAGGGGAGGGAATAATGACATCTATGTCCTTTTAAAATGTTTAGCGAGCAGCAGCTTTTCTTAAATTATTTTTGTTCACTTTTCTTTTCCAGAAAAAATGTGTTTAGCTGTGAAAGTCATGTTATTGTACAATTTTTGCTTTTCAGCCTGATCGAAACACAAAATAAGAAAAAAGAAAAAGACTTTCTGTATTTTATGTTTTTGCAGCATGTCGGTGCGATTCTGTTTCAGATGAAAAAAGATCTGCAAATATTTGATCTTTTTAAGAGTGAAAAGCTGATAACGTCTTCATCCGTGTGGGAGGAGAGCTTTTAAATTCGTTCTGATGGGTTCAGCGTCGTGTCGGAGGAATGAAATGCAAAACGACTTCGAGCTGAAGTGTCAATAGGAAATTGGAAAATGTCCAACTCATTTTCCACTGATGTGTCCACAATGTCGTCGTCTAAAGAGAGGTGCTCACCGAAAATACCTCACAGTGCTTTAACCATCAAAACCTGAACTGTTTGGATAGACTTTACACATATTTTTCTGACAAACATGACACTCATTCCCTACATCTTTTTTAAAGTTTGATTTTAAATCAAAACACAAAGATTACTTGCACAAAAATGACCATGTGTACTAGTCTAAATGTTTGTAAATTATTGGCATTTGATGGTTTTAAGTGACTTTTTGGGGTTTTTTTAAACAAGTTTGAAGAAAATTTGCTGTAGAAACATATGTCGTTTATAAGATTACGGTTTATCTATTTTAAACATTTACAAAATCAAACTTAGTTTTTTTCATCTGATTAACCTAATTATCAACCTTTTTACTTCAATTTTCTATTTCAAAGTTGAAATTGAAGCTTTCCTGCAGTAAAATGCCACTTTCTGATAATATTTTTCATTTCCGAGTTTACTAGTATCGTCAAACCTACGGCTTGGTGGTCAAGATCGACTCATCAGAGAAGCTGATGTGGCCGTCAGAAAAAGTAGTTGTACTTCTCTGCTAAGGCTTAAGGTTTTATGGTTTATTTGATGGTTTTTAAAAGTGTTAATGGTCTTGGGCCTTCTTTTTCATCTGACCTCCTTGTGACGTACGACCCCTGACAGACTTTGAGGTCTTCTCGTACCTGCCTTTTAGTAATACCAAATGTTAGAACAAAAACTCACGGTGAGGCTTTTTTCCAGCATTATGGTCCTTGCCTGTGAAACAGCCTGCCAGAGGAACTCAGGGCCGCAGAGTCTGTTCATATTTTTAAGAAGAGGCTGAAAACTCACCTTTTTAACATGGCTTTTACTTGATTTTTATTTTTTGCTTAAGATGACTTTATGTATTTCTTAAAATTTGGTTACGTTCCTATTTTTCTGATTACGTTTTCTGATTAATTTCTTCAATAATTTTAAACCGGTTTTACTGTTACTAGTTTTTCTCTATTGTTTTATTCTGTCTCTGATTCCAGTTTTTCCTCATAGGATCCTCCATCCCACCAGCTCTGCCTGCTCCGTCTTTGGGGCTTTCTCTGTGCGGGTCTGACTGGCCTAAGCGGTGCTTGTCCCTCACTTTGACCGGGTGGCTTCTGTGGAAGCCTGTGTCTCTTGGAGCTTGGTGGACCCCTGTGATTTTGGTCACTGCAGTCATGGCAAGCCCAACTCCTGGTGTGGATCGATCCCCAGTTATTATTTCCTCACAGCAGCACCAGGCCGGTTGTTTATTTTAATTTCACTTAAAGAGACAGTAGCTAGCGGTTCAGGTGAAAGCGTTGGACTAGGGAGATCTTTTTTAAATTAGATTAAAAGGATCTTCTTTAAATAAAACCTACAGAAGTGAACAGTCAAACCTTCCACAAAAAAATGCTCTTTTGGCACTTTAGGTCATAAAAGGTCAAAGAATAACAAAACGTCTACTGTTTGGAGAACTTCCTGTTTTTTATTGATCCGTCAAAAATATTATTAGAGGGATGAACTGATTTAGATTATTGATTTGGATTAATGTGTGACAGATTAAAAAAATGTCCATGCTTGACTGTGAAGCATCTTTTACTTTATTTTTTTACCCTCCACAGTTTGACATCTGAACTTAATCTCCTCCAATCACCTGCTTTCATTCTCTGTAATCAAGTTGAAGTGGACGTTGTCTCCAGAGAGCGGACAGGAATGTCTGTCCGATGTCTGAAACCTGTCACACACTGACATAGATTATCTGTCAGGCAATCTGAGAGGCTGCCTTCACTCAGGATCTACTAAGCCCCCTATGAAAGACTGAGTACTTTATAGAAGAGGAAAAACACAATTTGAGCTCTAAAAAATTGCAAACTTGTCCTCTTTTTGTAGGGTGTCAAACTCCGGTCCTCAAGGGACGGTGTCCTAAAGGTTTTCCATGTGTTCCTGGTTCAACACAGCTGGGCTACATAAAGGGAAATCAACAGCCAATCCAAATTTGGCACGTTGACTCACTATTTGTAGATCAGGTGTGTAGATACAAGAACACATAGAAAACCTACAGGGACACCGGCCCTACAGGGACTGAGTTTGACACCCCTGTTCTAAACGGATAGAGGTAAAATATTTTCACACGCACAAAAAAAAAAAAAACTAACAAATCTAAGGTGGTTTTCTATTTCATTCATGCATGTGTGAATGTCTCCACCTCTCGGACTATCAGCACAGGAGCTCCACAGGGCTGTGTCCTCTCTCCCCTGCTCTTCTCCCTGTACACCCTTCCTGCTCCCTGCTGCACCCCCAGCCATGACTCTGTCAAACTGATCAAGTTTGCGGATGACACCACCCTCATCGGGCTCATCTCTGATGGCGATGAGTCGGCCTACAGGATGGAGGTAGACCGGCTGGTGTCCTGGTGCAGCAACAACAACCTGGAGCTCAACGCTCAGAAGACAGTGGAGTTGATCGTGGACTTTAGGAATGTCACACCACCATTACCCCCCTTGCACTTCCAGACTCCCCCATCACCACTGTAGACTCTTTACGCTTCCTCGGCACTACCATCACACAGGACCTAAAGTGGGAGCGTCCATCAGCTCTCTGATCAGCACCCCATTATATAAATCCATTACCCCCCTTCTACTGACAGACTCCCCCATCACCACTGTAGACTCTTTCCGCTTCCTCGGCACTACCATCACACAGGACCTAAAGTGGGAGCGTCCATCAGCTCTCTGATCAGCACCCCATTATATAAATCCATTACCCCCCTTCTACTGACAGACTCCCCCATCACCACTGTAGACTCTTTCCGCTTCCTCGGCACTACCATCACACAGGACCTAAAGTGGGAGCCATCCATCAGCTCCCTGATCAAAAAGGCCCAGCAGAGGATGTACTCTCTATGGCAGTTGAAGAAAGCCAAGCTGCCCGCCCAGATGTTGGTGCAGTTTTACACAGCCATCATTGAGTCCATCCTTACCTCCTCCATCACCGCGTGGTACGCTGGAACCACAGCCAGGGACAAACATAGACTGCGGCGCATTGTGCGCTCCGCAGAGAAGGTGATCGCCTGCAGCCTTCCATCTCTCGAAGACCTGTACGTCTCCAGGACTCTGGGGCGTGCAGGTCGGATAGCAGCTGACCCTTCCCACCCTGGATATGGACTTTTTGAGAGACTCCCCTCGGGCAGGAGGCTCCGGTCCATTCGGGCCAGAACGTCCCGCCACAAAAACAGCTTCTTCCCTTCTGCCGTTGGACTAATGAATACTTTATAACCTGGATCCCCACATCTCTTAGTCACTTCCCTCTTGTCACTTTATTATCTTTATTATTTTCTATGACATTGCACTACTTTTCTTTTTCTTTCTGAGCACTCTTAGTTTTGTTAAAATTATTTTTATTTATTTTTTTTTTCACACCTGTATCAAAGCAAGTTCCTAGTCTCTGATATTCTTCATTGACATGACAATAAAAGCATTCTGATTCTGATGTTTGAACAATTTACAAGCTCCCCGTTCTGGTATTCAGAGTTGATATTCTTGGTCATGGATTTTGTTCTCTGCCACACCCAAATTCTAATGTAAGCAGGAAGTGTTTTATTGCACATGTTCTGCTCACGCTCAGTCCATTCCCACAACAGGAAGTGTCCTGTTTTATGCATGCACCAAAATAGTTACAAAAGCAAATATACACTAGCTTTGCTAATTTGATGCTTATTACATTGAATTTGCAGCCTCAAACAACATTTACGCTGTGTAGTGGTTGTGCCCAGGAGCTGGACTAACCGGGGATGAAAAGAGGTGGGATTTCAGTGTCAAAAACAGAAGTAAACAATAAAACCGCCATGTTTATCTAAACAGGCAATTAGATTGAAATTGTTACTCCTCAAAAGCACAAAACTCCTCTTTAACTTTCCTGGACAAAGTCAAGGAGACTCTTAAAAAGTCCTTCTGGTTATGTCTAACCATTTCTTTCCACATGCAGGATTGACACAGATTAGCAAAATAATGTTACAGGAAATTGTTTTGTTACTGAAATTTATTTGCAAGGTATTAATTTTAGCTTCTTTATCAGCTGGAGTCATCTGGAGCCAGAGAGCGTGTTCTTGTGCTGCAGCCAGCCGAGCCGTAAAAATGGGCTGAAGGCTTCAATAATTGCCTTATTTCATGCTCTTCCCTGCGTGTGTCAGAAATCTCCCCGCTGATGGATTGGACGGAGGAATTTAAGGCTTGTTAAAGCGGGCTTCTCGGCCCCCCGATATTGTTTAATTCAGTGTCAAGTTGGAGGTCAGAATGAAATGTGCACACTGATTTACCGGGCAAAATTAGTGCCGCTGCTTCATATAAATATAGATGAGGGGGAGTGAAGCTTTGGAGGTCAGTTTAAAGACTTCTATCATATAGCCCGTTGCTTTTAACTGGGCTTAATACCTCCAGAGGTGAGAAAAAGGAGGGGTGCTGTCCTTTAATTAAACCAAATTATGAAGCCATCAGAGTTTTCTTTTCCACTCCTGGTTGTTCAGCTTGTTTCGTTCCATCGTCTCTCCTTTTCCTTCTTTATGAAGTGTTTCTCTGAATGAATGTGAGAACAGTAATCGCCACTTCGTAGAAAACCTGATGCATGTGAAAAACTCAGTGGGGTCAAGGCCGTTTCTGTGGAACTATGGGATATTTATTGAGTCATTTGAAACCAACAACTATGAACATATTAGTTCATAAAAAAGCAATAGTGCTATGAATTGCCTCCAGCTATTGTGCTTCATTTTTCAGGGACAAGACGTTGCTCAATATTTGCAATTTTCTGCCTGCACATCTGTCGAGCAGGCGGTGGATAGATAAGGGTGTGACCAAGTTGTGTGTGCTGTAAATGTTTATGCTTCCAAACAAATTTCCCCCACATGGATTTCTAAATGAGAGGTTTTCTTTAAAAAATAACAACACAACTTGTTGTGAGAGGTTGTCAGCTGTTTGCTTTGGAACGACATCACTGTTCAGGTCGTAGGCCTTGGCTTCTGGATGAGCAGAAAAAATCCATTTCCCACTCTGTGAACTGTTGTCAGTGAGTCTGTAATTGAAGGACTTGGAATCGATTTGAATTACCTCGGCTGTCTCCAGAAACTGAACGAAGAGGAGGCAGATTTTGAAATAAGTAACACACGAAGTTTAGGTCAGGTTTGCCTAAATTTTACTGATAAATTCAGAGTTTTATCAGGTTTTACATGAAGTAAATATGTGAACAGCTGAAACATAATATTAAGTTTGTATACTTTTTTGATCCCTCACCGGGAAAATTTGTGTGCTGCATTACCGCAACAGGCAACCAGAACGGCGCCAATGGTGGGAGAAGCTTAGGTGTCTTCTCCAAGGACCCTAGACGGCACCACATCTGGCTCCTCTCGACCTGGAGGAGGAGCGGCTCGACCATGAGCTCCTCCTGGATGGCAGAGCTCCTCACCCGATCTCTGAGTGAGTGCCCAGCCACCCTGCGGAGGAAGCTCATTTCGGCCGCTTGTACCTGCGATCTCATTCTTTCGGTCACCACCCACAGCTGGTGACCATAGGTGAGGGTTGGAACGTAGATCGACTTGTAAATCGAGAGCTTTGCTTTTCGGCTCAGCTCTCTCTTTACCACGATGGAACGATGCAGCGTCCTAGTTATTGCTGATGCCGCACCAATCCGTCTGTCGATCTCCCGCTCCATCCTTCCCCCACTCGTGAACAAGACCCCGAGATACTTAAACTCCTCCACTTGGGGCAGGACCCTGTCCCTGACCCGCAAGGGGCATTCCATCCTTTTCCGGGCGAGGACCATGGTCTCGGATTTGGAGGCGCTAATTCCCATCCCGGTCACTTCACACTCGACAGCAAATCGATCCAGCGAGAGCTGGAGATCACGGTCCGATGAAGCCAACAGGACCACATCATCCACAAAAAGCAGAGATCCGATTCTGAGGTCACCAAACTGGATCCCTCCAACGCCTCGGCTGCACTTAGATATTCTGTCCATAAATGTCTTGAACAGAATCAGTGACAAAGGGCAGCCTTGGCGGAGTCCAACTCTCACTGGAAATGGAATCAACATACTGCCGGCTATACGGACCAAGCTCTGGCTCCGGTCGTACAAAGATCGGACAGCCCGTACTCCGAGGCTCCGAGACTCCGTACTCCCGGAGCACCCCCCACAGGAGTCCCCGAGGGACACGATCGAATGCCTTCTCCAGATCCTAGTCGACAGGGATACAAGGTTGGTAATTATTTATAAATGAATGGAAAACGGTTAGAAAATGTTGTGCAAATGTGTAAAACTATCAAAACAACAACTTAACCGCATTGTAAATGTGATGTTTTTGTTCATGTTTAGCTTTTACGTTGGTTTATGAGAAGGTACGGAAACCATAAAGTCATTTAACCATGAGTACTGGCCTACTCTGTTCGACTGGACGCTACACATTATCTGGATTTTTTTCCACCTTTTTCATCCTCCATCTTGAATTTCTGGTACTTTTAATTCCAAAACACATAAACTTTGGATGTGACACTTCCTGTAATCCCTTGCTTCTTTTTTTATTATTCATACAACACTTCCAATTCTTTTTGCACGCCAGAAAAAGTCTTTATTCTGGGGGGAATCCATTTTTAGTCTCTTCGTTTATAACACCTTTGTTTATCCAGTTAATTGGAAATGAATATAATTTCCATTTGAAATGAGTAAATGAATTAATTTTACCAGAGTTTGTTTGTTGAATCAAATCAGGTTTAAAATGCAGAATCACTCAGGTTATTTCAAATTGAGCAAAGAGTGCAATGGTTCATGGGAAATGCACCCTCAGCATAATATGAGCTCGAGGCATCTTTTTTTTTTTTTTGAGTCACTTCTTGACTGGCTGGGTATTTTTGGCATCTTTTTTGGACTTTGGTCCTGGTGACCTGTACAGGCTGTATCCTGCCACCTGTCTTATACCGACCAAGATAAACATTAGCATTTGTGACCGAGAAATAATGGAAATAATTTAGAATATGAATAGATGAATCTTAATGAGTGTGCATTATTAAGGTGTGGCGTCCACCCCGTGACCACAATTTGGGTTTTTTCTTTTTCCCCCACATTGTTTCAGCTGCAGAAATGATGTGATCCTTAGCATCCATTGATTGTTTTAATCTAAACATATTTGTTCCGTTCATCTTTCGCTTGTTCCGGGGTCAGGTCGCGGCGGCAACAGCCTCAAATAGTTACCCCAGGCCTCTCTCACTCCGGCTGCATCCTCCAGCTTTCCCGGACGGATCCCAAGTCATTCCCCGGCCAGCTGTGAGACAAAGTCTCTCCAGCGGGTCCGGGGTCTGTCCCTTGGTCTCCATCTGGTGAGACGTGCCCTAAACACCTCGCCCGCGAGGCGCTCGGGGGGCATCCTGACCAGATGCCCAAACCACCCCATCTGGCTCCTCCCGACCTGGAGGAGGAACGGCTCGACACCGAGCTCCTCCCGGATGGCAGAGCTCCTCACCCGATCTCTGAGTGAGAGCCCAGCCACCCTGCGGAGGAAGCTCATTTCGGTCGCTTGTACCCGCAATCTCATTCTTTCTGTCATCACCCACAACCTGTGACCATAGGTGAGGGTTGGAACGTAGACCGACTTGTAAATGGAGACCTTTGCTTTTCGGCTCAGCTAGTGAAACACATCACATTATGTGCTTTAAAAAAAACAGAAAGTTTCACTTTTTATTTTTATGCCACCGAATAAAAAAGAGGCATCAAGCATTCAGGCTGTTTGTGCGTTCATCCGTGCGTCCAGCTTTGCGTCTGTGCTGTGGACACAAAGTGTTTGCATATCTAGTTTGAAGTAAATTAACCACAGTTACTGGATACCAACTATAGATGGAGTGATTAGGTTTTTCAGAGTTATGTGACCAAAGTTCAAGGTCACAAATTCTCTTCAACGTAAAATCTCTCAAATCACTGAAGTGATTTTAACTACTGGTAGTTACTCATGTGTCTTGATATCACATAAACCCCCACCATTCATTATTATTAAAGTTTGTGAGACATTGAAAACCACCTGATGAGCCTTCAGATCAGCTCGACAAAAACTTTTCCAAGATGCTCATTTTCCATAAGATTCAGAGACTGCGACGTATGAATGTTTGTGTGTCTCTGGGTGAAGGTGCCTTTGACAGCTAATAGCGATAACGGCTACTTTCCCCCTCATCTCATACTCGGGCTGAGTGTGAAACCTGTGTCGGCTGTTATCCTCGTCAAATGGCGGCGTGGAAAGGCCGGCGTGTGGCGAACGGGAGGAAAGTGGCCTGTCGCCTGTGATTTCTGCAGTAATGTCCCGGCTCTGCTGCTTTCACACGTCCTGATCCACACTGCTGCAGTAAACAAGCTGATGAAGTTCAGCTCCTGGATGATGCAGAAGCTTTGAGTAATTGGAGAAGGTGTGTTTGTTATTTGTGTGTGTCACAAAGCGTGCAAACATCAAAGCTGGGCTTTTTTTTTACACACGTACGTGTGTGTTTATTCTTAGTTAGAGAGATAGGATGAGCTGTTTGTGTGGACAAATATGTCTGAAGTTGTGTTTGTGCTCAGAGCTGCAAGTGATTTGCTTTTTCTAAGCACACGATCTTAGACCAGCTCATTCATCGAGGTCTCGATGTTTAAATCTTAAGACACACAGACTCAATGTAAACTTTGTGTAGCCTTTGTTTACTTGGTGTGTACACAGACGCAGTGTGTCATCATCATAGAAGCCTGCTGGTGTGTACTCACGAACAGCATCTCTAGAGATGCACATTTTTGAGTAGTTCACAATAGGTCCACTTGTGTTTCCATAACAACAAAATGGGTTTATGGCTCTAAAACGCTGATTTAAATTTTTAAACATGCTTAAACCACACATTTCCCAAAACTGGCATCCTTCTGTCTCTAGTGGCAATAGAGTCTGCACCTGTATACTGCAGTTCCTATCACACTTGCTGCAAATGTGATAGGTGGTATGAGTCATGGGGGGAGCAGTGGCAGACTGACTTTTTTTGCTGTTTCCAGGTCTTTGTGGCTTCGCGCTGAATCTCTCTGTTCTCCTTGGCGTGGTTGATATTTACTTCGACAGTTGCACGCCACCTATAGCAGTCAGAGGTCACTGAAGTCGTTGATGTTGCACGACTTCAAATCCCACCAGCAGGCATCTTTGTACTGCGGGTCATCCAGGTGGTGGCATTCCTGTGCCCAGCTCCCCTTAGTGATATCCTTTGGAATCCAATAGTATCATAACAGCAAGTCACAATGCCTTGTTTCTGTTGTCCACTGAAGACATTTGGGTTATGATTAAAAGACCATGAATTCAGAACGTCTGCTTTTACTTCCTGGTATTTACATCTAGACGTGTTAAAAAAAATTAGGATGGATGTTAAACACCAGGTTGTTCTTGGCGGTCCCTTTAGTTCTCCACTACCCCTCTTGTTCCCTATCACTCGTAGGAAGAGTTTTAGCTCGGTCCTTACCCTCACAAAGCCAGGGAGGGCGGGTTTAAGCGTGGACCAAAGGGAGGGAGATATTTATATCAGAAAGTAAAACTGAATAAAAGTACTTATAAATTTGATCTATACAAATGCTATAAAATAATATCTTTTAAAAAAGAAAAAATATATCTATTTTTTCCCGATTCCCAAAGTTTGCTTTGACTAAGAGCCCCGTCCACACGTACCCAGGTATTTTTGAAAACGCACATCTGCTGTCCTCCGTTTTAGGAAAACGCTAGTGTCCACACTTAACCGTTTTCAAAATATCCATGTCCGCACGGAGCCGTGTAAATAGGCGATTATAAGCATGCCAGACCAGTAGTCGGCAGTATTGATGTAAACGTATATTCTGAGCTATCCAATCAGAGCACCTTGCCCGTCATTTCCGCAAGACCATGGCACCAGGCATCTCGTTTGTGTGGACCGACAATAAGGTGGAATTGCTTTTAAAAGTCCTCATCGACTATAAAGTAAATAAAACACAGGAAAATATAGATTGGGTCCATGCTGCCCAAAACCTTGCTTGCGATCCAAACAAGGACGCATACGAATAACGTATGTGTATTACTTGTCACAGGTAGTGACCCATAAAAACGCAGATCTCCATTTTTGCACGTCCACGCGCAAATGCAAAAATGGAGTTTTCCAAAGTGGAGATTTTGGAAAACTCCGGAGTTTTCCAAAACGCCAGTCTTGAGTGAAAAAACCCCTCCGTTTTCATGTAGACGGCAGGCCAAAACAGATAAAAATATATACGTTTTCAAAAATACCCAGCTATGTGTGGACAGGGCCTCAAATGCCTCGCACGTCTTCCATCTGCGTGTAGAGCTGATGATCTCCAGAACAAACATCGAGGTTTCTGCACCCCTCGCTCTGTTATCAGCCTTCTATCACTGTGATGAAACCATAGAAACAGCCTCAGACTTCCCTCCCTACAGTCTGACATGTTTAATATCCCTTTGTCTTGTGTTATCAAGTAATTAGTTCATCTAAACTTATAAAAACAAATTTATTAAGTAATTTGTCCGCCCTGATCAGAATCATGTGTGTGTATGTGGTAGGTGGTACAGGAGAGCGGTTCGGCTTTCTGAGATGAACATATTACCTACATCTAGAGGATATTTCAAACACTTCCTCTTGTGAAATTCTCCATTACATGGGTCAATAGAGGGCAATGGAAGAAGAATAAATATCCACCCCTCGCTGGAAGACTGCAGCCCTCCTGGTTGCTCACACACAAACATACACACATCGCTGTCAGCCTATCTGATTGCCTGTTAGACACTCTCACCCAACACGACAAGTGCCCTTTATCGCCAAGAACCATTTTCTCCGCCATTTCACATATAGGGATATTAATAAATGCACAATGACAGTACTTAGGGAGGCGAGCAGTTATCCTGCCTCTGCAAATTTACCCGCAGGTCACTTTTGTCCGACAGGAAAAGGAAACTATGGAAACAAACAGGTGCGGGTCAGAAACTCATCTTCTCTTCCAGATTAAAAACTCATCTTTCAAAGCTGAGCGGCGTTATTGAGGCTGATTCTCAGTGCTCTTCATGCAAATGGAGGTGTGATTAGGCACATGGTGGGTGGTGTGGGAAGGGAGGGGTGGAGAACGATGTGTCCCTCTGTGCAATTACCTGTGTGAGGATAACTGAGGAAGAGGAGGTCAAAGGATGCTCCCGCCTCTGCAGGATTCATTAGGAGGCAGAGTTGTGTGTGGTTTAAACATATAAAATTGGGCACATCTTATCTACTATAAATCTATAAGATAGTTATTGTCAAACTGGACATTTTGCATCGTCAAATCGGTGATAAATCATGTTTAAATAGGCAATTTGTCTACATGCACCACTAAGCACCGCCCACATTCTGGCTATTTAACATGAAGTTACCGTTTTAACACAGTTTTATTCTCTAAAAAAAATTCTTTTCACCTTGTAAAGCCAGAGACCAAAAATCTGATACATTGAATAATAACAGAAATCCGAGAAAATTATAGATGACTGCAGAAAATTTAAAGTGTAAGAAACTAAATGCTTGTAAAGATAAAACTCACTGACAGTAACGACTAAAGCTGCTAGCTAGCTACATGTCCTAACCCTAACCTCCCATACTAGGTCGTCCTGGCTCTCAGTCTGTGGCTGCCTGGCTCTAAATTCAGTATTTAATAGTAGGTTCAGTTCATTTTTAGTATTGGAACAAAATGGAAAACTATGCATTTGTTGTTTATTTGCATGTTTATTAAATTATTTAATTTACTGTAACATTATTCAATCTGGAGAATAGTATATGCAACAAATTTATAAAATGTTATTTTTCTTAACATTTTTGTATATATAATAAACTTAGATGGTCTAAGACCATCTAATATGGTCTTAGATTCTATGCCATAAACACTGCAATGGATACCGTTATAGGTCGTTGTCAGCCATTCTGAATTGGTGGAGGCATGCTTCTGACCAGCTACATTTGCCCTTTTTTTTCTTGTTTGGGTATCATTGATATTTCAGGTGAGTTAGTATGTCTGACATGTTACCATAAAGGTACCTGTCCTCATATGAACAGTGTCGGCAACCCACCTTCATTTTATCCTCCTGTTGTTGTCTATTTCAATAATTAACCAGGAAGCTGAAGTGTTCCTAAATAGAAGACATTAGCATAAAAAGGAGGGTCTTCAACCTTCTTTTTGGTCACTAACAGTAGTCATGGTTGTATTGGAAGTTTGGGATGGAGGATTCTTTTATATCAATAAGAAAACTCGTCTGGATTTTTTGGATGGTGCTGCGGATCTTTATCTTCAAATCGGCCCTTCTTAAGCGGTCTGGGTTCGGAACTCATTTAAACAACTTTGTCTTTGGGGGCAGAGGTGCGACAGCTTAATGGTAGAATGTTTACCCTTGGACTGGAAGTTTGCGGTGTCGAATCCCATTGAACTCATGTCCAGATGTCGTTGGGGAAGACACCTAACCCCCCATTTCTCACACCATTGACGCTGTCGTGGTAGTCTGCTGCGGTGTAATGGAGCACACAAATTTTCCCAATGAGGGATGAATTAATTATCTAAAAAAAAGTTTTTTAAAAATTGGTGTATAGCATTACATTTATGCCAAAAGTCTTGTACACACACTTACACTTTCATACCCCTAGAAATAAACTACTACCCAAAAATCAACTTGTACGAGAAAAATGGAAATATTTGTCATAAAAAAAAGATCAAAATCTAAAAACCGCTTCCAGAAATGACATAAGCCAGAAATATTTATATGTTTCTAAAGCCAGCTGCATATAATCTCCCTCACTTTGTTCGTTCTGTTTAGCTCAGAAATGGAACCATATTGACATAACTTGTTTCTTTAAAATATTGTGATATAAGAATTAGGATCTCATTAGTTTCTGTATTTTTGCTCCACTGGTGGTTTTAATAAGACCAGGATCTCTTTGAAAAAAGAGAAACACACACATCTGCATCACATAAAATGAAGCGAAACTTTGATGAGTTCCCGAGTCATTTAAATGGCTGCTTTTGATGTGGTTTTAAATAAAACTCAGGTTGGCAGAGTAAAGAAACCAGGACGATTTATCTGCTGTTGTTTCCTCATTAACCTTAAATTATGCAAACCTGTAAAGTTTGTATGCGAGGTTCTGGACAGCTCACATACACACGTGCACACACACACACACACACACACACACACACACACACACACACACACACCTCCCTTTTTTCCCTGTCTTACTGATAGCTCTGTACTTTCATGTTGGCTCCAACAATCTGAGGGTTATGTCTGCTTTTCGTTGCACCACTGCTTCCCTGTAATGAGCTCTGCTTAGCAGACAAGGTCAGGTAGTCCAGACACATGGAAATATATCTGCTTTTTGAATGTGCACACCCCAAGTGTTTGCGTTGCATCACTTCTCTATCTTTAGATGTGTGTTTGTTTGTGAGGAAACACATAAAGCCACCAAGCCGCCAAGGCCAACAGAAGCTGAAAATCATCCTGTACACAAATATATTTTCTATAACTCTGATCAGACATGCTTATTAAAAAGATTCACCGAGGATGAAGTAACGGCTCATATGTGCATTTATGAACACGTTTCAGAACCAAATAAATAGGCTAAATTTATTCCACTCATCAATTATTTTTACATAATTTATGCAGAAAAATGTTGTAACACTTCTCTTTTTTGTTTTGTCTTTTTAATTCTTTTCGAGGATATAATTAGGCTTTTAATGTCTTACCCAAAGATGAATAGGATATGCAGGGCTCAATATTACAAAAACAATTGTCTCAACAGGCTTCATATTGCAGATTGAAAAAGGTACAAAAACAAACTAAAAAAAATGTAGATACACAAATGCAAAGGTAAAAGCTGACAAATAATTGCAGCACATTGCTGCCCTTAGACCCTCCTTCACAATGAGGAAAAACTCCATAAAACCCAGCAGAGGAGAAATGAAGAAACCTCATGGGTAACCACGAAGGGAAGGATGGCTCAGTGAGTAGGGCGACCACCCTGTAACTGAAGGCTTGCCGGTTTGATCCCTTGACCGGAGTTCACACCGAGCAATTGCTCCTGTTGGTAGTTTGTGCCTTGTATGGCAGCATCCCCAACAGGTGGGAATAGCTGAATGTGAGCTTTTATAAGTAGAGATCATTTAACTGCAATCTCTCTACTATCGTAATGGTACCATTCCTCTGGCTGAACTTTGAGGAGCCACAAGAGATGTAAGACGATTATTGTTATTTAAAGATTATTGTTATTTAAAGATATAGAGATGTCATATTTTAGCAGAATCAGACAGGAAATAAAAGTGACTCATTCATGGTAAGTCATCTTTAGTGTTGAAATGCTTCTCCGTTAGAAGAAACCATCTCTTTACTCCATGAATAACACAAGATTTTAATTTTAATGTTTTAAAGTCAAATCAAAGGCAGCACGGTGGGACAGTGGGAAGCACAGTGGCCTCACAGCAAGAAGGTCATGGGTTCGAGTCCCAGGTGGGGACAAGGCTTGGAACACTGTCCTTTCTGTGTGGAGTTTGCATGTTCTCCCCGTGTCTGCGTGGGTTTCCTCCGGGTACTCCGGTTTCATCTCACCCTCCAAAAACATGCATGCTAGGTTGATTGGCCGATGCCAAATTGCCCCTAGGAATGAGTGTGTGTGGATAGTTGCATGTGTGTGGCCCCGCAACAGACTGGCGACCTGTTCGGGGTGTACCCTGCCCCTCGCCTTTAATCAGCCAGGATGGACTCCGGCACCCTACACAACCCTGTAAGGGATGGACGGATAAGAAGATAACTGACTGACTGACGTCAAATCAAAGGCCAGCATAGAAAAGGCTTCAAAGTGTCTTCTGGACAGTGTCTTTGATGATCGAGACGTTTCGACTTCCATCTGGAAAATAATTTTCAATTTCAATCTCCATCAGATTAAAAATGATTTCTGGATGTTAGTCGATACATCTCAAACATCAAAGACACTGTTCAGAAGATACTTTGAAGACACCTTTTTTATGATGATCACTCCAGTCAATTCAAAG
Organism: Neostethus bicornis; assembly: GCA_902685375.1. Lineage (NCBI taxonomy): Eukaryota > Metazoa > Chordata > Actinopteri > Atheriniformes > Phallostethidae > Neostethus > Neostethus bicornis. The sequence goes on along the minus strand of LR738557.1, from coordinate 16,767,839 downwards.
CCAATTAGATTTCTCCAAAATACACAACCTGTTAGATGCTCATACTGTATCTTGAGTCTCCTGTTGTTTCTATGACAACAGTAAAGTTTATCTTCATATCATAGTTTCTGTGATGAGAGAAATTATTTTTCTCTCATCTTCAGGCTCCTCCCCTTCCTCCTTAGCCCCCTCCCGCTCCTAAGGCTCCTCCCCTTCTTCATCTGGCCCCTCCCCCTCCTTTTGGGTCGAGAGAAGCCAGATGGGGTGGTCCAAACAATTCTTTAATGGACTTAAAATTCCATTAAAGGACCGTTTTTAGCTGAAACAAAGTCCATTTTCTAAACAGTTTTTCTGCCAAAAGTCACTAAATTGAAATAATTGTTTTTAATCAGGACATCCTTTTAACTTTTGGAAGTTAACAGTTTGTAATTAGACAAAAATTCATTAGTGTATTTGAAAGGAGAGCCATGGTTCACACTGAGCTTATTTTTGTGGAGTCCAAATGCAAACTTTCTGATGATGTCACCTGCTGTTTTTTACAAGTTACTTTGTTTCAGCAGAGAAAAGGGAAAAAGAACTTTCAAACAGCTGTCGATTTTACGACTTGGTGGAGCTACAAAGTGGTGCCAGTGAGGTGGGACATCCCTCCTGTGTCTCCCCCCCACCTGGATCTATCGCCCTTGATACTCACTTTCAAGGACACCTGACAAACTGCAGCGGGTCCTGATGATGCCGAAGAACCCCACAGCAGCTGCCTGGGTGGTCACCTGGGGAAGGACGGGTGTGTAAAAGACTAATGGAAAAGCTGTGAAGGCTATGTTGTGGAGGAGCTGCTGAAAAAATGGAAAAACAATCTGTGAAATTCTGACAGGAAATTTATAGGAGTTTAAATTCCGAAATAGCTACGTATGTTTTGTTTTTGTGAGTTTGCTGCAACTGGCCGAGGTAACAGAGGAGGGTAAGGAACGAAAATAAAGAGATCAGCGTGCTAAGCGCCAATTTTTTGCAAAAATTACAGTTTTCAGGATCAGAAAAATTGCTGATAAGACAACATAGTCTTCTGAACCGGTTATCCCTAACCAAGACACACGGGGTGCTGGAGCCTATCCCGGCTGATTTCAGGCGAGATGCAGGATACAACCCAAAGAGGTCAACAGTCTGCTGTGGGACCACACACATAGACAACCATCCACACACACACACTCATTCCCAGGGGCAATTTCATAGCGGCTAATCAACCAAACATGCATTTTTTGGAGGGTGGTATGAAACCCACACATACACAGGGAGATCATGCAAACTCCACACAGAAAGGCCAGTGTTTCAAGTCTCATCCCCCCTGAGACTCAAATCCTGACCTTCTTGCTGTGAGGCCACTTTGCTGTCCACTGCGCCACCATTGGCAGCCACCCACCGCAGCCCTAACTATACATTTCAAATCATAATGTTGTTTGTATTCTTTTTGTTTCTTCATCTTCCGCTTGTTCTGGGGTTGGGTCGCTGGGGCAACAGCCTCAAACGGGCAGCCCAGGCTTCTCTCACCCCGGCAGCATCCTCCAGCTCACCTGGAAGGATCCCAAGTTGTTCCGCGGCCAGCTGTGAGACATAGTCTCTCTAGCGGGTCCAGGCTCTGCGTCTTGGTCTCCTCCCGATGGGACGTGCCCGAAACACCTCGCCCGCATCCTGACCAGATGCCTGAACCCCCCCATCTGGCTCCTCTCGGCCTGGAGGAGAAGCGACTCGACACCAAGCTCCCCCCAGATGGCAGAGCTCCTCACCTGATCTCTGAGTGAGAGCCCAGCCACCCTGCGGAGGAAGCTCATTTCAGCCGCTTGTATCCGTGATCTCACTCTTTCGGTCACCACCCACAGCTGGTGACCATAGGTGGGGGTTAGAACGTAGATCGACTTGTAAATGAAGAGCTTTGCTTTTCGGCTCTGCTCTCTCTTTACCACTTTTTTACTTTTTGTTGGTATTCTGTTCTTTATATTTTTGAACTTGTGTAAATTTAAACTTCTGATTTTCTTTCTGTAAAGAATCTACACGAAAATGTCAAGCTCGGGTTGAAACGTGGAAGTAGCACCTGTTAGCCCTGCGACATGATAAGGTCAGGGTGTAAAACAATCATTTACTAAATATACTGAATGATCTGAAACGAATATCTATTTCAGTTCAGCGTGGAAGGAAGGAAGAGGAAATACACACATACCTGTTGTGGATGTGTGTGTGCAGGTGTTAAAATTGTTCCCTGATCTCACCCATGCACACTCTCCTCCCGCCGCCTCAAAGCAGCAGATGACATTTCATCAAATATTTATAAAAACACAATCTCAGAACAGTCTAATTAGAGGTGGGGTTTGATGTCAGGCTAATCCTCCGGCTCCACTTTCACTGCAGGCCTGGCTGTGCGGAGCCTCGGTGTCTGAAGCCAAACATCCTTCCAATGAACATCCCACCATGAGATGTCTTGTAGAGCACCTTGTCAGTGCCGCACCTATGAATCAACATTTAATTCCTCCCCTCGCTCCTCTTCACGTCTGTCATTCCTATTTATCTCCCTCTTGGACGTGCAGAAAGCAGCTGCACTGCGATATGCTGACGAGACACATGCACACTTGGCAGCAGTCATTCCTCCTCCACGGTTTGTAGATGAAGAGCTGCTGCTGAGCACATTATTATATTTCCAGGATATTAATTACTTTCCAATTACTTAAACAAATATGCTACATTGAGCAGCTAATTTACCTGCTAAACTGCGGCAGATGGATGTGGCCTCGACTCGGGCCAGCTAGCGTTTCGTAGCTGAGAATAAAGGAAAAGCAGTTAAACGGAGAAGGATGGCACACATTGGTTAGCTCTGTTAGCTGTAACACATTAGCTAATTACTGACCCTGGTAGGAGGGCATGTAGTCTGTGCAGCCGTGCAGAAAAACACAGATTGGAGGTTAAAGATGGTTAACATTGCAAAAGTTTTCTTTATTTAGAATTTTTACTGTTGGTTCTAAATTGCAGAAAAGTCAAACATAAGGTCCACTAAATGATTTCATCCGGCCCCCAGGAGTTTTAAAAGAAAATCAAAATATTTTAGATCTTTTCTTTAGTGACTTGGTTCTGTTCCATCCGGGACCAGGTCGTGGGAGCGTCAGACAGGAAGCCCAGGCTTCTCTCACCCCAGTTGCATCCTCCAGCTCACCTGGAAGGATTCCGAGTCGTTCTCCAGCCAGCTGTGATACATATACCTCAACAGCGAGGCGCTCGGAGGGCATCCTGACCAGATAAGCAAACAACCCCATCTGGCACCTCTCGACCTGGTGGAGGAGCAGCTCGACACCGAGCTCCTCCCTGATGGCAGAGCTCCTTACCCAATCTCTGAGTAAGAGCCCAGCCACCATGCGGAGGAAGCTAATTTTAGCTGCTTGTATCCGCAATCTCATTCTTTTGGTCGCTACCCACAGCTGGTGACCATAGGTGAGGGTGGGAACGTATATTGACTTGTAAATCGAGAGCTTTGCTTTTCGGCTGAGCTCTTTCTTTACCACGTCAGACCGATACAGCGTCCTAGTTATTGCTGACGCTGCACCGATTCGCCCGAGTCCCACCACCTCATGCACGGCACAACGTAAATCTTGTTTTAAATTGCAAATACAATATAAGTCATATTAAGTTAGAGTACATGTTCTTTTACATCATTATTTTCCATTCTGTTCCATCGTCTTCCGCTTGTCTGAGGTCAGGTCGCGGGGCAACAGCCTCAAACAGGAAGCCCAGGCTTATCTCACCCTGGCTGCATCCTCCAGCACACCCAGAAGGATCCCGAGGCGTTCCCTGGCCAGCTGTGAGACATAGTCTCTCCAGTGAGTCCAGGGTCTGCCTCTTGGTGTTCTCCCGGTGGGACGTGCCTAAGTCACCTCACCAGCTAGACGCTCGGGGGGGGGGGCATCCTGACCAGATGCCAGAACCACCCCATCTGGCTCCTCTCGACCTGGAGGTGGACCAGTTCGACACTGATTTCCTTCCGAATAGCAGAACTCCTCACCTGGTCTCTGAGTGAGAGCCAAGCCACCCTGTGGAGGAAGCTCATTTCGGCCGCTTGTATCCTCAATCTCATTCTTTCGGTCACCACCCACAGCTGGCGACGATAAGTGAGGGTTGGTCTATAGATCGACTTGTAAATCGGGAGTAAATAATAATAATATTAATATAAACAATTAAAAATTTTATTATTTTATTGCATTTAAATGGACCAAGATTAAGTACATGCAGCAAAAACACATCCTGCTTATGTTAGAATGTGGGCATGGCGGAGACCAAAAGGCTTGAAATTTGGATGGTATTCCATCACTGGACTGGAGATCTCGTAAATTTCTCAAACATGCATGAATGAAAAACCATTTCAAGAAAGTTTTTGAGAAAAACATTCAAACATGTTAAAAACTATCTCCCGTACATCTGGCCCACAGGTGGAACTGGCTCACTGTTTCCAGTTGCTTTCTACAGTCATTGAGTTGTGTCTGTTTGTGTTTGTGTGTGTGTGTGTCACACACCTCTTTGCATACACGCCAACTCTCACACAAAATAGGAAACCAAATCTTCAGTCACATCTAAAAGCCTAATGGGAAATCTCTCCTCTAATTAAGATGCATGAATAATTCAAGTGGTGGCATGCTAATTAGTATTCCATCAGTCCTGTGTGGCGATGACGGCCTGTCGGGGCTCATCGCAGCTAGTTACGTCCCGCACAGACGGAAGACGGCTGAGTAGAAGGAATGTGGACACCTTGAGAGCTGCTTGACAAACTATCCTATCATTACTGTAGAGAGCATGACAAGCTTCCTGTTTTTTTCCATCTCCATAATCAGACACAACATCGATCCTTTGTCGGTGCAAAATCTGGCGAGAAAGATATAATTTAGGAGGAAAATAAGCCCTCCCACCTCCAATCTTGTGTACCAAGTATCATCCAAAGGAAGCAAAGTTACATTGATTTGTTTGAGCATGTGGAGTTTTCTAGTCATCCTGAGAGCCGAGAATCCTCCACACACACATTGTACTGCTTTAAATGCATGATTTAGCAGTGTTATGGCCCCACAGTTATTGCCTCCCTCTCAGCGGGGCTGTTTATTGCTAGTAAAAGCAATAAAGAGGTGTTAAGATGGAAATTAAGCCAGGATAAATCACTGAGGTTAACTCTACTTTGGCTCGCAATTACCGAGCGCTTTCAATGAAATTCATTACTTTATTATTCACCACAGGAGTTCAAACCCCATACGGAAACGTGCTAATGTAGCTGTCGTAGTGTGTAATCGCGCTCTGCTTTGTTTTCACTGCAAGATCACCATTAAACACAGCATCATCTTTAATTTAATAATGCTGAGATATATTAGAGCTGGAACTGTGTCCCGGCCTGTTGCTGCAGCAGGAGGAGAGTTTTCACCATTTTGTTGCCATGAGGCACACACTCAATCTCACACACGTGTTGAAGAAGAAAGGCTCCTATGGGGATCCTTCGTCTGTGAATGTACGTAGCCCCGGGGAGGCAGGCTGAGGTTTTGTGGCGTCTTTGTGCCGGGGTTAACCTTGGCTCTGGGCTAAACACACTGAGAATGTTCTGAGAGGACCTTCAGCCATCAGCAGTGGCTTTTCATATACTGCTCCTTTCCTTTGGGAGTGCCGACACAAACACAACTATTGATCCACTGTCACACTCCCACTGACTCCTCCCTTCGGCCTTTTTCTTTTCCTTTAGCCTCCTTTGGCTTCTGAGTGTGTTTGTGTGTATGTGTTTTGTCAGCCAGGGAAAAAAAAAGTCTTCAAAGTGGTCACGTATCCCCTGATGTGGTATCGGAGGTATTGATGTGTTACAGGTGTTCCACGTATCCGGTGGACTTGTTTTAAAATAATTTTTTGCATCATGTTTCCATCCTTTTTTTATCTCTATAGTTATTTATAGCAGTAATATCTTGCTAAAAATATGATCATCCAACTTCGCTATTGAAAGACTTCATGCTCGACCAGAAGCTTTCAGTGGATATTTTGTCTGAATTAAGCTCAGATTTTTGTTTTTGATTAACATTTGATTTATTAAAAAATTAAATCATTCTGAATTGTATTCTAATTGGAAGTCTTTTCCGATTTGAAATATCAATGTTAATTATTACAGAAAAAAAGATCAGTATCTGTTTTTCAGATCAAATGCAATTTCCAGTTTAAGATGGGCCTCACAGCAAGAAAAGCGGGATTCGAGTACTGGGTGGCAATGAGGCTTGAAACACTGTCCTTTCTGTTTGGAGTTTGCGTGTTCTCCTCGTGTATGCGTGAGTTTTCTCCGGGTACTCCAGTTTCCTCCCACTGTCCAAACACATGCATGCCAGGTTGCTACCTTGGGAAGGTATAGCTCAATGTTAAAATTGTCATCTTTGAACCAAAGAGTTGCTGGTTTGATTCCTGCTGAGAAGACACCTAGCCCCCAATTGCTCCCACCATAAACACCGTCATTGGCTGCCTGCTGCAGTGCAGTGCAGCACAAGACTTTCCCAATGAGGCGTTAGTAAAGTGTGATAAAAAAAAAAAATGCTCCCAGGAATGTGTGTATGTATGTGGCCCTGCAGTAAACTGGTGACCTGTTCGGGGTGTACCCTGCTTCTCGCCTGAAATCAACCGGGATAGGCTCTGACACCCGCATCACTACAGTGAGTTAAATGGTTCAGAAGATGAAACAAAAGTATAAGCTGATTTAGAGCAGGGGTGTCCAAAGCCGGTCCTCGAGGGCCGGTGTCCTGATGGTTTTCCACATGTTCCTGGTTCTATACAGCTGATGTACAGAAAGTGAAATCAACAGCCAATAGAATTTGGCACAATGACTTAATTAACTGGATCAGGTGTGTAGAAGCAAGAACATATGGAAAACCTTCAGGACACCAACCCTCGAGGACCAGATTTGGACACCCCGGGTTTAGAGGTTTTAGCGGGTTGTGAGAAGGCTGAAAGGCACTTCCGACCAAATGACTTAAAATGGTCACCCACAAAGAAACCAGAACTCCATCTCGTTCTGCGGGACGGCCACTCTTCCTGTTTATCCTGAGATTGTTGTCCCATACTGACATAAGCATGCTTTGACACGTATGGTGAAACCCTATGTGAGTGCAATCATACACTGGCCCATTTCACAGCGACCATGTCTACTGGGCATGTGTCCTAACATTGAGACATGTTTACTTTTTTCTGTGAATGTTGCGTTTTTGAATATTAAAATTTCTATTTTGTCTAAATACGGTAAGAGATTTATACGTATTTATCTAAATCCGGCCGGGATGGGAATCAGCGCCTCCAAATCCGGGACCATGGTCCTCGCCCGGAAAAGTGTAGAATATCCCTTGCGGGTCAGGGACAGGGTCCTGCCCCAAGTGGAGGAATTTAGTTATCGCTGGGTCTTGTTCACGAGTGGGGGAAAGATGGAGCAGGAGATCGACAGGCGGATCTGTGCAGCATCATTGGTCCATCGCGGTAAAGAGAGAGCTGAGCCGAGAAGCAAAGCTCTCAATTTACAAGTCGATCTACGTTCCAACCCTCACATATGGTCACCAGCTGTGGGTGGTGACCGAAAGAATGAGATCGCGGATACAAGCGTCCGAAATGAGCTTCCTCCGCATAGTGGCTGGGCTCTCACTCAGAGATCGGGTGAGGAGCTCTGCCATCTGGGAGGAGCTCGGTGTTGAGCCGCTCCTCCTCCAGGTCGAGGGGTGTCAGATGGGGTGGTTCGGGCATCTGGTCAAGATGCCCCCCCGAGCGCCTCCCCGAGCGCCTCCCTGGTGAGGTGTTATGAGCATGTCCCACCAGAAGATGTCTCACAGCTGGCCTAGGGATGACTCGGGATCCATCTGGGTGAGCTGGAGGATGCAGCCGGGTTGAGAGAAGCCTGGGCTTCCCGTCTGAGGCTGTTGCCCCCACGACCCGGCCTCAGATGAGCAGAAGACGACGGAACGGTAAGAGATAAGAATCCTTACCACACGAAAGCACAACATGACCCCTCGTTAGAATATTTGTTCCTAAATTTCTAATCTAGAAACTAAACTTCAGTTGTCTTAAAACTGTGTGTATTCTTTACTTGCAAAAAACATTTTGTCTCAAAGTCAGTTACAAGTTTTGTCTAAATGGGCATTTATTTATCACGGACGTAGAGAATCCAGATGAACGGGGAATATTAAAAAGGGAAACCCTCACAGGCCAAGAGGGGAAGAAAATAGAATGAAGGAAACTTGAATTGAATGGATTTGTGGGGTAAAAAGTAGAAGAGGAAGGTCTGGGGGGCTGCGATGAATCATCTCCACATCTTCTGTACACTGAATAAATAGCAGGCCATTTCCACATCATAAATATCACTCCTGCTTAATGTGCTGAGCTCCAAGGTGGGCCCAGACTGCTTCACCCTTGGGGGTTTTTTGAGGAAGGGATAGTGCAGGCTTCAGGGAATGATCCCTTACCTGTAGCCTCAGGAGGAGGTTTGTGGGGCAAAAGGGTGTCTGAATCCCTGAAGCAGGACCAGATCGGTCCTGGTCCCAGAGGAGCTCTGCATGCCAAGATGGACAAAAAGAAGCATTAATCATTTTCAGCCAGATAGCTCTCTCTTTCATCTCCTCAGAGGTGCCGTGAGGGGGAGTGAGGGACAGGTGCACACACCTGCACATGCGCTGTCTCACATTCATTTTTTTTCCATAAGAGGGAGAGGAAGCCTTTGGGGAATGACTGCCACAAATTTGTTGAAAAATTACAGAAGATTGTGCAATGGTGTACATTTCCTATCTCTTTCATCCTCTTTAATGTAGACCTTCTCATGCTGAGCGAGTCACTGACATTGGGCTCCAATTTGTCCTGACGCATGAAGGGGTGAGCACATTTTTCTGGATGTCAGGCATTGTCCCCTCTGATGAATAATCTGGCCGGAGGCCTGGGCGGATTGGCTCGCACAGTCCAGCCTGGTGATGGATGACTGGAAGAGTAGTCTTCGGATTTGCTCTGATTTCCTGCTACCAGTGTATCTGACAACCCCGATCTCCGGGCGGAAGTTGGAATCGGGCTTTGAGCCATCCGGCGTATCTCCGGCTGGTGTCACTGCTGCTGCTTTGCTTTGTCATTTACATCAGTGAAACACATTGCTAATGCTTCTTCTTCTTCTCGTTTCGGCATTTCCCTTCAGGGGTCGCCACGTGGAAGGGTTGTTGATTTGAACAAAAGATTAATAAAATACTCTAAAGAAAAGATCAAGTTTTGAGAATAAATCTGCGATCAAGTATAAATGCAAATTGTTGAGTACAATACCTTCAAACATCTTCGATATATCCGCAGGGTGGCTAGGCTCTCACTCAGAGATCGGGTGAGGAGCTCTGCCATCCGGGAGTACCTCGGTATCGAGCCGTTCTTCCACCAGGTTGAGAGGAGCCAGGTGGGGTGGTTCGGGCATCTGGTCAGGATGCCCTCCGAGCGTCTCACTGGTGTGGTGTTTTAGGCACATCCCACTGGGAGGAGACCTAGAGGCAGACCCGGACCCACTGGAGAGACTATGTCTCACAGCTGGATCTTTCCCGGTGAGCTGGAGGATGCAGCCAGGGTGAGAGAAACCTGGGCTTTCCGTCTTAGGCTGTTTTCCCCTGCGACCCGGACTGAATGAGCGGAAGACGACAGAACGGAATATCTTCAAATAATAGTCAGCTAAAAGTAACTTAGTACTCAGTTTGAAGCAGTAATACTGTGATTCAATTGTTTTACATTTTTCTTTTTGTGACAACTAATATTAAACAGTTTCAGAGTAACTTACCCAACCCTGCTTAAATCTGACTTCACTGGCTAGCCAATCATTTTTGTTGGTTGGCATCTTTTTGTCTCTAGAGACAATACAGTCTGCAGAAGAAAACGTACAGTATCAGTTTGTGCAGTATCGGCTGTGGCTCCATAAGCCGATGCGGGAGCTGCAGCTTCTACCACACTAGCTATTCAAATGTGAAAGGCAGTATGAGTCATGGGGGGAGCAGTGGCAGATTAATTTTTTTGCTGTTTCCAGGTTTTTGTGGCCCTGCACTGGATCTGTCTGTTCTCCTCAGCCTGCTTGATACCGATTTTGATAGTTGCAATTATTTTTGTACGGTGAATAAAAACCATTGGCCGACATTTTATTGGTTGGAGATGGTAACCCAGAAAAGATCAACACTTTTCACAAAGTGTTGCTAGAAGATCTTTCATACTGTCTTTAAACTGAGCTGTGCATCACACACTCTCAAACCCATCATTGCAAGTTTGCTTTATCTGTTTTCCACTTTAAAGACAATTAAGAGGGATTTTTTAGCATATCTGGGGTCCCATTTAAAACAGCTCCACTCAGCAGTTTGCTCACATTAGCCTTCACAGCCTGATGTGAAGCCCCCATATCGGCTTCTTGAATGAACGTTCGCTTTGGAATCCACTCAGGTAGTGCATCTTCTCCTCAATTAGCAGCTAACCCAATGCGACCAATTTCCGATTCCCTCCCACAGTACGAGTGTGAAATTTAAAATCCTTCAGCACCATGATTGCTCTTCTCTTCAGGACATCGTACTGCTGAGGAGGCATTATGCCAATCACCACAATAGTTTAGGACTGTAGGGTTATAAAATAAAGGTGTTCACGGGGGAAGAACTCAGCGAGAACCAAAGTGAAGATGACTTGTACCGCCACTTGCAGATGACTCATCAAGTTTGTTGGCTGTGTTTCTTTGTGCCAGTCCCGGACGTCTGTTTATTCCACCAACACATCCTTAATGTCTCTCACACCTTTTCTCATTTTGCAACTTCACTTTGTGTCCCACGGCAGCTTAGCAGGGGTGAGCAGCAATTACCAGAAACTCACAAAGGAGCTGAGCAAAGCCTTCTGCGCGGATTGGAGCCACATGTCCACCTGGATCTTTACAGACTCGTTTTGAAGCATCTGTTTCAGGAGAAGAAGGTTGATGGTACATTTAAGCGTATTTAAACTCAAAATTTAACCACTTATTTGTACATGAAGACAAATGTTTCTTTCACTCTCAATTCAACATTTACAATTTCCACTCTGCCAGTGGACCGAAAGAATGAGATTGTGGATACAAGCAGCCGAAATGAGCTTCCTCCACAGGGTGGCTGGGCTCTCACTCAGAGATCGGGTGAGGAGTTCTGCCATCCGGGAGGAGCTCTGGGTCGAGCCGCTCCTCCTCCAGGTCGAGAGGAGCCAGATGGGGTTGGTTTGGGCATCTGGTCAGGATGCCCCCCTCGAGCGCCTCGCTGGTGAGGTGTTTTGGGCACGTCCCATCAGGAAGAGACCAAGAAGCAGACACCGGACCTGCTGCAGAGGCTATGTCTCTGGTCGGGGAACGACTCGAGATCCTTCCGGGTGAGCTGGAGGATGCGGGCGGGGAGAAAGAAGCCTGGGCTTCCTGTCTGAAGCTGTTGCCCCCACGACCCGGCCACGAATGAGCGAAAGACGATGGAACAGAACGGAATTCTGCCAGGATATATCGGTTTTAATTGATGTCTGACCGCCAAACTTGTCCGTTCTTGAAAAGAACATATTTTACTGGCCTCATCACCAAAGAAGCAGATGCTTTCTAATCTCAATCTGCAACATGATGATAATGAGAAACAAGAGAAGAAGTAAATACACCTTTCCGGCTGGTCCTACACATTTTGCTATGGCAGACTTCCCAGAGTCCTACCTATCAGAGCCAATCAAATATTCTATTACATTATTCTCCGGTTTCCTCCTCCCATCAGTTTCAGGTGCCCATGAGCTTTGCAAGCAACATCAGTTGATGAAATGTTTCCTCTGCCTTCATCTGTGGTGATGAGAGGACATATTGGAAATCAAAGAAGGAACAGGAGGCGAGAGTAAGGGCCAGGTCCCCTCGGCTGCAGGCTGACGCCTCTTTGGCCAGGAATTGCAGCTCCTTGGAAGTCGAAAGTAAAGAGAGGAAAATTGGTTTAATCCCCACTTTCATTCTTCATACAACATCTATAAGATATTTGCTGAGGGATTTAGGAGAATTTAATAGATACATGAGGAAAAAATACAAGTCAGCACATTATTTTCTCATAACATGGATTAGAGAACAAAATCTCACTCTGAAGTTTATAGATGAAGATTAAGGCAGACATTAGAAAAAGGTTTTACAAGGTCACAACCTGCAGAATCAGACGCTTTTAAACTGAAATTTTTCTGAAAACCAGACAGATTTGTTGAAAAAAGTAAAGCAAAAATAAGACAAGACATTTAAAGGCAAGACATGAAAGGAGGGATCCCTCTTTCATGTGGATCCCCACAAGGTTTCTTATTTTTTTCCCCACTGATGGGTTTTTTAGGAGTTTTTCTTCACTGTGAAGGAGAGTCTAAGGGCATAAATGTGCTAGTCTTGTTTAGTTAGCATTTGTTAGTTATTTTTCTTGTTGTGTATTTGTGTTAATACATTCCTCTTTTTCTTGTGAAGCCCATTGAGACGGAAATTCTGTGATTTTGGGCAACACAAATAAAATTGAATTGAATTGAATTAACTGAGTAATAAGGCATTCAGGTAAGATTAAGATCACCTTTATTTGTCCCACAATGGGGAAATTGCAGTATGCAACAGAAAAGGCACAGAAAACAAAAAGGTCACGACAAGTATGCAGAAACAAAACAAAAAAGGCAAAATAGACTAAGGACAAAAACATGCATTCAAAGTGAGTGAGCTACCGCACAGTTCTGGTGAGAAACAGCAAATAAAAGCACATGGTTAAAATTGCTCATTGTGGAGTCTCACAGCAGAAGGAAGGAAAGACCTCCCGAATCTCTCCTTCACACAGTGAGGGTAGAGCAGCCTGCCACTGAAGCTGCTTTTTAGTGCAGACAGAGTGTCCTGCAGGGGGTGGGACTTGTTGTCCAGCATGGATGTCCGTCTCTTCAGGACCCTTCTGTCACCCACTTCCCGCACTGAGTCCAGGGAGCAGCCCAGGACAGAGCTGGACTTCTTGATGATTCTGTCCAGCTTCTTCCTCTCCCTTTCTGTGATGCTATTGTATGTGTATGCTATGGTAGAAACGGGAAGAAAGAAATCTACAAACACTCAATGATGGCTCTTGCCAGTCGGTCTATTCTTAGCTCCATGACTTCAGCTGTTTTCTGATCTCCTCTGGCCAAAGTTTGCTGAGCTTTTTGTAATCTTTGCCTCTAAAACAACTTTCTCCCTTCTGAAGTGACTTCCTCAGGCCTGAGCTCATATCTTTGAGACACACTAAGTAAGCAGAGTGGTCTTTGGTTTAGATGGTTCACTGTGAAAATTTTGTTTGTCTTTTGAGTAAAATCAGAAGCACCAGTTGCTCTTTTGCAATGACTTACGGCCACAAATTGCTTTTTAAAGATTGAATGAGCGTTTATCTGTGATAGCATTCGGGTGACTCTAGAGTAGAAACTTTTAGTCTTTCATATCCCTCTACACAAAGTGGACATCACATCAAGTCTCAACTTTGAGCCTCACATTGATTTTTTGAGTTTTTTTAAAAATAGGAGCCTTCTTAAAATGTTGGAAGCACAAAAAAATCTTTAAAGATAATTGGTTAGAGATACATGGAAAGTTGTCACAGAAATGAAGCATGAACAATCCAGCGTGCCGCCACCTCTGGATTACAGTATGACAATATTTCTAATTTTCATCCTTCTCCTTGTTTATTGAAGAATCTCAATTTGTTATACTTAAACTTAACTTTCCAATAGCTGCAAAACATGTCCAGATCTGTTTTCACACATTTCTCATGCTCAACGCACAGATCAACCTGTGATACAAAAAACGGGCATTTTAAAGTCAAGTTATTACATCAGTGTTTTTCAACCTTTTTCATGCCACTGTATATTTTTCCATCAAAGAATCTTGAGGTGTACACCACCAAATAAAAATGTTAAAAAATATTCTCTACACTCACCTTTATTTACAAAATGTAGAAATCAAATCAACACATCAAAATCTATTTAGTCGTCTTTTATTGTTCTTCTTTCAAATAAAAATACAGTTAGTTTTTTCTCTTCAATGTCTTGCAGAAAATGTGAGATTTCATTAGAATTTGCATTGTTTTCTGCTTTAAAACACATCCTAAATTTTTCTCATCATGTCTCAAAAACGTGTAGAAAATAAGATCCACTGCCTGGAGTAGTTTTTTGGAATGATGGACAGCAACATGTAGAAAAAAAAAAAAAAGCAAAGAAGAAGAGTAGGTTGCTATGGTTACAGGGCAGTTCCGTTGTCTCGAAATAAAAAGACAGGATTTCATACTGATAAACATAAATAAATATGCTTTATTTTTTTTTTTTTTTTTTTTTTACACAAACACCATGAGATCAACCAAAACTATCTTTGTGAGCTACCGATAGATCCCGATCACAGTTTGAGGTGAAATAAGACCATTTCCCACAAAACACCTGATGATCTCTCACAGTATACTAGTGTGCCGCAGAACACTGGTAGAGAAATTCTGCATTAGATTACTAATATAGTCACAAACAACTTGTGTAACCATAAAGATCTCATCAATAAGCATGTTAAACCTCTTATTTTTCTCTTTTGGTTGGGATCATACCAGTGATTTTGAAGAAGTACAGCAGTACTGTAGATCCTCAATTCTCAGGCGTTGTGGTGGAAAACAGCCTTAGTGGAAGAAAAAGTCAACTGCTTTCTTTAAAAGTTTATTGTAAAGATCACATGTGCACACATGAAGAGCTGGAGAGATCTCCCCCAAAGTTTCTGTTTCTACAACATTTAATGCATTGCTGTACAGAAGGTTTAACCTCCCCCTAGATAGTTCAACTGAAGTTCAAAGTCACCTCAGCCTTGGAGTAAGATAAGAAACATAGGATGCGGACAGTACTAGTCTGTTTCTTCACACTCCCTAAGATACCTTGCATTCCAGACAACAGAGAATCACAGCAGAATATGAGATCATTGTTACATCATTATGAGAAACCAAACCTGTCCAGATTTTAACAATAATTGTAATAATTTTAACAATAAACTAATAATCTTTGCTAAATACAACTATTTAATATAAAATTTTTATTACAGCGTCTTTTTTTTTTTTTACCTACACCACACAGTAAGACTTTAATCCAGAGGTGCTCATTACGTCGATCGTGATCAATTGGTCGATCGCAAAGGAATTATGGGTAGATCGCATGACATTGAAAAAAAGTTAAAAAAAAAACTAAAAAAAAAAACTTTTAAAAAAAGTGTCAATCTAGTGGCTTTTCTGCTGTTACTGGAGATTTTTGGAGTCTGTGACATGAAATCACGTTATTAAGCCTGTAATTAATAAGCAGCCCACAGTGCTGCTGTGGCCCCTCCCCCTCGCAAAGCGCTGTGAGTTTGTGCGTATGTAACAAATTGTGTTGTAGGGGTAGTTACAACAGGCTGGAAACGATCTGTGGGGTTTGCAATCGTAACATGGAACTGGTAGATCTCAGGAGGTTTGATATTTGTAAAGTAGATCTTGGAACAAAAAAGGTCGGGCACCCCTGCTTTAATCCATCTATAACCAAACTGAAATAGTCCTAATGTGGACAAGAATTGATGAAAAGTAATTAAAGCAGTACCACCTCACTTTATACTTTTATACTAGAAGATATTTTGTGTAGATTTTGATCAAAATTTGGATGTAAAACAGAAGCTGCCTCATGTTGGGATGTGTTGTGTAAATGTAAGGAGTCTTAATCTTCATTAAGTTGTTCATAAAGTGATTTAATTGCCACCACAGCTAAAGAAAAGGGTTTGTATATTTGAAATAAGTCAAATAAAAAGCAGTGTGTGGCCAAATGAGAAACATACTGTAAATGTTCCCAGTGTATCTTCATGTTTCTCTCTCTGCGCTGGTTCATTTGTTTGCTAACCACAAAACACAAAAAGTCTGTTTTATCTGAACAATCTTCTGTTTTTCCACATTATAAAACCAATTTTAAAAAGAAGAGAGATGGAATATCAGATTATTTTTCTCCCACTGCAATGCACACACACACACTCAGATTGCTGTGTCCTGGCTACCCAGCAGGAGACCTGCGTTGATCTCAGCAAGGTGTGACAGAACAGCAGGAGCCCCTAGGTGGGGGATCAGAGGGACAACATAGGTCAGTGAACAGTGGGACGTCATGAAAGTACGTGTGTGTGTTTGTGTAGCTGCTGTGTTGTTGTAACAGCGGCCTGAAGATCAAGCCAAGGGCACTCCAGTCAGATACACCACCAGCTCGCCCAGTCTCTGGTGGCTATGTGTGTGTGTCACAGCACACTGCTCTGTCCACACCTTCAGCTGTGTGTGTGTGTGACCCACCTATGACCATCTCCAGTTGCTCGGAGGCAGCGCTTCATCTTTTTGCTGACAGGGCGAAGATGATGGAAGGTTCTGCTGCTCCAGCTTCATGCCAGAGAGCGTCCCTCTCTCTCTCACACACACACACACACAAACACAGCGGGTTTGCCAGATCAGCTCAAAATTGGATTGTTTTTTCTGGGTCTGTTTAATTTAGCAATTAGCCATTGTTTATCATAAGACCAATTTTTTTTCAATTGACCGTGTAAAGTCTGTTGAAATAACTCTGTTCTGACCCTCACCTATGGTCACTAGCTGCGGGTGGTCATCCAAAGAACGAGATCACGGAAACAAGCGGCCGAAATGAGCTTCCTCTGCAGGGTGGCTGGGCTCTCACTCATAGATGAGGTTGAGCAGCTCTGCCATCCAGGAGGAACTCGGAATAGAGCCGTTGCTCCTCCAGAACGAGAGAAGCCGGATGGGGTGGTTCAGGAATCTAGTTTGGATGTCTCCCAAGCATCTCAGTGGTAAGGCGTTTCGGGCCCATCCCACCGGGAGGAGACCAAGAGGCAGACCCCGGATCCGCTGAAGAGACTTTCTCACAGCTGGATATGGGAACGAATCGGGATCCTTCCAGGTGAGCTGGAGGATGCAGCTGGGGTGAGAGAAAACTCGGCTTACCGTCTGAGGCTATTGCCCCCACAATCCGGTCCTGGATAGGTGGAAGACAACAGAACGGACTTAGATTTGGTTGCATTATCTTTGAGAACTTTGTATTTCAAATTACAAATAGGTTTAATTAATGAGTGTTTGTCCAGCTTTGCCATCACATTTATGATGTTCGTGCTCTGGGGTTCCGTACGATGATGTGTAGCTGGATCGAACAGCAAAGCATGCTAACGGCCTCTATCTTATTGAGCCAGGAGGACAAGGAAACATATGTAAGTGTGTTTGTCCCTGTAATCAGCACATGAGCTCCTGCCAGAAAGTGATTCCACGCTTTCGAGCTGCAGTGTTAAAAAAAACAAAAAAAAAACAGAAAGTGAAGCAGCACATGAGTGTAACCAATTTAAATGTGTGCCAAGATCCAACAGCCAAGATTCAATTGAAGTTTGTGTCTCCTCCACTACAAATGAAGAGAAAAAATCCAATTAAAAGCTTCACACAGGATTATCCAATCAGGTTAAGGCAAACATAGTCACATTAAAAAACCCCAGTTGTTAAATTTGTGTGAACTAAAGCAACGTCAGGAAGCTAACATTGGCTCATTCATTTTGTTGGCGGCTTCATTTTGAGTGTGTCTGTGCGGGAAGCCTCTGGTGTGTAAATGTGATCAGTATTCGGCTGTGGTTGTCTGTAAACTGTGAGAACTGTGACAATGACCCTGTGGGTGCACACACATCCCAGCGGCTCCTCATTCTGCTCCTGCCCCACCAAAGCTGCCTGTAATTAAGACTCACACACTGGGGAGCATGTGTGTGGGTAAGTGTGTGTAGGTGTGTGTGTGTGTGTGTGTGTGTGTGTGTGTGTGTGTGCATGTATCTATGGGACAATACCGCAAGTAAGAATTAGCTATTTTCCATTGCAAGACAAGAGATGTAACTTTATGAACAAAAACGGTCAGAATTATTTATCAAAAAAGGAGAAAGCAAACTTGAAAAATTTTTTAGACGGTAGAATTTGTTTATGCTACCATGAAACCTTTCCAGATCCACCTCTGCTTACTAAAATACGGTGATATTAACAGTAAGCAGTAAATCTTTTATGACCAGGGGTGCACATAAATGCACGTGTGCATGTGTTGCCAAAATGCACGATGTGCTGAACATCAAACACGTCAAAATCCGCCTGTGTTTGGCAAGCTAATGAAGAATAAAATTGTGTTTGTGATGACATTGTAGTAGTGATGCAGTCCCTGAGGTCTTGAGAAGGAGGCAGCTGGGGATGAGGCAAAAGAGAAGCACCCCGAGAGAGACACTGGGGAGCCCTCACATGGATTGTACAGATGGCGGAACGGTGGTGCGTCAACCCGCACTTTGCGGTGCTTGCAAGGAACGGGGCTCCTCCATCAGGATTAAGAACATCTATTGACTTCTTTAGATATTTAGCTGTAGAGTAGAATAAGTTATTATTTAAACAATAATCTTTGACATATTGGTTGCTCGTCCCGGGGGAGGGATCTCTCTTTCGTGTGGATCCCCACGAGGTTTCTTATTTTTTCCCCATTGATGGGTTTTTTAGGAGTATCTAAGGGTATAAATGTGCTAGTCTTGTTTAGTTAGTATTAGTATTTTTCTTGCTGAGTATTGTGTTAACACATTCCTTTTTTTCTTGTGAAGCCCATTGAGACGGAAATTCTGTGATTTTGGGATATACAAATAAAATTGAATTGAATTAAAGAGACACGGGGTGTCCTTCCCGGATTACACTGGCAAAGAAGGTTCCAGCAGTCGGCGGTCTGGACGAGTGGGCCCATAAAGGGCGGACCTGGGACGACCAGTGGGCCGTAAAGGGTGGACCGGGACGAGGAGGTGCCGGTGGCACTCTATTTTAAGGACTGCCAGTTTAGTATATTTTGACAATAGTTAAAACTGATTTTATGTTCTATTTTATGGTCTCTGCCTCTGCTTCCCTGGCGCTCTCTGCCCGGTCCCTAACTGGTAGTCCAGTCACATTTAGAAATTATTTCAGATTAATCTATCCTCTATCATGTAGTGAATTAAAGACTTGTTTGTTGAAAACTCGCTTACATTTTCGTAGCTAGATCTCCAAAAGTTTCATCGTGTTGTTTTGTCACCTGAACTTTGAGGAATTCTTTAAATATGTGGGCGCTCATTAAAACAATAGTTAATAGCAACCTAATAAGGAGGTAGAGAGGAGCTGAAGGAGATAATTTGTTGATTTCCTATTGTTTTT
Source organism: Neostethus bicornis (assembly GCA_902685375.1). Classification (NCBI taxonomy): domain Eukaryota; kingdom Metazoa; phylum Chordata; class Actinopteri; order Atheriniformes; family Phallostethidae; genus Neostethus; species Neostethus bicornis. The sequence goes on along the minus strand of LR738557.1, from coordinate 16,748,625 downwards.
GTGGCTGTGAGTTCAAGCAAATGTAAAATTATACATAAATGATAGGCCAATCATATTAGTGTTGGCCGGATGCAGAATATCTATAATATCTGTGTATGTGCAATCCGGATACACACAGATCAATATAAAGAGAGCATAATGTTGGAACATGATCATCCAATCATGCTGATGTTCTTTAAAGCTGTTATGCATCATAAGATTTTATCACAACATGAAAAGAGGTGAACGATTCTTTTATTTTCTTCTCTTTGTTCAGGGAATAAATGTAGAATTACAAAAATAATTTAACTCTGCTGCGGGATGCTTCTCATCCTCTCGCCGTCTCTGTGACAAGGGGGCAGGTGTTAGACGAAATAGAGAAGATGAGCTCAGTGGAAAGATCCATTAGAAACCTGCTGCAAGGGTTCAGTTGGACAAATAGAAACGCTGATGTTATCTGAGTTTTCTGAGACGAACAGAGAGCAATCCTATTAAAAATAAATAGTAGCAATGAAACCAGACTTAGTGGGATCCAGATATTTCATTGGTCATGAGAAAAAAATGTTAAACAAATTTACCACGACATTTTCTGTGTTTATCCGGCTTCAGGTCATGGGGCTAGCAGCCTACATGTGAAGTCCAGATCTTCCTCATGCTGGCCGCATCATGCAAGTCATCCAGGAGGATGCCACGGCATTCCCATGCAGGTCCCTCAAGCAGGTCTCCGTCTTGATTTCACCCTAGTATGACTGTTACGACTCGTATGGTCTAGGGTTAGGCCGACACGTAGATGGATGTCATAATTAATCCCCGGGAGTGAAACAATCAACTGAAGAATGAGGAAGAGTAGGGTGTTTGAAAAATTAGACTATTTATTTACAATCAATCTTTAACCGTATGTCAACAACTGAAAAGCTTCTCTAGGGAATGCTGCAGATGGGTACTCTCTCAGCTTGGCACCAGTTCTTTTTATTCAGTCAACTAGCAATCATCTGTGACTGCCAACAGGTGTGGAAGGTTGGGAGCCTGGGTGGCAGAGGTAAGGGAAAAACACAAAAGGGCGACAAAAAGAAACCAAACATCCCCTAAATGGCTTTAGGGGTCAGACCAGCCTCAGCAGTCAGACAGCCAGTGTCCTACTTATTGTAGATGTTGCACCCATTCACCTGCCGATCTCCTTCTCTATCCTTCCTCCACTCGTGAACAAGAGAAGAAGGAGATGGACGATGGCGGATAACATGGAAGCTTGTGGTCCAAGTCTTGGCTTCAGAATTTAGCTGTGGGATATAAATAAACGTAACTAATTTCAATAATCAGAGTGAAAAATGACAAAAATCCTCCTTTTTTTTTCAGTCAGATCCTTGTATTCATCTTATTATCCAGCGATGACGTCACACTTTTTCTTTTACCTGCAAAATCAAAGTCTGTTACGCCTCAAGCTTCTCCTCTATCTTCTCACTGTCCTGCTCACCTTCTGGAGCTGAACGCCTCACAGCGAATTCACACAGACACCACTTTCTATTCCTCGCACCAACACCCCGGACCCCCTTCCCTCCCTTAAATTTATTATTATGATTTACATAAAGTTAAACTTCACGTGGTAGCCAAGCAGGCCGCTCTAAAATAAGCTGTGGTGACAGAGCCAATGTGTTATGTGTGTCGTGAGGCTGGGGGGCCCTGCGGGGTACTGGGAAAGGAATGGCGTGGAGGGTCTCCCGGGGCTTTCTGGCCTGGAAATGACATAGAGTGAGGGAAGAGCCTCCATATCCCAGAATTCGTCATTTCATCTGCAAAGGGAGAGGAGGTGGGACAAAGATGCATCACCATGCCACAGGGCAAAGACTCACCATGGGAAATCCACACACACTCTACCTCACATGAACTCATCATAAAACAATCTTTTATAAGTGAGTTTTAAATATGCTTCCAGAGGAGGATTATGCAGGAGGTCAATTATGGTTCTAGGACATCAGGGGCTACTCATCACAGAAGCCCGGTGTTGAACATTTATTCAGTTTTCATCTAATTTTGTACTTTTTTGTACTTTTGTACACGATCAGCTTCTCAAAACTTGTGCAATGTTGCAAAAAGATAACTTTTATTTAAGATAAATTTTTTCAAAATGAGCAAATATTTAATCCGAAGTCATAAATATAAACGAAGCCTTTAAATCAGCACAAACACTGATTTGCACATTGTTTAAGGTGTAAGACTTATTGTCTCTTTGCTCCACACGCTTCCTTCTAACACCGTTTGCAACAGGATCGGTTGTTAACACGTCCCAATAATTACCACATCTGCACTAAATGGGCTGAAAATAGCGGTGTGTGGTGTGACTTACTCATGACAAGGTCAATATCTGCCCGAACCCGATCACAGCCAACTGATCTGAAACTACACAGACAGCTTTTTGATGAGATGATTTTGAGAAACCGCCATGAAAGCCCTGGAGATTCAGACAAATGGCACATGGGAAACAAAATCCAGTGTATAACGGGACATGGTTGGGTTAAAAAAAATCCCAGAGTTAACTCAGAAATGCATCATTTGTCAAAAAAAAAAACCCTTACAAATCTCTTTCTTTGATTCTGAAGCATAATTACAAATTTGAAACTGAAATGTCCTTCCTCTTGCTCAGTTTCGCATGTGCACAACACAGTGTAAACCTTGTTAGAGGCAGTAAATATGTTCAGTATAAAATGCATCAAGTTAGTAATTTAATTTCCAAATGCACCAATCTTTTTGGTGCATTTGTTTAAAAATGGCACAAAGTGTTGAAAAGAAGGACCAAGTGTGAGCAGAGCATGTGCTCTAAAACTCTTTCTGCTTACAGCGAAGTACAAAATCTGTGGCTGAGAGCATCCCTATGTTCAAATAGTAGCCGAATACTGGACGGAAGATCTTGCAAAGTACTTAAACCTCCATGAAAGAAAACGACAACCCCATCAGGTATGTTTTAGATGTGGGAATCAACGCTCAAATATGACAAAAATTTTCCTTAAGTTGATGTTGCATGACTGCATTTTTGCATGAAAAAATGCAGTCGTTGGCTGCATGCCTTAATTCTTGCAATTTTCCCAATGTGGGACTGATAAAGATTTTCTGATTCTTGATTTCTATCACGGTGGTGCAGTGGTTAGCACATTGTCCTCACAGCAAGAAGGTTGGGTTTTTAGTCTCAGGTGGGACGAAGTTGACCTTTCTTTGTGGAGTTTGCATGTTCTCCTCGTGTATGCATGGGTTTCCTCCAGGTAGTCTGGTTTCCTCTCACCCCCCCCAAAAAACATTCATGTTAGGTTAATTGGGTGCTATGAAATTGCCTCTAGGAATGAGTGTGTGTGTGGCCCTGCAGCAGACTAGCAACCTCTTCAGTGTGTACCCTGCCTCTCGGTTTGAATCAGCAAGAACAGAATCTGGCAACCCGTATGACCTTGTCAGGAGAACAAGTGGTTCAGAAGAGGAAACAAAATGTTTGTTTTGCATGCCACTGTTTCTAAACCTTGCTCCCACTCTAGGATTTGAACCTCCAACCTTCTTGCTATGAGGTCACAGTGGTTTAGAACTGCACCACAATGCAGCACACAAGCAAATAAGTTTTAGAAAACTCTAAAATCATAACATTTCACTTTTTAAGGACTCAACAGAGGGACAGAAGTTAAATTAATCGTCTTCAAAGGAGAAATAAACGAGTCAGTAAAAGCCCTGAAGAGAAAGTTGATCTTTTTTAAGGAGAAATAACAGCCTTGTCACAGAGCCTGAAGTTGAATGAACAAGTATGTCTAAAGACGGTGGTGAGCTGTGTTTATTTCTTGGAAGAAATAAAGAAGTTAGAATAAAGACTGAATCTTTTGTCACAGATATGACTCCTTCTCAATTTGATCCGAAACACCAGAAAACCACTTGAAACATATTTGACATGATGTGGTCCTGTTAGCGTCAGCAAACCGTGATCTCCAGCTCTCACTTGATCGGTTTGATGTCAAGTATGAAGGGGCTGGCATGGAAATGAGTAGCTCTGAATTAGAGACCATGGTCCTCGCCCAGAAAATGGGTGGAATACCCCTTCAGGTCAGGGACAGGGTCCTTCCTCAAGTGGAGGAGTTTAAGTAACTTCGGGTCTTGTTCAATAATGCGGAAGGATGGAGCGGGAAATCGACAGGCGGATCGGCGCGATGTCAGCAATAACTAGGATACCGCATTAGTCTGTCGTGGTAAAGAGAGAGCTCAGCCAAAAAGTAAAGCGATTTACAAGATCGATCTATGTTCCAACCCTCACCTATGGTCACCAGCTGTGGGTGGTGACAGAAAAAATGAGATCACAGATAGAAGCGACCGAAACGAGCTTCCTCTGCAGGTTGGCTGAGCTCTCACTCAGAGATCGGGTGAGGAGCTCTGCCATCCGGGAGGAGCTCGGTGTCGAGCCGCTCCTCCTTCAAATCGAAAGAAGCCAGATGGGGTGCCTTGGGCATCTGGTCAGGATGCCCCCCGAGCATCTCGCTGGTGAGGTGTTTCGGGCACGTCCCACCAGGAGGAGACCAAGAGGAAGACCCCGGACCCGCTGGAGAGACTATGTCTCACAGCTGGGTGGGGAACAACTCGGGATCCTTCCGGGTGAGCTGGAGGATGCAGCTGGGGGGGAAAGAAGCCTGGGCTTCCCGTCTGAGTCTGTTGCCCCTGCGACCCGTCCCCGGATAACTAGAAGAAGACAGAACGGAACATATTAGAGAGTAATTTGACACTGACATGATATTTTGTCTCCTGAGCAATAAAAAGACAAGTTTGAGCAGGTAAATTTTCCTCTGACCGCAACTGTGAGGCCAAACAAAAAGCAAAACATCTCCACCTTGTTTTTCCTGCATGTTTTTAATGGGTGGCCAAATCAGGGGCCCTTTGAGAAGAAAAGGTACACAAAGAGGAAAATTAGCTGAAACATTAATGTGATGTTTTCCCTGATGCTTGGTCTTAATTACCACCGTGTAAATCCGATTGGCCGTTTCTGCCAGGAAACTCATAACCACAGTGCAATATTAATTACCCCGGTAGGATTCACGCTTTATTTGATATGCACGAGGCATCGCGGCCATTACCAGCCTTGTGTTTCAGCCTCAGCCCTGCGTGTCAGCGGTAATCAAGTCTAAACGTTGACAACAACACATTCACCAATCAATAAAGGATGGGAGGGATCCTTTGATGCTGGAATTCTAATCTCTATCTCTTATGTGTGTGTGTGTGTGTGTGTGTGTGTGTGTGAGCATCTTAATCTGTGGCAATATCCTCTTAATATCTTTCACACACAACTCTATTAATTTCTCACCAAGGTTGCTCATTGGATTTTCTGATTTAAAGCACGCCTTTTATGTTCCATTGTTCGTAAAGCTATTAGATTAAGTGGAGTCAAATGCAATTACAGCCCACAGATGTTCACCAAGGGGCCTGATACTCTTTTTCTTTTTTAAAGGAGAGGAGGAAGGATTTATATTCTGTACACTTAATTATTATGTAATGTTCCCACTTCTCGTTACGGCGTGATCCAAAAAACCAACACAAAAAAGAGGGAGAAAAGGATGCTAAAAGTGAGGAAAATGAAAAAAAAAGGAAGGTTTGATGACAAATGATGGAGAAAAGTTGCTTCTAATTTCATCTGTGGAGCAACACTGACCTCCTCTGGCAAATATCTTTCTGTTTGGTACATCTGAAGAGGTTTTCAAACAGGTTTTCTTAAATCATCCAGCATGTGAATGAGAGCCACCATAGATCATGCACGTTGGCGAGAAAGAATAAGATATAAAAATATAAACTGATGTTCCGGTTACTGGTTCGGGCTCAACGCTGCTTGTAAGAAAACGACATCAATCTTTTGCTTCGATGTAGGCCACACGTACAGTTTTAAAGGCCTGCTGCAGGGAGAAGTCACCAGGGATGGGGATAACCTGTTCCAGCTAATAATTTAAGTAGGATGCACTTTTTAGAAATTAGGTAGGTGAAAAAGGCACATTTGCTTTTAGAATTTTTGGCAAGAGTTCATTTTCTTCAGTGAGCAGTTTGAACTGATTAGTGAGAACGGTTTAGGGTGACAGTGTAAAACTCCTCGTTATAAGATTTAATTTGATTAGAAAACATTTTCAAGTCAGCAACAAGAAAATGAGTTTTTCGGTATTTTGATGTCATTAAAAACCGACTTGACATCTCTGTATAGTTCTCTAGAAATAATGGAAGAATCAGGCAGTCACCTACCAGGTCTACTAATTTATGATATAACACAGTTGTGCTATAGACAGAACCAATCAGCACACAGAACATGATGGTCCTCATTTATCAAAGTTATGCACAAAATAGTGTGAATTTCAGTGGCCTTCTCTTTTAGGTGTACGCAAGTTGGAATTTTGATAAATCTTCTTCTTTCGGCATTTCCCTTGAGGGGTCACCACAGCAAGTCAGTTTCTTTCATCTAACCCTATCTGCTGCATCCTCTTCGGTCACACCAACTATCTTCATGTCTTCCTTCACTGTATCCATGAACCTCTTCTTTGGTCTTTGTTACCATGACAGCAGCGATTGTTGTGTTATGGATGTTGACAGCGGTTGTTGTCTATTTTGAAGAACAACAAAAGCTAGCCGTTGCTGACTAGTAGTAGTTTGTAGTTTGTTAGTTTTCGAATGTTGAACTAGGATGAGTCGGTATGATACCTATGAAGAGCTGTCTTGGATTAAATTCACTACCCTGAGTGTGGTCTCCCTGCGAAACAGAACCTGCTAAGAAATCTGTTTGTTACCACTCAGCCACCGGTAACAGTCTTCGTCTGGGCCTCTTTCTTTCTTCCGATGTACTCTCTCTCTCTCTCTCTCCTCTGTACATGTCCAAACCATCTCAGTCTGGCCTCTCTGACTTTATCTCCAAAACCTCTAACATGTGCTGTTCCTCTGATGTACTCTTTTCTGATCCTGTACATCCTGGTCACTCCCAGAGAGATCCTCAGCATCTTCATCTCTGCTACCTCCATCTCTGTTTCCTGTCTTTTCCTTAGTGCTACTGTTTCTAGACCAAACAGCATGGCTGGTCTCACCACGGTTTTGTACACTTTCCCTTTCATTTTGGCTGAAACTCTTTTGTCACACATCACACCTGATACTTTTCTCCACCCGTTCCAGCCTGCCTGCACACGCTTCTTCACCTCTTTTCCACACTCTCCATTGCTCTGGACTGTTGATCTTAGGTACTTAAAATCTTCCACCTTCTTTATCTCTTCTCCCTGTCTCACTTTTCTGTTTGGATCCCTCTCATTCACACACATGTACTCGGTCGTACTAAATACACTATCAAAAAACAAGCATTGTTTCAACAAACACACCTACATTATTTCAGATCCATTCTCTGTCACTCCCTCACTAACGACACGAAGAGAGGAAGTCGTCAAACAAGAAAAAAATTTCATGAACAATGTTACATGTTTATTGTCAGATCACTTTTTGGCATGAAGTCATTTTCTGTCAAAAAATTGTGTGTTGATTTGTTTGCTTTTTAACCCTCAAATTTGCATAAAAACATCAATAAAGTAATCAAAAGTTTATTTGATTAAAATAATACCTCAGGTTTGATTCTAGTAGACTATGTCGTATGACTGATGGTGAAGAGATGTACTTTGGTCACCACAGTATGACCAAAGCACGCTGTGCCTGCAACAAGTACCAAACTTGTTGCAGGCACTGAACTCCCAATTTAGTGCAGATGAATCCTCTCAGTTACTTCCTCTTTTTCTTTCCTTTCGGCATTTTCTTTCCAGGGTCGCCACTGCCTGTCAGTTTCTTCCATCTAACTCATCTGCTGCATCCTCTTCGGTCACACCAACTATCTTCATGTCTTCCTTCACCGAAACCATCAACCTCCTCTATGGTCTTCCTCTAGGCCTCTTTCCCGGTGGTTCCAAATCCAGCATCCTTCTGCCGATGTTCTCTCTCTCTCCTCTGCACATGTCCAAACCATCTCAGTTGCCCTCTATAAACATCAATTAAATTATTTTAGCTGTAAAAGATCTAATCTAAAATCTTGGTCTATTGTACATTCTGCATGTTCATCATGGAAGAGGATTTCTGCTTCAACTGGGTTCCCATGAGGTTCATCATTTTCCTCCAACAGGTTTTTTCATTTTTAAATGGAACAGAAATAACATTCACTATCTAATTTTTTCTAAATGTGGATTCATTTTTAAAAATTAAGTTATACTAACAAGTTTTTCAAATTAGCACAGTTTTCTCAGCTGCACACAATTAAAAACCCATTCGGAGGATCTGTGTGTGTGTGTGTGTGTGTGTTTTTTTTTTTTACTGTAGCATCTTCTCCCTGCACTAATGATGCATTGGCATTTGCTTTGTAGCTCTGCAGACATCAGTCCATCCCATAAAAGTGAGACATCCAACTGGCTCAGCGTTGCATAGATAGTCCAGAGTGAACAGATGCCGCTCATTTCTCGTGGCCAAAGTGACCCAGCAATACGGTGGCTAAACACCTAAAGACACAAGCTTGTAATGAAAAAAAACTATTTTCTGCCTACTTACAGCATCCCTCTTTCTCTCTCTGTACTTGTTCTTCTTTTTCCTATCAGCTTTCTTTGGTTTCTTCATCTTTCCTACACATCTACTTGTGTCCTGTTTCCATTAGCTTATGCCATCAAATATAAAAACCAAGAAAAAAAAGCTTAATTTTTATTGTGGACATGTTCTTATAATAACATTAGCCCGCTCTAATGTCTCTACATGTCGAACAATGTGTGTGTGTGGCTGCCGGCTGATGCACCCTATGACATATTGAGGTAATAAAAAGCCCCTCCGCAGGGATGGCTGGGTCCCACTAATTAAACACCCTTATTGCAGACGCTTGTTGCCATAGAATCCAAACACATCCTCCACCTTGCACCGACCTGCATCTCTCTTCTCTGAATCAAATAAAAAGTTGGGGGGGAAGAGGATAGAGGTGATGAAGAGGAAGGTCACTACTGAGAAAAAACTAATTACAATATAATCTTATTCAGACAAAAGGTATTGATTAAAACACAGACTTGTTTTTGCAGAGCTGGAAAAACTTGTGGGGAAAGCTTTTGGAACTTCGATTGTTAGACTTTATTTAGCGATTTGTAACACGTATTTGGTCACAAAGTGACTCAAACTGGGCAGGCTCTCATTCTGGGTAGGCTTTCATTCTGGGCAGGCTCTCATCCTGGGCAGGCTCTCATCCGGGGCAGGCTTAGCACCAGACGTGGCGGGACCAGACAATGACAACACAACGGACAACCTGACAAAGGTGGGAAGGATACATGGGTTTAAATGACAAAGAGGACAAGATACCGCATTTGGGACATATGTACCAGGTTGTGGGGAATCAAGCCAAAGGATATTTATTATAGTTGTCTCCTTTGGTTCAGAGCTCAAACACTCAGACTTTGTGAGTTTACTTCCCATTACTGGAGTGATAATTATTAATATCATGAGGATTACATATGTACAATATGTGCACTTAAAATTTAGCAATAAAAAGAATTTTGTTGATGAAAGGTAACCAAAAGTTGAGTTTTAAGGGAGACCGGAGAATAAAAGTCTGTACTGGAGCTTTTAGATTGAGAGTCAATCTATTAAAAAGTTTTTATGGCCAAGGAGATGTGTTTTTTTTCTTATCTAAGAACTTCAATGACTTTTGTTCAGCCTTGATTCGACCACGTTTCTACAGAAAACCAGAAAGTACAAACACCCATTTCTCCCACAGAAAAGTTTACTCTGTCAGGAAAAGTGTTATTGGAAAAGTGAGGTTACAGGGAGAAGAGATATAGAAGGTGGAAGATTTTAAGTATCTAGGATCAACAGTGCAGAGCAATAAAGACTGTGGAAAAGAGGTGAAGAAGCATGTGCAGGCAGGCTGGAACGGGTGGAGAAAAGTATTAGATGTGACAAAAGAGTTTCAGCCAAAATAAAAGGGAAAGTGTACAAAACCGTAATGAGACTGGTCATGCTGTTTGGTCTAGAGACAGTGGCACTGAGAAAAAGACAGGAAACAGAGATGGAGGTAGCAGAGATGAAGATGCTGAGGATCTCTCTGGGAGTGACCAGGATGGACAGGATCAGAGGAACAGCACATATTTGAGGTTTTGGAGATAAAGTCAGAGAGGTCAGACAGAGATGGTTTGGACATGTACAGAGAAGAGAGACTGAGTACATCGGCAGAAGGACGGTGGATTTGGAACCACCAGGAAAGAGGACTAGAGGAAGACCAAAGAGGAGGTTCATGGATACAGTGAAGGAAGACATGAAGATAGTTGGTGTGACCATAGAGGATACAGCAGATAGGATTAGATGGAAGAAACTGACTTGCTGTGGCGACCCCTGAAGGGAAATGCCGAAAGAAGAAAAGTTTACCCTGTCAGAGATCTAGATTCCTCTAATAGGGACTACTAAATCAGGCAGTGAAATGGTTAATTTTTCACCCTTACTGTCAAGAAGCAGTGTGCAGGTGGAAGGAGGACCAAATTGCAGGACAAAAAAACCCCATGGTTTATTTTAGTATGGCAGTCCAGTAATGCTGTGAAAGAAAAACACAAGGTTTTAGTTGCATGGCATGTGGTTATTGTTCAGAATGTATTTCATGGTCAGGCAGTCAGGGAGACCTGGCTGGAATGGATGTAATGACCCAAAAACCTGAAGGGAAGACAGCTGCCTATTTTAAGGCAGCTGCACAAAGATCTTCAGGTGTGTAAAATCAGGCAAATGAAGTAAGGCCCTGGTTTCCTTCTGGTGGTGGGCGAGGGGACCATGACAGTTGCTCATTCAACCAGAATTTGGATCTTTCATCATGTGTGAATACAAATTAGTTCTCTACAAGCACCCCAGCTTCCTTTTATTTACCAAAAAAATGCTTGTTTTGCCCCAAAAATTACAGAATATTTCTTCTAGAAATGTGTGGCCTTAAAACATGACTAGTGACCTGTCTTGGGTTTACCCCACCTGCTAACGGAGTTCATCACATCCTTTTGAAAGCCTGCATTGGAAGAAATGGTTTAGGGGGTCGATGGATCGCTACTAGATGACAGAGAATTTTTTCCAATAAAATGCAGCCTCACAATTTCTCATGTGACTTTCTGGTGGCTTTGAGATCCTAACACAGAAGATTACAGTTTAAAATCAAACCCAAAAGAGACTAGAAATGGATTTTATACATTTTAAAAAAACCAAAATAACTTATTGAGCAAGTTTAATTTGGCAAAAAAACCCTTTTAGAACTGAGAACTTGTGGTTATGTTCACTCTTGGAAACCAACAGAGTTTCATCCTACGTATTCCGTCCTCGTGTTATGATCCAATTCCATTACAAACTTTATTTTGATAGAAATATGTTTTCATGCTTGTTTCAGCCAAACTTAAAAGCACACCATAAAACTTTCTCGACTTTTTTAGTGATGTACGGCACTTTCACCGGCCGGTTCAGCATTAATCCATCACCAGAACGCAGAGTTCTCAGGTCATAAAGTTACAAAGTGTCTTAAAGCTCAGGTGAATTATTTGGGGGCAAAGCTTGTCGAAAAGCCATTTTTAGGTGATTCATAGACTTCGGTAGCATCCAAGTTGTGAGTAAAAGCGGTTATGTGGGATACAGTGGTTAGGTGGACCAGGTTGGCTCTCGTAATGTGTTGTTTTAAAATAAAAAAGTGACTGTAAGAAGATTTTAAATTCACTTTGACTGGATTAGTTGTGTTAATTAAAGACAATAAGAGAGTGTGTCAGCTCTAAATCCTGCACACTGGAAGTCAAAGTGGAACCATTATTTTATTTTATGATGACACCTTCAACCCTCATAGTGTCAGTCTTTGCTTTTGGACTCAGTCATTTTGATTTAGTCCTCCATGTTTTTCTGTATTTCACTATTATTTTTCACCCTCTAGAACTTGTTTCCATTCATCATTCCTGTTTCCATTTCCCCGTTACCCTCACTTACATTAAATCTTTCATGTGTCTCAACCTGCTGCCACATGGTCCGATTTACTGCACACTCCTGTTTGCTGCTCTGCTTTCATTAAATGCTTTATTGTTTTATAATCTCCCGAATAATCTTTTCTCCACCATCTTGCTTCTGTAAATTACTGTTTGATTCGTACCAAACTTAAAAACAACCTTTAAGTTCTGCTACATGAAGACTCAGAATGAATCATTAAGAGCTTATAAATCAGGAGGAGAAAGTTTCCAATGTGTGTCGACGATCGCAGCTGTAAATACACTCACATCTTGCTTCGTGTGTGTGTGTCGAGGAGGGTCAAGCCTCTAGAATGAAGGTGTCCTCTGATTTGGTCCGTTATGAGGCAAGGGTCACCACAACAGACGACTCAGCACCTGTCTCTGGTCGAGTCCCACTCATCACTCACCAGCTCCATATGCTGCCCATTAAACTCAGACATCAGCTCACAGAGTCGGTACACCTTCTGACCCTCTCTGCATCTGTTGACAAAGCGTTAAACACATGCAGCAAGAGAAAAAAGTCGATATGAGAAGGTGGAAAAAAAAAAATGTTTCCATGTATAAAATTTTCGCTTTTATCTCAATTTAATCTCTGATCAAGTATTACGCTGAATAAAAAAAGTGAATGGGTTAGCTTTCATTTGAAATGTGCATCATAGGAACGTTGCACAACAAAATTATCTATTTCATGTTCCAAAATTTTATGCAAGTCTTTTTTTTTGTTGTTGCTTTTTTAGTTTACATTTTTTCCTACTGGAGAAAATAGATGTAATTTTTTTCTTCATATACCGAACATTCCAGCTGATTTAGATAGACATAGTGACCAAATTACCAAATTGCTCAAATTACTGAGGCAGTGGCTCAGTGGTAGAGTGTTTGCGGGTTTGATTCCCACTGAGTTCTCATATAGGGATCTTGGGGAAGACACCTGACTCCCTGTTTCTCCCACAATTGATGCTGTCCTGGCAGCCTGCTGTGGTGTAATGCAGCAAAATTCCCCGTTGAGGAATAAAAAAAGTATACATTATTCTATTTGAATAAACTAATGAAGACAAGAAAAAATGGGTTGAAATTGACACCCCTGAAATTTGGATGTTGGTTTGATGTTAGATGAACCCTGGAAAAAATACCAAAGTTTCATTTTGACCAAAAGCAAATTTTTTGTCAAATGCTTCTGGCTGTAAAAAAAACAAAAAAAAGCATCACAACTGTAGCTAGTGATGACAATACTAATATAACTTTTTTTAAATGCTGAGTCAATGAAGAGTGTGGAAAAGAGGTGAAGAAGCATGTGCAGGCAGGCTGGAACGGGTGGAGAAAAGTATCAGGTGTGATGTGTGACAGAAAAGTTTCAGCTAAAATGAAAGAGAAAGTGTTCAGAACCATGGTGAGAGCGGCCATGCTGTTTGGTCTAGAGACAGTAGCACTGAGGAAAAGACAGGAAGCAGAGATGGAGGTAGCAGAGATGAAGATGCTGAGGATCTCTCTGGGAGTAACCAGGATGGACAGGATGATTATATCAGGGGAACAGCATATGTAAGAGGTTTTGGAGATAAAGTCCGAGAGGCCAGACTGAGATGGTTTGGACATGGTTGGTGCAGAGGAGAGAGAGAGTACATCGGAAGAAGGATGCTGGATTTGGAACCACCAGGAAAGAGACCGAGAAGAAGACCAAATAGGGGCTTCATGGATACAGTGAAGGAAGACATGAAGATAGTTGGCGTGACCGAAGAGGATGCAGCAGATAGGGTTAGATGGAAGAAACTGACTTGCTGTGGCGACCCCTGAAGGGAAATGCCGATAGAAGAAGAATCTAAAAATCACGTTAGTGGCAAATATAAGGCTAACATATTCCTATTAGAGGGTATAACATTTTGAAGCGTTGATTTTGCATGAGATGGGACTTTTTATAAAGAAGAGACAGAAAATAAAATAAAAATTCAGAGCTGAAAGAAGAAAAACCCAGTTTGTGCACCGTAGATGCTTGAAAGATGCTCAGAAATGGATGGCACATGGTTCGGTCTGTGTGTGAGCGTGTGCGTTTTTGTCCAGATGGACCACAGCAATAGTATATATCACTGTGTGCCTAAAATGCTCGTGTGTGTGTGTGGATTCGGAGAAGCCTAACAGCACGCTTGAGGTGACTGTGTAAAAGAAATGCAGAGGGCATTCTCTTCAAACGGACGGTATTCAAAGAGCAGCGAGTTTCAAAAAGAGACAGCACTGAGGGCAGGAGAGTTTGAACTGTGTTTGTGCAAAGAAGTCTGGCTTTTGAAAAAGAAAAGAAGAAAAAAGGAATTCCTGAAGTGCACTCCTTGGGTTTTCTTGGAAGCGGAGAGAATATTAGTTGATACAAAGAGAGAAGGTGGTGGAGCCAGACAGACAGGCAGAGAGGAGCCTGGCCTACCAACCAGAGGAAGGAGGAAAAGAGTTCTGGACTTTTAGGCGAGGGGAAGAAAGACAGATAGAGGAAGAGAGGGACACATGAAGGGAGAACGTTGGCCTGAGGCACTGCTACGTGCTGAGCTTCTTTTAGGAGTCTTTGAGTGGAGGAGAGAGTAAAAGAAAAAGAAAAAAAAAGAACAAAAGCCCACTTTCCATGCATGCCTGTGGGAGCGCTGTGGCGTCCCATATAGCTGCACCGATCTGACCCCGGCACTGCAGGAGTGATGGCTGCTGAATTACTGTGTCACCGGCCCGGTGCCCCGCCATGCCAGCTCTCTTACACACACACATAATAAACACACTCCATCACCCCATCGGCCAGAGCACACCGCCCAAAGAGAGCATATTAATTATAGATGTTCGTTAAATTACTTTCATTAGCTCTCCTGCTCAGTGGACGGGACAAAGACAGGGATGATGGATGGAGGGGGTTTGCTATTTTTCCCCAAGTAGCAAACGTCCCTTCTTTTACTTCCTCTAAACCTATTCCCACTCTTTCATTTGTCAGGTAGTAGAAATGTCTCCATTTTTCTGGTTGTTCATTGTTTTTGAGGGGAGTGTGTAAGCAAGGAAAAGGTGTGAGTCAGTAGACGGCCATGTATTTCATACGTAAGTCTTCCGTAGGGCTCCATTTTTGCCCTTGAGTAACTGCTTTATGGATGCAAAACAATCTTCAGTCAGTCAGTCATCTTCTTATCCGTCTGTCCCTTTCGGGGTTGCGGTGGGTGCCGGAGCCCATCCCGGCTAATTTAAGGCGAAGGGCAGGGTACACCCCGAACAGGTCGCCAGTCTGTCGCGGGGCCACATACATACAACCATCCACACACTCATTCATTCCTAGGGGCAATTTGGAACCGGCCAATCAACCTACCATGCATGTCTTTGGAGGGTGGGAGGAAACCGGTGTACCCAGAGGAAACCCACGCAAACACGAGGAGAACATGCAAACTCCACACAGAAAGGACAGTGTTCCAAGCCTCGTCCCCACCCGGGACTCGAACTCACGACCTTCTTGCTGTGAGGCCACTGTGCTATCCACTGCGCCACCGTGCCGCCAAAACAATCTTACGATACCGAATTAATACACTGAGCATCCAAATAAAAAATAATACAATAAACAAATTGAAAAAGTATCATATTGTGCATGAATTCCTGCTCCGACACAGTAACACATGAAAAACATTCATAACCACATCATCAGTTACAAAAATAAATATATAAGTTTGTTTTTTTTTTTTACTCACTCAATTCGTCCCTCACTGGGGAAACTTGTGTGCTGCACTCCTACACCGCAGCAGGCTAGCCACCACTACGGCGCCAATAGTGGGAGAAACCGGGGGTTAGGTGTCTTCTCCAAGGACCCTAGACATGCCCTCAGTGGGATCCGAAACCGCGAACTTCCGGTTGACTTCCAGTCCGCGGGCGAACGCTCTAACCACTGAGCCACTGTCTCCCCCCAACATGTGGGGAGTGGTTAGCAGGTTGGCCTTACAGCAAGAAGGTTGGGGGATTCAAGTCCCAGAGTGGGAGCGATGCATGAAACACTGGCCGTTTTGTGTGAAGTTTGCATGTTCTCCCTTTGTTCTCATTTATGAAAATGAGTTTGAAAATTTGTGACTATCCAAAATTCATTTGTTCACAATGAACAACTAGATAGATAAGATAGTTTTGGTGGACATTAAGACCAAATAAGAACTTAGTACCACCAAAAAGCACCTTTGAAGTTTATTAAGTTCGTCGTCTTCCTCTTGACCGGGCTGGGTTACAGGGGCAACAACCTCAGACGGGAAGCCCAGGCTTCTGTCACCCCGGCTGCATCCTCCTGAGAGGATCCCGAGCGGTTCCCTTTCCAGCTGTGAGACATAGTCTCTCCAACAGGTCCGGGGCCTACCTCTTAAATCTCCTCCCAGTGGGACGTGCCTGAAACACCTCACCAGCGCGGTGTTCAGGCAGCATCCTAACCAGATTCCCAAACCACCCATCTAGCTTCTCTCGACCCGGAGGAACAACGGTTATACTACAAGCTCCTCCCATTTTTCAGAGGTCCTTGTCAGGATCCCTCACCTGCCGCCAGAGGGAGCCCTGGATATCCCTAATCAACCACATTAGGGTAACCTGAGGATGATTCCTGATTCCACTCATCTGTGCACCCTGCCATCTATTTAAAGGGAATCACCCCAGACCATCCCTTCCAGTCACACTGGATGCCTGACCATGTTTGAACTTTGTTATTATTTGGACTTTTGAAACCTTGAGTTAACCCTGTGCTTCTTGCTTTACTAACCTTCCTAAATTGTGTTAATAAACCTTGCTTGATGTCCTGCAATTGGGTTCACACCCTCCTTCCACATCACAACAGTCCTCACGCTATCTCTAAGTGAGAGCCCAGCCACCCTGCGGAGGAAGCTTACTTGGCCACTTGTATCCATGATCTTGTTCTTTCGGTCACTACCCACAGCTGGTGACCATAGGTAAGGATAGGAAGGCCGATCGACTGGTAAATTGAGAGCTCTGCTTTACAGCTCAGCTCTTTCTTTATCATGACATCCTAATTATTGTGGATGCTGCACTGATTCACCTCTCACTCGAGATTTGAGCTGTTAAAAAATGTGTATATATTTAGACTCATGTATTAACATTGAATATTTGCTAAACTTGTTTCAGAAGTATTTAATTGTAACATTTCTCTTTGAACTTTTTCAAAAAGTCTTTGCATTTGAAATCTTTGAATCATGTTTGTTAAATTCTATGAGCCTGTTTTGATGAGCTTTTCCTTTGGCATGACATTTTGTGACTTTTGACATCTAGAAACCTCAGTGTTCTGATGTGGATCCAGTTTCATCCTTCAGAGAAGTCCCCGAACAAATAAAACCGAGCTTACAAACGTAAAGGTCATGATGGGAGGTGGAGAGGCCATGTGTGCATATGTGTGTACGTGTCTATTGTATGTGAGTTTCTGTGATTTTGCATGTTTATTTGTGCATCCTTGTGTTTGCGTGGATTTGTGTCCATCTGTATCCATGTGAGTTGTGTGTGGCTGTATTTTTGTGTGTGTGTGTGTGTTGTATTCTGGTTTCTTGTTGTGCTTGTTCACCAGGCTGGCTCTGTCTAATCTCCGCTGCTCTGAAACATCCTCTTCAATTTCTTCTGTTGATAGATGCTGGTGATCTTTGAGCCCTGTGGGAAGCACGCTCTCCCTCTCTCGCTTCTCTACGACTCTTTGCTTGTGTAAGATCTCTTCAAATTCATTGAGGTCAGCTCCCCATTGTAAACAACCGAGATCCGATCCGCGCAGATCCAAAGGTCAGGAGAAGAGATGATAATCAGCATCCAGACGGAGGCCTGTTGTCCATTTTCACTCACTCTCTCCTCAGAAACAGAGCGAGCAGCTTTAATTAGGAGTGATAACTAATTCCAATCAGCCACTCCCGGTGTGAGAACTCATTTAACAAACCCTGTCAGTAAACTGAGAGATGTCTGTTACAGCCGGGGATCTGAATGATCCACTCGAACTTCTGTCCTCAGAAAAGATGAGGAAGAAATAGGCACTCTGTCACTGCCTTGCACCTGTTTAGCAGCACTCGTCCTTAATTTATAGACAGAGATGTCAAAGAATGAGCTTTGAATTAAATGAAGTTTCAGGTTGTCTCTGCAGAGCTGATGTTTCACTGAGGGCTTTTTAGTCAGAGTTAGGGGAGAATATTTACACTCCAATTCCTTTCAGACATGCATGGATCACACGTTAATTTAGTTTGAAGTTGAAAATGTTTTTCTAATTTGTGGTTTTTCAATAATCTTGACGTACTGGAAAAGATCATCGAAGATACAGCCTTGAAATTTTGGACCAAGGCAGGGTTGCTAGACGTCCACTTCTTCTTCTTCCAGCATTTCTCTTCAGGGGTCGCCACAGCAAGTCAGTTTCTTCCATCTAACCCTATCTGCTGCATCCTCTTCGGTCACACCAACTATCTTCATGCCTTCCTTCACTGCGTCCTAGAACCTCCTCTTTGGTCTTCCTCTAGCCCTCTTTCCTGGTGGTTCCAAACTCAGCATGCTTCTGCCTATGTACTCTCTCTCTCCTCTGCACATTCTCAAACCATTTCAGTCTGGCCTCTCTGACTTTATCCCCAAAACTTCTAACATGTGCTGTTCCCCTGATATACTTATTTCTGATCCTGTCCATCCAGGTCACTCCCAGAGAGATCCTCAGCATCTTCATCTCTGCCACCTCCATCTCTGTTTCCTGTCTTTTTCTCAGTGCCACTGTCTCTAGACCAAACAGCATGGCGGGTCTCACCACGGTTTTGTACACTTTTCCTTTCATTTCAGCTGAAACTCTTCTGTCACACATCACACCTGATACTTTTCTCCACCCATTCCAGCCTGCCTGCACACGCATCTTCACCTCTTTTCCACACTCTCCATTGCTCTGGACTGTTGGTCCTAGGTACTTAAAATCTTCCACCTTCTTTATCTCTTCTCCCTGTAACCTCACTTTTCCATTTGGATCCCTCTCATTCACACACATGTACTCTGTCTTACTCTGACTAATCTACATTCCTCTTCTTTCTAGTGTAAACCTCCACCTCTCCAGCTTTTCCTCCACCTCTCCCCACCTCTCATTACAGATCACAATGTCATCTGCAAACATCATTGTCCATGGAGATTCTTGTCTAACCTCATCCATCAGCATTGCAAACAACAAAGGGCTCAGAGCAGATCCCTGGTTCAGTCCCACCCCCACACTGAACTCCTCTGTCACACCTACAGCACACCACCCCACTATCTTACAGTCCTCATACATGTCCTTCACCACGAAATACTCCTCTCCTCCTTATTGATGATAATGATGATATAGAACCTTTATACAGATGTGAACCTCTGTCCCACAACAGTCACATTTGTTTACTTTGTTACAAGTTTTCTGGAAAATCCATTTTGAACATATATATCCCCCACCATATCTATTTCTTCTCCTCTTTCAGTTGATGGCCAGACACAGCTAAAATGGTCTTCAAAAGGTCTTCACACACTTGATCCATGTGTGTGTTGAACAGGAATACATGACAACTTTTTTTCTAAGTATTCCAGCCTCCCCTAAAACATACTGACCACCCGCTAAAACCCCATGTTCTGCTAAAACTCTAACTTTAGTATGTGTAACATTACTCAGTCATAGTTCTCTCTGGGACTTGATCACCTCTAACACCCTCTGGGGACATAAAATATATATTTTTTTACCATAAAGAACAGAGGACAGAAGTCCAAGAATACTGCTGGAACAAATATTGTTGGTAGGACAGAGCGTAAAAGGGGGGTCAGTGGGCGAGAGGGTGGACAGGAGGTGAGAGAGGTTATAATAATGACAAACAGAGCCCACAACTTCATCTCTAGGGAACCTTTCCACCTTGTCATGTTCACAGACCTTGCGTAATGGTTGACAAAAAGGGCACAGCGAGACAAAAGAAAAAAATAAATAGTGTGTTTTTTTGCTTCCACATTTCTAATTTGTTGGCCCACTGATTTGCTGATATGTATGAGGATGCATGCAGCTCCGAGCACCAGCCTGGAAGATGGGGGCCTTGCTTCATTAGCTGCTCACGCCCTTAAGCTGCTGACATTTCCAAACTTGTTCCCTGATCTACTAATTGTCATGAAAAATTGGACAAACCCACCAAGACTGAGAGAATGCACGCTGGATTTTGATTTGATGGCCTTTCACGTGTGTGTGGTGTCGCTTCCATCACTGGGTGCATGTAGAAGGCTTTAATTCGTCTGGGAAAAAAAAAACAAAAAACTAAATGATAAATGTGATCTGGTCTGAAAGCTCGGTTTCATCATCTACAAAGAAATGGGTCAGACGTTTTGGTTTTTCAATTTGTGGGATTTTATTAGCTTTAAAACAAACCAGTGAGTGTAGAAGTAATGTCTGGAAATGTTAGATTGTGTAGTAAAGTGTAAAAAAAGAAAAGAAGCTGCCGTCGTTTTCACATACTGAAGTTTAGTGTCAGTTTCAGATCAAATAACAGCATTCAAATATCTCCATTAAACATCAAAACGATCACTAACAAAGATCAATACACATGATTAAACAGGACGGTTTGTCATAAATAAGAAGACAAAAATTTAATTCACAGTAGTAGTGTTCACAGATGAAAAAAAAAAAACTAAGTGTAAAGCTCAGTAACAGATCAATATAAGAAGATAAAATCTTTAAAAAAAAACAAACAAATTTAACACAAATGAACTCTACGTATGACTAAGTACATACACTAAGTATGATTAGAAGAACACACACACACACACACACACAACCCATCAAATGTCCTGAAGTAGTCATCTTATGTAATACAGAAACAGTGTGTTCACGGTGAGAACATCTCAGAACCTCAGCACTCAGAAAACTAAAGACAGTGGGGAAGATCTTCCAGTGATGAGACCCCCGAGACCTATAACATCATCTTGGTTTTTTCAGGCTGCACCAAGAATTTTTTTTACATTTGACTGATATCATAGTCTAAATCAGGCATGGGCCACATTCAGCCCGTTAAATGTTTTAATCCGGCCCGTTGGGACCTAAAAATTTAAATAAATTAACCATGTTAATGTTTTTTTTCCCCTGCAATTCTGATGTTTTGTCACTAGATGGTGCCAAAGATACAACAACACTGCTTTCATTAAAATGTGTGCGTCTCTGCGATGCCACCCTCTAAAAATAAACAGTGTGCACAGATAAGGATAGCCATCGGGTCCAACACACACACGTAAACAATAGTGTTAGTTTCAGGTGTGTTAAACCAGGAACACACGAAAAACCATCAAGACACCAACTCTGAGCGACCGGAGTTTGACACCCTTGCATCATTGCCTTTACTTTCTGGCCTGAAACGTTGTCTTGTTTGATTGTAAAAAAAAGTTTACGATTTACTATAAAAGCTCGAGACTATAAAGTTTTGACAAATCAAAAGGTTTCAAAAACAGAAAAAAAAAAATTGATTTTTTTTTTTTTTTTATAAAGGTTAAGTTTTTTTGTTTCTTCAACAAGAGGATGATGTTTAAAGTAAATTTGTAGGATCTTGTTTGGTCATAAAATTAAATTATTCTACATCGTCTAAACCCGGCGCGTCCTGAGGTGTGTTTATTTCTATCTCCTTCACGTCCACTTGAACCTCTGCTTCTGAAACAGAAACCTGGTCCTGATTTTCTGTGCTTTTCTTATTTTGTTCAGTGTTTTTTTCCATCTTCTCTTTGTCCAGGAGGTGGTAGTTGTACATGTTCATGACAAAAAGAAATAGTCCACCTGCCACGATGACTCCCCCACACATGAAGAAGAGGTACTTGTAGTCACCGAAGACGTCCACCAGACGGGCTGGTCAAAAAAAGAAAAAAGATTATAGTATTTTTGTTGCTTTTTTTTCTTCTAAAAAGGTGAAGAACAAATTAGTGTGTGTGGAACTGAGTGAGTTTGGAGATGACAGAGGACGATTACACCCTCACCCACTCTCCTTTCTCTCTGAAAAGGCAATTTGGATGGTCGCTACCAAAACGAATCAGAGGAGAAGTTCATTCTTAGAGCCATAAATATCAGCCCGACTCTGCAGAAAAGTGACAAATATGTTATAGATCAGATTTAAACCTGCAGGTTTTTAGAGCCTTAGCTCCTCTTTCCTCTGAACGCAGATGGATGTGTGTGTCAGTCTGAACGAGTATGACTGTCCATCTCTTACTATCACACTCCATTTCTTACACAGCTTTAAAAAAAAAAAAAATCACTAAACCAAATTGAGTTGTCCGACTGGTCTTTAAAGTCACGTGTTTCATTTCTTTACAGATTTCTCAGCTTCTAGTCGGAGATTTTCAATTTTTATTTTCATAAAGTTCTGAGTGCCTAATTCACCGCGTTATCTTACGCTCATCTGGGGCCGGGTCGCGGGGGCAACAGCCTCAAACGGGAAGCCCAGGCTTCTCTCGCCCCCGGCTGCATCTTCCAGCTCACCTGGAAGGATCCTAAGTCTTTCCCCGGTCAGCTGTGAGACATAGTCTCTCCAGCGGCTCCTCCCGGTGGGGCGTGCCCGAAACCTCTCACCTGCAAGGTGCTCAGGGGGAATTCTAACCAGATGCCCGAACCACCCCATCTGGCTCCTCTCGGCCTGGAGGAGGAGCAGCTCGACACTGAGCTCCTCCCGGATGGCAGAGCTCCTCACCCGATCTCTGAGCGAGAGCCCAGCCACCCTGCGAGCAAGCATAGAGACCCCTTCGTTCTTTCTCGGCATCTGGCTTTGTCCACGTTCATATTTCTTTTTTTTTTTTTTTTTTTATATACCTGTCCTGTCCGGCGTTGTGACAAGCAGAATAATGATCTGTATGTCAAGTATTGCTGGACAGTTTTGTTCTACCAGGGTCAGCACAGTGTGCCGACCCTGACAAGCTTTATTTGTTTATTTTAAATGCTTTACAATCAAAATATATATGCTTTCTGTGCTGGACCTGACAGGAATTACTAAGGAGAGGGGCGGGGGTAGGTGGGGTGAAAAAGAGGAGGGATAGGGTACAGAAGAAGAAGAAGAGAGGGGGAGAAAGTAAAAAGAAAATCTGAAGTTGTAGTATTCTGCATCACAACCAACCTGCTGGATTATCTGAGGGGAAAAAAAAAAAAGTACAAACAAGAGTTTAAACCAGTGATAAAACTGACACATACAACAAAACCTTCTATAGCAAATGATGTACAACACAAACACATGTTACTAGAGTTATAATAATAATAATGGTTGGAAGCAAGGAACATAGCGGACAGTAAACAGAGTGATATAGTGTGCGAGTGTGAGTGAAAGTACATGCATGCTGCCGATGTGAACCATGTGCTTATTAGGACCAACGGATTGTCCCCAGCCCCAAAGGATTGGAACGAGGGAGGCAGAGACACACGCTACCCGGGCCCACGCCCATCCAGATCCCGGGACCCCGAAGCCGGGCCGGGCTGAGGAGCCGCCCACCCACCCAGCAAGGCGCATAGAGAAACCCCTGCCAGGGCCACTCCAGCACCAAGGAGCACGGGCCTCCCCGATGCCAGGACCCACAGGCCTCGGGGCAGACGCGGCAACCGTACCCCACGGCCCTAGGCGAGCCCAGGGGTGACAGAAGTCAAGGCCCGGACCGAGAGGGGAGCACTCACCCCAAGGGCCCAGGGACCCGACAATCCCACGTTCATATTTCTAAGCAACCATGCAACGTGCAGTGCGTTTCTTTAACCAGAATATTTTTAGACTGGAATGGGCATGTTGCTTAGTATTTCAGACTCGTTGTTGAATAAATTCTGCATTAGCTAATGCAAGGGTGGGCAAACTTTTTGCTTTGCGGGCCATATGGCGTTCTAACATTTGACAAAGGGGCCGGAACAGGAGCAGATGGATGGCATGCTTTGGTAACCGCTAGGTTAGACCGATAGAATGGCGCGTTAGATTTTAAACAAGCTTGCTAAATGTTACATCAAGAGCATTAAATTTCCAATCTAGCGCGCTAGGTCTGAAATCTAGTGTGATAGCGCTTAAAACCTTGCATTTAGCGGCACAAGGTTTGAAATCTAAGCACTTGATGTAACATTTTGCTTGTTTTAACATCTAACACGCTTGTTTACGTGCGTGAATTGGCCCCTATGGCTTTCCATATCTTTCCACACTATTTATTTTGACAGTGCGTGGATCACGAAGACACACACATTTTATTGGGAGCAGTGTTGTTGTTTTCTCAACAAAGCCAATAAGTCTAGAGTGTGCCATCTTGTGACGAAACATCCGAATTGCAGGGTAAATAAAACATTAACATGGTTTATTTATTTAATTTTTTCAAGTTTGGCGGGCTGGATTAAAACGTGTAATGAGCCGCGTGTGGCCCGCGGGCCGTACTTCGCCCATGCCTGGGCTAATGTGAACATATGTATACGTCGGTACACAAATATTTTTTTATATAGTCATTAGGGGCATTGGCTCAGTGGTAGATTGTCCATCTTTGGACAGAGAGAAGCTGGTTAGATTCCCACTGGGCTCATGTCTAAGTGTTTCTGGAGAACACACCTCACCCCCGGTTACTCCCACTATTGGTGCCGTCGTGGCTGCCTGCTGCACTACAATGCAGCAAAAGTAATTTCCCCATAAGGGATTAATATAGACTAATAAAATAAAAATAAATAAACAAAATGATTGCTACCCAGGCTGAGTTCAGCCTAAAGTATTCTGAGATCAACACACAATTTAGTGTCGAGTTCAGAATACTTCCTGCATGTCAAATTCTCTTAGGACGAGATCATACGGGTCCAAAAATCTCCAGGTAAATATGAACCTTATTGGGAATCATGTTTATTACAAGCTGAGCCCATCAAAACCTTTTAAAACATCAACTGAAAGTCTTTAAGCACATAACTTTATCACCTTTGTTACTAATTATAATATTTGTGGACGTGCGACCAGCAGGAGGTCACTTTACATGTGGATTATTATTTCTACCGTCAATACGGAGTCCATCATCTGACAGATAACACTCATATGGTGCTTCTACTTAAATGACCATCACCCTCATTAAGACAGCCCTTGATTGGCTGAGCAGTAATTATGTCCATCTGGCATAGTCACCTCTTTTTTTTTAATGCATCTGCAGCTTAATTATGGCCCAGGTACCAGACTTCAATGACTATGGTTTGAACTGAGCATCATTAAACACCCAAAGCAAAAGGCTAATTACACCCACTTACTTTACTTCTTCCTAATTGGCTTGACCCGAGGGTTTGAAGGAGCGGTACGAGCGGATAGGGGAGATATAACGATTGTGCCCTCTGGAGGAAAAAAGTTAGACGTGCAGGGAGGCACTTATTTACCCCATTAAATGAGCCCCTCAGAACAGGGTCAGTGCAGACAAATGGGGGAGCTTTAACTTTTCACCTCATTAAAAGTCAAATCAGAGGGGGAAAGTTTGTTGGTGGGACGGTTTCCAGAGCTTAATGTCATTTAAAGCGGTACGATTCATCATCGGCATGCATCCATAATACGTTTCACATATAAAATCTGTTTTATGGAACGATGTTTATCATAAGATTTAAAATATTTGCTAATCAGGAACATTTTGTTAAATTATTGTAAATCTGTTTAAAAAAATTTGGATGCATTTTTCTTTTTGCATGGTAGTTTTACCTTTTAGCGTGCGTTCTAAAACGTGACATCCCCAACCTGGAAGTCGGCCACACATTTGTATTTTTTTTTTTTTATATATATATATATATTTTTCCTCTTTTGGTGCTATTCGGAGGTGCAATTAGTTTTTGACGTCATTAGCGTGATATGGCAAAAAAATTGTCTGGTCTTGGAGCAAAAGAAAAGAAGCAATGGGCAAACTACGGCCCGTGGGCTACTTGCAGCTCGTTAAACGTTCTAATCTGGCCCGCCGAACTTGAAAAAATTAAATAAACCTTGTTTATGTTTCATTTTCCTGTAATTCTGATATTTCGTCACTAGATGGCGCCAAAAATACAACAACACTGCTTCCATTAAAATGTGTGCGCCTCCGTGATGCAACATTCTCAAAATAAACAGTGTGCACAGATATGGAAAGCCATCGAGGCCAATACACGCACATAAACAAGGGTGTTAGATGTTAAAACAAGCAAAATGTTACATCAAACGCTTAGATTTCAAACGTAGCGCCGCTAAATGCACGTTTTTAAGCGCTATTGCACTAGATTTCAGACTTAGCGCCGCTCCATTCTAACGGTCTAATCTGGCGGTTACCAAAGCATGCCATCCATCTGCTCCTGTTCCGGTCCCCTGGTCAAATGTTAGAACTCAATGTGGCCCGCGAACCAAAGTTTGCCCACCCCTGATCTAACCTTTTCTGCTGCATCCTCTTCGGTCACGCCAACTATCTTCATGTCTTCCTTCACTGTAACCTCATTTTTGGTCTTCCTGCCTTATCATCCACAATAATCCTGCTCCAGTAATACCAAATCATAACGTAAAGGAACATCAAAATAAATCTGTTAATTCAAAGCAGATTATTTGTAACTTTTTTTTTTATTTCCTGTCTAAAAGATCCATAAATGACAATGGTGTGAAGCAAGCATGGTTATACCAGTACCATGCTGATGTGGCATCTGTGTGTTTGATAATGGTGTTTTACCTGCAGCTGGCGGTCCTAGTAGCATTGGGAAACATTCCACAATGGTAACCAGTCCCACAGCACTGGGGAAGCGGTGATTTCCCATCAAGTCCATCAGGCATTCGAATATTAGAGCAAACACCATGCCGAAGCCCACGCCGAAAAACACCGCGTAGACCACCAGGAGTGTGTAGTTCTTCATCAGCGGGCACAATAAGTGGCAGGCACCGTTAAAAACCATCGCAAAGCTGAGGAAATACTGGATCCTTGGCCTGATCAGCTTGGTGTTGGCTATGAAGCCAGTGCCAGGGCGAACAAACATGTCTACAAATCCCATGATAGAAAGCAGATAAGCAGCAGAGTAATCCTCCACTCCCTGGCTGATAGCGTACGAAGACAGGAATACGATGGGGGCATAAGCACCAAAAATAAACATGATGTTTCCAATCAGGTAAATAACAAAGCCTCGGTCTTTAAAGAAGGACAAATCCAAGAACGTCTTGGTGTTCATAATGCAGCTTTCTTTTATTCTCGTGTACCCCTTGTTGGGTAACTTTGTTTCCTTTTGGGTTTCACAAGAAGCTGGGTTACGAGATTGAACGACGGGTCTCATCAAGGCTCCGGCAACACAGCAATTTAGCATCATACCCCCGAGGATAAGCAGACTTCCTCTCCAGCCAAAGTGACCCAGTAGAAATTGATTCACAGGAGCAAGGAAGCAGAGGAACACCGGACTGCCAGCCATGGCCAGCCCGTTGGCTAATGGTCGCCTGGCCAGGAAATATTTACTGATGATGGTTAGAGATGCATTCAGATTGAAGCAGAGACCACAACCTGTTATTAAAAAAAGACAACAAGTTACAAAAACCTTCATATGAAAATAAATTTAAAACCTAAAATACTTAAACTCCAAAGGACATCTGTTGATTTTAAATTAAAATTTAATCTTCTAAGAACATATTTTGGTTCCATCTAGTTTCCTTTTCCGTGCAACAATCTCATTACAAGATGCTCAAAATTTTTCAGAAGTAATTGCTACATTCAAGTAGAAATAAATGAAGAAGACCGGGTCGGTGCATCCCCTATTTGTCTTCTTATAATGAAAAAATTTATATCGCTTCTTAAGCCACAAAAGATGAGGAGTTACGGCTAGTTGTGGTGATGCGGTATCTTCTTCCAATTTATTAGAAACCTTCGCATCTGTTGCGGGAACATTTGCACATGTATCAGTTTATAGCAGGTGGGCAAACGTTTTGATTCACGGGCCACATTGAGTTCTAACGTTTGACAAAAGGGCCAGAACAGGAGCAGATGGGTGGCATGCTTTGGTACCCTCAAAATCTTGGGATCTGGAGATAAACATGTGCTTTAATTTCCAATGAAAAAAGCATTGAAACAAAATATCTGATTTTGAAACGAGTCTTTAAACACTGAAAATAAAATGAAAAACTTTTATTTTGAAGGTTACTGATCCTTCAGAAAGTCACCAGCACGTTAGATTTTAAATATAGCGCGCTAGTGCTTAAAATCATGCACCTAGCGCGCTAGATTACGCACATGTAGTGACCCCCAATGGCTTTCCTCTACAAGGTTTGAAATCTAATGCGCTTTTTTACGTGCGTGCACTGGCCTCGATGGTTTTCTATATCTGCACACTGTTTATTTTGACAACGTGCGCATCGCTGAGACGCACGCATTTTAATAGGAGCAGTGTTGTTGTTTTCACAACAAAGCCAACGTATCTAGAGTGCGCCATCTAGTGAGGAAATATTAGAATTGCAGGAAATAAAACAGTAACAAAGGTTATTTGTTTAATTTGTTCAATTTCGGCAGGCCGGATTAAAACGTTTAATGGGCTGCATGTGGCCCGCGGGCCGTAGTTTGCCCATGCCTGGACTATAGTGTATAACCCAGGGGTGGGCAAACTTTTTGGTTTGCAGGCCACATTAAGTCCTAACATTTGACCAGGGGGCCGAAACAGGAGCAGATGGATGGCATGCTTTGGTACCCGCTAGATTAGACCAATAGAATGGCGCGTTGGATTTTAAACAAGCGCTAAATGTTACATCAAGAGCGTTAAATTTCAAATCTAGCAGCTCTAGGTTTGAAATTAAAGCGCTTGATGTATCATTTTGCTTGTTTTAACATCTAACACGCTTGTTTACGTGCGTGTAATGGGCCCGATGGCTTTCCATATCTGTGCACACTGTTTATTTTGACAGCATGTGCATCACAGACACACACAATTTAATGGGAGCAGTGTTGTTGTGTCTTTGGCGCCATCTAGTGAGGAAACATCAAAATCACAGGAGAAATAAAACATTAACAAGGTTTATTTATTTCATTTTTATGTTCGGCAGGCCGAATTAAAACGTTTAACGGGCCGTAGTTTGCCCATGCCTGGTATAACCTAATAAAGTGTCACTACACTGCGTTCCAAATTATTATGCAAATGATGTTTCTGTTTGATTTTCCAAAATACTTGATGCAAATGACGATCAGCATCATTTTCAAGTCATTAGCTGTCAAATTGTATTTCAAATATTATTGAACAAACCTCCTAATGAAAACAGTATTTAAAAAATAAATGAAAAACTTAAAATGCACTGTTCCAAATTATTATGCATAACATAGTTTCAAGACTTTTTCTAGTTTATAAAGAACTGAAAATAGTAATTTGTTGAATTTACAGCAATATGAGGTCATATTCACTGAAATAAAAAGCCATTTCAATCCAAAACATCTTAACAGGTCAAGTTACATGTTAACATAGGACCCCTTGTTTGATAGCAGCTTCACAATTCTTGCATCCATAGAACTTGTGAGTTTATGGAGAGTTTCTGCTTGAATGTCTTTGCAGGATGTTAGAACAGCCTCCCAAAGTTGCTGTTTGGATGTGAACTGCCTCCCACCTGCATAGATCTTTTGCTTGATGATGCTCCAGAGATTCTCAATAGGGTTGAGGTCAGGGGAGGATGGGGGCCACACCATGAGTTTCTCCCCTTTTACGCCCATAGCAGCCAATGAAGCAGATGTGTTCCTTGCAGCATGAGATGGTGCATTGTCGTGCATGAAGATGATTTTGTTTCGGGAAGCAC
This sequence comes from Neostethus bicornis, assembly GCA_902685375.1. Lineage (NCBI taxonomy): Eukaryota > Metazoa > Chordata > Actinopteri > Atheriniformes > Phallostethidae > Neostethus > Neostethus bicornis. Next base: position 16,718,972 of record LR738557.1, on the reverse strand, counting down.
GATTCTTCTTTTTGTACCACGGAAGGAAGTGGTCAGTCAGAAACTCAACATACTTTGCAGAAGTCATTTTCACACCGTCAGGGACCCTAAAGGGGCCAAGCAGATCTTTCCCTAGGATTCCGGCCCAAAACATGACTCCGCCACCTCCTTGCTGACGTCGCAGCCTTGTTGGGACATGGTGGCCATCCACTACTCCATCTATCTGGACCATCCAGACTTGCACGGCACTCATCAGTGAACAAGACTGTTTGAAAATCGGTCTTCATGTATTTCTGGGCCCACTGCAGCCGTTTCTGCTTGTGAGCATTGTTTAGGGGTGGTCGAATAGAAGGTTTATGCATAACTGCAAGCCTCTGGAGGATCCTACACCTTGATGTTCGTGGGACTCCAGGGACATCAGCAGCTTCAAATACCTCTTTGCTGCTTTGTAATGACACTTTAGCAGCTGCTCTCTTTATCCGATGTATTTGTCTAGCAGAAACCTTCCTCATTTTGCCTTTATCTGCACGAACCCGTGTGTGCTCTGAATCAGCCACAAATCTCTTAATGGTACGATGATCACGCTTAAGTTTTCGTGAAATATCTAAAGTTCTCATACCTTGTCCAAGGCATTCAACTATTTCACGCTTTTCAGCAGCAGAGAGATCCTTTTTCTTTCCCATATTGCTTGAAAATGGTGGTCTGCTTAATAATGTGGAACATCCTTCTTAAGCAGTTTTTCCCTTAATTGGACTCACCTCGCCAACTAAATATCATGGGTGTATGTAATTGATTTCAGTGATCCACAGAGCCCTGAGACACAATACCATCCATGAGTTTAACTGAAAAACACTAAATTTAATCTTTATGACACTTAAATACAATTTGCATAATAATTTGGAACGCAGTGTATAACAGGAAAAAAAATTTTTCCATAAACCTTTAGCCGATATTATCTCTGCCTACTTTTCTACTTCCCAAACAGGGTCCTGAACTAACTAGACTAGGTCAGGATGGTAACATCCTTCTCATATTCCCACCAGTTTTCATCCAGCCATATGGAGTGTTTTCTATTAAATTATTATCTCTTTGCATGTGTATATCAGCATGCCTGCTGGGTAAAACTGACCGATGCCCACGTGTCAGTGAGCCAGAACACGAGGGAGTATAGCAGGGCGAACATGTGCCGCCAGCCACCGAGCGACCCAGTCACCTGCTGGGCCTAATAATCCTTCACAGGAGCCCTTTGGCGGCTTAATGAACCTCGTAGGGTGCGAGAGAAGACCCCATAAGATATTTGTGATAGGAGAGCATGGGTAGACACATGAGGCTGTGGAAGATCATGCTCTCCGGGATCAGAGATAGTTCTGTCTTAATTACTGTCCTGATGCTGGAAGTCCTGCTGCTTTAATGCGTCTCAGGGTAAGGGGGCAGATTACTGAGGCAAAGGACAATCAGTATGAACCCAAAGCACCTCAGAGAAAACCATGAAGCTTCAAACCTCAGAGCAGATTACTCATAAAACATTCAAATGATACAACTCCAGTGGAGGATTCATCATTAAACCAAAAAAAAAAAGTTTTTTATAAGCTGCTGAACAAAAAAAGGAACTGAATTTATACCTCCAATAATGCCGATGCAAAAGTAGAGAAAAACAATAGAGGTCCCAAAAGAAGCGGTCACCATGGAAACCCCGCACAACAGTCCACCAGACATGACAATCGGTCGGCTTCCAAAGCGATTAACCAACGCGCTGCTCACAGGCCCTGGAAAACAAAAATGATCAAATCAGTTTCAATTTGTCTGAAAAATTCTTGCTGTTCATTTCTTAATGGTGTTCATTTAAATAGCATTCTTACGATACCCAACACAGGATTGTGGAGACGGAGGCCATGGAGGCCAGTCCATTACAAAGCCAGCAAAAAGACAAACAATCTCTTATTTTCGTCGTGTTGTATTTAAAGCGGCTAAGGCTCTGCCCTGGGCGGCTGCCTGCTGCAGTGCTCCCTGTTACTTTAGCATATAATCGCCAACTTTCACTGAGTTTCTGTCCCTTCTTCTATGGGCTATGTTTTGTCTCTCTCTGAAGATTTCACTTTGAGCGCACTTTGGCCATCATTTTGGACTTTGTTTGTGTCCGACAGCTGAATTTTCAGAAATCGTCCAACGGCTAGCTCAGCGGTCGGCAACCTTTGACACCGAAAGAGCCATTTGAACCCGGTTTCCACGGAAAAGAAAACACTGGGAGCCGCACATCTAAAATGAAAAAAAAAAAAAAAACTTCTACTACTTTACCGCAGCATGTTTCTTATGAAATCCACATGCTACAGAGAAAATTACATTTTATTCATTTAATGAACACATTTTGAACATTTTGAATTCTTGAAAAATAATGACAATGAATGTCTCTTTCAAATAAATTTAAAAGCTGAATTTAAATTGTCCATGTAGCAAACGAAAGCAGAAAAATGCCATGAGGCGTCATCCTTATATCCATTTATCTAAAATGAAGATAACACTGTATATATTGCTTTTTCTTACCTTTACACTTTGTATAAACAACTATAGTGTGGTTATGTCTTATGAAGTGCTACGGAGAAAATTAAATTTTACCGATGTAATGAACACATTTTGAATTCTTGAAAAAATAATAATGTCTGAATGTCTCTTTTGAATAAATTAAAAAGCTGAATTTAAATTGTGCATGCAGCAAACAAAAGGGAAAAATCCGTGAGCCGTCATCCTTATATCGCCTTGGGCTTTCAAAGTATGCAGCGGAGCCTTGACCTGAATATATAAAATAAATTGGGGGAAAAAGCACTGTGTCACTAAACAATGAAAATTAAATATTTGCAAAATATCTGCATAAATATTTATTTTACCTGGTTAATGGGACTTCTGCTCCTGAACCTCTGCGAACAGCTTCTGCAAATCGGGGCTGTACGAAGTCACTTTCATCTTTACGCAGGACTGTAAGCTGTCATCTGTGAGCCGTAAGCGGTGTTTGTTTTTAATGCAGTTCATGGTGGAGAATAGCTGCTCACATACATATGTGGATCCGAAGATCGACAGGACTCCAAAGGCATATTTCTTCATGTTCGTGTAGGTGTCGGGATGGCATTCCGTGTTTCAAATATGAGTTTGTCCGGTCTCGGGAGGTTCTCAATATCACTCCATTTGTGATTCTGAGCAAGTGTGGCCTTCTGACGGGCAACATCTTCAAGGTCCTCTGTCAAGCGTTTGAATTTGGACACCCAAATGTCTTTGTCAGCTATGTCAGCCAGCTCCAGCTCCAGAGCAGGTTGACTTACACCTGCAAATGCAGTCACGTTTAGCAGGGATGGATCAATGGTCAGGGGAGTGACGGGGAAGGACAATGTGGTTTTTTCCTCTCTGAACTCACGGAATCGTTTACCAAACGACGCTTGCATTGTGGTGATTGCAGACTGCAAATACTCTGAATTGATCACTCCGTGAGCTTGTTTGAACTCCCTTAAAGAGGGGAAGTGAGACAGTGTGCCTCTCTGTAAATCTCTGGCTAAAACTGTCAGTTTGCGCTCAAACGCCAACACCTCCTCCAGCATGTGCAGCGCTGTGCCTCCTCTCCCCTGAAGCGTTGTGTTCAGCGTGTTTAGTTTCGCTGTCATGTCCACCATGAAGTGGAGTTTTTCCAGCCACTCTGGCTGTTCCAGCTCAGGAAAGGTGAGCCCTTTGCTGCTCATGAAAGTTTTCACCTCTCCAATTAAATACAAAAAAATTTTTTTAGTAATTTATTTTTCCAAGCCAATCAGAGCCGCATTATAAGGATGAAAGAGCCGCATGAGGCTCCGGAGCCGCGGGTTGCCGACCGCTGGGCTAGCTAGTTTATGGAGCCATTCTGCCGTTGGCATACATGTTGACGTGCGCGACCAGCTGCTGGCTTTTGGAGGCATATTCGTGTGCGGCTAGAGGAGTTGGTTCGGTCCCAGGGAAGCTGGGGAGAAGGAGTCGATCTGGAGGAGGTGTGGAGAAGGAGACTATCTAGAGGAGGCGCTTCGGGCCCTGTGCTTTGCAGTTTCCATGTAAACGTCTGGTCACTCGCTTGCGGAACCCCCATCCCAAGTGGAATTTTGCAGACTTTAAAGAAGGCTTTTATATTAATCAACATTTTGGAGGTTGTTTGAATACTTTTCTTACATCAAAAACATACTTGAAGATATTTTTTATTTTATTAATAGATGTCTGAATATTTTGTGAACTCTACCGTCTGATATTCGAAATGCCAGGTTGTTCTAGGCCATGCCATTTGTTGCCCGTCAAACCCAGATGCCAAAACAGGAAGTGTTTTAGTGCAGGTGCTCTGCTCATGCTCAGTCCCAAGAGGGAGTATCATTTATGTAACTGCAACACTGTTCTAAATTGATGCGTTTTACATCATCAAATATTTTTATATATATTTAATATACTTAATTCATCCCTCACCAGAAAATTTGTGTGCTGCATCACACCACCGCAGGCTGCCACCTATGACGGCGCCAATGGTGGGAGAAACAGGGGGTTAGGTGTCTTCTCCAAGGACCCTAGACGTCAACTCCGTGGGAATCGAACCCGCGAACTACCGATTAACTTCCGGTCCGTGGGCAAATGCTCTACCACTGAGCCACCGTCGACGTCAAACAAGATTTCTCGCTTGTGTCCAATGTCAGGCTAATTGGTCACTTTTAGATTGCTCACATGAGAGAGTATTCGTTTGAGTGATTATATGTCCTTGTGTCACAAATTTGCAACCTGTGCAGGGTGCACCCTGCCTAAAAGCTGATAATAGCCAGGAGCGGCACTGGAACCCTTATAACTCGGAGTTGGATGAGCATTTCATGAAAAGCATGCATGCAGGACATATACAGTAGTACAGTTAGGATGAAGTTATTTCAGGTAACTTTTGAATTGAAACTGATATTTTTTTGTATTTTGCATCCCCAAAAAAACCTGCACACCTCAGCTGTTTTTCCAGAACACTTTGTCACTGTTTGGTTTTCTGACACCACAAGGCAAGACATGAATCACTATCAAAACTAACTTTTACCCTTCTGAACTCTTCTTTTAAAAAATTTTTCAAAACTTTTCTCCTCGCCCTTTTTATTGCCCCGCTGACTTTACTTTCTCTGTCACTCTTTAAAGTTGTTAACTTTCTTTTCTCTCTCTGTCCGACTTAGAAAGAATGTATTAAAAAGCCAGATCATAAGTGAACAAAACATTTCTAATTGAAACTTTTTAAATGAATAAGATGTTTAGAGGTCTAAAAGTGAGGCATAAGAAATTCCTTCCTGCATAACCTGGTTTTAAGCTGCGATTGTTGAGGTCACTATGCCCAACACATACGAAAAAAAGAGGAAAATTTAAGCAAAGAAATGGAATATAGAAACAAAGAAACTCTTTATTAGTGGATTCTAACCAGTGTGCATGTGCTTTGTGGTTCTGGAGAAGGCATTTGACCATGTCCCTCAGGCGCCACTGTTACAAGATGTTGGGTCTCTGTATGACCGGACCCAGATCTTGGTTCGTATTGCTGGCAGTATGTCGGTCCCATTTGAGTTGAACTCCGTCAAGGCTGCCTTTGAGACAGATTCTGTTTATTATCTTTATGAACAGAATTTCTAGGTGCAGCCGAGGCATTGGAGGGATCTGGTTCGGTGACCGCGGAATCAGATCTCTACCTTTTGCGGATGATGTGGTCCTGTTGCTTTCATAGGATTGTGATTTCAAACTCTCCCTGAACCATATTGCTGCCGACTGTGAAGCGGACGAAATAGGAATCAGTGCTTCAAAATCCAAAACCATGGTCCTCGTCCGGGAAAGGGTGGAATGCCCCTTACAGATCAGGGACAGCATCCTGCCCCAAGTGGAGTTTAAATACCTCAGGGTCTAATACACTAGCGGCGGAAAGATGGAGCGGGAGATCAACAGACGGATCGGCATCCTCAATAATCAAGACGCTGCATCAGTTTGTCTTGGTGAAGAAAAAGCCGAGCCGTAAAACAAGCTCTCGATTTAGAAGTCGATCTACGTTCCCACCCTGACCTATTAAGTGCTATTAGGTCAGATTGGGAACTCTGACCCAATAGGGTTCCCTCTATTGGGAACCCTAATAGTGGGACACCACCTGAACTTTTGAGTGGTGACCAAAAGAACGAGATTGCAGACACAAGCGGCCAAATTGAGATTCTTCCAGCCACAAATAAGCGGACAACGATGGAACGGGAAGCTTGATGTGTGATTTTCAGAAAACCAAAAGGGTGCGATTAAGAAAAAATGTAATTTTTCTTCATAACACACATCATATTTTAAAAGTTGGAAATAAAATGTGTAAAAAGATGGACCTTTTATTGACTATAAAATTAAACTTTTCTCAAATTCCCAGCAAGTTTCTCTATAGCAACAACCTCTTTTCTTACTTCATCACTCCCTTCCGCCCCACCGCTACCTGCTTTCTATTCTGACGCCATTTCCGCCAGTCACGGCACATCTTTTAAAAGCTCCCGCTGTGAAGCGCTTTTGTGAACATCAAGTGCTAAGGAAGTCAGAATAAGATCATTTACAGTCTACCGAAAATAATCTCTCGTGCTCATGTGTGAAAACAGCTTACACGAGTTGATCGAGCTAAACCAAGGGCAAAAGAACATCACAGCAGGTGATGGAAAACCTGCACACCTCCGTATCCACTGAGAAGCAGCCTGGCGTCTCATTATACTTTCCCCTGATAATGTAAAACACTACACTCAGTGATCAATCAGTAACTGAACAGTCTTTTATATGCTGTCAACCTTTCCTTCATTCATAACCTTGCCTGAAAGAGTGACATTGCACCACCAGTCATTCTGCAGCACGCCTTGATCAAAGCTTTCGTACTCACACTGCCGAAAGTGACACTTGTTTGTATGCAGCTTTATTTTTTTCCTCTCATAAAACTGAACAGAGGGCAAAAATTATTTAAAGCGAATTCTCTGGTGAATAGGGAGGTTACGGAATGCAGATGCTAATCTCTGAGTTACACGGTAGTAGAAGGAGCATCAGCCGTTACTTTGTTGTTGTATAATACCGTGCCGTCATCTTCCGCTTGTTCCGGGGTCGGGTCGCGGGGGCAACAGCCTCAAACGGGTAGCTCAGGCCTCTCTCACCCTGGCTGCATCCTCCAGCTCACCCGGAAGGATCCCAAGTCTCTCCAGCGGGTCCGGGGTCTGCCCCTTGGTCTCCTCCCGGTGGGACGTGCCCGAAACACCTCGCCCGCGAAGCACTCGGGGGCATCAACCACCCAATCTGGCTCTTCTCGACCTAGAGGAGGAGCGGCTCGACACCGAGCTCCTCCTCCCGGATGGCAGAGCTTCTCACCCGATCTCTGAGTGAGAGCCCAGCCACCCTGCGGAGGAAGCTCATTTCGGCCGCTTGTACCCGCGATCTCATTCTTTCGGTCACCACCCACAGCTGGTGACCATAGGTGAGGGTTGGAACGTAGATCGACATGTAAATCGAGAGCTTTGCTTTTCGGCTCAGCTCTTTCTTTACCACGACGGACCGATGCAGCGTCCTAGTTATTGCTGATGCCGCACCGAACCGCCTGTCGATCTCCCGCTCCATCCTTCCCCCACTTGTGAACAAGACCCCGAGATACTTAAACTCCTCCACTTGGGGTACGACCCTGTCCCCGACCCGCAGTGGGGCATTCCACCCTTTTCCGGGCGAGGACCATGGTGTTGGATTTGGAGGGGCTAATTCCCATCCCGGCCGCTTCACACTCGGCAGCAAATTGATCCAGTGAGAGCTGGAGATCACGGTCCGATGAAGCCAACAGGATCACATCATCCGCAAAAAGCAGAGATACCAATCGGAAATATTTTCAGTTGGAACAAAAATAAACTCGCAGTTGTGGATAATTTACTTCATTTTTTTTCTTCATGCCAGCCCTGAGCAAAAGAGGTCCTTGTTTCACAGGAATAACTTTAAGGCACTCTGAAAAAGTTAATCAGGAGCACTATGGACGCTAAATGGGATGCTGAACACAAAAAAAGCCCAAACATGACTACAAATTAGAGCTGTTTGAACCAAATCAATAGGATCATGTTTGGTACACAAAAAACCATCTTATCAACACAAACACCTCGAGCCAGTTGATAAGCACGGTGGTGGAAACATAGTGATTCAGGACTGTTTCGTAGCCCAAAGGACACAAAAGAGCTTGCAGTTGCTGATTTGACAATAAACACAAAGTTCTTGAGAGGTCGTGGAAAACTTGGCTGTGCGACAAAGTGACGCTGAATAAGAAAATAAACCAGTGTGTGTTTCAACTTTATCTTTAATTCTTGTTTGTATTTTTTTTCAGATAATTCAACAGGTTGGTTGTAATGCTGAATGTCGTAACTAAAAATGATCTCTTCATTTTGTCCCATTCTTCCCCTGTACCCAATCCCTCTTCCTCATTTCTCTCTCTCTCCTCAGAATTTTGTGTTAGGTCCAGCAAAAAGAACCATAGAAAGCACGGACATTTGGGATGTTAAAGGTCCTATATCATGCCTTTTTTCCCTTATTTTATCCTGTTCTATGTATCATTATATGCATAATTTTACATTCCGCCACAATGTCAACACAAAAGGTTATAACTAATACCCTGTTTGGGAGCGCAGTTTCATACCCGGAAGTCAAAACAGCTTGTTTCAGTTTTTTTTTCTTTTTTTTTTCCCGGGACCCGCCCCGTTGGTTGCGATTGGTTGTCATTCAGCGATTGGTGTTCAGCGATTGGTGTTTGAGCTGCAGGGGGCTGAACAAAAAACAGATGTACGTCACTATGTTCCACCAGTCGTTAGAGGTTTGGAGAACACGCCCCTTACTTTGAATTTAAATATCTCAAAATAGCATGAATCACAATAAAACACACTTTGGGGGATTGTTTGGGGTAGTACTAAGTAAAATAAAAGGTTAAAACCTCATAAAAGTCCGTTTTGCATGATATAGGACCTTTAAGGAATTCTGTCCAGCGATACTTGACATACAGATTACCATTCTGCTTGTCCTGGTACCAGACGGGAATGGGTTAAAAAAAAGAAATACAGTCCGAAACCAATAACATAATTACTGAAAAATGAAAGTTTAATAACAAATTTATTAAAAATGTATTTACTCAAATGATACAAGTGCCTCAGACGGAGGAGTTTAAGAATCTTGCGGTCTGGTCCACGAGTGGGGGACAGATAGAACAGGAGATCGATAGGAGGATTGGCGCGGCATCTGCAATAACTAGGACGCTGCATCGGTCCGTCACGGTGTAAAAAGAGCTGAGCCGAAAAGCAAAGCTCTTGATTTACAAGTGGATCTACATTCCAACCCTCACCTATGTCACCAGCTGTGGGTGGTGACCGAAAGAATGAGATCGCGGATACAAGCGGCCAAAATGAGCTTCCTCTACAGGGTGGCTGGGCTCTCACTCAGAGATTGGATGAGAAGTTGTGCCATCCAGGAGGAGTTCGGTGTCGAGCCGCTCCTCCTCCAGGTCAAAAGAAGCCAGATGGGGTGGTTCGGGCATCTAGTCAGGATGCCCCCTGAGCGCCTCACTGGTGAGGTGTTTCGGGCACGTCCCACCGGGAAGATACCAAGTAGCAGACCCCAGACCCGCTGGAGAAACTGTCTCACAGCTGGCTAGGGAATGCCTTGGGATCCTAATGGGTGAGCTGGAGGATGCAGCCTGGATGAGAGAAACCTGGACTTCTCATCTGAGGCTGTTGCCCTCGCGAACCAGCCCGGAAAGCGGAAGACGACAGAATGGAACGAATGATACAACATAACACAAAATCAAAGGTAAGAGATTTTAAATTTATAGGTATGCATGAAAATGTCTTCATATGCATCCAACTACTTGACAAATGGACATTTGAATTCTCTTTATGTTAGATATTTAGACATTAATTGTTAATAAAAACACGACATTTTTTTCTCCCTTGAACGCACAGTCAGTCCAAAACTCTTTTTTTCTTTGCTATAAACAGATATCCTGAAGAAAACACCCACGTTGCTGTTTATACAGTTAACCAGATGCAGGTAAGGGTCAAAGATAGATCATCTTTCCCTTTTCCGTTGATTCACAACAGGGCATCTCTCATTCCAACACCATTTTCATTTCCATTATAAGTTTATCATTCGGACTCCTTGAGTCAGAGGTTTTCTGGGAAGGCTGTCATGTCTCTCCCAGGGGGACGTGGTGTCAGACCCCAGTGTGCTGAACCTTCTTCTGATATATTCCTGCTGTCTCTGCTCCACCAGGTGACATTGCAGAAACCTAGCCAAGGACATAATGATGAAGTCCTGTGCCTAAGCCACATCCAGGAGGTATATTTCACCAGCTAGGTCTGCCTGAGCTGAATGCAGGTAAAGTCCAAACTTTGTGACAACTTTGTCCTCTAACCTTGGACGAAAGCTTCTAGTGAACTCATAAAAAAAAAAAAAACTTTGCAAAACTTATTTTTTTTCTCTTATATTTTTTTATCTAAAAATGAGTCAAATTTGGTGGTAAAGTAAGTTCAGTCCCCCTGTAAAGATGTGACACCAATCAGCTCACACTAGGAGCACAATGATGAACATAAGGGGCATCCTCCTAAAACCAAAACAGATTAATCTCTCAGCATTGAATTAATGCACCTGAAAAACATTCAGTTTTTCTACACAATCTTGGAATTGCAGGAAAAAAATATTGTAAAATATTATTGCAATCTTAAAATTTTGTCATCCGGAAGAAACACTGTTCTTTCTGTGTGGAGTTTGCATGTCCTCACTGTCTATGTGTGGGTTTTCTCAGGGTACTCCAGTTTCCTCCCACCCACCAAAAACATGCATAATAGGTTGATTGCCCGCAACGAAATTGTCCCTAAGATTGAGTCTGTGTTGGTGTTGGTGCATGTGAGTGTGTGGTCCCACAACAGACTGGTGACCTGTTCGAGATGTACCTTGCCTCTCATCTGGGAGCGGCCAGGATAGCCTCCAGCACCCCTTGTGACACTTTGGGGATAAGCGGTTCAAAAGATGAAACAATTTACTAAGTGTGGCAACTACATAAAAAAAAAAACACACACATTTTGAGATTTTTTTTGGTCAAATTAATTGAACACTTTTAAAAAGAAAGTCGTCATCTTGTATTTATTTGATTACAAATAAACAGTGGTGGATGAAGTACTCACTTTTTGTACTTAAGTAAAAGTACAGATAATTAGGCAAAAAAAATACTTAAGTTAAAGTACCAAAAAAAATCTACTTAACTAAAAGTACAAAAGTAATTGGTGTAAATTTTTTTACGGTAAGTAAAAAGTAAAAGTATTCGACCATAATTCAAATGTTAGTTTTTGTCACAGATAATTAATTATCTGCGTAATGATGGCTCAACTTTTTATTTAAAAGTAAACACAACGAACAACAATCTTCTGACTCTTTTTAATTTGTACTATATTTGATGTTATTTTTTGGCGGTAAATGACTGCGAAAAATGTTTACTCTCGATTCTGATTGGTCCTCGATTCATTACTTCTTTTCCCTCTTGGAGACCGCAGGCGATCAACTGCTCCCTCTTCAGGTTGATTTTGGCGATGCAGCTTAAACTGTTTTTTTTTTTTTTTTTCCCAAATTCCTGATTGAAAAATGTAACGAAAGATGCAGAACACTTTTTAAAAGTAGCGGAGAAAATGTACAAATATTTGCTCTAAAATGTAGTGAAGTAAAAGTAAAAAGTCTTCTTCTCCTTTCGGCATTTCCCTTCAGGGGTCGCCACAGCAAGTCAGTTTCTTCCATCTAACCCTATCTGCTGCATCCTCTTCGGTCACGCCAACTATCTTCATGTCTTCCTTCACTGTATCCATGAACCTCCTCTTTGGTCTTCCTCTAGCCCTCTTTCCTGGTGGTTCCAAATCCAGCATCCTTCTGCCGATGTACTCAGTCTCTCTCCTCTGTACATGTCCAAACCATCTCAGTCTGGCCTCCCGGACTTTATCTCCAAAACCTCTAACATGTGCTGTTCCTCTGATATACTCATTTCTGATCCTGTCCATCCTGGTCACTCCCAGAGAGATCCTCAGCATCTTCATCTCTGCTACCTCCATCTCTCCTTCCTGTCTTTTCCTCAGTGGCACTGTCTCTAGACCAAACAGCATGGCGGGTCTCACCACGGTTTTGTACACTTTTCCTTTCATTTTAGCTGAAACTCTTCTGTCACACATCACACCTGATACTTTTCTCCACCCGTTCCAGCCTGCTTGAACACGCTTCTTCACCTCTTTTCCACACTCTCCGTTGCTCTGGACTGTTGATCCCAAGTACTTAAAATCTTCCACCTTGTTTATCTCTTCTCCCTGTAACCTCACTTTTCCATTTGGATCCCTCTCATTCACACACATGTACTCTGTCTTACTCTGACTAATCTTCATTCCTCTTCTTTCTAGTGCAAACTTCCACCTCTCCAGCTTTTCCTCCACCTCTTCCCTCCTCTCACTACAGATCACAATGTCATCTGCAAACATCATTGTCCATGGAGATTCCTGTCTGACCTCGTCTGTCAGCCTATCCATCACCATAGCAAACAGCAAAGGACTCAGAGCAGATCCTTGGTGCAGTCCCACCCCCACACTGAACTCCTCTGTCTCACCTACAGCACACCTCACCACTGTCTTACAGCCCTCATACATGTCCTGAACCGCTCTAACATACTTCTCTGTCACACCAGACTTCCTCATACAGTACCATAGTTCTTTTCTAGGTACCCTGTCATACGCTTTCTCAAGATCTACAAAGACACAGTGCAGCTCTCTCTGACCTTCCCTGTACTTCTCTATCAGCATCCTCAAGGCAAATACTGCATCTGTAGTGCTCTTTTTAGGCATAAAACCATACTGCTGCTCACAAATTCTTACTTCAGACCTTAGCCTAGCTTCGACAACTTTTTCCCATAACTTCATCGTATGACTGATCAGTTTAATTCCTCTGTAGTTACCACAACTCTGCACATCCCCCTTGTTCTTAAAAACAGGAACTAGCACACTTCTTCTCCATTCATCAGGCATCTTCTCACTTTCTAATATTCTGTTAAACAGCCCAGTCAGAAACTCTACTGCCACCTCGCCTAAACACTTCCATACTTCTATAGGGATTCCGTCAGGGCCAAGAGCCTTTCCACTCTGCATCCTCTTCAGTGCCCTCTTTATTTCTACCTTACTGATCCTAGCCACTTTCCGGTCCACTTTGGTAACGTTTTCTACTCTTTGTTCTCTTTCATTTTCTTCATTCATCAACTCTTCAAAGTACTCTTTCCATCTTCCCATCACATTACTGGCATCTGTCAAGAGACATCCATTCCTGTCTTTAATCACCCTAACTTGCTGCACATCCTTCCCATCTTTGTCTCTCTGTCTTGCCAACCTGTATAGGTCCATCTCTCCCTCCTTGCTGTTCAGCTTAGCATACAAGTCGTCGAAGGCTGCTTGTTTTGCCTTTGCCACCTCTACTTTAACCTTATGCTGTATCTCCCTGTACTCTTGCCTACTCTCCTCAGTCCTCTCAGTGTCCCACTTCTTCTTAGCCAGCCTCTTTCTTTTGATAATATCCTGCACCTCCTCATTCCACCACCAAGTCTCTTTATCTATCTTCCTTCCAGATGACACACCAAGTACTCTCTTGCCTGTCTCCCTGATCACATTAGCTGTAGTTGTCCAGTCATCTGGAAGCTTCTCCTGCCCACCAAGAGCCTGTCTCAACTCCGTTATAAAGTTCAAGCAGCAGTCTTCCTTTTTCAGTTTCCACCATTTAGTCCTCTGCACTCCCTTCATCTTCTTAGACTTCCTCACTGCTATGGTCATCTTACACACGACCATCTTGTGCTGTTTGGCTACACTGTCTCCTGCTACAACTTTGCAGTCACTGATCTCTTTCAGATTACACCGCCTACACAAAATGTAATCTACCTGAGTACTCCTTCCTCCACTCTTATAAGTCACCCTGTGTTCCAGCCTTTTCTTGAAGAAAGTATTCACTACAGCCAATTCCATTCTTTTCGCAAAGTCGATCACCATCTGACCTTCTGCATTCCTGTTCTGGATACCAAACCTGCCCATCACCTCCTCATCATCTCTGTTTCCTGCACCAACGTGGCCATTGAAGTCTGCTCCAATAACAACTCTCTCACTTCTAGGGATGCTCTGGATTGCCTCATCAAGGTCTGACCAAAATTTCTCTTTCTCCTCGACCTCACATCCTACCTGTGGCGCATACCCACAAACAACGTTGAACATTACCCCTTCAATTTCTAGCTTGAGGCTCATCACCCTGTCTGACCTTCTTTTTACCTCCAGAACATTCCCAACTAATTCTTCCTTCACTATAACTCCTACACCATTCCTCTTCCTATCTACACCGTGATAGAACAACTTAAACCCCGCTCCCAGACTTCTAGCCTTGCTGCCTTTCCATCTAGTCTCCTGGACACACAGGATATCTACTTTTCTTCTCTCCATCATGTCAACTAACTCTCTACCTTTACCCGTCATAGTACCAACATTCAAAGTTCCTACCCTAAGTCCTAGACTCTTGAGGTTTCTCTTCTCTCTCTGCCGATGTACGCGTCTTCCGCCTCTTCTTCTTTGACCTCTTCTTCTTTGACCACCAGTAGTCCAATTTCCACCGGCACCCTGTTGGTCAACAGCACCGATGGCGGTCGTTGTTAACCCGGGCCACGACCGATCCGGTATGGTATTTCTTGAACTGTCTTGCATATTTTAATTTGGCAAAGTTTTACGTCGGATGCCCTTCCTGACACAACCTCTGTGATTTTCTGGGCCATTCTGTCCATTGCCCAATCATTTGGATGGTTAGCGTTTAGATGTTTCACTGAGGAGTACAACATCTAAACAGCTATGAAAATAAATACATAATAAATAAAGGATCAAAAGAAAAAAAAAGTAAATAAATTTAACCTAAAGTAAGTATGTAACAGCAATGGCTGGAACATGCTACAAAAACTTTCAAAATTCAAAAAATGCCAGTCTGAGCTGGTCGTCTGGTTAGGCAAAACGACCATAGCTATTGCAAAAATACTACTAAAAAAGTAAAAACGATGACAAAACGGATAACAAATAGTAAAAGTAAAAAGTACAGGTCTCAAATTTTACGTAAGTAAAGTACAGATACACAATTTTTTTACTTAAGTACAGTAAAAAAGTACATTTACTTCGTTACTTGCAGTTTCAATTTTGTCCAACTCAAACTCTTTCATCTAAATAACATTTTATCAAACAAACAGCTAAAAATAGAGCACGTTTTAAAGTTGTGATTGGTTTCTGGAAATAAAAAAAGATACGTAATTCAAACACACATCAAACATAGACGTGGCACCATCACTGTGTCTAATAGTAACAAAATCTTAACCAGAGTGACTCAGATTAAAAGCTCGCAGTTCTGATGAAGCACACGGAATCATGTTAGGGGCTGTTTGAATTGAAGTCAGGTGACTGATACGTGCAGCAACATCCCTCCTATTAACACAGTTTCACCACGTGGAGTCACTCATGTGAAACCAATTTATCACAACTGAGATTTTCTTTAAAAACAAAGATTTGCTTCAGTGACTTTTGTCTTGGTGTTGATGAATGAAAACAAAATTAGTCGGAAGAATCTAATTCACTATGATTCAGGAGGTGCTGTCGTACTCTTTAGAGGGGGTCAACAAAAGAGAAAAGAAGTTAAAATGTGCGTTCAGTGAATAAAAATTCCAAAACTACAACCCAGATTTGTGGTAAACCCGGTTTAAACATAGCTGTATTCTCTGGCTGGTTGTTTAAGTGTCACAGAGTTCCTTCTAGTTATTGAGTTTGTGTTTGGGGTCTTATTGATGCAGTTTATCAGGTTTTCACGGATCTATACGAGAACGTCAGCGGATGAGTTCTTGAAGTTTTGCAGGTCATATTGACAGATTTCCTTGTGGAAGTGTTTTCATTTTGCAAGCCTTCATTTTCGCCCACATTCTCTAAACCCAACAATGTAACAATTAGAACATCAAAGACAAATAAAGATACTTTCACATTCTCATTGGAGAGTTTTTTTGGTTAGTTTGTTCACAAGGAAGGCCTCACAGCAAGAAGTCCCGGGTTGAAACACTTTTTTCTGTGTGGAGTTTGCATGTTCTCCCTGTGTATGTGTGGATTTTCTCCAAGTACTCCAGTTTCCTCCCACCCTCAAAAACATGCATGTTAGGTTGATTGGCTGCAAATCAACACTCACACACTGGCGACCTATAAGGGGTGTACCCTGCCTCTCGCCTCAAATCAGCCAGGATAGGCTCCAGCTCCCCTGTGGCCCCGTTAGGCATAAGCGATTCAGAAAACAAAACAAAATTTGTTCACAAATGATAAAAAGTTCACTTACCCCCTGCATACATGACAGCTAACATGATGGAAGATATCCATGCTATCTGACTGGAACTGGCTCCCAGGTCCTGTTGAATCTCCTTGAAGAAAATGGAAAGGGCTTTGGGGGTTGAGTAGGCAAATCCAATAGAAATATGTGCCCCGAACACCACCATCCAACCCCAACCCCCATCTGGGGGTTTGGAGAGTAACACATCTGCTGGAGTGGAGGACATAATCCTGTATGAAACAAAAGAAAACAAGAATCAATCTGTTTCTGTTTCGGTTCTACATTTACATGAAGACAAATCAGAAAAATTGCACAAGAGTCAAAAACACAGGGCATCTGTTTAGGGTTGGGGTGTCAAGATCCGGTCCTGAAAGGACCAGAGTCGTCTTGGTTTTCATTGTGTTCCTGGTTCAATACAGCTGATGCATTTAATATGAAATCAACAGGCAATAAAATTTTGCACAATGACTCAATAACATAATCAGGGGTGCAGATGCAACAACACATGGAAAATCTTCAGGACGACCAGAATTTGACACCTCTAGTTTAGTTTAGGGGTGTACCCTGCCTGTAGACACAGATACCCTTTCAGTCCCAAGTGGAATGAACACAATGCATGAATGAATGTTACCATTTTTTATGTGCATCTTATAGGTTAATTTTTTGTGTTGCAGTGTGACAGAGTGGTGATCTGTAGAGGGTGTACCCTGCTTCTTGCCTGCTAGTCAGTGATGCATGAAGCAGTGTTTAACATAAAATATTGAAGTAAAATATTAAAATCAGGCAAAAATCCCTATCAATCTATAATGCTATGTAAGGAAATTAATACAGACTTATTTGCAATCAAATCAGTTTTTTGAAAAATATATTAATTGTGCATATTTTTTAAACACATTTTCAAACTTTTTTCCAAGTTAGACTACTTTTCTAAAAGAAAAGTTTGAATTTACTGCAAAATCAGAGAGAAACAAGTTCAGATTTGAGTGAAACTGATCATTTAATCCACTTTTAACACAGTTAAAAAATATTTTTTTGCTTTATTTATCAAGATCGCAATTTTAAACTTTGCTTTTCAGATGAAAACTTGTTTTTAAGTGAGTTAATAGAAAGATCCACATAATTAACTTACACTATCCTCTCAAGCTAAACTTTAACCAAGTTGATCCTGCTACAAGACAAGCATGCGTGTAAACTCAAACACGTGCTTTGGGTTGTAAAACATAAAAGACATTGTAATATTTAAATCAAGACTCACCTTTTTGTATGAGAACCTCTGCTGATTCCGATCTCCTCAAAGTGAAGTTTAAAAAGTTTCTTTTGTCTTTCTTTTCGAATGTCACATGTCGCACCGCACCGCCCAAAATCCTCCACATCAACACAGTAGCAAATTCTCCTCCTTTTTTTTTGGTACCTGAACGCCACACCCTTATGTAGTCATGGTAACAAAAATGACAACAAAATCCAACTCTTAATAGTTTTATTTTCAAATTATGTGCAATGTGAATTTCACAGTTGAACTCAAAAAAACCACTAGAACCTGGAACCCAGACAAATAAAATAATAGAAAAAAAAAAAAAAATGGATGGAGAATGAAAATAGCACCCATAAGCATATTTATGGTGATGGCCACGTGGATCGAAATGTGACAGCAAATGACCACCAACAACACAAATCAAGATTGTTTTAAGCTTGTTGCGTGATGTGACTGAGTAACGCTTCGATTCTGTGAATTATTATTTTTTAGAAAAATCCAACAAGTATGGCCCTGCAACAAACTGGGCGACTTGTTCTGGGTGTACCCCACCTCTTGTCTGAAATCAAATGGGATAAGCTCTGGCACCTCCCAAAATCCTATTAGCGGTAAGCGATTCATAGGACGAAACAAAAAACAAACACACTATAAAGAAAAAGAAATCCTTAAAAAAAAAAAAAAAACTTCATCACTCGTGCAGATAATCAGTATTTTCTCATCAGACCAGGATTAATCTACCATAACTAAATATATCATTACAAAACAGGAGGGCAGGGGGAAACAGCCACCAGGGGCAAAAAGAAATCACATCTAGTTTTTTTTCAAGTTATAAAAGAAACTGAATATAAGTTTTAGAAAACTGTGCAAGTACAGCAAACCTATAGTACAGTATATTACACATTTAAAAAAAAAAATCAAATACAGTACTGTGTATCAGTAGAAATCCTGAGAGTTCTCCGTTCCTAGTAAATCACATGGCCATTTGTTACCATGGTGATGAAGCTCAGATCCTTTCTCATCCTCGAATTGTTGTCTTTTTTTAATGGAAGGGATTGTAGACCAAAAATGAGTTGATTAAAAATCAACCTCAAAGTCTTTCATTTGAATCTTCTCTTTGAGAAGCAGAATATCCTCAAGTGCGCACTGGATGGGACTAAAGGTGTTTTAACTCCGTATAAATCTTATCGGATGGTGACAAAGATGGTTGTATGAAATAAGAGGAGCTCTCTATGCGATGTGTAGTGCAAAGATGAGACAGGAACCTGCACGTGGAAACTAACAGCACTGAAAATGTCACACTTTGACAGGGAGGGGTGTGGTATTTTACACAAGATTGTCAAAAATAAAATAGAAAAAAAAAAACTAAAAAGTCTTAAATCAAAAAATAAAAAAAAAGGCAGCACCAACAGTTTGTGTTCTCTGAGTGATGGCGTTAAGAGACGGAGCTGGTCGATGAAGTAGCACGCTAGTCGCCCTCACATCCTCCAGTGAGGGTGCTTGGTAAAATTCGCAGATCCGAATGCTGAATAGTGATCCAGTGCAATGCTGGGTAAGACTTTTCAGATATTCTTCATGGGGAGCTGCAGTTTTTATTTTATTTCGATGCTCCTAAACCCCATTTTTTTTCTGGCCACAGGCACGTTGGCATCGCACATTATCTGCACCAAATGAATCATCACATCCAGCCTGAACCAAACAGCCTAAACAATCGTTCCTGGTACAAACCGCTGACGGAGACAAGCACAGGAAAACATTAATGCACTTTTACTAAGGTAACACTACATAACAGCCTAATCACAGTTCCATCATTTTATTGCTACCACGTAGTTAGTTTCAATGTCCACAACAACTAAAACAAGACCTCAAAATGCTTTTTCTGGGCATTTTATTAACCTTTTTGTCCTTTGCTCGATTATAATCAATAAATCTGAACTTTCTTATCTGAACTTCTCACATCATGGCCTGAAACATCCCTTTTCTCCAAGTCAAATATATCTGAAGTTTCTGAGGTAAACCTGTTAGTTGGTCTGAACTTGCCACTTAGTGTTAGCGCAGATTTGACTCCGTCCTCGTTTTCTCCAATGTGGAGAGTGAATAGTCTAAGATTACACTTAAAATTTTCTTCGCGGATGACATTACACGTTACGCGGATGCTCAACTCAAACAGAGTGGGAGGTGTGAGCCCCATTCAACTGGAACAAAAACACAAGTAGCCACACTCACTGTGTGGTTTGACACACTGACACCAGCGAGGGAAAAAAAAAACCCAAAAACATACAGGTTTTGACTTTTTAAAACGCTAAGATAATAAAAATCACAACCACACTTCATATTAAAGGTAAACTATAAAATCAGCCGAGAAGAGACACGGACACAAAGTAAAAAAAAAAAAAATGAACACAGAAATCTCAAAACTACCAACTTACTCGTGAGCTATGACTCATCTTACCCGTATGAATATATAGTTTATATAGTTATTTTTATATAGAAATTTTCACTTTATGCCAACATATTTCATCCATTTCTCCAAAGGGGGCACATCTGCCTTGCCCGACACTCTCCTCACATGCCTAATATTTGTAAAAATCAACACCTAATCTTGTATCTCAAACATAAAACAAAACATGGCTCAACAACTAGCAAACAATAGGATAATTGCACTTATGATTTGTTTTACGGTTTTGTTAAACAAGCCTCGGGGTGGTCGGCGCCAACTTGGGAAGAGAAAAAAAAAAAAAAAGAATACTGCAATCTTTAAAAGCACCCCCAATATTTTGATCATGTTAAACCAAATAAAAAAAAATGTAAGACTTAATATACAATTTCCTCCAAAAGTATTGGAACAGTATTGACGTAACTGATGTTCTAGGTTTTTTTTCTTTGCAGCCCTCATAATATTTCTGTCATCAACTACCTGTTTAAAGTCTGTTGCCCAGTGCCTCAATATTTTTTTTTCTTTTCCAAGACATTCCCAGTGTTTGCCCAATGGATCTGATTAATTTCCCCTATTTTCTCAGCTTCAAAATAGCTTGCTTTTTTCCTGTGGATAATTCTCTGGTCGTCATGTTGGTTCATCCTCTTTAACAACAAATGCAGTCTTTAAAGGTTTTAACCCGAGACAAAAAGAGCTATTTGATGTTTAAACACTCAACCATAAAGAAAACACTTGGTCAATGAGAAAACCGTGTCAGTTACATGTTCCA
Source organism: Neostethus bicornis (assembly GCA_902685375.1). Taxonomy (NCBI): domain Eukaryota; kingdom Metazoa; phylum Chordata; class Actinopteri; order Atheriniformes; family Phallostethidae; genus Neostethus; species Neostethus bicornis. The sequence goes on along the minus strand of LR738557.1, from coordinate 16,698,131 downwards.
ATTGTTTTGATCACCTAAAAATGCTTTGGTGTAAATACCCATGGTACTGTGTTCTGAGTTGTGTAACACAGCACCCACAGGCCCTGTTCCTCATTTCTGGAGACTTCAACTAGGGCTGGGCGATACATTGATATTTACGATATATCAATATATACTGGTAATGCTGTGTATTTCAATTGGCATTTGCCCATTTGCGTCTACTTTTGCTGCTCGACCCTCCTCCTCCTTGATGACTCAGCTAGCAAAGGCGGCATCGAGAAGGGTAAGCAAAAAACACACTACTGGTTCAGTTATTTGGAGATATTTTGGGTTCAAACAATCGGATGAATAACAAAATAATGTTTTCTGCCGTAAATGTTGAAAAGAAATATTGGCGCTGGGTTTGCGCACTACGAACTTGTACCACCATTTGCAACAGCGACGCAAACTTTAATACGAGCAGAGTAACAAATTGCATGATGGAGATGCCGCGCTCTAAACCGCAACACCACCAGTAACACTCAAGGTGCAAAAACAAGCGACAGTGGCACATGCTTTAAACACAGAGCGTGTGGATGTATTTGCCTTTTTATATTTTGAAGGGAAGGTTTTGGTTTGCAAATCTATCGAGTTATATATTTTTTTTATATCGCCCAGCCCTAACTTCAACCATGCGTCTTCCCTCATCAGTTTAACCCAGAATGTCACCTGTCCTACCAGAGACATTAGAACACTGGACTTGTTTTATGCCAACACCAAGGAGGCATATCCTGCATCCCAGTTCATCTACAAACTGTGTATTATCTTGTTGTGCACACATAGCCTGTGGTCCCATGCACGGTGAAGAGGTGGACTGTGGAGAACGAGGTGGTTCTCAGGGACTGCTTCAACACCACTATGAGGATAGGGCTCTGTGACCGAGGACATCAATGCCACGACTGACTGTGTAACGGATTACATTAAATTTTGATTCGCGAACACTGTTCCTTCCAAGGTGGGACAGTGTTTCTCAAATAACAAACCATGGATTAACCCTGACATCAAGGCTCCCTGAAGGAGAAGAAGAGAGCTGTCAGGTCAGGGAACACGGAGGAGCTGAGGGCTGTGCCGAAGGAGGAAGATTAGGGAGGAAAAGGCCAGCTATAGGAAGAAGATGGAGGAACAGCTGCAGCAGTAGAACATCAGCGGGGTGTTGAGAGGACTGAAAACCATCTCTGGCTACAATACCTCCCCCAGTCACAGGATATGGGAGATCATAACTGGGTGAACGACCAGAACCTATATTTCAATAGGTTTGGTGCAGCACCCCCTGCCTCCACCCCTGCAGCCACACCTCCTCTCTCTAACACCTGGCCTGGGTCCTAGCACCATACACCCTCACTCCTGCAAGATAAGAACTCTACATGACTTGCTGTTCCAATACTTTTGGGGGGGACTGTCAAATGCTCAGTGTGGTGTACACCCCGGGTAACACCAGGCACAAGGCAGGGAGGCCAACACCACTTGCCGCCCAAAAAAAAAAAAAAACGACGCAATTAGCTCAAAGCACTTTCTGTAGACACTGAGGGTAAAGTTTGGCCACCACACATTCAAAATGGCGCCCTAAATCCCACAGCCGGTCGGGTGTCTCGTAGACTTTAGTCCATACGTCTGCCTCGTCGTCATACTGGTAAAGGGAGTTCTTCCGACTGGTACGGAACACGTGTTCCTCCACCATGACCTGTGTGGCACGTACAAACAGGTGCAGCTTGCCTTGCAGCAGCATAGCTTTGATGTACGGGCTCGTGGCTTGGTCAAAGGGCAGATCTTTCTTACGGCTCCATGTGTTCCTCTCTATGTCGTAGACCTCCACGGTGAAGGTGCGCTGGTGGTTCTTGCAGATTCCAGCTATGTAATAGATGCAGTTCTTGTACAAGGCAGCCAGACCCTGACTCCGAGGGACGCTCATCGGGGCGAGGTGACTCCAGTAGTCCTTGCGTGGATCGTAGCAGAAGAAATATTCACCTGTAAGATCATTTAAAAATAGATTAACTGAAAAATAGATTTATTAAGTTATATAAACATTTTCGATCTAGTCTAAGCTCACCCTGGAGGACATAGATGCGGTCTTTATATTCCACAGCGCTGTGAAACTCCATTGCCACAGGCATCGGACTGACTGCTGTCCAACAGTTGTCTCTGGCATCGTAGCATTCCACTGATTTTAATGCGTTGCGACCGTCACCTTCGTAAACTCGGCCTCCCAGTGCATAGAGCTTTCCACAACAGTGTACAAGTCTACATCCTATTCTTGCTCTCAGCAGGGGCGCGCGTGGAATCCAGCGATTCCCCGCGTGCTCGTACTGCCAAAAGTCACTTTCCGCTCTGTGGTCTATGGAAACCTCGCTGTTGCTAGGCCGGTATCCCCCGGCGATGTAGATGTCGTTCTCCGATGAAACCAAGATGCCGACCTCTCGGAGATCATTGGGTGGTTTGCAGAGTTTGAACACTTTTCCTGTGGCGACGTCCAGGCAAGGCACAGTCTGCTTCTTACCTGAGTGTTTGTGAGCAGCATCGAAGCAGATGACCATCTCAGAAGCGGTCATGCCCAGGCGCTGTGGACAACCGTTGGTGCCAGTGAGGCGAGCTTTGGCCTCAACAAGGTCTTTAGACAGGGACAGGGCACAAGCAAAAGGGGCGGGTATCAGGCTGAGAAAGGCCTCATCCAGCAATGGCAAACGGATGCACTGAGAGAAGACCTCAGCCAGGTGGGATTCCCGGCCAGGTCGATCATGCTCCAACCAGCGGACTATGCTCTCGTAGACATGCTCCTCCTTCTCCACATTGAGGTCATCACTGTTCAATATGCTAACCAACTGGTCCTTGGTCATCTGGAGGAACTCTTGCTCCCGGGATACACACAAGAACTATGACAAAAACATAAAATGTTTTAGTTTACATACAAACACAGAAGCCCTGTAGAATCAAGTTTGTTAAAAAAAAAAAATAACATGCAGTGTCTTCATTAAATTACAGCCAATAAAAACCAAACCTACTGCTCATGATCGACTGACCTTCTTACGAATGTAATCTTGTGAGCGTTCTCTCAGTTCCTGATGACCGTAAGCATCAGCAAACATAAATACTCCGATGCAGTTCTGAGGGTCTAGCCGGCTGATCATAAACTGGGCACATTGGTCCTGCAGGGCAGGAATCTGGAAAATGCTGGCTGCAGTGAACAGGGCCTGGACGTTGGACTCCGAGAGAGTGACTCTGGATGTGTAGGCATAGTCTAAGACGAGGTGCATGGATTCAGACTCCACTCCGACAATTCGAACCTCACGCTGGCTGCTCTCTGTAAGGCCACTGGTGAACATCGACCTAATGGCAAAGGTTAAAAAAAAACAAAACAATAGGATGTTACAGTGGAAATATCTAGTTTTCTTTGTAAACACAATTACACGTACCTAAAATATGGGCTGATTGCTGCAAGAACATTTCGATGACAGGAGAAAGTCTTGCCATGGTCCACTTCTACTACGATGTCTGTGAGCTGTGCTTCATCGTACAAGGATTTCAGCTGCTGAAGAATGTTACAAGCATGCACAGCATCTACCCCATTGTAGCTGGTGGCTGGAGGTGTCCCATTTTGAACTTGTAACAGCTTTCCTACCTCTGTGAAACACAATGGAGAGAAAATTTTACAATCAGACTGTTTAAAGCACTTGAAACACAACAAAAATGTCCACAGACACTGTGGCTGTACAGTATTTGGGGGAAAAAATTAAGTTTAAAAGCAAGAGTTGGGACGTTAATTTGATTATGCATATCATAATGAGTGGCCACACTAATGGGATGCGCTTTTGCGTTTTTCGCAAAGAAATCTGCAGGGCAAAAAATTTTGCTCAGTATTGCGCTCAAAATTGAAAACGTGCTCAAAAACGAGTAAAAATAAAAAAACTTCTAAAACCTTTCGCACATTAAAATGGGGAGTTTCCTAGCATGGTAGTAATCTTTGAAGTGTCCTGCACATTATCTGAGGTGTTTTTTTTTGCACAAAAGCAAGTTATTTTAAAAATAATCGGTTTCGGGAGCTACATAACTTGTTTTTACACTCTAAAATCTGCACAAACACAAACAGAGCCTAAAAAAACACTTTCCGATGCAAAAAGAATAAAAATTTATGAGTCAATTTTATGTTAATTTTCTGTTTCATTTTTATGTTAAATCTGTGTTTCGATGCTCAATCGTTTGGAGTCTATTCGATCTATGATGTCACCAAAGTGCGTCTCCGTCACGGCTTCCAGCGGTGAAAAATAAATGAAATCAAATTAACGTCAGCTAAAGTTGGATAAGAAAAACTTGTTTTTGTCAAACTAAGCTTTGCTGTATTCAAATTTTATGAAAAAAACAGGAGTGTTCTTCTATTAGAAGGTGTGCTTCTATTGGGAATAATACAGTTAATCTATCAGGAGAAGCTGAAAATGGGTTTTTAGTGGGTTTTTCTCCTCATCACAGAGCAGCCAAGCTGCCATCAAATCTGCATGACGTTAGGTTGACCAAATATCTGAACTTTCAAGTAATTGTTTTCCTGTGACTGCAGCATAAAGTGAGAACAAATCCAAATGGGTGAATAAATCTGTGAAAACAAACTTATCACTAGATCGTTTAAATCTATGTGGTTGTTACTTGTGAAGATGAAAAGTGGGCAATAACTTGTTTCATGAAGTGTTTTTATTGGCAGTGTGTGTGTGCAAGGAGCACTTGGCCAGTCAGACTAGAATATTGAGGGTTTTTATCCACTGAAAAATCACAATAAACAATTCTGAGTAAGAAACGACCAAATTCTTTTGAAAGGCCGTAATTTGTAACATAAGCCCCGAACAGTGAACGGAAAAAGCCTTTCATCCAAGTAAAATAACTCATGTTAGAGATCTATAATTTTTTGTAAAATAATAATAATGCATTTTATTTACTATGTTTTTGTTTCGTCTTCAGAAACATATATCCCTAATTGGGTCGCGGGGGTAGGCAGAATATACCTAGAACAGGTCGCTAGTCTGCTGCAGGGTCTCACACACACAACCGTATTTATAACGTAACCAAGTTTCTACACTTTGTGAGTCCATGAAGAGTTCTGGGAGTTAATTTCAAAGTTGTGGGGCAACAGCCTGAAAGCTGTGATTCCCAGATTTTCAAAAACATATTAACACAGGACAGTCAATTTTATTCAGGTTTGTCTGTGTGCGAGATTTGTTTTGTTTTCTGAACTGCTTATTGTGGGTGTTGCGGAGCCTATGTTGGCTTATTCAGGTGAGAGGCAGGATACACCCTGAACAAGTCCCCAGTCTGCTGCCAGGCCACACACAATCATCCACACACTCATTTTAAGGGGCGATTTCCTTTCGACCAATCAACCTAACATGCAGGTTTTTAGAGGGTGCGAGGAAACCGGAGTACCCAGAGAAAACCCACATATACAAGGGGAGAACATGCAAACTCCACAATGAAAGGCTAGTGCTTCAAGCATCAGTCTACTCACTCAAAATTCAAGTTTTTTTTTTTTTTTTGTATAGCACATTTAAAAACAACTTTAGTTGACCAAAGTGCTTCACATAAAATCACTAATACACAAGGTGGGATCAAATGCATTGTTATGAGGAACATAGGATAACATGTAAAAGGTTTTTTCATGCAGTCCTTAGTGAATGCTAGTACAAATTTAAAAATTACACATTCAAAACAGCTATTTAAAATTGGGGTTCATCTGATTTCATAATCAGAAATAATCTAGATGTATGGACACATCATTTGATTAGGTAGAGGTGGAATGAAGAGTTGTACAAGTGACATGCCAACTTTATAACTATAAATCTGACTAGATCTCCTTATCTGTCTCTTGTTAATTCCTCTCCTACTGATAGATAAACTCGGTCGTTGACAGGACAAAGAGTCTCGATGGATGAATAGAAACTAGTGTCTCGCCAGGTGGTTAGTAGCTAGGCTGCTTTACATTTCACACTATTCACGACGTATTCACTGTTTACAAAGCCAACGTGGACCCCAAATGAAATAACACCTTCAATAAATGAAATTTATTTAACACAAAGCCTTTCTTATATGTTTTCTATGAGGTTTCAGATTGTAAAATGATCGATCTTCCTTGTTGTGTTGGCTAATAAAGGGACAAGCTTAACTTTTAGCACCGTGCTAATGTTAGCAAGCTTCTTAAACATAAGATTTAAAAGAGCAAAAACATACATTTAGAAGAAATTTTGAACTATTTAAGAGTTTTAAATTTGATATGATTTTAATTCCGTACAGACACGTTAGCTTTAGTGTTATTTCTCTAACGTCTACCTCTTGTCACAAACAAGTGTTTACAGCATCAGCTGCAGAAAGTTAGCCTGACAGCTAGCATTAGCATAGCTACAAGCAACTGTTTAGAGTCGCTTCTAATTTAAACAAAAACGCAACATGTCACGATCTACAATTAATCTGCGAGGCTACACTCCCTGACCCGTCAACCACACAAAATTCAACTTTAAAACACAGTATTTGTGTGTGTTTAGAAAGAGAAAACAATGAAGAGTTCGCTAACCTCCACTGGCAGCCATTCTCTCCAGTCTGTCTCGGGGCAGACCGAGAGACGTCAGGGTAAAACTCCGCCCCGGAAACAACAAGCAGCCAATCAGAGGAGACGCACAGCCATCTGACTACCAATCACAATCTGTTTATCTGGAAAAGTTAACGCGATCGCAGCAAATTCTTTCTAAAAAAGCTCAGAAAAACAGTTTAAAATTATGGTGAAATATGGAAGACTTTTATCAAACCAGTTCTTAAATCTGCCTGCAATGGTTGGATTTGTGCTATAAATGAGTGTACTGAAGCTGACACGGAAACCTGCTTATCCCTGTTGGCATGGTGGGGGGATGGATGCTATCTCAGCTGATTAGATGCGAGAGGAGGGTTACACCCTGAACAGGTTGCCATTCAGATGCACAGCCACACATAGAGAGAAACAACCATTCACACACATTCATTCCTAAGGGCAATTTAAGTGGTGGACAATCAACCTAACTGAGCCTATCCTAGCTGGTTACAGGTGAGAGGTGGGGTACACTCCCAACAGGTCGCCATTATATTGCACATACAATCAGAAAACCATTCTCTCATTCCTGAGGGTAGTTTCTCAATGGACAATCAACCTGATGAAGCATATCCCAGCAGGTTACAGATTAAAGGAGGGGTAAACCCTGAACAGGTCACCATTCTGTTGCATGGTCACACATAAAGACAAGACAACTATTCACAAACACTCATTTTTGGGGATAATTTCACAGTGGACAATCAACCTAACTGAACCTAGCTAGTTACAGGTGAGAGGCAGGGTACATCCTGAACAGGTAACCATTCTATTGCAGAGCAACGCATAGAGACAGGCAACCATTCACACAAACACTCATTTCTAGTGGCCAATCAAAGTGATATTTCATGCCCATGGAGGGTGAAAGGAAACTATACACATGGAGAAAACCTACGTGTACATAAGCCAATAAAAAATAGAATTAAAAAAATAAATATAGTTATGGAGTTCACTCGTGGGCTAACTTAAATGGAAAAAATTTTAAGCAACAACACAAACAAAAGGTGTTGCACCATTATTCTTTGAATAGTGATCATCATATATAACAACATATATAACACCAACGGCATTTAGAAAGTTGCTCCCGCCCAACGTGGAGCAATCGAAACCCAATGCCACGAGGTCAGACTGTTTCCACTGAGTGATAGATGAATTCGGCTAGATGAGAATTCATGCTGGAGCAGAGAACTGGATGCATCGTGTCACATTTTTGCAACAATCCAAAACCATTTTTCTTGCAACAGGCTTTTACAGTAAGGGCAGGCCAGAGGGGGATTGGAATTGAGGGACAATTGTGTCGGCCCCAATTCATGGCAGCCGTGCTAAGTACACCAAAAAGGGAGTCTCAAGTATTTTCTTGTGTCCACAAAGATTTACTGTAACCCAATACCACAGCTATACAAATAACATTTAATTGAACTGAATAGGCAGATCCCAGCAGCAGTGATCCCACAGAGTGAGCAAGCAAGGATTCCTATGAGGACTTACAAGAGGTTAAACTAAGAGGTTGAACAAAAAAGAGTTTTTGTTTAAATTACTTTGAAAAAAGGCAGTTTTTTCATTCTGCTCTGACACTGATATGGTCAGACAAATGTTGCTCACTGAATATTTTTCTCAATTGGACGATTTAAATCATTCCTAGGTGTGAGTGTGGGATATTGATTGTCTGTACATCCATGTTTTCCATGTTTCTCTATGACAAGCTGATCGGTATTGAGTCTCTGCCTTTTCTAGCCTGTTAACAAGCCAGGATATGTTCCACCATCGCTCCACACTACCTAAAAGTTACCAGTGGTTCAGAAGAAGTAGATGAATTTTAAAAAGCCACTATTTCTAAAGCACTTGTTTAAAAACTTTAATCGATCAGCACCAGGACTGCACAGTGATGTAGTGGTCAGTATGGTTGCCTCACAGCAAGAGTGTTTGAGTCCCAAAGTGGTGGTGAGGCTAGGAACACTGGCCGTTTTGTGTGGCATTTGCTTGTTCTCCCACATATGCGCAGGTTTTCTCCGCGTACTCCGGTTTCTTCCCACCCTCCAAAAACATGCATGTTACTAGATTGTGTGGCTGCTGTGAAATTGTCCCTGGGAATGAGTGTTTGTGTGGATGGCTGTCAGTGTGTGTGGCCGTGCAACAGACTAGGCGTACTCTGCCTTTATCCCGAAAGCAGTCGGGATAGATTCTAGCAACCCCCGCATCCGCATTAGGGATGACATGTTCCGAATACGAAATGAAAGGTCAGCAGCATGTGAGATGCCAGTAATCATTTTGTAATCATTTTCAGGCATTTTGATGCTGATTTAATTTTAGAAAGCTGTCTTCGGAAAGTTCTTGATAAAGTCTAAATGTATTGTGTCCCTGACACACTTTCAGAAACGACAGACTGGCGACCTGTTCGGGATGTATCCTGCGCCTCGCCTCGAATCAGCCGGGATGGGCTCTGGCACCTCCCGCGACCCCATGAGGGTTCAATGGTTAAGAAGGTGACTGACTGACTTACACTATAAGTGCCCCTTTAAAATAAGAAAATTGAAAGGAATTCATTTATAAAAGAAAAAAATGTGAATGGTTTGACTTTTTAAAATGTTTCCCAAAAAAATTTAAATTACAACCAATTGAACTTCGACTCGTTTTGTCTTCTGATTTGCTTATCCCATATGGGTTGCGGGAGGTGCCGGAGCATATCCCGGCTAACTTCAGGCAAGAGGCAGGGTATACCCAAACAAGTCACCACTAAGTTGCGGGGCCACACACTCAACCATTCACACACTCATTAGGGGCAATTTTGTAGTGGTCGGAAACATTGGTAATAAACCCTAGTAAGTAAAGTAAAACAAAAAAATTTGCATTAAAAACATCTTTCTTCTGAATAAAAACCAAATAAAATGAAAATAAAATGTAGAAAAACCAAGCATTTTTTACTTTCAACCCAACTGAAAGTAGAATCTGTAGAATTTACTTTTCTACTTTACTGCATTGGGTTACTTGACATTCACAGGGTGGCACCTGCAGCCACATGCTGTCAACAGAAACAGACTAATTGCTGTTTATTGAACTCTTTGATTGCGATGTAATCCCCATGTAGCAACGTAGTGTCATTTAATCGCTTTTTCTTGTAATTAGAATTCATTCATTGATAGGTTTGTTGGGAAATTGATTTAGCTTGTTTGATGATTTTATTGTTTAAACCATACGCTGGTCACATTGGTGAAATATCCAGAAGATTAACCCTCTGGAATATTTTTATACTTGTAACTTCTTATAGTAAATTAATATGTTTAAGTATGAGGAGTTTAAGAATCTCTGGGTCTTGTTCACGAGTGGGGGAAGGATGTAGCAAGAGACCGACAGGTGGATTGGTGCGGTGTCAGCAATAACTAGGACGCTGCATCGGTCCGTCGTGGTAAAGAAGGAGCTGAGCTGAAAAGCAAAGCTCTCGATTTACAAGTCAGTCTACGTTCCAACCCTCACTGACGGTCACCAGCTGTGGGTGGTGACCCAAAGAATGAGATTGCAAATACAAGCGGCCGAAATGAGCTTCCTCCACAGGGTGGCTGGGCTCTCACTTGGAGATTGGTGAGGAGCTCAGCCATCCGGAAGAAGCTTGGTGTCAAGCTGCTCCTCGTCCAGGTCGAGAGGAGCCAGATGGGGTGGTTCGGGCATCAGGTCAGGATGCCCCCCGAGCGTCTCGCTGGTGAGGTGTTTCGTGCACATCCCCAGCTGGAGGCAGACCAAGAGGAAGACCCCGGACCTGGTGTAGAGACTATGTCTCGCAGCTGGCTGGGAAACTACTCGGGATCCTGGAGGACGCAGCTGGGGTGAGAGAAGCCTGGGCTTCCCGTCAGAGGCTGTTGCCCCCGCGACCCGGCCCCGGATGAGCGGAAGATGACGGAATGGAACGGAAATAAATTAATATGCACTAAGATCTTATAGCAGCTTTTTTTGCTGCATTTTTTTGTGGATCATTTCCAGTAACAATCTTCACAGAAAGACTGTTGCAAACCTTAAATGTGGCGTTCTTGCTGCAGTACTATCAGCAGTGCTCTGCAGGCTTGAAATACCCTCTAATGCTGCGTAACACAGCAAAATCGCAGAAGAAAGGACACATAAAAGTCCAACTGCAATCTCAGCAATCGATTTCACATTTTTTTTCCAATTTCTTCCCGTTCAGACATAGCGAAGGCCTATGAAATTGGGCCTACCTGCTGTTGAATCAGAGAAAAAAAAGGCTTCCTGGGGTCGCTGTTATTTGATGATACCTCTAGTTTCTGATTACCCACACTGTCGATTCCCCTTTTTGAAACAATGAAACTGATCACCTAAAATCTACCATTTTCTACTTTTTCCCCATCTCGCTCAGAAATTTCTAAGCGGTAGAGCCGTGAATTAGGATCTTAAAAATAGAGGGCATGTATGTACAACACTTAAAAATATCAATTGAAGACAACAAACATGTGCTAAGTGCTACATTTTTTTTATCCATTTGTGTATATAATCCTGTTAATATAAAAAAATCGATACAATATTACATATATCTAAATAACGTAGAGAGCTATTATTCCTCATTTGTAATTTTCTTCTGTAAACAGTTTTATGTTTGCGTAATAAAGACTAAATTCAGCGAGGGCTTATCTTTCTTGACAGTTTCACAACCATTAAATTGCAAAAACCCAAATAAAGATAAGGCTGGATGGAAAATAGAAAGGAGATAAGTCCGGGGGTGTAATTGTGGTTTCGATGTCTGTTTTTATATAAGATAGAGGTAATAGCTTATTTTTCGACTCTTGGGACCTGTGGAAGAATGCTTGCAGATGTGATGAGAAATGAACTCCCTTAACCTCATCTCCAACCCCTCAAGAGGACACAAAAAGACGCTCCATGGGAGGTAAATAGTCGTGTGTAACTGGTGGCTTCTTCTCTATTTACAAAAAGTCTCTCCTTTTTTTGTGACTTTTTTTTTTTTTTCAAGTAATCCCATCTGAGGAACAGATGAGCAGATGGTGTGAGGTTTCTCAAAAGCACCCTAATTTCCAAACAATCCCTCTGCAGCAGCTCAAACCGTTGACAGATTTGTTTGTTAATGGGTGTTGTATGGAGGCATAGAAAAAGTCTCAGTTGCAGGATGGACTCTAGTTTAAGTACTTAGTTTTTATTTGTGTTTTTTTAATGCAACGTTCTTCCATATTTTTTTTTTTACTGTGCTTGTGACAAAAAAACGTTTCTCACAAGACAGATGACGCACGTCCATCTCTTTATTGCTGAATAAGCAAGTAAATCCAGAAAAGCACTATCATAGGAAGAGCAAGAGAGGGTTGGGGGGGGGGGAGAGTAAAGAAACAAAGCAATAGACATGACGGGAGTTAAGATAAGACTCATTTACTGTCTGCAGAAAGCTCCTAGTGCACGTAAAATCCAAGAAGAGTCCCAAAAAAGCCAATAATGATAATAGAAACAACTGTTCCCTGTAAAAAAAAAAATGGTATTTGTGTGGTAATTTAACTCCAACTGGTTTTGGGACCTTACCAGACAGGTGAGCTTTCAAGGCTGGAACATGTTACAAAAAAGTTGCGATGAGTTCCACAACTGCCAGATGACACATCCTGATGCCATCTAAACAAGTTTTTACCTGTTGTGGTTGAATCATGTTACTTTTTTATGTCGTGCAAAAAGAACGAGTTCATCGCTGGTGATGGGGTAACAAAAAATAGTTTTACAGTTTGCTTTATAAAGAATGAGATTGCGGGTACAAGCGGCCGAAATGAGCTTCCTCCGCAGGGTGGCTGGGCTCTCACTCAGAGATCGGGGAGGAGCTCTGCCATCCGGGAGGAGCTCGGTGTCGAGCCGCTCCTCCTCCAGGTCGAGAGGAGCCAGGTGGGGTAGTTCGGGCATCTGCTCAGGATGCCCCCCGAGCGCCTTGCGGGCGGGGTGTTTCAGGCACGTCCCATCGGGAGGAGACCTAGGGGCAGACCCCAGACCCGCTGGAGAGACTATGTCTCACAGCTGGCCGGGGAACGATTTGGGATCCTTCCGGGTGAGCTGGAGGATGCAGCCGGGGTGAGAGAGGCCTGGGCTACCCATTTGAGGCTGTTGCCCCCGCGACCCGACCCCGGAACAAGCGGAAGATGACAGAACGGAATGGAGTTTGCTATGCCCAGATTCCTCTTAATTTATTGTTATTGGTAAGCAGGCAAACTTGGTGAACTAGCAATCAAATACTCAGCAATTAAGACCAATCCCACTTCTCTAAAGTTTTTTTTTTTTTCACCGATGTGAGATCTAGGGCAAAAACTCAAGGAGCTCAATGCGAAAATTAATGATGATTCTCTGCTTCGCTCCAATTTCCAAATTGAATTCTAGTAATAAATTGACTGGAAATATAAATCTAAGCATGTTTGTTTCCATTAGCTTTGTGATGGATTGGTGGCCTGTCCAATCCAAAGTTGATCCCAGCTCAATGGGAAAGGGTTTACTGTAGTAACCAGTCATACACTGTGAAATGTGCTGTTTTAGATAAACACCCACTTGCTACCACCGAGTTTTGCTGAAATGCTAAAACAAACCAAAACAACCCATAATACCTAGTGTCATGATCCCCTCGCCTGCTGCCAGAGGAAGCCCTGGATCTTCCTCATCACCTTAATTAGGGAAACCTGAGATTGATTTCTGATGCCACACACCTGTGGACCCTACTGCCTATTTAAGGGCAATCACCCCAAACTTCCACATCGGGTCATCATCATCCTTCCCAGCCAGGTCCTCCTGGCTGCCTGACCATAGGTTATCTTTGAACTCTTTTATATATCATTTTAAACACTTTCAAACTCATGTGTTTTTTCCCCTCACAGATGCGCATTTCCCTACCAGTCTATTCAGCCGATTGTTGTCTCCAATGGCCATGCTGCCAAACAAGCACAAAGCTACTCTCGGCTCGCGCAGTTAGTTAGTACATCCGCACTTCTGTAAATTCCATATGCGTACACACCATGTCATTAAAATATTCATAAAGACCTTGAGTACAGTGGTTAGCACAGTGGTTAGCTGTCATGATGTGGAGCTGAGGCCAAAAATATACCCTTGACACAACAGACAGGCTCAGATGAAAAAATCACAAGCAGATTTATTGGATTGATTAAAAGTCCAAATAAAGAAGACAAAACAGATAAACTAGGCAGATTCTGATGTAGGAGCTGGAGCCAAAACTGGATAACAGGTCAAGCATGATAAACAATGATCTGGCAAAGAGTGTGTCAAAAACTGTTCCATTTATGCTCCAGCAGATGAGTAGATTAGTTTCAGGTGTGACTAGTTGCACACACACAGACAAGAGGGAGGGGGAAACAGGACACAGAGGGGGGAACAGACTACTCTCCTGACATTAGCACAGTGGCCTCACGGCAAGAAAGTCGTAGGTTCAAGTCCCAAGTGGGTCAAGACTTGAAACACTGGTCTTTCTGTGTGGAGTTTGCATGTTCTCCCTGTGTATGCATGAGTTTTGTCCGGGTTCTCCGATTTCCTCCCACCCTTCAAAAACATGTATGTTGGGTTGATTGTCCCCTATGACATTGCTCCTAGGAATGCTTGTGTGTATGGGCCCGCATCAGACTGACGACCTGTTCGAGGTGTATCCCGCCTTTCACCTTAAATCAGCCGGGACAGGCTCCTGCACCCCCTGTAACCTCATCAGGGATAAGCGGTTCAAGAAGATGAAACAAAACTTTTAGTGCTCTGTGGGGAGTAAGACCTCAGTCACTACATGTTTGGACCAAAAATAAAAAAAATATTTCTGTGTTAGAAATAAAAATGGAGCTGATGAGGCTGGAGTGAAGTTCGGATATCCAGAAAAACCTTTCATGTACAGCTGAGTAATAAAAAAGATATATTACGTCCAGCATTGGGGACAATTCCAGTATCCTGCTCCTGTGTGCATTCTCTGTCCTTCAAGTTGTGAAAGCAAACAAATAAGGCTACACTGCCTCCCGTTGTGAGGTCAACTCATTTGTTCCACTTGTCCAGCTGATGGATTTGGTTTTATAAAATTTTGCTTTTTATAGCCTCCTGCTAATTAGTTAAGGGAAAAATACGCACTCCACACATTTAGTTCAACTTGACCAGCCTCCTTTTCCCCTCCTTTTCCCCTCCCGTTTTCAGTCGTTTCTTTGTGGTCTTTCTCACATTGTGCTCACAGTGTTGTCACACTCTTCCTGAGTCAGGCAGCACCTGAGAGTCACGGTGGTTCGGGGCTCCCAGCAGGAAGGTTTTTTTGGCTTTAATAGCAGAATCGGATTAGGACGCTCCCCTGGTGTGAACTGTTATGCACGTACGCCCCGTCTGCCATCAATGTGGGGGCAGTGGCATGGAGAGATCTATCAGCAGATCCAACTGGATGGTGAACATTTTTAGGTCCCACCAGAAAACCGGGATGGGATCTTCCCCCCAACCTCTCGCCCACTTTCCTTTTACATTATTTCAGACCCCAGGAGAGTATTCTCCATCATGCCAATGTGATGTAGCACACAGAGGCAATCATGCAGCCTTTTTGGCTTTGGGGCTGCCCACTCAGTGGAGAAAATGCAACTTTAGCACTTAATCATCTCACATGTACCTGCTGCACCAGTCTATGAGCGCTTCCACACAATGTGAAACCAGTTCTCTGACAGTGAGCACGTTCTTTGCTTATCCCCCATGGTTTGTTTTTTTTTTCTTCGCCTTCCATCTGAACATCAGCCCTGTGCTTATGTGTCAATCCAGCCCATGCGGAAAAACGGGCCGCGGCTGGAAGCAATGTTACACCCCGATGCCTGCTGAAACATTTGGATTCATGAATCCCATCTCTCCACAGAGTAGTGCTATGCAATCAGACTCATTCTACTGTGATCAATGCTGCACCGCTGAGGAAGACTTATGCATGCCAGGGCAAAGAGATGGAGGACTTTATTGATATTCCTTGACTAAAGAAAGCCACTGACATCCCTTTTTAACATGAAACAAGTATAATACGGAGCGTTCACTGGGTGTAAAGAAAGCACGACAGAGAAAACGAAGACTTTGTGTACATGTATGAGGAATGAAGAGGTGGGTGTGTGTGTATTACCTGGTGATTGATCGACTGAATGCATGGCTCCGAGGGAAGACATAGGAAGAGGTCAAACAAGACTGTTCCAAATAGACCTGTCGGAGTTAGCCTCAGGGAGGCCTAACCGGTTAGACAAGGGCAATACCTTTTACTTTTTCCTGAGTTTTTTTATATACTACAAGTGTCCTTGCTTTACTGTGTGTGGACCAGGCTCGCCCATGCATTATTCACTGGTTCCACCGGTTGATAAATGGAAAAGCTTTGTCAAAAGTAGTGAAATATTCACCAGAGCTTATCTCTTTTAATCCAATGACCCCGAGGCCAAGCCACAAAATTAGTGAGCAAGGCAAACCTGTTCCGCTTTAGTTGTGGCGGTAAGGTTGCTCAACTGGGACGTTTATCCTAAAGCTATTCACTTGATAAATAAGCTCGGTGATGTTAGCTGGCTTTTACTGGACACTTTTAAAAAAGGAACATATATTTTCATATTGAAGATGAATTGCAGTTACGGTCTGTATAGCATAGTTTTGGAAAACACTTTGTTTTATCTCCTGTTTCTCCTTCCAACTGTATGTTTAAAGGAAAGAATTCACCTCTTTGTGCCAAAAAATCAACCATATTTTGTCCTCCGAGCTCGCGATAGACGAAAAAAAGTAGAAGAATGAGCAAATCCGCATTTAGTGACATTTAAAAACATTTTTTTTTTGGATTTTTTAAAATAAATTAATCTAAAATCTATAATTTACCAAACATCTTTATTATGGAAAAGTGGATTTGACTTTTATGGTAAAAGAACAGAAAGTAATCAACCATCGAACACATTGAACATGTGCAAATATAGCATCCCTCATCTCTGACCAACATTTGTAGATCAAACATACCGAACCAGCAGAATGATTGGTTTACTAAGTTGATGACTAGTTGAAGAGGAGGTTTGCTGTAAATAAAACCACACAATTTGTTTTTCCAAAAACAAAAAAAAGACCCCTGGAGTGAATCGAAACACCGATCAGGTGGTAGAAATAAGAGCACGTTGGTTTAACACAATGTGGACGTGGTGCACTAGAATCAGAATACCTCCATCATTTGTGATGATGACATGAATAAAATCCTGACTGAGTCTTATGAGTCTATCACAACAAATTTATGAATCTAATTTGAGGTTGGGTTTTTTTTTTGCGGTGAAAAAGTACATACAGGTGGTTCTAGATTCCTGATAAGTCACCATTCTTTAGAAAGATATTATATACCCGAAAATAGGAAAAAGTAAGGTTACAGAGAGAAGAGATAAAGAAGGTGGAAGATTTTAAGTACTTAGGATCAACAGTCCATAGCAATGGAGAGTGTGAAAAAGAGCTGAAGAAGCATGTGCAGGCAGGCTGGAACGGGTGGAGAAAAGTATCAGGTGTGATGTGTGATGGAAGAGTTTCAGCTAAAATGAAACGGAAAGTGTACAAAACTGTGGTGAGACCGGACATGCTGTTTGGTCTAGAGACAGTGACACTGAGGAAAAGACAGGAAACAGAGATGGAGGTAGCAGAGATGAAGATGCTGAGGATCTTTCTGGGACTGACCAGGATGGATAGGATTAGAAATGAGTATATCAGAGGAACAGCACATGTTAGAGGTTTTGGAGATAAAGTCAGAGAGGCCAGACTAAGATGGTTTGGACATGTGCATACGAGAGATGGAGTGCATCAGCAGAAGGATAAAAAAATTGGCAAGAAACTTTGGCTAGATTTTCTGGTGAATCGAGGGAAAGAAGACATCAAGTTACATTCAATGTAAAAGTTTTTTTTTTTGTGAAATGGCACATGCATGATAAGCAATTCTTTTGTTGTCAGTGTCTTATTAACCCACAAGGTTCAGGCACTTACTGTATGTACATGATACTTGAATAATAAAAAAAAAAGATCAAACGGTTACATTTGATGAAGAAAGAGCTGAGCTGAAAAGTAAAGCTCTCAATCTACAAGACAATCTACGCTGTCACCCTCACCCATGTTCACCAACTGTGGGTGGTGACCGAAAGAATGAGATCACGAATACAAGCGGCCGAAATGAGCTTCCCTTCGCAGGGTGGCTGGGCTCTCACTCATAGATCAGGTGAGGAGTTTAGCCATCCGGGAGGAGCTTGGAGTAGAGCCGCTCCTCCTCCAGGTTGAGAGAAGCCAGATGGGGTGGTTATAGCATCTGGTCAAGGTGCCCCCGAGTGCTTCGCTGGTGAGGTGTTTCGGACACGTCCCACCAGGAGAAGACCAAGAGGCAGACCCCGGACCTGCTGGACAGTCTATGTCCCACAGCTGGCCGGGGATCCTTCTGGGTGAGCTGGAGGATGCAGCTGAGTTGAGAGAAGCGTGGGCTTCCCATCTGAAGCTGCTGCCCCCGCGACCCGGCCTTGGGTAATTGGAAGATGACGTTACGGAACGGTTACGCTCAATAAAACATTCATCAATTTGTCTTTACAAATCTGGTTCAGGTCAACACAAACTTCTTTCTGCTGATTACCTGCAGCTCAGTTTGGAATAAAAGTGTTTTCCATACTTCTCCCCCCACCTTCTCCCTTTATCTTCAGCTTGTATCGCAGCACTTTGGAAGGAGTAGAATCCCATAGTAGAACTAGACCAGCACACACACAAACTGGATGTCTGCCACAGAGCTTTCTAGAATACTAATGAGGGTGGTTAGCGAGTCAAAGTTACTGACCTGGGGCTCTGAGATAAAGCACAGTCCAAGGACCTGTAGTGTTAGGTGCAGCCACAAGAAGGCTGGGCATGTCTAAGTTTAATACCTCTGGTCTGGGGGTCTGGTTAGTTCAGCACTCGTCTTATTAACACAATCCTCCTCTTTTCTGGCTCTTTCTTCTTCCCTGTTGTTCTGCCCTTTGCCCTAATCCCTCACAGATTGTCCAAATTGCCTCTTCAATGTTTGCACTCGTGTCTTGTTTTTACTTTGTTACAAAAGTCCCAATGCCCTTCCTTCCTCTGTCAGGTCGCTTGCTGGTCTATTGCTGTGTCCCGTCTAGTCCCACCACGCCTGCCATTTACTTTACAAGGGTCAGGTCTAGTGAGTGTGATATCACCTGTAGCGTTTAGCTCTATTGAAAAGAAGCCAATTCAGTTAGTATTTTCTGCCCTACATCCAGCGTCATGTTCCGCCTGCATTTTGACCCCCATATGGACCAGGTATTAACTTGGATACTTGTGATTATGGGCCAAACAAAATAAAAATCAGAAGCAAGGAGGACACGTTGTATTACCAAGGTTACGGGTTGTTACCATGTGAATAATAGTGCTTGAGTAATACTGTAGCTGCCAATTTTTTAATATAAGCTTGTGGACACCAAGAATTTTGGGAGCCAAAAGCTACTTCCTATTTGGCATGCAGGTGGAATTGACTTGTCATGTCCAGTTTGTCATGTCCAGGAGCTCGATGTCAAGCCGCTCCTCCTCCAGGTCGAGAGGAGCCAGATGGGGTGGTTCGGGCATCTGGTCAGGATGCCCCCCGAGCACCTCGTCGGCGGGGTGTTTCGGGCACATCCCACCAGGAGGAGACCAAGGGGCAGACCCCGGACCCGCTGGAGAGACCATGTCTCACAGCTGGCCGGGGACAGACTTGGGATCCTTCCAGGTGAGCTGGAGGATGCAGCCGGGGTGAGAGAGGCCTGGGCTGCCCGTTTGAGGCTGTTACCCCCGCGACCCGACCCCGGAACAATCGGAAGATGACGGAATGGAATGTCCAGTTTCTATATGGGTTTTCTATAAGGCTTTCGCACTGAGCGAAAGCCTTCCTAGGGACCAATCCTGCCCATGCTGTCTCCAAGCCTCACCCATCTGTCTCCCTCTTACCCTCTTGTTCCTCAATAAACCAGGTATAAACTTAGTTTGTGCATCTGGTTTCTACCTCTCCACCTCCACTTTATGATAGTAAGCGGGTTGTTACAGATTTAGTTACACACCAGTCGGTGCAAGAACAGTGAAATATTTGTCATAACGCCTCACCTACTTGTCATTTTTTTTAACCATGTCAAGAATAATGGAGTTTCTGAGGGGCATGTGCACGCTCTATAATTAGATGCTCAAACTAGAAGAAGCTCCTTTGCAGATGAGGGATGAGCAGCAGGAGTAGCTGGATTTAAACATCCTTTTGGAAGCGATGGCTCTCTTTTTTTCCACTTCCCTGGGCTTTCAATCATCTCATTCCATGCTTGTCTTCTCCTTGTTCTTTTGTTTCATTTTGGAGCTGATTGTGTTTCTGTAAGCCCCGGATCTCCCATTCTCTCTGTCTTCAGCTCCAACCCAACTTTGTTTCAATTCCGTTCCACCTCCTATCCTTTCATGCTTTCCCTGTGTCTCCACAGGTAGAGAGGCCAAAGAGAGGGAGAGAAACAAAAGGAGATCAGCAACTTCTCTTTCTCTTTTTTTGTCTCTTGTGTCTTTAAATGAATAAAGTAATGATTTAAATTAATGTAGTTGCCCGTGGCTATAAGAAGCCTCTCTGTTATAAACAAAACCAATGCATGAGGAGGGAGATAGCCTTCATTTGTATCAGGGTAGAGTAATTACGCCCCCATGCAGCTAATCTCTCTCTCTAGCCACTGATTTATCTTCCGCTGGGCTATCTGGGAAGATTTTCTCTTCTCAGATTCACCTTTCAGAGGAAAAGTTTCTATTTAAAATAAACTGTTCTAAAATTTGAAGAAAAATTTGATTGAATCTTTAAACAAGTTATTACACTTTTAAGTATTGATGCTCTTTTTATTTTAAATTGGACATCGCTGAGTGTTTTAAAAGGATTTTACACAGTCTTAAATAAATTTTGATGAAAAAATAATTCTTATTCATACATTAGTGAAAATTGGGAGTCATTGCTTCCTTTTCCTCTAATCTCAAAATCATACTTCCTCATAATTCTCATTTCTTGGCGTAATAACTTCAAGTCCTCCCCTCATTTGTGCTTTCAAATAACAGCATATTTGCAAAAAAAGCCTTCTGATTGCTCCTAAATTGAACAATTACAGAGAAGAAATGTTTGCAACAAGCATTTGAGGAAAAAAAATGGGGGTGAAATGACCCACAGATTTTTAATGGAAGAGCAACATTGCCATCTATCACTGAGAATCAGAAATACATTATGGAATCATTTCTAGAGGATGCAGTGATGAAGGGAAATATGTGTGCATGTTATCTATTTCATCTGTTTTCTTGAGAAAAAGTAATCTTCTTCTGTCTGTTCAGACTTATAAGAGTGCATGAGTTGTTTTATTCTGAGCCAAAGCAAGCTTCAGAATCTCCACTGAATGTGTGAACGTACTGTGGGATGCACAGGTTGATATGAAATGAAAGCAAAAATAAAATCCCAATTTTGAACAATGCATCCTTTAAAATATAAGTACGTACATTCTACCGTTATCACTATGGCCAGGTTATTAATAAATGAAGGAAGACATGACGATAGTTGGTGTGACCGAAGAAGATGCAGCAGATAGGGTTAGATGGAAGGAACTGACTAACTGTGGCGACCCCGGAAAGGAAATGCCGAAAGAAGAAGAAGATTACTGCAAAAGAGATCACGTCACTTAATATATTCATTCACCTTCTGAATCATCAATCCTTAACTGGGTTGCTGGAGCATATCCCGGCGGATTTAAGGCAGGGTGCACCCTGAACAGGGCACCAGTCTGTTGTGGAGCCACATACATACTCATTCATTCCTAGGGGCAATTTCACAGCGGCTATTCAACCTAACAACCATATTTTTGGAGCGTGGGGAGAAAACCTCCATCAATTTAACTGTCATCAATCATGCTAAATCCGTCCCACCCTCTCCATGAATCTGTGGACCATCCGAAGAGCCGCTTCAGCAACAGACTCCTGCAACCCTACTGCTCAAAGGAACGGTACAGAAAATCATTCTTACCATCCTCCATCAAACAATTTAACCTTTCACTTTTAAACCTGTAATAACTTGCCATTCACAATGTTGTATGAGATTGTATGAATGTTACACTGCAGCACTCAAATTTCCTTTTGGGGATAAATAAAGTATATTCAAATCAATTTAATAATCAAATGAACGAACGAACACAATATACTGACATTCTAATGACCTTCAGTTGGAAGAGTTTTCATCCACATAATATTTTAACTCTGGATATTGCTTCTGTTTTTATGCATTTTGAGTATATATGTTGTTCTTTTTTTTCAATAAGATAAAAAAAAAGTAATAGTTTAAAGGATAAAGTGGCTGCATGTGTGTGTGAAGACGCAGAAAGCAGTGTTGTTGTAATTACACATATGACTGATGTTGCCATACCGTTGTTAACCGCATAGCCAAGATGACAGCAGAAACATTAGAGCATGCAAACATATAAAGTGCATCCACTAACAAGAGTGCATCACCATGACAGAGAGAGAAAGCTCCTTCCTTAACCGTAATTTCATGCATAATGTTACAGATCTGGAAGCTGCTCAGCCTAACCGTTCTCCCCTGAATTCTAATTCTGCATTCAGATGGGTTTTATTTTTCAGACGCCTCAGCAAATCAGGCTCCTAATTAATCGGAATGATGCATCGATTCCAACTTCCTCCTTACCTTCCTGTGCAATTTTCAAGGGCCCGAGTACGTGAGGAGATAGAAACACAATCAAAGTGGGGAAACGAAGCAAAAAGAATACATGGTGATATCAGATGCAGCAGCTCATTATGCTGGAATATAAATAAACATAACAGAGAAATGAGAAGGTTAAAGTTGTTCGAGGTGGATGCAAACCTGTTTGGACGGCTCAAACAGAAGCTCCAGGTGGCTTAATCGCTTGAGCTTACTTTTTATTTTACATTTCTTTGTGGGTTTTTTAAGCTTTGCCCATACCTCCTCTGGTCTCTTTTCCCTCCCTCTATCCTTTGCTCTTCAGCTCTAACAGCCCTTGACAGCTGGAGATGAAATAGAAAATTTGATATCAAACACCTACAGAAAGGAGGGCTGACCTTTGATCAGCTCGTTGTTTGATGTTGTGACATGAAATTTGCATCATGGGAGCCCGGGCAGCGGACGTTACCGCAAAGGGGTAATGCCAGAGCCCTGTCAGGGAACTGTGAAGGTCAAGGGCCTATTAGGAAGGAACAAGCCCTTTAATCCCACACAAGGGCCCTGCACAGCATTTGATGTTCGATCCAGAAATGGAATAGAAAATTAAGCCCTGAGAACAGAGCACTGAGTGTAGGAGTATTCATTAGGTATTAGCCCCATGAGTGAACAGGAGAGATGGGGAATTATGGAATTATTATTGGACGTGAGGGTGTGTTTCAATAAAAAAAAAGAAAAATCCACAACCTCAGCTGGTCATGCTTGAGATTACACTTTGCTAGCCAGATTTAACAGT
Source organism: Neostethus bicornis (assembly GCA_902685375.1). NCBI lineage: Eukaryota > Metazoa > Chordata > Actinopteri > Atheriniformes > Phallostethidae > Neostethus > Neostethus bicornis. The sequence goes on along the minus strand of LR738557.1, from coordinate 16,675,073 downwards.
AATCTTAGTGAAAATAAAAAAAACAACTATTTCAGTTTGACATTTCCTCTTTTTCTCTTGCTGTTTGTAGGAGCAAACATCTAAGAAGTGAGCATGCCAGGAATAAAATGGACTTCATCTCTCTGGTGGTGCCGGCCACTCCAGAACATATGGTCCGCTCCATCTGAATGTTGCCTATTGATCTGAGGACAGGTGGATCAGAGAGGCGTTGAAGCTGTTTAATTATTCAAGCTGGCACGTCATTTTTCATGTGCCGTATCTTTTTTTTTTTTATTCAACAAGACTGAAAATAAACCTGTTTTCCTGCTGTCCAAACTTAACAGGCTGTCAGCTGGTAGCCTCATTGGCTACCGGGTAAAAAAAAAAAGAAAGGGAAAGTGTTTTTCGCTTTTCTTTTACAATCACATTCTCATGGCAAAATTTTTCTTCAAGTCTGCAGCTCAGCTACAAGAAATTGTTTGGAGCTTTCAAAGGTTCCATTAACTTCAGTCTAATGATCAATATTTTAGATTTGCTTCCAATATTCTGTCATAATTTGCTGTAAATCTTAAATGAATAAAGAGACATTTCAATCCTAATAAAATTGCTGACAAAGTTCAAGATTAAACAAATGTGCCACCTAGTGCCTTCACTCAATTTAATCTCACCTCAGCCACTAGGTCAGGTATCAATTAATTGGCTACCCTTCGTGCGACTGTGAAATAAAAAATGACCGATGACATTGTTACATCAAATGCAAGCGTCCACCCAGTTCCGCAATGGTTGCCGACAATGTCACTTTATGCTCTGTTTCTCAATTATTCAGGTTGTTCGGGCGCATTACGTGACATCAAGTCCCAATCAGAAAGCAATGATTGGTTAAAGTAAAAAAGTACCCATGCCCTGCGGACCGAAGAAACCCCATTGGTTTGAGAAAAAAATTGTTTCCACTAAGTGAAAGAAACTGTCTGTTTGATTAGAATATATCACATCAGATTCGCTCATAGAAAAGTAATGGGTTCAAGTACATGTCCGTGTGGAATCCCATGACTTTCTAAAGAGTGAGAAATAGCTAGCATTTACATTCCCAGTTTAAAGCAATCCTTTTCATTTCTATTGGCGACATTTACAAAGTTACCTTGCACGTTTTGTTTTTTTTTCAATAAGGCACTAAAACTGTACACATACTTGTGGTTTCAAGAGATTCTTTTTGTTGTGATCTGGAAGGAGGAGGACCCAAGTGCAGGACAAAAACAGGATTTGTTAACAGAAGTCAGGTAAGTCTGGCAGGCAAAGGGCACAGGATTAATTCAGGATCCAAACGTTCAAATGATATAACAGAGTTCAAAGATAACTTATGCTCAGACATCCAGGAGAACCTGGCTGGGAAGGATGACGATGACCCTGGCTGATTGTCCTTAATTAGGCAGCAGGATCCACAGGTGTGTGGAATCGGAAATCAATCTCAGGTGTCCCTAATCAGAGTACTGAGGAAGATCCAGGGCCCCCCGTGGTGGCAGGCGAGGGGATCACGATATTTTTCTCACGTTCATGCCGTACCTGGTTGGTTTGTTTGAGAATTCTACTTTGATTAGGAAAGTGATCTTTTTCGGTCATTCGTTAGTAAACAATTCAAGTTGTCTAAATATGTTCTCAATTAAAATCAGACCAGAAAATTTGGGAATTCTCAATAAAATTGACCTTCTGTGAAGAATCCATCCTTATAGTGGGAAAGGGATCATGCCCACCTCATGTTAACGGAGCTCCTAATTTGGGATAAGTCAGTCTAGTAACTACAAGCAGTTTTCTGTCTTCTTTTTTAATGTAGCCAATGTGACGGAATTGATTTCATTAACTTTTATTTCTCCCCATCAGCATTTTTTTTCTTTTTAAAAGTTATGTTGGTCTCTTGTTCTTATCCTTTCTATTCCAGTCAGTTGAAACAAATACCAGAGCTGAACTTCTGCCTGATCTATCTTCCAACACTAACATGGTGGGCTGAAAAACACAAGATTTGTTGCCATTCATTAGGTTTTTTTTTTTTTTGATAGACTTGCATAAATCCTGGTTGGACCACAATAAATTAGCTTGAATTGCCCTGAGCTTAAATGGATTCTTAGTAATGAGCACCATAAAGTCATCATAGTTCATACGGTGAGGAAAAGAAGCAGAAAACATTGAAAGAGCTTTATTTCAAAAGATTCAGCTTACTGCAAAAGGTCAAGTATTAGTTATTCTTATTTTTAAAACATCTATCTACATTTTTTAATCTCACGTTTAAAGTAATCTCTTTTTTTATTATTGTTTTATGAAACCAGCTGTTGTAGCCTTCCTGAGACAACCTCATGATAACCTTTGCAAAAAAAAAAAAAACCTCCAGACAAGAATCAAACTCAAAATTAATTTAATAACATATTATCCTCTGAGACCATGATTCTGGCCTGGAAAAGGATAGAATCACCCTTGTGGGTTAGGAATAGAGTCTTGACCCAAGTGGAGGAGTTTATATATCTCAAGATCTTCTCCACGAGTGGGGAAAGGATGGAGCAGGAGATAACCGGACGGTCAGTGTGGCATCGGCAATAATCAGGACGCTGCATCGATCAGTCGTGGTGAACAAAGAGCTGAGCCGAAAAGCAAAGCTCTCAATTTACCAGTTGATCTACGTTCCTACTCTCATCTGTGGTCACCAGCTGTGAATGTTGACCAAAAGAATGAGATTGTGGATACAACAGGCCAAAATGAGCTTCCTCCGTAGTGTGGCTGGCCTCTTACTAAGAGATCGGGTGAGGGTGGCTGGGCTCTCACTAAGAGATAGAGTGAGAAGCTTTGCCATCTGGGAGGAGCTCAGAATAGAGCCGTTAATCCTCCGGTTCAAGAAAAGCCAGATTGGTTGGTTCGGGCATCTGATTAAGATGCCTCCCGAATGTCTCCTTGGTTAGGTGTATCGGGCATGTCCCAACAGTAGGTAGGACCTGTTAGAAATACCATGTCTTACAGCTGGACAGGGATCATCTCAGAATCCTCCTGAGTGAGCAGGAGGATGCAGCTGAGGAGAGAAAAGCCTGGGCTTCCTGTCTGAGACTGTTGCGTCCATGACCAAGCTACGGATAAGTGGTAGACAACGGAACAGAATTTGGCTCAAATTATTGAAAGAATTGTGATAAATTAAACCACAAAATAGCTGGTGAACATTGACACAGATGGTGACAAAGCTCTGCAGGGCAACGTCTCGGAGTGGAGTTGTTGCTCCTCCAGGTTGCGAGAAACCAGATGGGAGGGTTCGTAGGGTACAAACAAAAGGACAGACATAGTGTATTGTAATGCAGCTGTAAATAATCAACCATTGATCTTTAACCTTTCTCAGAAGTAACAAAGATTATTCAGCCACTGAGTATGCAGCCTGAATGTATTACTAATTAATTATTATGAGTTCACAGGTCAGGACCCTTCATCATGCATGTCATTTTTATGAACTTCTTTAATCTCCAGCAGTGTGTAAAATGAACCATATCCAAGGTCCACTTCATAAAATGACCTCACTAACCATATTTTCCGATGCTGATATGATGTAAGACTCCTCAAAGTGATCAATAATTTGGTTTTGTGTAATTATCTCATCATTGTTCTCATTAATTACACTTTCAAGGCTCATTTCCAGTGTTGGACCAAGAGGCCGGCTCTGTGTGAGCATCCAGAGGAGTGAGGGCGGCATAGAGAGAGCAATGCCTGATTAATACCATGTCTCTCTGTCTTAAGTTGGCTGCCACTCGCCACGAGTAAAATGCAAGTGCTCTGTCATCTGAGACTTCACCAACTGGAAGACAAATGAGCTCTTTGGTGGCAAAATCAATAAGTTTCTTTGATGGGCCAAAATTACAAAGCGTGCAGCTTTCACACTCTTTTGTAAGACTTTTCCTGAGAATTTCCTGTGCAGCTTTTTAACTGCAGGATAAATGACACAAAAAGCAAAAAAAAAAACTCCAAGTTGATAGGAATATAATACAACGCTGGAGAGGGAGAATTAGTAAAAGACACACTGTACTCAGGACTGAAAGAAAAACTTGATTTTTAAAGCCGGATAATTTATCTTTACACTTCATTCCATGCGTTCATACTCAAAAGGTTTGGGTTATAAATCTTAGGTTATGAGCGACTTTTCTAAATGTGATCACTGCCTCTCCATCTGTCCAGGAGGCTGGTTTGCCAGATTGGCTGAATAATTTCCTCAGACACAAACAGCTGTCAACTCCTGTCTGAAGACCATATTTTCACCATCAGAACGTGACACAGTGAGTGGGAAAGAGAAAAATGCCCATTTAGTGTCTGTGTCACTCTTAAGTTATTAAAAGATTGATTGTGTATCGAAGTCACTGGTTAAGCTCTCAATTCACCATAAGAGCTCTAACTGGTTGAACATAAGCATCCTTTTATGAGGAATTGTGAAAGGATGACCATTTTTGGCACACTGATGCCACCTGCTGTACATTCTCCCAAAGAACCTGCTCTGATTTCACAACAGATTTCTGTTTGGTGACCCAAACTAACCTTCCTGTTCTACATACATGCACTTGTAAACCGATTTAAAATCACTTTCTATCGAATGCATACGGTGAATATGGACTATTAAAATGATGCCAAGCATGTTTGAGTCAGTTGTGTTAAATCTAACAAGCGAGACACGCATGCAGCTTCACACTGTAGACTAGAGGTGTCAAGATCCAGTCCTGGAGGGACGGTGTCTCAATGGTTTTCATTGGGTTATTGGTTCATCTTCCACAGCAAGTCAGTTTCTTCCATTTAACCGTATCTCCTGTATCCTCTTCGCTCACGCCAACTATCTTCATGTCTTCCTTCACTGTATCCATGAACCTTCCCATTGGTCTTCCTCTAGACCTCTTTCCTGGTGGTTCCAAACCCAGCATCCTTCTGCCGATGTACTCTTTCTCTGTCCTCCGCACATGTCCAAACAATCTCAGTCTGGCCTCTGACTTTATCCCCAAACCTCCAACATGTGCTGTTTCCCTGACATACTCATTTCTAATCCTATCCATCCCGGTCACTCCCAGAGAGATCCTCAACATTTTCCTCTCTGCTACCTCCATCTCTGTTTCCTGTCTTTTTTTCAGTGCTACTGTTTCTAGACCACACAGCATGGCCGGTCTCACCACGGTTTTGTACACTTTCCCTTTCATTTTAACTGAAACTCTTGTCACAGATCACACCTCATACTTTTCTCCACTCGTTCCAGCCTGCCTGCCCATGCTTCTTCACCTCTTTTCCACACTCTCTGCACATGTCCAAACCATCTCAGTTTGACCTCTCTGACTTTATCCCCAAAACCTCTAACATGTGCTGTTCCTCTGATGTACTAAAAAAAAAAAAGTGAAATCAACAGTCATAAAAATTGGCACATTGACTCTATAACCTGAATCAGATGTTTCAGATGCAAGAACACATGGAAAATTTTCAGGACATCAGCCCTGCAGGACTGGACTTCGACACCCTTGCCGCAGACTGAAAGGGTAAGTGCAATAAAGGCCGTAAAACTTCTGAGACGTAAGAAGTCCCTCATGTGGAGAGAAGGAGGAGTGAAGAAGAGAAGAAAGGCATCAGAACAGGAGAAGGGTCATAAGAGGAGAACCCGCTGGATTTTTCTGGATCAGGATGCAGCTTCGAGTACAGTTTGGTTGAATGAAGGTCTGAGGGCTGAAGATGGAGTACCGGTAGTTTAACGCTTCAGCAGCAGAGAAGTCAACTGGGAAACAAGTTGATAAATATGAAAACGCAAAAGAAAAAAAATCTCAAAACTACATTTATCATCAAGAATCAAAATTCTGTTTCTGTGTGAAGGTGTAAAAATATTCCAAAAAACTTTCTGATTGAAGGAAAACGCTGACGTTTTACAAGATTTGAGCCTTTTGTGTCAGAAATTCTCTATAAAATACATTTAGATGCTTTTTTTAAAATAATTTGGTTCACACTTAAGGATTGAGTCCATTTTTCTCCACAAGAGGGCAAACTTTGTCTGTGTTCACAGTTTTACATGAACCTGAGGAAGAATCAGGCCTCAAGTTTTTCAATGTGCTTTCCACATTTACAACCTTTACAAAAATGAATCAATTGTTTTGACTTAAGTGTGCGTCTGTGTATGTGTGCGTGTGTGTGTGGCAGTCAGGCTTGAGAGTTTTTCAAACAAAAAATAAAAAGTGAAGTGATTTAAGTTTTCTTCTTTGCCATGCTTACCTTCTCTTTCACCTCAGAAATTAATTTCCCACTCGGATACACAAACTTGGCTGTTTCATCCGCCTTCAGTGTTTTGGTTTTTTTTTTCTTTTCTTCGCTCCAGCCAGGAAGCGAACACAGGAGGTTTTGTACTTTGCTATGGAGGGGGTTAAGACCCCCCATCCACCCTTCCCTCCGACTCAACTTGATGTTAGGAGATGAGACGGGAAACAGGTGTCACCCATGACCTTAACTGTTCAAATACTACAGGTCTTACACTCAGGGGTGCTCCGCAGGGGGGGAGAAAGGTCACCCCTCACAAACTACTTTTTTCCTCATTGTTTGGTCCCTTAACTAACAAATATTACAGCAGGTAATCCCACAGCCGCTTGTTTGTCAGCACAGATCATTCCCATCAGGCCTGATGAGTGCTTAGGATTGTGTGTTTAACATCAATCCTTCTTTACACCGCGTTCCTCTTGTGTTCACCCAGATCTCACCTCGACTCAGAAAGATAACCCCTCAGACAAAGAAGGGAACACAAAGTAATAACCTCTAAATCCCCACTGCTGGCTTATGTGAAGCCGGAGACGATTGGGAAGTCTGCCTTTGAGAAGGCTAAAAGTGGTAGCCAGCGGCATCTGTGTCCTCAGCATGTCTGTCAGCAGCTCTCCTATCACCCACTCTGTTTCCCTCATAAGAAAAAGATTAATTCTACAGATTATCATGCTTCAATAAAGTCGTTACTGTTAACCATAATTGGGAGAAGCCGTGCCTGGTCCTGAAGTGATTAATGGACGGTCAACTGGAGGTAGAGGACAAAGCAGAATATGGTTCCGATAATCTGACAAGGATAAACACAACAACAAGATTTTGTTTAAATTAGAAGTTTGGTTGGAAAATCAGAGAGAACATGAAGAAAAACGAGAACTGAAGGAGTCAAGAAGGCACGCATCCAAATGTCAAGTTCAGCAGCTAGCTGGAACGACTGCAACCTGTGGGGTCCCAAATAGCATTTTTACTCTATATTTGGGCTGCCATGCAGTTCATTTTTAACCTGGCTTTAGCTGTAAGGAAATACAGTCACGTGCAAGACGAGCTTTACCCTCTTTCAGCTCTGAGGTTTACCCCAGGTTACTGGATGTAGATGAATATTAAAAGGTTAAAAGCAGGCTAATTGATTGCGTTATGTGGATTGTGCATTAGTTTTGTGGACCACTTTGTACAATCCACAACTTGATGTTTTGGTTGTTTGTGGTCTGTTTTAGTTTTTGGCAAAAAGAAAAAAAAAAAGAAAAACTCAACTGTGTTCCTTTAAACGACAGCTTTAATTGGTTCCACAAAGTAAGGAGCAAAACAAGATGATTTCTCAGATTATATTGGTCAACTTGTGTCCGAACAGGATCCTAAAAAGCTTTCTTCAGCCATAGAAGAGATGACTTACAGTGAAGCACGAGGGAGGAAGTGTGATGATGTGGACTTGTTTTAAAACAACAGGTAGAAAAAATATGGTTCAAAGTATTCCAACGCCAATTTTTTTCAGGAACAAAAAAAGATTAAATTTGGAACTTGATCATGTAACAATTAAACACCGTTTTAAGCATCATTTTAAGTCCTGACTAAAATTTTTTAAATTATTCGCCCATTTATTTTTGTTTTTTAATCAACCACTCTCACAATAAAGTGTTAACTTCAATTTTAAAAAAAAAATGGCCGCAAATCTGTAAAAGTTAACAAAAAATGAATAAACGCTTGAGAACATTCCCAGAATTTCCATAGGATGATCAAACTGGCATGCACAAGGGTCCCTCTTTATTAAAAACCTCCTTATTCTTATATAAATAACCATGACCGGTATTCAGGTGACTCCTTAAAAAGACTCCACTCAACCCAACGTCATGCTGACAAATCAGGCCTCATCACTTCAATCCTGCATGATCCTCATAAGTCACCCAGTTTGTCTCTGACACGTTAACAAACGCCTGCCTTGAAAGAAAAATTTCCTTGGTACCATTTACATTTCGCCCGTATGTCACATGAATATATGTCATAGCCTCACGACCATTATCTCACCACAGACATGACCATAGAAATCCCCAACCATTTGTCTGTGGAAGGGCGCCTGCTTATGGACTAATGGTTATCCTGGTTGTGTGTCTGTGGCATGAGCCTGACAGCCAACTGTTTGACACTGAGGCCACAGAGACAGATGGCAACCAAATGTCTTTTATTGCCTCCCTCTACCACTTGTGTGTCCCACTCACATCGGTCATGAACACTACGCGCTGAACGACATGACGGCCTCTCTCTCTCTCTTTTTCTCTCTGCAGGCTTCTGATGATCAGATCAAAGCGTTTGCTCACACATAAGCAGAAAATCGTGCAATTCATTTTTGAATCCGTTTTATACGGCTGCGTGTTTCTTTAGCTCTATTTTTATGTTTGTTTTGTGTTGGTAGAGCGTGTAAATGTTTGTGCATGTGAGTGTCATGTTGCCATGCTATGTGCTGATACAGAGCCTAGAGCCACAGGTTGCACCTGGTGCGGGAAAGCACTTCGCCAGCTGCTGATGCTTGAGTGTCAGATCAGTGCACACACACACACACACACACACACATACACATTCATACAGTATGCAAGCAACTGTATGTTTGTTCATTCCATTCCTTACGTGTGTGTGCATGTATACATGCTCCCTGCGGACACATGCTACCCCTTGTCACGCATGACCTACAGTTTTAAGAAAGGACGGCTTCTCTCAAATTCAAAATTTTAAATGTCTCAATAAAATTTTTTTGCTGTTAAATGTTCATTTTAATTGGAACCACAATAGTTTATATTTTAGATCATTCTTATTCGAATACGAGGTTGTATGTTTAGGGCAAATTGATTAAAATAGACAAACAAAAAATTCTACGTAATTAAATCACGTGTTAAACTTTTTGTTTTCACTGAAGTTGCACAAGATTGCTGCAACAAATTGGTGACCTGTTCAGAGTGTACCCTGCCGTCCACTTGATAGCAGCTGGAATATGCTCTGTGATGGATGAATGTACAGATAAATACATAATAGACTGATTTATAGATGAATAGCGCTGTTCTGATTTGTACCAAATCGTTTTACAATAATAATGCAAACGCCTCGTTCTGATTAGTTAACGATTAGATAAATAGATAATAACTTTATTAATTTCCTGCAGGAGAAATTCTGGAGTCTAGCAGCAACAGAAATCATACAAGCTTTACATACAAAATGAATAAAAACAACATACATACATAATAAAATAGGACTCAGTACATTCAAGAAACATCTGATCGATTAAATTGCCTGAGGGCTAAAGGAACAAACAACCTCCTAAAGCGCTCACTCCTGCAGCGCAGTGAGCGAAAACTGTTACTTTGGATCGTCTCCTGGGTTGTGATAACATCATGAAGATGGTGACGGGGGTTATTCAGGATACCCTGCATTAGAGCCCTCACCCTTCCCTCCAAAACAGCTCCCACAGAGTCCACATTATCTCTCCTTTAGTTGTAGTAATAAGCTCTAAAATTGTTTTTATGTAGGACTGTGCACACACACATCACACACATCGTCTTGAAGCTGCATCAGATGATCAGACAGTATGATCATGACTGATTTAACATCAGGTACATAACCTGTGGACGAGCATCTGCCATAAACAGCTGGATGTGCAAATGTGTTTTTGCAGGTGTGTGAATTTCACTCATGAAGAATCACACATTTTAAGTGGAAAATTAGATTAAATCTATTTTTATAGTCTTATTAATGTTCTCGAATTTTGTTTTGTTATGTTGTTAGAGGTGTGATGCTCCCCCTGCTTTCAGAATATCCAGCCAGCAAGGCTTTCATTTATGAGGAACATCTTTCAATCCAAATCAGCAGTACTAGAAATGTTTTTTTCATTCAGCTATAAATTAAGAAATACAATCTGCCTTTCAGTTTAGTCTAGGGGATCCTGGTATTTGGTAAAATCTTCTTACTATTGAGGTAAGAACAGTTTCTCTTTTGTGTCTGTTTCAGTTAAATTTACCAGCAGAAGCAAAGTAGACAACTTTATTAAGTGTGTTTGATGAGAACTCAGTTTTGTTTGCATCCAAGCAATCATAAATAAAACGGGAGGATTTATACAATCTATTCGTCGTCTTCTGCTTATCCAGGGCCGGGTTGCGAAGGCAACAGCCTCAGACGGAAAGTCCAGGCTTCTCTTGCCACAGATGTATCCTCCAGCTCACCAGGGAGGATCCCGAGTCGTTCCCCGGCCAACTGTGAGACATAGTCCGTCCAGGGTCTGCCTATTAGTCTCCTCCTGGTGGGACGTACCCGAAACACCTCACCAGCGAGGCGCTCGGGGGGCATCCTCCCCAAATGCCCGAACCACGCCATCTGGCTTCTCTCGACCTGGAGAGGAGCGGCTATACTCTGAGTTCCTCCCGACTGGCAGAGCTCCGCACCTGATCTCTGAGTGAGAACCCAGCCTCCCTACAGAGGAAACTCATTTCGGCCGCTTGTACCTGCGATCTCATTCTTTTGGTCACCACCCATAGGTAGTGACCATAAGTGAGGGTAGGAACGTAGATCGACTTGTAAATCGAGAACTTAGCTTTTCGGCTCAGCTTTTTCTTTACCACGATGGATCGATGCAGTGTAACAGGTATTGCTGACGGTGCACCGATTCGTTTGTCGATCTCCCGCTCCATCCTTCCCCCAAGACCGTGATATGCTGATATGCATGACGGAGACTTCAAATGAAATCTGGATATAATTTAAATGGTTTTATTTTTTATATTGAATGATTAACATAAATTCCACTCTTTTTTGTGGTGTCTTTTTAATGTGCCTTTAAAATCTCAGTGTAATTATTATATTATATAATTATTGTTTCATAAGTTTTATTGTGTTCCACACACCACGCGCTATGTTTCTAAACATCAGTCTAATGGTTGATTACATAACTATTAGGAGACAATTAAAGGATAGATGGATAATTACTTTCACAATAGGCATTAAACTTTATTCATATAATTATAACATTAGTCTTCCATAAGACTTTAATTAGACACGTTGAATAAGGTTTGTCCTCTTTTTGTTAGCTCTGCTCTATTCGACCACATTGAGCAAGTTTCCCAACCACTTCAAAATGTAGGATCACACAGTGTCTGAACCATTGGACGGCCACAGGAAGGTGTGGAGAGGCCTGACATTTTGCAGGGAAGGACCAGAAACAAACTCGCAAATTACCAGGTCCATGTCTGAAGCTGGAGATAGGGAATCAAAGTTGTGCCACATCTGGGAGTTGACACTCACTGGGCCGCTATGAGTTCTAAGCTTTAATCTAATCGGCTGTTACAGTAAAGACAGACAGAAGGTGAGACCATACACATGCCAGAAGCCCGACTGTGAGGGGTAAATTTCCTCATGAGAAGGTTGTGGATTTAAAAATGAATGCTTTAGATTTTACTGTTTACCCAGTAAAGTCTTATTTTTTTTTTTGTTGGTTCGTCTTGGTTCAGTTTGTGATTCATGTCGGTGAATACGTAATGAGCTACCTTGTTTTTTCCATCCCCTATTCTTGTTGTTATATATCTGCATGAGGTAGAGCCTAGAAAGGAAAGGGGGGTGAGGTAAAAGCCAAGGAAGCCATCATGCCCCCTTCTAAGATGGACAAGCCCCTATTATCCTTTTGTTCAAACCTCCCCTTTTTCCTTCTCCGAGTGGGTGCTCATAATTGGACCTTTGTGCTGTGTGTGAATTCTTCGCCTGCACACACTTTCCCAGACTATGTCCGGCCACCAAACAGATGGGGTCTGTATGCAGAGGACACACACATGCTTACCCACAACCGTTCACACACATGGTCCCGGTCTATGGGACATATTACACACACATGCTGGACCCTTCTCATGACACTTTGGTTTAAAAAAAAAAAAAAAAACATTCATTCAGAAATTAGGTTTAACAAACCCTTGGCTTTTATCATATGGTCAGTATTTGCTACAAGATACAATAAACTCCCCCCACCATATTTAACCAGGACTTACAATTTAATTGTTAACTATCACAAGACCGCCATGGAGGAAATGTGCTCAAGCAGAATTGAAGTTGTACTAGGGTTATCCCCGCTGTGCAAAACCGATAGACCCATAAACATGCCAAACTATAAAAAATGTATTTGATTTTTTTTTTTAAAAGTCTGTCAAATCCATTTCTGGTGAGCCAAAAAGCAAAGCTCTCGATTTACAAGTTGATCTACGTTCCAACCGTGGTGACCGAAAGAATGAGATCGCGGATACAAGCGGCCGAAATGAGCTTCCTTCGCGGGGTGGCTGGGCTCTCACTCAGAGATCGAGTGAAGAGCGCTGCCATCTGGGAGGAGTTTGGTGTCGAGCCGCTCCTCCTCCAGGTCGAGAGAAGCCAGATGGGGTGGTTTGGGCATCTGGTCAGGATGCCCCCCGAGAGCCTCGCTGGTTAGGTGTTTCAGGCACGTCCCTCTGGGAGGAGACCAAGAGGCAGACCCCGGACCCGCTGGAGAGACTATGTGTCACAGCTGGACGGGGAACAACTCGGGATCCTTCCAGGTAAGCTGGAGGATGCAGCCTGGGTGAGAGAAGCCTGGACTTCCCGTCTGAGGCTGTTGCCTCCGCGACCCGGCCCCGGATGAGCAGAAGACGACAAAACGGAATAACTTTATTTATACAGCACTTTTCCAAAACAAGGTTACACAAAGTGCTAAACAAAACAAATAAAAACTCAAACATTAAAATCTAGATCATTAAAATAAACCTCAAAACATTAAGTCAAAAACAAGCATACATCAAAAATCACACAAAACACTGCACACAAAGATCGACATCCACACAGCCTCCCACACACACACTTCCTAACCATTTCACCTGAACCGCTAGCTACTGTCTCTTTAACTGAAATAAAAGTAAACATCCGGCTTGATGCTGCTGTGAGGAAATAATAACTGGGGATTGATCCACACCAGGAGTCAGCCTGCCCATGACTGCAGCGGCCAAAACCACAGGGTTCACGCTGCTCCGAGGGATACAAGGGCACCCACAGAGGCCCCCTGGCTAAAGTGAGGCACCCGCACCACCCAGGTCAGTCAGACCCCCACAGAGAAGACCCTACAGATAAAGCAGGCAGAGCTCGTGGGATGGAGGATCCCCATGAGGAAACACTGGAAAGAGACACGCTACCAAATAATAACTTTCTCCATGATGATCGTGTCAATCTGCTGTTCAGTAAAACTTTTTTTGCAATCTTTCATGCTTCCATGTTGTAAATAAGGGTGTGAATAGCATGGATCCGAATATACTGTACATTCACAAGTATTAATACCAGCCCCCCAAGAGACTGGCAACTTGTTTGGGATGTGCCCTGCCTCTCACCTTAAATAGGCCGGGATGGACTCCGGTACCCCATATGTGGAAGGAGGAGGTCCCAATTGCAGGACATCAAAACAAGGTTTATTAACACAATTTGAGTAAGTCTGTAAAGCAAAAGGCACAGGATTAACTCAGGATTTCAAAAGTTCAAATAATAACAGAGTTCAAACATGGTTAAGCAACCATGGTGACCTGGCGTGAAGGGATGGTAAGACCCGACATGGTCACAAGTCTGGGGTGATTGCCCTTAAATAAATGTCAGGGTCCACAGATGTGTGCCATCAGAAATCAATCTCAGGTATCCCAAATCAGGGTGAGTGATGAGGAACATCCAGGGCTCCCTGTGGTGGCAAGCAGGGGGATCCTGACAACATGACCCCGATAGGGATAAGCGGTTTAGAAGACAACACAATAGGAACGTATTCATACACCATATGCAGAACAGGTAGAAAGAGAGGATTAACAAAAATCAAAGTTTGTGCTTTGTGTTTGGTTTTTCCTTCAGTTTGTGCACAATTTTTCTTACTCTCAGAAAAAACTGCATGCATCTGGAAAAGTTTGTCTCTGGAGGAGGACACCACCATCAATAGAAAGAAACAGGAGTTTGGAACAAAGCATGCTGGAGTTTTTTCTTCTCTTAGAACTATAAAGGCTCTCTAACGTTCCCTCTGAAACTCTTCTGTCTTTTTCTATCATTCACTCACTTTCCCACCTCATCTTTCATTTTGTCACCGGTCTCTCCTTCGTATCATTACCTCCCCTTTATGTTCAGGTACTCCTGCCTTAGAGGACAATTCAGATTTGTTCCACTTGTTAATCTGTCGAATCTACTTGTTTTGGATGGTCTTTTCTGTCAGCTCCCAAACTAAAACATCCATATTTTTAAATGTTTGGCTCTGTCTATCAGCAAACTGGAAAGATAAATACAATCTCTTCCTTTGAGCACATTGTGATAATCATAGATGAAAAAATATGACTGATATCTCAAAGACAAAAATGCAAAAACTAAACCAAAAAAATGGGTTTGTGGAGTTCTGCACACAGTTGTCTTTATCATCCCGCCTGTCTCCTTAAACTTTATGTCCTGTAATGAATGGGCAGCAGCTTCTAACGCTTCATCATCAACGTTTGCTTCCAATAATTTAAGAGCAAGACAAATTGGAACAGGAAGCGTCCATAACTCAAACACCATGATGGGTTCTGGCAAGGATTTCCTTTGAATCAGTAGTCATGCTCTTCCCGAATGGAATGTGGCCCAGCTGAAACATCTGCCACCCGAGGTCTGACCAACAGGTGGTGCAGGGTGGGATGGCATCGTGAGAAGAGAAAACCCGCTGGGAGCAAGGCAAGGCCAGGTGGCTAGAGCTGAGACCATATGCAAGGGAATCTACTTCATTAAACTAAGCTAAACAATAAAATTGATCCATATGATGTAATTAAACCCCCACAAAGACGGAAAATTAAAAGATGTCTTTCAAGATCTTCCCACTTCTACTCTCTTTAGAGATTTGTTTTGGAAAATGCACTGATTAAATACCCTTAAAGGTTGTAGAGAGACCCAATTTGTCAAGTTACAAACCTGTGCACACAAAAGAAGGAACAAACACTTTACAAAGAAGAAAAATAACTGAAATAACACCATCCAGAAAAGTTTGTTTTTCCCATTTAGGTGTTATTGACATAGCTGCTCCTTCGTTCCAGCCTGTCCTGTTCTTTCACAAACACACCCAGGTGCATGATGGGAGCACAGCTTTGCTTCTGCAAGTAATCGTCACAGCAACAGGCCCAAAGGTATCAGTGCTTTTCAACACTTCACCTACGGGAGGTAGAAGTTTGACTATGGGGACGACTCGGCGTGTCGATTAAAAAAACAAACAAAAACACCCTTCAATATGACTGAACTGGTCTGTTTCTTAAAGAAAAAATCTTCCTAACTGGGAGACTTAACACACAGCTTGGTATTTGGACTTCCCGAACTAATCCCTTTTGTTAATTTGGGTTTTGGTACGAGAAACATGGTGTGAAATTTCACTGAGAGAGTGGATTGTGAAGTCCAGCTGTTGGGTTTGACAGCTTTAGGGCACAGCTGGTCTCAGTCTGTGTGTGTGTGTGGTGGTGGGGGTGGTGGGACAGAGGGGGGTGGAAGTGTGGGTTACTTATCTGGTGGCTTATGTCCCTCTGGTCTGTTCACTTCATTTTAACATCTGACCATAAAATGATGTCATGAAGTATGAAAGAAATACATGATATTATATTGATTATTATAGATTTTTTACAAATCTATATGAAGATGTCGTCCTAAATATGTTCCATTTTCGTCTGCTTTATCCGGGGCGGGTTACCTCAGCAAGGAAACCCAGGCTTCCCTCACCCCGGGTGCATCCTCAAACTCACCACGGAGGATCCTGGAGTGTTCCCTGGCCAGCTGTGAGACATAGTATCTCCAGCAGATCCTGGGTCTGCTTCTACGTCTAGGTCTCCAGATAGGAGTTACCCAGAACACCTCTCCTACAAGTAATCCGGGAGATATCCTAACCAGATAACCGAACCACCTCATCGGGCTTCTCTCGACTCGAAAAAGAAATG
The DNA here is from genome assembly GCA_902685375.1 of Neostethus bicornis. Lineage (NCBI taxonomy): Eukaryota > Metazoa > Chordata > Actinopteri > Atheriniformes > Phallostethidae > Neostethus > Neostethus bicornis. The sequence continues at coordinate 16,658,871 of LR738557.1, read as the reverse complement.
GCAGAGCTCCTCACACTATCTCTGAACAAGCACCTTGCGGAGGAAGCTTTTTTCGGCCACTTGTTTCCGGGATCTCGTTCTTTTGGTCACCGGCATAGGTCTGGGTAGAAATGTAGATCGACTAGTAAATAGAGAGCTTCCATTTTTGGCTCAGCTTCTTCTTCACCACAACAGATCGATGCAGCATCTTAAGTATTGCAGATGTTGCACTCATTAATCAACATATAAATATAGATGGAGCAGTACAGGGATTTACAGATATGCAAATAAAGGCATGCAGTATGTATCTACTGTACTGCATATGTGTGTGTGCGTGTGTGCATATAGTGAGTTCAAAATTATTTTGAAAATGGAATTCAATCGCCATCAAGATTCTGGCTTTGTCTTATCTGGATTGTTTTGTATCTCAGGGGTTTTGAGATCCTGAAATTAGATTTTTTGAGATAATCAATTTGTTAGTTACGCTCAAATAAAAAGAAAATACGCCTGAAAGTGGTTCCACATTATAAAGCAGATCAATATTTCTAGCAAGCTGGGAAAAAAAAATGATCTCAGCTGTTGGAAAGCAAGAAGTAGGGGGGTGGAGGAGGAGGGAGGATTCTGCCAGACAAATATGCCAGATTAAGAGAGCAGCTGCTAAAAAGACATTGCAAAGCAGCCAACAGAAAGTGTTAGAAAATGGTAGTTCCTTCAGTGGCTTGCAGTTCTGCGAAAACATCTGCAGCAAAAACTCATCAGCATAATAATTTGGAACTCTTTATAATTAATTTTTTCACCATGTTTCCGTGTTACCATCCTGTGTCCGGACCTGTTAAAGTTCAGGGTTCAGGTTTATAAAGAAGGATGACTGAGGGGTCCCATCCTCTGGGTGTAGTAAGCTGGATAAGCTGCAGCTATAGAGAGAAAGGCTACACACTGAGATCCCAAAGCTATCCTCTACTTACCTTTCCCTCAGCCCTCCCTTCCCCCTTTTGTTCTAGCCTCTCCTTCTTATCTGATCAGGCGTCCACTCACTGTTATTTGCAATTCTAATGAAAATCAGACACCTGCTCTGCCAACCTTCGCTGCTCTCTGCTGATCCCTGCCACAACAACAAGCAGAAAAAGACAGAGAAGAAAGGAGGCAAAAAGAAAAGCAAGAGAGGTGAAGAGAGTTGTAGAGGGACTCTTTCAGACGAGGGAGTATCCCGTTACAGCTCGCCTGATAGAATGAATAGTCAGATGGCCCAGAGAGGGAAAGAAAAACGCTCTCTTTCATTCTCGGTTGCTACAACAGAGAACTTCACACACAGCCGAAGAATCATGATATGATGTTAGCTATCAGGCTGTTGAGGGACTCAATCAACCCCATGGGAGAGCCAACATCATGCTAATCTGGGGCTCTATCTTTCTCTTCTATGTTGGTAAAAGAGGTGGTGATGTTAGGGTGTTTCCGCACATGTAACAAGAATAATAAAGCAACAGTCATTTACAAGGTCTAACAATCTCACAAAGGATCATTTGAGCTCGCAGATATCACTTGCACCGTGTCATTACCAACGTGCCCCTTAAAGCTTCATTTATGAGCTGCTATAAGGTAGGGTAAATGAAAACCCTCTAAAGTTACAGGATGTGTAATAGCAGTTAAAAACAGTCCTCACTCAGAACAAGAGTCCACTCTGTTTCTTACCTTTCCTTTACCTCAACTATCACAGTACACAATCTGCTCTTCTCTGTGGCCCTCAACTGCTGATAACCAAAAGTTGAGAGTATCAGCAACCCTAAATGGCTGCTTTAACAGCCAACAGACTAAAGAAAGGAAAAGAAGCAGGTGGAGAAGGAGGGAGGTCAGCATGATGCTATCAGTCCATTACAGACCCCTGAGGACAAAAGCAGCTTCTTTTCCTTTCAGTCTGGCCTAGTTGCGGACGATGCTAAGCCACCATGCTGCCCTGCAGATACGACCGTGTGGACAAAGATGCTTTGACACAGGTGTCAGTGGGTACCACTCATGTTGACAGGACCCGGGGATGTTTTCGGTCTGAGTTTTTTCAGATTTCTAGCAGGTGAATTATAAAGCATTGTTCCCTTTAAACAAAAACGCATAAATACATTCAAAAGTTGTTTAAATTTAATCGCTTTCAAATTCTGCAAAGTTAAGTCATACATTTCAAATTTGTCTTAACTTTTTCAGTTAATTTTCAGTTTTGTTGATGACGGACTTTGTAAGTTTTACCATTTCTTATATTCAAGTTGCATTAAATGCTGAGTGTGTAATGTGACTCAACTTGGTTGTGTGTGTGATGGAACTCAACCTGTAGTTTGGCAGACCATGCTCGTACTGCATGTGTGACATGACTCAGCCTTACCGGACGGGATGTGATGATAATTATCTGATGGTTTTCTGATGGTATAGGCATCTGCCTCTATCTACTGACTCTATCTACTGTATTAGTGGGTGGGGTACTGTTAATTATTAATTATTTTAAAGGATTCCTGCACGTGCAACTAGTTGTCTGTATATGCATGCCACATATGTATTTGATCAATGTAAGTCCAGTATATCTGCACTCTGCTGAGACACTTTTAAACAACAGTGTACAAGCTTTAAACAAGAAAAAATGGGGTTTGCGGTCAGTAGGCGGGCTGGGTGCTCATTAAAACTCCTCAATTTGTGAACATGTGGCAAAAAATATGATTGCATTTTTAACCTACCAACTGGAGAGATGGGGTGGTTCGGGCATCTGGTCAGGATGCCCCCCGAGCGGGCGAGGTGTTTCGGGCACGTCCCACCGGGAGGAGACCAAGGGGCAGACCCCGGGCCCGCTGGAAAGACTATGACTCACAGCTGGCCGGGGAACGACTTGGGATTTTTCCGGGTGAGCTGGAGGATGCAGCCGGGGAGAGAGAGGCCTGGGCTACCCGTTTGGGGCTGTTGCCCCCGCGACCTGACCCCGGAACAAGCGGAAGATGACGGAACAGAACCGGAGAGACAAATATGGTGTTCCAGTAGCTGAAAGGTAAGTAAGAAGGTCGGGAACCTGCTGGACATTTTCACTTCTGTATCCTATTCTTTTTTTAATCAGTGTGGATTTGATTATTTTTCCATTTTTATTTTGTCCCACACTGGTTTTAATTTCTTTATGTTAAGCATGTTGAATTGCCTCTAAACGGGCTTCATAAATAAATTTCTCTTGCCCTGCCTTAACCAGACAAAGTTACAGCTACTTCCCCAACGAGCAGCTTTAGTGCTACTTTACTGGGACCGAGCTTAGGGGACAGCTAAGAAAAACCAACACACACCTGTTTCCCCTCTTTGAATGCCTTTGCAAGCCCTGCCCTCCCCTCGCAGCAGTCAGTGGATTGCAATAGTGCTCGGCGCTCAGAAGGGCGAGGACAGTGGTATTGTCACCCATTTAGAAGGTTCTGAGGACACGTGGCCCACCTTTTAGCACGCTTACAGGGGGTTTTGGGTGAAGGCGTCGGTGACAGGTGCGGTGACGGATGTTCTCTGATGGGCTAAAAGCAAACACAGATAAGCGAGGTAGGGTCAGAGTGGGGTAAGCAGGCGGGTAAAGCGGGTACGGGAAGATTAGTATGCAATGGCCCTTCAGAGAAAGAAAGAAGATGAGGAAGAGAGGTGTCAGAACATGGGGTCACATTCTGCCCTATCATGCCTCTCTGTTTTAGGCCAAGTGCTCAAGCTCAAATGAGTAATACCCAATGCCTTCCCTTTAATCCCACATGGAAGGAGTGTTTGGAAAGAAATCACCTCTTTGGCTACTCACACTTGTAACACCACTTTGAAGTCCAGCTTCAACTTGCAGCAGGAGGAAGTATGAATCAGGTAGAGTTTCAAATTGCCCCCGTGTCCTCTAATGGCCCACCCAATCACTGGGACATGAGCGTTACACAGAACTTGTGCACAGGAAACCTGTAGGTATTGCTATTACACAACAGAAACTGGATATGCCTTGTTCGCTAACCTTGGGTCTCTGCCCTGCCCTCGGTCCCCCTCGCACCATTATGAGGGTGACGACAGAATGGAACAGAGAATGTGTGAGCTTCAACCTATTTTAGACCGAACATTGATGGCCAGCTCTGTCGGTTATATTGATAGACTCATAGATGAAGCATCGACATTCTGAAGAATTATTGCCAGCCAAAGGTCCTCCATACATCTAAACATGTATCTCTTGTGGAGAGGTGAGGAACCCCTCGGGAGGGGGAGTGAGGGTGCTATGAAAAGATACAGGTTAGCTTACAAAAAGCTTGAAGGTATGTTTTGTCAAAACTGAACTCATGACACTTTTACAAAGTTCAGGATGGAGCTTCGGAGAGAAAACATGACAGGGTTGCAGCTTGAAATATAAATTCTTGTTGACTTGGCCTTGAGAGAACCGGGAACCTCTGGGAGAATCAAGCTACAACATAACTCAACAAAATCTTCTTTTGAAATAACTTTGCAATCTTTCCCCGAGTTGGACGTACTTTTACTTTCCTTATGTTATCACTTCATGTGCCAACTGCATCTCTTATGTCTTATCTTCTACCTTCATCTTTAATTGCTGAGCTTTACTTGAAACCAAATCCCACTGACAGTGTGGAAAGGCAACATTGCCGGTTAGTCATGGTTGGCTAGAAGAAACTCAGAACAAGTCAAGATAGACGTAAATTGATTGGAAGGCTGTAGCAGCCAGGTTCAAAAAGTTATACAAAGTCAGGGGTGTGTTTGTCTATCTAGACACTGTTTGTCTATCCTCTGAATCCCTCAGTTAAACCAGACCAATATACTTTCTGTCTTGTAAAATTTTCATGTACCTGCAGCATTCTGTTCCAAGCGTTACACGAGCGATAAACATGAGCCGAGGAATGTCTGATAGAAGTTCATAGGTCAGAACTAAGCATGCCTTGGCAGGGACAGAGGGACATAGCCACCTGGTCATCTGGGTTAATTATAAATGAGGCAGGCTGCAACAGGGGAAGATGAGCTGGACAGCTGTCTCCTCAGACACACGTATAAACAGGATCATAGCCCATATGCATGGTCTGCTCCACTGAGCACTGGATCCCAGGGGCCTGTCATGGCTGAAAAGTCCTCCGCCGCAGCCAGGTGGAACTGGGGAAAAGTTCAACAAAACAACAGCCAAAGTCTTTTTTTACTCTCTTTTATTTTCTTTCATAGACTCTCCCAAGGAAACGCAAGATGAAGCACACTCTGAATTTCTTCTCTTGATACCAAATCAAGCTGAGATGGGATTTTGGAGCACAAACCACTGATTTATCAGAAGTTACAGTTTGTCCGGTGGCTGATGAAGAAAACAGAACAGAGAATTCTGCTCTTGGGACAAAAAAAGAACACAAAGGTCTTTTATTCAAAAACAAAAATGGCAAAGAAAGTCGTTTTCTTAAATTGTGAGCTTCAAAGTTTATGTTTACTTTACAAACTTTAAGTATCTAGGATCAACAGTCCAGAGCAATGGAGAGTGTGGAAAAGAGGTGAAGAAGCATGTTCAGGCAGGTTGAAACGGGTGGAGGAAAGTATCAGGTGTGATGTGCAACAGAAGAGTTTCAGCTAGAATGAAAGGGAAAGTGTACATAACCGTGGTGAGACCGGTCATGCTGATTGGTCTAGAAACAGTAGCACTGAAGAAAAGACAGGAAGCAGAGATGGAGGTAGCAGAGATGAAGATGCTGAGGACTTCTCTGGGAGTGACCAGGATGAACAGGATCAGAGGAACAGCACATGTTAGAGGTTTTGGGAATAAAGTTCGAAAGGCAAGAGTGAGATGGTTTGGACATGTGCAGAGGAGAGAGAGAGAGTACATCGGAAGAAGGATGCTGGATTTGGAACCACCAGGAAAGAGGACTAGAGGAAGGCCAAAGAGGAGGTTCATGGACGCAGTGAAGGAAGACATCAAGATAGTTGGTGTGACCAAAGAGGATGCAGGAGATAGGGTTAGATGGAAGAAACTGACTTGCTGTGGCGACCCCTGAAGGGAAATGCCGAAAGAAGTGCTTCAAAGTAATCAAACTGATTAACTTTAATGGTCAGAAACTAATGTGAAAAATCAACAGCAAGACCTAAACGAACCATTTTATGACATGTTTCCAAATCAATAAAATGAGCAGAAGATGCCAAGAAACTGAGACGAGGCATAAAAGAAAAAAAAATGAAGGCGACAACAGAAGACGAGAAATGTTAAAGGTGACAGAGAGGTAAACGATGGATTGATGTACACGTTAAAGAGGTACCAAAAGAGAGAAATATCAAATCTATAATCCAGATAGAAATGGAGAGGGGGTGATCCTTTGCCAAAGAGACTGATAGCAACCGTATGTCTTTCTCACAGGTTATGAAACCGACACACATCCGATTTTGACCATCATTCATATTCAGCAGCTGTGTCTTTACCTGATAATGTTTCACTGGCCGAGAGTAGATGGAGGTAAAATGATAAGGCTGATTATTTTTTGCTGATTTGCTTCATAAAGCAAAGCGCTGCCAAGAGGCGTCCAGCACACGTTTCACTGAAAGGTTATCCTGCAATCCCATTTGATCGCAATCAATAGAAACTACAAGTGGATCTTCCCTCACTAGATCTAGAAAACAGACAGTTGAAATCGTGCTTTTGTGTTAGCAGTGACCAACGAAAAGTGCTGACACCAGATAAATAGTCTTCGCTGCACCCCGTGAAAGAACTTCAGTGTTTGCAAGTATCCAGTCACTGGAAAAGTCATTGCAGTGATGTGGAGGAGTAACCCTGTCTTTTCACTTAAGAAAGCCATAAGAATCCAAGTTCTGAGTTGATGCATCCCCTGATACTCATAGCTGAGATAGCAAAGGCAGCCCTAGAACTGCTGTGTCTACTGGGTGTAATAAGTCTGATGTTGGCTTGTTCAGTCTAATAGCAACAAGAAAAATTCTCTCGAAGCAGCAGATAAGTATGTGTGTATGAGTGTTATTTGTTTGCATTTAAAATTGGTAAGTCATGTAATTCTAAATGCATGTGATGATTGTGCCGGTGCTTGTCTGTTCAAGGACACACTCCGTTCTGTTCCGTTCCATCATCTTCCGCTTGTTCCGGGGTCGGGTCGCGGGGGCAACAGCCTCAAACGGGCAGCCCAGGCCTCTCTCACCCTGGCTGCATTCTCCAGCTCACCAGGAAGGATCCCAAGTCTTTCCCCGGCCAGCTGTGAGACATAGTCTCTCCAGCGGGTCCGGGGGTCTGCCCCTTGGTCTCCTCCCGGTGGGATGTGCCCGAAACACCTCGCCTGCGAGGCGCTTGGGGGCATCCTGACCAGATGCCCGAACCACCCCATCTGGCTCCTCTCACGGGTTACGTATTGATTTGATTTGACAATGCTCTATACTGTACACACTCTCCAATACTTCCTTTCCAGTACCTTTTTATGTGTCCGGGGGTCTGCCCCTTGGTCTCCTCCCGGTGGGATGTGCCCGAAACACCTCGTCCGCGAGGCGCTTGGGGGGCATTCTGACCAGATGCCCGACCCACCCCATCTGGCTCCTCTCGACCTGGAGAAGGAGCGGCTCGACACAGAGCTCCTCCCGGATGGCAGAGCTCCTCACCCGATCTCTGAGTGAGAGCCCAGCCACCCTGCGGAGGAAGCTCATTTCGGCCGCTTGTACCCGCGATCTCATTCTTTCGGTCACCATCCACAGCTGGTGACCGTAGGTGAGGGTTGGAACGTAGATCGACTTGTAAATTGAGAGCTTTGCTTTTCGTCTCAGCTCTCTCTTTACCACGACGGACCGATGCAGCGTCCTAGTTATTGCTGATGCCGCACCGATCCGCCTGTCGAAGGACACACTGTCATTGAAATTTCCATCGCCTGATTTTCTTTCAATATGAATTTTGGGGTCTAGAAAAAAACTCCAATAAATTTGAACGCATTTTTTTTTTTACTCTCATGCTAATATATAGTCCACTACTCATCACGGTAATGCTGCTTGTCAGATCAGCGCAGAAGTACATCTTCACCCCCACAATGACAACTGGGGGTGATTTGCTGAATCTTGGTCATGCAAATCCACATCTTTCTTTGAGCATGCGACTTTGAGAAACGCCAATGTCACTGTCATTCATTGGAACCATTAAACCATTCAGGCCTTGAGGAGATCTGATTAACAGAGACAGCTAGCGTTTGACTCTCGAGGAAAAGAAAATGCTGTTCTGTCATCCCGGTGTAATGCGGTTGAAGCCACTGTCAAAACACACAATAGTTGACCAGAAAATAAGATAAATGAAAAGTTTCATCTCTTGTGACTGTTGGATTTAATAAAATTTTTGTTCTGAGGATTTGTCAGCAATATCAATAATAACCACAGCAGATGATCCAGATGGCCAGAGTTTAAAAGAATGTTCCTGAACTCAACATTCAAATTTGTTTTCATCATGTGCTTCTCTTGTTAAATACACAATACCTAAAGCACAATCTGCTTTAGTTTTCCTTGTACTGCGGAGTAAATAAAAGACCTCAAGGGTCATAAAAATGGAAGATATTGATCTGGACATTTTACTTTCTAAACTGGCTATTTGAAATGACCTCCCCCCGCAGGGTGGCTAGGCTCTCACTCAGAGATCAGGTGAAGAGTTCTGCCATCCGAGAGGAGCTCTGTGTCGAGCCGCTCCTACTCGAGATAAGCCAGATGGGGTGGTTTGGCCCCGAGTGCCTCGCTGGTGAGGTTTTTTGGGCATGTCCCACTGAGAGGAGACCAAGAGGCAGACCTTGGACCCGCTGGAGAGATTAAGTCTCACAGCTGGCTAGGGAACGAATCGGGGTCTTTCCGAGTGAGCTGGAGGATGCAGCTAGGGTGAGAGAAACCTAAGCTTCCCGGCTGAGGCTGTTGCCCTGGCAACCCGGCCCCAGAGAAGCAGAAGATGACGGAACGGAACTGACTATTTGTATTTGCATGTTTTTCAAGGTGCTGTACCGTCTAACATCATGGACAGGCATATATTTATCGGGTGGGAGGAAGTAAGATCGGACAAATTTCTGCTGGACAAATACATTAAATCAGGAGAGCAGTTGCTGAAATACAATCACAAAGCAGCGAACAAGTAGTTGTGCATCTCACGTCTCGCAAAAACAAGTTGTAAGAACCTCCAGACCATCATAGTTGTGCAAAAACCTTTCATATATTCTTAAACAGCTTCAGAGCACCCAGATTGACATGAAGACTCATTTCAAACTGTCTTACTCATTGATGACAGCTGTGAAACACTGGATGATCCAAACAGATGGACCATCATACAAAGCTGTAATGTCAGCAGGGAGGAAGCAGAGTCATTGTGAGTCATTAGAAATGAACTATCCATTGCCTCTAGGGTTTGTGGAGGGGTGAAAATGACTCCTGAAAAGTAAATGGAGTTTCTATTCTAACTGACTACGTTGTTCCATGACACAACAAACAAAAAAGAGGAACTGACTTTTCATGCATGACAATGCAACATCTTATGCTGCAAGTAAGACCTCTGTGTCCTGGCTGTTATGGGCACAAACGAAAAGAAACCACAAGTTATGGACCAATTACCGCAGACCACAACTGTACAGGGAGACTTCGGAGAATACTCAAACAAAATGGTTATGAGGTTTGGATGCAGTTCACTATTTTGAAAAGCAGCTTTATGAAGTTATTCTTACATGTTGTGAAAATCTCAAGCAGAAACCCTTTGAGAACTTCCAAGTTCAACAGATGCAAGAATTGAGAAGCCACTATGGAGCGTGTTACAGTGAAACTTGACCTGTTGAGATGTTCTTGATTGAAATAGGTTGTCCTTTTTAGGGTATCTGACCTCCAAATTCAGATGGTAAACAGACTCTTCCACCTGCATCAGCTATTAAGGCACTTTACATTCATTCCCACACACCTGATGGGAGAAGCTGCCGTGCAAGGTTCATAAACTCCAAGCGAGAATCAAACCTACAAACGTCGGTTTCAGGACGCTCACTCTATCCACTGAACAATCAGTTCCAAATCATCGACAGTTTTCAAGTTAATCCAATAAAGAAAATGTTTTGAAACTTTGTTCAGCCCAAAATCTTTGGAGGTTTGTCCAGTAACATATCAATTATGTCACTGACCTGATATCTTTGGTGAAGGTGATTTGCTATTTAGAAAAATCGCAAAAGGACGCCGCATCGTTCCGTCGTGGTAAAGGAAGAACTGAGCCGAAAAGCAAAGCTCTCGATTTACAAGTCGATCTACGTTCCTACCCTCACCTATGGTCACCAGCTGTGGGTGGTGACCGAAAGAATGAGATTAAGATACAGTACAAGCGGTCAAAATGAGCTTCATCCACAGGGTGGCTGGGCTCTCACTCAGAGATCGGCGTAAGGAGTTCTACCATCTGGGAGGAGCTCGGTGTCAAGCCACTCCTCTCCAGGTCGAGAGAAGCCAGATGGGGTGGTTTGGGCATCTGGTCAGGATGCCCCCCCGAGTGCCTCACTGGTGAGGTGTTTCGGGCACGTCCCACCGGGAGGAGACCAAGAGGCAGACTCCCGACTCACTGGAGAAACTATGTCTCACATCTGGTTGGGGAATGACTCGGAACCCTTTCGGGTGAGCCGGAGGATGAAGCTGGGGTGAGAGAAGCCTGGGCTTCCCGTCTGAGACCAGGTCGTTCCATCGACCTGGTCCGGATAAGCGGAAAACGATGGAACGAAACGGAAAGCAAAAAAAAAAATAGCAAAAAAGTTTAATGTGGTCAATAGTTTTAAGCATGATAAATGCTGATTTCTAATTGTTTATGTTGAGAGGGCAATAAAATCTCATGTTCTCCTCAGGGTAGAAGTCGTTACACAGTTTCTGGTTTGAGCGTCAGCAGCTCGTATGAAGCCACATGTTGTGGGTTTTGTCTGGGTTACTAGGGGTGTGAAATCCCCCTTTTTTCTATCAGATGAAATAATGACCAGTTTCAAATAAAGCCATGACTGTGAAGATGAGTGTATGGGACAGTGGAGGAGTTTAGATCATGTTCAAATATTTTTTTCAAACCATAAAAAGTCATGACTGTCTCTTGTGTTGGGTCGGACATCTGTGTTTAAAAAAAAAAAAAAATCATATGCAGAAATAGCAAACATGCAGATGTGGCTTTTTTTTTATTAATCAACAAAAAAATTATATCAGTTTGCTGTTTCAAATATTAATTAAATCATTTGTGACCTTGACCTTCGTTTACGCAACCCTGTAAACCTAATCAGTTAATCTATAGTTGGCGCTGAGCTGCTGTGGATTGATTCTCTAAAATTCTTTCAGTTGCTTGAAACATATTGCATTGATTCACCAAAGTGTTACAGACATTTTTGTGATGCACAGCTCGAGTGCTTTATGACTTCGCTGCATTCTGTGAACGCAGGCATAAAAAAAAGAAACAGTACATAAAAACTTTTTTGTTTCGGAGAACAACTAACCTAGTGATCATTTCTGTAACTGTAACGTCAAAAATTTGATATCTTCTCAAGTGAGATTGTTCTGTCACAGAAAGAAAAATGCCGATCAGCTGCAAGCTGAGCCCTGCTGCAGCTGACGGGGAGCAGAAATTGGGTGGGGTGGTAAAGTAAATGTCCAGTGCAGAGAGAGAAGGGTAGGGGTGTCTATGAGATGGCTGTGGGACAACAGAAAGGGAATACAGGGGATGGAGCGGATCAGGCTGGAGTGTTGGCTGAAGGATCGGGTGATGTTTGGCTGAGGCCTGAGGAAGTATCGTATGCGACAGCTTCATGCGAGAAGGTTAGTATTGGCTGGGGCAGCCTCCCAAAGCAGATATCTAGGAAATGCTGACAGGCACACACAAACGGGTCAGCAAAGACACACAAACACTCAGAACGATGAGCAAATATCCAAAGATGAAGGCAAGCATAAAAACTACATTCTCAGCTGAAGTTCTCTTTGCAAACGTACACTCATTGATTAATCTATACGGGCAGCACAAACACAGCAGCTTTAACAGCTGAGTGCGTAAACCAAAAACTCCACCCAAACAAAGGTTAGTGGGTCGCAACCAGTTCAATACCCTTCTGTCAGGCTTTCAGGTCGGGTGGATAGCTCCTAAATAAATAAATTACTCTATTCATCCCTCACCGGGGAAATTCGTGTGCTGCACTCCTTACACTGCAGCAGGCTGCCCTTTGACGGCACCAATGGTGGGAGAAGCGGGGGTTAGGTGTCTTCTCCAAGGATCCTAGACGGTGGTTTCAGTGGAAATCAAACCCGTGACCTTCCAGTCCACGGGCAATCGCTCTTGCACTGATCCACCGTCTCCCCGTCAAATAATCATCCAAAATCAACAAAAACAAGCATTCCGGATTGGTTTTGATTTGGATTTACTAAAAAAAAAAGTTGTGAAGATTTTGATTTGGGTTCACTTCAATTCCCCCTAATCTCACTTACTACTTAGTCCCACCCCCTGGGAATTCGAGGGGAGGAAGAGCAATAACTGAGTGGAGGGACTGAGCATGAGCAGAGGACATGCACTAAAACAATTCTTGCATATGTTAGATTGTGGGATCAAAGAACAAAAGGCAAGATCATTAATAATTTGGGGTTCAAATAGTGTTCGAATACAACACAAAAAAGAAAACTTTTACAGGTATGTTTTTTGATGTGGATATAAAAGTAAAACATGGCCGAAAACTCTAAAAACCGGACCTTAAAAGACATGCCAGTTTTAAGGACATTTTCTTTTTATGCAGGATTCCGTGCAAGCATTAAGAATTTTAAAAAAATCAATATGCATCCATCATTTTCCAAAAAGACTGAAATAATTTTTTTCAGATTGTTACCGTAGCTTAAATTTTCTGAGCTGTTTTTTTCTCACTTGGACAAAGTGTCCAATCAGCAGGTGGTGGTTTGGAGATCGACATCTGGGTGAGATGTGACCACAGATAGCCTTCCTTCTGTCCCAAACGTAGAGCTGGCCCGCTGCTTGTGACTGACAGCTTCATTCTTAATAATTCATCCGGCTCTTGGTGTCTGAAGGTCGGGAAAGCATCTGCCCGAGCTTTGGCGCTAAGAAGAGGTGGCACTGTCATCAAATATTTATTGACCTGCTGTACTCCCAATACACTCTCAAAATACACAATCTCCTTCACTAAACACAGAACAGATTCACACCCGGCCACTTCAGCAGAATAGCTAAACGGTAGCGATACTTATGGGCCGAGTGAAAGATGCAGGTCAGAGAAACGTGTGTGTGTGTGTGTGTGTGTGTGTGTGTGTGTGTGTGTGTGTGTGTGTGTGTGTGTGCTGCTTGGCATGGTGCAAGTATTTAATATGACATGCCAATATATCAAATACAAGGGCATCCAGGTTTAACCCTAAAGTTAGAAATAGAAAAGAAATTCTGCAACATTTAACATCAGTGGAGCAAAGAAACTGAACAATTTACACATTTTTAAAAAAAGAGGTGGGGAAGTGTGCAAAACCGTGGTGAGACCAGCCATGCTGTTTGGTCTAGAGACAGTAGCACTGAGGAAAAGACAGGAAACAGAGATGGAGGTAGCAGAGATTAAGATGCTAAGGATCTCTCTGGGAGTGACCAGGATGGACAGGATCAGAGGAACAGCACATATTAGAGGTTTTGGAGATAAAGTCAGAGAGGCCAGACTGAGATGGTTTGGACATGTGCAGAGGAGAGAGAGAGAGAGTACATAGGAAGAAGGATGCTAGATTTGGAACCACCAGGAAAGAGGCCTAGAGGAAGTCCAAAGAGGAGGTTCATGGATACAGTGAAGGAAGACATAAAGATAGTTTGCATGACCGAAGAGGATGCAACAGATAGGGTTAGATGGAGGAAGCTGACTTGCTGTGGTGACCCCTGAAGGGAAATGCCGAAAGAAGAAGAGGTATTTACATGTTACCAATCCATTTTTTCTATGCTAGAACATTCCCACTGTAAGTTGTCCACATCTGAACCGTGCTGATGACAAAATGGGCTGCAAAATCCAAGGAGACGTATTCGCTGATCTCTCCACGGGAATGTTTCAATACCAATGTTATTCTTATCAATCCTTCAGAGGCTGATTCTCTCACACCGAAACTAATTTCACAAGACTCAACAGATGCTGAGTAAATTCCTGATGTCATTAAATCCACCAGAACAGAATAATGATCCGTTAAACTACGGTAGGAAAATTAAAACTTGTATTGCATTTTCTAAAACATCAGGCCACTGAATTATATTCTTATCTTTGTAAAAATAGTATGAATTTATGCACATGAACATGCAAAAGTATAAATGTAAGTATACAAGAGTCCAGCATCACATTTCTGAAAAAAAAAAAAATGGATCCATGCAATATAGAAAGTTGTGAACAAAAAAGTCAAAACAGAGTTGCAAATGGTTAAAATGGATGTTTCTGGAAAATAAGATTTAAAATATAAAAACATTGCTATGGGCTCACAGGTAGTGAAGGATTAATAGAGATCCACTCTCTGTTGTTCTGAATAAGAGCTTAATCTGAAACACTCTCTGCCGTCAGCCACATCCTGTTTTGGCCACAAGGTGTGCCGCCCAGCCAGCTGTGGGACATAGTCTCTTCAACGAGTTCGGGCTTTGCCTCTGGGTCTCTACCCGGTGCGACGTGCCCATAACACCTCACCATTGAGGTATTCAGATGCCTGAACCACTCCATCTGGTTTCTCTCGACCCAAACAAGCAATGGCTCTACTCTAAGCTCCTCCCAGATTACAGAGCTCCTCACCCTATCTATGATTGAGAGCCCAGCTACTCTGTGGAGGAAGCTCATTTCGGCCGCTTAAATTCACAATCTCGTTCTTTTGGTCACTGCCCACAGCTGGTGACCATAGGTGAGGGTAGGAATGTGAATCGACTGGTAAATCAAGCGCTTTGCTTTTTGCTCAGCTTTTTCTTCAGCACGAATGACCGATGCAGCATCCTAACTATTGCGGACGCTGCACCGATCAGTTTCTTCCCTTCACAAATCAATTTTGAAGCCTACTCATCTGGTAAAAACATAAAAATAGGGATTTCATTCCTCAGTATAACGAACCAGACATGGTTGTTCAATATCTTGAACTGAATTGTCCCCTAAACCTTCACTGTGTGTAAATGGCCCCTGCTTATATAGCGGTTTTCTATCTGCGTTGGTACTCAAAGCACTTTACATTGTAACTCACATTCACTCTATCACATCTGATGATGGGAGCTGCCAGGCAAGGTGCAAACCACCATCAGGAGCAATTGGGGGTTCGGTATCTTGCTCAAGGACATGACGGCATAAACTCTGAGCCGGGGGTTAAACGTGAAACCATCCGGTTACAGGACGATTGCCCTACTCACTGCGCCATTCTTCCCCATAACCAAGAAGAGTCAAGAAGAACCTCTAAATGAGACTGTCTTGTTTAGTTTGGTTTTGCAGAATTACTTCAACAAACACAACTCTACAGCCTGGGGAAAATTTTTCTTTAAAAAATAGTTAGACCTTCAACTGATTTGACTTCAAGAAATATAAACGTCCTGTTCTGATTGCAAGTAAAAAGTTCTCTATGAGCATTATTTTAAGAGCTGAAAGACCTCCTTATGTGGACATGTCTCCACCAGCCAAGTCCAGCAGCTGTAGAGACGCCAGCAAAGCTGATGATCTAATCCCAGTACTGCTTCATCCCGATCACTCCTTAAGGAACACACAGACACATCTACCCAAGCCAAGTGAAAAGCTCCACTCACTCCCAAAGTCTAGGCAGGTGCTGCTGTTGTTTGTTGGAGCCTTTGGCAGAGCAGTGTTGGATTTCAGTATTATGCGCTGCATCTGTGTCTGCTTGATAAAAGCGGTGACGTGATTCTACTGGTATGCTGAAAACCTGGCTCACAGGGCCAAAATCTTACACTGCAAGGTTTCTTTCTGAATCTGCAGTTCATAAGATAAGTTTTAAAATTCTATGAGAGAAACTGTTTGCACACAACAAAATTCCACGGTGCATTGAGTTTCCTTTTGTATTTGAATGTGTGTGTACCTGTTGCCTGCATGACTGAACTCCCTAACGTGGCTGCTTATGCTACTAAACCTGCACTTATGACAGAAATGAATAAAGGTGTGCCCTTCCTAAAGGATTACTGAGAATAGTTGACTCAGCAACATTTTCAGCACATTTTGAAATCTTTATATGACACATTGAATACTTTCTTTTTCTTATTTCTGCATTTCCCTTCAGGGCTCACCACAGCAAGTCAGTTTCTTCCATCTAACCCTATCTGCTGCATCAACTTCGGTCACGCCAACTATCTTCATGTCTTCCTTCAGTGTATCCATGAACCTCCTCTTTGGTCTTCCTCTAGTCCTCTTTCCTGGTGGTTCCAAACTCAGCGTCCTTCTTCCTATTGTACTCTCTGTCTCTCGTCTGCACATGTCCAAACCATCTCAGTCTGGCCTCTCTGACTTTATCTCCAATACCTCTAACATGTGCTGTTCCTCTGATCCTGTCCATCCTGGTCACTCCCAGAGAGATCCTCAGCATCTTCATCTCTGCTACCTCCATCTCTGTTTCCTGTCTTTTTCTCAGTGCTACTGTTTCTTGACCAAACAGCATGGCCGGCCTCACCACGGTTTTGTACACTTTCCCTTTCATTTTAGCTGAAACTCTTCTAATACTTTTTTCTACCCATTCCAGCCTGCCTGCTCACGCTTCTTCACCTCTTTTCGATACTCTCCATTGCTTTGGACTGTTGATCCTAAGTACTTAAAATCTTCCTACTTCTTTATCTCTTCTCTCTGTAACCTCACTTTTCCAATAAACTTTTATTAGTGACTATTACTTCTTTTACGCCACAATTTGAAAAACAAATTCTCTAAAAATGAGCCAATATGACTATTTTCTGGATTTTTTTCTCATTATGTCTCTTGATAGGCGTAACTGATGAAAATGACAGCCCTGTCTCATCTTTTTAAGTGGAACAATTTACACAATTGTATTGTTGGCAGACTTAAAACTTTTTTCCATGTGCAGAGCTTGTCTCGCAACAGGTGAGACAATATTTTCCCAATTTGTGTGTGGTTAAAAGAAAGATAAGAAGACAGATTCTCTGTGTATAAAGGGGAAAAAATTGGGTTAAAACACATCACATCCAGACAGAACAAACTTTGTCATCATTCAAAAGCAAAAGTTTGTAAGATTTGGCTCCCATCTGATTTTTTAATCTATTATGAAGGAAGACAGGTTTTATCCTTGTTTTCTTCCACTAGTTTTTCTTTTTTTGTCCCATTTCATTTTGGCTCAGGTCATTCATATGAAACTTGCAACAAACTATTTCCTAGCGTAACTGATTCATTTAAATTGTTTTATTTTTCGAACCGCTTATTCCTAGTGGGGTCGCTGATGATGCTGACGCCTAACCCAGCGGCTTTCAGGCGTATGGCAGGGTACACCCCGAGTAGGTCACCAGTCTACTGTGGGGCAACATACAGACAAACATCCACATACACACTCATTCCTTGGGCAACTTTGTTGGAGCCAATCAACCTAACATGCAAGTTTTTTGGAGGCTCGGAGGAAACCGGAGTAGCAAGAGAAAACCCACTCAGACCCTGGGAGCATATGCAAACTCCACACGGAAAGACCAGTGTTTCAAGCCTCGCCCCCACTCTGGGACTTAAACCCTGACCTTCTTGCTGAAATCATTTCAATTGTGAATTTGATAAAATAGTGCAACAATGATGGTGACGTCCTCCTGATCCACATTCACTCACAACTCTTAAAGAAATCAATGACACAATTTTTCATACCAAGATATCCCGGCTGATTCAAGATGAGGGGCAGGGTACACCCCGAACAGGTCGCCAGCTTGTCGCCAAGCATTGAATTATTTCTGTAAAATCATCAATCAGATTTTTAAAAATGTATGACATGTCTTTAAAAAAAACCAAGCCAGTTAAACGCACAAGAAAATTTTTACTAGCACGGTTGCCCTCAAGGGTAGAAGCGCTGACACCTTTTTCCCAGCACGTTGGTGTCACGTGAAAAACCTACAAAAAACTCCAACAACTCATCAAAGAACATAAATGACAAACAATTGGCAATTCAATCTTTCTGGATTTTATTTTTTGGAGTCTTGTTTGGAAAATTAACCACCCTAATCGAGAGAGGGTTGTTCATTTTAAACCCCAGCCGATTAGATACAAATTTACTTTCAAGATACCGAGGATAAGCATGCTAATACTTGTTTGAAGGAAATGACACCATTGGCTTGTATTTCCCACAAAACCCTGTGAGAGAAACTTGTTAAAACAAGGCAGGCCTGCATAAAATGATTAATTTCACAAGTTCTTTGTTTGTTTGTGTTTTTGTGACAGGATTTCTATTGGCAGCAATTTGATTGATTTTGCTGTGGTTATCTTTGAAAGGGTTAAACTTGAATTTTCTGTCTTCAAATTCCAAACAGTGCTCGCTCTGTTCGTAACAACTTCTAGTTTCTTAGCTTTGGGCACACCAAACAGTGGGAGTGTTTTATAAATCATCCCATGGAGACATTTTAAGAAAACTTAATCTTCAAATGCAGGCATCACTTTTTTAATGGGGTGCATGAATTATATTCTAAATAGAAGTCGACACTGTGAGATGGAGCTTAAACTTTTTTGATTGTGTGACTTTTTTTAATTATTGTTGAGGTACCTGTATCAATCATTCATTCATCTTCTTAACTGCCTATCGTTGACGAGGTTATGGGAAGTGCTAGAGCTTATCCCGACTGATATAAAGTAAGTGGCACTATACACCCCGAACAGATCTCCAGTCTGTCGCAGGACCACACACATACACTCATTCCTAGGGACAATTTTGTAGCGGCCAATTAACCTAGCATTCATGTTTTTGGAGGTTGAGAGGAAACTAGAGTACGTGAAAGAAACCCAAGCTTACAGATGGAAGAACATGCAAACTCCACACAGAAAGGCCAGTGTTCCAAGCCTCGTTCCCACTCGAGATTCGTAATCTGACCTTCTTGCGGTGAGGCCACTGTGCTAACCACTGCACCTCCCTGCAGCCATGTACAGGCAAAACGTTTTAAATAATGATCTTTTTTTTCTTTTGGCATTTCCCTTCAGGGGCCGCAGCAGCAAGTCCGTTTCTTCCATCTAACCCTATCTCCTGCATCCTCTTCAGTCCCACCAACTATCGTCATGCCTTCCTTCACTGTATCCATGAACCTCCTCTTTGGTCTTCCTCTAAACCTCTTTCCTGGTGATTCCAAACCCAGCATCCTTCATCTGATGTACTCTCTCTCTCCTCTGCACATGTCCAAATCATCTCAGTCTGACCTCTTTGACTTTATCTCCAAAACCTCTAACATGTGCTGTTCCTCTGATTCTGTCCATCCTGGTCACTGCCAAAGAGATCCTCAGCATCTCTATCTCTGCTACCTCCATCACTATTTCCTGTCTTTATCCCTGTGCCACTGTCTCTAGACCAATCAGCATGGCCGGTCTCACCACAGTTTTGTATACTTTCCCTTTCATTTCAGCTGAAACTCTTCTATCACACATCACACCTGATACTTTTCTTCACCCTCTCTAGCCTGCCCGCACATGCTTCTTCACCTCTTTTCCACACTCTTTTTCACCTATTTTAAATAATAACTAATGAGGACAAATCCACATGTCACAAAAAAGACTTAAGTGTTAGGGGTTATTCCTTGGCAAAGTAAATCATACAACTAAAAAAATTGAAATAATATGCATATGGTAGATTTAGTCATCAATTATTTGGATATCATGGCATTTAATGCAAAAATTGAGAAGAAAAGGATGTTTATTAATAAAATTCAAAATGATCACATAAATAATAGCTCATTTGAACTTTTTTATTAAACATGTGGCTACTTTTCGACAGGCTTTTAAATGCTATATTCTCTTAGATTGCTGTTTTTGACTGAATTTGTTTTGAACAAACGAAGTCCGAAGCTTGTTAAGGTCTAAAAAAAATGAAAATCTTGTCACATTCAGGTGTCTAAAAAACAAGCCGTGACAAATGGGTGCACATTGTTGGAGGATATATAACAGATAAAAGCAGTCATGTTAGAGCTCAGGGGCACGGAGCCACAGGTGTTAAACAGCTAAGCGCTTTAGCTGCTCCGGGGGAAAAGATGTTATTGAACCAGGAAGGGGTTTCAAACAGCTCCTCTCTGCAGGGCAACTCAAAGCCCAAGGGTCGCAGGTCACTGTGAGCTGCAATGAAAGCCATTTGTTTGGTTGTCATGGCTCAACAGGTGAGCCCTGGGCGAGGGACCCGACTTCTCAAAACATCTCACCCAGCAAGAAAAAAAATAGCACCGGAGGCTCAGGATCAGGAATGTCCACTGCACACACTTATTCACTCACCACACACACACACACACGTCACAACAACCCCAGCTTCTCTCTGTCCATCCAGTGCTCACATCGCTCTGTTTGCTTTGTTGCTCTGTTTGAAAAATGCTGAAGTATGGAGAAGGAAAAAAAGATGGGAAGAATAACAGTGACCACCATCAGTGCACGGCTCAGTGTTTGTTTTTATTCGCATGTCACGGGGTCAGGTCTTTCTTTCTTCTTTCTTGGCCGAGGTAGCTGCACCTGTGCTGCAAGTGCCTCTCTGCTGGCTCTGGCTGAGCTGTTTTGTAAAGTATCCAGCCATTGAGCTTAGGTCACAACAGACTAATCAACACGCTGAACGCGTTGGTGCACACATTCCTCCTTCTTTTAGTCCACTGAACAAACTGTGTGACCCGCCGGGCATTTTCTATAGAGGCACCACAGCTCGTTTATTCAGCCTTTGGGTGAAATCCACATTTTAACAATAAAGCCCAACAGCTTTCTGACCGGGAGCTTTTCTAAAGCCTGCTGGCAGATATGACCTTGGTTTGTGTGCAAGCTGTGTCCCTGGTTAAATTTCTTAAAAATATAACTACAGACCATGTTTTTAAAATTGTTTAACAACCTTTATGTGTACTGCAGGCCAGCATGCACGATGTACCAGCATTCCTGTTGTGCCTTTGAATGAGTTCTCTGGAACATCATTCGGAGTGGGTAAGGGTACACCTCCATATTCAGACAGAAGCTACAAGACTGCAAACATTTGAAGACTCAGGCTAATGCTTGACTTCATTTTGGCACTTTATGGCCACCATAGAATAATTAGAAGGGTTAAGAATTGGCCACAGGCAATTGGTACTATCTTCTTCTTTCGGCATTTCCCCTCAGGGGTCGCCACAGCAAGTCAGCTTCTTCCATCTAGCCCTAACTGCTGCATCTTCTCGGCCACGCCAACTATCTTCATTTCTTCCTTTACTGTATCCAAAAACCGCCTCTCTGGTCTTCCTCTAGTCCTCTTTCCTGGTGGTTCCAAATCCAGCATCCTTCTTCCGATGTACTCTCTCTCTCTCCTCTGCACATGTCCAAACCATCTCAGTCTGGCCTCTCTGACTTTATCTCCAAAACCTCTAACATGTGCATGTGCAATTGGTACCCATTACTGTGTGGAATTTGTTTCATCTTCTGAATCCATAATTGGGTCGTGGGTGGTCCTGGGGGATTTTTGGTACACCCTGGACAGGTTGCCAGTCTGCTGCAGAGCCACACACCCACAATCATCCCTAGAGGCAATTTTAGAGCGGCCAATTAACCCAACATATGCATATTTTAGGAGGGTGGGAAGAAACCGGAGTACCTGGGGAAAAAATGCAAACTCCACACAGAAAGGCTAGTGTTTCAAGCCTCATGCCCACTCCATGACTCAAACCCCAACCTTCTCGCTGTGAGCCCCCTCTGCTAACCAATGAAAAGGGACGTTTTAGTTGTTAGTTTCACTTTATGGTACAGTAATGTTCAGATTGTTCTTTCATGGCAGTATTATTGAGGCTGAAAAATGTCACTTCACAACTTCGTTTTCTTGGAAGCAGTGATAAGTTTCAGATCAGTTTTGGCTTCACAGATTGCGTCACGCGGTAGAAACCAAATAATAAAAGAATACAGAAGCTGACAGAGCCGGAGGCCAAAAAAAACATAGAGAAACTGAATCAAAGAGAGAATAATGGGTGGAAAAGAGAAAAAAGGAAATGGAATGAGTCTAGATGAGACCTAGATTGGCTGGAGAGGGCTGCAAGAGAAAAGCTGAGTTTGCCATTAAGCTCTGTAGTCTTTGTGACAACAAAAACTCATTTGTGGTTTTGTTCTTGGTGTTAAATAATTAGAACATCAAGTGAAGAGTGAATTCCAAAAATGGCAGATGTGCCGGTTGACACACAAGTGAAAAAAAAGTAAAAACAGTCTGCAGGAGACCTGCCTGCACATGCTTCTTCACCTCTTATCCACACTCTCCTATTCTCACATATTTAAAATCTTCCAGCATTTGTATTACTTCATTCTGGAACCTTACGCTTTCATTTGTGTCCCTCTAATTCGTACAAACTTACTCCCTCTTGCTGTGGCTGACCTGATGACAAACATCCACATTTATCTCATGCAGAAATTGTTCTTCACATTTAATTGTTCACTTTTCACGGTTGTTTTTTTTAATGTGCACAAGTTTGCAAACTTATAGTAACATCTGTCACTAACACTTTTTTTTTATCATACTGTATTAATCCATAATGGGAACATTTCTGAGCTGCATTGCACCACAGCAGGCAGCCAATGATGGCACCAGTGGTGGGAGAAACTAGGGGTTTTGTGTCTTCTCCAGGGACACCTGGGCATGTGCTCACCAGGATTCGAACCGGCAACTCTTCGGTCTAAAGATGGCTATTTTACCACTGAGCTATGAATCGGCTTCTTCTCTTCATCACCAAAATTAGGAACAAACTAATACTGTATGAGTTACTTGAAGCCAAAGCAAATTTGAAAATGTGTTATTAAACAGTAGGTAGAGTCATTGTTGCAGTTGATGTAAGGAATTCCAAGAAACTCCATTCTGTTCCGTCGTCTTCCGCTTATCTGGGATCGGGTCACGGGGGCAACAGCCTCAGACGGGAAGCCCAGGCTTCTCTCACCCCAGCTGCATCCTACATCTCACCGGGAAGAATCCTGAGTCGTTCACCAGCCAGCTGTGAGACATAGTCTCTCCAGTGGGTCCGGGGTCTGCCTTTTGGTCTCCTCCCGATGGGACGTGTCCAAAACACCTCACCAGCAAGGCGGTCAGGGGGCATCCTGACCAGATACCCGAGCCACCCCATCTGGCACCTCTCGACCTGGAGGAGGAGTGGCTCGACACTGATCTCCTGGATGGCAGAGCCACTCACCCGATCTCTGAGTGAGAGCCCAGCCACCCTGCGGAGGAAGCTCATTTTGGCCGCTTATATCCGCGATCTCATTCTTTCGGTCAGTACCCACAGCTGGTGACCACAGGTGGAGGAGTTTGAGGAGTTTAAGTATTTCGGGGTCTTGTTCATGAGTGGGGGAAGGATGGAGCAGGAGATCGACAGGCGGATCGGTGCGGCGTCAGCAATAACTAGGACGCTGCATCGGTCCGTCGTGGTAAAGAAAGAGCCGAGCCAAAAATCAAAGCTCTCGAATTACAAGTTAATGTACTTTTCCACCCTCACCTATGGTCACCAGTTATGGGTGGTGACTGAAAGAATGAGATCAAGAAACTCATTGAGGTACAAATAAAACACCCAAAAATGTTCTTAATCAAACCTAACTTTTGGGAAAATGAATAATATTAAAAGTAAGCAGGTGAAAGCAAACAGTGAATGGTATTTTCTAATCAACCATTGTTTACCTATGATTATCCAACATCGTGCTGCTTTATTAGCACACACTCACAGTTCATTAATACCAGGAAATATTGTTGATGAGATGATGATTTTATCTGTTTGCTCATCTTCGTCGCGTGTTTAACCACCTCCACATCTTCTTTATGAACTCCAAACACGTTTAGCAGACAAACAAAATCAAACCGCAAGTGTGGTTAGTGAGATCATTGTTATTAAAAACAAATTGTTAATACGTTCATTACAGCACACGAAACAACATGTAAAGTTTGTGTGCACACACACTGAGATTTATTTCAAATATATTATGGGGACAAAATTAAATTTTACATCAAGCATTTTTTAAATGTTCTTTATCGAATTTCTAATTACTGTAAAGAAACTAGAATTGATAACCGTTGGTCATTACATGTTTTACAGCACCATGCAGGCCAAGGGAAATTAATTAAAACTAATCTGAAGAATGGCCTATCGGTTATATTGAACAATCAAATATTATATTGGAAAGCATTTGTTGTGTTTGCTGATATATGGATTATAAAATAAATTGTAGGACAAGCTGGTTCAAACTCCATTTCAGAGATATTAAATTTAAATATGATGTTTAATCCTTACAAACTCATGTACATTAATTAAAAAACATGTTAAAACTTTAAACTTGGATTTTTTCTTTATATATTTACATCCGTACGTTTTGGATTTGGTTGTATCGTTTTTTTGTTTCCTGATCTTTCCCTGACTTCATTTTATTATCTTGTCCAACCTGTTGCTTTGTTTCAATTTTTTTTTTCCACCTTCACAGCACCTGCCTGCTTTCTGTTTACTCATTAATACACCATCTCTGTTTACTGATTCTAACATCTCTATAAAAGTATATTTAATTTCCACCTACCAGGTCGTGACTGTCCACTAAATTCTATCCTGTCTTTGATAGTTGTTTTGTTTTTTTTTACCTGTGCCATCTCATTTTTCTGGGGATGACTCTCGATAAATTTAGTCTGTTTTTTTTGTTGTGGTTAGCTGACATACCAGCGTAATAGAGTGGTTTAAAAAAGAAAAACTTTCTCTAACTCCCTGCACAAATGCATCCATGCATGATAGCACATCGGCCTTACTGCAAGATGGTCAGGGATTCAAGTCCCGTAATGGGGGCGAGGCTTGAAAAAGAAATTTATAATCTTAATGAGTTTCAATTGGTTTAAAAAAAGGTGAATTTAAAAATATGTGCACATATTGATTTGTGCAAAAAACATTGGCTGAAACATGATCTGCATTTCAACATGTGGATGTACATACTGTACATATTTTAACCTAGATCAGTGGTGGGCTGTCAGGGCTCTCAAGGCCCTCTCTGCAGGCATAAAACATTATCGTAATCATAGAGTCATGTTAAATGTATTTTGTCCAGGAATGTTAATTGAATCATTGCAAATGGTCTGTCTGCTTCTTTTTATGTTCATTCCAGTATTCCCACTAGTAAACACGTATTTTTCTATTTAAGTCGAATAATGTTTGTTGCAAGGTCCAATTCATCAGCCTGCCTAAAACCTTCAAAATCCATTCTGAAAGTCTTCTGTCACAAAAAAATATGTGTCGCTAAAATTTTTATTCAACAAATCAAAATTTGAAGAATTATATTTGGTGGCAGGCTTACAAAGCAGTTGCCAAGATGGATTTTTTTTCCCAAAAAAAGACAGACTTAATTTGGGATTTGGTGGTAAAAGAATGCTCAGAAATAACCGTTCCCATGTCCATTGATCTTTATTTTTTGCCAGGTTGGGAATTTTAGCCATAAAGCAAATTAAAACTTTATACATAATTTCTAAGGAATAAAATAAAAACGATACGTCATATATTGAAACTGAAACATTTAGTCATTTTTGGACATTTTTTAGCTTGTGTGGGCTTTTATGGCAGCAAGGCATGGAACCGAGGAAACAAAATGATGGAAAAGTTATTAGAAGTTATCTGGCAATAACTCCGTAACATTACTGGGCAAAATGAAGCATCCAAAGCCTCACAGGGGTCTTTTAATTGTGCAAGAAAATCCTTCCCATTTGGTGATTAATAAAACATAAATCTGGCAACAAAGACCAGAACTAAATGATACAACAGGCCTCTCCTAAAACACCAGCAACTGGGCTATTTCCTCTCCTTCCCAGAGCTTTACGGACAGTAAAAACGATTGCCTTTTGAGACGTTATCACCATCCAAATCAAAATGAGCTTATAATTTTACCAAATAAAATCTTTTATTTTTAACGTTTTGTTTGTTGGTTGTATTTTTTGGAGAAAATTACAAGTTTGAAAGTTCTGGAGATTTACATTTAGTTTCTTCTATTTAACCCTATCTCCTGCATCCTCTTAGGGTCACGCCAACTATCCTCATGTCTTCCTTCACTGTATCCATGAACCTCCTCTTTGATCTTCCTCTAGACCTCTTTCCTGGTGATTCCAAACCCAGCATCCTTCTGTCGATGTACTCTCTCACTCTCCTCTGCACAAGTCCAAACCATCTCAGTCTGGCCTCTCTGACTTTATCTCTAAAACCTTTGTCTCTATCTACAGTTTTATATATATAAAAAATTGTTCCATTCCCACTGGGCACATGCCTAACTGTCCTTGGAGCAGCCAACTAACCCCCAGTTACTTGTACCATTGGCGCCAAAATGGCTGCATGCTGTGGTGCAATGCAGCGCAGATATTTCCCCAATAGAGGAATTAATACAGTACATTTTAAAAAAAAGGAAAACAAATTTGAATTATAAAGTTTTGAATCAATTTAGAAAACTATAAAATATTTGTAATTGTTTCAGGTCTTTGAATAATTAAAAAAAAAAAAAATTTCAGTCCAACACAGCATTCATTCCAAAATCTCTGACCACCTCCAGACGTGATCCCAATAACCCCTGCAGGGGTTGATCCCTCTGCATGCAGAAACGGTTAACACATTTGACCTGAACAGGTTGCGTGCTGGGAATAAACCTTTGCTGTCCAAAAAGAACATTTGAGAAAAAACCCTCGTTGGAAAAAGTGATATCAGCCAATACTGAAGCCGAGTGAAGACATTTAAGGGGTGAAGAACTTCATACCAGCTGTGAAATGGGAAAGCGTTTAAGTTAGAGGTTATTTGTCTGCCTTTGGGACCGGGTAGCTTAGAGCCAGTGATTAAACTATAAATTCACATGAAGACCATCTGTCTGAATATCAAATTTGATCCAGAAGTGGACCTTGCTATGGGATAACAATCCAAAGATCCAATTCAGCAATCTGTGTGCGCACACTTAATACACACATGTACAGTATCTATAAGGAAGAGACTCAACTGTGAAGAATTTGGAACGTTCGGAAATCCTGGATTGATCTTAAAATTTAAAACAGGTGAGAAAATGTCTTAAAATTTCTTTAAGACTAAAACACTATTGAGAAAATTGTTGAAAAATCACTTGAAGTCATGATCATATTCATTTCTCAGGCTTATTTAAAGACAGTCAATGTTAACCAAAGTGTTTCATGTCGAATCAAATCAACTGACCAAATCCAACCCAGTTGGTCAAAACAAATGGCTGCCATTAATGAACCTGTTCTTGTGGATTTTTGTTGTTGATGTGTTTTTATATAAAAATTTATTGTAGTTTGGTTCGTTCTGTCGTCTCCCGCTTACCCGGGGCTGGATCGCTTTGGAGGACCACAGCCTCAGATGGAAAGCCCAGGCTTCTCTCACCCCTCCTGTATCCTCCAGCTCACCCAGAAGGATCCCTAGTTGTTCCCCGGCCAGCTGTGAGACATAGTCTCTCCAGCGGGTCTGGGGTCTATCTCTTGGCCTCCTCCTGTTGGGACGTGCCCGAAACACCTTACCAACAAGGTGCTCGGGAGGCATCCTGACCAGATGCCCGAACCACCCCATCTGGCTTCTCTCGATTTGGAGGAGGAGCGTCTCAACACCAAGTCAATTTATTGCAATATACAAATTTTTCAGCAGTGATATTTTCAGCCGTGATGACGTAACCGCTAGTTATCCCCAAAGAAAGAGGTACTTATCACCAAAACCATGAACTAGGATTGATTCAAATAGGGCTGAAACAACTAATCGATTTAATCGATTAATCGGTCCAATAATCGGCAGATTAATCGATTATCAAAATAATTGTTTCTTGCAGCCCTAATTTCAAACATTTCACTAAGCTGTTTCTTTAAAACGAATACCGGAAAAATATAGTAAACACTTTAGATTTTAAAAAGCTTTTAAAAAGGTTTTGCCTTCAAAATGATATTTTGGTCATGTAAAAGGAAGTTCCAGAGCAGGCAAGTTAGAAGATACCAAGACTAGTTTTCCTCTTTTATTCACTTTTGACTTTTGTTTTCAGGGTTCAGAGAGCACAACCTTCACAGCCTCGATGGGGGATTTTTTACTATATGAATGGTCAAAATTCTTGTTTCATCACTGTCCTCCAGCTGCTAATGTATATGAATAGACATCAATTTAGCTCCATAGTGGAGAACTTAACAAAGCCTGTTCTGTTAGGCAGCGGATCAGTCTAATAACAAGCGTGAAGTTATGGTCCAAAGCCGAACAAGACAGAGCATTAGATGAATTATCGGTGGGGGCTGCGAATGTTTGAAAGCTGTAAAAACAAGGCAGTACACATGAAAACATCTGGTGTGTCTGTGAGTTAGAGCGAAAAACACAGCAATTTCAGAGCAAGAAAAATACTTGGAACATCATCATCTCAATTTTCCGGCGGTCCCCGGGCTCAGCTGCACGTGTGAATGCACACACACACACACATACATGCACAAACAGATGAACTTTGCCGTCTTAATGGCCTCTGCAATACAGATAATTATGTCTAAATTCAGGTGTTTAAAGATAAATGAGCAATAGTCTGTAATGATAGCTTATTTCCCGAGGCGGCTGAGCTTTGTGAATGAACATCAGTGTTCTGGATGCACATGAAATGAAGATTTAGCCCTTGCAGCATGCAACAAATTACAATACAAAACGTTAGAATATTCTCACCTCAGGGGGAGAACAAAATCTTTCAATACAACCCGTGGAATATGAAAGATAACAGAAAGCTTGCATTTGTTTTTTTATTTACTGTTACCACAACAGTCTTCCTGGTTGTGAGTCACTGGCCTGCAAACCAGACAGCGAAGGAGTGTTTAAAAAGTACTTAATGCTTTGCAGGTTGATGGAAACCTTGCTATAGACATGCAGCCGAGTGTTACTGGGTGATTGGAAAAGCAACTGGTGACCCGAAAAGAGAAAAGTCAGGTTTAGGGAAGTAGTCTTAAAAAACATCCTGGATGCAATTTACAAATTTTTATAGCCTCCATGGGAGAGAAGAAGAAGAAATCGCCTTCTTTTCAATGTGTTCATGCGTATTTTTCCTTCATAAAACTCTCCTGGTTTATTCTCTTGCCTTCTTTTCTACTAAAACCACTTGTCATTGCCTCATGTTTTCATCGTTGACATTTTCTAGTTCATTCTTTTTTCTCTTCGGATGAGCACTAGCATGCACAGATGCAAATACACACGCCAAACAAGTCTGGGGCATGCAGGTGCGAGGGTTGTGTAAGCAACTTATTCCAGGTGCAAATGAAATGTTTCAGCTATGACTAAACACTGAAATGCACGTGCACATTCTTGCACATTATTAACCTTCAGTTTTGTTCTGATTGTCTCCAAAGCAAATCACTGAATGGCACATTTGACATTACAGGTGTCTGTTGTTTGTCATTTAATACAGAGCCCAGAAATTCCATGAAAAGGTTAAAATGATCATAAAATCTTTATTTCATGGCGGGTTTCCCACTGTTGGAAAGTACTCCTTCCACAAAAAAGAGAAGGATTGTTCCAAAAGCTGTTTCTGCTCTGAAGAATAATAACGTGTGCAAAAGTTGTTGCACTACGCGTTATTACATACTATGTGCAAGTTGACCTGCGATACGAGGTGCATGTTACAGATTGATTATCTTCTAGACAGAGATTGAAAGACAGAGCCTAACAGAGACAGACTTCATAGTCTAACGATCACCAGATGCAGAGTTTTTCATCAATCTCTGGAGTTTTTAAGGTCAGTCGGTTGAATAAGCTACAACTCTCTCCCACAATCAAACAGTAAGGTATTTTTATACATACGCAAAAGATGTAACCTCATGCATGATGTCACATGTCTTCTAAATCCAGCATTAAAAGGATCGGTGACAGAAATATGAAGCTCATTGCTAAGTCCAGAACCAATAAAACTGAATCTCCTTGCTTTATGGCAAACGTACGGGTGAGAAATAAACATTTATTTTTAGCCAAGCTCCTTAACAAGATGCAAATTTGGCCCTTTAAAGTTTCACAAGTTCAGTTTACAGAAATTTATGTTTGAACAGTCAAAGTTAGGGATCTAACGCAATCTTTGAAGGCCAAATATCCCGCAGGCTTTAGGTGACACGCTTGATTAAAATTAAATATAGCCAACACCTCGTCACGTTCTACTTTGTGGATTTTTGTTGAAACGGGAAAATATTGAAAACCTGCAGGACACTGCCCCACAAGGAGTTTTAAATTCATAGTTTACTGGTTTAAAAACAGACTTGTTAGAAGATTTAGCCAAAAGAAACAGAAACAAATGAAGTAATAGTAAGTATTAGAGATAAGTTTCCATCTGGTTACAGTAAACGTTGCTCCCTTTAAAAAGCTTTCCAGAATAATTAGGTCACTTTTACTTCATGACACATTTTAAGAGCAGCACAGTGGGTAGCTTGTGGGTTCGAGTCCTGAGGCTTACAACACTGGTCTTTCTGTGTGGAGTTTGCATGTTCTCCCCATGTATGCGTGGGTTTTCTCTGGGTACTCCAGTTCCTCCCACCCTCCAAAAACATGCATGCTAAGTTGATTGGCCACTACACAATTGCCTCTATGAATGAGTGTGTGTGCGAATGGTTCTATGTATGTCGTCCCGCGACAGACTGGTGACCTATTCGGGGTGTACCCTGCCCCTCGCCTTGAATCAGCCGAGATGGGCTCTGGCACCCCCGCAACCCTTGTAAGGGCTAGACGGTTAAAAAGGTGACTGACTGACCCATTTTAAACAAAAAGTAGTGACAGACTGGTGAACTGTCCATGGTTTACCCTGCCTTTCACACGAGATGAGCTAGACTCCGCCCCCTTTTCGGATCAAGTTTTGAATACTATGTAAGTAGAACTACAGAAGTTCTTTGCTGTAACATGGGGTACATTTTTTAATATAATTTTGCGGCTTTATTGAAACCCACTAATGACTGCTGACTTATAAAGAATCTGAAGTAACGTCAAACCGCCCCATCCAGGATGTAGAAGGAAATAATGAAGACGCTCAAGAGTTGATAAGGAGGATGGGCTAACACTGGTCACTGGTCTTAACCATAGCAACCAGCACAAGAATGGGATCCTAAGTATTTGGACAAGAGAGAAAAGTTCTGAGAAAAATCTGTAAACTGCATAACGAGGAATTTCTGGCCTCAAAAAGCATCCATATTAATTCCCTATTAATTCGGTTGGGGTTCGAATCCCGAACCACTTCTTCCCTTATTCCTCCATCCGTTATTTATATATATTATAGCTTAGATATATATTGTGTCATTTACACTCACCGGGGTGAAGCCTATCCAGATTAGTGACAGGTGGATGGAAGGGTGAACTTTGAAAGGGTCACCATTCTGTTGAGAGGACACACTGAAGGACAGACAACCACTCAAACATCCCAAGGGGCAATTTCCCAAAGACCATGTAGATGTACAGGCATGTGAGAAAATTAGGACACCCCATTAAATAATCAGCTCTTTATTAAGAAATGGTTCACATTCCAATATCCAGTCATGTTTATATGTATTTTTCAAAAAGAAAGTGATTTGATTGCAATTTAACAACAAAAATGAACATTGTTTGACGAATCCAAAAAAAGAAAAAAAATAAAGTATGTATTTTAATGGAGGAAAAAGTTAGGACACCCTACCCCCTAATAGCTAGTGTTGCCCCCTTTGGCTGATATAACTTCAACGAGACGCTTTTTGTAGCCTTTTACCAGTCTCTGACATCGATCAGGAGAAAGTTTGGCCCACTCCTCAATGCAGAATTCTTTTAGCTGTGAGATGTTTGAGGGGTGTCTTGCATGTACAGCCCGTTTCAAGTCACCCCACAGCATTTCGATGGGATTAAGATCAGGGCTTTGACTTGGCCATTCCAGGACTCTCCACTTCTTCTTTTTTAGCCAGTCCTTGGTGGATTTGCTGGTATGCTTTGGGTCATTGTCTTGTTGCAGTATCCAGTTACGCTTCAGCTTTAATTTTTTGACAGATGGTTTCACATTTTCTTCAAGCACCCTCTGATACACAGTAGAATTCATGGTAGATTCTATGATGGTGAGCTGGCCAGGTCCTGCTGCAGCAAAGCAACCCCAAACCATGACACTGCCCCCTCCATGCTTTACAATTGGTATGAGGTTCTTTTCTTGGAAGGCTGTATTTGGTTTACGCCAAACATGTCTTCTGTTCTGGTGTCCAAATAATTCAATTTTAGACTCATCTGTCCAAAGAACCTTATTCCAGAAGTCGTGGTCTTTGTCTATGTTCTCTCTTGCAAACTTCAGTCTGGCCTTGATGTTTTTTTTAGAGAGCAAAGGTTTCTTCCTTGCACACCTCCCATGCAAGTCACACTTGTGCAGTCTCTTTCTGATCGTAGAGTCATGCACTTTCACATCGACAGTAACCAGAACCTGCTGTGATTCCCTTGATGACACTTTAGGATTTTTCAGGACCTCTTTGAGCATCTTGCGTTCCGCTCTGGGGGTAAACTTGCCCGGACGGCCAGATCTTGGCATGGTGGCAGTTCTTTTAAATGTCCTCCACTTGTAAATAATTTTGCGAATGGTGGAATGGCTGATGTTAAATTCTTTTGAAATCTTTTTAAATCCTTTACCAGACTCGTAAGCGGCCACAATCTTCTTTCTGAGGGCATCAGGAAGCTCTTTAGACCTCACTATGGCGCTCACCTCAACAACTCAACTGTCAGGGCCACACCAAACTAAATCTGAGGTTTAAATAGGGCAAGGCTCCATTCAAATGCTGGGTAACGATGTACTAATCATGTGCACCTGACGTGATGCACCTTTTTGGGATTTTCAACATTTTAAGAGGGATAGTATAGGGGGTGTCCTAATTTATTCCTCACCAGAAATTGCATTATTTTTTAATTAAATTTTACAGAAAGTTTTAAAAAGACTTTTCTTATTTTTTTATTGTTTAGTTATATTACTTGGATCCCTGAGTTTAATTAAAATTGACATTAACTACCCATATGTCCAAATATATTTTAAAATGCACAGGATTTCATAAGGTGTCCTAATTTTTTCACATGCCTGTATGTTTTCAGAGGCCATGAAGAACCCTGTGTACCCAGTAAGAACATACACCATATGGGAAGCCCAGGCCTCAGCCAAGGCTGATTTGGGTACCTTCTTGCTGTGAGGCCACAGAGATTACCAATGTGTCATCTCTGTAGAAATTCTATTTCTATCCCCATTGGCCCAAATGATCTTTTATTGATAAATGAATGTACATGAGTGGTGCTTACAACAACAAGGAAGTGGCTGGTAAGCCCCGCTAGGAATGGGACATTGGTCTTAGGGTGGAGTTTGGATATTCTTTTTGTGTGTGTGATGGGGTTCTCTCTAACTGGTCACTATAAAATTGCTTGCAAGAATGAGCGTCTGCCTCAATGTGACACTACGACAGCATGGTGACTTGTTCAACTTGTACCCCACCTCTTTTCCGATGCAGCACAGTATGGGTTTCTACAGCCCTGAAACCTCAACGTTGATTGGAGCAGTTCAGGAATGAATGGATATTTTACGGGAGCAGGGTAGATTTTTTTTTTTAGCCACTTATACTGAATAGTATGCATGCATTAAGACTCGCCTCTGTCTTTTGTTGGTTTCTTACGGGTTCGTACATGCACTTTTGTTTCCACCAGTATTTCCTTAGACTAAGATTGATTGGATACTTTTATGTCAGACATACTGTTGGTATTCTACATTTGAAAAAAAAAAAAAACAGAACCATGAGGTTTTAGTGATTGACAAACTGTGAACTAAAAGTTTTTGTTTCGTCTGAACCACTTATCCCTGTGATGTCACAGAGTCAGCCTATCCTGGCCTACTTTAGGCAGTGTACACCCCGAACAGGTCGCCAGTTGGTTACAAGCCACACACACTCATTCTAAGGGGCAATTGTACAATGCAAATCAATCTAACCTGCATATTTTTAGAGGCTTTTTGGAAGCCACACATACACAAGGAGAATATAAAAGTGTTTCAAGTCTGGCCTCCACTCGAGGACTCAAACCCCTGACCTCCTTGTTGAGAGAACATGACTGTAACTCACATTAGAATTAAAAAAATTAAAAACTCACAAGTAAGTCATAAAACTGCAATTTAGTCTAACTTTTTGTACATGTCCTAAATTACTTTCTCTCAGCGCCGTCATGCCTTGCACAAGCTACCAGAGCTTTCATTATCAATTTGGGTTGTTACAGTAGTTTTTACAATCTACGTTACAACCCTCACCTATGGTCACCAGCTGTGGGTGTCAACCGAAAGAATGAGATCGTGGGTACAAGCGGCCGAAATGAGCTTCCTCTGCAGGGTGGCTGGGCTCTCACTCAGAGATTGGGTGAGGAGCTCTACCAACCGGGAGGAGACCAAGGGGCAGACCCCGGACCCGCTGGAGAGACTATGTCTCACAGCTGGCTGGGGAACGACTCGTGATCCTTCCGGGTGAGCTGGAGGATGCAGCCGTGGTGAAAGAGGCTGGGCCACCCATTTGAGGCTGTTGCCCCCGCGACCTGACCCTGGAACAAGCGGAAGATGACGGAACGGAACAATAGTTTTGATGAACGGATGCATTTATACTAGGCACAAAACAGTCATCACAAAAGATTTTGAGAGGAGTCCTGAGAAATGTAAAAAAAAAAAAATAGGATCACTTAAAGTGTCACGTGTTTTATTTTCAGCTGGCAGAAGCATCACTAATCTTTGCAATCAAAGGCATTTCCTGTGATCTAAAAAAGAAGAGGAAAGAGAAGATGAAAAACAGGTGATAGAGAAAAATCTTGCCAGAAAAAAAATCTGTTGTCATTATGACAGTCGACTGTGCAAGCACGCACGCTCATATTCACACCTGCAGAGGGGTCAGTAGCCTGCAGACAAAATGTTCATCCGCATGCCTGCATGTACAGATTCAAGCATGTTGATATGTACACACACATAACAGCCAGGATGTGTGGAGCAATACAATGTGGCAAGCGTGCAAGCGCATGGAAACCTGTACGCCAAAGAAAAGTAAACATACTGACTGATGGCTTTATAACAATATGTTCAAACCGCAAATAAATGTCAGTTTTAATCAAGCAATTTAAACAAGATAATTACATGTCTGTATACATAGGAAGCTATGTTCTCAAAGTGTCCAAGAGGAAATTTGATGTGAGCTAAGAATGGGATTTAACATTTTAAAAACCTTAATCTCACTCACTTTCAAAATCTGCCTAAAAAGTAAAATCTTGTATCTCTTTAGATTATTTTGCATCTTTTTAAAATCTGCGGAAATAGTTTGAAGAAAACAAAGATGGACGGGTATGCAGGAAGTTTTTACAAAGGAAAGGTGAATGTCTGGTCGATGTTAGACATGCGGAACTGCTGAACGACTTGTCACGCTTCTGCTCTCCAACAGTTTGAGGTACCCATCCCAAATAAGCACGTCAAATCAAACACAGCAGGCCTTAGACACAGGTGTGTGTGTGTGTGTGAACAAAAAACTGGGCTGTATCCGGCAATTTGTCATGTATAATTTACTCATAAAATAAATTTTCTCAAGCCTGAAGCACAAAATACGTTGAGCAGCAAGGTGAAAGTTGGAATGGAAAATATGCAAAGTTAAAAAGGTATTCTGGTTGAAAACTGAAAGCAATTTGTTTATATCACGCACTGAGAGATGGAATCTTAAATACAGGGGCTGCAAAATTGGTTTTAAACTCTAGTGAGTTTAAGTCTTTCTGTTGGTTTATAAGTAATTTAGACTCACCACAAAACTTCTTGTTAATTTTTTTTTTGGCTTCTTTGTTTGTCTTTGTAATTAAGACAGTTGCTATCAGCTCACAAATAATAAAGTTTTGCATGCTAGATGTTATCAGTTAAAAAAGTGTCGAAAAATCCCAACTAGCAACTCTTCCTTCAAACTGACTCGACCTGCACGGGGCAACGGTTTGACAGGTGTGTGCATTTGTGTTTATAGGTGTGTAACTCTATGCATTTTGGTTAGGAAAGGGATTTTTGTTTTTTTTAGTTCATCAGAAGAGTCCTGAAACCACAGTATTTTTTGCAGGGTTTATACTCTAAAAGAAAAAAGAGAACAGCAATGTTGCTTTTTAAAGAGGAGGTATTTAAAGTTTGTGGGGTAAAAATTCCTATCTCAAAGCCGGTTCGATTCACACTGGGCCCATGCCTAAGTGTCCCCAGAGAAGACACCCGAACCTTTCACCATTGGTGCCGTCATGGCTACCTGTAATGGTGCAATGTAGCAAAAGTAATTTTCCTATGAGGAATGAATATAGTATGATAAAATAATAAAAAAAGTGGTACATGGGGTACAATTTGTTAGCTTGGAAATGCAATACCTAACATTACCCAGCTACCCCCTGACCGCCGGACTGGTTGCATGCACAGCACATAATAAAATTTTACTACAGTGTAAAATGCATTAAATTAGCAAAGCTAGCACAACTTATTTTATTATTTTGGTGCATTTAAATAAAAATTGTGTTCCCTGTTGCTGCAAAAACAATACTTGCTTCAGATTAAATGTGGACGTGAAGAAGAACTGAAGCATGGCGAAGAGCAACTGGACATTCTAATATTGTTTGAATACTGAACAGGAAAATTTGCAAATTTTCCCAACATGAATGAACCAGTTCAGGTATTTTTTATGTGGGAGAAACATTCAAATAGGTTGAAAACCTCAAAACAGTAAATACTGCATTAAACTCGTCTAGAAATTAACTTGAATTTGCAATGATTTCCAGTGACCTTGAATTGGAAGAGATCGATTTGAGATTAGATGGATGGATTTGCTCTATAATTACCTTTTCAGGAAGGTTCAAAACCCCTTCCTGTTACCATGTGTTTTAAAATAAATTTACATGAAGTTTTCACAACTTTTGCGACAAAGAACACTCAGGAAGAGTTGAATTTTTTTGCTCCGTTCCGTCATCTTCCACTCATCCGGGGCCGGGTCACGGGGACAACAGCCTCAGAAGGGAAGCCCAGGCTTCTTTCTCCCCGGCTGCATTCTCCAGCTCACCCTGAAGGTTCCTGAGTTGTTGCCCGGACAGCTGTGAGACAGAATCTCTCCAGCGGGTCCAGGGTCTGCCTATTTGTCTCCTCCCGGTGGGATGTGCCCAAAACACTTCACCAGCGAAGCGCTCGGGCACCCCATCTGGTTCCTCTCGACCTGAAGGAGGAGCGGCTCGACACCAAGCTCCTCCCAGATGGCAGAGCTCCTCACCCCATCTCTGAGTGAGAGCCCAGCCACCCTGCGAGGGAAGCTCATTTCGGCCGCTTGTATCAGCAATCTCATTCTTTCGGTCACCACCCACAGCTGGTGACCGAAGGTGAGGGTACGAATGTAGATCGGCTTGTAAATCGAGAGCTTTGCTTTTCGGCTCAGCTCTTTCTTTACCACGACGAGCCGATGCAGCATCTTAGTTATTGCTGACGCCGCACCGGTCCGATCCACCTGTCGATCTCCCGCTCCATCCTTCCCCCACTCGTGAACAAGACCCTTTTGAATTTATGAATATTATTTTCCTTCTTTCTCACTTTTTAGAGTAACATATTCATGGGTTACGTATTGATTTGATTTGACAATGCTCTCTACTGTACACACTCTCCAATAGTTTCTATCCTGCACCTTTTTTTATGTGTATTGTGTATCATGTTTTGTTTTAAAAATGTAGTTTCTTTTCACACGAGGCGAGCAAGAAACAGAATCTTGGTCCAATTGTGTGTGAACTGACGATGAAAACGTTTTTGCATCCTTTTCTTTTTCTTTCTAGATAACTGCTTGCATGCTTCAAAATGCTCCACAGAAGTAATAGCCTGTGAGCGTGAGACTGTCCTGCAACTTTGTGAAGGTACTGGATGTACATCAGAAAGGCCAAACATCTGTTGGGCAGGTTAAAGAGCACCTTTAAGATCCATCCAAAGTCTTTTGTTGCTGTTTGCATAATTCACTGCTAACAGATGCAGAAAAATACGCTTTCCCAATGTCGTCATCTTCTGTCCTTGCTTCATTCCCCAAAACCAATGAGAACTCATTTGGAACATTTTTTTTTCCAGAAAGAATTTTTCAAAAATTTCTTCATTCTCTTAAGAGTGATTTTTACACACTTCTAAACACAAGCCACATTCTCCAACCGCCGGTCGGGACACCCAGCCAGTCACAAACACACACACACGTTTTCACACAATGTACACAGCCTTCAGCCCTGCTCTGTGGGTTTTAAGTGAGCATAACATGGCAACCATTATCCTATTAGCAGCAGCAGAGGCCTGGGGGCAGGCAGAGGTGGGCTGGGTTGAAGTAAAAAAAAAGAAAAAGAAGGAACTGGAGGTCCAGCTAACGGAAGCAGGAAGGAGCAGATGCTGATGAGAGAGGTTGAATGTGTGTTGGTAAGTGATAACCAAGTAAAGGTGTCAGTGTAGAAGTGGATATCTGATTAACTGACATAAAAAAAGATAAGAATAATCTTAATAATCTTAATTTTTAAGAAATGTGGACTCTGTGGGAGGTGTTTTGGAGGGGAGGGGGAGGGCTTTAATGCAGGGTATCCTGAATAACCCCCGTCACCCTCTACATGATCTTATCATGACCCAGAAGACGAGCCGAAGTAACAGGTTCCTCCCACTGCGCTGCAGACAGTGAGAGGCAGTAACGAAGGTAATAAAACAATACAAGAAGATTATAAATGGACTTAATATGAGCTTTCATTCCAGTTTGACGGATCATCCCTCCATCGTGCATTTGAAAGCACCTCTCTGGTATCTAAATTCTTTCTGAGCTTTTGAAGGCTCTGCCAAACTTGATCTGACATCTGCACGGTCCAATTTCTTACTCAGTCTTCCCTTTGAACTTCCAAAATAATGGACTTCTCCAACCGTTTCATTATAACATGCTAATTTCCCTCCTGATTGATTAATCCGAGGTGTTTTTCCTCTCTGGCCCTCACACAGCAGGGGAACTAGGATGGACTCCTGTAAACTCAATGCGTCCTCTGCTCCCAATTACCCCCACCTCCTTCTTACCTTCTTGTTTTTCTCCTTCCTTTCCTAACTTCCATCCCTCACCCTCTCTCAGAGTATTCAGCTACAAGCTTCTTTTATAAAGCTTTCTATTGAAGTCAGGGGAAAAAGGCTCAGCAGCAGCAGCTGGCCACTCTTTTCTCCGGGGCAGGTATAGAGGGGCTGGGAGTTCTCTGCATGAGTGAGCCCCACTCCTCCAGCTCCATTCAGCTCTCCCTTTGCCTCCGCTATTCACCAAGGCTCTACTTTGTCAGGAGCAAGGGAGTGCAGGAAGAAAAAGGGAGGGATCAGGCTTTTCTCTTTGTTCTTCACATTGCTATACAGGCATTCCTAAAGCCCCGGCTAATGAGTTGGCCACAGCGTTGAGAGCGGAGAGAGACGTTTTAAGAAAAGGGAAAAAATGATTTATATGGGTTCATTCTTTGCTGATGGAATGTCAGTCTTGTGTTCATTAACCAACTGGGTGGGTTTTTTTTTTTTTACTTTGTGAGTACCTGCTTTAGAATATTTAATAGAGGAGCTCAGCAATTAAAGTCATGGTTTTACACACTCATTTATTTGGTTCAGAGAAAAAAATCAATGCTTCTTTCAAAGTTTTACTTCTTTTCCGGTAAACACACATCAGTTAAAGCGCCCTCTAATTGCCATTTCTCCACAAGTAATCATACACTTAAGATAACGTAATGATGTTGAATGAATTGCTCGTAAACACACACAATACGGACCAAGCAGGAGTTGGTGTGG
This sequence comes from Neostethus bicornis, assembly GCA_902685375.1. Classification (NCBI taxonomy): domain Eukaryota; kingdom Metazoa; phylum Chordata; class Actinopteri; order Atheriniformes; family Phallostethidae; genus Neostethus; species Neostethus bicornis. The sequence goes on along the minus strand of LR738557.1, from coordinate 16,619,038 downwards.
TATCCAGTTACCACAAATAAATTCAATTTTCCACCTCTGGCCCGCAGTTCCATTTGAGTTCCTAATTGAATTTAGAAGGGCGGACCACTTTGATTTAGCCCCTCAATGGACTTCGCAACTCTAAGGCTTTGTGTAACCAACCATGAAATGTGACAGGTCAAACATGGACCTACTGACTTTCGTTTTATTGCTTTGAATGAAAGTCATTTTTAGAATATGGGAGCTAAAAGCGGGTTGTGCGATATGGAACAAGGTGCAAGCTGCTGGGATCAAGAAGGTCATCAGGTTCTCTGTGATTCTAACTGTGATTAATTTATACCATTCAAGGACAAAAAGCTGGGTTTGAACCTCTTCATGACCTCAAGAGTCAAAATGAACCAAAGAAAAAAGGAAAGAAAGAGTTTTTTAAACAGCAAATGGATTGAAGTTATTAAAGAGAGCAAGAAAATGTGCTGGCAGACAAAAAGTTGTTTGGCTGCTTTAACCTTGCAACACAGAAACGGTAAAACAAGCACATTCCTCTTCTTGGACATAACAAAAACTGTTCCAGGCCATCGCTTCTATTATGTGATATTCTATTGACAAGGTCTATTAAAAACAACAGCCGCCGAATACACAAGAGTCACCTTTCCCCGACTTGCCTGTCAAAAAAGCAGCAAAGCAACCAGCCATGACTTTAACTTTGTCTCAGCAGGGTGAGGATGTCAGCCATGTAGACACAAGCAAACACCCGTTGAAAAGATGTGGAAACTAACTGCCCTGCATTCAACAATGCATACCTTCATTGCAGCTGACACTGGGGCTTGAAGCATAGGCAAAACAGACAAGGCGAGCTCCTGTAACCCCACCTACCTCGTGATGGAACAGGTTAGGGAAGTGGCGAGGTTTATCTCATAATGCTTACCGTTTGGATGACAAGCCACGTGTCTTTCCTACTGACAGGAATTTGGCAGAGCAAAGCCTGACTCACTCCATTTACTGGACAAACACTGATGAGAACTGTAAACGTTAGCACTCTTTCAATCTAGACAGAAATTTAAGCAGAAGAATGGGCCAAGCTGTCGTGTTTAGGCACCTGCAATTACTCTGAACCCACACAGCAGCAAAACAGTTCTCTCCAAATTCTCTTTCCATTCCCCACCATCTTGTCAGATTTATTTATGTCTGAATTCTGCACAAAAAAAAAGAAAAAATGTCTTTTTCAAAACTTAATGACAAATGCATGTAAAAAAAAGAATTCTACCAATGATCCATGGACAACAAACGCACTGTATTTCTTTAGTGGTGCTTGCAATGAATTATGGCACTCCATCAGGATTTCATTTATGTTTACTGGCCAAAAATATTAGAACTTAAAAGAGGTATTATCCACCATCCAGCAAACAGGCATGCATCATGTCTGAACGATCTTTGCAGCAGACAGTCCAACTGGTTTATTGCAAATGAAAACTGGCATCAACCAGAGAAACACAAGTCCTGACAAATACTGTTAGAAATATTTATAAGTGGAAGAATTTTTTATTATTATTGCTGGCATAGGTTTTAGAATAAAATAAAGGCAATTAGTCACCTGATCATTGTGAACTGAGAAGCTGAAATATAGCTTAAAATGTTTCCCCGTCAGGCAAATGGTAGAGTGCACCCGGCATGGCTTGCCAGTCTGTTACAGGATCGCATGGAAACAGAAAAAAAAAACTTCTAACCAAACAGAAAAAATGGCGTATGTTTGGTAGGTGTGAGGAACCCGGACAGAACACATGCGTAGGCCTAAAAAACACAAGCCAGTGTCTCAAGTCTGCCAAATCTTCTGAAGCCACGCTGTAGCAAGAAATTTGAAACAAAAAAATAAATTCTCAACTAATACGTAATCAAAGATTACCATGTAAAACGAGCCTCTACAAAGAAGAGCTATATCATGAGGTGCGTGTCTGCCACACAAAATAGTTGGCATCCCACTCTTCAAGCCTATCAATAGGCATGTGATCCATGTGGACGAGGAGAGACTCCAGCCAGGTTGGCACAGAACATTGGGTCCACATCTGGCCTACACTTGGGATGGTGAAATTGAGCCAAAAATGGCCCTGATTAAAGTCTTTCCTACTTGACAGACAAAATAGAATAGAAATGGCTTTAAAATTGGAAACAACAAAATCGAAAATGAAAACACTAGTCCTTCACTGTTGTCTGGTTACATGACTTGCTCAAAATCCCATTTTCACTCATGTCCTTCTCCTTGTAGGCCACGTTTCACGCATCATAGCAGACACCACGGTATCGATAGAAGTGCCCAAACAGTTTCTGCTTCCCATTAGCAAGGCAGTTCCACAGTCCTACAACACCCGTTAGCCATTCAGTCGCTGCATGATGAGTTGGCCTGGCTTCACGCCTCTCCATTTTATAGTTGAAGAATAGCTGCAACAGATGGTTTGTTATCTTTGAAGATTCCGGTAAGATGAGCGTGATGAATCGCTCCAGGCGTTAAACACACCACCGCCACCATGATATTATCCTTCCAGACATGAAAAAAAAGCTAAATCTGAACAATATGTAGTTGACTCATCATGGACAAGTAATAGAAGCTACTGCTACTTTTCTTGGGGCAGGTCTGGAATCTTTATACAATCTCACATAGACACATAAACACCAATAATAATGGTGTTTAAAACATGCACAAAGAGAGAAACACATGAGCTCGGGTCATCTGGAGAAGTCATTATCCTCTTTACAATGTCTCCTCATGACAGGCACATCTAGTCTTCACACAGGTCTCATCTTTACTCAGCAAAATATATCGAAAAGTGGGGATAGCTGTCCAAAAAATACAATTTTTTTTCCCCCAATTGATAAGTCACATTTTAAAATTTTAGCAAGTTTAATTTAAGCATTTATCTTTTCTGTAGCCAGGCATGAAAAGACTTCCAAGCAAAAAAAAACTTGAACCATATGAAAGCAAAGAAATTGAAAGATTTTGTATCTGCATTGCTTTTTTTTGCAATAATTATAACCTTAAGTTCTGGCCTTGGAAGATGACCGTCCTCTTTAAATGTCCTTCTTGTTAAAGTTATTTGAGTGTCAAGTCATCCGGACCAGGTCATCCATCAAATAAATCACATTAAAAGACATGTCAACAATCTTCTCAAAATAGACCCCCAAAGTACCTATGTCCACATTCCCTGTCTTTTAAAAGGAGCCCAAAATGTAGGTTGAGCATGCTTTGGATGACTGTGAGGTAGAGCTCCTCCAACATGTGTCAAAGATCTGGGCTTAAAAACAAAGATGGCCGAAAATACCCAGATGGGGGTGAGGGGCTATAAGTAAAAATATAAAGGGAATTTAGAGAGGTGCAGATAAAATAAAACTAAATAGATTATTAGTGACTTTAGAATGCATTTTTTTTGTTTTGCTCTTACCACAAAATTTAACTATCCTTCTTAACTTTGTTTTCTGTCATCGTCTTTTAACAAGGTCTCATTTCTCAGATATTTTTCTCACCTCCACAAGCTGGAGGCTTCACCTCTAGGCTTCTTACTCACACATACATGATGCAATGTGAAACTTTTGCCTATTCACTGGAAAGTTAACAAGAAACCGTGTCGCTAAAGCGCCTGCAGTGGTGCAGGTGTGAATTTCTGTGTCCTCACTCTGATTGTGATTAATGGCAATGCAATCCGGGCGTTCTTCCAACATGAAACGATCACAATAGTCTGACAAAAATCAATCAGAACAATCTGTCAGTGCTAAAGGAAAAAAAATGAAGAGAAAAAGTGTTCATGGGGCCAGCAGGCTGACAGCTTCTCTGATTTATCACAGATGTGCATTTCTGAGACAGCGGGCAAACTTCATCTCAACATTTGGGAAAAATTTTGCGGCTATTAAAGAGCAATGAAATGCTGAGGAGATCCATCTGGATTCACACTACAAACACACAAGTACAGACTCGATTATAATTATTAGAAATGTTTATTCAATTGAAAGTAATGTTAAAAAACATGACATTCATAAAGACATGATTTAAGAAAGTGTTGTTTCTGATACTGATTTATGTGAGTTTATTAATCTATAAAGTTAACTATTAAAAAGTTATGAGTTGCAAAAATCTTTTGTCTGTACATTTATTCTGTCATTTGCATGGTTTATGCTGTTGCACATTGAACACAAATTGTGCAGCTAGATATGAGTTTTGCATCAGAAACTCTTGCCTCATACACCAGAATTAAATTTTTATCCTAAAAAAATAAACACCTGCTTGGTGTGCTTTTATTTTTTTTTAGAATATTTGAGTATAAAAACTGTATTTTAATCATGGTTGAAAATCATTTTAAACTACAGGATAGTTATTACAGACAGTGTTTTCACTGGCTCAACGTTCAGACATTTAAAATATCTGATAGAAAATGTATGCATTTTTACATGTTTGAATTTCAAGGTTTTTTTTTTTTACTTAGGAGTAACAGTTCAGAGCAATGGAGAGTGTGGAAAAGAGGTGAAGAAGCATGTGCAGGCAGGCTGGAAGGGGTGGAGAAAAGTATCAGGTGTGATGTGTAACAGAAGGGTTTCAGCTAAAATGAAAGGGAAAGTGTACAAAACCGTGGTGAGATCGGCCATGGTGTCTGGTCTACAAAAAGTAGCACTGAGAAAAAGACAGTATATAGAGATGGTGGTAGCAGAGATGAAGATGCTGAGGATCTCTCTGGGAGTGACCAGGATGGACAGCACATGTTAGAGGTTTTGGAGATAAAGTCAGAGAGACCAGACTGAGATGGTTTGGACATGTGCAGAGGAGAGAGAAAGTATATCTGAAGAAGGATGCTGGATTTGGAACCACCAGAAAAGAGGCCTAGAGGAAGGCCAAAGAGGAGGTTCATGGATACAGTGAAGGAAGACATAAAGATAGTTGGCGTGACCGAAGAAGATGCAGCAGATAGGGTTAGATGGAAGAAACTGACTTGCTGTGGCGTCCCCTGAAGGGAAATGCCGAAAGAAGAAGAAGAATCTTGATGTCAAAATGGAATTGTTAGCATAGTGTTTCAAATTAATTTGATTTAGAAAAACATGTTCTGTTTATCTGACAATACGGGCAGAGAAATATCCTCGGTAGTTTTTTTTTAAATTAGTGTTTCTTTAATTTTGTGGAAACAGTCTGACCTCACAGCATTGGATTTCATCACTCCATGGTGGGTGGGTTCTTTCTTCTGCTTTAACCAATTGCTGCTTTCTGGTTATTAGCAGACGTGACCAGTGCAATATATTTTAAATTGCAAATTGTGTAGTCTAGGAAGCAGAGCTTTAAAACAAACTTTTCCCGTTAACAGCAGATGTTCAACTGCATCTTTCCCCTGAACAAAACACTGGCTTTGTTCTGACTTTAAATTCCCAATCTTGGGAATTGTTGCTAACACGGACTGCATAGCATGGTTGACCTCCAAGCTTGGCTACCAAAGTACAAACATGGCCTGGACAGATGCCTATGTTTTATGTCACAGCGTAACCTCTGTTCGCTGATTGACTGGACGTTTTCCAATCGCTGCAATCATAATCTATTGCTTGCAATTCCTGATTAGTAGCCGGAATAAAATTAAATTGAGCAGAAAAAGTAAGGGGCACCAGCCTGTCTCAGAATAAGAGGAATTGATCAGGAAATGCTTAATACGAGTACACATTTCTGTTTAGTATTTTTTCTCCAGCTCTTTTTTTTTTATGTGTAAATTTTTATGTCAGATTTTCTCTTCACAGTGTCATCTTCATTTGATGATTTGGCTGTATTTTTATTGGTTGCTGCAATCGTAAGCAATTCTCAAAGAGTTACCGAAGTACTAGGTAGCACTATCCTTCTGGCATGGGACAAGAGGACTCGATAGGAAACTCTTCATAGATTGACTATTGACTGTGAACTGTAGGGCTGGTTGATTTAGCCTAACAATACTATCTCAGATTTTTTTTTTTTACATTAAACCTAATTTCCAAATTTTTTACTCACATCAAAACTAATAAAAGATGTTTATTTATTTATTTTTTTTTTAAAAAAGCTTAAAGATGTTATTCTTTTTAACTTTAGGGCACGTTAGGGTAAACATGCACAAGCACTTGCAGGCGAGTTAAATCATCAGTAACACCACTACAAGAAAAACATAGTTTCCACCTGGTAATGACACAATGAAACTACTAATAAAACAAACAAAAAATAATGATAACCACAAACATTCTCCTATTAGACAGCAAATCCAGACACAGTGAATTTAATGTGGACTGCCCAACTGTATTAACATACTATTATATTTATGTAATAGTATTCTGTGTATCTAATTTGTAATAGTATCTATGTTCCCACCCTCACCTATGATCACCAGCTGTGGATGGTGACCGAAAGAATGCGATCGCGGATACAAGAAATGAGCTTCCTCCGTAGGGTGGCTGGGCTCTCACTCAGAGATCGGGTAAGGAGTTCTGCCATCTGGGAGGAGCTTGGTGTCGAGCCGCTCCTCCTCCAGGTCGAGAGGAGCCAGATGGAGTGGTTTGGGCATCTGGTCAAATGCCCCCCGAGCGCCTCACTGGTGAGGTGTTTCAAAGACGTCCCACCGGGAGGAGACCAAGGGGCAGAACCCGGACTTGCTGGAGAGACTATGCCTCGCAGTTGGCTGGGGAACGACTCGGGATCCTTCCAGGTGAGCTGGAGGATGCAGCCGGGGTGAGAGAAGCCTGGGCTTCCCGTCTGAGGCTGTTGCCCCCGCGTCCCGGCCCCGGATGAGCGGAAGATGACGGAACAAAACGCAAAGTATTCTGCCGTCACGGTCTGGTATTCTGCAGTTAACAGACATACAGATTATTACAGAGTGTAGTTTTTCTTCAAGTTTAGCGGTATTCTGAAATGTAGCCTCAGTGCGCTAGCTTAACATTAACGAACAATTTACAGACAAAACAGCACAACAACAACTCCATTACAGTAACATACATACATACATATATGTATATATATACGTATTTATTAGTGTGTAACGTGCAAAATTCTCTACCTAGAAAAAAACTCAAAGTTTGGGTGCCCATTAAACGAGGGCTGGGTGACAAGAAGGAAACGGTATTAAATATTCAAGTGCGTCATTTCCTTTCTCAACCTCGCCCGCACTTTTTTATTTAATTTCGGTATTGTGTTCATAGTTTACATTGTCAATAAAGTATTTCTTTATCACGACCGCACGTGTTCAACTACTATGCCACTTATAATGCTTAATCTGAAGACGAGAAAAAGTGGGGGAAAAAAATCATAACTATTTCTATAGTAGAAAAAGTTTTAAAAAAGTCTTCTGCACAGTTTAATTCTTGATTGAGACGTTTCGACTTCCATCCGGAAATCATTTTCAATCTGAAATTAGTTGAAAATGATTGAAAATAATTTCCGGATGGAAGTCGAAACATCTCGATCAAGAATTAAACTGTCCAGAAGACTTTTTTAAAACTTTTTCTACTATAGATCACTCCTGGATGAATGAGGGACTACACGGACTTATAACTATTTCTAATTGAAAAAAAAAAAGGGTGCGCGTTATACACGTGTGCGACTTATAGGCGAAAGAAAATATATATTTATTAATATAGATGGCATCAAAACTATAAATTTAATACACGTTGACATATTTACTTAACAAAAAAGTATGAAACAACTGAAAATACGTCTTCTAATCTAGCTTCTTAAAGTAGCCTCTTTTGGCTTTTGTTACTATTATTACTTTTATTACTTACGTACACAGTTCAGGCATTTTTTTTCGTCATTTATAAACAACTACAATCCTTTCATATTTATATCAATCAGTTTTAAGTCTTTATATTGTTAGTAATGCTATTATTACGGGTTGTTATAACGTGATTACAGCGCATGATGCGTGTGTGATTGTGTCTTTAAGAAGTAGTGAGAGTGAGGGGCGCTTTCACACCGCAGGGTGGGAAACATGGGCGGTTCTGATGATTGACGGACACTCAAAGCCGGTGGTGCGGGGACACACCGTTTCTACCAATCCCCTCACACACTCCGATCCCCTCATCCAGTCAGAGGGAGCTATGGGAGGATCTGTGATATGTGTTTCCAACGTGGGAGCGGAGAGCCGATCATCCAGAGAAAACTAAGTAACAGAGGATCGGAGAAAAGTCCACGATCTGTAGAAGGCGGGAGGAGGATTGGGTTTTGATTTTAATGGGATGTTGGAGATTGTGTGAGGACAGACTTCACCTGATGTTTGCTGGATTTCTACAAGAGTTGGATGGACCTCTATAGTCTATGTGTGTGTGTCTATGAGTGTGTGTAAAGTGCTCCGCAAGCGCAGACATAGATCAACGTTGGAGTTTTAAAAACAATCTACCTGCTGTTTTTTTTTAACTTATTAACCAACGATTCAACTTCTTACGAACAGAAGTGAAAGTTGTTCACTTTTTCACACTGAGTGTGTTCTTTAACACACTTTAACCTTTTTTATTTTTAATTTTTTTTAAAAAGTTGAAGCTCTAAAAAGCAGCGATATTTCTGATTGCCTTGTTTTTCCTCCCTTTTATGGAAACACTGTTGGAACTTGACGCTCCAAATGAACTTTTTATGATATTTTTTTCGGGGAAAAAAAGTTGGATTTAGTTCCAAAATGAAGTCAAATGAACTATAGGACGTGTTTGCTGTGAGAAAAGTTCATTTTGTGTTCCAGAAGGAGATTTGAATGCGTTTCAGAAAGCTCGCACCTTCCTAAAGCTTGATTAATATTCCACACGGAGAAGACGCTATTAAAACTGGATACAAAATGGCGGCGTCCCTGGGACGTGTGTGTGGAAGTGTGTGTGGATCTTTTTATTATTTCATTTTGTCGATTGGACTGTTGAACAGTTGTGGATTTTGCTTGGACACACCATGTGTTCTGAACTGTACCTGCAGTGGAGATTCAGTGGATTGCAGCCATCAGGATCTGACTGAGACACCTCTAAAACTTCCAGTCCACACTGTGTCCCTGTGAGTTAAACACACTAACAAATCACTTTTAAAAACTTCTAGCTGAGTTTTATCACTTTTAAATCCTCTTAATAGATTCAAATTAGCATAAAAAATCACTTTCATTTGAATAAACTTCTTGTTACTCCATAAAAAGTATATAAAGACAAATTTAACCACTAAACACCATCCTTTAGACTCCATCTTTTTTATAAGATCATCACTTCAGTTTATCAATTTTGTCAAAGAAATTGAGAAAATATAGAATTCAAACATCTTTAATTTACTTATTCATTCATTTTCTAAACTGTCCATCCCTAACATCCCAACTCATTCAAGGCGAGAGACAGCGTACACCCAGAACAGGTCGCCAATCTGTTGCGGGGCCACACACACATTCATTCCTAAGGGCAATTTTCAAAGCGGCCAATCAACCTAACATGCATGATGTTGGAGGGTGAGAGGAAACCAGAAAACCCGGGGAAAACATGCAAACTTTACACAGAAAGGCCAGTGTTCCAAGCCTCGTCCCCAACTGGGACTCGAACCCCGACCTTCTTGCCGTGGTCATGCCACCTTTTAGTTTATTTAGTATAGATTTAATTTAGTTTTCCTCATTATTTTTTATGTAAGTTGCTAATAAAAAGTTGCCGTTTTCGTTTATTTTTCTGAAGTAAAAGCTCTGGATGAACAAATAAATACGAGATTTACTCGTCATTCGGTTTGACTTGTTGGAACTTGATGTCTACTCATGTCACTTCTTGTGACTTGTATCTTCATTGTGAATTAATGTCCTGCAGAAGCTGTGGACTTTCTGACAAGTTGTAGGTTGTCATCGTCCCCACTCCAAGTCAATTTTTAGCTCTTTTATAGCTTCTGAGTTATGCAGAGCAACGCATGAACACAGCTAAGCAAAGATGTTTTTATGTATCTAGTGATAGAAGGAGCAAACTGATGCTTTGGCGTGAGTAAACTAACATGTCATGACAAATGAAGCTCTGCATTATTCAGTCAGACTAATGACAGGTAACATCTACATTCTCCTTTCTGTGTTGGACACCATAGTCCGCTAATTTGATGTGAGTTTGTTTCCCAGCCTGACAACAGTAGGTCGCCTGTCTGTCAGCTCGTTTAGGAAATGAGGCAATTTGGGACATTTTTATTTAACGTCCTCCAGTTTAGGAAAAGTTAAGCACTTATCAGAGTGAATGACAAACTTCACTCCTGGACAACACCGCTTTCTATGCTTCCAATCAGTGATTTGGCTCCCGAGCTGCTGTGGTAATCCTTAATGAGAAAATAAGCGTCTTGTAAGAGCGTTTGTTTGGGTGTGTTGCTGGGAACTTTAGAGGTTAAAACTAAAAATCCAAAACCCTGCTCTGGCTCCTTGGTCCCTGTATGAAGCAGTTTATCTTTCCATGAGAAGTCAGGAATGCAACTTTTCAGAGAACTTCTAGAAACATGAATAACAGCATTTGTGGTTGGTTGCCTTGTTCCCCCCCGAAGTGCTACTTTGCTGAGATCAAGTGCACATGCAATTTATTGTGCACACACAAGTTGAGGTGCACCTCCTGTACGTAGTGGACACGGGGTGCACAGCATATTGTTGAATGAACGTTTTAGTCTGTGACAGCTGCTCTCAAACTTTTTTTAAGTTTGTGTGAAGATGGTATCTCGCCCAAAGCTTATCGGTCAGGATTTAAGCACCCGCTATCGTGTTGTTTTCAAAGGGAATGGCTTTATGGCTTTGAGTTATCTTTAAAACACCTATGGTTGCAAATTTCCCAAGATAGCCGCATATTGTTGGCAAGTAACTCAAAGAGAAGCAGTCTTATTCCTCTGACACTTGTAAATAAGCCAGATTGTTTTGTGATTATTGTAAATCCAAAGACACAAGACAAGTAGGGGCTCCGTTTGTCCTAGATTCGTTTTTTTTTTCACCGCTTCGGTGTCAAATTTCTTAAAGGTATTTGGATTTTGAGCTTTTTGGTATGTACAGATGTCTGGAGGACTGCAGTATTGTTTTACACATTGTGAGTCTTTTAAACAAGCAGTCATGGTTCAGTGGAACAATAATAGTTTAAGGCTGTTTGTGGCCTGGATTATGTGTTATTGTGCAAAGTTCTCAGCTTTAAACAAGCAGGTTTCATCTACCTCCACCTTCAAACATCTGAGCCAAGTAAAACCCAAGTGGAATCAATCGTCTTCATGCTTACCTCGGGGAGGAAACAGCACCACACAGCCCACTTTAGAAAGGACACGGGATTCTAACCAGTCTTATCTAGATGTTTGGATTACAGGAAAAACTTCTGAAACACCTGTTGCATCTGCGTGTTAGATGAGTACCGACAGTGGGAATTATTAAACCAGAAAGTCCTGAAGTGATCACATAAATTCTACAATCTGCTTCTGTGTCTAAAAAGTTCAAGTCGTCCGAGCCGAGAGAATAAATCCAGCCATAAATAAAGATTTCCCACCCCAATGTGTGGGAGAAGAGTGATTGCGCTGTCATGTAGAGATGTTGCAATTATCTCTGCACAGCCTCTTGAATTAGAGATATATGTAACACTTATATTGAATGTTTGGCTGGCGGAGTTTTGGGGGCGTTTTTTTCTTTCTTAGGCAGGTGGTAACGGTAGAAATTCAAAATGTAAAACTGTAGTTATTTATGAAGGCATGCTGGCTGCTGGATTGAAGCTGCTTGACTGAAAGCAAGTTCTGGGAACTTTGACAGAAACGACACTGTGAAGCTATTTTTGTGAGTTTTAACCAGTTGGACGTTATAAATAGTCGTCCATGTGGGATTTGGCTCTTCCTTCTGCTTGAAGAACTTGAAATGAGACTTGTTTGCGTGTATTGTTTAAGATATCCCGTTGCCCTGGTGAAGGATTACAATTTAGCTGAGCGTTTCAGGTTTTGACACAATTTAAAATGCTCTGTGTAACTTATTCATCCAGAGAAGATCGGTGGCCAAAGGGCAAGTTTCGGCCTGCAGATCATCCATCAGTGGCAGTCTGAAGTTCTCTGAGGCACAAACAAGACCACAGAGAAAAAAAAAAAAACTCCTAATGCTTTCCAGTTGTCAAAATAATCATCCTTCACAAGCCCGATTTTAAGTCCCTGATTGGTCCTGAGTGAGAAAGGGGCCTTGATGACGACCCAAGGAAACAAAGATGTTAACACATTCATTAGAAGGCGACAAAGACGTCTTATTCACTTTTAATAAAGTAAAACAATGTTGCCGTTTAAAGCTGTATTCTGAGTTATAAGCATCTTGCGAACTTGGAACCTGAAAAAAACGATGATGTGTTCCTTTAATAATCCATTACGTCTCACGTGTTTCCCTGTTTTTTTCATGATAAATGAATAGCCTGACAACATGTAGAGCGAGTTAGCTATCACAGTCGTCTACTCCATCTCAGGAGTGGTGTTTTATCTTATTTGCAGCCATACTAATGTGTATAAAAAGCATTTCCAGCCACAGTCCTGCTGGCGTAATGGGATTCTGCTCGCAAATAAAGGCAAGAGCATTCCTAATTTTGGCTGTGATTACTATGTTGGATAGAGATGAAGCAGATACTGTCTGTCTGCTAGCCGCTGTCTTTGTTTTGTAGGAGTTTATAATAGCTTTATTTTTTTGTTCAGTGAAAGTCTACAAATTGTAATGGTTTTTTTTTTTTGGTATTTTCACCTGCGTAATATTTAGTCATCTGATCGTGTTCAGCCTTTTTTATGTGTTCTGGCCACGGTGCTTAGTGCTCAGCTACAGCCCAAACCTCCAGCTAGACTCATAAACCACAGAGTTAAAGCCTTATTGGTAAACACCATCCCTAAGAGTTAATTTTGGCTTCTGCCCTCAGGAAATGGGTTTGTGTCGGTGGTTTTTCAGCAAGCGCGGGGGGGCTCAGCCGGCTGGTTGTGGACAAACCAACAGGACATATGACTTCTCTTCACCTAGGTTGCAGGGGGACTGTTTGGAAGTGTTTTGTTAGTGTAACAGTCTGCTGCTGCCTTCAGCCTCGGGGGCCAGTAGTTGGTAAAAGTTATGACAGTGGTCAAAAACCTCAACCACTGTCAAACATGTTGTAACACACTCAGAGAAAATGAAACATTCCCAGCTTGGCTCGCTTTATGCTTGGCAGACACAATACCTTTTTATTTTTAGGGCCGTGTTTTATTTTTTCTATTAACAAGAATGCAAATGAATTCGACACACGTGGGGCTTTCGAACCAGGTTGCTGCCAGGCTGTTTCTTTTCTTTTTTTTTTGCTGGTGGTGAAAATGACAGATGGTCTGATTCATGTTTGTACACTAAGCTTGAGAAATGTGTCATCTCTAGAAACACATGAGCGTCAGTGGAGATATGCAGCAACAGCAGCCCGCCTCGGCAAGGCTGAGCCCCTTGTGGTTTACAGGGCATTTCTTCTCTCCACAGCCTTGTAATTTTGTGGTTTAGGGAGTGATTATACCAAGTTTGTTTATTGTCATAGTTTTGCTAGTCTCGTGACTTTTGTACCCTCTGGCTGATGCGTTAAAGCCCCAACTTGTAGGTTTGGAGGGGTTTATAATCACTTGCACTGAATGTTATCTGCCACTCTTTGCTTATTCTGTCCTTATCTGGCTGTTTCTATAAACCACTTGGGGTTTTCAGACCTTTTATTAGTCCAGATATGGAAAATAATCCACTTTTAATAAGTCGAGATTAGTTACATAAGAGGTTTTTTGCTTATAAATAAAGAAGAAAGGGCTCAAATTGAGCCGCTGCGTTCATACTTGTAGATAATGTCAGACAGTGAGATGAAGATATGGAATGAGCTCATGGCTGCGCTCCGGCTTCAGTGACAATCAAACAGCTGCTGCTGCAAGTCATCCTGCAGGAATTCCGTCAGCAGAATAGATGGCACTTTTGTGAAGACATATCAGGGTGCCAAGTTTTTTTTTTCTTTCTTCCAATCACTCCCTCCCTTTCTCGCCTGAAGTCAGTGTCTACAAAGTGAGTTTGATCAATGAATCATCTATGAACTCTCCACATCTGGTAAGCGTTTGGAAATCTGGGGGAGATAAAAAAGCGTGACTTGGACGGAGAGCTAGAGGTACTGCGCAAGCGAAACAGCTTCTGCCTAGAAAACACGCAGACCTTAAAAGCATCAGAAGAGACTTGGATCAAACACCTTTCTTTTTCTCTTGGACCCCTTATGGCCCCCTCAGGCTTTCAGCACTTTTCTGATGGCGTAGGAGAAGTTAAACTCCAGTGTCTAGACAAGTTCACATTAAATTAATATCACCAGTAATTGTTGCTCTAGAAGTAAACAAAACTTTTTTTTCCTTCACTGAGAAGTGGAGAGTGTAAGGTCATCTATTTTGTAGCCGTTCAACAATAGCTCCTCTACACAGCCATGGCCTGTGTGTGTTATTTTTATCCGATTAATTGGACACTCCTTTCCCCCCGCTCATAATGTGTGGTTCAAACCGTAACAAATTACATTGTCATCACAGCAAAGACCAGTGTTTAATCCAGGGGCATGATCACATGTGCATGTGGGCTAAGTTTGCATAAACACGCATGTGGTGTAGACAGCGTGAGTGTGATTGTTCCTCTCCAGTGTCCAGGCTGACAGTGCTGAGCCCCGGCCGTCAAGTTCGCGTAGGGCCCCAGGCGAAGTGCACGCTTTCCCAGCACCAAAGCAGTTTGTTTGGAAAGCCCTTCTCCAGCTCCAAATCAGGCATCGAGACGCCGCACGTGGCCCCAAGATGTGCTGCGCCTTCACAAACGTCTCTAGCCCGCCTGATTTCAAAGGCTCCAGCTATTCTTTGTTGCATGCGGGGAGGAAAGGGGGGTGGAAGGAATCTGGTTCACAAATGGTAAAACATACCAACCCCACCAGGAGTGCACCGCTCAGATCTTAGATGCAAGTTCTCTTCAAGATTCTACATTCACAACTTTTCCCTCTCTTAGATTCTTGCGAATCAGATTTATCATAATTACAGCAAATCTTGTCTACCGGCTTATGCTTTTAACCTTGTCTAAGCTGATAAGGACTTTCCTCCCTGTAAGACTTGGGTGGAAATTGGTGGCCTGGAGCTAGTGTCAGCTTTGTGTACACTCTCACTGCAGTTGCCGGGCCATAAACTGGCCTTTAATGATAGGTATAGTGGTGCGTATTTGTGTGTCTGACTCTCAGACGCGCGGGTTATTCTTTGACCAGGTTTTACGACGCTTTGAAACGGACCACGTTAAAGAGCTTTTGTCTTGCACCCGGATTGAAGAAGCCTCATCAGCGACAACACTTCGCACTTCCAACGAGCAAAGTTCACACTCCGTTTATCTGCTGTGGAAACGGCAAAGATAATGATGATGTATTGCTGTATGTTTAAAGCCGAGCTCCCACACACACATTATTCGCTGACTTACAAGCATAATGTCATATACTATGATATCACTCCTTGTACTCCCAGTTTTCCTGAACTCCCACAGCTCCCATATCGCAGCTAGTTTTTTAAAAGCCTTTTAATGAGTTTTATATGTCACATCATCTACGAGAGGATGGTTCGCTTCAAGCCGAACCTTAGTTTTCTGTTTTGTAAAAATACAAAAAGGAAAAGTTTTATGTGTTTAAGAGGTACTTCCTCCAAAATGACCCAGTTTTTGTGATTGAGCTAAGGCAGCAGAGTGAGGTTGGAAGAAAAGATAGCAAAACAACCTCTTTATCTTAAATAATCCTCCCCTTCTCTCCTTCTGCCCTCTTGTTTCATGTCTAGTTTCTGCTGACAGAAAGCAGGTTATTGCGACCTTTTACCAACGGCCAGTTTTTTCTAAAATATTGCAACTCGTTACTTTTTGTACAAAACAAGTATAAGCAAATTCTAACTTTACCAGATGTCTTTTTTTGTTAGTGAAGCATACAGCTTTTGGCCCACGCTAACTGTCAAACAATCTCACTTTTTACCAACATTTTGTACGACACGTTAGAGCGAAAAAGTTCAGAGTGTAATTATTCCAACGTGTTTGCAACATTCTGCCAGCCATGCATGTCTCCTAACTTCTGCAACTTTTCAATTTCTGTGACCCAACTTAAAAATGATTATGGAAGGACAAACTCACTCCAACATGTCACAGAAAATTTTGTGTTGCAAACTTGTTTCTCCTCGTGTTCACGTCTCCATCCCTCCACCTTAAGCGACCATTCTGATTGCGTCACAGTAAATTTTTCAGGAAAACATTATCTCCATGCCCCCCTTTTTAGAGTGAAAGTGGGGGAGGGAGCTGAAGGAAAAGCAGTCTTATCACCATCTCCTCCAACAGTAGGTGTTAAAACACCGTGGAACTTATCTGATATGTAAGAGAATAAATCTGTCTGAATGGGCTGGAGAGAAAAACTCTGTTGTATAAACAACGTTCAACGTATTCAAACCGCTTTTAAATTCTGACTTCAAATCATTTTTAAAAAATAGATAAAAAAATATTCATTTTGTTTTTAACTTGAAATGACAGGCTTCTTTCAAAATACGATAAGTCAATATTAAGCAGTATTGTTGGGAAAAAAAATCTTTTTACAAAAAGTCACATGTCTAAAGTTATTTGTATTCTTCCAATTTTAAAAAAAAAAAACTTGGGGAGTTCTGCCATTCGGGAGGAGGTCGGTGTGAGGGTGAGGTCGAGAGAAGCCAGATGGGGTGGTTCGGACAGCTGGTACCGGGAGGAGACCAAAAGGAGGATCCCGGACCCTTTGGAGAGACTATGTCTCACAGCTGGCTGGGGAACAACTCGGGATTCTTCCGGGTGAGCTGGAGGATGCAATTGGGGTGAGAGAAGCTTAGGCTTCCGGTCTGAGGCTGTTGCCCCCATGACCCGGGCCCGGTAAGCGGAAGACGACGGAATGAACGGAACTTTTGAGAGGTCGGCACAGTGGTTAGCACAGTGGCCACACAGCAAGAAGGTTAGGATTTGAGTCCTGTGTAGGACGAGGCTTGAAACACCAGCCTCTCTATGTGGAGTTTGCATGTTCTCCCTGTGTATGCACGGGTTTTCTCCAGGCACTCCAGTTTCCTCTCACCCGCCAAAAACATGCATGTTAGGTTAATTGGCCACTATGAAATCGCCCCTAAGAGTGAATGTGTTTGGATGATTGTGTGTGTGTGGCCCCGCGACAGACTGGCGACCTATTCACAGTGTACCCTGCCTCTCTCTGAAATCAACCGGGATAGGCATTAGGAATAAGTGGTTCAGAAGACGAAAATTTTGAGGGCTGTTGTAAAAAACAAATGCTTTTTATAGTTGCACGTCCTTCTGTTTTTGTCCAATTTATTTTTAGAGGAGCTCCTCCTCTTCAACTACATGCCTCTTCAGTTCAAAAATAGAAGTTGACAAATGTATATTTTTACATAAAATGATATCTTTAACCTTTTCTTATGTTTTAAAGAACTTTGAGTCCAAAAATGTTATTTTCAGGAATTAAAAGTAAGCTACATCAAATTTTGTCAGAGAATAATTTTGGGTTTGACCGTAGCGGGTGAAGAGTGCATGTCCTCACAAGACAGTCGTGTTTGTTGGTGAAATTTTCACACCAATACGTCAACTTTAGCTCTCAAACATAACTTTTTTTTGCAAGCTTAGTCTAGATTTTGTGCCCTCTCTGTTTAAGCGTTTAGGTTCATACACACACAAGTGTGTGTTTGTTAGTGTGTAGTGGATCTCCTGCTGTGTTTTGATGAGGACAAACATATTTTTCTGTAATCCTACACTGACTAATAAAATTTTAAATCAGTTTTGTTCCAAAAGTGGGTTAATAAAAGTGTCTGATTTGTATTCCAGGCTTGTATGACAGGCTTGATTTCCCAAATTTATCACCCCTTTGCTGTTTTCGATATTTGCTTGCTTACTTTTTTGAGCATACTTGTAGAATTAAAGGACCAACGGGATAATTGCATTGTGCGTTTTATTATTACTTGTTAATCGCCTCCCATTGCAGGGGACAAATCTCGTAATTTGGCCCAGAAATGGAGGTTCCACACTATGTGATGGTCATGACATGAATATTTCGGCACTCCTTCTAGACAGACCTGAGCCTGCAGGGCAGACACATGCCCTGCTATTATCTCGTCACACACACACTTTGAGAAAAAGAATTGGAGCAGGAGACTGTCATTATCTGCAATTGAACACACACAAAACAAGAAAGGGAAATCTGTTTAGTCAGACAGTGATTGATATGAATAGTTTTTGTTTGGTTTTGTTTTTTAAAGCATGTTGCTGCTCAGAATGGGTCTGAATGTGAAACCAGAAAAGTATGGTCTAATTCTGGTGTATTTACAGCAATGTCAGTTAATGTGCAAAGCCCATAATAAATTAACCAACAAATTAATTCAATTCCATTCTATTTCTAGAGAGTCCCGTGGAGTCCCAACACAATGGGCTTCGTAAATTGAACAAAATACAAAAAAACCACAATACATTCTAAAGCGAACCAAACAAACTTGGCACGTTCACCAAACAAACTTGGCACGTTCCTGACTTTTTTTTCTCCCTCCTCTGTGAGAAAAAAAAAAAACAACTGAGGGGAAAAATAAGAAACCTCATGGAGGTCCACATGAAGGAGGGATCCCCACCTCTAAGACAAACAGTCAGTTAGCCACTTCAAAATCTCTAAAGCTCCCCATTTCTTTCCCATTTTGTCATCTTTTAAAGCAACACTATGACAGAAGAGTCTGAGGAATGTGTTGCACCAGGTAGAAGTGCCCCCCTCCCTCCACTCCCTTAGTCTCTGGGAACAGGCAGCCATCCCTCGGCAGGCTTGTGAAACATTCTTCTGCCATCTCTCACGTCTGGAGTGAGGGATGGAGGGGCCGGCAACTCAGAGCTGTGGGCTCTCTTTGTCTCGCCCAGCCGAAACTCCACCACACAAACACAAACACCACTCTCTGTGCAGCCTCCTCTCTGCCAACAGGCAAGCTGCATGCCAGCCGGGCAGGAGGCGTGTATGTATGTGTGTGTATGTCAGACAGGAGCTACACTTGTTTATATATGAAAGAGATGAGAATCCCAATCTGAAAGGAAGATGTGTGTAGAACATGGCCTCCACCTTTCTGACAGCAGTGTCTCTATATCAGCAGACTAATCGCTATGTAAGAGGCTGCTGTACCAGTCAAGTGCCGGCTATTAACTACCGTTAGCCCAAAGTGCAAATTGACTGGTGCAGATGAATGGCCTGCGGGGTTTGTTTGGAGAGAGAAGCACTTTGCATCGATAGTATTGATCCCAGCCCTCCTTGAAGGCTGACCGGGTTTATGTAGCGCAGTGATTTCAGACTCATTCATACCTGGATGAATGACTCTGTTTGTTATTGGGGAAATGTAGTGTAATTGATGCTATTGATCAGACTCTCTGTTAAACTGCTAATAAAATACAACAGACAATAGACGTGGTTAGGAAAACAACCACAGCTGATTGTTTTTTTTTGTTTTTTTTACTGATCATGGTTTTGTGTTTTATTTTCCAGAAACCTTGGCCACAACAAGCTGACATCCATTAGCGCCGAAGCCTTTTCCAACCTTCCCAACCTGAGAGAACTGTGAGTAGCTGCTAAAAAAACTCTGGCACAATTTAAAATTTGCTCAAATGCGCGGTGGTAGAGCGGATCCGTGGACCGGTACTGACATCACCCACGTCTGCCTCTCCACTTCCTAGCAGCATCCTCAGATGTTTTGCCTTGAACTGAGGCCAATTGAGAATTAAGTGGTGGTTTTCTATATTAAGCCTTCCCCTCCACCACCCGATACCGCGGCCAGCTCTGGCCTTGTAAATTTTTTATACGGTGAGGAGAGGGCTCGGCTTTGTGTCACTCACCGACATGCACACACACATGCACGAGCTAACCGTAAAAACTCACTCTGGTGACATCTTTGGCAGGTTAGCCAAGCAGTCACACGCTCCCGGACATCTGTTTTACTCCCATGTTATTTTAATTTATTTACTTATTTAAAGGTTGACCGGCTTCTACAATTAGCATGACCACATCTATCTTTCTGTCTAAATGAAAACGAATGTCATCTCAATATGTATCCAATTCAGTTTAATCTTTTAGAATTGAATAATAATAATGATAATGCATTGAACTTATATAGCGCTTTTCTAGACACTCAAAGACGCTTTACATTTATATAGATATGCATTATTCACTCACTCCATACAATCATTCACACACACAACATTCATTCCTGATGATGGGAGCTACCATGCAAGGCGCAGACCACTATCATCAGAAGCAACTGGGGGTTCGGTGTCTTATTCAAGGACACCTCGGCATGGACTCTGGGCGGGGGATCGAACCTGCGACCTTCCGGTTACGGAGCGGTCACCCTACCCACCGAGACATCCTTCTTACTTAATCTCAATGTTTTAATCTCAATGTTTTAACAGTCAGAAGGACCATTAAATTCACTGATACTTGACATTGAGTTTAAAGGGCCCATCTCATGCAAAATCGACTTTCCAGAGTTTTCTACCTTGTAAAGTGATGTCCGGGTCTTGTATATGTCACCAAAGGGGTTTCTAGATTGATTTTGCCCGTTTTTCACAAATTGCTGTGGATTTCTGGTACGCTCAGACAAAACAACCAATGAGCAGATGTCTAAAGTATGACGCGGCAGTCTAAAGTATGACGCATTTGACGTAGCCAGGACGGACTTCGCACACGCCCCCCCTCTGCAGCAAACCCTCCCTCCTCACCCGCCTCCACTCCGGCCTTACGCCCTCACAAACTTGCTTTCAACGTCCGATATACAGGCTGGTTCGCTGCTCTGCGTCTTTTTTATTTTCTTGCTTGAAACACGCTTTTTGTAGCTACACACGGGTTTACGCCTGCCTTCCCCCTCCTGCTCAGAGATGGGCGGAGGAATAGCGGCTCCGTGAGAGCAGAGGGTGGAGCTTGTACTTTCTCAGGACGGGCGGGGGATGACCAATACCCGGCCTTTCATAGTTTCGGGTCTGTGACTGTGCTCCACCAAATCAATATATTTTCATTACTATCGTGTAATGCATGTTGCAAACCCCACATTTTGCGTGTGTATGTGCATAGAATACAATGTGAAAAAAGTTATTTTGCATGAGATGGGTCCTTTAATTTCAATATTAGATTCATATTAGCTCCCCTGATAGAGATTGTGTTTTTTGGACAAGTTTTTTGGAGATTCATTTATATTCCCACTAAATAATCAACAAAAAGCTAGATTTCTGTACAAATAAAAAGGCCAATAACTCCCCATGTGTCTGACCTGCTGTATGTCTCTTTCAGACGTTTGGATCACAATGAGCTGACATCGATACCAAATCTGGGACCTGCTGCTTCCAGGATAGCGTCCCTGTACCTGTAAGTACCATTACACATGCATTTGACTCTGTTTACTTATTAAGATACTCATATAAAACCTGCTGATTGATGTTTTCGTGTTTTATCAAATTAAAGTTTTAAAGTGGAGTTTAAAAAGACTGAATTGCAGAAGAGTTCTTTTATTTTTTTAATTCTCCTTTTGAGCGGTGTTGGCATCGGTATGGAGCTCTGTCTTAAGCGATTAGCAAACCACTGAGTAACACACTGGCCTTATTAGCTGACTATGTGGTCCTGTGAGCAGTGAATGGCGCAGATTGTTTGGAGTGTCAGTTTGTGTGTAGTTTCAACTTCGTTTCTCCCCGTTGGAAAACAGGGCCTGTGGGGACCGCTTGCGCTGGCATCCCACTGGAGATTTACTGCCGTATTTGGGAAGGGCGTGTGTGCACTTGTGTATGTCTCAAATGTTCGTTCAGCCGCCTGTTTTTTTTTTTTTCTCAAATGAAGAGAACCTGTTATGAATGCAAAATATTTAAAGGGGAGTTTTGTACAAAATCAACTTTTTGGAGGTTTCGACATAAAGCGCCCCTGAAGGAGTTTCCTATTTAATTCATGCATGTTTGAGAAACTTGCAAACTCTCTCACGCAGTATTCAGATACTATTCAAACACCTGTTCTTGGCTATGGATTTTGTTCTCCGCTACGCATACATGCTAACATAAGCAGGAAGTGTTTGAGTGCAGGTGCTCTGCTCATGCTTGGTCCCAATCAGGAAGTACCATTTTATGGTCTTGATCCGCTTTACACTGCATTTGAAGTCTTAAACAAAACTTTTCTTTTAAAAGTGAGAAGTTTAATCTTACTTTGGATTATGTTATTGGAAAGTTAATGTACTTCACACAATAATGAGCTCTAATGAATTCAAATCTGTCCCAAATGGTAACAGTGTATCTGCGTGAGTCTGATCTCATTATGTTTTTAACCCTTCCTAAATCTTAAGTATTATCACAGGCACACAAAAACAAGCCGGAGCAAAATAAGCTGAAGATTAAGATCAAACCGATAAGAGTGTAATCTTGTAATGTCGTGTGTGCCGAGTGAACTTTTCTGCCATTGTTTTTTCTCCCTTTCGTGTGACCAGGGAACATTCCCACGTCTCAGTCAACCTGAAAGAAAAAAGTTAAACCCTGCGAGCTAGCCTTTAGCTTAACTCTATTTTCTTTCACACCTCGCTTGCATGCCGGCAGACTGCTGGGTTGTAAAATAGGACAGCTGCTGCCTCATGTCATGTTTGGCTATCTTCATAGCATTTTTAGGATGAGCTTTGTGGGAGTCACACACACACAGCAGCTCCTCCCTGTGTGTCATCTTCCTGCTTTTTCTAGAATTTATCATGATCCACATATGTGATCAGATTATTTCTGTAAGCTGTTGACTATAAGGCCAGGAGACTAATGCGTTCAAAATTTCTAATTAATATGTGTTATTTTTGTCTGAATATGCATTTCTTCATGTTTCTGATCTGAAACAACTTCACCTTTACATGAACAAACTGTGGAAAATAGCCGACCCTCCAAATGATCGGGGTCTTTTTTTGGCCTGACGTGAAGCCTGTTGCTGGGTCGGTGGGGGTGATGGGAGTGGAGGGAGGGTCAGATTTTTACAAAGCCACACAGCCGAAGCACTCGCAGCTGCAGCTGTCAGTCACATGGCTTACAGTAAAAATGGCTAACGCTGAGCACGGATGGGAAAGCTGCGAGGGAGAGAGGGATAAGGCTTGTGGATAGTGTCAGATTGGAGTGACATCACCATTTGTTGAAAGAGGCGTGAGTAAGGAGGAGTTGTAGAAGAGGCGGTTAGAGAGGGAAGAAGGAGAAAAGAAGAGGAAGTAGAAGTTAAGGGTTAATACTGAGAGTAAATCCAGTCTGCTCTGTTTCAGTTGCCAGCCAGTAAGGTATGGAGGCCCTATGCCATTGGTTGGATGATGGTCTGGAATGCTGTCTGACAGCAAGTCTGTGTGAGACGGTGGCAAACACGCACACAGAACCAGCCACCTATCAGTACACTTGCCAAAAAGACTGGTTTCATACGGGTGTGACTGTCTGACTGCTTCTAAGTCCTAAAGCAGATCAGTTTTGCATTTATACACATACTCCATGTTAGAAACACAGAAAAGTGGAGCTCTGGTTACAGCAAAACTAAAACATTTAAATCTACTATTATAGTCTATTTAAACCAAAACACCAATTGTTACTTTAGTAAATTATAAAAGTAAATTATGTATGTTTAAAATGTCCAATGTGGGAATGTGATGGACTATTTGTTTATGAGTAAATGTGTGTGGAATTTAAGTTTTGGTGGGAGGAAGTGACTATAAAATAGCATGTTAGGTCTTTCCGCAACAGACATCTAATCCATTGTGTTATGTAAAACCAATCTGTTCGAGGTCAAAATTAGCATCCATGCTACAACCTTTGACTTTGTGTTGCTCACTGTTCCTGTATAAATACATACATACCACTCCAAACCACTAGAGGCAGTATAGGAGCAACTATTTGTGAATTCTGGGAGAGCAAACAAGATCAGCGTCTTTTTTTTCTGGTTTCTTTTGTTTTGTCCTCTGATTCGCTTATGCCTAATAGAGTTGTGGTGAGCCTATTCCAGCTGATTTCAGGCGAGAGGCAAGGGTACACTCCAAACAGGTCACTAGTCTGTTGCAGGGCCATACACACAGGCACACACACATTCCTAGGTCCAGTCAACTAGCTAGTGGCCAATCAACCTAACATGCATGTCTTTGGAGGAAGGGAGGAAACTGGAGAACCCGGAGAAAACCCACACATACACAGGGAGAACATGCAAACTCCACACAGAAAGGACAGTGTTCTAAGCCTTGCCCCCTCTCCAGGACTCGAATCCCAATCTTCTAGGTTTGTATTTTCAACTAATAGAAATTCTTACCCAGAACCAGAAAGTTAGAGTGATCAACAGGCTATGGGCCAACGTTTTTAGCTCACTGTACAAAAACGATTGCCTGAAGTTCTCAACATCCCATAGAATTCAGAGTTTATTCATTTATATTTTCGGTGCAGAGCTATTTATAAGCACAAGTTCAACCAGTGAAGTTTGATTTAAGTATTTTTGTAAAAAAAGTAATCTAAAGACACATTTCAAGTTCTTTTGATGCATTTGTAAATTCAATTTTTGCATTGTAGGATTTACTCATAGGAGGAGAATATCAATATCTTTTTAACTCTAAGTTAAAAACAACATTAAGTATTTTTATTCAATATAGATTATATCTGAGCTAAAGAGTTGATCGGAAAAAAAATTAATAATTTAGCAGCTGTAGAAATCTTCTGAGAAGCTGATGATGGAGCATTCAAAGACCATATGCCAGGCTCCCACATTCCCACATGCATTTGGCAAGTCCACTGAAGCCCCGCGGACTCCCAGAATGCCCCAGCAGGATGGCAGAAAAAAAAGCAAAGTAACAAAAAGTTTAAAAAACAAAAGTGTCAAAATGATATCGTAGTAGTACAAACTTTCCCATTGTGCTCACTGGCTGTCCAGCCGACATCAAAGAGCCCCGTTAAAAAAGCTCATATGGCCCATTGGATGATCCGAGTTTGAATGAATTCTCTTTTTGTCCTGGCCGATAGCTTCACAGGCCAAACAAGCGAACTAAGAAGATGACAGTAAAAACATTAGAATGAGCTTCCTCTCTCATGGACTTTACATACATCAAAAGAAGTGTCAAAGTGAGACAGGCTCATGATGATGGTCAACGGGGCGTTGTAATGAGATTTGGAATTAAGTGGAATCAAGGCGAATAAGAGCCTTTCACATCAAAGAGAACAAGAGGGAACCGAGCTCCTCTTCACCACAAATGTCACCGGGCCTGTAATAATCAGTTCTTCTAAACGCTGTGATTGTACGTGCAGACTTGAAAGCCAGTGAGCAGCGAGGCTTTATCTGTCTCTAACACGCAGCTGGGATCAGACTCTTGAGAAGGAAAAAAAAAACTTGGACAGGGCAACCTCTCCCACCACTTTGAGACGGAGCTGTTTTTCCCAGCAGAGGTCACCAGCTGTTGACCCTACCTCACCCCTTAATTTCCTCCCACCCTCTCTTCTCCGTTTCTTCTCTCGCTCTCTTTTTCTCGCTCACTGTAGCCACTGTCTGTTGCTACGTCCCGTGTGTGCCGTCGGTATTTGTATTGTGTGTGTGTGTGTGTGTGTGTGTTTGCGCATGTGTGCTCATCCCTAACCATTTCTGCCACTGTTTATTCAGGTGGGCCACTGTGGTGTGACCCCCCTCCTCCATTGGGACACTAGTAAATATGTGTGTGTTTCATCTGCTGGTTTAAAGCTAGAAAGGAAGTTGGGGCCGACCTTGTTTTCATGAGTTAAACTGGTTCAACACCTGCTATTTCTATCAAACACACACACACAAACCCTTCAAGAAGTCGAAAGTAAAGAATTTTCTTAACATTTAATAACTTTTTATTATTTCTTGAATACTTCATATGGGAACACGGTTTAGCTTTTGCAGCCTCGCTGTTATGCAGATTTTTTAATGCAATTTTGAAGCTTTACTTTTTAAACCGCATTGCTTTCTGCATCCCATTTGGCGCGTCGTGTTCTGCATGGTGATTGGCTAAACATCCAGTAGAGCAATCTCAATCAGTTTCTAACCATCAGAGGAATTAGGAAATAACTACGCGGAAATTTTTGAGTCACTAATAATTATTTCTCATGTGCACTTCCTAGATCATTGTGAAATGTAATTTATTAATTATTAAAATTTGTTATTATAATTTTACAGGTATTTGTTTCTCAAAAGTGTTAGACAGGAATCTCCACAGACAATGATGTTTGCGGATGACATTGTGATCTGTAGTGAGAGGAGGGAAGAGGTGGAGGAAAAGCTGGAGAGGTGGAGGTTTGCACTACAAAGAAGAGGATTGAAGATTAGTCAGAGTAAAACAGGGTACATGTCTGTGAATGAGAGGGATCAAAATGAAAAAGTGAGGTTACAGGGAGAAGAGATAAAGAAGGTGGAAGATTTTAAGTACTTAGGATCAACAGTCCAGAGCAATGGAAAGTGTGGAAAAGAGGTGAAGAATCGTGTGCAGGCAGGCTGGAACGGGTGGAGAAAAGTATCAGGCGTGATGTGTGACAGAAGAGTTTCAGCTAAAATGAAAGGGAAAGTATACAAAACCGTGGTGAGACCGGCCATGCTGTTTGATCTAGAGACAGTGGCACTGAGGAAAACACAAGAAACAGAGATGGAGGTAGCAGAGATGAAGATGCTGAGGATGTCTCTGGGAGTGACCAGGATGGACAGGATTAGAAATGAATACATCAGGGGAACAGCACATGTTAGAGGTTTTGGAGATAAAGTCAGACGGCTAGACTGAGATGGTTTGGACATGTGCAGAGGAGAGAGAGAGAGTACTTCTGCAGAAGGATGCTGGGTTTGGAACCACCTGGAAAGGGTCCTAGAGTTAGACCAAAGTGGATGTTCATGGATACAGTGAAGGAAGACATGAAGACAGTTGGTGTGACCGAAGAAGATGCAGCAGATAGGGTTAGATGGAAGAAACTGACTTGCTGTGGCGACCCTTGAAGGGAAATGCCAAAAGGAGAAGAAAAAGTTTCTCAAAAGTGTAAATGTTTGCAGCTGAAAATGGGTTTTGATATTTTGTTTTATTAAAAAAACTACTTTTTCTGTAGGCTCCGATATTTCCGCAATCCCATTGGGGAAAAGTAGTTCAGAAGACAAAACGAAATGCATATTTTATTGCTCTTCTGCAGTAAAAAGACTGTTAAAGTTTTGTAAAGTTAAAAATATATTTTCAGGTTTTCTCCTCTTATCATATAACAGGTATGTCCTTTGACGCTTTTGTAAGTAAAGTACTTTTTTAAGCTCTGTGTCGTTATTTTTATTCTCCAATTTATTTTCGGACATTGTCTTGCAGATGAAAGCGATACTAAATGAAATTCCCATCCCCAGTTAGCGCCCAGTCATGTGTCACATGTGTCACCCAGCAAAAGGCTTTCATGTGGACTCATATGACACACTCTCTCTGGTACAGGCACTAGCAAACTGTTGGTGTAGTGAGAGAGATGGCTGTCAAACAAAGTTACACACAATCCTTTTCATCCGCTCATGACTGGGATTGTATTCCTCTTATGTATCCTGGTTATTCTCTTTATTCTTAATAACTAACCGACAAATTATTTTCAAAAAAAGGTCTTGAAATGGTCTCAAAATCCCTGAAAGGGGAAGAAATTTATTCAGAAAGTTGCCATTTCTTTTTTTAGTTTTTGAGTCCAATTGGCCATCGAAATCCTGACAAATCGAAGCCAAGACAGAACTTTTATTCATTTGGAAACTCCCCGAAGCTCAGCTTGGAAAAGGTTCATAAGACTTGTCTGTGCTCTGGCACATCAGTAGGCCACCCTAATTCCTTGGTAGCTGCATCTTTTCAGTGTCATTTTTTTTC
This sequence comes from Neostethus bicornis, assembly GCA_902685375.1. Classification (NCBI taxonomy): domain Eukaryota; kingdom Metazoa; phylum Chordata; class Actinopteri; order Atheriniformes; family Phallostethidae; genus Neostethus; species Neostethus bicornis. The sequence goes on along the minus strand of LR738557.1, from coordinate 16,591,245 downwards.
ACCATCAATTCATTGCATGACACACTGAAGTACTTGAAAATCTCTCACTAAGTGGTCCTGGTTGATCTCTGGGGGCCCATCTATTAAAAGGATTCCCTGACTGTCACTTTGCCCTTGGATTTGTTTAAAGATGTTCAGCTTCTGTTTGGAAGCTCTTGAACGACAGCTTTTGTTGTGGATGGAGGCCACCTTGTTCTGTGTACTCTGCTCTTTATGCCTGAGTGGTCTTAGAGAACCAAGAAGGGTGTGAGTGTCCTACTGCTTTGAAAAGTTTGAATCGTCTACAATTTGTGTGTGAGGTCTTTCGCTGACAGTGTCTAATGAAGGGGTGGGCAAACTATGCCCCACATGAGACCCATTGAGGCTTTGCATCTGGCCCACCAAACTTGGAAAAAAAAATCAGTGCTGGCCAGTAGATGTCCCATTACAAAAAAGTAGTATTGAAAGCAGAATCTTAATAGGAGGCCAGACTGAGATGGTTTGGACATGTGCAGAGGAGAGATTGAGTACATCGGCAGAAGGATGCTGGATTTGGAACCACCAGGAAAGAGGCCTAGAGGAAGACCAAAGAGGAGGTTCATGGATACAGTGAAATTACAATAAAATTCTCTGGCCCTTTGGTCACATTTTAAGAGCCATTGTGGGGCACAAGCTGAAAAGTTTGCTGAACCTGTTCTTATATCTTTATTCTATGTGTTCTTTATCCAGGCATCATAATAAAATCCGTAGTATTGATGAGAGGAGGATCAGAGATCTGGTGTCTGTAGAAACTCTGGATCTCAGCAATAACGACATAACCGAGCTACAAGCGAACTGCTTTCCAGCTGGCCTTCAAATCCGAGACCTGTAAGTAACGAGTTCAGTTTAAAGATGTGAAGCCAGAGTTCAGGTTTTGAATGAAATCCTTCATTTGTTCAGGTACTTGAGTAACAACAAAATCAACGTGTTGGAACCCAGAGCGCTGGACCATCTGGGTTCAACCCTGCAGGTCCTGAGACTGAGCCGTAACCGCATCAGCCAGATCCCAGTCCGAGCTTTCCAGCTACCCAAGCTCACCCAGCTGTGAGTATCACTTTGTGTTTCTACATGTCGGAACAGTTTACCATGCAATAAAACATTTTAGACAGCAGGTTTAATTTGAAAACGAATGCGTTTCCTGGTTTAGAGAAGTTGCGTAAAAGCAGAGCTTGAATAAGGAGAAGCTCCTCGTGTCTGTTGTTGACACTCTGTGTGTTTAACATTTGGAACGCTGTTAGTGTGAGCTACACCTCTTTGGGAGGATAAGGTCTGACAAGGTAAACAGCAGAGCCATATTATCGCTGATTTATTGCTTTGCTCCATATCCCCAAAGTGGTTAGTCCTATCCCCGCACCATGCTCCATTATCTTCGTCAAACTTCCCTCCAGCACAACGCAGAGGCTGACCCATTTGTAGCTCAACACCTCTGTTTGGAAGAGCATAGGTACTTGTGTAATGGGAGTCTTCCCCCTATTGTTGCTCCGGCAAGTTCCCCAGGTGCCTTTTGTTAAACAGGTGGCCCGGTGACACTGTATCTACGACTAGCGGTGATGCACGTTGGACACAAAAGAACCTCTATGGATGTTTATCTCCGGCTGCCTGGGGGCTTTTACAGCCTTCAAACACACACACAAGCAGCTGTACAGAGTCATTGTTGCATTCAAACATAGAACCAGGTCTAGTTTTTCAAAATCTCAAACTTCATTTCTTCTTCTTTTCTGATGTTTTAATGAGCCATAGCTTCATCCTTTCTTATAAGCTTAAGTCTAAGTATACAACATAGACCAGAGAGATGTTACAACGGTGGGAGTGTCGAACTCAAATACGCATTCGGAGTTGATTGAAAGTTCTTGAAAGAATTCTCAATAAATAAGATAAAAAAGCCACCTTTTTTATTTGAACCTGAGCAAGTTCTGCTAAATAACTCAAAGTAAAGCATTATACGATCATATTAAGTTCGTTAAAATAAGTGTTTGGTCAATACAACAGCTGTCAACAGAATGTGTGATTATGAGTTCGGCCTTGACTCAAAATATCAGCAGAGCATTCTGGGATTTGTAGTATTATGGCTGAACATGTTGTAGGCTAGAATAATGGTGGACTTGCGAAACTGATCATTTTGACATATTCTTGTGCACAAAATATAATAACGATGTGAGCGAAATTTTGCCAGAAAGACAGATTTTGATCATTTTTTTTCTGAAATCTCCCATGTCCACAGTCCATGATTGTTTCCTTTTTTCTTAATTTAACATGCAGAGAACTAAACAGGAATCGCATCCGTCAGATTGAGGGACTTACCTTCCAGGGTTTGTCAAGCCTGGAGATCCTCAAGCTTCAAAGAAACAGCATCAGCAAACTGACCGATGGCGCTTTCTGGGACCTGGCCAAAATGAGAGTACTGTACGTCAGACAGATTTATTCTTAACATTCAAATGAAATTCAAGTACTTATAGAAATGCAAACAAAAAACTTTTCTAATGGGTCTTTAAATGAAAAAAAAAAAAAAACCCCAAATGTTCAGCTTTCTACTTCTACAAAACAAACGTTATCTTCACAACGTCATAAAAGTCATTGTAAACATGAAAGCTTGTAGTTTGAATCCATGTAAGATAAAAACGAAATCTGCACAGGCTACAAACTTTTCACATCGTCTCACATTTCAAATATAATTCCTTTTTATTTTCATTTAAATTAGTTAATGTTTTCACTCTCCAACATCTGAAGGCAAACTTTTCCGTTGGCTTTTCCCTCCGAATGAAACAAAATCTTTTTCTTGTAAAACTAAGACCGACAAATTTAAAACACTCAAGACTTTTTAAACTAGATGCATCTGTACTTTCCAACAAATAGCTTTTGAATATTTCCAGGTAAAACTTTAGATTCTGAAAAAGCTATAATCTCTTGGAAATTAAGTCACTTTGATTTTCGTCGTAATGCTATAGAATTCAACTTTGCACACATATTTTCATAAGACGTTTATCCGTCCTGCATTTGGATACATCGTTCCAGCGTGGTGTCAAAGTTTGGCTTAAAAAAACCTTACATATTAATCTTTTCAGCCCGTTTTAATCACATTATCAGAACACAAAAACATTCTTTAGGAATTGCTTTGGATATCTTATGAAACAGCAAAACGCACCTAATTATTTGATGCATGCAATTTTACTGCTGTTGGGAGTTTTAATTCAATCTGCATCACAACGCCTCAATGCTTTACTCACATGGCGTCATCAGAAGCTGTTTTCTCATCACAGTTTGTAAAACATGTTTCCTGCAGCCACCTGGACTACAACAACCTAACAGAAGTGAACAGTGGCTCCCTGTACGGCCTGACTTCCCTTATGCAACTATTTCTAAGCAACAACTCAATAGTCAGCATCAACCCTGATGGATGGAAGTTCTGCCAGAAGCTGAGAGAACTGTAAGTACCGGTGTTTAAATGAGCCAAAAACAACCAGCCTTTTGTGCCAAAAAAAGGGGGGAAAAGTGGTTAAAAGTCTTAAAATCAGGGTGATAATTACATTAGGTTAAATTTGAAGTGTTTAGATTTATTGCAGCTAATAAGTTTAATACTTAGAGGCGGTGTCTGTGTGAATACTAGTCATGCCTTAAAACCCACCGTCTTTTTTTCTGATTTCTTTGGGTTGCATTTTTAACTAGTAGAAATACTTGTTTCCAAAACCAGGAATTTAGAGTGATTAACAGACGGTGGAACAATGGTTTTTGTTCACTTTTCAAAAAAACGATTGGCTGAGGTTTTTAAATGTCCCACAGAGTGTCTTTATGACCACGAGTCCAATTGGTGAATTCAATCCGTTCCGTCATCTTCCGCTTGTTCCGAGGTCGGGTCGCGGAGGCAACAGCCTCAAACGGGAAGCCCAGGCTTCTCTCACCCCGGCTGCATCCTCTAGCTCACCCGGAAGGATCCCAAGTCGCTCTCCGGCCAGCTGTGAGACATAGTCTCTCCAGCGGGTCCGGGGTCTGCCCCTTGGTCTCCTCCCCGTGAAACCTGCCCAAAACACCCCGCCCGCGAGGCGCTCGGGGGGCATCCTGACCAGATGCCCGAACCACCCCATCTGGCTCCTCTCGACCTGGAGGAGGAGCGGCTTGACACCGAGCTCCTCCCGGATAGCAGAGCTCTTCACCCGATCTCTGAGTGAGAGCCCAGCCACCCTGCGGAGGAAGCTCATTTCGGCCGCTTGTACCTGTGATCTCATTCTTTCGGTCACCACCCACAGCTGGTGACCATAGGTGAGGGTTGGAACGTAGATCAACTTGTAAATCGAGAGCTTTGCTTTTCGGCTTCGGCTTTGAAATCGACTTTGAATTCAAAGATTTGAATTCAAATCTTTATTAAAAAAATAAATAAAATGAATTACTCTATTCATCCCTCACCGGGGAAATTTGTGTGCTGCACTCCTTACACCGCAGCAGGCTGCCCTTCGACGGCGCCAATGGTGGGAGAAGTAGGGGTTAGGTGTCTTCTCTAAGGACCGTAGACGTGTTCTCCGTGGGACGCAAACCCGCGAACTTCCAGTCCGCGCGTGAACGCTCTAACCACTTAGCTGCCATCTCCTCCCATATTATTGCAAAAAAAAAAAATGTAAAAATACCTTGTATATCACGTTTAATTTGTGTCAAACCCTGAGAACCTGACTGTTTCTATTCACTATCCAGGTTATCTGTTTACCTTCCCCAGGGTTAAATGACATATTGCTATAACACCCAATATGCCATCCCATTCTCAGGATAAGCCTGTTTATCCCATAATTAGAGCTTGGCTCAACAGCACACAAGCCCTTCGACAAGAGTTTTTGTGCTCAGTTCTAAAGCGCGGGGTTTTGGCAAACTGGCGTGTAATCCCCTGCCGTTTGTGCAGCGATAATTACACTCAAGGATCACCTTCACCTCCTTTGTCTACCGGGTTATTATCCATCAGTCTCTCCTGTACTGTTGACACGAGTGTTGTAATGCTCTTTTAAAGCGCTGCGCTCATGTGAGGCGTCGCTAACAACGAGATACCCCGGCCTACTTGTGGCGCCTGTGCTTGTTTATGCGTAACAGTCTAAAAGGGATAAAGAGATCATGCCAGTTTGCTCTGCGTATCTCCACGTCCTTTTCCTGTGTGCACATCTTATGAATGACAGATTGCTCCCAGCGTTGTTCCTGAACCACCGCTGTGGTTATATGGTTTTTATTATCCAGAGTTATGATGACCCAAACGGCCGATAGAAGTGAGTTACTCGTCTTTATGAGGAGCCTGTTATTGCATTCCCAATGCGCTGCTCTCATCAGGGAGAATCTCTGCACACATGACTGGTCAAGCTAACCTAAGGCCTGGCTGCAAAGATGCATAGAGAGAGGCCCTCCTAGAGGGCAATAAAATACACAATACTGCCTTTCACCGCTGTCCAAAAAACAACATTATCTGATTCATTATCATGCAAAATCAGGATTTATCTAAAGAATTATGTAGAAAAAGATAAGAAGTGTCAACACTCTTTCAGACCTGACTTTCCATCGTCTCACACACCACTAGGCAAACATTAGAACACACTCCCCCATTAGATTTTATGAGAAAGTGTGTCCGAATGTTTGCATGAGATAGTGTGTCAAACTTCTAAGTGCAGCTGGCAGTTTCGAGAAGGAAAAAAAAGAAGTTATTGAAACATTTTGAGGGCTTCTGTACGTGAACAACAGGGTGCTCCTTGGAGGTTTACCACATGCTTAAATAGGTTTATAGACATGTTAAGTTTTTTCCCCCCTCTGTCATGCGATTGAATAGAGTCGTTTAGATGTCTGCTGAACTCGTTCCCCATCAGCACGATGGAAACGGACATCACCGAGTTGCAAATAGATTATGAATCAGACCTGAAATTTGAAGCCTAACGACGTTGCGAGCTGCTTCAGCAACCTGTCGTCTCAATCAAGACCTCACACAAAACACTTTTCTGTCTTCTTTTCTCTGATTTTTTTTTTCTGTCCTGCCGACCTCCTCTCCAGGAATCTGTCATACAACAACTTAACCCGTCTGGATGAGGGAAGCCTGGCTGTGCTCGGGGATCTCCACACCCTCCGGTTGGGCCACAACTCCATCAGCCACATCAACGAGGGAGCCTTTAGAGGCCTAAAGGCCGTGCGTGTCCTGTAAGTACACCAGTGTCCATTACCCCCCCAACATCCCACTTATGAAGGCTTCACCCCTTGCTGACGAGAAGGCTCAGATGAGTCCCTCGGGCGCTGTGAAAGCCAAGACGTTTCATATCGCTCTTGCCTCTGAGATACTTGATATTTGGGCTATGTGGCTCTTTTCAATTGGCTTTACAAAGCCAGGGTTGTTTATGTTTTAACATCTTAATTTGCAATCATGTTTATTCATGCCCCCCATTTTCTTTCCTTCCACAAGGTATCCGTTGTCATTGGTTGCTTCCAATCCCCCCCACCCACCACCCTTTACTTTACTTCTTTTCTCTGCTTTTGTGTTCAGATAGACTTGGATCTGAATGAGTTCTGTGTCATTCAGCTCCATTGAAATCCGTCCCACTTTTAGAGGCCACAAATAAAGAGTGAGCTTTCTTTTCCTTCTTGTCCACTTGCAATTCAAAAAGCTCCAAAAAAAAAAAAAACAAGTCTTTGGACAACAGAAAGAGTTGAGGATCTTGGTTTTTAACCAAAGTTCTTTTGGCTTTGCTGCCTTAAAGTAAAACCAAAGGAGAGTTTCGCCAGATAAGCTCCCCATGAGCAAACTAATGGGTACCCCTTCATGCTGGTCAGATGAGTGCTGGTATAAGAAGCTTGTCCGGTGAAATCTGATGGTTTCTGCAATGCCAACGTCTTCTTTTTTTTTCTGTGGAAGGATAACACACTTGTTGTGTGTAATCCTATAAGACTCTTGAATTTAGCATGATTTTGTTTCAATTATTTCTTGTCACTCTTGTCCTGTGTCTTTGAGGCAGGCCTAATCTAATCAGTGGAGGGCAGGAGAAGCATAGGCTGGGCCTTGAAAAGGAGCCGGGGGAGCTTTAATTGGGGCTGTGCAGTTGGTTGTGCTGGCATGGGGCTGGAGCCTGCATCGGGGTGTGAAAGCTCCAAACAAGCCAACCTGCCCCTCTAATTCGGCCACGGGGGTCGCCGGCTCATTGGGGCCCCCCCCTTCGCCATCCCCAATCCCTCGGCTCTACAGCCCCCACCAACCGCCTTGCTTTAACAAGGCGATGGCCATTCACATCCAGCCAGCCAGAAAGAAGGAAATTGGCAGCGCTGGTCGAGTCCAAACCAAAGATAGCAGCCAGCAGATACTGAAAGGAACCAAAGAGGGATAAAAGATGCTTAGAAAGCAAAGGGTAGGGGTACTGAAGGGTGTAGCTAACCAGCCAACTCAAAAGCTTTTTTTTCAAGTGTAGAAGAAAGTCTTTTAATGATTCAGAGGAACTCTGGGAGCTTTCTGAAGGATGGCATGGTGGCTTCTCTGCATCCATAACATCACCTAAGAACTAGTTCTTTTCTCTTCTCAGGAGGATACTGATGCATTCAGAGAAGGTTTAAACCCCCAATGTGCTGTAAAAAAAAGCCTCTTTTATCTTTTCTTTTTTATTCATTGATTCCATTCTCTCTCTGGCTAAGCTCGGCCCCTAACCCCATTAGGACTACTGGATGCACTATACCTGCCACCATCACTCCCTACTGTCTGGCCTCTCTCCCAGGGCATTGTGCTCTTACCAGTCCCTCCATGCCATCATGAATTATACATGTTTCCTTGTGCTACTGTTTGTCTCTACACACTTGCTCACATGCAAAAGAAAAGAGTTTGCTCGGTTGGCAGAGCAAAGTGGCAAACTGTTTCTTAAAAGTCCAGGTGCAAGAAGTTGGAGAGGGACTCAGAGTGGGATGAAGAGCGAGCCTGCGAATTACAGATTGACATTTGCCTTCAAGCTCTTCAGCAATGACTGACTCTGCCCCTACTTGTCCCACCCCTCATCTTTCTTATTCCTCTCTTTTCTCTCTTTCTCCACAGGGAACTGGACCATAATGACATCTCAGGCACAATAGAGGACACCAATGGGGCTTTCTCTGGATTGGACAAGCTCAACAAGCTGTGAGTGTCTCCCCTCTTTCTTTTCTTTCTTTTATTCCCTCCTCCTCTCTTCCTGGATCAACCCCTCCTCAACATCCATCCACTATACATTTTGTGAGTCCCTCTTTTCTTCAGAAGGAGCTGAAGAAAGAGGTAAAAAAGTTTTGATGTTCAGATTCACTTCTTGCCAAATTTAGAGGTTTTGATACCTAGTTATCAAAAATCCAAACCAAGGGTTGAACTCTGAATAAGAGAAAATTTCATGAACAGTCAATGTGATACGAGCAAAATTTCTGATAATCTTTCAGCCGTTGAGTCATGTTTGTCGCAATGACTCATCGGTCTTGTCAGACGAATTCCATGTCATGTTGAAAAATGGCAGTGAGTGTGAAAGTTCTGGCAGTGAGCGACAATCATCAACCTGCAGGATGAAATGATGATGCCCGGCCAAGATGGTTCCCAGTGTGAAAGAAAGAATTAGAGAAAGGGCTTTTCTTTAAACTGGCAGGGGTTCGCTCCCCAATAGACTTTTTTCTATTTCTCCTTCAGTCCCCTTCATTCCCACTCTCTGTTGTTTGGAGCTGAGAGAGGGTGAAATTGAGGGTCGTATTCAGTCATCAAACATCAAACACCCCTCGTGCCCCACCCTGTGACCCTGCCCCTTTTGCCATGGTGTCGGCGGAAGCAGCCTGCTCTATCCCAGACTCGACCATGGGAAAGCAAGTCAGAAAAGAGAACGGGACAACTTCAAAGTGTCCACCTCACAGACAGGGGTTACCAAAAGTCCATCAGTGCGGCCATATTTGATTTATTCCATCGTTACGTGCATCAATTTTCTTTCAAATATCTTGCAAATCCTTTTATTTGTCGTTCAATTTGTTTTTCTGTACATGCGGGTGAGTTTGAACTTTGGGTTTCTCATTGTGAGGCAACCAGGCATATCACCTCTTCCTGCAAAGTGAAGACTACAACCGAGGTGGTTGCAGTGAAAGAGGAGGGGGGGAAGGGATTAGAACCCTAAGTCACAGACTGAAACAACTCACTTGTTGACCTGACAGACAAAACAATTACACTGATTACCATTCTGGCAATGTTCCTGTTTGCTGCTTCACACGTTGGATTTTCGCTTTTACCGATGATGCATCAATTTACACAACACTCCATCAACGGATCCAAAAAATTCTTTGTGTAGTCTTAAACAATAAAAAAGAAAACCCTTGCATTGTTTGAAGCTGAAAAATGGTCTGAATTATCTTAGCATTCAATGCCATCAAAAATGCAAATTTCCTCCCTCAGCATGATGCTGCCACCACTGTGCTTTATAACTGATGAAAGGTGTTGATTCTGTGCCAGAAAAACTATTTTCCCAAGTTAAGTCATTTATTATTCCTGATCGAAACTTAGCTCACCGGTAGGTCTGCAGTGGAAAAAAAATGACACATTCAATCAACAAACTCTCCACTCACATAAAACCAAACGAGACTTTCTGGGAAAATCACCAAATAATAATCATAAAAACAAAGTTAAAAAAAAAATCACTGGAATTAAATAATAATACAACTTCAAATAAAAAAATGTAATAATACTCTAAAAAAGAATAAAAACACCCAAAATATGAGCTTTTAGTAAAGTCTCTACAAAGTAAAAGCATCATGTCTGGATTTAAATACTTTCTCCTAAAGTGCTTTTGTGTGTCCAGCCAAATGTTTTTACATCCAAGTTAGAAAATTATTACAATCTGCTGTTACTGATACACATTTTTTATTTCAATCAGTACAGTTTGTAGACATGTTACTGATATAAAGTTGTTTGGATTAAGTTTCAATGATGAGGCGACCTGAGTGGGGATGATATACTGTATATAAAAAAACTTGTGCAGAAAGAAGTGTTTGCATTGGACATTCAAGACTTCACATTTTTTGTATTTGCATTTTGTTCATCAGGTGGAATATTCCAGGCGTTCCTAAACTTTTCATACCTTGACCCCCATTTTTAGGCTGATGACGGCACAGTCTGAGCAAAAAAAAAAAAAAAGCAGTTTTGGAACTGTTGTTTTATTTCCAAATTCATGCATGAATGCATACCATAACTTAAAAAAAAAATCTCAATTACAAACTCCCAGAACATGCAATTGATTACTTTCATTTGGAAAAGTTGGTGCAAAAAGAAACTAAATGTGATGAAAGGATGATGTGCAAGGACCAAAGCAGGTTTATTCCAAGTTTGATTTGGAAACGTGCAGATCACCTCCCACATCAAGCCCAGACCTGTATTTAGCACAGAGAAAGTCTTCTCTACATAGACCCAAATGAGACCAGAATCTCCAGCATAGCTTTTCCCAAATGGAATAGTGAGGTTACAGGGAGAAGAGATAAAAAAGGTGGAAGAATTTAAGTACTTAGGATCAGTTGTCCAAAGCAATGGAGAGTGTGGAAAAGAGGTGAAGAAGCGTGTGCAGGCTGAAACGGGTGGAGAAAAGTATCAGGCGTGATGTGTGATAGAAGAGTTTCAGCTAAAGTGAAAGGAAAAGTGTACAAAACCGTGGTGAGACCGGCCATGCTGTTTGGTCTAGAAACAGTGGCACTAAGAAAAAGACAGGAAACAGAGATGGAGGTAGCAGAGATGAAGATGCTGAGGATCTCTCTGGGAGTGACCAAGATGGACAGGATTAGAAATGAGAAAAGTACATGTCAGAAATTTTGGAGATATACCAAATGCCAAAAGAAGAAGAGATAACTAAACTACACGTAGGCATAAGTGACATAAAAAACAAATAAATAAATAAATTACAGTAAAAAAAAGAGGCCAAAATACATCCAATTTAAATTTCTGAAAATGATCTCACCACCCTGGCCCACACCACATCCCCACTCAGAGAACCACTGCAATATTTTGACTCTGCTCAGAGTTCCTGCAACCTGTTTGGAAAACTTGGTTTTCCCTACGGTGCTTCTTGATTAAATCTGGTGCTTTAATATCTGATTTCGTGGCGTGTTTGTCTTTTAATTTTACATACAGGAAGGAATGCAACAGTTTCTAGTTATAGTGCACGTATGTTTGGCAAATAAAGCTGCACACACACCTCCACACACACACACACACACATGCTCATACACACAAAGGCAGGGGCATTGCTGTCATGTTCTAATAAAGATAAAAGTGATCTTTGAAGAACAGCGGAGGACCCAGGTGCCCCACCCCCAACCTGAGCCACCCACCACAGCCCCATTCATTTCCCCGCGCCCTCCCTCCTGGCTAATCTCCACGCAGTTCAGATTTCCAATACCTCCTCACCCCCCCTTTCTCTTATCAGATTCAGCCTCACTAATTGTACTTCTCTCTCTCTCTTTCTCTTCTCACTCTCTCTTCCTCTCCTTTTCAACTCATCAATCGACGGCCTTCATGTTTCGGCAACGTAAAGAACCCTGTTTGGAAACAAGATCAAATCGGTGGCTGAGGAAGCTTTCTCCGGCCTGGAGACCCTGGAACACCTGTGAGTATCCCAGTAGAGAGAAATGTGCAGGGAGGGGTGAGATCACCAAAAGGAGCTGGCAGAGTGTGTGCTGCTAGCAATTTAATAGCATCTTTGTAAGAGGAGAAGACAGGGGCTTTTGCAAGCATCCAGCTGCTTCTCTCTTGTTAGTCGAGCCTAATCTCAGCCACGGACGTTTTGCTCCTTCCTGCTTCGGCCAGAAACTAAGTCATCGAGCACATGGTGGAGTTTCTGGAAGAAAAGATTCCAAACAAGAGCAAGAGAAGGAACGCTAGCCGAACTCTGACTTATTTAGACCTTTTCCTCTGATATTTTACAGTCAGTCCGTTTCTCAAAACTCAGTGGAAAATTTGAAAAATCAAGTCATTCCTCAAAATTAAGTCTTCATCTCAATAAAAAGTCAGTGCTTTTAAAATAAAAATCTGTTTATGAACGAGATTCCAAATATATTAGTCATATTTTTATTCCCACCGGATGGTAGAGCTTCTCACCCGATCTCTGAGTGAAAGCCCAGCCACCCGGAGGAAGCTCTAGGTCGAGAGAAGCCAGATGGGGTGGTTTGGGCATCTGGCGAGGATGCTCCCCCGAGCATCTCGCTTGTGAGGTATTTTGGGCATGCTCCACCGGGAAAAAAACAAGAGGTAGACCCCGGACCTGCTGGAGAGAGTCTCACAGCTGGCCGGGGAACGACTCGGGATCCTTCCGGGTGAGCTGGAGGATGCAGCCGGGGTGAGAGAAGCCTAGGCTTCCAATCTGAGGCTGTTGCCCTTTCGACCCGCTCCCGGATAAGCGGAAGACGACGGAAAAAATGAACATATTCTTATTTTAGTGCACGGTTGTGTCCCTGCATGAAGAGCACATGCACTAAGACGCTTCTGGAGAACAGAAGGCGTGGCCAAGAACAACCTGGCATTGGAATAGAATCCAAATACTGGACGGTAGAGCTTATAAATTGTTCAAACATGCATGAATGAAATAAAAAACACTTCAAGTGTATCTTTGATGTGGGATATTTTGATGTTCAAACATGATAGAAACTTTTCAAAAAGTTGGATTTTTTATGGAACCTCCTTTTAGTTGTAAAAAAAAACAAACAAAGTTTGTTTTGCCAACAGAAACTTGGGAGACAACGCCATCCGTTCCATTCAGCACAACCCTTTCAGTCAGATGAAGAACCTGAAATTTCTGTGAGTATCTCTAATAATCGTGCACAGAACCCTGCTGTACATTCACACACACACATGCCTCGACTCGACCGGCCATCATGCGCAGCTCTTCTCAGTGTTTGGCATCTGCAGCTGAAGTGATCGTGTGTCTCCTCCGCAGGCTGATTCAGAGCAGCAGCTTCCTGTGTGACTGCCAGCTCCAGTGGCTCCCCGGCTGGTTGCTCGCTCACGGTTTGCAATATGGTGTCAACGCCAGCTGCGCCCACCCTGCCAGCCTGCAGGGCTCCAGCATCTTCCAAGCTCCGTCCAGCAGCTTCGTCTGTGGTGAGTTTTGTTCACATCTAACATTCCATCTGATTTAACTCCAGTTTCTGGTCTTTAAACCTGGTTTATCCTTCTCACTCCACCTGTATAGACGACCTCCCCAAACCCCAGATCACCGTTCAGCCTGAGACCAAGGAGACGGTGCTTGGCAGCAACGTGCGTCTCACCTGCACGGCCGCTAGCAGCAGCTCCTCCCCTATGACATTCGCATGGCGTAAGGACCAGGAGCTGCTGCATCACGCCGAGATGGAGAACTTCGCCCACGTACGCGGTCACCACCAGGGGATGACGGCTGAGGGTACAGGAGGTGTGACAGAGTACACCACCATCCTGCACCTGCGCCGCGTCACTTTCGCCCATGAAGGACACTACCAATGTATCATCACGAACCACTTTGGCTCCACCTACTCCAGCAAGGCCCACGTCACCGTATTCGGTATGAAAACTTAAATAAACAGTCAAACTTTAACAATAACGAGGATAACGAGTCGGACTTCTAAACTTTTTTTTTCCTGATGTTTTAATGTGATGTTCTGTCCTCCTCAGTGCCCCCATCCTTTGTAAAGACCCCCCGGGACAGCACCATCCGAACAGGTCACACAGCACGGCTGGAGTGTGCAGCAGAGGGCCACCCGGCTCCTCAAATCGCCTGGCAAAAAGATGGAGGCACAGATTTCCCTGCCGCCCGCGAGCGCCGCATGCACGTCATGCCCGACGATGACGTTTTCTTCATCATGGACGTGAAGCCAGAAGATATGGGGGTGTACAGCTGCACGGCCAAGAACACAGCGGGCACCGTGTCTGCAAATGCCACCCTCACAATCCTCGGTACGCTCCGTCCAAGAGGTCGTGGGTCGGGTGGGGGAGGAGCCGCTCTCCATCAGCTTTTTATTTTTCTTTTCTCGGCAGCTGTGGCCGCGCTACGGGTCAGAGGTCACGCTATGGGGGTCATTGAGGGAGGGGATGGGACTCACAGAGGGTCCCACACAGAGGGGTGTTTGTTAGGCAACTCCCCCCTGCCTCCTCCTCCTCCCAGTCATGGCTGCTTCACTGCAGGCCTCACTGCTCCCAGTTTATTGGCTGTTTTACACACACATTCTCCCCGAAAACATCTGAAAACACACATTATCTTTCTGGTGGACGCTTAGAAAGACGTTTTGTTTCGAACGCAATGTTAGCAACACACCTACAAACGCACAATCTCATAACCTGTGTGCCAGAGTGGGCAAGTTACAGTGTATGTGAGTGGGGGGTCGTGGGTGGCAGTGGCTGCAATCAAGCGCCTTGTCAGAAAAAAAGGGAGAGGTGTGTGTTGGGGTGAGGGAGGAGTTTCAGGAGCCAAACAAGAACCGGAATGGAAGAGTGTGAAAGAATTTTGTACGTATGTGTGTGTACGTGAGTGAGAGAAACTGAGGGGGAGGGATTAATATTCGGAGAGGAGGGATAGAAAGCCACAGATATACACACCTAACGAGTATACATATACTGGGCACTAACACACACACACACTCATAGACAGACACACTGTTTTCCTTTCAGCAGAGTGTGTGAGTGTGTTCTGTTTTCTCAGAAAAAAATCTTGTGCAAATAAAATCATCTCTGTCCTCTGATTGGTTGAAAACATCCCCATTTCACTAACATCTACATCTGTCCTGATGTTTGTCCTGCAGAAACGCCACACCTCATCCAGGACTTGGAGGACCGGAGTGTCGCCGTGGGAGATACAGTAGCACTGCAGTGCAAAGCTCTGGGAAGCCCACCCCCTCGCATCACCTGGTTACGTGACGGCCAGCCCCTCACCCCCTCCGACCGGCACCACTTCACCTCTGGCAACCAGCTGCTGGTCATCAGCTCCACTTCGCTAGAGGACACCGGTCGCTACACCTGCCTGATGTCCAACCCGCTGGGCACCGAGCGCGCCCACAGTCAGCTGCAGGTCACCAAGCACCCTGGCAAAGTGTGCACAGCGCCGTCAGGACCAAGCACTGTCACTATTGGCATCATCGTCATCGCGGTGGTCAGCAGCATCGTGGTCACCTCGCTGGTGTGGGTGTGCATCATCTACCAAACCAGGAAGAAGAGCGAGGAGTGCAGTGTGACTAACACAGGTGAGCCGGAACCCCCTTCAGCCGAAGTTGGAAATTCAAAGAAACAGCGCTGACTTTGCTTTTTTTTTCAGATGAAACGATCGTCCCTCCAGATGTTCCCAGCTACCTCTCCTCCCAAGGAACACTGTCTGAGCGCCAAGACGTCTGCATCCGTGTGGAACCGGGCGGACCACCTCAGCCCAATGGGCATGTTCTGGACCCTACAGGTACCAAACATGTGGTCCAGCAGGCTACGGCCACCTAGTACTTTTTATATTGCACTCCAGCCACTAGGTTAGGTATCAATGAGTTAAGGACCATTCTGAGACGCCGGAAAAAAAAAACAATCAGTGGATACTGATGCAAATGCAAACAGTATCCTATGGAATAAAGCAAGAACTCCGCCTGTTGAATCGTGCTACATTGTTTTACCTCATTCTGAACTTCTTCTTTCGGCATTTCCCTTCAGGGGTCGCCACAGCAAGTCAGTTTCTTCCATCTAACCCTATCTCCTACATCCTCTTCGGTCACACCAACTATCTTCATGTCTTCCTTCACTGCGTCAATGAACCGCATCTTTGGTCTTCCTCTAGGCCTCTTTCCTGGTGGTTCCAAACCCAGCATCCTTCTTCCAATGTACTTTCTCTCTCTGTTCTCTGCACATGTCCAAAACATCTCACTCTGGCCTCGGACTTTATCCCCAAAATCTCTAACATGTGCTGTTCCCCTGATGTACTCATTTCTAATCCTATCCATCCTGGTCACTCCCAGAGAGATCCTCAGCATCTTCATCTCTGCTACCTCCATCTCTGTGTCCTGTCTTTTCTTCAGTGCTACTGTTTCTAGACCAAACAGCATGGAAGGTCTCACCACGGTTTTGTACACTTTCCCTTTCATTTTAGCTGAAACTCTTCTGTCACACATCACATCTCATACTTTTCTCCATCTGTTCCAGCCTGCCTGCACACACTTCTTCACCTCTTTTCCACATTCTCCATTGCTCTGGACTGTTGATCCTAAGTACTTAAAATCTTCCACCTTCTTTATCTCTTCTCCCTGTAACCTCACTTTTCCATTTTGATCCCTCTCATTCACACACATGTACTCTGTCTTACTCTGACTCATTTACTTTATTTACCTCAGTCTGAACCAAGTACAGAAATAACTACATTAGATGAGACAGGTTTTGTAAAAGTGTGCACTAGCTAAGTTATCATTAGCATTGAATGTAGTGAAACATACCTTATGTGTCCAGGCTGCAGCACCACTAATGTTTTCATCTCCACCTGTAGGTTTTGATGGAGCGATTCTTTGCACAGACTGCATGGAGACCGGAAACAGCTACTCCAAAGATCCCGACTACCTGGCTCATGGCTTTGGTCCCGGTCGTGGTGTAGAGTACCAGCAGCAGTTTATCCCTCCTCCTTACTCCCAGTGCACTCCAGGGGAACACACTACACCTCCGCTTTGTAACGGGACGCCCTATGGCCACCAGAGAGACTCACAAGAACCCACATACCCCAAAACCCACAACATGTTACAAGATGAGAGAAAAGGTGAGATGTTTTTTTATTTTTTCACTGTATCAGACCATTATGGAGTGATCATAAGGAGGGGAACGCCCCTCACAATTCAGTTTCCATTTTCAACTAACATGGACACACCATAGGCAATCTATGGATCCAATTATATGATTGGTTGAGTCTGTATTTGCAAGGCAACTACTTAGCCAACCAGGAGTTAGCTTTTTGAAGGTACACGCCCCTTCCTCTGGTGAACCTACCTGCAGCCAAACAGTTTGACTCACGGTTCAGCTTCCTGCTGTTACTGACTAAATATGATCTGTAAATTAAACCGGTTATCGTCCCCATGTGAGGTAAACAGCTGCATCTGATTGACCAGTTATTAACTTGAATAACCAGCGCAAATCGGGCAAATACGAAAAAAAAATTTGGAACAGTGAGAATGTGCTCTAAAAAGATAAGAGAATCAGAACAGTTATTGTTCAAAACAGTTATTGCCAAGGCGTTGGACAGATCCGGTTTGGTGACCTCAGGATCGGATCTCTGCTTTTTGCGGATGATGTGGTCCTGATGGCTTCATCGGGCCGCGATCCCCAGCTTTCACTGGATCAATTTGCTGCTGAGTGCGAAGCGGCCGGGATGGGAATTAGCGCCTCCAAATCCGAGACCATGGTCCTTGGCCGGTAAAAGGATGGAATGCCCCCTGCGGGTCGGGGACAGGGTCCTGCCCCAAGTGGAGGACTTTAAGTATCTCGGGGTTTTGTTCACGAGTGGGGGAAGGGATGGAGCGGGAGATCGACAGGGGGATCGGTGCAGCGTCAGCAATAGCTAGGACGCTGCATCAGTCCGTCGTGGTACAGAGAGAGCTGAGCCAAAAAGCAAAGCTCTCTCTTTACAAGTCGATCTACGTTCCCACCCTCACCCATGATCACCAGCTGTGGGTGGTGACTGAAAGAATGAGATCACGGATACAAGCGGCCGAAATGAGCTTCCTCCACAGGGTGGCTGGGCTCTCACTCAAAGATCGGGTCAGGAGCTCTGCCATCCGGGAGGAGCTCGAACCGCTCCTCCTGCAGGTTGAGAGGAGCCAGATGGGATGGTTTGGACATCTGGTTAGGATGCCCCCGAGCGCCTCATTGGGAGGTGTTTTGGGCACATCCCACCGGGAGGAGACCAAGATGCAGACTCCGGACCCGCTGGAGAGATTATGTCTCACAGCTGGCCGGGGAACGACTTGGGTTTTTTCCGGGTGAACTGGAGGATGCAGCCGGCGTGAGAGAAACCTGGGCTTCCTGTCCGAGGCTGTTGCCCCCGCGACCCAGAAGACAACGGAACGGGTACTTCCTATTAGACACCCAGGGCGGCACGGCTTGCTATGTTCAGTTCTTACATACAGTTGTCGGGTAAGATAGGGATAAAACATCCATCGTACTCACTGATGGATTACCTCCTACCAGCATCAGACAGCTTCTCAGGTTCAACTGAAAAAACAGAAGTTGGCGTAGAGCTGCAGTTCCACACCTGCAAGTTCCAACCAGCAGGTGTGGAACTGTTCTTGAATCTCACTGCGAGAGACCCTCACATTCCTTCTCTCCTTCCACCTTCTTTACTTTCACACCTGTTTATGTGTTTACGTGTCATACCACTCTGACCTCACAACTCGTTCTTCTTCAATTCTCCAGGCAGGGGAGGGGTGCCGGTGAGCGAAACCGCCTTCCACAAGCCAGTGAAGCTGGTCGCCGTGACATCTCATGAGTCTGCGGAAATGGACTGTGAGCCTGAGCTCAGGCAGACTCTACTTTCAAATGGACACGCCCTAAGAGTCTCTCAGAGTGAGAGCGCCCCTCTGAGGAGAGCCAGCGACTAGCAAGTCCCGACCTCACCCCGACGGACTCGCGGACTTTTTTTTTTGCACTGGGAACTAAACGGCTACCTCATCCCGAGGGGATCGGACGGGGCGGGTAAGGGGGCGGGCATCCGGAGTGTGAAGGTGGAGCTTGAGTGGGCGGCGTCCCATCTGAGCGTATCAGCTGTACAGTTACAATCTTCCTCTGGGAGATGACCAATTAAAAAAAGGAAGTTATATAAAACAAAAAAACCCTGTGACTTGCATTTGCAGCATGGAAACGTAGAGATGACTTTAGACTGTACATAAGAGTTTCTTATATATTATATAACTTTTACAACAGAGTGTGTGAATATACGTGCATGACAAAGAAAAGAGTGATATTTTTATTTTTGCTAGAGAAGAAAAACCAGCATTTTTTTTTCAGCTTCTACCAACAAGCAGCTGCAGTGCCTTATCAAAGAAAACTCAGAGCGACACCGGTACAACCTTTTATTTTCTAAGCAAACAAAAACACTTGATTGCACTTGAATGTTTTTATTTGTTTTCTTTGAGACAAACTGTGCCAGGTACGGAAACACACGCATGAAGGCAAAGCGGTGGTGGAAACAAACGGTACGGTGGTTTTGGGGTAAATGGGTGGAGCAACCAATTTAAGCACTTTTATCATCCCTTATACATCAGCCAATAGGGATCCAGTAACGTTCTCCATCAGGGGACATCACACGTTTATAAAGGCAGCGCGATATACAAATCGATACTCCGATAGTAACTCAGATTAAATTGTTGCAAAAAGCAACAATGATTCTTATTTTTTTGGTTACGTCTCTCTGTGCACTCTTGAATGGCCAACTGATTTATCAAAACATTTGCAGCTACTTAATTGTTTTGTTTTTGTCGTGGGGCCAAAAGGTGGGGCCAGGTGATCCCATTGGGAAATGCCATTTGGTTTTAAAGCAAGTCAAACAACAAAAAAACCCATTAAAAATGATCAATATTGAACAGATATATCGCACAGAAAATCATGATTAGATATTTTAACAATATCGTGCTGCCTTAGTGTTCACTGATGGCCCTGTTTACCAGGAACAAAACGTCATTGAGCACCATTAACGACACGAGCATACTCATGGGTACTTTAAGTTTAGGAAAGCTGAAAAGTCTCTTTGTTTTTCTGTTGTATGCAACAATATGGCGGTTCAAAGGGACAGTAAAACCACCTCACACCCCCACAGTACAAACCAAGGCCTGTCGCAGGAAATCGGCATGCCCTTGGTCAACCTTGGTCAAGGTTTGGTACCAATGTTTCAGTTCTGCGTGTGTTTCCCGAATATCTGTAACCAGCCACCTCAACGAGGTGAAGCAGGTTTCCAGGCTGCTTCCATCACACCTCAAATGGGCAGTGAGGTGGGTGTAACAGGCTAAAGGGACAAGATGGTGTTGATGATCTAATTTATTGAAGCCAACTGTGTGAAGCTGTGGTATCAATGTCAAAGCTAAAACAGTGAAGTGTCTAACATGGCATTGAAGTGTCTAATAAAAGTCACATTTTGCTATCAGTATGTGTTTGTGGGGTTTTTTTTCTTGATATGCAAGCTTGGTCAGCATTTAGCACCACGTTCCTGTTATGGAGAAACCATCAATGCAAATGGAGCTTACACCACCACGTGAAACCTTCATCTTCAAAGCATGCACACACACACTCTGCAAACACACAGAAAGCTAATCTTCCAAACAGGAATGTCTCCTGGCTCCTTGAAGCTTCAGTGTTTTTTTTTTTTTTTTTCTTTCATTCTGGAGTCTGTTTAACATATTTGCTGTGGACTGGAGGCTGAGCCAGGCTGGGATGTGCATTCCAGATGGATGTTTGTCACCGCATGATCGACATAGCCCTGGTCACGGCCTCCACCAATCACACACTAGTCATTGTAGTTTTACAGGATAGTGACATGCAGGATGACATAGAGTCCCACCTGTGAGACCATTTGTCTCCTCTATCCCCCACTCATCTACACGGCGGACCAAAACTCCCCCTCTTGAAACTCTGTTCGCCCTACAGGGCAAAAAAAGGAGAAGGCAAATGTGAAAGGGTTTCCTATTTATATTCACGGGGGATATAAAAAAAAATCTGCATGTTCGTCCACATGCAACTAACATGAGATAAAAGTGGTGTTTAGCAGAAACCAAGTAAAAAACAACTGGAAAAATCCTCCCAGTAAAGTTAATTCCAAACATTCTTTACATTGCCCTCATTGCCACATCCCAGAATGACTGGATGAGAGCCACCAAAGTGTCTGAATGAAGAGACGATGTGTTTGTTAACATCCAGTAAATTGTTGTGAGCAGCTGAAGTCTCACAATCAAAAACATCTGTTTGGTTAAAAAAGTTTAGCAAAAATCTCTTTTTTTTTACGTTTAAATTCCTCCTTTACCAAAACTAATTTCTCTGCAGTGAAAACAGTAGATGATCATCTGCAAATGTGTTGATTTCTTTATTAAAATTGACTTTAAAAGTGGTTTGGAAAGAATTTATGAACTTTTTTTTTTTTTTGCAATATTACTTAAATCTGTGGTGAGAGAAGCCAGAGGGGCGCGGGAGGCATCTGGTTAGAATGCCTACAGAGTATCTGAATGGTGAAGTGTTTCGGGCACGTCCCACTGGGAAGAGAATCAGAGGCAAACCCCAGACCTGCTGGAGAGACTATCTCACAGCTGGACAGGGACCACCTCAGGATCTTTTCAGGTGAGTTGGAGGATGCAGCTGGGGTGAGAGAAGTCTGGGTTTCCCGTCTGAGACTTTTGCCCAAGCAATCCGGCCCCGGATAAGCGGAAGACAATGTACCAAAATTTAAATCTGTTTTCACTGTTGAATTCAGTCTGATTAGTCTCATAAAATATGTTTTACTTACCTGTGAACTTTGTGGGACATTTACAAACCTCTGCCATTCATTTTTATACGGTGAGCAAAATCCAGCATCCTTCTGCCGATGTACTCTCTCCTCTGCACATGCCCAAATTATCTCAGTCTGGCCTCGCTGACTTTAGCTCCAAAACCTCTAACATGTGCTGCTCCTCTGATCCTGTCCATCCTGGTCACTCCCAGAGAGATCCACAACATGGCCGGTCTCACCACAATTTTGTACACTTTCCCTTTTGTTTTAGCTGAAACTCTCTTATCACACATCACATCTGATACTTTTCTCCACCCGTTTCAGCCTGCCTGAACACGCTTCTTCACCTCTTTTCCACACTCTCCATTGCTCTAGACTGTTGATCCTAAGTACTTAAAATCTTCCACCTCCTTTATCTCTTCTCCCTGTAACCTCACTTTTCCATTTGGGTCTCTCTCATTCACACACACGTACTCTGTCTACAGAGCTGCCTTTAAGTCACAAACAAAATTGGTAGAAAAATCAAATTTCATTTTCCATTTATAAACAAAAGTATTTTTCAAGCAGTAAATGGTCAGTAATGGATCATCACTAAATGTGTTGATTTTTCAAAATTCAGCGACAGCTTTGAGTCACAGATTGAACCATTTTGGTGGCTAAACTGTTTTGAATCATCACACATAAAAAAAGAAAATCAAACCGTTTCTGTTATTTATACAACAGAGCGGTAAATCGCGGGATGAGCCTGTTGAGTCACGTTCAAATAACAAACATAAAACAAAGCGATGACAGCGAGAGCCTGAACGGTAACAAAGAAGCTTGTGCAGAACACCTGAGCCTCCACACAAACCTACGGCCTCGTTAATTTAACAAAGTGCTCCATTGTTAGAAACATTGGAGGGAAAGAAAAAAAAACCTCCCGCAGGTGGATGAGGTCAGTTTGGTTCCTGCAGGAATGTAACAATGGTGACATATTCCTGCATCTCCCTGGTGGGTCTTAGACGCAGGTGGCTCGACTCGGCTCAGGAGGAGATATGGATTAAACAATAAAACGGATATTAAACCGAGAAGGAGAGAACCGTTGATAGTCTCAGAGGGAACCAACAAACTTCACTCACAAGAGAGAAAGACAGTCTTTAATCTCTCATATATAAATAAACTGTAATCACTTTGTTTTGTTCTGATGAACCAGAGTCTTAACAAGCAGGAAGAGAGAATCCTGGGTAATGTAGTCCACTCTGAGATTCATCTCAAGACCCCCTCGCCAGGATTAGGGTTTCTCCTCCAGTGTGTGAGTGAAGGGGAAGGTCAGGCGTACTGCTAAAGTAGTGAACGGCGAACCTTCTCATAGGCTCCCAGGAAAATGAAACCGCCCACGCTGATAAATGCCATCCTTGGAATGCTGCCCGCAAACAGACTGTGGAGAGAAAAAAAAGAGAGGTCAATTAAAATCAGCTGAAATTTAAACTAAAGGACCACATCCTTTACAGTGAATTGTGTTTCATTGCAAAGAGAGTTTTTTTAGTATTTCTGGTCTCTAAAATGAAACATCACGTAACTTTTTTCCTTTTGAATCAAACAAAACTTGCAATGGATCGTCATTTCAGTCCAAAAGGCAACTCTTATCGTTTTATTAGAAACATGAGCAGGTTTTGCATCTCGTTGCACAAACACATATTTGAAGTCTTTTAGATTACACAGAAACTTTCACTGGCACACACGATCCGCCAGTTTTATAAAGTTTGCAACTCTGTTTCTACTGGGAAGAAAGAAGTATACTTTATTCATCTTCCAACGGGAAAATTTCTTTGCTGCATTACACTGCAGCAGGCTGCCACGTCGGCACCAATGGTGGGAGAAACAGTGGGTTAGGTGTCTTCCCCAAGGACACCTAGATATGAGCTCAATGGGATTCTATCCCGCAAACTTCCGGTCCAAGGGCGAACATTTCTACCACTGAGCTATTGCTTCCCCCATAAAAGCTGAACGTAAAAGATTTCTCTGCTAAAACCAGACCCAAAGCTTCATGAGAAATCAGAGAGACTTCCAAAAAGTTCCATCAGAGAGCAGAGTTAAAGCCTGCAGTCCAAATGTTGGTTAAAGGTCTATGACTTCCGCGAACCGGAAGTCAACCAGAAGTTCACGGGTTCACATCCCACTGAGTTTACGTCTCGGGTCCTTGGAGAAGACACCTAACCCATCGTTTCTCCCACCATTGGCGCCGTCATAGGTGGCAGCCTGCTGCGCTGAAAATGCAGCACATAATTTTTTGAGGGGAGACGGTGGCTAACCGGAACTTCGCGGGTTCGCATCCCACTGGGTGCAAGTCTAGGGTCCTCGGAGAAGACACCTCATCACCTGTTTCTCCCACAATTGGCGTCGTCATAGGTGGCAGCCGGCTGCGGTGAAAATGCAGTATATACATTTCCCGGTGCGGGATTAATAAGGTTCCATATTTTCACGACCATAAGGTGCACATAAAAGTCTAAAATTTTCTTCAAAATGAGCTGTGCGCCTTATCATGCAGTGCGCAATTTGTGATTTGCGGACGTATTAGAGAACCATGAGGCGGACGCAGTTGAGAACATGAGAACGTTAAAGGGTGAAGTGTGGGTGTAGATTTTGTTTAAAAGAACAGGTACGTGCTTTATGCGGAACATTGCTGTTTTAACAACCATGAAAATGGAAAAGAGACACGTTTACGAAGCTCAGTCTAAACTGATGGCTGCAATCAGCTGCGTGGAGGAAAGTGGGAATCGAGCCGCTGCGAGAAAATTTAAAATTAACGAGTCGATGATTCTTAAGTGGAGGGAGCTGGAAAACGAGCTGCGACAGGTGAAAAAGACGCAGCTGAGTTTCCGCAAAGATAAGACGAGGTGGCCAGACTTGGAGGAAAGACTCCAGCAGCGATGGATGACCAGAGGAGACCACAGTTTCCCGAAGAGTGGAAGGCACAATTTGCCAGTGGATTATAAGTGCTTGGGCTAACGTGTCTGCTGGCACTGTTGTCCAAGCTTTTGCAAAAGCCGGCATCATTTCCGCGGAGCTGCACAGTACAGAAAGTAACTCTGACAGGGAGGAAAGTAGACCTGCTATCTTGGATTTAGCGCACCTGTTAGATTCTGAAACAGAGGATGAGGACTTGGATGGATTTGATTAATGACTATATGACGACTGTAACGAATATTTAAATAAAGCCAACCAAACTCAGTTTTGCTCCCGATATATTTTTAAATACGCACACTCGTGTGTGTATGTGTGTGTGTGTGTTGTTGTTGTTGTTGTAAGGCGGACGGTGTAGAGGATATGTACTGTATATAAAACCTGCGCCCTATCATTGGCTGCACCTTTTTTGTGTGTTAAATACAGAGTACATGAAATTTGGACTGCGCCTTTTAAGACGGTGTGCCTTCTGGTTGTGAAAATACAGTATATTAAAAAAATGATGAAGAAAAGAAGCCACACGTGCTCATAATTAGGCAACACTTTTGTCCTTCTGAGAAAGTCTGGGACAGTTTTTACTCAGTCACTTCCGTGCACTTCTCACAATAACATGCACATTTAGTACACTTCTCAGGTGATGCAAACTATAAAACCTGTTGAACAAACCAGCGAAATCAAGTCATTTCTTCAAAATTGTTATTTGATTCTTGGAAAAAGTCCATTAAAATTGAAGTGTCATTAAAATGATGTCACTGTTTTTGAACAACAACCCAAATGAATGGATATTTTTATATATTTTTATACTGGAAATGTTTTATTTTGTCTTCTGAACCACTTGTCTCTAATAGCCATGCAGGGAGTGCCGGGGCCTATCCTGGGTTTGGTACACCCCGAGCAAGTTGCCAGTCTGTTACAGGGCCACACACACACTCAATCCTAGGGGCAAATTGGTAGTGGTAGCGATAAAATAATATATTCCCTTATTGACTCTTTATTTAGCGTCTAAAACAGTGGTTCTTAACCTGGGTTCGATCAAACCCTAGGGGTTCGGTGAGTCGGTCTCAGCGGTTCGGTGGAGCCTCCGCTGCGGAGGTCCACCCCTCAGTCTAGTCTGCAGTTAGTGGGCACAGTCATTGAAAGCGTCCTGCTCTGGGATTTCCTACCAGTCCGCTTTGAGGTCGCTGGTTTGTGCAGCAGAGTGAGACCTCCCTATCAGACCGCTTAGAGAGGGCAGGATAAGCAGCAGAGTGAGACCTCCCTATCAGACCGCTTAGAGAAGGCTGTATATGTGTCTGAGTGAGACCCTCTACTGGTCCGCTTTGAGAGCGCTGGATAAACAGCAGAGTGAGCCCTCCCTATCAGACCACTTAGAGAGGGCAGGATAAACAGCAGAGTGAGCCCTCCCTATCAGACCACTTAGAGAGGGCAGGATAAGCAGCAGAGTGAGACCTCCCTATCAGACCGCTTAGAGAGGGCAGGATAAGCAGCAGAGTGAGCCCTCCCTATCAGACCGCTTAGAGAGGGCTGTATATGTATCTGAGTGAGACTCTCTACCGGTCCGCTTTGAGAACGCTGGATAAGCAGCAGAGTGAGACCTACTTCTCAGTCGGGTTTAACAACACCTTCTTTAATAACCCTCCGTCTGACCAGCGGAGTGCGTCAGTGACGTTGGGTGAGCGTTAGTGATGCTACTAAAGAAAGGTTCTGTGAATGAGCATGTGAAACTGGTGGAGTTCGGTGCCTCCAACAAGGTTAAGAACCATTGGTCTAAAATAAAACTTAACACAGATTTAGTGACCTCTACTGGTGAAGTTACAGTTTGCAACCAGCTGGAAATTCCTTTGCCGTTAATCTGGTGTAAATTACTAAAACGGTTTTGAATTTGCTATCACACACATACTGTTTCCCAGACTCTGTTCTCAAGTTTCCATGGGAACATTCAGCACGCAGCCAATCCGCTGTGACATGATTGATAGCAGCAAAGAACCAACAGGTGTTCGCAAACATGCGTAGGAGTTTTTTGGGATGGATTGAAAGAGAGTAACAGAAGAAAGTTGCACATCATCTAATACTCAGAAACACAAGCTCCTTTCTATGAAACTTGTCCACTTGTGTTTGAATTATCTCCATGGCAGCTTGTGCTGTGTCACGTATTCCTCCACTAATCAAAACGAAGAGATTTACTAAGTCTTTGTAGAGTTCATGGGATAAAAACCCAAGGGATGTGGATGAACTTAAGCCCTGATTTTTTTTTTTGTGAAACCCCACAATTGGGGGTTTCTCGACAAAGCTGTTGAAATTGTGGAGGTCAGAGGAAGTTACGGGGCATGAGAGACTAAAACCGCCTGGCCTCCTGCTACACACGGCTGTTTTGGGGATTAGACCATAAACCCCCACCCTTAGTCGTCTCTAGAGCTCCTATCCCACCTTTCTCTCCGTTTCTCTCCTTCTCCGAGCTTGACTGATTGCCAGATGACATCCCCACATGTCTGTCTGTCGTCTATCTATCCAACAACCCCCTCAACCTCTCCAGCTAACTGTATCATCGATGTCTCACACACGTGATCACATCGTCATATCTCCTCATCTCCCTTTTCATCTCTTCTTTTGTTTCCTCTACTTCGTTCCATTTTTCTCTTACAGTGTATTTACCTACCGACACCTTCGGCCTGCCAATACACCCCCGCACTCACATGGGCTGGCCGAGGTCCATCCAGATGTACTGGGTGAAGAATGATGTGCTTGCGTGTTTTAGGAGAAAGCCCCTCCGCCCCCCAAAAAAACTGTCAACGCATCCAAAATGTGCACATTCCTCTCTGTATGGGTGTGTAGGTGGATTTTCATCCATATTTTCTAAACCGGTTCATCCAACACAAGGTCGCAGCGGTGCTTGAGCTTAGCTAAAAGCAGGTTACACTCTGGACAGGTCACCAGTTTACTGCACAAATTTTTTTAGTTGAAAAGCTTGATTTTTAACGTAAGGTTTTTTGTTTACTTCTTATATATAAAAAAAAAAAAGCAACTTGCAGATTTACTGGAATTTGATTTTTATGTTCAGTTTTTCTTTTATGCAAAAATGTTAATAAATGCTTTAGATTTTTATCCTTTTTTTTTCCAAACTACCAAGTCGATCCATCAAACATTTTTTTTTAGTGTTTGCAGCATGAATTTCCATTAAATTTAAAACATCTTGAGAATCTCGGCAATCCTTGAGTTTTTTTTTTTTCTAAAATATCAAAAACATCAGGTCTGAATCCACCTATGAATCCAGATGGATTTGTTTCGGAATGGTTTTGTTTGTTAAATCTTGCTCTCTTCAACTTTTTCGGAGCCTGGTATATTTTCATTAGATGGTCGGTGAGATTGCTGGGAATGGATGGAATCAGATCCTAACATACCGTGGGGTGCATCGCCTTGCCCAACAAATAGAAGTGGAAAAATCCACCATACTTAGGCAGACTGGTCAGAAATGAGTCATCATCACGGAATATGGGTTCAAACCAAAGAATTGATGGTGTTCTGTTCCGTCATCTTCCACTCATCCGGGGCCGGGTCGCGGGGGCAACAGCTTCAAACAGGAAGCCCAGGCTTCTCTCTCCTCTGCTGCATCCTCCAGCTCACTCGGAAGGATCCAAAGTCGTTCCTCCGCCAGCTGTGAGACATAGTCTCTCCAGCGGGTCCGGGGTCTGCCTCTCGGTCTCCTCCCGGTGGGATGTACCCGAAACACCTCACCAGCAAGGTGATCTAACCACCCCATCTGGCTCCTCTCGACCTGGAGGAGGAGCGGCTCGACACCGAGCTCTTCCCGGATGGCAGAGCTCCTCACCCGATCTCTGAGTAAGAGCCCAGTCACCCTGCGGAGGAAGCTCATTCCGCCCACTTCTATCCGCGATCTCATTCTTTCGGTCACCACCCACAGCTGGTGACCATAGGTGAGGGTGGGAACGTAGATCGACTTGTAAATCGAGAGCTTTGCTTTTCGGCTAAGTTCTCTCTTTACAACGACGGACCGATGCAGCGTCCTAGTTATTTCTGATGCAGCACTGATCCGCTTGTCGATCTCCCGCTCCATCCTTCCCTCACTTGTGTACAAAACTCCAAGATACTTAAACTCCTCCACTTGGGGCAGAACTGATGGTGTGAAGAAAAAAAAAATCTATTCAAACAGACTAGTACTCATCAATATAAATCAGTCTGTAACTGTAGTAACATTCAAGTTGTGAAATTTTGTTTGCTGCTTTGCAACAGCTGCTTTCTTAATGTGATAAATTTATCTGGTATGAACCTCCTTCGTGTCCCTTCATCTACACAACACCACACCTGCTTTGAATCAGCTGAAAAATCTTTGGCTGATTCTAACTTTATGCAAGACACTGAACTATTTCCCTTTTTTTTTTTTACTAGAAGAGATTCTTTTCATATTCTGTATTGTTTAAAAATGTGAATCTGATTAATAGTGAACTGGAATGTCTTTCTTTTCCATGACCCTAAGATTCTGCAACACAATATAGTTTACGAAGAACAAAATTTAGTGAAAAACCTGGAAAAGGAAAGACGATTGTCAGGATTTTTTAAATTCTTACATTAGTAATGTTCAACGTCATCTCAACGGATCACCAGAACTAACCACTGTGCTAACCGTGCAGTGGTTAGCAAAGCGGCCTTACAGCAAGGTCTGGGTTCGAGTCCCAGGGGAGACGAGGCTTGAAACACTAGCCTTTCTGTGTGGAGTTTGCATCTTCTCCCATGTATGCATGGGTTTTTCTCTTGGTACTCTAGGGGTACCAGGAAAGAGCTGAGCTGAAAAGCAAAGCTCTCGATTTACAAGTTGATCTATGTTCCCACCCTCACGTATGGTCACCAGCCGTGGGTGGTGACCGAAAGAATGAGGTCGCGGATACAAGCAACAGAAATAAACTTACTCCGCAGGGTGGCTGGGCTCTCACTTAGAGGTCAGGTGAGGATTTCTGCCATCCGAGATGAGCTCAGATTTTTTTCACCGTATCAGTCCTCCGCTGTCGAGCTGCTCCTCCTCCAGTTCGTGAGAGCCAGATGAGGTGGTTTGGGTATCTGGTCAGGATGCCCCTCGAGCGCCTCACTGGTGAGGTGTTTCAATCACGTCCAACCGGGAGGAGACCAAGAGGCAGACCCCAGAACTGCTGGAGAGACTATGTCTCACAGCTGGCCGGGGAACGACTTGGGATCCTGCCGGATGAGCTGGAGGATTCAGCCGGGGTGAGAGATGCCTGGGCTACCCGTTTGAGGCTGTTGCCCCCGCGACCCGATCCCGGAACAAGCGAAAGATGACGGAACAGACCTAACGGAACCGGTTATCAAACCAACTAATCAAAAAAATTCCTTAAGACATCACATAGCTGGGTTTTTCTTAAAGTTTTTATGTCTGTTTGTGTGCTTCAAACAGCATCAACTTAGTAAACGCTCCAAATAAACATGAAGGTGAGAGGTTGTTGTCCTGTGCTTTAAAGAGAACTTTCCATTTCATCATGGCTATCTATTACCGGCCATAAGATTGGTGTGGAGAAGTACTGAACGTTGCACAATATCAGTACAGTCCAACGAGAGTCAGAAGGAAACAAAGCCAAGATATGATAAAAAAAAAACAAACAAACCAAAATCTCCCAAAAGATCCCACTCAGCACTATGAGATCCTTCACGTGTAGGGATTGAACTAATTTTAAACTCCAGACTGTTGTGTCTCAGTTCTTTGTTGGCGTTACATTTCCTGTCTGGAATCAAGCCCACCTGTGGACTTTTGCAATGTATGAGCGGAGGTGGTGCTCAGATATTCCCCTTTAGTTTCCCCATGTGCCCTGACTCATTCTGACATCACAGCCTGGCCAGCCACTGAGACCTGTCATCCGCACGCTGTCGGCCAATCACCTCTCTTGAGTAATCCAGCTAAAAATAGTTTAAAGAATAGTTCAGAAGAACAGTGGTGACGTCAGAGAACAAAACTTTTTACTACTTCATGGATTACATTAAACACTAGGTTTTAGAATTCACAACTTTGTTGTTCGTTCTGCACATTCGTGTTACGAAGGGATCGGTTTATTTTAACATACACAAAAAATTAAAAGATAAAAACTATTGCAGCTCTTTAAGAACAAAATCAATATTTATTGGCTGCTGTTTGGATCAGGTCACAACCAATAAAAGGGAACTATTAACTTTTATATGTGCATATTTTACATCCCAACCTGGAACAGAAACAGAATTTTAAAAGTTTGAGAATACAACATTTAATCAAAACAACATGTTTTGCACAGCCTAAAGTTATTAAATTCATATTTTTGAGGCTCGGTGTTTTGGCAGCAACAAATCTATCAAAATTGATTCAATTCTAGTTTCAATTTGGTCAATGAACATACCCATTTAAACCCATTTAAATCAATATTGGTCCATTCTCAAGACACCAGTACAGTTGAATCCATTTAACCGAATCTTATTGTCACTCCAATTAGGAAAAAAAAGTTTAGTGTTTTGAATTAATCTCGTCACAAATCATGGAGTTTGTGTCAACAAGTAAATCTAAAATAAAACCAACATATTGATTCAAACCTGCGATACCAACCACTTTCATGGTAGTGGGTCAGTTTGTTCAAAACAAAAATTCTAAGCTTTGTTTAAGTTCAAGATGTTAAAATGCTTCCACAAAATAGTTTGGCTTTCCATCCACCTCCACTGCAGATCATTGAGTCTGTTTTTTTTTATTTTTTACATAATGTCTCTTTTCAATTTTGTTTGAGATCCTTTCTATTTGAATAAGTGATACCACCATGCAGCCGCCACCGTGCCTCAGTGTGGAAAATGTTTGATAGTGAGAGCCAAAAGTTTCATTTTAAACCTCCATATGTTTAAGAGTTTCTAAAATGCTGCCAATGTGTTTTTTCTCCCTCGAAATGTTATCCATTAGTGCATCCACAACAAGGAAGAAGTATATTTTCTAATGTGACTCTTTATTTGCTGCTAAAGGGTGATTGAAATATAAACACAAAATTAATCCCCTGCTGGGGAAATTTGTGTGCCCGATAACGCTCCGGAGTCCAAGAGAGAGCTCCACGACAACTTCTGAACAGCTACTAGGCGGTGCCGAGCTGGGTAGGGTGGAGTTGGAACAGCCGCTAGGTGGAACACCAGCTTAATGGAACAGAACTGGAAAAGCTGCTTAAAGCATCACAACTGGATCAGTGCTTGGTGGAACAGCAGCTTAATGGAACAGAACTGGATCGGTGCTTGGTGGAACAGCAGCTTAATGAAACAGAACTGGAAAACTGCTTAAAGGAACAGAACTGGATCGGTGCTTGGTGGAACAGCAGCTTAATGGAACAGAACTGGAAAGCTGCTTAAAGCAACAGAACTGGATCAGTGCTTGGTGGAACAGCAGCTTAATGGAACAGAACTGGAAAGCTGCTTAAAGGAACAGAACTGGATCAGTGCTTGGTGGAACAGCAGCTTTGTGGAACAGAAGTGGAACAGGCGCTTGTTGGAATAGAGCTGGAACAGCAGTTTGTGGAACACATAACAGTTGACTCTGCGCTGGGCGGAATGTGGGTTACCGTGGCACGAAACGTGGGTTACCTTGATAATACGATCTGAAATGTGTAGCTCATCAATCACCTTTATTTTGAAAGTGTTTGGTATCGGGATTGAAAAATGTTCCACCAAACTTTGTTCTCTTTTACATTAAGATATTTCAATAAATCACGAACGTCTGAAGCTTAAGATACCGATGGGACTTCTGTGCAATCAGGTCAATTGAAACATTTGAGTTACCTGACACACAATGAGCTACGAATGTCCGTTCACTTCAAAGTAAAACAACTCTTGAGTACGGGGAAGAAGAAAAAGAGAGACACGGAGACAGTAGCTATTACAAAGTCTGGAAAACATTGGCTTAATCCAATCCAGATAATCATCTCCAGTGGAAAGCTTCCTCAGGACTTTAGCCAGCTTGTGTGTGTGTAAATACCTCACCTGAAGAACAATCAAAGTCCAATTGAGCCCCCACCCCACAACCCACAAACCCTAGAAGCTATTGTTTGTTGTGTGGATTGAGTTAAAATTCATTAACATGTCCTCCATGTTACTTTGAAAGAATCAGCAAATCAGAAAACCTGCAAAGAGGTTGCGCTTGTTAACCACTGGTGCAGTTTGGTTATTTTTTTTTTTAAAGGGTGGTGGGGGTTTGTGTTGCTCTCTGCAAACCTAAGGTCTCTGGGGCATGGCACACACATGGAAGCACTTTAGAGCTTCACTAGACTGCAATTGGGCCTATTACCATAATTACAGCTTTAAAGCCTAGCAATTTGTATCAGGCATGCACCAGTGCAACAAGCAGGCCTTTGGCCCGACGGAACAACAGTAATCCCCTCCCCCTCCACACCCTACTTTTTTTGTCTTACTATATACACACGCTGCTTTGTCTCGACATTCACTATGACCTGCTCTCTCCTTCTTCTCAGTCGTCACCTTCTCCGGCATGAATAACAGGGGTTTGTCACAGTGTGAAGTTTTCTGCTGGTGTTCTGGTCTGACTGTAGTTACGATCGGATTAGATAAAAGAAGAGTAAAAAAAAAAAAAAAAAAAGCATCGAATGTTTCCATGTGGCTGCGAGGCGGCAGCATTACGACTCAGCTACTTTTAGGTAGAGTCAGACTTACTGAGGTTTTTCCAACTCATTACGAGTGTTCTGTAGCTTCAATCAAACTTTATTAAAACTGACTCCCAGGCCATTACTGGTGCTTAAAAGGAGTTTTTTTTGGCAAATCACCCACAGCTCATAGTAAATGTAATTTCTCTGATTAGATTCCAGCTAAAAACAAACAACACAAACCCTCCTCCCCCAAAAAAGAAGTGTTTATGTTTTTGAGGCATAGAAGAAGAGGACAATGTTCTGCTGGTGCCTGGCTGCAGCCCAAAGAAAATCTGCTAGGACCATTAAGCCCCTTGTGGATCCTGACAAAATGATGGTGGCTTGTACACAAGCAGGCCGATTACTCAGCGGAGCTGTGGGTTTGTGTTAGCGCTGGCAGGCCTCGGCGGCCCCATTAGACCAGGCCTTTTGTCCGGTGCGCATCATAAACACATCAAACCGCTCAAATAAACCCTTCCACTTGGCCCTCATAACACCTTAATCAATAGGACGCTGCGGTGAGTCGGCAGGAAAAGCTTTTATGCATCTCATTTTTCAGCCGTAGCTGTAAATCCTACTTCCCCAGAGCGGTCGCTCTGTCATCAAACATGATTACGTTGGGGACCAGGATGAGTTAAATCAAATCATGTAGAAGAAGTAGGTTGTTTGTTTTTCTTCTAATAAAACAGTTTATGTAAAATAATAATACTAAAATATGTGGTTTGTCGTACGAACTCTACTCACCCCGGGAGGCCTTTGGTCCTCCACACATCGCAGAGCACCACCGAGATGTTCCCGCTCGCTGAGACCGAGCCCGCCTGGAGAAACAGAGAGAGAGCAAATAGAGGTGCGATGACGGATGAATAGTCTCCTTCACTTCCTGCTCCTGGGACCAGACACCCTGTTTAGTCTTCCTTAGCTCGGCTTCATTCAGCTTTTTTTTTAGCACTTGGACAGCTGTGTCCACGCAGGTGTCGCCTCCTGTATGCCCACCCCCAACCTGGGAACACACACCCAATCCTTTACCCAACCAAAAAAATACTAGTAGACTTTCTATTGACCGATCCCCCCTCGCTCTACGGCCTTTACCCATCCTCCCACTCTGCCTGCTCTTTTATTTACACAATACAAACCAGCGGGCCAGAAAGTTTATGAGATGTTAGGAAGAATGAAGAACTGCAGGAGATGGATGGTGGCAACGTAGAAACACAGAAATAAAGAGAAAGGGGTTGCGGGAGGGGTAAAACCCTGATATCTGTTTCTGATAGAGACAGGTGGCTCTCTCTGCTCATCTGACCGGTTTTCTTTTTCTCTACCTCTCAGGAATGAAGGAACAACGGAACGGAGGAACGTGGGTTTCCAAAACATACACGCATGACACACAGTCGCTGTCTAACTGCTGACATCCAATAATAACTGTGGAGCTTGGTCCAGGACTTCTCTGACATGCTGCCTTGCTCAGGGATCTGATTTCTGGATGTAAAATGTGTTCCAGGCAGAAATGCTTCCTGTTGGATGAAATATGGCGCACGATGAAGATGTCTAAGTGTGGGGCTTCCTGTCCTAGAGATGCAGAGTAGGAGTGTGTAACAGTGTTAAATGTTCAGCTGTGCCCTGGACGCCGGCCCGCTGAGTCCACACGTCTCTCTTTGGTACAACACCAGCTTTTCAATGAGCGCAATGTGGGACTGAAACCAATCAAATGAGTTCCAACAGCCACATTTCCTCTCCATTCATCAGATCTTAATCGTCCATTTCCATCAACACCACTCTGTCAGGAAGGCGAGACGCTTTGAGGCAGATGTTTTTTTTTTTTTATGGCACAACTTTTAGGTGATCTGCATAGGGTTTTCCCAAGTTTGTAACCAAGCTTCAAAGTGTACCTTTTATTTACAGACTCCATGCGGTACCTCCACAGTGACCGATTCATAGAAAATGTCGTCCATGGTAGATTGCAGCTAAAATGAAGGGAAAGGAATCCAAAATCATGGTGGAACCAGCCATTTGTCTGGACTAGAGACATTGAAAATAAAATAGGAAGCAGACAGGATTTATCGAAGATAAAGATTCTGAGGTACTTTTTGGGAGTGACCAGGACTCTCTTCCTCCCTTCCTTGGGAGAGAGTTCTGTTTCAGATTCCTGATGGATCCTCTGTGTTCCTGTCCTGAGTGTCACCAGACTTAGGAGACTTCTGTCCTTGATCTACCATCCTGTTTCCATCAGAATGAACCCATCTACTGATCTCTTCAGATCTTTAGCTGCAGAGTAGAATAAGCAGATATTTAATTTACAGTCTTGGACTCGATGGCTGCTCGTTCCGAGGAAGGGATCGCTCTTTCATGTGAACCTCCATGAGGTTCCCCCTGAAAATGAACTTTTTACTATTAGAAATGAACCAATTACTGATTTGGTTGTAAGCTACCACTCTTCTTCAGAAAAAAAACATGAGTAAATAATAAAATTTCTGTGCAGCTTTGTGTATCAGGGAATTGCTACTTTACAACTTCACAGTTGTTAAGTTGCTGCTTGTGTTTTATAATTTAACAAGATTAGTTTTCACTTCAGGAATTGTGAGCTTCCCCAATCCCGGTATCCCGGGTATCTCTGAGAACATGAGGTGATCTGCAGATGTGCTACTTGGCTGACTGCGGTGAAGGCCGCATGTTTATTTGCACATCAAGCAGGTAACTAAGCCCAAGTCACAAGACTTATGACACATACAGGGATATATTTTATTGCAAAGCTGGACCATGTCTACTGTGCTGCTCACTTCATCTAAATCAGGATTTCTGTGGAGAGTTCCTCACATAGGCAGGAGGCATGGTAAACTTTGAACAGCTCACAAGTCCTTCATTAGGCCACACAGAGAGACATCTCACATATTTACCTCCAGGGAGTTTTTAGAAGCACCAAATAAACTCAAATTCATATTTTTGGCAGATAGGAAGAAACCTGGGAGAACTTGGAGGGAACTGGTGGAAACATGGAGGAATACATTCAAATCTTAAAAAATAAGACCAGAGGCATCATTTATAAAGACTTGCGTAGAGCTTAAAGTAGACATTCTAAAAGCATCTTTTTTAAGCTCTTGGATATTTTTAGGGTGTGTATGAGGGCTTTGGTTACTCAGATAATCTGAATTTAATCCATAAAGTAACAGCAAAAATATCTTTATGTAATTTTGACGCTTTTCTGTTCTCTCAGTAATGCCACGAGTTTTAAGAGAAAAATCACCAAACAAGGCGAAACAATGGCTAACTTGGATGTGGTACATCTGCGGTTGCGGCTGCTATCTTGGACTGGTCGTTCTACCTGCAAAAACCCCAAACTGCAGTAGTAGAATTGATGCCTGAGAACTGTGGCTTATTCTTTTCTTATCGGCAGACTATTGAAAGCAGGACTCGGAGATTACGTTTCCCAAGTAACGCTGAACATTTTTATTTGGTTATATTTTATGAACACAATTTTATTTTACTGCATTTTTGTCCACTAGCTAAATCTTAGTCAGCTATTGTAGGCTTTATGTTTACTGCTGGGGTTTTCAAACTGAGACTTTATAAAACATATATATCACATTTTATAACCAGTACTGACTTAGATTACAACTGTCACAACATAGCTGCTGCATACATAAAACATATATTATTGTCTTAAGGCATCTTTCATGCCTCATAATCACCCCACTAACTTTAAAATACAAACAACAGAACATCTGACCGGAGATTTGTTAGCAAAGTTGCAAAATATAGTGTTTGCTTATTTCTATGATCATGCAGGTGAGGCACACTGGCGCGGGGGATGGTTGTGAAGTATCTCCCTTCCATTTAAAAGGAGCAGCTAAAAACAAGCCGTGTTTTTTCAGTACTTCAAAACTTTATTTTACCATCCAAAGTTTATTTTATGTTCTGTCCACACGTGTTGTATTTTCTCCACGTCTTTCAATTTTCGTATGGTAGCTTCTTCCCTTAGTGTTATGTAAGTCTACAAACTGTGATACCTATAAAGATTGCTGAATTTGTTTGGAAGCTGGAGTATGCACGCATTTTTTGCTTTGTAAGCTTTATTGATGAGACCCTGGGCTTTACATAACCAGTTTCATTATTCTTTAAATTTAATAATTACCAGATAATCTCCATACTAAGTTGTCTAAGAGTATGGAACTTGTCCAGGGTCTTTGAGAAGTTTTTCTAAGGCATTCATTTGGCTCCAGTTTGTCCTGAGCTTAACATTGGGTATAGAAAACCAAGGCTCAGCCACAGGACCTGAGAAGAAATAACTAAAAAAAACCACTACTTCCTGTTGTTAAATGACTTCAAACCCACTCATAGAGAAGTCCCAACCATATTAATAAAGATAAGAGGGCTGGCTGCCAATAAAATCTCTGTGGTGTGATGTTCCTTTCTGCTGCAGGAATTAAAACCTTTTCCACAGCTCACCTGCAGCGCCTGAGGTAAACGAAGAACTTGGCCTTATAAAGTTATGAGCAGAGCTCGGCACAGGCTGAACCCCTCCGCTGGTGGTTAGATTATAGCAGCTGTCTTTCAGATAATGTTTACTGGAAGCTTTTGTACCTCAGGTCCACCTACAGCTTCCCACATAGATAACCACCGTCTCAGGGTTTGCTAATTCCCGCATTTCATTAGTTTGGACAGGGGTGGAAAGAGAACGTGGTGTCTTCTCCAAGGACAGTGTGTGTATATGTCCAATTGGGGGTAACTCTGAACTCACTCCCCTTTGCACAGACACACACATGCACTGTGAAGGAAGCCAGACGTACAGTAGAGCAAGCCAGAAGAGGAGGAGGAAAATGAGAAATACCATTAAACAGAGGAGGAGAGCTAACAGGAGGGACACTGGCCTTTTTCTTCATCTCGCACTGACACGCCGCCTTAAGATGGAAACTCCTGAGAAGTAGCAACAAGTTTCTACCCTAACATTAACCATGCACACAAACACGTCTCCCTAACACAGTTCCTTCCAGATCCGGTGATGGATGTGAGGAACCATCTCTCTCTATCTCTCTCTCTCTTCGTGTCCTGGTGCTACCTTGGCTTCTCCATCTTGCGTGCTGACACTTGAAATGTGTTCGGGCTCTGGGCCCGTTCAGCGTTCTGCCTGCAAGGCATCACCTGACAACAGTGTTTAAAAAGTGCTGCCAGAGGAGGTGGTGCGCCATGTTTTACTGCCTCTGCGTACCTTAGCAAGCATGATCCTGGTCTTTGCCACGTCAAGAGGAGTGGTAACAAATGCCGCCACTGCACCTAAAAGAGATACAAAGTCAGGAAGAGATGCAAAAAACCAACATCACAACCAGCCAAAAATCAAACTGAGCATTAAAAATGATAATACTCCTCGGATGATGTTTTTCTCTCGTCCTACACGCAGGTGCAGACAAACACCCGCACCTGCTTATGTGGACATATGCAAAAACGACATGTTCCCAGAAGAGAGAGTTTCATTCCAACATTTCTACAACTTGGAGGGTAACACAGTCCAGAAGTTTCCCTGGTG
Source organism: Neostethus bicornis (assembly GCA_902685375.1). NCBI lineage: Eukaryota > Metazoa > Chordata > Actinopteri > Atheriniformes > Phallostethidae > Neostethus > Neostethus bicornis. Next base: position 16,552,711 of record LR738557.1, on the reverse strand, counting down.
TTTGGTTAATTGTGCATATGTGAGTGCCATTTTGCTGTAAACATAGCAACAGTTCTCAAAAAACACTTCAATATAATTCACAGAGGAGCAATGAGTGAGCTGAGTGTGCAGGAAAACATGGACATCTGCACCGTATAACGCATCATCGTGTTTTTTTTCTCCTCAAGACCAGAAAATAAAGCTGAATTTAAGACATAAATCCTAACAGCTTGATGTAAGTGAGTACGTGACGACATAAAACAAACTTTACACTTATCCTAGATTACTGGTACATAATTGACCAGCTAACCAAATAACTTTTTTTCTGTTTTGCCAAAAAAAAAAATATGAATCAACTTTTTTTTTTTACTGGCGGCACGGAGGCGCTTTGGTTAGCAAAGTGGTCTCACAGCAAGAAGGTCGGGGTTTGAGTCCCAGGTGTGGACGAGGCTTAGGACACTGGCCTGTCTGTGTGGAGTTTGCATGTTCTCCCCATGTTTGCATGAGTTTTGTCCGAGTACCCCGTTTTCCTCCCACTCTCCAAAAACATGCATGTTAAGTTGGTTGGCTGCTATAAAGATGCCCTTAGGAATGAGTGTGTGGATGGTTGTGAGTAACAACAGACTGGCGACCTGTTCGGGGTGTACCCTGCCTATCCCCTTGAATCAGCTGGGATAGGCTCTGGCACCCCACAACCCCATAAGGGATGGACGGTTTAGATGAAACGAAACTTTTTTCACTTGCACATTTTGGCATAAAATAGTTATTGAAGATGAACAAGGATTCTGTGGGACATTGACAACCATAGGTATGTAATTATTTTTATCTGGTGACCAAAAACCATTTCCCAACACCCTGTCAATTCTTCTAACTTCCTGGTTTTGGCAACAAGTAAGTATTTTTACAAGCTGGAGATGCATATTAAGAAAAAGTCCAAAAAGACCAAAGTGGATCTTCATCGTACCACCGTAATCACAGTTACTGGGCTGTAAGCGCTAGAATATTTTCCATAGATTCTTGAAGCTTTAAGAAATCCTAAGAAAGAAGATGAGAATTGGACGGAGGTTGATGTGAGGAAGGCTGATAAGGCTTCAGGTATCTGCATGGTGTGAGGATGTTTAACAGACCTGTGTGAAAACTTCCTGGGTTGGACAGATTATGGGCGAGCCAAAGAGTGAGTGAGAAGTTAACATTACGGGAAGTGAGTGAAACATGAGGATCCCTCTTGGACAACAGCTCAATCACAAAGGGACGTGAACATGAATCCAACCCTGGACCCACTTGTCTCTCTTTATCTCCCTCTTCCTTCACCATTTGTCCCAAACTGCCCTGCTGACTCCCGCCACCATGCTCACCTAATCACTCAATACAACTTTCACTGGTTTTATTCTGACAAATCAAAACCTGCTTCACTTTTTCTTCTTTTCTTCTCAATTTTTTCACTTTTCGTTCCAGTTTCTTTCCCCCTTATCCTCCCTGTGCAGGCCAGGTGGGGTGGCGCGTAGCCACGTCTCAGCTCCTCAGGGTGCTGTGTCCTTAACGCCTTTTTTCTCTCCTTCACCTCCATTTTCAGTAAACCTCCATCTTCCTGTCATGTCTTGCACGCTGCAGGGGAAAGAGTTATGGACTAAAATCTGCAAACGTCCAATGAGGCCGACTGAAGCTGCTACTTTTATGAAGCGTATAGTATATTTAGATTGTGATTTTGTTTCTCGCAGTAAAAGCTGAAGACTTGAAGGGATGACAGATGGTGTGACAATTTCTCTTTCCTACTCGGATTGAGAACTGGAGGTACGCAAGATGATTTGTTGTTGATCAGAGATGATCGAAGACAAAGTTAATCTTCATCAATGCAGCACATAAATGAAAGACTGCATTGTGAAATTTTATGCCACTAAAATAGAGCTACTATTATCCCACTGACCCATTAGATGAAACTTCATGCATCATATGATGTAAACCTGATTGGTTTAGATCAACCTTCACATCCACATGGTCACTGAGTGGACGGCTGCACCTCCCTTCTCTTCTTGGCAGATCAAACCTTCACTTTCTCACTCCTTGTGTGGTCAGTTTGCAAAGTTCATGTAAAGTAATTTCACATCACATGACTGAGGCCACATTTACAGTATAACACTGCCTCAGTAAGGGTTGGGGGGCAGACAGGACAGGGAAATTGCTTTGGCACCGCAACACAATTCCAAGGGGGTTCTTAAAAACCATGACACCCAAAGTGAATTTTTCAAGGGATGCCAGAAGAGTCAAGTCAGCACAAACAGGACTGAACATCAGACATCATCTCCTACATGTGCAGCGAAAACCTGCTGAATCTGCAAAAACGCAACAATGGTAGACCTCAGGGTCATATGTTCAAACTTCTACATATTTTTAACACTTGGTTCTTTGAAGCATAATTACGAGATTTACAGGCTTTTCCAGCACTGGCCATTTACTGTTGAGCCACCACTGTGTTTGTATTTTCGTCATATGAGGATGTGCACACGGAGAGTGTGTCATTGCTAAAGCTTATTCTTCTAGAGTCCTAGAATACAAACTCCATCCTCTCTGATCCTATTTGTGTTTTCACCTGGATGGAAAAGGTTCTTACCCTAATTATGCATAATGAACTAGTACTAATTTAATAAGGAAACGATGGCACAGTGGGTAGCACAAAGGCTTCACAGCGAGAAGGTCGTGGGTTCGAGTCCGGGGTAGGGATGAGGCTTGAAACACTGGCCTTTCTGTGTGGAGTTTACATGTTCGTATATGCGTGGGTTTTCTCCGGTTTGCTCCCACCCTCCAAAAACATGCATACTACATAATTGTCCCTAGGAATAAGTGTGTGTATGGTTGTACTGTATGTGTGTGGCCCTATGACAGACTGGCGACATGCTTGGGGTGTACCCTGCCTCTCGCCTTGAATCAGCCGGGATGGGCTCTGGCATCCCTCGTGAGGGATAGATGGTTAAAAGGTGACATTTTTCCATTGAAATGCAACTTGAATTAATTTTGAATTCACTGTGACATCAAATAATTTATAATATTAGGGTTGAAATAATAAAACAGAAAGTTCATGTGTGTTTTTCTTCACTAAAAACTCTTTCCTTGCTGGTGGGGGTAAGGTTGAGCCAAAGTGAGATGCCACACACTTCATGATCAGCACCAGAGATACATTTAACCCATCAGTCCTCAAAGACCTTCAACGGCAAGAAAAGGATCATTTATAAAATCAACAAAATCCAAAAAAGTTTAATATGGAACTTTTAACTTTTATGGGTCACATCTATTTTTTTTCTCCTTTCCCCTTCCATCCGTTCACTGTTTCAGCTCCTATCAAGCATTACTTTTCTCACTCTTGTTTTTTAGCCTATTCTCTTCACCTCTTTCCTGCACAGTTTCTCCCTCCCTTTCTCCTGAGCAACTTCAGGCTCCAGTGCTCAGAAGGTCGCACAGCTGCAGGGGCCGAATACCCAGAAACCGGCCCCCTCTCATTCCTCCTCTTTTTTCCCCTGGTTATCTATGTTTCCCCCTGATACTCATCCGGGTGGAGACAGATCTATAAAGTCTGCAATGGTGTAATGTTCGCCGGCTCAAGTGGCTGACAACAGATTTTCTGATGCGGAAACAGAGATGGATTTCTGTCAATTTCTCTCCTTTTTTTTCATTGCTGGAAGTAAAAATTTAAACCATGTAGTTATTGCTGTAAACAAATCTTATACGAAAGTATGTGCGGATGTTGCAGTTTGACCAATTTTAGTAAAATCTTTATAGGAAAGTAGCTTGATGGAAACTTATTCGGTCCTTCAGGCCATTTATTCACCCATCCTCCATCTATCTATCCATCCATCCAGTTATTCTCTTCTTTCCCGCCTCCACCCCCTCTGATTCTTTCCCAAAGCAGCATATAATCCCTTGCACCTGCGAAAGCTCCGCACACTGCTGACTGCCAAGAGGAGAGCGTGTGACCTTGCCTCCTCGACCACAGAGTCTGGGAGAAAGACAGTAGTGGAGGGAGAGACGGGGTTGTCGATACAGAGAGATGATGAAAGTGAGAGAGGAAAATGAAGAAAAAAGAGGGAGAGAGAGAAAACAACAGTTAGTGGACAGATCAGATACATTAGAAACACATTGTGAACTCTGGTCCGGTCTGTAGTCCAGGCTCTGCCGCTGGGGAAAAAAAAGGCTGTCCAGCTATTTTTGTGTTGCCTTTCCTCCCCAGTGATGCCACGCAAGTTAGTTCTCAAGAAACGGGAAAGGGAGGAGACAGAGCTGGGGGTGAGATGAGGGAGTCATTTCATCAAGATGTTGCGTTAGGACAAAGAAATTAAATTTAGTTACTTTCAGAAAAACACTTCACGTCTGCATCTGGGACAAAAGATGTGTGAATGTACACACATACACACGCGCACACACACACTTCAGGCCTGGATAATCACAGCCAAATGTAGGAAAAATACCTGGTGATGAGATTCATACACATTCAGTAGACAATTTGGGAGAATTAGCATATAAATGAGTGTGTAAAATGGGTACGTGTTTGTGCACATCATCACAAAACTGCAAACTTTTATAAATTGTAACAGCTCAAAGGTGGTTGGAGGACCTTTTATGGAAACATTTTAAAATAATATTTAAATCTGCTTTCACCGATTGGATTCACACTTATAAATAAGAACACTGAAAACAAAATTTAAAAAAGGGTTCCATCTTATGCGAAAAAAATTTTCTCTTGTATCTTATGCACAACTTCTTCTTTTTCTTTTGGCACTTCCCTTTAGGGATTGCCATCTCTCTGTCTCCTCTGCACATGTCCAAACCATCTCAGTTTGGCCACTCTGACTTTATCTCTAAAACCTTTAACATGTGCTGTTCCTCTGATCCTGTCCATCCTGGTCACTCCCAGAGAGATCCTCAGCATCTTCATCACTGCTACCTCTATCTCTGTTTCCTGTCTTTTCCTCAGTGCCACTGTCTCTAGACCAAACAGAATGGCCGGTCTCACCACGGTTTTGTACACTTTCCCTTTCATTTTAGCTGAAAATTGCACAACCGCAAACATAATTTGGGTTTTGGACTATCCACCAATCAATAGCAATGCCATCTTATTGATTTACAGAGCTTTATCACAAACCAGGAAGTGTAAAGTCCCATCTATTGCTCATTCCCTCACTTGTCGTGAGAAAGCACAGGCTCTGCCTCCAAAATTTGACCCAGGTCTTGAGTGAACCGCAAAAATTTTGCCCAATTTAGTAATGTGGGGGCATAGTTGATGGTCTCAATAGGAGGAATCCTTCTATCATGGTGATTCAGTCTGTGCAGCCTTACAAGTTGGATCCAGAAATGACTTTAAAGTGCACAAAGCACGAGCCCTGCGGCAGCATTAGCTCCACATTACTGACAAATAAAGTCATAATGATAATAATTACGTAGTGTGTTAAAACAGATTACGTTGCTGCTTTGTTTAAGTGTTCAATTATGTTTTTAGAACAAAAACAAAAATAAAAATGATGCAGTCAAACTTGTAGGGTACAAATCCAGGACATGTGACTAAGTGGAGTGGAGAAGCAGCACTGGAGGAGAGAACCATGTGTGGCATACTTCCTGCTAAGAAAAAACTCTCCATGGCTGCAGCAAGTCACGCCATTGAGGTAGCAGGCACGAGTTTTTATGTGGAGGGGGCAGAAATACAAAAACAATTTTTCCAGAAAACCACTGAATCCTTCTAAAAACCATTTTGGTGACTAATGCTATCTGGTATGTCCAAATTTGTGATGATGAGAACCAAAACAAGAACACCTCACTTTTTTTTCTCCAGAAAGATGGAAACAAAAGTGAACAAAACCCCTTTGCAAACAACAAAAATACTCTTACATTAAAGTCAATTTCCTATATGCGTGTTATCTTGTCTGGCTCACGGGGAAACTGGAGCCCGTCCCGGCCATCGGGTCGGGGAATGGAGAAATCACTGGCTGTGTTGGCAGTCCATCACAAGAAAAAACCAAGAAAAACAACCATGCAAGTCAAGGCTCTGACATTTAACCCACAAGGCTTTTAGCCAGCATCATACTGATACATCCGGAGATATCTTAGTAATTTACAAGAAAATTATATCAGCAAATCTAAAAAGTGGGTCTGCTTTATCTCTTTTAGTGGCAACAGCTTTTAATCATAAAAGTGGTGGTTACATATAAAATCATAAATGGGAGATTTTCTAAAAACCAAAATCTGTAACGGTCATGGTGGGCAGGCGTTTCAGGGACATATAAAACTAACGGAAATCTTGGAAGAAGAAAAATAATGAAACGCCAAGTTAAATTAAATGGAAGCCATAAAAAGCAAGATAAAGAAAAAGATTTCCCCCAACACAACATGGAAATGAATCAAAGAAAAGTGATGTAACTGAAAAAAAAAGACTACTGTAAGAGACTCATTTAAAAAATAGTCCTAAATTAGCTGAACTACATCCTGGTTGATGAAGAAAAGATGGCATTTGATTCATCAAGATCTGTAGGTCAAGAGATTCCGTGTGAATCATACCCTTGACCTATTGAACAATCCTGTGGAACATCTTTATCATCTAATGAGGCTTGATTAGTCACTTTATGATTAAGCAACCTTCAAAGAAAAATAAATTAAAACAAAAAGGAGATAAATGATATTAGCATTTACAAAATATACCAAATTTTTATTGAAATTAACAGACTTTTAAACTGGAGGTAAAGTCAGAGAGACCAGACTGAGATGGTTTGGACATGTGCTGAGGAGAGAGAGAGTACATCGGAAGAAGGATGCTAGATTTGGAACCACCAGGAAAGAGGACTAGAGGAAGGCCAAAGAGGAGGTTCATGGGTACAGTGAAGGAAGACATGAAGATAGTTGACGTGACCGAAGAAGATGCAGCAGATAGGGTTAGATGGAAGAAACTGACGTGCTGTGGCGACTCCTGAAGGGAAATGCCGAAAGAAGAAGAAGACCAGACCTTTCAAACAAGCTTGTTCGAATGTATTCACACATGCTACAAAAACACTACACATGAGGTGAATGTATATCAACAAAAAAAATGGAACTACTGCAAGCAACAATGTGTAAACAGCTCATAAGAATATTCCAATATGGTTTTTTTACTTTATATCTAATTTTCTCTACAAAAAAACTAAATAAAATGAAACAAATCAATTAAATTAGACCAACAGGCAGACCCCGAATCTGCTGGAGAGACCATTTCTCACAGCTGGACAGGGAACAACTTGGGATATTTCCGGGTGAGCTGGAGGATGCAGAGGGAGTGAGTGAATCCTGAGCTTCCCGTCTGAGGCTGTTGCCCCCACAACCTGACCCTGGATAAGCGGAAGACAATGTAACGGAACGGAATTAAAATGAATCAAAGATATGAAACTTATTTGAGCTAAAGTGCAATTAATTACAACGTATTCCAACTTGAAACTCAACCAGAAACAAATCAAATATAGTCATTTCTGAAATTTGTTAGCGTTCTTCCTCAACATAATCAGAAAGTATTTCAGCATTTTAAATAAAAACACAACTATTTGCTCATCATATAAATAACACAAAGGGAGTCAATAGTTTATATAATTGAGCCAATCAGAGCTGAGGTGTTTTCCCAGAACGCTTTCCTCCCAGCACGCAACTGGCTACTGAGTGAAACCACCTGATGTTTTTGTTTGGAAACTGAACTCAGGATGAGAGGCAGAGCGGGGTGCGAGGCGGTTTGTCTGTGACTCCCCCGGCCTGTTAGAATGGAGGGATGAGGTGAGTGTGTGTATGTGTGTGTGAATGAAATGCATGTGGACAGCTGGGCGGCCTCGGGCCCTGCAAGGTATGATTACTGCTCAGGGAGAGCGATTGGCCAACAGCATGAAGCCATTACTAAGATTTTCTTTGCCCCCCGCCATCCGTCGCACAATACATGGTCATCACCGTAGAGCATGTGTGTGAATGAAAGTGTGTCAGTGTGTGACTGTGAAGCTGTGAGACCATATGTGTGTGTTTGCATGTGTGTACACGTGTGATTGTGTGTATGAGCAAGCATGCCACCTATATCACACATATGGAAATGCATGTAAAAATGTGTGTGTACGAGAGTATTTCTGTGTGTCGGCATGCTTTTGTGCGTAGAGGTGTATATTGCCCATTTGTCTGTATGTGTGAGGTAGATTTGTTTGTGCACACGTTGTGAACATAAGCTTGTGCAAGAGCATGGATGGATGGATGTTTTTTGTTATGTGTGTGTGTGTCTATGTGCAAGGCTATGCGAGTGTATGTGTATAAATATTTAAGTGTGTGTATGTATATGGATGTTGGGGTGAGTTATTGTGTGTGAGCATGTAAAGGAATGAGTGAGATCATACGTGTGTGTGTGTGTGTGTGTGTGTGTGTTTGCATGAGGATAGAGGGAATGATGACTTCATGTGTCTCCTATTAGAGCTCCGATTAAGAAGCAGATTTACTTTCTCACTTCAAAAGGCTTCACGCCTTTCTTTCTCTCCTTCTCTTCTCTCCGTCCTGCATCCTCTGCTTCATGAATAGATAATAAGGGCTAAATCTGAGAAAACAAACTTTTTGACCTGTGACCCTTGGTGTCAGGGTCACGCTCTGCACCTGGACGACTTCCTGCAGGAAGGAGGTGCATGTGCATGTCCGTGCATGTGCATTAAAAAGAAAACATGTGGCTAACCATGTGTGTGAAGAAGCTGCATATGTAAAAATGTTTCAGCAGCTCAACTCCAAGTTCCCATCATGCCTTTGTCTATGAAAAAGAGAAATTCCCAGGATTCCTTGTGGCCCTCTGCTGCCGTTCCACCCTCCTGTTTTGCTGATGTTATTTTTGAGGTCAGAACAGATGGTGCGAGCTGCAGTCATTATCGAGAAAACAACTAAAAGAAAACCACAATATTGGGAAATCAATGTGTGAACTAACTACGAGAATTATTCACACACATTAAAAAAAAACTGGTTTTAAATCACACTGAGTGCTCGTAAAGTTCGCGCATAATTTATCAAAGTTTTTCAGGCTGGGTGATATTTTTTTTTTTTTGTTGAAATAAAAGTGTGGCGAAGCATCGTACAGCTGTGCTATCACCCGGTTTTTCCCTGACAGATGTGTTGGCTTGTTGTGAAATTAAAAGGAAAAAAAAAAGTATGAGGCATCTCTGAAACAGATGGAACAATATGCCACACACAGACACAGATTTTCTTGCTTTTACTGAAACTGATTATTTTCATATGAGTAAGTTTGATTATCTTGGAGATCAAGCTTAAGAAAGACAACTGAAGTTTCTCATTTCTTAGAGTCCAATTAAATAAGCCCTGATTGCTTGGGGAACAGGGGGTTAAAGGACAAGATGAAAGGTTATAGATTGTTAACTTAGGTTATAGATCGAAACTTACTGGTAGAATTATAGGGAAGTCTTTCTGACCATTTAAGCTTAAAAAAATTCCTTTAGATTCCTCAACTCTAGGCTCCCCTATTTGTCAGGGTTAGGGTTAGTGTGTGTGTGTGTCAATGCAAAACCCTAACCCTGGATTGACTCCTGATGAAAAGAAAGAATAGGAGAGAAAAATGAAAGAAAAAAAAAGAAAGGGGGATTGAAGGAAAGAAAAAGACAAAGAAAGGAACAGATAAGTAAAGAAGAAATGGAAGGAGAGGATTCCAGCAGTTCATCTGTCCTCCAGCAGACGTCCAGATGGCTCAGAGAGAGACAGCCTTTTATTGGGGGACAAAGACATATCTGTGAACAACAAAATCACACACACATGCATGCGTGCACGCACAGACAAACGCACACACAGAATTTTGTGCACGTTGATGAATCGCCTGACTGCCTGCCACTCGCGGCCCTGAGACATGATGTCACTTCGGCAAAAGCTGTTTTTTCAAAGAGGAACGGATTTTTATGTGTTCAGGGCCAACGGGATGAGAGGAACGACATGCTTCAGAAAGATGTCTGTGGAAGGAAAGAAAAAAACAGAGAGGCTGGTGGAAGAGAGTTTATGATAAACTGAAGCCTGGTCAGATGGCAGCAGTGACAGGCTATTAAACCGGGACGTAAAGTCCCATTTTCATCTGCCACAGTGATGCAGGAGAACAGAGAGACACAGTAAGAGAGAGAAAGACTGATAGAGAGAGATAGAGAAAGGGCTGTAAAGGTGTCAGAGAATAAGCACAGCACTATAACTTTACACCGGATTTATCACTGAGATGAACAATAAAGACACAGAAAGAATAAACTGAGCCTAATTTATCTATTCATCTATTTTTAAAGCGTTGCATACCTTTAAATATTCCCAGAGTGGAAACTGGACGAGCGAGAATGGAATCTGGAAGAAAAAAAAAAAGAAAAAAAAAGAGTCAGAGAGTTTTAATGTTTGGATTGTGTCATCATCTTTTTGGTTTTATGCTGGCTCATGTTTATTAGTTTCTGGTGCTTCTGCTCCTGCCATCTTTCTCCATTTCCTTCCTGGTTCGATGGAGGGAAGATGGAGCCTGATGGATGGAAGAGATGTGGCACAGGATGGATGGTATATGTGTGAGTGTGTGCGCGCAAAACTCAAGCAGGAAGTTACAGCGGGGAGGAAATCGATGGCGCTGCCAAGACGAGGGGTGAATGACACACAATCAGACCACACACACGCACATGCATTCACACACAGTAGGTAAGCAGACATACACGCACATACTGTATGTGCACACACGGCATGAACACAGACATTTAAGCATATACATACACACACAGATACAAACAGATGCATACACATTTACACAAGAAACATATATATTCACTCACACACAAACAGAACAGACACATTCAGTCACACACATAAGCATCCACATGATCATCTGCACAAACATACACACACACGCAAAGACACACAAATTCACATTCAGAAATATATCTATACACATAGAAACACACACACAGACACACATCTACACACAAACACACACAATCGTACAAACATCTGGACTTACATGCCCTACACAAAACCAATACACACACAATTTTGCATTTGCATGCACAGGACGGTGCAGACTTTATCGGACATGCTAAAGCTAATATTTCAGACAGACATGTATACATTTTACACACACATACACACACCCACATCCTGTCATCTGCAGGAGAGCAGGACAGGAAGGAGGACAGGAAATAAAAACAAAACCAAAGAGAGAAATAAATAATGTGACACTGAGCTGTGTCATCGACCTTTGATCAAATCAAGGCGAATATTCCTCCATGTGTGCAGACCACATCTATGTGCTGCCTCAGACTGCCTCGGCATGCCGGATAGTAACGGATGGATCCAATTGCGAATCAGTCGGAGTAAAAGAAAAGATACTTAAACTGTGGTTATGCCACCTAATGAGCTAATTAAGTACTTAGAAGAAACTGACCTCATATAAACACTCAATCCCAAATACATTAACTCACGGATATCTGCTACTTCAGAGCCGACTAATAACTGCCACTTTTATTTAGGAGCACTTCAAGAGAAAGACATAAAGCTGTGAAAAATTACACTAAGCTCTGTAAAAAAGTTAAAGAGATGCGATGAATTTGTGTTCTTCCTCTGCATTCAGATTACATTAAAGAAATCAGGACTATTCATTTAAGCCTGTTCTTGGTCACCTGTATCATTTGAGTATGAGGATTTGTTTTTGTTAATGTATATAGTAATGTTACAGGAGACTGAGTCCGAAATAAAAAAGTTTCAAGTTTCAAAAATTTAAAGTATTCACTAGTGAGATCAGATTGGCTGAATTTAATCAAAGTAGTTGCTCAAGATATATTTCAACACTTTCTATTGGCTAAAATTTGTTTGTTAAGATTTAAGAATAGCTCTTCATTCAATTATTTAAAGATACATCCCTTTTTAGAAATCAATAAGAATACAGCTTGTGAGTACGGTGGCACAGTGGTGCAGTGGGTAGCACAGTGGCCTCACAGCAAGAAGGTCGTGGGTTCGAGTCCCGAGTGGGGACGAGGTCTGTAACACTGTCCTTTCTGTGTGGAGTTTGCATGTTTTCCCCGTGTCTGCGTGGGTTTCCTCCGGGTACTCCGGTTTCCTCCCACCCTCCAAAGAGATGCATGCTAGGTTGATTGGCCCGTGCCAAATTGCCCCTAGGAATGAGTGTGTGTCGATGGCTGTATGTGTGTGCCCCTGCAACAGACTGGCAACTTGTTCGGGGTGTACCCTGCCTCTCGCCTGAATCAGCCGGGATGGGCTCCGGTACTCCTCGCAACCCTGTAAAGAATAGACGGATAAGAAGGCGACTGTGACTACATTTTGTAAGTCGTAGTATCAAAAGAGTATATTACTTCCTTTGACCGACTCTTCTGAATTCACTCTTTTTTTGTTTGTCTTTTAAATCCTTTCCCTTCCACTCTTTTAGTTGCTTTTCTTTTCTATCCCTATCTGCTTCAGCATAACTTTTTTATTGTGCCGTGAATCATTATCAGGTAGAAAAGGATGATGGAGAGGGAGAAAGAATAAAGTCGTTTCATCTTCTCTGTCCAGGCAGACAGAAGCAAATTCTTCAAGTATTTGAAGATTATGTTAAAGTTTTATTTGACAAACTGACTCTCCGTCTGGTATTCAGCCTGATGAAAGGAGAGCGTTATAAAAGTGCACTTGTGTTTTATTAGCATGCTGATGAGCTCTACTTTTCCACGCCAGCAAAGCAGAAAGAAGAAGAGAAAGACAGAAGGAGAAGAAAAGCTTCTGAAAGCCACATGCAAGCAGAATTATACCTATCTGCAAATATACTGTATGTATGTTTTGTTTCATCTTCTAAACTGTCCATCCCTAATGGTGTCGCAAAAAGTGCCAGAGCCTATCCCAGCTGTTTTTTTTTTTTTTTAATATACTTAATTAATTCCTTACCGGGAAATTTCTGTGCTGCATTTCACCGCAGCAGGCTGCCACCTATGACGGTGCTAATGGTGGGAGCAATGAGGGCTTAGGTGTCTTCTAGGAAGACCGTAGACGTGCACCCAGTGGGATGCGAACTCGCAAACTTCCGGTTGACTTCCGGTTAGTGGGCGAACGCTCTAACCACTGAGCCACCATCTCCTCTTTAGGAGATGTTTGTTTGGATTTCAGGCCAAAGGCAGGATACACCCCGAATAGGTCGCCAGTCTGCTGCGGGGCCACAAACACACGCAACCATCTACACATACACTCATTTTTAGGGGCATTTTGTTTTTTGAACGGTTGGGGGAAACCGGACTACCCGGAGAAAACTCACGCATACACGTGGAGAACATGCAAACTCCACATAGAGATGTGTGTGTTTGCACCAAATGAGCTAAATTGTTACTAAAACAAAGTTAAACAACGTTTCGTCCTTTGCTGACATGAGCATCAGCCTCATATCTTCACCAAACTACTGATTCAAACTGACTTGTAATTCTGTTGATACAGCAGATGACGTTAAAAACAAAGTTAAGCATTTCAAGTTTGAAATAACAAAGGAAAATATAGAAACTGGTCTGATTCGTTGTGATGGAAAACATGCGAGAGGATCTGCAACGACTGTGAAGAATAAAAAGGAGAAAGACAGATGTGTTCAGCGGAGGATCTGGAAAGAATGATCCAGGTGATTTACGACATGCTTTGACACCGCTGGCACATTAAGCATCACATGTGTATGTGAGTGTGTGTGTTGCCCAGCAGAGATGAAACTTCTGAAAACAAGATGTTGCCTGTTAAAAACGGTTGATAAGCTCTTCACGGGCAAACTGAGGACACACACACAGAGGAAAATGGTCTTCTCCTGACTCAGTGTGACACACAGCAGGATCCAGCTGTGTGTGTTTGTTTGCATTAGTTATGAAAACCAAATCCACAGGAAGGCCAGAATGTGAACCTGCAACTATTGTTTTTATTTCTCCCCTGCATTGAAATACTTCCTTCTCATTTTTCATCTACAACCTTCAACCTGCAGGTTCTTTGGGGGGAAAAAATAGTTTCTAAAAAACTGGGAATCTGTCCTAAAATTCCATTCTTTTTTTTACCTTTTTATTTATTAAACATTTCATTCCAAACCAGTACTTTCTGCCAATTGTCACCAAGCCCACAAGTTTGATCTAATTTATAATTTCCAGTCCCAGTACCTTCTGCCTGTAAATCCTGGGGCTCCATAAGTTGTTTTTTTTTTCTTTAACTGAGAATATTTGGAGTGTCCTCTGTCGCTCTCCTGAAAAAGAGGCTCTCCAAACAGGGATACCTTGTGCCGATTGTGTGTTTCTGTCTGTGTATGAAGTCATCTCACAGAACCATGCGTGATAGTAAGTTAAAGATATGACATTAATTTTTTTTTATAATAATACTTTTTTAATGACTGAAGATTGTCCCCCAAGCTGACAATATTTTTACGGACCGGTCTAACAGTGTTGCAACTAATTGAGACTAACATTAACACAGTTTTTTTTCTAAATAAAAATAATACTAAATGTAAATCCACTTTGTGCAACTTTAGTAGCAGCATCTTTATAACATGACGCCAACAGAACAGGAATGACATGCTCTCTAACGCACTCTGGTACCCTGTAGGAATACACTCTCTTATTAAGAAACTTTCTAAAGGTGTGTGTTTTTACTTATTTTGCAAGCATGGGGGGTTAATTTTAGCAGCCTTGACAAATCAATGGTGAGTGATCTACAGATTTAATGGAGAAAAACCTGCAACTTTTTTTAATAAAACATTATTAATGCTCGGATAATGAATCTAATTGAAAAAATGGAAGTTTTTTTTCTTTCTGAGCAGACTGGTACCAAATCATCTACAGGCCGAATTGTGGGGATCACTGCACAATAGAAAACTATTTACTTGCAGACTGGCAAGTTTTTTTTTTTCTAAAGTTGGCCAAGATATATCCAGAAGGAAATGGAAGCTTTTTTGTCCCTTCAATTTTAATCTCTGATCACAATTATCCAGTTTCCTGAGTATTTTGTTTTTACTTCTCTGGTTTAATTATCTTAGCATAAAGTTGAGATTACGACATTAACAACAATGTCCTATTTTTGTGAATGTTGCATGAGAGTGGCAGCTGTGCAGTTTTATTGACCTCCAAAATCCACTGGTATGATGTCTGAAAGAGGGCTTAGGGATTACAAAAGCACATATTTGAGAATGCTAATGTGTACAGAAATAGTCACTGCCCCTGTAAAACTATTTTTTATGTGAGGTTTTGCAAAACAAAACACTAAATAAGTTTGAACCCTGGTTCAGAAGTTCAACAAGCTGGAAAATTTAAAGAGTTCAGTTCAGGTCTGAAAAGGAGATGACTTTTAAATCGACATAGGAGAAATAAATACAGAGAAAAAGAAGTTTCTAACAAATATCAAATGGACGTTTTGCCTTTTTGTTTTTTTTTTAAATGGGTCAATTTCCGTGCTGGATTGGACCGCAGCAGGGAAGCGCCAAAGGTGGAAAAGACGGGGGATTAGATGTCTTTACCGAGGACACTTAGGTATAGGTCCAGTAAGTATCGAATTGGCTTCTTTCGGTCCAACCGTGGACATTCTACCACTAAGCTATTGCCTCATCCACTATTATAATTTTCCTTCCTATACTAATCTAAAAAACAGTCCAACCGACACCTCATTTTCTAGTTTCTATTTCGTTTCAAATGTTTGGCTTTCTTAAGTTTTCATCTTCAAAAAAATCTTCAAAAAGTTTAAAAATGAACAAATAATTCACATAAAACAGAGCATTCTGTGCAATATGGTATTTCAAATACCAAAATACAAAACAGAGAAATGCCTCATGTTGATGTGATGAATTACGTTGCTTCTTTTTTTTCATATCACTTCATTCTTAGAATTTGATCAAATCAATCATCCAAACATCATCTAGTGGAAAGCATAAACTATATGGATTATGAGTTAGCTTTTGGCCACTTCAGTTGTAAATGGTTGCAGGTGCAGAACTTGAAGTTAAGAGGAGAGACTCGATGTAACTATTGAGCTGTTTGAAGGCCACATGGTTCTGATATCCTCCAGTTACAAAAGGGTTTGCAGAAAGTGTGGAGGGCACATGTAAGCTAAGTCGTGGTAGCCACACACACAGTCATGTGGGATCGTTCTACAGTGGGCTGACATGACAGTTTCATACAAAGCCCGACCACCATTGCTTAGGCTGTTCAAAAGTACAAGACCAAACTAGTCATGCAAGTAAGCACCATCCACATGCAGCCAAACGAAGCTATTTCCACCGCTCATATTGATGAACTGTTGCTAAACTTTTGTTTTAATAATGTTTCTCGCAAGAGACACACATTACAGTTTTATGATATTGGTTTTGTCATACATGTTGTAATTTTTATTTTATTTTATCTGATTCGGAAGGGCCATTGGCACTGCCCACATGGGATTCACTGTTGCTCGCTGCTTACCAGGTGTCCCTCTGCTACTCACACTCCACGTATTCCCCAAAAAAGCCATAAAATTTGATACGGTCTTACAAAATTTTTGTTTTGATATTATTTCGAGCGAGAACATTGCTCACCCGGCGGGATCCTGAGTCGTTCCCCAGCCAGCTGTGAGACATAGTCTCTCCAGCGGGTCCGGGGTTTGCCTCTTGGTCTCCTCCCAGTGGGACGTGATCAAAACACCTCACAAGCAAGGCACGCGGGAGGCATCCAAACCAGCTGCCCGAACCACCCCATCAGGCTTCTCTCGACCTGGAGGAGCAGCAGCTCAACACGGAGCTCCTCCTGTATGGCAGAACTCTTCACCTAATCTCTGAATGACAGTCCAGTCACCCTGCCAAGGAAGCTCAATTTGGCCGCTTGTATCCGTGATCTCGTTCTTTTGGTCACCACCGACAGCTGGTGACACAGCTGGAGGCTGTTGCCCCCATGACCCGGCCCCGGATAAGCGGAAAACTATGGAACGGAACGTGTTGGAGAGGCCACCTGTATTCGCATCAAGTATATCACCACCAATGTCGCATGTTGCTAGCAACAATTGATGCAGGAGAAAATGCCAAAAACAGGAAATATTGTTGCGAAATCTTTGTTTCTAGCGAGAAATTAATTAAGATAGATAAATTTATCTTACTTTTTTTTTTTTTTTTTTTTTTAAATTACAGCAACAAATTGATTTCAGGAATTAGTCAGTCAGTAATCATCTTCTTATCCGTCTATCCCTTTTAGGCGAATTTCGAAGGCGAATTTAAGGCGAAGGGCAGAGTACACCCCGAACAGGTCGCCAGTCTGTCGCGGGGCCACACACACAACCATCCACACACACATTCATTCCTAGGGGCAATTTGGCACCAAGGGGTGGGAGGGGTGGGAGGAAACCGGAGTACCCGAAGAAAACCCACGCAGACACGGGAAGAACATGCAAACTCCACACAGAAAGGACAGTGTTTCAAGCCTCGTCCCCACCCGGGACTCGAACCCACGACCTTCTTGCTGTGAGGCCACTGTGCTGTCCACTGCGCCACTGTGCTGCCCGATTTAGGGATTAATCAGTAATCATCTTCTTATCCGTCTATCCCTTTCGGGGTTGCGGGGGGTGCCGGAGCCCATCCCGGCCAATTTAAGGCGAAGGGCAGGGTACACCCCGAACAGGTCAATAAAGTTAAAATATCTTAAAATACAAAACACACATTTTTATGACATCTTTATAAATCCATCATATATTATTTGTTGTTGATGTGCGTAGTATGAAGGAGGCTCCCACACAGCTGCTATAGGCGGTGTTTACAGCCTCATATAACTACATGCAGCGCCCGGCAGCGCAAATAGAAACGGCCTATTTAAAAACAAACTTTAAAAACAAATTTTGAATATTCTTCCCATATAGAAAACATACCTGAACAGGTCCTTCCACTCGGGTACTGCTCTTCCTCCGTAGCACACAGAAAGTGAGGGCAATAGAGTGTCAAACACTAGAGTGAAACTGAATATACGGAATGTACTTCTGAGCTTTTTCCTGTGTATATAACATTGCTCAGCTAAAAAAAGGTACCGTGTTTATATGCGTTACGAGATAAGAATTATTACCGCAGACTAGCACAATACTTCCTCTTTCTAAGTCACTGGTTCAGTTTCAAATAGACAGAATTCATAATTAATACTGTCAAATTGTCCAGTTCAAAAAAGAGGTAGCTTGTTTCGATGCGATCTTAATGTTTTGCTTATGTGTTGCTGTTTTCAGAGATCACATAAGAATAAAGTCCTCCCGGAGTGCAAAGCAGCAGCAATGGTATGTCAACTGAAAATGACTGAGGTTTTCAGCAGCCTGCCAAATTCTCACAGACCTACTGTACTTTACTTCAGCTTGAGCCAATCAGTGCACACATGTGGCTTCATGAGCAACAAATGAATCACAATCTTAAGCATGGAGATGATCATGCCTGAAGCATTAAACACACTGTTAACATGACCTGTTGCTTAGCACAGAAATCCTCACACTGATCAAACAGAGGAGAGGATTTCTGATGTGACAGAACTAGCATTTGAGCAGAAATTGATCCAAACCTGATCAAGTTGTTTGGCCACAGTGGTTGATTTCAGGAGGATATTGTTCTCTGCAGAATAATTCTTCATAGAATTGAAGGAATGCAAATTCCAATACTTTATTCCTTTAACTTAGACGGGGGGATACACACCTCTTTAGTCTTGTTACATTACGTAAAATCACTCTCGTAAACGGCACCAGTAGTGTGTTTGAATTCTAATTCTTATGATGAGTTCAAATATTACATATTATAAAAATAAATCAATTGGATAACCATCTAGTTGATTATGATCTGTGATAGTATTTTATACAGGCCCCAAAGTGCTTGTCTGTTTGTTTTTTCTGTTACTTGGCTTTTGTTTCCTCTGTGTGGGATTTTTCTGTTACAATACAAAGGACTTGGATTATCACCAGCAGGTTCAAACCGCTAGACCAGACCAATGAGGGAAAAAACACACACATCCACAGAAATTGAGCTTTATATCTCGTAACAGTTACTTCTTTTTGCCACAACTGAAGTCAAGAAGCCTGACCTCCTCTCAATCAGGTTGAGGGGGGTTTCTATTACCGGTATGTTTGAATGTTTTTCCCACAAAAAAAGCATAACGGAAGTCATTTTCTGTTACGATGATGCATGTTTGAATAATTATCAAACTTTCCTTTAAATTTACCCTGTATTTGTGGCCTTACATAAGATTTATGCAGTGTTGTGGACTGTGGGATGGACTGTGGAGGGAGCAATTTAGTGTCAAAAATGGAACAAAAATAAATAAATGTATTTATCAAGATTTTTTTTTTCAGCAAATATTGCATTTCTTGGCAAACAAAAAGTATCATGTTCATTTTTATACACTCTAAAATCAGAATTATAACCCTATAAAAGTGTAACACCCTCTCAAAAAAGATTAAAAATGATAACAAGTGGCATTTCGGTTATGCTGGACCATAGTACACTATTTTCAAAAGCAACATAACACCACACACATTTGAACTGCACTTCTAAAGAGCAGCAGCATCTGCTAAACACACGTATGCATCCTACAGCCATCCCCAAGGGACGTGACTCTACCGCTGGAAAACACACATGCAGTGCTTTTGTATGCATATTTTGCCATGATTAATAACGTGCCAGCTGGTGTTTGTGCATGACTCTGTGGAGAACAGCAGGATGCGTTTACAGGCTGATGCATTTTCTCTATGATCAAAGGTGACAGTGCCACTTGCTGTGACTGTCAGGTATATTAAACCGATATGAAGATGTTGTCTACTGTGTCATTCTAGTGGTAAAGGTCCTCTTTTTGAATGTGTGTGTGTTTGCATGAGTATTTTATGCTAACTTTATTAGTATTCAGAGAGGCTTCGGGCTGTCATAGGTCCTTAGGCACTCAGCAAAGGGCAGGAAAAACACATGTCAGAATTTATTCACATTGAGCCTGATTGCGGGCAGGCCAGTTGGCTGCAATTTGACAAATGACTTTTAATAGGTCACACAGCATCCTCAGCATTCTGATGAGCTTTTAGGGATCCCCAGCAATGAGAACGAATACTAAGACGCAAGCTAAAAAAAAATATTGACATCCTTACCAACTTATGAGCTAATTTTATTCTCTGATAATATTCTTTTGGGTTTTTTTTTTCCCATTAAATGCGTATCATGGTTTCCAATCTTAAAAAATACAGTAAGTTGTGTTTACAAAAAATTACAATTAATAAAAGCCTAAATTTATAGGGGTATTTTTCTGTGTTGAAAGTAATCACAACACAATAAAATAAGTATTTTCATTTTTTAGAAATTTTGCAGATTTGCAGCTCAAAAGAAAAACTTTTGAGAAAAGTAAAAAAATTTTTTTTATAAGAATTAATTATTAATATTTATAAAAATATGTATACAAATAGATTTGGAATTAGAATTTTATTTTCCCAATGTCAGTCTTTAATTCAATTTAAGCCGGAAGGAAGAGATGTAAATAAACCGAGAACGAAAATTAAATGCCAATAGTTAACTTAGCTGAGTCAACTTTTTTTAAAGTAGAAATTGAATAATTTCTTTTGCTTCAAGTCTATTTCACATGGAAATTGTCAGGCTTCATTTATTTTTTTCAATGAAAATGCCAAAACACCCACTCTTCTACAGTCCTGGTTTTGAAAAATGGGATGATGATGATGAGATTTACAGTCACTACAATGACAGCAAAGGATACCCTCCTCACAGATCGTACAGTTGTAATTTGAATTACCACACACAAACAGACATTACTCAATATCTAACTTGGTCAAAACACTATGGTGCAACTGAGAACCCTGTAAAATTCTTCAAAATTCTTGCCACCAGATGTGGAGAAAATGAGTAAAAGAGCAAGTGATTCATGAGCCAGAAAAGTCTGTTGGATCCATCTTGATACTGTGCAACCATCCAAATCCATTTGGCAAACACTGCATAACCTGCAGATTTGGAATTTACCAGATGTACCATTTCAATGGAGACCATGTGCAAATTTTCTTCGTCCAATTTATCTTTTTAAATTTTTAGAAAAGGTATTTTATAAAGCAAAGCGATAGTAAAAAGCTTGAGTTAAGGCAACTCTGATGTAGGAGAGGAGGGTAGGAGAGAAAGAAGGAGATGAGGCAAGTGGAGGGCGCTTAAAAGAAAACAGATGGGAGTCAGATGGTGAAGCAATCAACTGCAGGTTGATCCAGAGTGAAGAATTGGCCATGTGAAGACTGAGAAACACACAAACAGACACATACACACAGAAGAAGAAAGAACACAAAGAAACAGCCTAAAACATGCAGAATAGGCAGGGGAGACAATCCAAGAGGCCAAGTCCACATTTATTACTTGTTAATGCAACAGGGCTGTGCACTGGATTCACTTTCCACAGTCATCCAACCACTCAGATTCTTCTTCTCACAAAAACATTCAGAAACACACCCACATTCCATCTGCTGCGTGTCAGGAAAGTACGATGAGGAACTGACTGTGGTGACACGCAGACAACAAACAGGCAGAGATCAGATTTTAATATGTTGAAAGTTGATAAAGTCATAAATCATATCAGAAAGGCAGGTGGCTTTGGACACTTCTCAGCAATTCCTTGCCAAAGTCAATGAGAGTAAAGAAGTCAGTCCAGTTGGACAATCTGGAGGAACATCTGAACAGTGAAATCTAAGAATAACAACGAACAGTAAAAATTTACATAAATGTCATGTTAGCTTGTGCAAGATTATTGCAAACAAAAACACCCAGGTATTTTGCTTGTTAGTGCAGTTTTAATGACGTGGAACTGCGATGTGATATGGATGCATGTTGCATGGCACTGAGCTGTGGGTAAACAGTCGATGGGGGGTAGCAATTACCCTCCTAAAATATCTCTGGCAGGACTGCTTTCAAAAACCAGCTCAAGCCAGATTATTACATAAATATGTATACTGTATCTTTTCTAGTGCTACATATTGACAGTAAAAGCAGTTACAGCAATATTCTTCTTCAATAAAATGCACATTTGTATTTAAAAAAAACTTAATTAAAATTTGGAAATGGAAAATTAAACTATTTTATAACAAAAATTAAACTTTTACTTTAAAAAACTTTAAAAGATTAACATATGGTGCCGCTGCCCAACAAAAAGTACGTTCTGCTTCTTGTCTCTTTTCTTGGCTCTGAGCTGCTCATAAAAGTCACAACAGTGTTTAGTTATTTCTTAATATGCTTTCCAAAATTTGCAATTTTCTTTTAAGAATATTCCCTTTTTTTTCTGCTAATCAGCCATGGTTAGTAAATATGTGGTTAAGTTCCATGGTTGTCTGAAGTCTTTTGATTGCTTCAACAAAAACTTTACTTGAAGGCTTTTTCAATGGCTACTGTACTTTCCCTTCAGGTGTCGCCACAGTAAGTCAGTTTCTTCCATCTTCTGTCTCCCGCATACTCTTCGGTCACGCCAACTATCTTCATGTCGTCCTTCACTGTATCCAAAAACTTCCTTTTTGGTCTTCTTCTAGTCCTCTTGCCTGGTGGTTCCAAATCCAGCATCCTTCTGCCTAAATCCTACTCTCTCTCTCTCCTCTGCACATGTCCAAACTATCTTAGTCTGGTCTTTCTGACTTTATCTCCAAAAGCTATAACATGTGCTGTTCCTCTGGTACACTCATTTCTAATCCTGTCCCTTCTGGTCTCTCCCAGAGAGATCCTCAGCATCTCCATCTCTGTTTCCTGTCTTTTCCTCAGTGCCACTGTCTCTAGACCAAACAGCATGGCCAGTCTCACCACGGTTTTGTACACTTTCCCTTACATTTTAGCAGAAACTCTTCTATCACACATCACACCTGATACTTTCCTCCACCCATTGCACTCTGCATGCACACACTTCTTCAGCTCTTTTCCACACTCTCCATTGGTCTGGACTGCTGATCCTAAGCACTTAAAATCTTCCACCTTCTTTATCTCTTCTCCCTGTAACCTCACTTTTCCATTTGGGTCTCTCTCATTCACAAACAAGTACTCTGTCTTACTCTGACTAATCTTCATTACTCTTTTTCCTAGCGTAAATTATAAAATAATGAGTATTGTTCTAAAATATCAAACTAAATGTTGCTCCACAGATGAACTCTATCATCTAAATCAACTAAGATGAATACTTTTGTGGTATTATGACACCATCCCTGTTTTTATTAGTTGTGTGTTTTGCTCAGTCTACATCATGGAAACACTTCCCTTAAAGTGGATACTTTAACCAACAAACCCATTTTAAATCACAACATTCAATTTGTCCATATATTAAGTACAACTAAATTAAAAAGTTTAAAAAGTTTCTACTGAATGTGGGTTGTTACGTAAGCACAATTAGGACACACCCTATCTGTTTGGAGCAGGCTTAGAGGTTTCCATGTCAGATGTAAGATCCTCACTCATTGAATGCATTTGTGATAGCTGTGTGACACACTGGCCTGAAGACAAAACGTAGCAATCATGTGACATCCTGGGTGGAGATAAAGATGTGTACTCCATCCTTCAGCTCACCCGGGAGGATCCCAAGGTGTTCCCCAGTCAGCTGTGAGACGTAGTCTCTCCAGTAGGTCTGGGGCCAACCTCTGCATCTCCTCCCTGGGACTTGCACGAAATACCTGACCAGTGAGGCTCTCGGCAGGCATCCTAATCAGATGCCCGAATGACCCAGTCTTGCTTTTCTCAACTTGGAGAGCCCAGCCACAATGCAGAGTAACTGGTATCACTGGAAGATGATCTAGTGCTAACAACCCAGCAGGTTTTTGTGAAAACAGGGCAAGCGCTACGACACAACTAGGTCTTTTCTGGCTTCTTTTGAGTATGTATCTCTAACAAATAGAGATACTTGTTATTGAAACTAGGAAATTGTTTTGGTTAACAGGCTGTGGGCTGATGGTTTTTGCTCACCGTACAATAATAATTGGCTGAGTCCTGGCATAATTTTTTTTCCTTTTTTTTTTTTTACATACTCTATTTATCCCTCACCGGGAATATTTGTGTGCTGCACTACTACAACGCAGCAGTCCGCCACAACGGTGCCAATGGTGGGAGAAACGGGGGGTTAGGTGTCTTCTTCAAGGACCCTAGACGTGAATTCAGTGGGAATCAAACCCGCGAACTTCCTGTCCACGCGCGAACGTTCTACCACTGAGCCACCGTCTTCCCATCCCATTTTTATCCAGCAAATTAAGGTTTTAGTAATATTGTATAAAAATGCATTTATAAAGCTCTTCTATGCCACCATAAATCTTAGTAATCAAAAAAATGTATCTCTTCTTAGAGTCAGATCTACATAATTTTGTTGTTCCAAAGGCAAAAAAATCTTCTTCATGTAGTGGTCATAAGACGTCTTGCATATCAGATTGCCCCTTTTTTTTTTTTTTTTTGCAAAGGAAATTATTTATTTCATGAGAAATGTGGGTTGAAAAAACACAAAACCAGAGAGCAGAAGCTAAAAATGATTTTCCTGTCCCGTTTTGCTGATAAAAATCAGAATGTTGAAATCTTCTTAAAAAGTGCCAGGTAAAAACAGGTTGAGTATGTCACAGGAACTGACACGCACAGATGGGATGTTATGACACCCTTCCACAAAAATGACAATTAGATTTTCCCATCGGTACGTGTATGTATTTATGCATGTGAAGGTAGGCTAAGTACACCTTAGGGACAAAGGGTTTCAGGCCTTTTTAAATAAATAAACAAACACATAAAAAAGTCAATCGATAAAAGGAGTATGATCCGACGCTCTGGGCCAATGTTTGGCCTCTCACTTCATCAGTGGGACCCGGAGGGCGGGAGGGGGTTTGTAGATGGGGAGGGAAACTGAACTGAAAGCGTTGGGGGAGGACAGAGAGAAAAGCTTGGATTACATCTCTCTTGGAGGTTGAGCAGCGATGGTTCGTGGAAGCTAAGAAATGCTTTCCCTGTAGCGGAAAGCAGACCCCTGTTTGCTACCCGAGTTGAAACACATGCACACACAATCACATCTGTTTTTATACTCTCTGAAGGAAGATTTCTCAAACACTATATTCCTTAACCCACAACATGTATAAAGCACAACACTTCTCGTGTTCAGCTGAGTTCAACAAAAGCTTCATTTGTTTAGTTTAGTGAAAATTGGAGGCCGTGCAGCTGCCTGCCTTTGCAGTGGTGAACCACCACAGCAAGTGTGACTGCACTTGCTGAAGAATTCCACCTGACAGTTTACAATGCCAAGAGCACTCTGGAGTGTGTGTGCGCTTAAACACACCAAACTACGATGAGATTTAAGCACCGGCAAGTCTCCCCCTGAGCCAATCACATCGCCGCTGGCTCCCACTTCCCATGAGCCACAACAGCCCGCCAAGACCGCGCGGGGCAGCAATATTCTTGACAAATTAAGACTTGTTCAAAGTTGGAGAAGTGGGGTGAGGTGGAGGGGTACAGTGTGCTGGCAACAATTCAAGAGAGCAATTCCACTGACATGAGATATGCTTCCCAGAAACTCAGACTAATATTTTTGTGGTGCAGAAGATTTTTTTCTCACTTCCCACCTGCCTGCAGCTTGTGTGCTTGTTGCTTCAAATTAAATCTCAGATGCAAAACAAGCAAAGAGACAAAGAAAAAAAACACACAAATTATCTTATCAAACACTCGGTGCTACTTGTTCTAGTGCAAAATGTAAGAACAGGATGTGAACATAAATTACAATACAATATTTAAAAGGAATCATTATAACTACCCATATTTGGATAAAACAGATTTGCTCTGAGTTACAGCCCGTGAAAGTTTTTTAATATCTAATAACACCTAACAATGATGCAAACATAATTACGGACAAGTATAATTTATTTAGACCAATGCCTATAGCAATTTGACGGGTCTAAAAAAGGCTAATCTCCAATTAATAGAACTTTTTTTTTCTGTTCATGAGTATTAGAAAAAAGTTTTCATTAATATTCATGTATTACCGTTGTCAAAATTAATGCTCAGATAACTGCTCTGCAATAAAAATATGTCACGATGCATATTGTTTGAGAGG
Source organism: Neostethus bicornis (assembly GCA_902685375.1). NCBI lineage: Eukaryota > Metazoa > Chordata > Actinopteri > Atheriniformes > Phallostethidae > Neostethus > Neostethus bicornis. Next base: position 16,526,714 of record LR738557.1, on the reverse strand, counting down.
CCTATGTCTCACAGCTGGCCGGGGAACGACTCAGAATCCTTCCAGGTGAGCTGGAAGATGCAGCTGGGGTGAGAGAAGCAAGGGCTTCCCGTCAGAGGCTGTTGCCCCCGCGAACCGGCCCCGGATAAGCAGAAGACGACAGAACGGAAGCATAATGTTTTCAATTTAAAATGATATAATTTAGAAGAAAATCTTAGAGTAGAAAATATTATTAAAATATATAGTAAACTCTTCTATTTGTAGCTGTAACATAAAATAATAAAGCAATTTATCTATGTTGTCTTTAAAAGCATCATTTACTCCATTCAATTATACATATTTGCATAGCCAAGTATCACAAAACAGTTGTCTAAACGGGCTTCACAATTTAGATTGAAAAAAGTACAAAACAAAGAACAAAAAAGAAAAATATATATTCACAAATACACAGTTAAAAGCTAACTAAGCAAAAGCTAGCTAAACAATTTCAGTACATTCCTGCATTTAGACCCTACTTCAGGGTGAGGAAAAACTCCAAAAACAAAAATAAAAACAGCAGTGAAAAAAAGAAGAAACCCAATGGAGATCCACACAAAAGAGGGATCCCTCCCCTGGGACAAGCAGCTAATGTGTCTAATATACATTAAGTTAATTAACTCCATATTTTTTTAGCTTATCGCCGCATGAATAAATCTGTTCAAATGGTCTTAAAAATATGAGAAATTTCTCAATTTAATGGGCTGACTGATGCGCATTTTGCACACCTCATATTAAACTTTATTTACTTGAATTGTCAAAACAAATGACAAAACAGTTGTTAGCGTAAGGAAATGTGCTATGAGAAAGTGATCATATTTTTCGTATATGCAATATTTTTTGCCGATTAATGTCCCGACAGGGTGCAACATTTTCCAATGTGTTCAGCCCATCAAAAAATTTGTAGGGCCCCAAGTCACACATTCACTGTTCATTTACTACACAAATTACTAATTAACTAATCAAGTTGGAGCAGCTTTATGTGTTTAGTTGCCTTATTATCCTGCTGAAGTTTGAACTATATCAGTGCCAAACATGAAAGGCTGAAATCTATAGCTGTGTATTTGTATGTTTCAAAAACTGCTGACAAAGCAGAGTTTTACAAAATTCAGGCTACAATAAACACATACTGGAACTGAACAAAATAATATGGATAGAAAATGATCATTTATAATAAAAAAAATTTACATAGAAGCATGGTTTCATTCTACCAAAGACTGATAGTACTGTAACAGTGTGAGGGCGTTTTGGGGCACTCGATGGAGACTAAGCATGTTTGCAACAGGTGTTTTCTCTCTTCTGGTTGCAAATCTGTTTTTGTATGACTTAGATCTTTTACAAAGTTGAAAAGAAACTTTTTTTTTCAAGTTGAGGGGGGAAACTATTATTATTTGCGGTTTAGTTAGCGTACCTGGTATTTTGCTTTTGTAATGACTTTAAAACAGTTACAAAATCTTTAATAATAGATTGTCAAACACAAAAACAACAAACTACTTCTAAAACATTTAAAAAAAAGGAGCAACCCACAGTGAGAATTCTTGCTTCATCGTTCACTCGGAGACAGATGTGTTCAAATGGCCACTGTAGCTACAGGCGTATAAACAAGTCTAATGAACGCCGCGCCAGACAAATGGAAAATGTCTTTGGCAAGTTTACAGCTATAACATAAAGACAGGAAAATATGTTCTGTATTTAGATGTTACTTGCTGCATGTAGCCTATGAAATACTCATTTTCTATCTCGGTTAAAACCAGGACAGTTTGATTGGACTGCGCCATTGATAGATGACTTCAATGGCAGAGTGCATATTAGCTTGTGAATGGTGATGTGTTGCGATACAGGATGCCCTGAGGGTCAACCAATTAGCTGTTGACAGCAAGGGAGATGTATGAGTCCATGATCCGTCTGAAGCTGGGAGAGAGACATGGGAGAACAGACAGAGAAAACATGCTGGTGCTAAGGGTTGAGAACAATGGAGAGGCAATGAGGGTACTGAGGCAGACACTTTTTCATATCTCGGTAGAGAGTCGTCGCTCAGTTAACCTAAAAGTTTCCACAATTTCTTAAACATTTTTAAGTATGTTTATTACCTGTAAACTTCTACACCGGTTTGAGAAAAAGGAGCTATAGCTAATCTTGTTTATTCCATGTGTTAATCCAGTTAAGATGGCAAACTTGTCATGAAACCAAAAAGACTTTTAGGAACACAGTGGAATGGAAAACCGTCTCAGAAGGGGTTATTTTCTAACATGCATGCAAAATGTGACAGAGCATCTGAATGTTGCACAATGAAAATGAACAACAAATAAAGATCAGGAAATGAATTTGTAGCAGATGTTAAAGTGGAACAAGATGAGCATAGAACATTAGCCCCAAAAAGGAAGCCTTGACAGTCAAATGGAGTTATTCAGCTTTCAAAGGCCAGAAATGGACCACAAAACAAATGCAGGTTCTTTTAAGTTTTTGTAAAAAGCAGATGGCAACATTAATACACTAAGAACTGTAAGCCATGCATGGCAATGTGAGACCGAAAAAAAAAAAAGAAACATTTCAGTCCATCCCACATCGAGATGAGTTTGCTAGAGAGCTTTGTAGGCGTATCGAGTTACATAAACAGAACCGATTGGGCAAAAAAGATGTGAAGGTACATGATGGGGCAGGATAACTAAAATTGTTATCATACATACACCGCTAAAATTTGATTTTCTCATTTAGAAAATGTTATTATCTGTAGGGAATGAAATTACTTGTAAAACTCCACAGCTGTTCATCAGGTTTCTGTTTGCATGTGCATGCAGGTTTTATGTTTGGATGCAGGATGTTCTGCCATGTTCTGCATTCCGACTGTGTGTGTGTGAAAGTTTTCAGCTATCAACTGTGACGCATCACAGTCTAAAAGAATAAAAGAGTTGCCTGTTTAGGAAACTGTTTTATTTCAACTAAACGGGCAACAATTTACATTTGCAGGTTTCGTTTTGTCTTCTAAACTGCTTATCCCTAACAGGGCTGCGGGGATGCAGGAGCCTACCCCAGCTGATTGAAGGTGAGAGGCAGGGTGTACCCCAAACAAGTCGCAAGTCTACTGCTGGGCCACACACACACACAACTACCACACACTCACTCATTCCTGGAGGCAATTGCATAACAGCCAATTAACCCAACATGCATGTTTTTGGAGGGTCAGAGAAAACCGGAGAACCTGGGAAAAACCCATCTATACGGAGAAAACACGCAAACTCCACACAAAAAGACAAGAGTTTTAAGCCTCGTCCATCCCAGGACTTGAATCCCCGACCTTCGTGCTGTGAGGCCACTGTGCCGAACCACTGTGCCATCCACATTTGCAATTCAATTCAATTTATTTGTATAGCCCAAAATCACAGAATTTCCGTCTCAATGGGCTTCACAAGAAGCAAGAAAAATAACTAACAAATGCTAACTAAACAAGACTAGCACATTTATGCACTTAGACTCTCCTTCTCGGTGAGGAAAAACTCCTAAAAAAACCATCAGTGGGGAAAAAATAAGAAACCTCGTGGGGATCCACATGAAAGAGAGATCCCTCCCCCGGGACGAGCAAACAATGTGTCAAAGATTATTGATGGGGCAGGATTTGCAGGTTTTAATACAAATTATGTGGGCAATAAAAGACCAGTGACAGGATAAAAAGTCAATTTTTTAAGAGTTCTAAGAAAAGTTAACTATAGCAAAATAATTGTTGAGGGAGGAGACGGCAGCTCAGTGGTTAGAGCGTTCGCGCGCGGACCGAAAAGTTTGCGGGTTTGCGTCCCACAGAGAGCACGTCTAGGGTCCTTGGAGAAGACACGTAACCCCCGCTTCTCCCACCATTTGTATTTGTATTTATTTGGATCTCCATTAGCTGTGTAAAAACAGCTATTCTTCCTGGAGTCATACAGTAATCACAAATAAAGAGATTTTGGCGGAAATACACATATGAAATAAAAACACAAAACAACAACACATACATTCATACACACACACACACTGGACCGTATTTTTGTAGGTGCGTTCGAATTTTGATCATATCAATGTCAACACTGACACTGGCCAGTGGTTCCAGGTAATAGGGGCTTATTTCGAACGCACCTACATTACATGATGGCAAACAGAGACCTCATCACTATAAAATTACGATGCAAACAACTTTACACAATACAATAACAGGTTTAGTTAGAGAGCAGATGCCTCTTTAATAAGAATTTAAATTGTTGTTTATTATTTGAATCAATAATGTCATTTGGTAAATTGTTCCACATAGACATGGATCGGAATTTGGTAGTATTTTTACCATAATTAGTTTTTATTTTAGGTAATTTAAATCTGCCATCTGTAGCATGTCTCGTTTCATGGCTGTGCCCATCAGAACTAAAAGACAGCTCTTGATAAAACACATTTGGTAGTTTAGACTCTATAACATTTCTTGTTAATTTCAGCAAAGAGGCATCACATCTCTCTCTAACCTTTAGCCATAATAGCGTATCATGCATCCAATTTACATTAGTTCTGTAAGGACATTTAAGAACACAACGAGCTGCCTTATTTTGTATTGTTTGAAGTTTCTTAATATGAGAGACAGCAGCACAAGACCAGATTTCAGAACAATAATCTAACTGTGAGAGTACAAGGGTTTTTATGACATCTCCTACCATGTTAGACGGAAGCAAATGTGAACATCTTTTAATCATTGAGAGACACCTGCCCATCCTCTGTGCTACAGAGCTGATGTGTTTGGACCAAGACAATTTATTATCAATTTCTATACCAAGAAGTTTAGTCTCTTGTACCTGCTCAACAATTGTATCTCTCAAAGTTAGATTTAATTTGGGCTCATCCAGCAGCATGTATCTGGTTCCAATAACAATGCATTTAGATTTATCGATATTTAGCGCCGTCGAAGGGCAACCTGCTGCGGTGTAAGGAGTGCAGCACACAAATTTCCCCGGTGAGGGATGAATAGAGTAATTCAATTATTTATTTACTTATAATTAAGGGGCAATCTGCTTTTTAAAAATAATTAATGAAGCAATATCGAAAGATTTTTTTTACTTCTAAACCCTCAAGTTGAAAATAAAATCTTTTTTTTTTTTTTTTTAAAAAAGCGGGCAGCCTGATGTGACTAATAAGGCAGATGTGGGTTGAATTATAAAAGGGTTTGAACTTCTAACCTCTCTGAGGGTATGTGAGGTAAATGTCGTACAGATGACTTTTTTTCGTGTATTGAACATTAAGCAGTGACATCACAGCATGACCCTTGACATTTGGGTGCTTTGTTCCACATGCTTTTGGGTTGTGAGCACTTCTGTTAGCTGGATAGTGACCACGGTTTGAGATGGGGGGTCAGTGAAATAGAGAAATGATTGGCTGAAGTGAGTGGGCAGGTGCTGCCTCTGGCAGAAAGGGACTGATGTAATAAAAATTTATAATCTGAAAGATAGTGGGATGTGTTACAGTTTCCATTAAGGATTACCGTAGATCTCCAGCTATTGAGACAAATAGTTTTACTATGATGTGTGTGTATGTTAGAGGTTGCATTGCTAGTTCTCCTGACTTTGAAATGGTGCTTTATAAGGCTGAGGTTAACCTTTAATTACCGGGTGTTTTTTTATGTGGTGTAGCTTTTGATTTATCCTTCAACTCCTCCCCTGCTCCCTCTCTCCTTTCACTCTGGGATAATGTGAAAATAACATGTTTCCGTCACCTACTGCGTTTTACTTGAGTTTTAACTCGCGTAAAGTTTTGTTCTCTAATTGAGATGGGTCTTTAGCTAAGTAAGTGATTACGTGTGATCACATTATGTCACATTTAAACATGCTGAGCATCAGAGGAAGCAGCTGTTTGGGAAAAGATGCATCACTTTCCATCTTAAGAAAGTGATGCAGGCAACTACATGTTAATGACATTTAAAATGATCAATTTGTATTGCCTCATGTGTATTGCATTTCTTGTCATCTGTTCCTGACCTATGAAAACACACATGGTTGTTTTACTGGTAGGCGGTGTGTTATTAGTGGCAGATGTGGGGCACCACAATTTTCTGCTTGAATTGAGACAAACATGCGTAAAGTTTTGGCAAACATGGCTTCAACACTTAAAAAAGAAAATACAACTGAGGTTGTGCAAGTGGTGTTAACACAGAAAGCCAACAGAAATGCAGTGCATTTCTATGCAGTGCAGAAGAGGTGTGCCTCTTTATATGAGGAATATAAAGAGGCACACAATTTAAACTTCATAGAAAAATGCCAAATTAAAGATACATTGATGGAGTTCAGTCTTTCTAAATGTTCATAATTATTCTAGATTAACGGTGCGCAAAATGTTTCGCCATGCAATAAAATTTACCACATGAAAATACCACCCGACAATCACAAAAAGTATCATCTTTACATACAAACATAATTGGAGCCAAATATTTTTAACATTATTAAAAGTAAAAGTGAAACAACTTGCCTATTTTTTTTCTTTTAAATCAAAAGCAATTATTTTATGTGACCATTTAATACTGAATACATTTTTTTGTTTGCAATTATTGAAAGTTTTAAATACCGAAAGCTTATTTTTCATATTAGTATTTTTAGTTCCAGATAATATTCCCGCACCTTTAACAGGTTTTAGCTAGAATGCAACAGTAAGTTTTCTAACTTTTATTGTAAAAACTAACCCTTAACATAATCAAATTTTAGTAATTAAGTGTAAATCCACATTTCTCCTTTGATTAAGAGTTAAAATTAGTGATAATTTTTTTTATATGTAGCACAACCTTAATGTTTTCTTAATGTCTCAAAAATATGTATGTGCATGAACCATAAGTTCTGTAGGGTATTTATTCTTGGGAGCAATAGATGCGACAGAAAGGGAATAAAAAAGTTAGTTGTGCCATTTGATTACAATAGTTACAGGAAAAGCTAACTTGTGAGTTTTTACTTCACGTTTCACCTCACATTTTTGCTGGATAGCACTGCTTGTCTCTAAATAAAATCACAAGATTTCACACTGAAAATAAACAAATGAGCTAATGTTAATTTCTAGATTTTAAGTTGGCTTTAGGAATCATCTGGAAAAATTTCACGGTACCTATTAGTCAATCCCAATCGACATAATGACCATGATTGTCCAAGACTCACAACTTGCAATAGCTCAAAGCAAAAACTCTTAAAAGGCCCCTCACAGATAACTCCAAATCATTTTATACCACCATAAGTTGATCCGCAGAAGATTCCTGAGGTCTACATCTACTAAATAAAGTGTACAGCTCCATCTGAGGGTAGCTATGAACCTTATATGAGACTAAATAGTTGAGCAATAAATCTAGATGTTTAAGAAAAATGAGAGTTTTTTTTGTTATTACTCCGTTCCACTAATGAGAATGCCGGGCACATTTAGTCATAGCAGGAAGAAGAATCCCATTCATGCATCATCCTGCAAGGCAGAGGGAGTAGAACCATAAATCTTCAGAGTGACACCTACGATAAAGTGATAGAACCCATCCAGTGGTGAAGAGGTGGCTTAAGAGGGTCATATCTCTTCTAAGTAGGGTCGGCTTGACCCTCGTTCAACTCAAACAGTGGCAGAGAGAAAAAAAGAAAACCTATAACTCAAGCAGACAGTAAGGAAAAGACTCATTTTGGACAAAAAAAAATTGATTCATACATCTATTCTTCATCTCCATCATCCTATCTTGTACACATACTGTCATTTCTTCAAAATGATTGTCTTTAGCTTATCTAGGGCAACGTACGAGGCAGCAGCCGGCAAGATTAAAACAACCAGTTCAAATCTTTCATTTTAACAATATCAGCTTGTTTCTGTACACTATATCAAGTTTTAAACATAAATAAGTACTGCCTGGCACTCAACTCTAGGTCTCCATCAGAGCTAGTTGTTCCTCCCAGACATGGGAATTCCAAATTAGTTATTTATGTTGACAAAGAATGGACATTAAATATGGTCTCTCTATCATTGAAATCCTCATAAAATTCATGTATTCTCACAAAAGCATTATCTATGTATATATAAAAAAACAGTTTTAAAATAGTGGTAACCGATTCAGAATACTTTATTCTGCTCCCCTGTGGATAGATGTGTGTCAGATAGCGCTCTGGAGTCCAAGAGAAAGCCCTAAAACAGCTTCAGAACATCTACTAGGTGGTGCAGAATCAGGTGGGGTGGAGCTGGAACAGCCGGTTGGTGAAGCAAATATGTACACTTTCCTTCGGTCATCTCAAACAAACTGAAAGGTCAACAAGTTTCCTCTTAAGAAAGACAACTCAAAGATTGAGGAGTAAACTGTTGCTCGAATCAGCTTGATTTCTTATGTAGAGCTTCAAGTTTTATTTTCAGTCAGCTTTTTTGGATCACTTGAACATTTCTTTTCCAATCCAACCAAAAAGAAGATGGTTTTTCCGGCTCCTATCAAGCGGTTCAAAACAAGAACCTTCTTTACTCATGTCCTCTTTTTTACATATGTGCAGAAAAAAAATAACCTTTGCCTCCCCCCTGCCTTTCTCTCTTCCTTTACCCTGCTCTGTCTGCGTCACATGAGGGCGTATAAACATGAACCTGCATGGATCAGAAACAGGATATTGGACTGATTCCCCTCACCTCTCAGTTTTGAACCTGCACAGTAAAATATGGATCATTTCCCAACAAAAAAAAAAAAGAAAGAGGTCATGCATCCCAGAGCAAGAAGCAAATTCCCCCATTGTAAGCTGTGGAATCTTGACTCTGCACATTGTAACACTGCTCAGAGCGGAGATTGGAAATAATAAAAGAGTTAACATGTTAACGACACAGTGTGGTGTGCGGCTGCTGAAATGGCACTCAAAGATTATGGTGTAAAATAACCAAAACACAAATGTGCAGAGAGTAGGTAGAAGTCAAAGAGTCGCTTCTACTCACATCTTTTTAAATAATGGAACAAGCAAAACTATTAGGGAGTTTAAATTTCTTTAATTGCCAGTGTAACTCTCAACTAAAACATCTTCTTTTGGCCAAAAATGCAATGAGGAGAAAGTGAAGATAAATGAAGCTAACAGAGCAAATAAGGCAGACGAAAGCCAAAAACGACACAGGAAGAGGATGAAACTGATGTAGAGACAGCTGGCGAAGACATCTCAAGACAAAGAAGACGAGAAGTAATCCATCAAGCTGCTTTGTTCCAAAAGATTGACTAAAGTTAGTAAGTGAGCAAAACTGTCATTAGAAAGCTGATTTTCTTCTTCTGCTCAGGTAGGCGGGCTAACCCTGCCAGGCACACGTCCACCTGTCATCCCTCACACACCACTTTCTAAATGACTGCCTAATAACCTATCTCAGACTCATTACTCCAACTCAAATTATAGACGCTTGAATCAAATTTTGGATCATTTCGCAGCGCTATGAATCCTGCAAAAAAAAAAAAGGAAACCTTTGCCAATAAAAACTCTGCTAATTGTTGAGCTTTAACGTCAGTGAGTTGGATTGGTCGTAGGGCCAGTGATGGAGCGGCGAAAGGAGAAACATCTTCAGTGGTAATCTTATCATGCCATCTAGCGGTGAAAACTAGGACTACTTATTTGATGAACGTCCAAAACGACAAAAGATTTTATACTCATAGAACTTAAAAAGAGTTTTAGCAGGCCGGGAATATTAGTCCATTTATTTAAACTGAAAAAAGAACAAACAAATAAACCTCGATGATGTAAATATCTTTTATGAAAAAGTTTTTTTCCCCACTTTTGGATAAAAATCTTGCTGGCGTTCTTTTATTAAGCCTTTGTTGTTTTTTTTCCAAAGGACAATGAAGTCATTTTCCAGTGCACAAAATGTATTCACCCCAATCTAAATCTCATTGATTACATGCTCTGTTCAGCTGGAACTAAGAAAAAAAAAATCAAAGATGCAAACTCAGCAGAAAACTTGACAGTTTCTTTAAAGGCTGTGCAGCAATGAAGATTAATGTGGTTCAAAAGTAAAAAAAAAAGAGAGAACTGAACGCCGATTAGTCGATAGCCCTGATATAAACTTTAAATAAACATGTGGCTGTTTGTTGTGTAATTAGCCAAAGTCACTAAGAAGCAAATCTGATCTGATCTGGATGCAGGATGTTAGCGCAATAGTAACTGAATCCTAAAAGCACACGTCTTTCTGCATTGCAGGTAAGTGGATTCTAACACATCCTCAGCTAACGTAGCATCCTGCCCGTCAGAAACACCTTCTGAAAGCTGCTTAATGAATATATAGCACAGAAAGGACCCCAATTAGAGGAACGGCGAGGAGGGGGAGGCGCCGTACCGTACCGAATAAACAAACTTATCTTGACAGGGTCTCTTGGCCAAAAGAGCTGGATGGGCGGATAGCGGAGGAGGCCAAGAGAAAATGAATTACCTTCCTGACACACGTCAAAGCCAATCACCACGAAGCATCCTTTGCTGTTCCCGCGCCCCTAAATCCCCGCCGCCAACGTTGCGTTTCATCTAGCGGTGTTAGTATGCACACAGGCCCTGCGCCAGCCTTCAAATGTATTCATTTATTCAGAGCCCCTCCGAGAAATCACGGTGTCTTGTTGTCCTTTTTTTTCCTGGGCTGTCCAGATGGAATTTGCGTGAATAACATCAGTTTAGTGAGGCAGAAAATAAGTACAGGCTAGCACAGCGGAGGGGGACTAGATTACACCCTCATCCAACTCCTTCTTTTTCTCCTTTAAAAGAAAAGGAAAAAAAGAAGCCAATGTGTCACCTTCATATCCTTCTCCCTCCTTTTCTCATTTTCTGCTCAGGTCCTGCAGAAAGTTACCAGATGGAAGGATAAAATCTCTGATACATGCACGCCAACCGCTGTGCGCCAGGCAGGTGGAATTAAAGCGATCAAAGAATAAGAGAGGCCTTTTCTATTAGAAAAAAAAAGTGTTTGAAAATCAGTGCAACGCAGCGCTGGTTTATCCTTGCTTTCTTTTTGCAACTTTGACACAACTAATTACGTTCATGTTTATGACGCATTATTGAAAAGACAAACAAATTTGTCACTTTGAAAGTGAGGAATTGTGGGAAAAAACACTCAAATAAAATGCTTTTTAACAATAAGCCACAAAAATGAGAAAAACATTGAACTTATAGGCAAAATTGGTAAACTTTGTGGATTTTTTTTGGGTAAAAAGATAATTAAACTGAATGTTCTCCAACTTGTACATCATTTAAAAACTTTTTAAGAAATCTGTTTAGCCAGTTCCAACTATGACCATTAAGAATTTTTTTTCGCTTGATACAGACTTAATGAACTTCACATTTCTGTACAAAATCAAAGAGTAAAGTTCCTACCTCTCTGATAACTGTGCTGCCGTAGCCCCGATACAGGCCTCGAATTCCCTGCAAAGAGAGAAACACACACCCCTGTTCATGCGATCGCATTGAAGAGTCAGCACAAAGATTACTTGGAAACATCTCTACACCTGCTGGCTCGGCTTTGGAGCCTTGTTAATTCAGGCATGTTTATATACAATTGGGGAGCTGATAGCTCAGTGGTAGAACAATCGCCCTTGGATCGGAAATCCTCCGGAAGTTCGCGGGATCGAATCCCACTGAGCTCATGTCTAGGTGTCCTTGGAAAAGACATCTAACCTCTCGTTCCTCCCACCATTGGCGCCATCGTGGCAGCCTGCTGCGGTGTAGTGCAGCACACAAATGTCCCCATTGAGGGATGAATAAAGTGTAATTCTTTCTTTCTAAATGAGGCACGATGCAGGAACAGGGAAGATCATTTAACCATGAATCACACCATTTGATCAGATCTAGACTATGAATTGACAATATGAGCCACGGAAAGACATTTCATCGTGTTGTTTCAGTCTGGGAAAAATTGTTTTATAATTGGTTGGAATATTAAATGTCAGATCTGATTTATCAGAAAAAAATGCTAAAAATTGGACTTTTTTTAAAACATTGTAAGTCTGACTGCAAAATATCTAAATACATTTTTTTTTTTTCTGTTACTGCAATACAACTTTATAAATTGGAGTAATTACACATTGAAAACACTTTTGCGACAATAAAAGTTCAAACAAACTTACTAAATATTAATTATGGAAACTATTCTAATCTAATTTACAACTAATTTACAATAATTTACAACTTTTTCCTGCAACAGGTTGCATCTATCATAAAATTTATCCTCAGACATAAAACAGACATTTTAAAGCTTTTTTAGCATAAAACCGATATTTTAAATGTGTTTTGGGGGTTATTATTATATATTATTTTAATAATATATAACTGCTTATTTTTTTGTTCTTCATTTGTCTGAATTTCAAATGAACAAAGAAAACTAAGAATTTCTTTATTCGTTTACATTATCTAAATAGCATGATCACAGCATATAAATTAACATTTTTATGCATAAGTGACTCCAAAGCTTCTTGTCTTCATGCTATGTTACTCTTCAGTTGGTTTTCTATCTTTTTTTCATTTTAAAGGAGCACTAACTACTTCCTAATGGTGTTGATTAAAAATTCTTATTATCACAATAAAAGCAGAGGGAATTTTTTACAGACTTCAGCTATAAGTATAGAAAGATACAAAGTAGAAATTTAACAAAGACCAAGCATCAGATAAAAACAGCATGAATAAACAGTATCGTGAGACAACATGAGAGGTATTAGATTATTATTCACAGAATAATTTACAGTGTAGTGTTAAAGTGACATTGCAGCATTGTAATGATTGTTGTTATTACAGTGAGTGTTGCTGTAGAGCGTGCAAGGGGCGTAGAATGGGGGGCGGTGGGTGATTGCTTTCACAGTTCCAGGAGAAAACTGTTTTTAACCCGTGAAACAGTTGTCTTGATTGGAGAGGAACAAACAGTCCATTTCCTTGGTGGGTGGGGTCGGTTGCTATGCATCTGGCCTTCTGCTGAATCCGGGAGCTGTAGACCGAGTCCAGGTCAGGTCAGGACAGGACACTCTCAATGGTGGCCCTGTAGAAGTTCACAAGAAGTTCGGAGCAGAGTCCAGAGGGCTTCAACATCCAGAGGGAGAATAACTGTTTTTGGGTCTCCTTCACCAGGTGTGACGTCTTAGTAATCCACGAGAGATCAGGGGAATGTAGAAGCTTAACACCTCCTTTGTCTTGCTGGTGTTCAAGATGAGGTAGTTCTTTGTACACCACTGTGTGAGGCTTCGGACCTCCTCTTTGTAGTGGGTCTCATTATCATTGGTTATGAGACCCATCATGTTGGTGTCATCCTCAAACTTTACAACCATGTATGTGAGATGGATGGCAGCACAGTCGTTCATGAAAAGTGCGGGACAGAGCACATAGTCCTGTAGTGTACCAGTGTTGTGGAGCAGTGCTGCTGATGTAAGCCCTCCTATCTTCACTGCCTGGGGCCTGTTGGCTGAGTAATGCCAACAGGCCTTGGTTATGGAGCTTCAAGACCAGCTCTTTTGGGACAACAGTGTTAAAGGCCAAACTGAAGTCAACAAACAGCATCCTGACATAATTGTTAGGACGTTGTAGTAGAGTCAGGGCCATGTGGAGTCTTAGTGAGACTGCCTCCTCTATAGAACTCGGGTGAGAATAGCCTGGGCTCCCCGTCTGAGGCTGTTGCCCCTGCGACCCAGCCCAGGATAAGCGGAAGACGACGGAACAAAACGAACAACGTTACAAATCAGACGGCCTCACAGAGTGCAAATAGAGACGCTGAAAATTGGCTCTTTGCAATTAGGTGTTCATATTGTGATATTGATTCAATGTTGATTTATCATGCAACCCTCATTTAAAATAGTTTTTTGGTCTTTTTTATTTTCCAAAATACAACTTTGAATTCTACTAAAAAAAATCAATTTGAAACATTCTCTGACCTCTGATCTAAGTGTGGCCAGGAGTATGCTGTAGGTAGATGATGAAGGAGAGGCCTGAGTTCTCTGTTTCACCACTTCTGTAGGAACTCGGATCAAACACGCCACCTGTAAAAAAAAATAAAAGCAAATTCAAATAATGGTTTTAATAAACTTGTTATGATTGCATTTGCTTCTTATTTGAAGTAAAGGTAATATGGATAACTTTTATGAACTTCTTTTTTAATACAACTTAAATCTGCATTCACTGGTTTGACTTGTGCTTCTAAAAGTGAAAAAGAATGAGAAGCCAAGCCTAGAAGAATCCAGATGAGACTATGGTGAGTCTTTACGTTTGGCCAGTGTCACAAAAGTTGCTGAGCTGCCATACGAACATCTTTCATATGGCCTTTAATGACATAAAAGACAGAATATAAACCTGAAGTTGTTACTGTGTGGAAGGCAGCCATGATGGGGAGAGAAATCACTCAGAATTTGGTTAGTGAACAACTCAGCCAACGAGCACATGTGCAGCCAAAATAGTTCTGTTGCAACATGTGTGCAGAAAGGTCATAATGCATACTGTGTATCTGTGTCCAAAGAACATGCTTCAGTCACTGATAGAATCACACACACACGCCCTGCTCAACTTCCAAACCATCCACCATATGTCTACAGAAATACGGACTGCCAACAGCAAGTGAAGATGGACATGAATATTTATGACTTCTAAAGGCGAACAGGCAGCTCCCCACCTGGCGACTTAGTTTCCGTTTATTCGGCACCGGAATGGAGATGCTGGCTAAAGGCTAGCAATCTCAGAGCAGTTGGTGAATCGCCCAACCCCGGCAAGAACCCTGGAGTTGTACAGATGCCCGTCTGTCGGTGCCACCCGAGCCTCGGCAACGTCAAGCGTGGCGGGACAGAGGGATTAAAAGAGTGATGAGATGAAACACATATTTTTTCTTATGCTTCTCCTTCTCTGTTTGGTTAACTGCACTGATTTAGCAGCAGGGTCTCACTGTAACGCTCTCTGCACATCGGGCAGGTAGAAGGAAACCCCAGCAGCTACTTCAGGAATCATTTCAGGTGGCTACCCATCCTTTTTTGTCATTTCCTCTTTGGTACATCAGGGAAAGCTAATAGGTGAAAAGAATCTGAAGCAAATAATACATCAGAATGAATGGAAGTGAAGTTGAAGTAAAATAAAGGAAGCACAAATATAACACAGCGTCACGTCTTCTTTAGACGTTGCCATCGCAACTCAACTTTTTACATTCAAAATATCTTTTCTTCCCACAGAATGTAACATTATTCCATAACATTTTTGTGAACATACCTCCCTGACCACTGAAGGGATTTTAATAAAACTGCATTAAGTTATACTGTACCGACTGTAGATGAACTCGTTTTCCAAAGTTGAAGGCTACAAATGTCATGGTCACAAATTTATATGGCAAGCAGAGGCATGATGTTTGAGGTCATGGCATTGTTACTTTTGTACAAAGTCATTTTCATCCATCTAACTCATCTTTTGCATCCTCGTCTCTCACATTGACTATTTTCATGTCCTTTGCTACATTCAGACTTTTGCTACAAAACCTCTAACAGGTGCCGTTCTTCAGATGTTCTCATTCCTGATCCTGGTCGATCCCGAAAACAACCTCAGCATCTTCATCTCTGCTCCCTCCATCTCTGCCTCGTCTTTTCCTCACTGCAACTGTCTCTGGTCCAAACAACATGTTCAGTCTCACAACAGTTACTTACAAACGAGCCTCCAATATTTGTAAAAAAAATTGACTCATCACTTTGTTAACGCTCTTCATTTTTGTTATAAGTAATTTCCTTACCAACATTTTGATAAAAGAGAGCTAATTAACCAGACGCATTATTAAAAAGCAACACATAAATGAATCCGATGAAAATCTGAGAAGAAATCTGCTTTGATGAAGGAATATTAAAAGTCCATATCTGCACAAGTGTGGTGTAATACTGCCATCAAGTGGGTAAAAACCAAACAGGACAGAAAACATATCTGGAAATTATGGGAGTTTATTTTTTCTGTTAATATGATGTTTATTTAGGAGCAACTTTTGCAGCCTTGAAGATTTATTAAAAGTCTCAAATTGCAGAGAGGCCTGAGCTACCCGTTTGAGGCTGTTGCCCCCGCGACCCGACCCCAGAACAAGCGGAAGATGACGGAACGGAACGGAAATTGCAGCTTCTTTGCCTACAAATGAAAATGCAAATAGAATAAAAATGTAAGAGATAATAGAATACATGCACAAAGAAGAAAAAATAGTTTATACAATAAACAAATAAAATGTAAAAAGAAAAAAAAAAGAAAGTATTGTGCAACTTTACTGTAATGTTTTTTCTACTGGCTTGGAATTCTCTTCACAATCTGTTCCGTTCTTCTGAGCATTTGTCTTTATTTCTGGGCTCTTGAACTCATTAAGCAGACGTCATTAGGAAGGAGACTGACGCCTTTAACATTACTCTTGTTAATCTAAATGACAAAAGGCTAATTTTACGAGCAAACTTTTTGGAAAGCGACAGCAACAGGAAAAGTTCAGTGAGAAAGTCCTAAATCATAAAAGCTACTATGTCTCTTTTTATACGCTCCGTCTACTTTTACTACATGTTGGCACAATAATAATAAATCCTAACCCAGACTTGGGGGCTGTTCAGAGTTAATTTAAGACTACCTTTTGTCTTAAATTAGCATGTTTTAGTGTCGGTTCCTCCACCCTGGTGTTGGACAAGCAGCTTAAATAATATGAATTAGAAAATCTTGGCTAATAATTTACTTCTGATCATTTAAAAATCAATAAATCAACTCTTTCTTGATGAGCCTTTTTGTGAAACTTCTTTGAAGCTTGAGAGCAGCCACAAGCAGACTAAAACACAGCCAAACTGGCAAATAAAGAAAGACGAGAGGGAGTAAAAAAGGTCATGAAGAAGAAGGGATGGGGATGAGGACACTGCGAATCTCCAACTCTGAAACAACAGCCGATAAATCACAGAGCGTGGAGCTGTTCAAAGGCGATCCATGGATTATTTCTCAATGCCAAGCTAAGTGGTTGCCAACCTCCCTCCCTTCCTTTAAAAAAAATCCTTTTTGCCCATTCCGTCTCACTGTCCCCTATCTTGTCATGTCACACTGTATTTTGCTGAACATCCTCCTGCAGACATGTGGTGGGGGGAGGAGGAGAGGACGGCATATAGGTGTGAGAAAACCCTGCTGCCTGGCCTTGACAAATGAGCTTTCAGGGCAGACGTCGAGCGAATGGGAATGAAGATAAATCTGATCTAATGGCTAGATAACAGCCTGCTAGAGCCTGACAGACGCCATCAGCTTACACATTCTTTATAAAAGCGTCGCACAGGCACCAGGACAGTCCGGGACGGGGGGCGTGGGGTGGGTTTCTATCATTTTCCAGACCGTCTGTAGATTTCCCTCTCTCAAAGACTTCTTTGCCGTGCCATGTCTGTCTAGCTTTATTTGCATGGCTAGGACATTTATGAAGAGGAGGAACAGATCTAAAATGATACTCATAGAGTTCTCTGATTAAAAGTGCTTTGTCGTACTTATGAAATAGAAAAGTTTTTCTAGAACAGTCTCCAGTTGCTTATTTAGGGTTGAAATGCAGCCGCAGAACTCTCAGCGAGAAGCTCAGACTTCCCTGATGCTACTTTGGGAAGAGCCAAGGCGTTCCGTGGCCACCTGTGAGACACAGTCCATCCAGCAGGTTCTAAATCAAAAGCTTTACTTTTTGGCTCAGCTCTCTCTTCATCAATATAAATCGATTCATCATCAAAATGATTGAACACACTGCACCGATCTGTCTGTTTGATCTCTTGTTTTGTCCTTTCCTCAGTCGCGACCAACACCCCAAGATAATTTAACTCTTTCACGTTGGGCAGGACCCTGTGACTCACCTGTAGATTGTACTCCACCCTCTTCTGGTTGAGGACTAAGGTTTTGAATTTGGTAGTGCAGATTACTATTCTAGCTGCTTTCAACTCCTTGGCCAAAGCAATCCTATGAAAGTTACAGATCATCGCCAATGAGGCCAACAAGACCACATCATTTCCAAGAGCAAAGACCCAATCTTGAGGCCATTGAACAAGATTTCCCTCCCCCCAAAGCCAACTCAGCTGTGCCTTGAAATTTTGTTCAGAAAATAATGATGCAAGTAGATTTTTATAAAGCTAATATGGGCTTAGACCTGGTGCGAAATGATGATATATTCTATAGTCATTAACCCTTCTTTTAAAAATTTGTAAAATCCTAGTGATGTCCTGCTACTTAGAGGAGGTGGAGCTTCTTCATTATGGTGCAAATACATGCATTTTTTCAACTTTTAAAGAGTCTGTACAAGTTCAAGTATGACTCAAAAAGTTTAAAAGCTCATGAGTTCTGATTTTGGGCATGAGAAGAGGTATAAAAGCCAAGTCTGTGCACCAGGATCCAAATCCTGTTGCTGGAAGGAGTCTGGCTTAAGATGATGTATGACAGTCTTTAGGCAAAGCACGCTGGATGGAAACTTTCCTGGACATTTAGTAGCACTGGGCTTGATCATTAAGTTACATGATGCTGCAGCCAAAAGCATCAACTCCTCTACTTGCTCCCATCTTCCTGTACCAATAGGAAACTGTGTAATCACACAATTATGTTCTGATTGGCTTACAACTTTAATAAGGTGTGAGACGACAGATGTTTTTTTTTTTATTCTGACTTCATAGAAGAAGTTTCTTTCCTTACAAAGAAATGTGATGGTTTCACTTACTATGTACAAGTAAATGTCATTTGGCTGTTATCTGTAGCTTCCATAGTTCTGATTTTTTAAAAGCAATCATGCACAAGATTATCTCAGCCAGAAGTCAGATTATATGCATCTTAGTTTTATGTCATGTTTGAAAATAAACTCTGAGCTCAATTATGCTATGACATTCTCTTTCTTGACTTTCATATGGTAATCATTAGTTAGATAAAAATAGAGATGGATGGTTTTGTAATCAAAAGAACAAAACAAATCATGTTCAGTCTTTTTAAATATGAAGAAGCACAAATTTTAAATAAAATCTAACTGAAAGTCCATGCTTTGATGAAGATGTGAAAATGATGAGTTACTACCTCATCCATGATAACCCAACACGACTTATAAGGTGTAAAAGGTTTCTTTTTGCTCAGAATAAAAACATTCCTCAGATTTTTGGTCAAACCCCATGACCTCAAGTTTTTTTCTCATAAGCATTTATTTTTGTAACCTTACACAAGCAATTACAAAGCAAGGTGGTTCTTAAGATCTTAAAGGTCCACCTGCGAAGGTGACGCCTTAATTTTATGGGCAACGTTATTTACCTTGGATGGTTCTATTGATGTTTCCATCCTGAAAATATTTCTAGCCATAGAAATTGATGTTCCCAGGACTGCTGAGTTTGCTATAACTGCCATGAGTCCAGATTAGATGCACCAGGATGACCTAATCAGGAATGCATTCTGGTAGCAACCTAATAAGAACCCCAAACCAGCACAACTGGCTCCTCTTGATACAACTGCTGGGATCCACAATGTCATCTCTGCCACATGTATTCAGGATTTAATCTTTTTGGTCTCGATCTACAGTTGGTGACCATAAGTGGGCGCTGGGGATGTTGGTCAACTGGTAAATTGAGAGCTTTGCTTTTTTTCACAACTAAGCAATGCAGAATCCACCTTCCACAATCCACTTTACAATCTCCTGTTCTTATTCTTCCCTTGCTGTGAACAAGACTGAGATACTTGAACTCCTCCACTTGGGGCATCAATGGGGTGTCTATGTAACTTTGCATGATTTTGAAAGCAGATTCTAAAATGTATTTCAGAAGGAAAACATGATTTGTATGCATACACATGGATGTTGCAAAATGTTGCAAAAAGATGTCAGAAGAAAAACCTGATAAAGAGTAACTGGCAAACATTTATTAGCATCTTTAGCAACACGTCAGGTAAGAAACTTTCATTGAGAAAATAGAAAAAAAATAAGATATCAGTTGAGTATTTAGCTGCTAACTGCCCGACACGTAAGTTACATAGTTAGAAACTATCACTTAAGACTGAGGAGAGGCTGAATCCGAACTGGCAGCTGTTGCATCAGTCTGCAGGTGTTTGGGCCTTTTCTAAAAGTCCTAGCTATGGCAGGGTAAGCCTTTAGAGCCTAAGCCTGAAGATTAGACTCTTTGAACAGGAATGAAGTCAGTTGGAGGGATGTACTGAGCTGCCGTCCCTGTTCTGCTCAACCCGACTCTTCGGATTTATGCCTTTGATGTGTTCAAATCCAGCACGGGGTTAAAGGCAGGCACGACCTCTGCCTCACCTTTCACATTTACCTTACCTATGCTGCAGCCTAAGCTGGGAGAATTCACCAACTCTTAATTATCCTTCTACAGCTTCTTATTTCTGGCTTTAATGTCACACAGAGGGAAAATTAGTGTTTGCTCATTCTGAGAGCAACACATCAAACCCAGAACATAAACAGATTCAAAACCTGAGATGGGTCTGAGTGCAGCAAACATTTTCCCAGGTGGAATAATTCCATTTCATGAAGACGCAAAATTACCTCCATCCAAAAGCCATGAATACTGAAGACCCAGCATTTTGCCGACAAACTGGGCTGCAGCTCCTATCTCCATACCCCCTTCATGACTATGTGAATACCAGTGGCCCCCACATAGCTCAAACGCTGTGGTTCACTTCAAGAGACTGGGAGACGAGGTCGAGGAAATTGCTCTGCTCTTCGTAGCTTTCAAGCCTGAATTCCCTCTTTCTAAATTGGCGGAGTCTGGGGGTCCACACTGGGAAAGTAGATGAGTCAATAGGCAGTAATGAGATCCTATTTACCCAGCTGGTGAGGAAAATACTGGAACAATCCAAAGGAAGCTCCCTTAACTCACCCAGCTGGACCCTAGAGGCCTTCAGCAAACCCCCTTTCCCACCCACTCATGAATGGAGTTTTGTGAAGTCTACGAAGCAACGGCATTAACACACACACACCAGCAATGTCTGCAAGAAGATAAAAGGAGCAGAAACAAGGCTGCACTACAGCTGAATGTTTAAAGATGGGGGCACTGGGAGTAAAGAAGACCTACACAAAGAACAAGTTAAAAGTGCACTAGAAGAGTAAAGTGGGGTTATAAGTCCAAATGATAAAGAATAAACTATAGAAGAAACATGCATAAGAACACTTACTACTTCTCCCAGTGAGGCCGCCAGCATGTGAGTGATAGGTGCCACTTGCGGTGTGGCAAGGGCTCCGCCGGCGCTCAAAAGGGACTTTGTGCTCTCGTAGGTGACAAAGAAAGCAGCGGCTGAAACCAAGCAGAACCACAGCCATTTAAGGCCCATTAGTCAACCAACGCAGAGCAATTAATATCCCTCAACATCACTGACAGGAGAGAAACTCAGCCGGTGTAATGTAAAAAAGATGCAAAATCTCACAAAATGAAAAGTTAAATGGATCATTTTCTTCTTACGTACATGAGTTGATCAAATACACAATGAAAAAAATTCATCCAAGCACTGTAATACAACTTTAACGTCTCTATGTTGGACTTAGATGTCTGATTGGTAAAGAGGGGGTATTGTGCTTTTGTGAGGTAATAATTCTTATCTCACAGCATACGTATATTATAATACATGGTACCTTTTGTTAGCTCAGAAATGCAATATTCACTTAAAACATTTAGTTTTTGACATTAAATTTGGTGTACACATTTTAGAAAGGATGTGAAGTATGCAGTAAAATGCGGCAAGGATTAAACAAGAGGTGAGAAGTGTTAAGGTTAGGGATTAAGGTTAGGGAGGATGGAACTAGAAATGGAGACACAGGGTTGTTTTCATCAGTTTTACATGAAAAAGTATTAGGGCTAGGGTTTCCTTAAAAAGTATTGCAATTACTTTGGCAGAAAGGAGCTTATGCAATTGCCAAATAGTTTTCACAATTTTTCCATAGATTTCTAAAATAAGTACGTACATCAAATTTTCCCCTTCTGTCACTTCCTGCTTAGTCCAGTCCACGGGGCACGAGCATGTCACGTAAAACTTGTTTGAGACAGCTAATAGAATGTAACCCAAATGAAGTCAAGAAACTATCCCATATTCTTTTATCTTGTTACTATGGAGCATATAAACAAACATGTCATGTAGCATGAGCAGAGTGTGTGCAAAACTATATTCAGTTCAGT
This sequence comes from Neostethus bicornis, assembly GCA_902685375.1. NCBI lineage: Eukaryota > Metazoa > Chordata > Actinopteri > Atheriniformes > Phallostethidae > Neostethus > Neostethus bicornis. The sequence continues at coordinate 16,504,645 of LR738557.1, read as the reverse complement.
TCAAATTTAGATTTATTAATTTGGTCATACATAAAATCATAATATTAATACAGATTTTCTGCTAAGACTTAGAATATAGGCATAGCGGAAAAAACAAAATCCACGACTTGCATGGATGAAAGATAAACTAATCAAAGAACATTTTTATTTTATGATATTTAAAGCAGAAGACACTGTTTAAAAAGATGTACCAGATGGTTCTTTAAACCAAACTTTGAAGAACAAACTACTGGCTACAGTTATTTTTAGTAAATCAAAATATGTTTTCATTTGTAATTACAATTGTGTTAAAATAATCTCAAGTTATTGCAGCATTAATTTGTGGAATTATGCCTCATTATGCCTGGAATTATGCCTGCTGTTCTTTATTTTTGACATATAGATTTGCAGTGATTTTGAAGTTATGACCATGTTCTCTGCCTATTACCACATTTTATTACCTTGTGATAAGAAAACTAGCTGAAACATGCAAAGATTAATCATTTAGTTGCAATTTGCATGTCACTTGCAGTCAGAAGTGACGTTGACTACTAATCCCTCTATAAAACCAGTTGCTGAATAACAACGAAGAAAGAGGAGTAGTTGCTGGCTTTAGATAACCATCATCTCCTGTTTTTATTTGGCGAAATTAGACTAAATTAATTCAAAACTGAGGTAATTTCTCCTTCCAGCGAGTCTGAATTCATATTGTGTTCATCCACTTTAACGACAAACAACTGAAACTAGTTTTTGATGCCACACGTGTTTTACTTTTTTTTATTTATTTATTTATTTATTTCGTTCACAGTGTAATTTCACATTAATGAAATAAAGAAAATAATTATATTTTAGCAAAGGACCGAAAAGGTATTGGCTGAAGCAAACGCTTAATACGCCGACCGTTTTTTTTTTTTTTTTTTATATCATCATAAAAGCAAAAAGACATAAGTAAATACTAAGTACTTTGTAATCCATCATAAAACATATAAGTAAATATTCAAAAATCAATCATAATACATAAAATGAAAATTAGAACATCAAATGAAAAAGTAATACAAGTACAAAAGTAATACAATTGTTACTATAATTGTTTACTTTGTATATAAGCTTGAATTTACCCATCAAGACTTGCATATTTTTTAAGTAATAATAACTTAAATTTCTTTTTTAAACAGAAAAGATTTAAACACAATTTAAGTTCATCATCACAATTATTCCAAAGATCCACACCTTTAATAGAAATACAGAATTTTTTAACATTTGCTCTAAATTTATTTTTAATGAACACATCATTTCCTCTTAGTTCGTATGGACTTTTCCTAATATTAAACATATTTTGTAGAGAGTTTAACATCACGTTTTTTTTTTATCTTAAACATAAATTTTAAAGTGTGTAATTCCACTAAATCATAGAACTTTAATGTTTTTAAATTTATAAATAGATTATTGGTTGGTTGATTATAAGATGAGAATGTTATTGCTTGTATTGCTTTTTTTTGTAAAATATAAATTGGTTTTGTGTTAGTTTTGTACGTATTTCCCCAAATCTCGATACAATAAGTTATATATTTTCAATGATCCATTCCCAATATCCCATCCGCTTTCACAAAGAAGTCAATTAAAACAGTTGATCCTTGCTGAGTGTGGAATTGTGCTTTTCGTTGCTTTAGATAAACATCTACACCTCAGCCCTTGAGAAACTGGTTTTAACATTTCTGCCCTAACTTCTATTTTATCCTCAACCTCATAGGCTTGAGCGACCATTTTTGTTGACAATCAAAATTGAAAATGCTTCCATTTCTGTGGTTCAATTTTTCTTCTGTTTACCATTCATGCTTTTGTCATGGCTGATGATTATCTTTCTGTTTTAAAATATCTTTCTAATGATAGAAGGACGCTCCTTGTTTTTCAGCAATCATGTTTTTTACTTTCTTACCGTTGGGGAAGGAGCCGACAGCAGCAGATGGAACCCCAGCGTAGATGCCCCTGAAGCCTCCAGCCTTGTAGAAGCCCTGCTGGCTTTGCAGTCTGGTTTTAATGGTGTCCAGAGGGAAAAGGGTCAGATCCACACACATCCCTGCACAGCCTCCTGCCTGTAGACACAGTCACATTGTGAGACAAAATGTCAAAAATAAACATCGTGGAACACCTGTGTCACAAATGAAGCAGAGCTCAGAAAATTCATGAGGGTCTGTTGGACTCAGAAAGAAGACATTCATTAAGTCATTTTTTGCAAAGTGAGTTTGCTTGTGATTGTGGTTTGTCTTTGACAAATACCCGCAGTTGTGAAACAAGAAGCACCACTACTTACTGTACATCAAAGTAGTTTTTCCTTATTTATATTCTTAAGTAAAACGACACAAAGCTCTAACCTCAAAAGTTCTTGTTTTAAGGAACGTCCTGCCACCACTGACTATCAGACTAAAAAAATGATGTATTTCACAATCTGTGACATTTTGTGATAGCTGAATAACATGCAGTTGTCCACAGAGCCCATATTTGCCTCCTTTTAACTTCACGCCAAAGTGGAATGCAACATGCATAGAAAATGAATTCTCTAATATCTTCTTCTTTCCCTTTAGGGGTCACCACAGCAAGTCAGTTTCTTCCATCTAACCCTACCTGCAGTCACACCAACTATCTTCATGTCTTCCTTCACTGTGTCCATGAACCTCCTCTTTGGTCTTCCTCTAAGTCTCTTTTTCTCGTGGTTCCAAACCCAGCATCCTTCTGCCAATGTACTCTCTCTCTCTCTCCTCTGCACATGTCCAAACCGTCTCTGTCTGGCCTCTCTGACTTTATCTCCAAAACATCTAAAATGTGCTGATGCTCTAATCCTGTGCATCCTGATCACTCCCAGAGAGATTCTCAGCATCTTCATCTCTGCGACCTCCATCTCTGCTTCCTGTCTTTTCCTCAGTGCCACTGTTTCTAGACCAAACAGCATGGCCGGTCTCACCATGGTTTTGTACACTTTCCCTTTCATTTTAGCTGACTGCTTATAATATAAGCATTATATAATGCCTATAATATGAATAAATATGATAGGTCACCTTACACATGTGGAAAAGGTTTTCAATTATTTCAGTATGACATCTTTTATTAGTGACTTAAAACAGTTTTTATGAGTCATTTTACTTTGGTTAACCCTCAAATATTTTTTGTCCAATAAATTATATTCTGGTCTATTCTGTAGAATAAAACCAACTAACTATCTTTCTTTTTAGCTTGTTTTATGGTATTTTGATATATTGGAACTTTTCTAACCGAAAGCAATTTTGTTAGATAATAAATGATGAAGTGAAATAAACTATTTCTGTGACTGATTATTATTCTTAGTCTCAGAATAAGATTAATCGCTTACATTTGCCGTTTATTCTTAAAACATTAAGTTTTTAAGTTGTAAAATCACATATTTGCACTATAATAAAATAAAACATCATTATCGTTAAGATTTTTTTTTATTTGGCATAAATTCACATGCAAATCTGCTGGTCAGTGGAAGTGATAGTTGCTTATTTTTCTTTTTCTCGGTTTAACTCCTGCAATAAAGGCAGAAAAACTTACCACCAAGGACGCGACAAACTCTCGTTTTTCCATTTCCTCCTTACAAGTTCTTCTCGTTCATCGTGTAGCCTGTAATTTATTACCTGAGTACATTTTCAACCTGACTCAAAACAAAAACATGCCTGTCAAGGACGCGGCCATGTTGGCTGGATCACTTCCTTATTGCGTCATGACGCATGAGGCGACGTCACACGTACGAAATCAGATTTGGTTGCCTACTGAACTAAGGAGAACCTACAGAGAACAGAGAAGTGTTCTCTGCTTTGGAGCAAAAGTCAGTCAAATTGAATGAATGTTTTATGATTTTAGTATTAAATGGCATGCTTTAGAAAAAATACAAATTGAAACATGGCTTGTGCTGTGTTTAGGACAGTGGCTTCACAGCAAGAAGGCTGGGGTTCGAGTCCTCGAGTGGGATAGAGGCTTGACACACTGGCCTATCTGTGTGGTGTTTGCATGTTCTCCCTACGTTAGTTTTCTCCGAATACTCCAGTTTCCTCCCACCCTCACAAAACATGCATGTTAAGTTGATTGGCCTCTATGTATAAATTGCCCCTTAGAATGAGTGTGTGTGTGGCTCCGTGACAGACTAGCGACCTGTTCGAGGTGTACCCTGCCTTCCGCCAGAAATAAGCGGGGATAGTCTCCGGCACCCGCTGCAACCCCTTTAGGGTTAAGCTATTCAGAATACAAAATGAAACATAAAAAGAAGAAATGTCAAAACCTGGGGGTTGGTGTTTTTATTTTCTGTTTGCAGAAATCTCTAAAATCTGAACACTAAAATGTTGACTAATATTTCTTAGTAGTCAGTCAGTCACCTTCTTATCCGTCCATCCCTTACAGGGTTGCGGTGGGTGCCGAGCCCATCCGATTCATCTGATTCAAGGCGAGGGGCAGGGTACACCCCAAACAGGTCGCCAGTCTGTTGCGGGATTTCTTAGTATTGTCTGCCAAATTCTGGGACAGGTTGCATATTCCTTTAGGTGGTTAAAATAAACTACAGCCTGTGGCTGGTCAATATTTTTAGTTCAAGATCACATATTCTCATCAATGCACATCTCTCAAACTACTGAGAGGATTTTAATTAAACTGTCCAAAGTTACTCAATACCAACTATAAATGAACTGATTAGGTTTTCAAAGAGGTCACGGTAAAAAAGGTCACAAATACAGTATATATTGGTCAGCCAAAGGCAAATGTCTTGATGTCGACTTATTCTCGTTCGGCTCATGCACCTAGTGATATTTTAAATAAGATAACGATAGGGTAAGTTATTTACACTCATGTGACCTTTACTCACTAATCAGAACAACTTTTCATTACTTCTTGTATTTTTATAAATGTCTCTCACTAGGATTCCTTTGAGTGACTGAGCTCAGGTGAGAGAGAGAGATCCGTTCCAGCAACAAGCCGGCAGGGTTATTTATGGGCTGCTGTCAGCCAGGCAGCGCCTTCTATTAGAGAAGAGCAGGTGAGGGGACGCCACCTCTTTATTCAGCCCGATACCAATGATGTCTGGGCTGAGTGCGCCCAGTTAGAAACCCAGCGCCTGCAATCCATCTTGCTGAAGCAGGTCTCACCGGGATCTTGTTGGATGTGAGCCGCAGCTGGTTTTCGACCATCTTTGCAGTCTGATCTGCGTTGCTCCTTGGGCCAGAGATGGCATCACTTTAACTGTTCCTCTTTTCTTTTTATAGTTCTTCTGCTTAGAGAATGAATGTGAAAATTTAGCCCAAAATAGACTTATTTGTTCAGTTGGAAATGTTTAGTGTTTTTTTTTTATTCCAAAAGGAAGATGCGCTCCTCGGTTTTATGCAAATATACATTATGATATGCAGTGGTGATCAAAAGTTTAGGCACCCTACATCATAGTTAGCCTTTATGGACAGAATATCTAGACGCAGCCGAGGCGTTGGAGGGATCCTGTTTGGTGACCTCAGGATCGAATCTCTGCTTTTTGTGGATGATGTGGTCCTGTAGGCTTCATCGGACTGTGATCTCCAGCTCTCACTGGATCAATTTGCTGCCGAGTGTGAAGCGGCCGGGATGGGAATTGGCGCCTCCAAATCCGACACCATGGTCCTCGCCCGGAAAAGGGTGGAATGCCCCCTGCGGCTCAGGGACAGGGTCCTACCCCAAGTGGAGGAGTTTAGTATCTCAGGGTCTTGTTCACGAGTGGGGGAAGGATAGAGCGGGAGATTGACGGCCGGATCGGTGCGGTATCAGCAGTAACTAGGACGCTGCATCGGTCCGTCGTGGTAAAGAGAGAGCTGAGCCAAAAAGCAAAACTCTCGATTTACAAGTCGATCTACGTTCCAACCCTCACCTATGGTCACCAGCTGCGGGTGGTGAGCCAAAGAATGAGATCGCGGGTACAAGCGGCCGAAATGAGCTTCCTTTGCAGGGTGGCTCGGTTCTCACTCAGAGATCGGGTGAGGAGCTCTGCCATCCGGGAGGAGCTCAGTGTCGAGCCGCTCCTCCTCCAGGTCGAGAGGAGCAAGATGGGGTGGTTCGGGCATCTGGTCAAGTTGCCCTCGAGCGCTTCGCGGGCGAGGTGTTTCGGGCACGTCTCACTGGGAGGAGACCAAGGGGCAGAACCCGGACCCGCTGGAGAGACTATGTCTCACAGCTGGCCAAGGAACGATTTGGGATCCTTCCGGGTGAGCTGGAGGATGCAGCCGGGGTGAGAGAGGTCTGGGCTGAGGCTGTTGCCCCCGCGACCCGACACCGGAACAAGCGAAAGATGACGGAACGAACTAAATGGAACATCATAGTTAGTATCAATGATCACAAAGAAGCCAAGGAAATGATAAAAAAAAGGATGCCCCGTCACATCAGATTGGTGATGGGGCATTCATTTATGCAAAAAAAAAAACATTTTAATTTTCATAGTTTAGACAATTTGTTTTTGTCTCCATTCATCTTCATCACAGCCTTTAAATTTATTTCTTGACGTTACTCTATGCAGTGATGAAAACTTCTCCCTTTAACTCTTACAAATTGTTTGTTTGCTCCACTCAAAGAGCAGCTGAATGATTTCCACCAGATACATGACTTGAGGGCAGCTTACAGTTTGAGACCAAGTAGAACTTTATAATTGACCACATAATGGTCTGCAGCGTGACTCTTTGAAGGAGCTCTCCACGTTGCATTTAAATTTATCCGTGAGATGTGAATGAGAAAGCTTACTGGATGAGAGTAGGAGTTACCCCTGCACAGAGGTCAATGAGAAGCACCCAAAGTCTGGGCAGATTTGCAGAGAGCACCATTGATCTTGACCCGCTCTGAGTATGATCTCAGAGATAAAAGAGAGGAGACGAGAGGAGAACTTATTCACTGTCAGGCACAAGTCAGCAAAGAGCAATTCCAGCCCGCAGGCTGCCTTTGAAAAACCGAAGGGCGAAAGCGCAGAGGATTAAGCCACGAGGTGGGGAGGGAGACAAACGCAAGCGGCTTGGAGGTTTATTGTAATAACACAAAGCCAACATCTACTGACTTCCCTCCTCTGCTTCAGAAGCATGTGTATATGACAGCCGGATGAACTCAGAGTCAAAAGGTCGTGCGAGTTGTGCAGGTGAGAGAGTCTTCAGAGTTCCAGGTGAAGTTTTCTTTACCTTTTTATATGAAAACATTAATTTCTTGTTTATGCACAAGTTAAAATTAAGTATGGCTTAATTTTAAATGCCTTGTTGTTCTTCAACGACAACGCTTTCGGTCTAGTTTTTAAGAAGCCATCTGTAAACGGGTGACTCTATGAAAGGAGCACACATCTTGACCGTGTCACAGGCATTTTATTCATGAGACAGGTTGCTGGGACAGGGTGGTAAACTTCATCTAATACATGGCTCCTGCTCATTAGCCGGAATAACATTTGCATCATGAGTACATGGCAACAGCAGGGGAAAAGCGGAGAAGCAACTAAGCACCTTTCAGGTACCTTTGTGTTTTTACTCTCAGGATGAAGGGCTACATGGGCCAGTGACAGAATAGGCTGGGTGTGCAGGGGGGCGATAGTCTGAACCGAGTGAAAAAGAGAGGTGATGAGAGAAGGTTAGGGAGAAAGTAAAGAATAAAAGAACATTCATTATAAATTCACTGAATCGACAAGCTGTCAGGCTCACACCCCCCACGCCTGCACCATACTGCATCCACACCTCTGCTTTACTATGGAGTCCTACATCCCACATAAAACTTTGCTCACCTTTGGTTTCTGCTTGTTTCTCTTCCACACTACCCTTTCACTGCACTGACCTCCGTAGGGTCTTGTGAAACCATGTCATCATCCTATCTTTCCCCTCTGTTTTCTCATTCATCTCAGGAGTGAAATATGAGCTGCCCGTGGCTTATTGATCTCACGCCAGGTTCCCACCTAAAGATAGAGATGTATTACGGACAAGGTAAAGCACTCCTCATCGTTTCTGTTCTGGTGCCCTGCCAATAGCTTCACTAGAGGAGATTGATCGCTGTGATCAATTCTTCCACGAAGCCGAATCAGATGGTGACATTCTGTCAGTAAGAGCAGGTGAGTCGAGCTGAGTCCTGTCGCATAGACTGGATCGGGATGGTTTTCAACTGGTGTGTAATCACCATTGTGTTACACTGGAATGACCGCAGTCATGCCACCACCTGCCAGGATGGAGAAGTCTCACTGTGAAGCAGGAGGAAAGTTTAAAGCGGGGATACTGTGCTTTTGTGGGGTAATGCTTCTTATTTCAGGATACATTGATGAACGTGTTATATTTTGTTTACTCACAAAGTGATGGTGGGCGGCACGGTGAAGCAGTGGGCAGCACAGTGGCCTAACAGCAAGAAGGTTGTGGGTTCCAGTCCCGGTCGGGGACGAGGCTTGGAACACTATCCTTTCTGTGTAGAGTTTGCATGTTCTCCCCGTGTTTGCGTGGGTTTCCTCCAGGTACTCCGGTTTCCACCGGTGGGTGGAAACCGGTGGGTGGGTGGAGGGTTCCACCCACCCTCCAAAGACATGTATGCTAGGTTGTTTGGCCGGAGTCTGTGTGGGAATGGTTGTATGTGTGTGACCCTGCGACAGACTGGCGACCTGTCCGGGGTGTATCCTGCCCTTCGCCTTAAATCAGCCGGGATGGGCTCCGGCACCCCCTGTAACGCTGTAAGGCATAGACAAATAAGAAGGTGACTGACTGACAAATGTGATGTTTGCCAGAAAAGGATAATATATACATTTATTCAATTTCACTCTTGACACTGTGGATCCCGCCCTCCTCTTGCTTTCCGCTTAGTCCCACCCATGTGTGCGTGCATGACACAGTGTAAACTCCCTTGAGGACGCAAAAACAGAAGTGCTCAAACAGTTTGCCTTATGACGGTTAACAAATTTCAAGGCCATGAACAATCTTGCACACAGACAAAGTAGTATCTGAATACTGGACGGTAGAGCTTGCAAATTAACCAGCTGGGACGGGTCCAGACATGCCCTGCAATCCTGAAAGGGATAAGTGGTTGAGAAGATGAATCGATGAATAAATTAATGAAAGATAAAATCCTGTCAGGTGTGTTTTTGATGTGGGAACAACGTTCAAACCAGTGCTGTCATTTTATCGCGTTAATTCGATTGATTCATTAATTACGCCATATTTTAATGCGTTAAAAAAATTAACACAATTCATTATGATGTATTAACGGTGGCGAGCCAATGCTTACGCATTTGAATTTTGGCCCATTGAAGGACCCGTAGTTTTCTTGGCCGTGCAACATCGCCTGCGCTAGCAAATTAACAAGGCAGCAGTGGTCAAACACAACAGACATGGACTTGTCTCAGGAGGACGAGACAGTCAGGCCTCTGAACGGCAAGTTTTTATGCAAAAAAAAATAGAGATGGGACAATAAATAAAAACGTAGATTTTTTTTGCAAAAAGGAGTTCTCCTACCACCGGAGCAACTCCAGCCTGACATACCATCTAAATGTAAAACATGTTCAGGCAAGTTCCTGTGTTGCGAGTGTGGCTACCTGGCGCTCGCTCCGCCAAACCAAGCTAGCTGAATTTGGCAAGCGAATGAGCAAATCCACAACAGAGAAATTGACAAATACTATCGCAAAGTGGGTTGCTGGTGATTGCAGGCCAATTTCTATTGTTGAAGATAAGAACGAACCCTAACAAACCCTAATCCTTGTTTTATTTTTTTTAATAATGCACCTGGCCTCATGAGGCACAGTTCACCAATGATAAATTGGATTTAAAATCTTCTCTTCTAACTGGATTCAATTGATTATTCATACAGTACATTTTTTTAACATCCTAGAATTCAAATTCTTTATCAGGAGACCTTTAGCAGATATGACATTAAAATGCGATTAACAACATACAAACTGTATATCATTTATGCATCTAAGTATTATTTTGTTTTCAATCTGAATGAATGTAGAAGTGTATTTTGCCTCATTTTTAAACCCTCAGCCACCTTACATTATTATGTTCTGTTCTTACGTCAATGTTAAATAGAATACATTTGAAATATTTAATATGATACCAAGGTTTACTGTTTCTTCCTGTTTTTTCTGATGCAATACTGGTGGGGAAGTCACATCAGTAGTCGTCAGAAAAGTTTTTTCTCATTTGGTCAAAAGGGCATGCTGAGCCCACCGAAGTCTGCTGGGCTCGTACAAACAATTAAAATTTAAAAAGAAACTTTTTCTCAACTTTTTTTGCTCGCACAAAATATGGGGAAGGCATTGAACTCTCGACCAGTCTGTGCATCCGTTATTCTATGCAACATTTGTAAACACGATATCTCCCAAATCACTGAAAGGATTTTAATGAAACCCCCCCAAAATCACCCAATACCAACCATCAGCAAATCCTTGTGAATGCTGCGTTTCTCAAACCAGAGAGGGGCTTTTAATGCACAGTACCAAGTATAGATGAACTGATTTGATTTTCAGGGTCATGCAACCAAAGCTTACGTTCGCAAAGTTATAGGCCAGGCAAAGGCATGTTGTTTAATGCCTTGTAGTATACAGTGGTGGTCAAAAGTTTACATACACTTGTAAAGAACATAATGTCATGGCTGTCTTGAGTTTCCAGTTATTTCAACAACTCTGATTTTTCTCTGATATAGTGATTGGAACAGATCCTTCTTTGTCACAAAAAACATTCATGAAGTTTGATTCTTTTATGACTTTATTATGGGTAAACTGAAAATGTGACGAAATCAGCTGGGTCAAAAATATACATACAGCAATGCTAATATTTGGTTACATGTCCTTTGGCCATTTTGGGGTCATTGTCCTGTTGGAACACCCAACTGCGCCCAAGACCCAACCTTCGGGCTGATGACTTCAGCTTTTCTTGAAGAATTTGAAGGTAATCCTCCTTCTTCATTGTCCCATTGACTCTCTGTAAAGCACCAGTTCAATTGGCAGCAAAACAGGCCCACAGCATAATACTACCACCACCGTGATTGATGGTAGGCATGGTGTTCTTGGGGTTAAAGGCCTCACCTTTTCTCCTCCAAACATATTGCTGGGCATTGTGGCCAAACAGCTCAATTTTTGTTTCATCTGACCACAGAACTTTGTCCATGTGATCAGCAGCAAACTTTAGTCGAGCCTTAAGGTGCCGCTTTTGGAGCAAGGGCTTCCTTCTTGCACGGCAACCTCTCAGTCCATGGCGATGCAAAACACGCTTGACTGTGGACACTGACACCTGTGTTCCAGCAGCTTCTAATTCTTGGCAGATCTGCTTTTTGGTGCTCCTGGGTTGACTCTTCACCCTCCTGACCAGTTTTCTCTCAGCAGCAGGTGACAGCTTGCGTTTTCTTCCTGATCGTGGCAGTGAAAAAACAGTGCCATGCACTTTATACTTACAAACAATTGTTTGCACTGTTGCTCTTGGAACCTGCAGCTGCTTTGAAATGGCTCCAAGTGACTTTCCTGACTTGTTCAAGTCAATGATTCTCTTTTTCAAATCTGTCCTGAGCTCCTTTGACTTTCCCATTGTAGCGTTTGTGGGTGTTTTTATCCAATGAGCCCTTTTTAAATGGCCTCAGAGAAGTCACCAGCTGTAGTCACTCATAATCACTCACAAGAAGTTAAGAGGTCATGCTATGAAGCTCATGTCATTGACACAACTTTCTAAGTCTCCAAAATTGCTCATTCATGTTGCTGTATGTATATTTTTGACCCAGCTGATTTCGTCACATTTTCAGTTTACCCATAATGAAGTCATAAAAGAATCAAACTTCATGAATGTTTTTTGTGACAAAGAAGGATCTGTTCCAATCACTATATCAGAGAAAAATCAGAGTTGTTGAAATAACTGGAAACTCAAGACAGCCATGAGTTTACATACTTACAAAAGTATGTAAACTTTTGACCACCACTGTACGTATTCTCATTTATAATTAATTTTTGTGCTTACATCTTGGTTACTGTAGTGTGGTTCCACCAATCCTGTGGTGAGTTTTCTTGCAAGCTTAATTTTCACTCTTCTGGCTAAATTTGAGAACATCCCCCCTAAATTTCTTCTGTGGTGCACAACCTTGTTGTGCAATTAAAATGAATCAAGAAGGAGTGAAAAACAGTTAAAATAATTAAGTTATGAAAATTACAATGGCCCTAATAATTTCTTATGATGAAATACATGAATGCATTTTTAGAGGCTGGTATATTTTGTTATTGTGCAGTAAAGAGTGAACAGAACAGATGACGAGTGTTTTGCTGTGCCACACCAGACTGTGCGTTTCTAAGGCACAAGAGACCAGATGTGAACAAGCAGATTTCACCTTCTTTGGCAGTCATGCCCTTCAGGTAGCTGCAGATGAATCAATAACATTGGTCCCCTGTCTCAACCAGAATGAGACGCATTGTAGTGGCTGTTATGTCAAAAGCGTGCATAGAACTATGAATCGATGCCGCACATGCACGTAATGAAACAAGCTGGTGTGTGTATGGGTACACGGCACTCACCTTTTTATATATGAGGGTGTATGCTTCACCTTCTTGCTGGGTTAATGAAGATGGAGGAGTGGAATTAGTAAAAGTGGACTATGTAGAAACAACTTGTCATATACTGGATCAGCCAATCAGATTTTAGATGTATTCATCTACAAGCAAGGACACTCATTGCTGTTTCACGCTTTTATGTACATGTGTTGTCTTGGAGATATGTAAGCTAAATGTTTTAAATATTAAAACCACTTTTGAGGAGGTGAGCTTAAATGTTTGCAGAGTTTAACCCCTCTTTTTAGAGTACAACCCAAACTATGATAGTGATCAACTCTTCTCGCTGTTTAAAATTATGATTATGACTTGGATACATAATTATTACCTTAGATTGTCCCCTGATGCAAATGATGACCTTTACAGAAAGAAAAAAATGATGCACTGAGAAAAGCTGGCCTTTATTTTTAGAAAACATCTGGATGGTTGGAGATTTTTTTACTGTGGTATCAGACTGCCATCTAGTAGTCTAAAGATGCACTGCAGTTTAAAATTTTTTTCAACACTACTTATAGTTTACAGATGAGTCAGTCAGTCATCTTCTTATCCGTCTAGCCCTTATGAGGTTGCGGGGGGTGCTGGAGCCCATCCCAGTTGATTTAAGACGAAGGGCAGGGTACACCCCGAACAGGTCGCCAGTCTGTCGCAGGGCCACACACATACAACCATCCACACACTCACACACTCATTCCTAGGGGCAATTTTGGCACTGGCCAATCAACCTAGCATGCATGTGGGAGGAAACCGGAGGAAACCCACGCAAACACAGGGAGAACATGCAAACTCAACACAGAAAGGACAGTGTTCCAAGCGTCGTTCCCACCCTGGACTCTTGCTGTGAGGCCACTGTGCTACCCACTGCGCCACCGTGCTGCTGATTTACAGATGATTTAGAAAATGAAAATCTATATGTTGTTCTTATGCTTTGTGTAAATATAATTTTATAGAGGAAAGTAAGCATTGGGGCACCCTGGTGCAGTTGTTACCACAGTGGCCTCAATGTAAGAAGGTCAGGGGTTCGAGTCCTGGCAAGAGGTGAGGCTTGGAACACTGGCCTGTCTGTGTGGAGTTTGCCTGTCCTCCCGGTGTATGCACGGGCATTCTCTTGATACTCTGGTTTCCTCTCACTCCTCAAAAACATGCATATTAGGTTGATTGGCCGCAATAAAATTGCCCCTGGGAATGAGTGTGTGTGGATGGTTGTCTGTGTGTGTATGGCCCTGTCACAGATTGGTGACTTGTTTGGGGTGCACCCTGCCTCCACGTTGAATCAGCCAGGATAGTCTCCAGCACTCCCTGTTTTGTTAGGGATGGACGGCTCAGAAGAGGAATGAATGAAGGTAAGTATTGGTGAAAGCTGTTCTGACCAACAGGGTAAATAAGAATATACTCTCCAGAATATTTTGTTTCTGCGATTTATTTCTAAACATTATCATCATAATAGATTTTATTATTTTTCTATTATGATCAAAGCAGTAGGATTATCTCGTACACAAAATGTGCAGGTCTCCAATCTATAACAGAGACAGGATTGAATTGAACAATCATGGGCAATTCAAACAGTCCAATCAGCCAAATATGGATTTTTTTTAGGATATTTTATTTGATTAATAGGTCTTTAAAAATAAAAAATACCTACAAAAATTAATGCAGCATGCATAATCTCACTTCCCATAATTTATCTTTAGTCAGAGGGTGTGCTCTGTTCCATATCCATCTCCTGCACATGTGAGAACTCCCATCCAGGCTGTGACAGGAAAAGTCCTTAGAGACCACTGTGCTGGATTGTGTGATAAAAAGCAATTAACGTGCTAATTTCACCACGCATCTGTGCAGTAATTTCCCACATTAGTAAAACTGAGACCATGGCGTTCTCATCTGTGGAGCGTAGTCATAGATTTTTATGATAAAAAAAAGGTATGTGGGATTGAACATATTACCATAAAAAATAGAGAAAATGAACGGATCCAATTCTTTTTTTTTTATTTCCTATTGAACCTCAGGCAAAATGTGTAAAATGACTACTCTTGCAAGATGTTAAACTGCAATTCCCAAAGAGCTTCAGATGAACTTCTTCAGATGAAATTGATTATTGATCTGTTTTGATCAATGAATAATTGAAATAAGCTCAAACAGATTTTCCAATGGGTTCGCTCAGCATCCATCAGCATCCTGCTTGCATCCAAGACCTCATCAGATTCCAACCCTTCTGTCTCCTTTCTCAGAAATCTCCCACTTTATTTATATTAGAACTTTGATTTCAATTTCAAACAACAACTAAAATCAAAGCTAGTTTCATGTGTTATGCTCGATCCGCTTCGGGGGATTTAGATGTTGCAATGTCTCTTTTTCTAATGCAATCGTTAGAGGGATTTTAGCTGCAACTAAAAGACTCCAAATAAATGATTAAGTTTGACCTGTTAACACTGCAGACAGCTTTTGCATGTTTAGCAAGTTGTAGTTTTTAATTGTTATTTTCTGGGATCATATCGATTTAATTATAAACACAAACAAAATGAGCACCATCAAAGTTATGCATTACGTATGATTTTAAAAAACCTAATAAAAAATTCCCATCAATGTTGGACTGAGGAAAGTTGGTGCATTTCACAATGTTTTTAGTTTACCATCACCTTAGCTGCGCCTGTCGGGATCCCTTCTCCTGCCGCCAGAAGGCGCCCTGGATGTTCCTAATCAACCTGACTAGAGTCACCTGAGGATGATTTCGGATTTCACAAATCTGTGCACCCTGCCATCTATTTCAGGGCAATCAACCTGGACTTCCATGTCAGGTCATACAATCCCTTCCAGCCAGGTCAAGAACTGGTTGCATGACCATGTTTGAACTTTGTTATTATTTGAACTTTTGAAATCATGAGTTAATCTTGTCCCATTTGCTTTACAGATTTATCTGAATTGTGTTTATAAACCTTGTTTGATGTTCTGCAATTGGGTCCTCCTCATTCACCTCCTTCCACATTTGTAAAACCCTGACAGCGGCAGCATTTGCACATCTAACCTCTTACTGTACAGACTTTTTAAGTATAATTTATTGTGTTCAGATACCGTACACGCCGGAGCAACATTAAGACATTAAAGTTATGTTGTGCTTCTACAGTATTCCCTCATCCATTGCAGAAGCTGTGCTGGGTTTTATTACATAGCAAACAAAAACATTGAGGAAGCAATTCCATATTAAATGTTAGAACTCCACAGGAACTGATTAGATATTTCGTTGTCTTCCGCTCATCCAGGGCCTGGTCGCGGGGGACAAAGTCAGACGGGAAGCCGTGGCTTCTCTCACCCGGAAGGATCCCGAGTTGTTCCCTGGCCAGCTGTGAGAAATTGTCTCTCTAGCCTCTCCCAGTGGGACGTGCGTGAAACACCTTACCAGCGAGGCGCTCAGGGGGCATCCTGACCAGATGCCCGAACCACCCCATCTGGCTCCTCTCGACCTGGAGGAGGAGCGGCTCGACACCGATCTCCTCCCGGTTGGCAGAGCTCCTGACCCAATCTCCAAGTGAGAGCCCAGCCACCCTGCGAATTGAATATAAAATTCTTAATTCCAACCAACTTATACAGATTCTCATAGGAAGTAATTTCTTCATTCAGGACCAAATCCTGCCAAAACGTAACATTATGATCCATACACACTGTATCTTGTGTGTAATTACAAAGTAACATGTGATATAATCTGTACAAAACAAAGCCTCATTAGCTTATAGGGCTTGTTTACCAGCATCACAAATTACAGCTAATGATTTCAATTAAAGTCATGGCTAATTAAACTCTTTCTGTTGTTTTCTCAGCATCTTTCTATCCTAATTCCTCCTAGATGACTTCTGTTATTTTATTTTCCTGATGCCGGTGCTCTGGAAGGCCTAAAGCCAGCAAGAAATGACCCAAATAAAATCTTCAGTCACAAATGAATCTGTTATGCACAACTTAATCTCAAAGCTCGGGGAAAGATCATCACAAAGGGGCATGACTGCATCAAAAAAGGCCAGGCTCGCACTGGAACTGTTTGTGCTAATGAGTCATAGGGAAGTTATCTGGAGAAGTAATTAGAGGATTATTGTAAGCTGTGTGATGCGACAGTGCCCAGCTGTAATCACATCAGATGGGTAATTCCTTCAGACACAGATTAAAACGAGATCAACTGTAAAATGTGTGAAATAATCCAATTTTGAAATTTGGACACAGTTATATTTTCATTAGTGAGATTAGTTAGAGATAAATAATCATTTTGCATCCAAATACCAATGAATGACCAAGTACAGCTTTTATAAGGCTTTTATATATATGTATACACATATAAATAAATACTGTATATACAGTATATATAATTATAGAAAATCTAATCTCTGGATTTAATGCCCAACTAACATATGGGAGGTGCATTACTCAGATGTACCAGCAGATGAGGTACTTGAACTTCAGTTATTTTTTGCAGACTAAGCAGCAAATTAATGTTATAAACATACATTTCTCATATTATTAACTCACTTGAATGCCGTACAAGAAGCGTAACTGTCCAAATGTCTCAATCCTAAGGTCTTCTGTGATAATCATGCAAATTAGCATGGACAGATCACAGTTTCAAGCTGGTTGATTGGAGAGTTTGTTTGATATCAAGCATTCAGCTAAAATGAAAGGGAAAGTGTACAAAACCACGATGAGACCAGCCATGCTGTTTGGTCTAGGTCAGGGGTGGGCAAACTTTTTGACTCGAGGGCCACATTGAGTTCTGACATTTCCCAAACGGGCCGGACCCCAGGGACGTGCGGAGGGGTAGCGGCGTACCCTTCCATCATGGCATCATAGAGACACACACATTTTAATGGGAGCAGTGTTGATGTATTTTTTGGCGCCATCTAGTGACGAAACATCAGAATTGCAGGAAAAATCAAACTAACATGGTTTATTTTATTTTTTTAAGTTCAGCGGGCCGGATTAATCTGTTTAACGGGACACATGTGGCCCGCGGGCCGTAGTTTTCCCATGCCTGGACTGGGCAGTGGCACTGAGGAAAATACAAGAAACAGAGATGGAGGTAGCAGAGACGAAGATGCTGAGGATCTCTCTGGGAGTGACCAAGATGGACAGAATTAGAAATGAGTATATCAGGGGAACAGCACATGTTAGAGATTTTGAGATAAAGTCAGAGAGGCCAGACTGAGATGGTTTGGACATATACAGAAGAGAGAGCGAAAGTACATCGGCAGAAGGATGCTGGATTTGTAACCACCAGGAAAGAGGCGGAGAGGAAGACCAAAGAGGAGTTTCGTGGATACAGTGAAGGAAGACATCAAGATAGTTGGTGTGACTGAAGAGGATACAGCAGATAGGGTTAGATGGAAGAAACTGACTTGCTACAGTGACCCCTGAAGGGAAATGCCAAAAGAAGGAGAAGAAGAAGTTTGACCTCAAGCATAAATCTTCAAATCAGTCAACTCCAAGGCCCTTTATGGATGAGAAAATGAAGTTTTAAGTTGAATCACGGTCAATTCCTGACCTCAACCCACTTGAATTTGACTAGAAAATAAACTTAAAGAGAATACTCACTGTTCCCTGAAAGAAACAAGTCTTGATCTAAGACAGGTAAATAATGCCCTAGCCCCAAGGTTGGCCTTAACTAAGTAAACAGAGGTAGGAAAAAAAAAAGTTTCTCAATAAAAAGTTAATAAGTGGAAGAAAGAGGAGGTAAATTATGGGGAACGTGAGAGAAAAAAAGGCTGAAAGAGGTGAAGAGAGAACAAGATTTCATCACTTAACAGCTGCTAGATGAGCAGAAAAAGAGGTAAAGATGACTTAAGTTGTGAAGGATTGAGAGTGATTGTTTTACAAAGCTGGCTTAATGTAGTTAGAAAACGACTGGTTCTGGCTTCATCCTTCCTGCATGTTGTTTAATCAGATCAGAAGCTGATAAATGAGTCCTGTCTTTCCAATGGGCCGCAGGTGTTGAGATCTTCATCTACACCTCTAATAAAGCTGTTCTGCAATCCATCAGAGAATCTGCACAAAACAAACGATTTACGAGCAGAAACATGTGTATTTCCACCTGGATCACAAACATGTATAATGAGCAGTGTTTAACCTCAGACACCCTGTTGAAGACGTATTTCCAGGTGCAACCAGCTCACCTGCATAGTAAATATATCTTTTTAACAAACTCTTTTCTGGATTCTTGGTGCTAACTCATAATACCCAATGTGTTTAATCCATCTTTCTTTCTTTATTCACCTTCCATCCTCACCCATCTCTGCTGTGGGTCTAATCCTCTGTGACTAATAGGCTAGAAATGGGGATTTTTTTTTCACCTGTAAGAGGCAAAGTAAAAGTGAGATAGAGAGATGAAAGGATATAAAAAGCACTGTGACAGAGTGGTTACTTATCATCCTGCTTTTCAGTGTCAGTTAACGTGTCCACACACACATAGAAAGCCTGAAAGTTAGAATGAATAAAACAACTCCTTCTATACATCCTTGGTGTTTTACTCTAGAAGAATTAAAAGAGCAAGTTGAACAAAGCCGGTTTTGCACAGCTAAAACTTAGAAGTTCAGCAAGATGTTGCAAAGGGTAATGTGTTCATTTCAGGTCTAATTTTCTTTTAATCTTACGGCTCAACATAAAGAGCTTTAAAAAGGAAAGGGATTTTAAAAAATGAATTTATGCTCTGATTTAGTACTGAGTTGGTTATAGGCAATCAGTCCTATTAACACTAGGACCGCCTCAGCCGTCATTATGACTCCACATCACTTTAATTATTTGTTGTGTTCTAAAAATGAACATTTGAAAATTTATACGCATTTTATCTCCTCTAACCTGCTGCGCTCCACAGCAGCGGAGATGAAGCGCATATTGCCACCATAGCAACAACTTCTGCGCGAAGTTGTTGCTATGTTGCTATGGCAATAAACACATTGCTATGGCGACACATAAGTGTGTGAGTGTGTTCTTATTTGTGGAGAGAGACAAGGAGGACTCTGACGCAATTACAGAAATATTTTAGAAAGTTAATGACATCAGGCCTTAAGTAACAAGTGCAAACACGACACGTGTACAAACATTGTGAAAAGGCAATCAAGACTGGGAAGGAATCAGGGCAGAACATGACAAAAAAAAAAAAACGCTCATAAAAACAGTATTTAACTTCTAAAAAAATTCCTCAAAGTATACTTTAAATGGAGCAGGGATTACTGATACTGAAAATGTCCTTTTTAAGAAAAGATTAACAAAAAAAAAAACAAAAAAAACAGCACTTTATGTACTCAGTCTTGGCATTAGCATGAATTTAATGTAGTTTAGCAGACATTCACACCTAACTGTTTACCTCAGTTGCAAAAAAAAGGTCTTTTGTGATCTTGCACGATAATATCCAGATACGTTAAAGTCCATTTAGAATTTTTTCTTGCATGTCATTCATCTTCCTGCATGTACTGTATTATGAATACCTACTAAAAATGTTAACAGGGTTCCAGGTTCTTTTTCCACCTGTCTGGTCACATCTGTGTTCCAAACTCTATGGAACCACAAACGTGAAGAATAGCACATCTGACACATAAAATAGGGTGTATTCATTTACAAAAAATATATTACAAGAATTTTAGTGGACTTTTCTTAAGGCAAAGAAGTAACTTTAAGTAAATCCTCATTCTTGAGAGAGATTTAATAGGAAACAAAAACACATTTAAAAATATGCCTGCCAAAAAGAACTTTCACAGTTGGAAGTTTTCAGGAGCTATTCATGTTTTTTTAATACATTTTTCTTCTTCTTAACTCTAGGAATTTCTCTGTTTTTCATACAGCTCCTGTCTCTTCCTTCTCAGGAAAAGGTAGGATTATTCTAAGTTAGGTCTGGAAGCAGAGTTGAATTTTTTTATCACATCAGATGCACCGATCTGGATCAGTGTAGCGTCAGCAATAACTAGGATGCTGTATCGATACGTAAAAAAAGAGCTGAGCCGAAAAGCAAAGATCTCGATTTACAAGTCGATCTACATTCCTACCCTCACCTTTGGTCACCAGCTGTGGGTGGTGACCAAAAGAACAAGATCGCGTATACGAGCAGCCAAAATTAGCTTCCTCCGCAGAGTGGCTGGGCTCTCACTCAGAGATTGTGTGAGGCTTTCTGTCATCCGGGAAGAGCTGCATGTCGAGCCGCTCCTCCTCCAGGTCGAGAGACCCCAGATGGGGTGGTTCGGGCATCTGGTCAGGATACCTCACGAGCGCCTCGCTGGTGAGGTGTTTCGGGCAAGTTCCACCGGGAGGAGACCAAGAGGCAGACCCTGGACCTGCTGGAGAGACTATGTCTCACAGCTGACTGGGGAACAATTTGGGATCCTTCCAGGTGAGTTGGAGGATGCAGCTGGGGTGAGAGAAGCCTAGGCTTCCCGTCTGAGGCTGTTGCACCGTGACCCGGCTCTGGATAAGTGAAAGATGATGGAACAGAACATCAGATGGGTATGAAACGTGGATATCTAACAGCTGAACCAGTCTGGTGTCAAAATGACGGCAAATAACACTAATGCAATAAACAAATATAGATAAGCTGACATGTTTTCCTGAATTGTCTCATTGGAATGAATAAAGTTTGATTAAAAATAAAGTATTTTTCTGAAAAAATAAATGTAAATTGAGGACATCAGAAAAACAAAAAATGAATGAAATGGTAGGTTCTTTAAAAAGAAAAATAAATTGTTTGCTCGCTTCAGGTTCACATGTGTGAAGGCTCTTACTGTATGTTTGTACCACTGCTTCTACTGAGGCGTTTCGAAAAGGGCCAACAACTCTGTCTGACGTGGGAACCTTCTCAGCTTTAAAACAGCAATATTGATTTTATGTCATGGGAACCACAGTACCATTTGAGATAAGTAACGCCTCAGAAGATTCTTGGAAACAGTCCATTTACATAGACATAATGTTGAAGAATTAGGACACATGTCCCTAACTCACATATTACTTTCTATCTCCTCAAACGCCTCAAATATTCCAGACTGCCTTTAACCAAAAGAAGTGAATATGTCATTTTCTTTAAAAAAGGCAAAAAAGAAAAGATAGACAGAAGTTACAGATTTTTTTTCCAGACTACTATTTTGAGCCCTTAACAGAGAAACTACTTCCCTGCATTGCACCACAGCAAGCAGACATGACTGCACCAATCGTGGGAGCAACTAGTGGGGTGGATGTCTCAAACCGGCTTCTCCCGATCCCAGGATGGACACTCTACCACTGAGCCAACACCTCCCCTTGCTAGCAACAACCACTAAGACTGACCGCAGTTACAATACCTAATGGACACTACACCTAAATCTACCAAAAATAAATCACCAAACATGCCGCCTTATAGTCGAACACTTCCAGATGGGGTTATAGATAGAGTTTCGGGTAAACAATTCTCTTTCTTTTGAATTTGATGCCACCACAAATCTAACCAGTAAAACCGAGATGCTCAGCATGCAATTCGCTGTAATCTCTGCTAACATTTAGAAACTTTTCAACCACAGAGACATGGATGAGATAGTTAGTGTGACCGAAGAGGATTCAGCAGATAGGGTTAGATGGAAGAAACTGACTTGCACTGAAGGGAAATGCTGAAAGGAGAAGAAGACGTGGATGAGACATTGGATCATGAACGACTATTCTAAAAGGAATAAGAATTCTGGTCGTGGAATTACAACATTATGCAATCCTACATTGTACTTTGTAGTACCTTATCAACCAAGCAGAACACTCTGCTCCCAAAATGCAGGGCTGTTGGTGGTTCCTAGGATTTCTAAAAGTACAGTGGGAGGTAGAGCCTGTAGCTACCAAGCTCCAATTTTATGGAATAAGCTCCTAGCTCATGTGAGAGAGGCAGACAGTGTTCCTGCATTTAAAGGGAGGCTTAGAGCATTCCTATTTGAACAAGCTTATCACCGGGTCAGCTAGAAACAGAGAAGCTGATATAATTACTATTTGGCTGCCAGATAGTAGAAGCTGGGGAAAGTATGGTACATTGGGGTTCTGTCCACTAATTCTATCTACTGTTCTCTCCCAGTCCGCCTTGGCCGCTTGATGTATCCACATCGCCCTTGGCCGATACCTGGCTTTCTATCTCATTCATTGTTCTCTATGGTCTGTTCATTTAGATTTACACTGCTAGTTGGTACAATACAATTCACATGCTGTCCACCTCTCTCTTCCTCCTCTTTGGGAGAGCGCTCCGTTTCAGATTCCTGATGGATCATTTTTGTTCCTATCCTGGACATGGCCAGACCGAAGAGACCTCCAAGCTTCATCATCCCCGTTCCATTAGGATGAAATCCATCTACTCATCCCGGTCCTGGGCATCGCCGGGCTGAGGAGTCCCCCGTGTCGCCATCAGGATGAAGAACATCGATTGACTTCTTTAGATATTTAGCTGTAGAGTATAATAAGCTAATATTTAAACAATAGTCTTAGACACATTGGATGCTCGTCCCGGGGGAGGGATATCTCTTTTTGTGTGTGGATCCCCACAAGGTTTCTCATTTTTTTTCCCCACTGATGGCTTTTTAGGAGTTTTTCCTCACTGTATAGGAGAGTCTAAGGGCAGGAATGTGCTAACATTGTCTAGCTGGCATTTGTTAGTTAGTTTTCTTGCTGTGTATCTGTGTATATACAGTCCTCTTTTTCGTCTTTCTGAATCTACAATGTGAAACCCATTGAGACAAAAATTCTGTGATTTTGGACTATACAAATAAAATTGAATTGAATTGAAAGCAATGATTTTGCATATCCCAACAACATTAGTTTCTTGATCAATTACACTTTTGGTTTCCTTTCTGATTTCAAATTAAAACTACTGAAGAACAACCTTTTTTAGATAGTTTCACTTTACTGTGATTCACACATTTTGCAGTTATTTTCCCAACTGATTTTATTGCATTCACACTCTTCACATTTTTGAATATTTCAGTGTGACCAATACGCCAGTAAAAACTTTCTCATGCTCTCTTGTCATACGGTTCACTAATCCAGTTGGCAAAATTTTGGCTGATTAAATCCACATCAGCAGATAATTAGAGGCACAAAATGAATCAGTGAAGCTTTATGTCTATCCTGAAGGAATACAACAATACTAATCCTATTAGAACATCTTCAATAGTAAATACATATGCTGGGATTCCCTCTTTTACTGGTTTCTATTGTAATCCTATCAAAGGGCCGTGGACAAAGAAGAGAATGTGATCCTCTTTCACAGGGTCCAGCTTACATTGTTCATTTCACATTGTCTGATGTATTTTCACTGAAAAGTCTTTAGAGTTTTGGGATCATTCCTGGATAGTACTTCCGTATAACATTGAATTAAAGTGGTAAATAACCAGATAACGTTGGCTGTGGTCAGTTAATAACTCATATTAAAATGCAACCCACATCAAGAAGGTTGTGGGTTCAAGTCCCGGGTCGGGACGAGGCTTGGAACACTGGCCTTTCTGTGTGAAGTTTGCATGTTCTTCCTGTGTCTGCGTTGGCTTTCTCCAGGTACTCCAGTTTCCTCCTACCCTCCAAAAACATGCATGTTAGGTTGATTGGCTGGTGCTAAAATTGCCCCTAGGAATGTGTGTGCGTGTGTGTGTTATTGTATTTGTGTGGCCCTGCGACAGACTGGTGACCTGTTCAGGGTGTACCCTGCCCATTGCCTTGAATCCCCCGGGATGGGCTCTGCCACTCCTGCCACCCGCAAGGGATAGACAGTTAAGGAGACTGAGTGACTTTATTGCAGCAGATAATCAGAAAACTCTTTCCATCCTAATGTGTTGAATCCATCATCAATAGACTGTATACTCTATCTGTCTCCAGCAGTGTGTGTGTGTGTTGGTTTAGTTATCAGGCAATACATGTGGCCCTCTAAATTACCATGTTCTAAACATTTCCTGTGCACTGACTTGCTATTGACCTCCCTGTAGATGTTGTAAACTAGAACATGATTCTTCATGCAGAAAAGAAAACATATTTCCCAAAGGAGCCAAAGTGATCCATGCATGTCCCTACAAACAAGGGTGACAGCCTCTTCACAGTCCTCTCTGATACAAGCTGGTCTTTTTGTCAAGACACGCTACACACGCAACAATGATCTCACTTTTCATTTCTGCAGATAATAAGTTCCCGACCTTTTTTTTTTTTGTGGATTCATTACTTCAATTAAATTCTGCTCAGCAGCTGAAATGCTTTTGTCTTTCTTGGCAGTATTATTAGTTATGTTCTGTAAAATTAATCAACAAACGATTTTTATGCCTCTGCCGACAAAATGTGAAACATTGAGGACTCAGCCTGTACGTGCATCCATCTGTGCTTCGTTAACACTTCATATAACGTTTCCTAAACTACTGATGGAATTTTAATGAGACTGTCCTCAGTTACAGTATCAACAAAAGATGAGCTTAAGGGATCACCTTGAACATTGGTAACCCACTCCATCAGGGCAGCAATGGTGACATAATTACATGTGTACTAGTAAATTTAAAAAAAAAGTAACAAGTCTGAGTAGCCCCTCATTGGTCCAGGAGTGATCATCACTATGATGGATGTGAATGCACTGTCCAGAAGATAACTTTGAAGCCTATTCCACAATGCAGCTTATGTAATTGAAATCCAATAGATATTTGGAGCTGATTCCATCTGCTTTGATTTTATTTTTTGGTGATGATTTGTGCAAATTTTATCCAACTCAAATATAGAAGATGCCCTTTTTTGCTTATTTTTTTTAACATATGGCAATCTGAGACAGTTTTGAACCATGAAACTACCTCAAGCCATTATTGTTCATGTAAAATATACCGTGATGGGGAGAGGACAGCAGAGGAGAGAGAGTATACATTGGAAAAAGGATACTGGGTTTGGAACCACCAGGAAAGAGGTCTAGAGGAAGACCAAAGAGGAGGTTCATGGATACAGTGAAGAAAGACATGAAGATACAGTAGTTGGCGTGACCGAAGAGGGTGCAGCAGATAGGGTTAGATGGAAGAAACTGACTTGCTGTGGCGACCCCTGAAGGGAAATGCCGAAAGAAGAAGAGCATGTTTCAGAATGATTAAATTCCTGTTTGACTGAAAAAAAAAATCCCCAAAACATCACAGCAGTTTTTGTCTTCTTAGAATTAAAAATTGTAATAAATATCAATATTTTCAAAGTATTTAATCTCTGTACGGTAACAAAACCACTACCAGATGTGATCCAGCCGACTCCTTTTGCATCAGTGGTCAGATAACTCATGAATAAAATTCAATGCTTGTCCGTATTCTGGCCTTTCAACTTTCGGTGCACTCCGTGGACTAATCCTACCCTCTGCCACTGATTCTCATCTCTAAGTGAGTCATGTGTATATAAAGACAGATTATCCTTCTAAAACAATTTAATAACAAAGCTGTGTCTTGTGATGTAACATCATTTTAAAGTTTTTTTAATCGTAATGAGATAAATGCAAATTGCAGAAATTTTAAACTGTCAGGAGAGTAGTCTAGTCCTCCTCTGTGTCCTGTTCCCCCCCTCCTTCTTACCTGTGTGTGCACAAGTCACACCTGAAACTCATCTACTCATCTGCTGCAGCATAAATAGATCAGTTTTTGATACACTCTTCGCCAGATCGTTTGTTTACCATGCTTGACCTGTTATCCAGTTTTTGGCTCCAGCTCCTACATTAGAACCTGCTTAGTCTATCTTTTTTTGTCTTCTTTATTTGTACGCTTTTATCAATCTAATAAATCTGCTTGTGATTTTTTCATCTGAGCCTGTAAGTTGTGTCAAGGGTATATTTTTGGCCTCAGCTCCACATCATGACAGAAAATGAATATGCACATTCAATAATACTAGAAAAAAACTAATTCCTGTGAATAATCTTTTCCCCAGGGGTCTCAACCTGTCTCATTAAATGTTTACTATCTTTACATAATTACCTGTTTGAATCGTTTCATTTTTCTATCCTCAACACAAAGTCTGATGTTAGTCTTTAATCATTTTCCGGCACATACTGTGTGAAGACGTGAAGCAGGTTTCTAGTTTCCTGCTCCACCTGTCTGGTCACATTTGTGTTCAAAACTTTGTGGAACCACACACACTGATAAATACTTATGGTAAACACAAGATACAACATGTACTTTTTTAAAGGAAGGTCTAATATGGGTGTAATATGAAGTCAAAGTGCGGAGTGAGGCAGTAAGTGTACACAAGCTCACACATTTTCACCTTCGGGCACCATGGTGACCGAAAAAGATTGTTCACACATTCTGGCCTTTCACAAACAACCATCGCATGCATGTTTTTTGTTCACAATAGCCTCCACCCTTTTTGTGACCAAAGAGTGAAGTTGTTCAGATTACGTGTTTGTGTGTATAGGAGGGGCAGAATGAAAGTTAGTGTTGTGTGACTGTATGAGCCAACTCCTTTTTTGTTGAACAGTCATTTCAATTGTAAATTGTGGGAGTTACTTTTAAAAATGGGAGGAATTGAGATTATAAATAATGGCGAAGGAAGAATTTTAAAATTGGACATTCACTACAAAAGAAATGGGCAAACTACGGCCCGCGGGGCACATGTGGCCCGTTAAACGGTTTAATCCAGCCCGCCGAACCAGAAAAAATAAAATAAATAAACCTTGTTAGTTTGATTTTTTTCTGCAATTCTGATGTTCGTCACTAGACAGCGCCAAAAATACAACAACACTGCTCCCATTAAAATGTGTGTGTCTCCGTGATGCGCACACTGTCAAAATAAACAGTGTGCACAAATATGGAAAGCCATCGAGCCCAATACACGCACGTAAACAAGTGTGTTAGATGTTAAAAACAAGCAAAATGTTAAATCAAGCGCTTAGATTTCAAACCTAGTGCCACTAAATGCACTTTTTAAGCGCTATCGCACAAGATTTCGGACCTAACGCTGCTAGATTTTAAATTTAATGTTATTGATGTAACATTTAGCACACTTATTAAAAATCTAGCGCGCCATTCTATCGGTCTAATCTAGAGGTTCCCAAAAGAGCCGATGGAGCATGCCATCCATCTGCTCCTGTTCCCAGGGGCGAATCCAGGAATTTCTAGAGGGGGGGGCACAGTATAGAGGGGTGTGGGGGCATCCCTCCCAGAACTTTTAAAAAAAATAAATAAGTCATATGCATTTTGGTGCATATTTTGTCCAAAGTTTATAACAATTAAAATAGTAAGAACACTTTTTTTTCTGGACTTGGGGGAGTGGGGAGGGGGCACGCCCCTCCCCCTCTTCCTTGTTCTGGCCCACTTGTCAAATGATAGAACTCAATGTGGCCCGCGAGTCAAAAAGTTTGGCCACCCCTGGATTAGAAGAAGATGTAGCCAAGTGATAATTAGATACGCAAATCAATATGCTCCCAATTACCTCATCAGCACATGTACAAAAAGATCATTATGTTTTAATTATGGAGAGAAAGAGTTGAACTTCTAACAGAGAGGTGACAGTTTTATAAACTTCCGGCTTCAAAAATTTCAAAGTCCGTTCGTTCAAAGGGCATCTGTTAAAGGTCTGAATTATGGTGCCAATTTTTCTAATAATTATGATGTTTGAACGTTGATCATATTAGTTCACATCCGTTTAGGGATCACATGAGTTTGTATTATTTTACTGTGATACCCAAATCACAACCACTCCGCTATTATGTCTGACTTTTCATATAATGTTTGATGAATAAACACACATATCAGGTTGCTAGCAGTGCGTCAACACATGCCTGACTGCTTCAGGCATGATACAAAAAAGGCCTGAGTAGACTGTACTACCTGAGAAAACTCAGGTCCTTTAATGTCTGCAACAAGATGCTCTCCATCTTGCTCTTCAATCATGAAGAGTGTCCTGTTCTTTTGCTGTGGCCGCCTGGGGAGCTGGTATAAAAACAAAGGATGCTGACAGACTAAACAAACTGATAAAAAAAGCTGGACGTGTGGTAGGCTTGCCTCTCACCTGCGTGGAGGAGGTGGTGAAGAACAGAATGAAAGCAAAACTGTTGTTAATCATGCTAAATCCCTCCCACCCTCTCCATGAATCTGTGGACCGTCTGAAGAGCAGCTTCAGCAACAGACTCCTGCAACCCCGCTGCTCAAAGGAACGGTACAGAAAATCATTCTTACCATCCTCCATCAAACTATTTAACCTGTAACTACTTACCATCCACAACAATTTTAAAGAAATTCGATGTACAGATGTTTATAAGTTCTTGATTGTTTGATTGTTGATTTCTTCGTATTGTGGGTTCTTCTTTTGGTTCTCTGTTTTGATTCTCTGTTCTCTCTTTTGCACTGCAGCACTCGAATTTTTCTTCGGGGATAAATAAAGTATTTTCAATTCAGACAAATAAACCAAAACTCTTGATGATAAACTCCTGTACACACTTCATTTTCTTATTTTGCTTTCTGAAGTTTAGCCTTTGTGTTTTCTTTTACATTTTTAAAGGTCATTGTTTATTACATTCACATCCAGTATCTCAAAGTCGAGTCCTTCAAGATTGATGTTCCATGTTCAAACGCAACCGGTTGAACTGCAAGTTTGTCGTCATGGGTTTTTCACTGAGCCATTTATTCCCACAGTAAGTGGTCAAACAGGTAAACATGATCTTATCGTTTGCATTTAGAAATGTTCACTTCATTAGAAGATTCTCGATTTATTTAAAGGTCTTTTTTCCTAAAAAAAAAAACCACTCGTCCCCTGAGTTTATTTAATGGAAACAATACAGTTTGGGACTTTTTAATGTGATCAAATTTAAATAGTCATTATCCATGAACAAAATAAAGATCACAAACAGAAATTGGCTTTGATGTCAATATCTACAAGGCTTTATTTAGCTCACTGGTAGAATGTCAGTCCTTGGACTTGGAGAAGCCTATTTGATTCCCACTTGGCCCATACATTAGTACCCTGGAGAAGACACCTACTGTAACCCCCCGTCACTCCAACCATTGGTGCTGTCCTGGCTGCCTGCTGCTGCGGTGCAATCCAGAAAAAGTAATTACTCCGTGAGGGATGAATATAGTACAATAATAATAATAAAAATGCAGCACATAACATTCATAATTCAAAATATTGTGCAAAATATAAGAAGGCTTACAAACAAGGCAAAACTTTTTCTGTGGCGTAAAGTTCTAGCTCTTCTGCAAGAAGACTCCTCACTGTCAAAGAGGAGCCCGATAAGGAGGGTGTCGTCTGCCTTCTTAATCAGTTACAAACATCTTGACTGTTAATTTATTAGTTCAGGGTGGCCCAACCAGTCGATAGCGGCTGATTCTGAGTCAACTGCCAGGTGTGTAAGAAAAAAAAAATGAAAAGACAGGAAGTCAATGTTGCCAACTCAGTGACTTTGATGCTATTTTTAGCAAGTATTCAGAACATCTAGCAGCTTTTTCTATGTGTTATTGGAGATTTTTGGAGTCTATGATGTGCAAGCACGTTGAAAAGCCTGTTCTCAAAGAGCAGCACCTACTGCTGCTGTGGCCCCTCCCAAAGTGTTGCGTGCACTCGGAATTTGTACGTGTGACAACTAGATATTTTTAAACCAGGAACTCATGTACAATTCCCCCAAAACACTGCCAATTATTTCTGGGGAGTGACTCACTATTTTACTTACAGTATATTTTGCCCAAAATGTGCATCTTCATCATTTTTTATACTATCTATTTTATTTTTACTCACTCTATTCATCCCTCACCGGGGAAATTTGTGTGCTGCACTCCTTACACCGCAGCAGGCTGCCACGACAGCACCAATGGTGGGACACACGGGAGGGTTAGGTGTCTTCTCCCAGGACCCTAGACGTGCACTCAGTGGGATGCAAACTTCCGGTTGACTCCCGGTCCGCGGTGAATGCTCTAACCACTGAGCCACCATCTCCTCATCACCCCATTAATCAACATTAATTAGATGTTGATACAAAAGATGTTTAGATGTCCTATCATTGTCCTCAGAAGCCTCCACAGCGCGTTGGTTTATGCAGCTAAAATTCTTGGTTCAAATGCACTTCAGGCTATGCAAAGCTAATAATAATGTTCAACTACCGCTTTCAATTTTAAATACAATACAAAACTATTCTTATAAATAGATAATGTACCCGTCATAACCTTGTTTTGTTGTTGAATGCAATATTCATCTTAAACTCATTTTAAGCCAAACAGAAGTTCAACAGTGTGTTCAGCATCTTTCCTCCAGGCAAACATGGCTTTTGCTGACCTCATTATGTTGCCTGTAAGGTTCATATCGGTTCCCTCTCTCAAGGATAGATATTAACCAACTCTTTTATTCTCCCTCAGATAAGGCGATTTCACTTGCTCCCAAAAAGCTTTTTACTTCATTTTATGCAAAGATTTTTTAAAAATAAAAAACTCAATGTCTTAAAACATCTGTCTATGTTTTATTCTTTTGTTCTTTTTTGGACCCAATTATTTAAAGAATTGCACACTACAAGATTTACACTCAAATCTATTTTGGATAAATGTGAGCTTTATTTCTTGTGACACACAGCATCTGTGGGCAATCAGACATCAACCAGAAAAAGTCGTGATAAGATACATTCTCTCCATATTAAAGAATTTTCCTAAGACACAATTACAGAATACTTTTCCATCTCAAACGTTGTGCTTGACCTTTTTATGCTCCTTTCTCGCGCATGGGATTTTTTTTTTAAGACGCACACAATACACGTGTGGATAAATGATATGGTTTAAAGTCAACATATCTTTTGTTAGGTTCTGTTTTAAATTATGGTCTACTTCCCGACTGCGCACTTCCCTGCAGCTGAATGTTTTACCAAGCTATGCTCCCCTGCCTGTCCACGTGAAACCTTATACAGCTTTGACTTACAGAACTTTAGAGTAACATCCAGGCCTGCCGGGGTCCTTTGGCCTTCCCCCTATAGCCTACAAGCATGCTGAATGTGGTACAACTGGTTCACTTTAGCTCCTAAATCCTTTGGAATTCAGCCAAACTGTCAATAGCAGCAAACTTGTACTGTGACTAAGGGGTCAGGTAGAAACTTTCTCTGCTTAGTGAAGCCAAACTTTGAACATTTTACATCATCATCTGAATCTATAAATCCACAATGGTAGCTTACCTTTGAGAATGAAAGTTAATAATATAAAATGAGTTGTTTTAAATCCAATTTAGCCCAGATGTGAAAGCATTTTGAATACCATGCAAAATTGTGGTGCTTATACTGTATGTCTAGTTAGTGCAAGAGATAAGCATGGTTCAACATGAGCTCCCTGACTGCTCTAATTGCACGCTAACCAATAGAAAACCAGGAGGTTTTCTGAAAAAAAAAGTTTTCAGAGCAATATTGATCAATACAGTTACATGAGCTGGACAAGCAGTTTTATAAAATCTGACAACAGAAGCGAGCGTTTCATCCACTCAGCTGCTGAAACCTCACAAATGTACTTTCTGTAAAACAGATTTAGAAGATACTGTTGGTGTTCCTGATTCATCAGGGGCAGTGTTACACCCAGAGATTCATCAAGATTAAACAAAATGGATTTTAAAAAGTTGTCTTTATGCTGTTGCTGCAGATTGCTTGGAGAAGAATGCTGCACAAGCTGCTGGACTTAATAAATAGTTTTTCTACAAGAGACCTAGAGTAAGTACGGATTTACTCAGCTCTGCATCCTTTTTTCAACTTCTACTACTTAAGCCTCATGCCCAAAACATAAACTGACTTACTCATGTATAACACCTTCAGATATGCTTCAAGATAATCAGCACGTTTATCTCGGTGATAAACACAATCGTAATAAGTGTCTGATTGGTGTATTTAGAAAAAACGTTCCCATAACGACGCCATACTGTAAACATGACATTGTGATAAAATTCAGATGGAATTTTTTTTTTTTTGAGACAAGCTTTACCAAATTCTTTTTAACATTGTCATTGAGTCCCAGACAGTTACCCCCTTGACAGGGGGGGTTTGGCTCTATATAAAGCACAAGAACCAGACACAGACCCATGATCTGTTAATCTCCAGACTCCGGATGGTGAAAATCATCATGCCATTACAGATGACGAAATGTCACTCGGAGCATGTCTCTGTACTACTACAATGAGATTTCTTTCTTTCTTGTAAATAGAGCTAATTTATGCTCACTTTTGAAAAAAAAAAAAAAAAGATGGATATATTGGTCCATAACAGGTTGTTATTATAAGTCAGAAATTTTATTCCACTACGCAAGCTCACCGGCTATTAAAAATTTCAATATTTATCTGAGTCAAAAGTAAAAGCTGCTTTCTTTAAGTCTTCTTCTTCTTCTCCTTTCGGCATTTCCCTTCAGGGGTCGCCACAGCAAGTCAGTTTCTTCCATCCCACCCTATCTGCTTCATCTTCTTCTGACACGCCAACTATCTTCATGTCTTCCTTCACTGTATCCATGAACCTCCTCTTTGGTCTTCCTCTTGGCCTCTTTCCTGGTGGTTCCAAACCCCGCATTCTTCTGCCGATGTACTCGGTCTCTCTTTTCTGTACATGTCCAAACCCTCTCAGTCTGGCCTCTCTGACTTTATCTCCAAAATCTCTAACATGTGCTGTTCCCCTGATATATACATTTCTGATCCTGTCCATCTGGACACTCCCAGAGAGATCCTCAGCATCTTCATCTCTGCTACCTCCATCTCTGGTTCCTGTCTTTTCCCCAGTGCTATTGTCTCTAGACCAATCAGCATGGCCAGTCTCACCACGGTTTTGTAAACTTTCCCTTTCCTTTTAGCTGAAACTCTTCTGTCACACATCAAGCCTGATACTTTCCTCTACCCGTTTCAGCCTGCCTGCACACGCTTCTTCATGTCTTTTCCACACTCTCCATTGCTCTGGACTGTTGATCCTAAGTACTTAAAATCTTCCACTTTCTTTATCTCTTCTCCCTGTAACCTCACTTTTCCATTTGGATCCCTCTCATTCACACACATGTACTCTGTCTTACTCTGACTAATCTTCATTCCTCTTTTTCTAGTGCAAACCTCCACCTCTCTAGCTTTTCCTCCATCTCTTCCCTCCTCTTACTACACATCAGAATGTCATCTGCAAACATCATTGTCCATGAAGATTCCTGTCTAACCTCGTCTATCAGCCTTTCCATCATCATAGCAAACAGCAAAAGCTCTAAAGCTGCTCTTTTTAAGTGATGATGATAAAGAGTGAAATTTTTCCTTAGAATTGGGAATGCCACGTGCACATCAAAAACACACATGCAAGAGTGAGGCTGGAAGCAAAAGAAAAAACGTTAAGCACAAAATAACAGATTGCATTGAAGGAAACAAAGCATGACTGAGTGTGGTGAAAGGAGAAAAAGTTATTCCGTGTGTGCGCGTTGTTGCATGTGTGTATGTGCAAGAGAAAGAAATTTTGTTGGGAATATGTGATTGTTAAAAACAAATGTTTTTTTTTAAATCACCCAAATTTGAGCATATTTAATGTTGTTATTTCTTTAATGGGAACAAAATGTAATTTTATATAAATTATATTTTTTAATTATATATATTTATACTTATCTGATAGAATTTTTTTGAGTAAATCAGGTGTCAAGTAACACATTCTGTTGAATGGTAGATATTTAGATTAAAATAGTCACATAAGAACAGTTTTGAGCCTAAAAGCAGTTTTGCAGTCATTTTTTCGCTCAGCAGAATCAATGCTGAAAATAAATGCAATCCTGCATGAGAAAGTTAACGTTATCCTTGTCCTGCACCTCTGAAGTAACTTTCCCACATAATCTAAATGAAAGCAAAGTGTGGAACAGAGTCCAGCCTGATGGGATGGGGAATATGCCAAGGCCACCAGTATGGAGGCTTTGGTGTTTGGTCACGCTGAGCAGACGTGCCGGGTCATGCAAACAAAAGAAGCACCTGGAACAATGGCTGCTTTGTTCCTCCATGTGTGACAGCATGACAGGTATTTCAAGGCTGATGCTGAGACAAGGCCAGCAGTAGAGTGTATTACTGTAGATGAACTGTTTCCATTACTCGTTTTCTGTTTGTTTTTAGCGTTAACATGTGAACACCAGTCCATACCACAGAACAGACACACTGTTCAGGCTGCATAACCTTCTTTGTTCTGTTGATTCATTCAAGCAAACAGTTACTCTGAAGTTTTGCAAATTTATTTTGCAAAGGATCTTGTGCATTTTATCCTTTATTTCAAAAGCCATTTGTTTCAAACTCAAATAAAACACATTTAGCTTTGAGTTTTGTTTCATAAAACACACGGTATGGTACAGTATAGTACAAAAAAGAAATTGATTTTCAAGTTATTTTTTCAAAATACAAAAAAACTAAAACCAACGCAGCTGTGGGTCTGACCCCCAGGTTCTGCCGCCCATCTCTTCCTTTCACGGTCCTTCCTGCAGGTGGTGAGTCCACTGGAACGGTGGCTCATGTACCCTGTTAGGGCTGGCCACCTGGCGCTTGCTCTCGTGCCCCATCCTTGGGCCTGGTTCCGCGGAAGAGAGGGCCCGTTGATCCACGTCCGGGGAGGGAAATTTGGCCATGGTTTTTTCTGGTCGCATTCCTAAGAACTGTTTTCTTTGGGTGACCACCCAAGGGGCATTGGGCCACAGACAACATTACTACTAGGATCAATGGGACACATAAACTCCTTCACCACAGTAACGTGTCGGCTCTAGGAGGATATCCTCCACCTCGTGCTCGTCCCGGGTGAGCTGCAGGATGCAGCCGGGGTGAAAGAAACCTGGGCTTCCCATCTTTGCGGTCACCCCCGCGACCCATCTTCGAATAAGTGGAAGACAATGGAATAAAAAAACTAAAATTATCAAGCATTAAGAGGAGGCAAAAGTAGACTTGAAATATACTTCTACTCTATTTCAGATCTTTGAGTTGTGGATGTCTAAGAACACTGTGAACGTAATAAGATTTAAAACATCTCACTGAAAACTTGACTAGACTCAGAAATAGTTGTAGAATAATCTGAAAAGTTAGATTTTCTGTATCATTGTATAAAACAAAAGGCATTTGAAAAAACACTTTGAGAAGACTGCAGAGGCCTTAGAAAATACTCTTGTAAAACATTAGTTCATTAGCTTTCTTCAGCACTAAAGAGGACAGAGGTAATAAAACTGTTGTACCAGGCTTTGATCACCTTAGACCAAATATAATGGGCTATTGAAATTTGGCCAAAGAAAAACAAAAGTACAGTAACTGAATCGTACAATCTCAAAACAAATCTTAAAAAAAAATGACGGTAGTTCCTTTGCACTGTGTTTTAAAATACCCCCAATAATGTCAGAGTTTATACACATTAAAAGTGATTAATGAAATCTTAATAGATTCCTTTCATTTTGCAAAATAATTTAGATCTACCCTCATTGGTTGGACACATGTTTATGAATAGTTGTGCTGAAAAAATATGAATATTAATGAATTGCAGATTCTGTCTGATGGTCCTTTTTGTATGGTGAATAAAATCCAATGGCTCTCAATTCTCAATTACTTTAACTTCTTGGTTTTAGTGACAAGTGAATATTTCTGATGGTTGGAGACCCAAATCCAGAAGAAGCCAGAAAATACTGACTAGTTACAGACAAGCGACGGAGTACACAACAAACAGATCGGCAGTCTTATGCAGAGCTATATACTGTATGGGACAGGCAACCACTCCTACACACTCGTTTGGCAAAAAAAAACATCACCTAAATTTGCATTGCAATTTGTTTGGGAAAATTTGTGAAATACGTTTTTTTTTGTTTTTAATCAGAATCAGAATCAGAATCAGAATGCTTTTATTGCCATGTCAGTGAAAAACATCAGAGACTAGGAACTTGTTCTGGTACTGGTGTGCAAACATGTAAAATAAAAATAATAAAAATAAAATAAATAAAAATAATAATAAAAATAATAATAATTTTTACAAAATGTAATGAACTTCGCACTTTTTATGGACATTTTTTACATATGTTCAAAATCTTTTTGATAAACAAAAAATCTGTCATGAAGCAATGTGCAGGTCGTAAGAGGAGGAGCCAATTTCAGACAGAAAACATGGTTTATTTTACTTTGGCAGTCCATTGATACTGTGAAAAAAACCCCAAAAAACAAAGTTTCAGTGGCATGGCAAAAGGTTATTGTCAGATTGTGTTCATGGTCAGGCAACCAGGGAGACATGGCTGGAAGGGATGGTATGACCCGACAGGGAAGCACGAGGTGATTGCCCTTAAATAGATGGCAGGGTCCACAGATGTGTAGCATCAAAAATCAATCTCGGGTGTCCCTACTCAGGGTGATGAGGAACATCCAGGGCTCCCTCTGGCAGCAGGAGAGGGGATCATGACAGAATCACACAATCAATTTAATGGCACAGTTCATAGAAAATTTTAAATCATTCTGTTTATTTTTTAGAAAAAGAAAGATTGTTTCTTTTCTCCGAGAATTTTTCTGAGAAATATATCATATATTTAATGCAGATTTTACTTTATGTCCCTGTGTGTCTGTGAAGATCAGACTTATACTGTATGCTTCAACACACAGATAATAGCAAACACTCCAAACAGAGAGAGTAAAAGGAAAAGAGTAAATACTATCTCATCCAATTTGGCCTCCGAAGAATCACAACTGGGAGGAAATGCAAAGATGTTGCTTGAAGCGATAGGGAGCACAGCAGAATCATCGGAAATCCTGACGTATATTTTCCATCTGTGACCAACACACTTCCTATGCACACTGTCATTGTTTTACACTGTTTTCTCAAATCTTTGACGATTGAGCTCTGGCTCTTCTTTGCATTTCTGGCCCAACATAGGAAAAGGAAGCACCTTTTTAAAAGGTTGGCATCTGTTTTAGAAGTTGCTCATCCTACATTTCCCATTAGAGCAGAAAAAATGTGGACAACCATCAAAAGTACATTTGAGTTCCTATGCTAAAACGTCCACTCGACTTACTTTGATTTCCTTCCAGAAGGTTGTTCTTGATCTCAGCACACAAAAAACCTTTCTGTCAAGTAGTTGTTTTGCTTTTAACCATAAATGGATCATTGAATGGAACTACAAGTACCAATGAAGATTAGGGTTCAAGGACACCTTGCAAACCTACCAGAATGAAAGATTACACAGGAAAAGACCAAAATAAAAGACAAAAAAAGATGCTTAAAAGATACACAGGTTAATGATGCATATTCAAATACAATACTATTAGTCAGAATAAAACAGAGTACGTGTGTGTGAATGAGAGGGATCCAAATGGAAAAGTGAGGTTCCAGGGAGAAGAGATAAAGAAGGTGGAAGGTTTTGAATATCTAGGATCAACAGTCCAGAGCAATGGAGAGTGTGGAAAAGAGGTGAAGAAGAGTTTGCAGGCAGGCTGGAACGGGTGGAGGAAAGTATCAGGTGTGATGTGCGACAGAGGAGTTTCAGCTAGAATGAAAGGAAAAGTGTACAAAACCGTGGTGAGACCGGCGATGCGGTTTGGTCTAGAAACAGTAGCACTGAAGAAAAGACAGGAAGCAGAGATGGAGGTACAGTAGCAGAGATGAAGATGCCGAGGATCTCTCTGGGAGTGACCAGGATGGACAAGATTAGAAATTAGTACATCAGGGGAACAGCACATGTTAGAGGTTTTGGGGATAAAGTTTGAGAGGCAAGACTGAGATGGTTTGGACATGTGCAGAGGAGAGAGAGAGAGTACATAGGAAGAAGGATGCTGGATTTGGAACCACCAGGAAAGAGGACTAGAGGAAGACCAAAGAGGAGGTTCATGGATACAGTGAAGGAAGACATGAAGATAGCTGGTGTGACCGAAGAGGATTCAGCAGATAGGATTAGATGGAAGAAACTGATTTGCTGTGGCGATCCCTGAAGGGAAATGCCGGAAGAAGAAGAAGATTCAAATATAATAACATAAGCTCTCTACGAAGATCAAGAAAGAAACATAGACGTTTATCTTTAATTATCAAGAAATAAAATTTTTTTTTTTGATTCACATCTTTAGACTATTGCATGATTAACATTTGAGTCAAATACTGTATGTATTTAAAAAAGAAATCAACAGAACACATCACATCTTCCTGTGGTGAGACCGGCCATGCTGTTTGGTCTAGAAACAGTAGCACTGAGAAAAAGACAGAAAACAGAGATGGAGGTAGCAGAGATGAAGATGCTGAGGATCTCTCTGGGAGTGACCAGGATGGAGAGGATTAGAAATTAATATACCAGAGTAACAGCACATGTTAGAGGTTTTGGGGATAAAGTTTGAGAGGCAAGGCTGAGATGGTTTGGACATGTGCAGAGGAGAGAGTACATAGAAAGAAGGATGCTGGATTTGGAACCACCAGGAAAGAGGCCAAGAGGAAGACCAAAGAGGAGGTTCATGGATACAGTGAAGGAAGACATGAAGATAGTTGGCGTGCCGAAGAAGATGCAGCAGATAGGGTCAGATGGAAGAAACTGACTTGCTGTGGCGACCCCTGAAGGGAAATTAGAAGAAGAACAGGACAAGCCAACATTAAATAACACTTATTGCAAAGAGAGGGTTACATTTTTGGTCATCTATGTCATGGCCGTCACAACATGCTGAAATAAATTATCTATATTTGTCCTGTAAAACAAATACGACGACAAGATCTGCCTTTCGACTGATCCAATTTTAATTCCAAATGTTTATTTTGTCAATAAAGCTGTAGGGTGGGCGACTTTTAAATAGAAATCTTTGAGTAAAGAGCAAATATTTGATAGTCTTTATTAAGTACAGTCAGTCCTTTGTAAATGCAGACTGGAAAAAGACATCTAACCATGTTCTGTTCCAGTCCTAAAAAGGAGATGGTCCTCTTTGGGCTCCTGCTGACTAGAGAAGGTTTGGAGGCCAACGCCATGACCCTCATGTCCTTTGTCCACACCTACCATAAAATATCGTAGGAGCCTGAGGGCAACAAAGAGGAATCTGTCATCAAGATTTTCATTTGTTGGTTTAGACCTTAGTGACGAAGGCGGGGTGGATCTGTTTTAGCAACAGGAATAACACAGCTTCCTAAACTCTTACCCTATAGAAAACACAGCTCAAAATGGACTAGGCATAAAATAAAGAGGAGATACACAATCTAATTTGAATTTATATCAATCTAGCAGAAAGAGACCATTTGAACAGTCTGATTTCTGCTTGTATTAGTTATGCCCACACTAACCATTCAACACCAGTCACATTCAGCTGATGTTTTACTGCTCAGGATCACATTCAACTCGGAGAATGTGCTGACGGAAATTTAGATGCTTAAGTATGCTGAATATAATGTAAATGACTCAAAGTGTCACATTTCACTCTTCCACTCGAGCTTTGTGCTGCTATGTAACTAGTAAAATAGAGTACAACGTGCGGTACACAATGTACACAAGTTACAGTGAAACAGAGTTCTAACCGTACGAAGAATTTCACCATTAGGACCATAGTCCTCCTCTGACTATTATTTACTTTCACAAAGCTGCTCTCTCCATCCGAGCCTCATAATCTGATGGCCTTTTTTGAGCAGTTTTTATTCATCTCTAATCTTTCAGGGCAACAGCTTTGCAGCACTGCTGTAGTTAAAGTACGGATTTTCCTCTCTTTCTCTTTCCCTCTCTCTCTCTGTTCACCAACCGACCATCGTTCTCGATTTCACTTCAACGTTTTATGGATTTTACAATGAACGCAGTATCATCAGGGCACAGAGGTAAAACAGATTAGTGACATCTAAAGCAGAAAAATGATCCTCCTCAGTGGCAGAGACTAGGTTAAGTGA
Organism: Neostethus bicornis; assembly: GCA_902685375.1. NCBI lineage: Eukaryota > Metazoa > Chordata > Actinopteri > Atheriniformes > Phallostethidae > Neostethus > Neostethus bicornis. The sequence continues at coordinate 16,464,392 of LR738557.1, read as the reverse complement.
TGAGCACAGATAAAGTCACAAGTCAGGTGACAAACTTGTTACACAATAGATGAAACCACTTGGGAGAAAACAATGCAATGCACAGCCGGGCCTAGGGTAAGGATTGTGTGTATTTTTTATGCTTTTAAAATGACGTGTGAGTGATGCAGATGCTTCTACTGGCATGTGTGAAATGGTGCATCAATATCATGTCACGCCATAGATAATATGAGGTCACACTCACCCTGCAGGTATGGACATGCATGTGTGCAGCACGGCTGGGTTTTTAGGCATGAAAAGACATTTAGAGCCTCACAAAGAGGGAAAAATGGCACAGCAATTATGTGCAAGTGTGATCGGAATTCATCGTGGCATGAGAAGAAGGAGAAATACCATGAAATATTTATTTAAGTCAATTTTCTTTTAAGAATTTTGATACTGATCAGGTCAAAGATATTCTGATTGTTTTTGTTATGTGCCGGTGACAGTCTAGAGATCATTTTAGATGCAAATCATAGTTGTTGATCAATTTATGACACTGTCATGCTTATCTGTGCAAAAATCTTGTGACATAAGGTTCTTTTCCCACTGCCATTTAAAGCCATTACTCATTTATAGTGATGCTTACCCTCTCAGCAGAGAACACTGATGCTGCAGTTTAAAAACTCAAAGGGTTTCTACTCCTCACACGGTGTTGTTTGTCCAATTAGACTGACTGTAGTAAAAACGGTGGCACAAATATGGCAGCTGTCATAAATATTGATGTACGGTGTGTCTATATAAATAGCTGGCTTTGAAAGAAAAGCACAGGAGATATTTTAGTAAAGTGGCACTAAAAAAAAAAAAAAAAAAAACTGCCACAGTTACTAAATAAAAAGAGGCTGAAGAATGAGATGAGAGAGATGAAAGTCTGCTTCTGGAATAGATGTTTAATAATTAATGTGACATATCTTTTTCTATATGTGTGACTATTTTGATTTTTTTTTTTTACTTTCCGTTCCGTTCCGTCATCTTCCGCTTGTTCCTCGGTCGGGTTGCGGGGGCAACAGCCTCAAACGGGTAGCCCAGGCCTCTCTCTCCCTGGCTGCATCCTCCAGCTCACCCAGAAGGATTCCACGTCGTTCCCCGACAAGCTGTGAAACTTAGTCTCTCCAGCAGGTCCGGGGTCTGCCCGTTGGTCTCCTCCTGGTGGGACGTGCCCGAAACACCTCGCCCGCGAGGCGCTCTGGGGGCATCCTGACCAGATACCCGAACCACCCCATCTGGCTCCTCTCAACCTGGAGGAGGAGCGGCTCGACACCGAGCTCCTCCCGGATGGCAGAACTCATCACCCGATCTCTGAATAAGAGCCCAGCCACCTTGTGGAGGAAGCTCATTTCATCTGCTTGTACTCGCGATCTCAATCTTTCGGTCACCACCCACAGCTGGTGACCATAGGTGAGGGTTGGAACGTAGATCGACTTGTAAATCAAGAGCTTTGCTTTTCGGCTCAGTTCTCTCTTTACCACGACGGACCGATGCAGCGTCCTAGTTATTGCGGATGCCGCACCGATCCGCCTGTCGATCTCCCGCTCCATCCTTCCCCCACTCGTGAACAAGACCCCGAGATACTTAAACTCCTCCATTTGGGGCAGAACCCTGTCCCTTACCCGCAGGGGGCATTCCACCCTTTTTTTTTTTTTTTTTTACTATCTTCCCTAATTTATTTTTATGCTGGAAGTGATTTTTTTTTTTTTGCAACTTACGGTTTAATTTCTTTCTCCTAGTAAAAAAAAAAGAAAAAAAAAGGTATATTTTCCATCAACGTAAATGCAATTTGTAATTAGATACTTCATGAACGTCCTCACTGCTATTAGTGGGAACATAGTCGCTCCAAGAAGCTGGCTTTGAGAATTTGGTTTAAAATGAACATTTTTATCTTTAGAGTTAGTTTCTGCTCAGACCAGGTCCGGTGTGTGTCATTGCGCGGGTGGTGTGTAAAACCAATTAACCGCTTTATGAACATTGCTAACTGATTATGAGATTTCATATACTGAGAAATGTCAAGTTTAAGAAAACAAACGTTCTTTAAAAAACAACATATTGGTTTTAATCTTAGTTGAAGTCAAGCATGTACTGTATGTATTTGAAGTTGACGAACATATGTCACCAACAACTCGACTTATGTTGGGGAGACTGTCATGGTGGAGACAAGAGAAATCTCCAGGCCAACTCCAGCGCACCTTACTGAGTTTTTTTTCAGACAAAATAAAATCTATTTTGGACTTTAATTAAACCATTTTCGATGCATACTGGATAATGCCACCGTTGTGAGGCGTCATAATGTAAATCATTTGGATCCAGAGACAAATCCTGGTAGTGCCAATGTGCCTGTTTGTAAAAATAACATTTTAAATTTATTAATGTGTCCAACTGTGGCTTACAGACAGAACTTGACAGTGGGATTTAGAAAAGCAGAAAATACTTGTGAGCAGATTTTGACATATTCAGACTGATGGATGAGTGGAAAGGGAAATTTGGCCCCGTGGCAGAATGTCTGACTCTGTCGATTTGATTCCTGTGACATCCTGTGACAAGAAGCTGGCAGAGGAGATGGTTAAATGCCTTCATGACTGGGGGTCACCACAGGAGTAACCAGCAAACACAGGCAGACACGGACACGCCACTGCAATCTTTAATCTGTACTGTATTACCATCTCTTTAGCAGGTTCCAAAACGGTAACAATAAGGGTAGAAGTACAGTATCTAGAATAGGGTCAGACATGTCGATTGAATTATTAGAGAAATAATGGTATTCACAGTCTGAAGGAACCAAGACAAAGGCTTGGAGTAAACACAGGTTACTGTATACCCACAGTAAACTTATCTTGTAAAAATAAGTTATACCCACTGTAATCACATTAAAAGATAAAGACTGATAAAAGAGACAATTGAATGAAATAACGTTTCTTTTTAAATAAAATTGTTCATGCCTGTTTCTGTCAATATTACAATATTCTGCCAATATTAAAATGTGGCCCTCTAATGAAAGTGGATGGGTGAAAATCATCCATCATGTAACAGCCTGTTGCTTTTTCCGTTCTCTTCCGCTTATCCGGGGCCAGATCACAAGGGCAACAGCCTCAGACGGGAAACCCAGGCTTCTCTGACCCCACCTCCATCCTGCAGCTCACCCAGTTGGATCCCGAGGCGTTCACCGACCAACTATGAGATATAGTCTCTCCAGCGGGTCCGGGGTCTACCTTTGGATCTCTTCCTAGTGAGGCAATCGGGAGGGATGCTGAACCACCCCATCTGGCTTCTCTCAACCTGGAAAAGCAACACCTCTCCTGCCTGTTGCACAAAAGATAATTCAAAATCCTCCACACTTTATCAGAGTCAATTAAGTTAAAAAAAAAAGTGCATTGGGGTCTCTTGTCTCTTGACATTGTGAGATCCTGTTGCGTTCTGTCATGTTCCGCTTATCTGGAGCCGGGTTGAAGGGGCAACAGCCTCGGACGGGAAACCTAGGCTTCTCTCACACTTGCTGCATCCTCCAGCTCACCCGGAAGGATCCCGAGTCGCCAGCTGGGAGACATAGTCTCTCCAGCGGGTCCGGGATCTGCCTCTTAGTCTCCTCCCGGTGGGACGTACGCTCGGGCGTATCCTGACCAGATGCCTGAACCACCCCATCTGGCTTCTCTCGATCTGGAGGACGAGTGGTTCGACACCATGCTCTTCCTGGATGCCAGAACTCCTCACCCGATCTCTGAATAAGAGCCCAGCCACGCTGTGGAGGAATCTCATTTCGGCCGCTTTTATCCGCGATCTCATTCTTTCGATCACCACCCACAGCTGGTGACCACAGGTCAGGGTGGGAACGTAGATGGTCATAAACAATTCTTTTTCTTTCATCCCTACTATGAGATAAAAATGAAGCGTCACACTTCCTACGGGAAAGTGTTCACCTTTCTCTTCCTTTTTTATTTCCAAAGCTTGCCTCTGGTTAATGTATTTTTCAGGGAACACAGTGTTAGCACTGTTTGGTTTAATGGTGCATAGTAAATGAATGAAGATGTTCATAATTTATGACTCATGTGTCCTGCATTACATTTTAAGATCTTATCTATATTCATGTTTACTGTTCAGGGCTTGCTTGTTGATGGGAATTTCCTCTTGGAGGGAAACACATCTATCCAGACAAATGTTATTCATGCACTTCATGTGCGAGCAGCTGCTAATGAAACAGGAGGCAGGGATGTTCCAACGTTTAGGCTTAAAAAGTGCTGCTATTTCTTATTCCATCCAGGCCAATGGTTTTACATCCCAGGAGTGCTTTGCTGATATTTTTAGACTAGGAAAAGCTAATCTGGCACTCTCTAAAGGCCAAGCAGTCATTTCATCTCTTTGTTTTTAGCTGTCTATGTACCTAACCTATTCTATAGTGGTAGTACTTATGAACCTTACAATTCTAATCGTGGTTTACCATAATTTAGACAGTCCATTCTTACAGTCGATATCAAATTCTGGTACAATTTCTTCTCCTGATAACAGAAAACAAAACTTGCAAAAATCCCAGATCAAGCTTGGGAAACAATACTGGAATCTTCTTCTTTTGGCATTTCCCCTCAGGGGTCGCCACAGCATTCAGTTTCTGCTGCATCTTCTTCAGTCACGCCAACTAACTTCATGTCTTCCCTCCCTGTATCCATGAACCTCCTCTTTGGTCTTCTTCTAGACCTCTTTCCTGGTGGTTCCAAACTCAGGATCCTTCTGCCGATGTACTCTCTCTCTCTCCTCTGCACATGTCTGAACCATCTCAGTCTGGCCTCTCAGACTTTATCTCCAAAACCTCTAACATGTGCTGTTCCTCTGATATACTCATTTCTAATCCTGTCCATCCTGGTCACTCCCAGAGAGATCCCCAGCATCTTCATCTCTGTTACCTCCATCTCGGGAAACAATATTATTCACCACAAACTCCACTGTCTCTTCTGTACGGCCGCATTGTGATCGGAAAAGTCACCCTGATCCCAGAAGATCCATCACACCCCATTCATCACTTCTTTACCATTCTCCCTGTAGGCCAGAGATACAAAATTCCATTAAAAAGAAATCCGTAGGAAATAAATATGTCATGATTGCCTCTCCTGCTGCCAGAGGGAGCCCTGGATGTTTCTCATCAACCTGATTAGGGTCACCTGAGGATGATTATAGATTCCACACATCTGTGATTATTTCAGGGTAATCACCCCGTACTTTCCTGACGTGTCATACCATCCCTTCCAGCCTGGTCTCCCTGGTTGCCTGACCAAATACACATTCTGTCAGTAACATTATGCCATGCTACTGAAACTTTGTTTTTTCTTTCCACAGTATTAATGGACTGCCAAATTAAAATAAACCATGTTTTCTGTCTGCAATTGGGTCCTCCTCTTTCCACCTGCACTCCGCATCATGACACAATGGCCATCAGAGCAGTGAACAATAGCCTTCCTTAAGTTTTAGCGTTCCGTAGTATTCCGGTTGCCCAGGGCTGTGTCGCAAGGGCAACAGCCTCAGATGGGAAACACAGACTTCTCTCACCCTGGTTTGATTCTCCAGCTCACCAGCTCACCCTGTCTCTGGATCTCCTCCTGGTGGGACGTGCCTGAAACACCTCATCTGCATGGCGTTTGTGAGGAATCCTATCCAGGTGCCCAAACTGCCCTATCTGGCTTCTCTCGACCTGGATGAGCAACGGCTCTCACTCAGAGATAGAGCAAGGACCTCTGTCATCTGGGAGGATTTTGTAGTGTGTGATTTTAAATGTTTCTTGAAAATTTTTCAATTCAGTAAATCTGTGTATGATGTTAAAAAAAAAAGATTAAACAAAGAGAATTGTGAGAGGAGAAGAAAGAGACTCCAGACAAGCATGAAAGAATGAAGCTGGTCCTGTTCCACCTGAAATCCTGAAACCTGACAGACAGGGCCATGTGCTGCACATGACTGACTGCATTGTGGTCAAAGGATCATTTTAGTATGAATCTCTTTTGAAAATAAATTTGTTTCCTCAAATAAGTGTCTTAAAGGTGCAATCAAAAATTTTACTATCTAAACTATTTAAATCACACAATTCATAAGACTGAATTGAAAATACTTTATTGATCCCTGAAGATCAAAAGAGATTTGTAAGATCAAGTTTATGGAACATTTTAAACAGGAATTATATGTTTTAAAATAATGCAAAAACAAACTGATAAAAAAAATGTATCAAGTTCAGAAAAATGCAAAAATTTCAATGAATTGCAATTTTATAGTAACACGCATGCGCAAACGTGTTGGAAGTGTTGCTTTCAATTGCTTTTTAGAAGGTTCGGAAATACAACTATCAATTTTACAATCACTGTGAAAATTACTCTAGATTTTTGTTTAGTAAAGCTTTTACACTAAGATACAAAAGTTAATCAAATTAAAAGTCTTTTACAAATATAGAGACGCTTTACAAGGGAACAGTGGACTGGAACTTTATTTTTGTAGCATAAACGACATTAAATTTAATTGTGAACACTGTGCTGTCATTAAAATATATTTAAGGAGTAGTCAATTAAGAAAAAATGTATAGTTGCTTTTCATAGTTAATATTTTTTTCAACATATGGCTGAGAAGGTGTGATGTTTCCTGCGGTATTTGAACGCAGCATAAACAGCAACACTTTGAGCTTGAGTTCAGACAGAATCACATTCAGCTCCATCCGTCTGGATAAAACACTTCGGGACGCTCCTTTTCACTCACTAAACTCTACAAACTAACACCAGGAGAAAGGATTTTAATTACCGACAACTTTACAAACAAATTAAAACAAAATTTAAGAGAGTTTTTTCTTTCTTTCTAGGATTTAATTAGCGGATACCAAGTCGTTAAATGATGACGTACGGTTGAATGATTCCAGACAGGTATGGCTTGATTCTTCATCATGTTTCTGTGGAACAGAAGAAAAGTTTACAATCCTGCGATCGGATACTAGATTACTCTCTAAAGATATTGGACTGTTCTTAGTGGATTTAACCCGCCTGATTCGGCGTGGAGAGGATTCTTGAACTTTTTTCCACAATGTCCAAACCAGTGCAGAAGAAAAACCACTGGATCTCCAAAGTGAATGAATGCTGTGTTTGTAAAGATGCTCGTGGGGATCTGAACGTTTCTCTTCGTGGAGGTGCAGAGAATGGAGAGTTTGCCTACATCGGACAAATCAAAGAGGATGTGGTGGTTTACAAAAGTGGTAAATTAAATGAAGGAGAACTGCTGCTGGAGGTGGAGAATCTCTCCATTTCTGGATTACCTCTCTATGACATCCAGACTGTGATCAGGAACTGTAAAGGTCCAGTCAGATTGAAAACTGTAAGACAAGGTAAGAAAGCTTTTTTAAAAGTTTCTCTCGTTGATTTGGAATCACAAGATCATCTATAAGTTTGATTTTAAATTCAAATGAATGCTCTTCACTGATGTTTGAAATAGAAAATGACATTGATGGTGGAATAATTTAATCCCACCTTTAAAAGAATAAAGAAATGAAAATCCTTTATAAATTAATTTTTGCAATATTACTTAAAATATAACTTAAAATATATTATATAAAATATTCCAACCCTCACCTATGGTCACCAGCTGTGGGTGGTGACAGAAAGAATGAGATCGCGGGTACAAGCGTCCGAAATGAGCTTCCTCCGCAGGGTGGCTGGGCTCTCACTCAGAGATCAGGTGAGGAGCTCTGCTATCTGGGAGGAGCTCGGTGTCGAGCCGCTCCTCCTCCAGGTCGAGAGGAGCCAGATGGGGTGGTTTGGCCCCCCGAACGCCTCGCGGGCGAGGTGTTTTGGGTAAGTCCCACCGGGAAGAGACCAAGAGGCAGACCCCGGACCCGCTGGAGAGACTATGTCTCACAGCTGGCCGGGGAATGACCTGGGATCCTTCTGGGTGAGCTAGAGGATGCAGCTGGGGTGAGAGAGGCCTGGGCTAGCTGTTTGAGGCTGTTGCCCCCGCAACCCTACCCCGGAACAAGTGAAAGATGACGGAACTTAAAATAAAAAAGCTGCTTTCACTGGTTAGACTCCCAAGTGTACTGGAAATTATTAAAAAAAATTATATAATTAAGGAACTTGGGGACTCTAATCCATTAAAAAACCTCAGCCAATCATATTTATATACCGAACAAGCGCCATTGGCTCACAGCCTACCAATCACACCAACTTCCTGGTTTTAGTATTTAATTAGAGGTCGCCACACATCCGGGTTTTCAGGTTTTTTTTTTTTGTGCAAACAAAGGATTTTTTTTTCTATTTTATTTAACCAAATTAATTAAGAACAATTTCTCATTTACAACCATAACCTGACCCAGAGTAGCACAACCAATAAATTAAACCAATATAATTACAAACAGATAAAACATGACATAGTACACTTTTTAACGAGTCCGTAAGAGTCAAAAGATGACTATGTACGATAAAGGAGTATAAAATACACTTAAAAACACCTGCATTCATCACAAACTGTGTTATGCACAACTTAAAAGCAATAATTCTTTCAACAACCTCTGGGCAATCTTGATTCAGCCTCATGAATTAGATATTTCGATTATGAAACATTTCTGACTCAATCTGACCAGAAACAGTTTCTTTTTTGTCTATAGGAGTTTCCAGATAGATTACCGGCAAATGTTTGGTTTAAAGGTCCCCTATTATGCAAAACTGACTTTTATGAGGTTTTAACCTTTTATTTTACTTAGTACTACCCCAAACAATCCCCCAAAGTGTGTTTTATTGTGATTCATGCTATTTTGAGATATTTAAAGTCAAAGTAAGGGGCGTGTTCTCCAAACCTCTAACGACTGGTGTAACATAGTGACGTACATCTGTTTTTTGTTCAGCCCCCTGCAGCTCAAACACCCTCCCCCACTTCTACCTGCTCTCCACCCTGATATCCACCCATTTCCGTGCTTCACTCTACTGTGAAGCACACCTCGCCCCTCCCGCTCCACGCTGTGCTGGGTGGGTAGGGAAATCACAATGAATGACAACCAATCGCAACCAACGGGGCGGGTCCCGGGAAAAAAAAAATAAAAAAAGACTGAAACAAGCTGTTTTGACTTCCGGGTCTGAAACTGCGCTCCTAAACAGGGTAGTATTTAAAAGCTATTGTGTTGAGATTGTGGCGGAATGTAAAATTATGCATATCAGATACATAGCACAGGATAAAATAAGGGAAAAAAAGCATAATAGGGGACCTTTAATACACCAGACGATTTGATAGATACAATTTACGCTGACATCTACAACTGGACGTTATAATGGAGACTCAATACAAGAATATCAATATATGTCCAAAGTGCGAATAACAAATATGTAGAAACGTGAAACACTACTTTTTGGCTGTCAGATTTTGGAGATGCCTGAGACGGAATCCGGGGATCTTCAAAATCTGACAGCCAAAAATGCATTTAATTTAGATCAGATGTCTATGGATTAAACTCTACAAGTTACACCTCTTGAAGAGTGAGGCCACATTGTTGTCATTTTTTTAAAATGCTGCTGGAATTTTGAAAACCCTCATCTCCTCTCAGGCAAACGAGCCACTTGTCCAGTTCAGTAAAATTAACCTAGTTCATCAAAAAAGGAAAAAATAAAAAGTTGTATACGCTTAAAAATATTTTAGTATGTTTAGATATTATGATATAATTAAAAAGTAATTGAACCCAATGAATAGTCTACATGTCCATTGTTAAAATTCAAATACACAGGATGGACATTGTTTTTAGAGACCAATGGTGCTTAAACTGAAATTCTTAAGCTGTGACAGTCTCCAGTGGCTCATCAGACAAGCTCAACAAGAAACATATCTTTTGCATCAATCCAGAATAGAAACATCAGCAGGAAGGTGAACATTAGGCCAGTAAGGCTGGTCTGGTTAGTTCATGGCCAGCTTAATTCAGCAGCCCAAGAGAGTTTGATGCTGAGCTGTTCTGACAGGCTCCCAGCATGGCAACAGAGCCTGGTGAAAAGATGCTCAGAGCCAGCCCGGGTCACAATAACTTCCTATAAAGATACAGAAGGATGGAGGGCAACTCTTCCAAGGACAATTTCACATATTTCTAACTTGTGAACGCTGGCAGGAGTGTTTGTTCAATCTAATTTTGCTTACTAATGTCTTGTAAAAAAATTAAATTCAGATTGAGCTAAAACAGTTACTTGTGATACTTCGAACCCAAGAGGGTGGTGGACAATCCTGGTTCAGTGAAAACCTACAAATTAGACCTTTTTTCTGTTTCTAACATGTTTGATTATGTAGAACGTGCTAATTTTTGAGCTATTTGAGTTTAGTCAACTGTGTGGAGGCAAAGAGACTTCTCGAGGTTCTTGGGAACCAACAAGTTTTATAGGTTTCGTGGGTTTCGCAAAACCACAGCTGCATTTTTGGAGTAACTTGTGTATGACCGGCATGAATCAAGTTTCCATTTTTAAATAAATGTCACATCATACTTTACAGCACTTTAATGCAGTTGTTTTCTAATTAGGTCTGGTCATGTTCAGTTTGGGTATAGTTTTGGTGGATAAAATGAGTGGTCTGATTAGAATGGGTGGGAATTTGGTAAATAAAATGGATGTGGTCTAGTTAAGAAAGAGTTGTGGTGTGTTGGACTTTGTTGTCAATGAGAATGGTGGAGTTTTGAGAAAACTTGCAAAAAAAAAAGAGCTTTTCTTGCTAATGTTGCTTGACCAAACTTGCTTTAAAAAAATTTAAACCTAAGGTTTCTGTAAACGGGAAGTAAACAAAAGAAAACGTGTTCTTGGAAGGGATGTAATTATTGTTGATGACTTTTTTTTGTCTGCTGAGTGAAAAGTAAACATTTTGAAACCAACATGCTTATGATTATATTTTGGGAAAGTATATGGACATGTCTTTTCACTGGTTAAGCAAGGACACAGCTGTCAAATCCAAAAGTGTTGGTGGAATCTGGTCAGACATATGATTATAGAATTACCTAGACTCAGACAATTTGGCTCTATGCTGTGAGAATTCCTCTTCAAACACAAAGAAAGAAATGAAACGATTCTATGAGCGTGTGTTTAGTTTGATTTAACAGGTAGAAGGCAGCTCAGTGGTTAGAGCGTTTGCGCACAGACCGGAAGTTTGCGGGTTCGCGTCCCACAGAGAGCACGTCTAGGGTCCTTGGAGAAGACACCTAACCCCCGCCTCTCCCACCGTTGGCGCCGTCGAAGGGCAGCCTGCTGCGGTGTAAGGAGTGCAGCACACAAATTTCCCCGGTGAGGGATGAATAGAGTAATTCATTTTTTTTTTAAATGACTGTAATCTAAAAACAATCTGAACATTTAGGCCCTGTCCACACGTAGCCGGGTATCTGGTAATATGAATATATTTTTATCCGTTTTGGCCTGTCATCCACACAAACCCGTAGGTTTTTTTGCTCAAAACAGTCGTTTTTGAAAACTCCGACCAAAGTGAAGATTTTGAAAAACTCCTGTTTTTTCCACCGGGAGACGGTAGATCAGCGCTAGAGCGCTCGCCCGCGGACCGGAAGGTCGCGGGTTCAATTCCTGCTGAGACCACCGTCTAGGGTCCTTGGAGAAAACACCTAAGCCCCGCTTCTCCCACCGTCGAAGGGCAGCCTGCTGTGGTGTAAGGAGTGCAGCACACAAATTTCCCCTGTGAATAGAGTAATTCATTTATTTATTTATTTTGCTTTTGCGTGTGGACATGTATAACCGGCGTTTTGCGTTTTTAAACGTCACTACCTGCGACAATTAATGCATAAACGTCATTTATGTGCGTCCATGTTTTTAGTATCAGTCAGTGGGCAGCATGGATCCTCTCTTACGCTATTGTCTTTTACATTTTCTATTGTCTTTTACTATTTTTTTTACACACTCAACTGCTCTATCTTCTTGTTGAGGAACACAGGAAGAGTAATGCGTTGCAGTCGGTTACTATCCATCACATAGGCCGTCCTAGCTCAGAGCTTACGTATAGATAGGTACTGCCCACTACTGGTCTGGCATGCATATGACCGCATCAAAAGCGTATTTATACGGGTTCGTGTGGATGCGGTTATATTAAAAACGATTGTGTGTACGCGAGAGTTTTTCTAAAACGGAGGACAGCGGATATACGTTTTCAAAAATACCCGACTACTTGTGGACATGGTCTTAAAATGATGGGAAAGCTCCGTCAAAAGAGAGAGGGAATGCTGAAGTTTTTATGTACGTGGAGACACTGGCCTATCATTTAGGCACAGTAGATTGTATCATAATTATAGTTTCTTGGAACCTTTAATTCACATTCAGTTACATCCGAGAGTGACATTTTAGACACTGTTAACCTTTTTCTTTACAAGCGAGTTGATCAATTATAAATATTTTTCATTATTTTTTCTTTCTTTCTTGTGTTTTCATCATTTATAACCCTGACCCATCACCTATTCATTCCAGATTTTTATATCCAGTGTGTCTTCTGAAAACCAAAAAGACTCATTAAATAAGTATAAGAACAGTCTGACTTTAGTACGTGGCAAAAAGGATAGAAAAGCAGTTTTGCTGCCATGGCATCTAATTATTTAACATTATTTTTTCCACCAGAAGAGTTGATTGGTTGACATGCTGCTTTTCTTATTCGTACTTTTTTAACTTAAACTTTCCAGGATAGTTACATCCCTGGAGGGCAGGGTGGGAGCAGCCTTTGTGTTTCTAAAAGTTGAGGATTTAGGCTTGGTTCAACTTTGTGGTGAAAATGCCTGGTGATTCTTACAGGAGCTGATTGTTTTACTTTATGTAGTAAATGCATAAAAAGGAGGTGCGCCTGCACGAAACTTTTTTCCCAGGAGAAAAAAAAAATAGCACCAGTTGATTATTTTTAATCTATTGTGTCCAGTGTGTAAACAGGAAGGTGTCCCATCAGTTCATTGCATACTTTCAGGAGAAGCACTAGAGTGAAAAGTCAAAAGTTAAGAGCCAACCCCCCTCTCTTTCAGATTTGTAACAATAGACGGAAACTCTTTTCAAAGTTTAGGTCAGTCGGACACCTCGTGTTTCCCTGCTTCCCCCCTTTTTTACTTTTTTTTTTTTGTTTGTAACCCCTCTGGGAAGAACCCATCTGGGAATGTCTGGTGTAGGAGCTGTGTTCAGTCACATAATACCATTCCATTTCAAGTTTTTAATAATTCACGCTGTCTGGGAATTTCCCTCCCTAATCAGCCTTAATTGGGAAAATATGCTTGGCAACAAGGGCCATCTGTAAAATCCAAGTGACCTAATTTAACTCGGAGCTTGTGCCACTTTCTCACTTTAATAAAACGAGATGTGAGGAGAGATGCTTTTATAGGATCTGAGCTTGCTGATCATCACAAAGGCTTTGGCTGCTGCATGAGGAGATGTGCCTTATGCAAATCAGCAGTACATGACCCTGTGCAACGCAGCCTGTAATGACACACAGTTTAAAGCAATTTTTCTTACTGAAACTCTTGTTCTAAAACACTGTGATATCATTAAAACTGCCAATTCAATAAATCTCAGTTCTTGTTTGCAGACAATCCTCTTCATACACTCTATTTCTGTTAGCAAACAATAGATAATATACACACAGCGATGTGCAAACGTAACAATCACAAACGAGAGGAATGAGATTGAGGCCAGATTAGTAGCGTGCTTGGTAGTTTTAGTTCAAACCAATTGTGTAATTAATACGATGGCATGTCTGATGAAGTGTAGGTTGGTAAGCAAGAAAATAATGTCTGTTCTATTGACGGGAATTAAAACCAAAGCATCTGCGTATGGATGAGTGTATTTTCAGGTCATGTTAAATGGCACAGTGGCCCAGAGTTTATTGGTTTCCCCAGGCGAAAGGTACATGTTGTGTCTTTGTGTATTTCGCTGTACATGAGCACACTCATACATATTAAAAAAATCTGATTCATTCTCACGTGAAACGGGTCTCTCTCTTCCTATCCAATAAGGAATCACTATGTGGGTAGATATTGCTAGCTATAAATTTCTGAAACTAGAAAACATACCCTCTTTCATTCTGAGGGATGAGGCGCTATCTGTCTGCATGCACAAATTTATACCACCGTGTGAACTGCATTAAGTGCAGGTGTTGTTGTATACGTGCAAATGTTCCTGCACGGATGAAGTGTTTACTTCCTTTCCCAGCAGAAAGTTGGACACCTCCTGTTCCAGACTTCCCTCCATCTTTTCTATGTCCTTACTGAGATGGAGCAGGTTGACTTCCTCTCCTATAGCTGGGTCTATGAAAGACTTCTGGATTTAATTTCAGGGTGTGTGTTTACACTTGTATGAATGTGTGTGCACGAGAGGAAGTATTCTGTACTCTGCTGTGTGCTGGATGCATCCTGCCTGCTTTTGAGTTTGAACTCGTTGAAAGAACACTGAGTTATCAACTAAACAGAGCATAAAATGTTGCCTCTCCAATGCAGCAGGAGGTCCACGTGCACATGTGCTTTCTTCTTTCTTGTTTACCAAAGAATGGTCTCTTTCCTAATTAGCTCGCGATGAGGCTGTTATTACGAGTCTGTTATATTGAGCGAAGGGGAATTGGTCACACTTGGTGCTTGTCGTTACACACTCTGTCAGAGGCAGAGAAAAGCCAACCAGATTTATAATGGTGAGTTTAGGGGGGAGGCAACAAGGCATTTCCTTTCTTGTAAGGATTCTTTTGTCAGCATTCCCCAAATACATGGGAAAACGTCGTCAATGTGAAAATAAATTCAGAGAAACATCAAGATCAATTGGTCATGGCTTGATATACATCACTAATTTGTCATCATTTTTCCTGATCTCAATGTTTCCCAGACACTTGGACCGAATTTGTGGATGTTTGAAGGTTAAATGCTAATTTTCCAATAAAACTTAAACTGTTTTGTTTCCATTAATATGAAGAGTTTTCATAATTCGATTCAGTTTAAGTGCTCATTCAAAACTTCCGTCAGAAAACTTTTCAGCTCAATTCCAACCAGTTTTACTGGAATGTCACCCCACCCTGTACCAGAGGTTGTGTTATGAGGATTTTTTTTTTTTTTACACTCGTGTTGTTTTCTAAAACATAGAACTAAAACTTTTTATTATTCTGGTTAAGTTTGGTAAAAAAAAAAAAAAAAGTTGGTAATCTAAGAGTTGTCTAATCTTCTCAAGTATTTTAGTGGATTCTCCAGTAGCAGTTATACTCTCCTGTTTGCACAATCGTTCCGTCGTCTTCCGCTCATCCGGGTCCGGGTAGCGGGGGCAACAGCCTCAGACGGGAAGCCCAGGCTTCTCTCACCCCGGCCGCATCCTCCAGCTCACCCGGAAGGATCTCGAGTCGTTCCTGGCCAGCTGTGATACATTGTCTCTCCAGCGGGTCTAGGATCTGCCTCTTGGTCTCTCCTCCTGATGGGACGTGCCCGAAACACCTACCTCACCAGCTGGGCGCTCTGGGTGGAATCCTGACCAGATGCCCGAACCCCACCATCTTTCTCCTCTCGACCTCTCAACCATGTTTGCACAATCTATTTATCTTAAAGGAATGAGCCTGATTAATATTTAGTTGAATTTGCTTATAACATCCGATCAAGAAACGTCTTTATTACAGAATATTTATAAAGATATCTGTTCTTAAGACATTGGTTTACAAATGATTACGTTCCCGGTTGGATCCTGAGATCATTTAAAAGTAGAATTTCTTAAATTTCAATTGGTCTCACCACTTTGTTTTCCTTTATTTGGTAACTATCATATGCATGCCCAGACATTTAAATGTTGTGTACAAGAGTTTGTTGCCACTGGTGTTTGCGTGCTGAACAGGCTGACGTGTCCAAGTGCTTCTGTCAGCTCGGCTGTTGTAAACTTAGATGAGAAGCAGTTACGTCTCCCATGGCGATGGGAGGAAATGGAGTGATGGGATTTTTTCTGGCTGTGGCCATTATTATTAGCATGGAATAGAGTCAGAAAGCGTTGAACTAGTGCTTTTTTTGTTTAGAGTCATACCTAAAATGATCGGGATTTATTTTAAAATCCATATTGATCATCCTTGCTTGTAACACTAAATAGTTCCAAATGGCAAAAGTTTTTTTCTTTCTATTTTACAAGTTTTTTTTACTGCACATTCGATCATCTCTCTCACCCGGCTTCCTTCAGTGCTTCTCGTGCTATCACGCGATGACATCATAGAACACTTCCAAAAGTTTGCTAAAATGTACAATCTATTAATGTATAACTGGAAAATTTAGTGTTTTTGAACATAGAATAAATTTTAGGCATGAAATGAATTTGATCTAATATTTATTTTTTGTACCCTGCGCAAGTATGTTACCTTTATTCATTACGTGTAGGTTATTACCGTTATATTGCTCAAGCACCACGTTGCTATTATGCACAAACTACCGTATTTTCCGCACTATAAGGCACACTGCATTATAAGGCGGACCTTCAATAAATGACATTTTTTTAAAACTTTTTCCATATATAAGGCACACCGCATTATAAGGTGCTACAGTAAAGGCTGGGGTTACGTTATGCATTCACTAAATGGTGCTGCGCTAAAGGGAATGTAAAAAAAACCCAAAACAGTAAGATAGGTCAGTCAAACTTTATCTAGCTGTTTTGTAATTGTTAATAAAGTATTAGTATTTTCGTGACAAAGTTTATCTTCCATTGGGGATAAACTCTGTTTAGTCTTACTTACTTGGCGCAGCACATCCTCTTGCTTCCTCCACTTCCTCACCATTGATTCATTGATGTTAAACTCTCTCGCTGTGGCTCTATTCCCGTGTTCTACTGGGTGACCGATCGCCTTGAGTTTAAACTCTGCGGTGTAACAGTGTCTCTTGGTAGGAGCCATTTCCGGGTCTTTACACAAACACACAAATGGAAATGAGACGCCCTTTCATATATCCCAGCATGCACCGCGCACTACTTCTTCTATGGGGGAAATGGAGTCGGCGGCTGCTTACCGCAGTTGCGGCTCCTGTTGTAGCTCAATATTAATCCATATACAAGGCGCTCCGGGTTAAAAGGCGCATCGTGGACTTTAGAGAAAATTTAAGGTTTTTAGGTGCGCCTTATAGTGCGGAAAATATGGTACTTTTATTCATTACATTATTGGAACTGATATCTTTGTTCATTTTAAACACCGCCAGTGTAGGTTATTACTGCTCAAGCACCACGGTGCTATTACGCACAAACTAAGTTAGAAAAATAAAAAAGGTACTTTCTGGTTTGTCGTTGTTCTAGCTGTGCTTGCACATGGCAAGTCTATCTATGTCTTGTTGAAAGTTAAATGTCCCTTAGCCCGAGTCTGCTCCTTTTCTTTAGCATTAATTACATTCTGCTAAAGGCTGGAGGGTCTGTTTAAACAAATCTCGTTAATGTGATGTCTTTAGGAAGCTTATTCTCAAACATGCACATGCAGACTAGAGCATATCCTCAGGTTTAGTTGGCAGCCTAGGCTTGATTAAGAAGATTTTGACACGGGTTGGTCCGTTTGTCCACTGCAGAGTATTTATAAGACCTCAAAACATAACATTGTTTTGAGTTTTCTACATTTTCCTTTGTATTTTTTTTTTTCCGTTATCCTCCTTTTTTGTTCTCCCATTTCGTCTCTTAATTTTTTTTTTTTTTTTTTTTTTTTTTAAGTCTTTGTTCATTCCACCGCTTAACTCCCCTAATGGAAGAAAAGGTTTAACTAGTTGTGTTGTAGCGATGTGGGGCAAAACTGTTACAATGTGGTTTTGGAATGAGATGCTGAGATGCTGGGATTGTTTCATTTCATTTTTAATGAAAACAGTATGCTTTAGATTAGTTAGCTAGCAAGTCGGGAACAACCTGATAGTTTTTATATGTACATGTGCTCCTTTTTTTTTTTCCAGTCACCCAGAGTTTGTAACTCATTCATGGTGGCATGTGGTGATGTAGCAGACTTGATTGCAAGAACATGAGTCCTATTAGATCAACTGAATTCCTTCAGGACATTAAGTTGTTTGGTAATCTCACAATGCTTGTGTAGTTGTGTCATCAACTTGCAGGAAGATTCCCGTACAATCCTAAAGTCACACTTTGTCTTATAAGTAATTATATATACAGACTCTTTATTGGTTTTTCTGACTCTACATCATCCTGTCAAGCTGGCTGTAAGCTGCTTAACTCAAGCACCACATACTTGTCATTTCACTTCTATTGAATTATATTCTTCTTTTAGTCTTACTCCTCTTCACTGATACACCCGTATAATCACATTTATCAAAAGCACACTCTGGCAATTCTTTGTGCGAGCGTGCTCATCAGATTCAAAACAAACTGAAGTTGTGTTGAAACAGAATCTCTTTGGTGTTTTTTCATGCTAAAGAAGAAAGAATTGAAACATTGTAAAGAAATGAGAAATCTAAATATTATCAAGTAAAAGCCAAGTGATTTACGAGTGTTTATCTGATAATATCTACTTCAAGAAGTGGAAACGGTGAAAAATTACGCAGAAATACTGAACTTCAAAACACTGTTAATGATTCAAAGAAAAAAAATACTATTATATGATGTTAACAAATGTTCCTGTGAGAAATGATCCGAATTTATTCATAGAAATGGTGACTAAGCTTTGAGCTTTAAGTCATTTCTTTTACTCTTTAAGGCTTGCATCATTACAAAGGGAGAAAAAAGTCTCTTTACAAAGTAAAAAACAGTAATTGTACAACATTGGTTGACAAATTAGTACAGAGTATCCAAAAACTTTAGCCAGGGAATTTTTGGGACGCAAGATGCCAAAAAAAAAAAATGGCCAAATTGAAAAGTAGTCTACCTACAGGAAAACAAATTTTTAATATATTTACTTATGGCTTTGGATTTAGAAGATTTGAAAAGCCTGCAAATGGTTTAGTATGTTTTATTTATACAATATAAGATTCATCTTCAATGTGCAACACAAACTCTTTGAACTGTTTTAATTTTTTTTTTTTTTTTTAATCCAACCTTTTTTTAAAATATAAAAGATATTTATCTTATCTTATCTATATCTAAGGATGGCTCGGTGGGTAGGGCGACCGCTTCGTAACCGGAAGGTCGCAGGTTCGATCTCCCGCCCAGAGTCCATGCCGAGGTGTCCTTGAGCAAGACACCGAACCCCCAGTTGCTTCTGATGATAGTGGTCTGCGCCTTGCATGGTAGCTCCCATCATCAGGAATGAATGTTGTGTGTGTGAATGATTGTATGGAGTGAATGAATAATGCATACATATATGTAAAGCGTCTTTGAGTGTCTAGAAAAGCGCTATATAAGTTCAATGCATTATTATCTGTTCCTTGGAAATTTATCAGTGATCGTTTTAAAAATGAATAAATATATACTTTATTCATCCATCAACGGAAAAATTTGTATGCTGAAACACATCGCAGCATACTGCCACAATGGCACCAATAGTGGGAGAAACGGGGACTTAGGTGTCTTCCCCCAGGACGCATAGACATGAGCTTTGTGGGATTCGTTGACCAGTTTTGGTCGAGCCTTGAGTTCCGCTGGGGTTGTTTTTGGGATGTAAAATGGGAAGTTCCGAGCTTATACAAACATATTAAGGAGGTAAAGGAGAAGAACATGTTCAATGGTTGTTATGATTACAGATAAACTAGCCAGTGGACTATATTTCTGCTTGTATGTAAATTAAATGACCGTAATTCATACCAAGGAGAAATTATAAACTGATATCCATTTCTTTTTTTTTTTTTTTTTAAAATGCAAACTTTATGAGATCAACTGAGACTTTGCCCAAGCTACCTATTCATTGGGATCAATGTAACGGGTATGCCCCCTTATGATGCGGGTTACAACCTGTAAGTTAAAATATCATTAGAAGATGACATGACTTTCAGAAAGCAGTGTTTAGCACAATGGTCTCACGGCAAGAAGGTCGGGGTTTGGGTCCCGGGTGGGATGAGGCCTGAAACACTGTCCTTTTTGTGTGGAGTTTGCATATTCTCTCCCTGTATGCGTGGGTTTTCTCCATTTACTCCGGTTACTTCCCACTCTCCAAAAACATGCATGTTAGGTTGATTGGTGATTATGTAATCGCAACAGACAGGGGACCTGTTCGCGATGTGCCCTGCCTCTCGTCTGTAATCAGCCGGGATAGGTTTCTGTGCCCCCCCGGATAAGTGGTTCAGAAGACAAAATTTGAACAACCTCTTGTGATCTGTTTGAAGTGGTCTTCAAACCCCAGAAAGATCCATCCGGCTCTGAGACAGCTTGTCTGGTTGGATTGTTTTGGTATTGGCTAACACCAGCTCAGTACACAGTCACAGTCTGATGATCAAACAAAAGTCTGTTAGCACACCCATCTAAATGCAAAGTGCACAAGAAACACCCAGCCCCCATTTTGATCCTCTAAAACTGTGCATTCCTTGAAACAAAAAAGGAATTTTCATTTGAATTGTTCTTTAGTCAGCCAATTAGAAGCGAATTAGCAGAGTATTCAGTCTTAATTAGGATACTGCTGATAAACATCTTTTAAACCTCTATTTGAGGAGGTGTTCGTTCATTACGTCTAAATTACCTACTTAGCGAATCCTAATCTGGTGAGCAACTCAAACTAGTATCGTAAATTTGAAATAGAAATCTAGATTAAATTAATTAGAAATTAAATTTCTAAAATGAGTGTGTTTACTTTTATAAGAAAATATATGTCGTTAGCTTCATCAAAATATCTTCTGTTTGACTTCATTATAAAATGATTAATTTTTTAAAAATAGATGTGTCTTGCACAAAGAGCAGTTGTGTATTCAAATCTTAAAGAACATAGCTTTTTTTTAATTCTCAGGATGCTCTCTAATCAAATAGTTTCTGTTCAGAAACTCTGTTTTATTCTCTTTTCTCTGTTGTAGATCAATGAATCCAAAAAGCAAAAGTTTCTTTAAGTTTATGGCTTTAAGCAAAGCATAAAAACATCCTCATTGCTTTTACTCTATTTATGTATAAAACTAACGTTATCTACCAATGATTCATTATTCAAAATGATCCACAAAAATACATTTTCTTTATACCAGAAAGTTAGTTATTAGATAAGTAGGTAAAAATCCAACAATTGTTCAGTTTTGGGGTTTATCAACTTTTATTTTTAAAGCCCCGTCCACACGTAGCCGGGTATTTTTGAAAACGCATATTTGCTGTCCTCCGTTTTAGAAAAACGCTCGTGTCCACACGTAACAGTTTTCAAAATATTTGCGTCCACATGGAGCTGTATAAATACGCTTCTGAGTGTGATTATGAGCATGCCAGACCATTAGTCGGCATTATTGATGCGAACGTAAGTTCTGAGCTATCCAATCAGAGCACCTCTCTTGTCATTTCCGCAAAATCTGAAACATGGGGTAGGTGATTAAAAATTGCCGATTGTAATTTCTCCTCTTTTGCTCCTCAACAAGAAGCAAGAGCAGTTGAGAGTGGACAAATAGGCAAGAAAAGAGGGTCTGCAACAGGGTATAAAGTAATGCCTGTTTCCGTGGATCCATGCTGCCCACTGTCTGTTTTTGTAAACAAAGACGCACAGGAATGATGTATGTGTATTACTTGTCGCAGGTAGTTGACGCATAAAAACGCAAATCTCCGTTTTCGCACGTCCACACGCAAACGCAAAAACAAAGTTTTCCAAAATCTCCACTTTGGCTGGAGTTTAAAAAAAATAAACCCTCCTTTTTTGTTGTGGAGGGCACACCAAAATGGATAAAAATATATGCGTTTTCAAAAATACTCAGCTACGTGTGGACATGGTCAAAGTGTGGATGGCTGTGACACTGCCAACACATTTACAAGCCCAATCAGATACTCATATGTAAATAGTGCCATGCGGTGAGAACAGGACTTCTCCCAGGCCCTGTGGGATTGTCAGCACGCCTCTATTTTCACTTCATCAGCCGGCTGGTCAGCAGCAGACTCACTCTCTGGCTTAGATGGAAGCTCTGTGAGGTTGTGTTTTTTATCACGCATAACCGAGCTGTAATGCTGTTTGCTAGGCTCTTGTGTGAGCCTCATGTGATCTTTAGCTGTGTGTTGGTTCAAATGAGCGGGCTTGTGTGGTCTGTAATATAAATCCATTTGTCACATGGCTTTGTCCCATTACTAGCTCTGTGGACTTAGATTACTTTGTTTTAAACAATCTATGCCCTGGAGGGAAACATGCTGGCTCAATGCTATCAGCATAGTTTACCCATTCTAAATGTGGGATTACATGCACATTTTTTCAACTGTTTCTCTCCTTTATGCACTCCCATATCACCGTTTATCTTCATTCTGCTCTGTGTATGGATGCAGTGTTTACATTAGGGCTGAGACAACTAATCGAATTAATCGATTATAATCGATTATTGAAATAGTTGTCGACTAATTCAGTCATCGATTAATCGTTTAGAAAGTTTTTGCTGTCAACTGCACCTCATATTACAACACTTGATTGTTTTTTGTGTATTTTTACTCATGTTAACCTAGGCCATTTTTGTTTGGTACTATACCTCTGAACAAGGTTAAATTTGCAAATCTAAAACTGTTAATGATTTCTTGTTTTTAAATGGGATCCTGGATGGTCAACAGTTTCCATTTTATGTTTTTTTTTAGCCAGTACTATAAAACACATTTTATGGGTGCTCGTGATTTACCTTTACTGTATACAGTAAGTAGATTTATTATTTTATATTTGCTGTAGAAATGGTAATATTCTCCCTCTTTATTTCACAGAAAGACTAACATTTTTATTTATTAGAATGAGCCCAACGTGTTGTTTAAGTGGTTATGAGTCGTGTTTTGCATAACTACATTCAATAAAATGCCAAAAAACTATTATTTATTAAGTTGCCAATGCTACCCGATTAATCGAGCCAATAATCGCCAGATTAATCGATCATCAAAATAATCGTTAGTTGCAGCCCTAGTTTACATTGCACGACATAGTCTAGATTAAAGTTTTAGTATGTCAGGTGTCTGATGAGTGTCACTGGGAGTTTTACTAATGGTCCCAGTGAGGAAGCAGGTAATAACGATTTGCTAGGTTTATTAGTTGCACCTACTTAAACAGAGGTTATTTCTTCTGTGAAAGACCGTGACCCGTATGTTTTGTAGTTACTGTAAGCAATTAACACTTTGTACAGTATGTGCTGTGAAGAAATGCCACCTGTATTTTGACCAGAATATCTTCTCCTGGAGGTAGATCATCCCAGCCAACTAGAGAAAGAATTCAGAGGTACAGCAAGATTCATTGGATGGGAACAACATGAGGTAATAAGCACTCTTGAGAGCAAAGACCTCGCCAATGTCGCCGGGAAAAAGCCAATGGTGCAGATTAACAACCTTAACAGGTCGCCAGTCTGTGTAAGTTTCACATTAAGGGATTGAAAACTAGTTATGTGCCTACTTGCACGTATTGTCCAGTCAATCGATGTAGATGAACAAATTAGAAAAAATAGGTACTTTGTCCTGCACCTTTGTCCTGCCAGCCAATGCGGTGCAGATTAATAGGCTAATAGAAAGTTATTCCTAAATTTCCATATAGACCAGAATTCCCATGTCCTCTGCTCTGCCTCTGAAAGTGCCATTGTGTGACAAGACTTTAGACTTCCAACAGAACTTTTAAAACTCTCCTGGACCAAAACGGTGACCTGGATCACCCCCTAAATTTAATCACTACTTCTTCTTCCCATTGTGAAATCCTGAAAATGTTACAAAGATGTACCCATAACCTTTTGCGATATCCTGTTTACACGCACCTATGCACACTCTACCATCACATAGTTTCTTCAGCAGAGCAAATGAAGACCAAGAACGCTCTCCCCAGTTTTGAAAAAAGGACTGTGACGTAATGCCACAACAACATACAAATTTAGTCATGGAAACAGGTGTGTCAGAGTGAGTGCACCTCTGAGACCTTTTTTTTCCCCACACTAATTCTGGTATTACATAGTGTTCAAATTTAGAGTTCATGCCTCTAAACAAAATGTGTTATGGTTTGTGGGTATTTTGCTCCCACCAGCGCTTCATTTGTGAAAAGGGCTATTGAGCTTAGTCTCGTTGACTATAAATCTATCACGAAACCCAACAAATTTCCAGATATTGGTGCAACTACTCATGCGCATGCAGCATGTCCTCTGCCCGCTGCCCTCCCTCATTGTTGTAAATATTCCACAGGTGGGAATGTTGCACACTTCGGTACATTATCAAAAAGGATACTATTGTTTTATTGTAGGTTGACAAATTCTTATCAGGAAATGTTTTTGTCGATTTACATTGCCCATCTCTACAGCTAGCCCTGATAAATTAAATAAAACGAGCACTAAAAGCATGCAGCTTGTTGCTTTATGTGACGGTATTCCACACCCTCCGTTAGCCTACCAAGGTTGTTCCCATTCAGTGAACCTTGCTGTAAAGTGACAGTTTGTGTACTTATGATGTATTGCATCAATCTCTTTTCGTCACTCCATTTTCTTAAAAGTAACTGATAAAAATGAGCGTCAGATTGCTGGAGTACACAGACAATCCTCTATATCCTCATGCTCTACTAGGTACCAGAGCTCATAAATTAGACAAGAAATCTAATTTCCCTCTGGGGTTCTTTGGCTCTGAGCGCACACAGACACACTCATTTCTTCAGGGCCAGTTGATTTCTATTGTTCTTGATGTAAATGGGATGATAAAGAGACAGCTGGCGCTGGATTGGGGCCTATTTGCTTGCTGAGTCACTGTGGACTTGTCGTACTTTTTCTGTCACTCAGGGCTTTTGAGTTATGCAGATGACGGATCTTGTTTTGGAGTTGGCTGCTCACAAAATTTAGTTTTTGTGTGCGAGGGAGTGTGTTACAAGCATAGGGTTGTGTTGACACTGAAGGGTCAAAGAAAGAACCACACGAGTTTTAACAATGTTATCTCAAAAGGAGCTGGAAACAGGACTGAAAATGAGTGTGATAAGCAGAATATTATTCATGTTAGACATGTTTGATAATGTTATGTTATCTCATTCTGATACCAGCTTCTCTTTCCTGGAAGCTGTTTTCTTGTTTCGTGCATATTTTTTCTCACTTTTTATTATTCTCAAATTTCCAAAGTTGCTTTTTTGTTTTGGATGCAGCAAGTATTCTCCAACTGGCAATTTTTTGTCCTCACTCAATTTTTTTAATTTTGTGCAACTGCAAGGACATTGATTAGGACCTGTGTCCTCACTCTTGCATTGAAAAAAAAAAAAAGAATTACTCTATTCATCCCTCACCGGGGAAACTTGTGTGCTGCACTCCTTACAGAAGTGGTCAGGATACCCCCCGAGCGCCTCGGGGGCGAGGTGTTTCGGGCACGTTTTACCGGGAGGAGACCAAGGGGCAGACCCCGGACCCGCTGAAGAGACTGTCTCACAGCTGGCCGGGGAACGACTTGGGATCCTTCCAGGTGAGCTAGAGGATGCAGCCGGGGAGAGAGAGGCCTGGGCTGCCCGTTTGAGGCTGTTGCCCCCGCGACCCGACCCCGGAACAAGCGGAAGATGACGGAGCGGAACTCCTTACACCGCAGCAGGCTGCCCTTCGACGGCGCAAATGGTGGGAGAAGTGGGGATTAGGTGTCTTCTCTAAGGACCCTAGACGTGCTCTCTGTGGGACGCGAAGAGCATGTCTTGAATTATTAACCTGTATGCATACTAACTATATAAATATTTGTTGGCTATTGTTATGCTCTTCATATTGAATTTGAAACATAAATTTTGTTTTTTTAAAATAACTACCAACATTCGAATATCTTCCTTCCTTTAATGTGGCATAATATTTAGTGCTTTAATACTTATCTGAGAAAATAATAACAGATTTGAAAATAGCAATAGAAGGAATAACATATTAGTTTATAAATAATGGTGGTATGTTCCTTTAAATGCAGAAATGTGAAAACCTCTAAAGTATTAGACGTCTTTACTCCGTTTCATTATAGTCTTATTGGAAAAAAAAAGTCTCAGACTTTCCAGTTAGACTTCCAAGGAATACACTAGAAGTAAAGACTTACAAGAGCTGCCAATTCCATGATGTGTTTAGCTGCTTTACACAGGTTCATTGTTCATCTGGTAGGAATGATAGGAATCACCTGCACCCTGTCAGGGCTGTTTATGTGGTTTAACGTCATAACGTCTCTGGTTAGCGACCAGTCAGAAGTTCAGGAACATGTTTGTGTCTGAGTCAGTTAATGTGTCCGACCGACTGCATAGGTTTCAGTTTGTAGGAAATAAGTGTGTGTCTGATCAGATGAACCAGTGATTGAGTCTCAGTCTTTGTTTTCAGTGCACTGAATGTTGATCTTACCAGATTGCAGAACTTGTCAGACAGGTCCGGATGAAACTACGGCATACTTGTGATGCACCTGCTGTCAATGTGGGTGGAGCTCAGGTGCTTTATGAGGGTGTGCTGCTGTTTGTTTCCTGGAAATGTGACCACACCCGAATGATCTACACCTGCGTTTCCTTGCAGGGCAGCCAAATATTACGTGGCATTACGTTCCAACTGCAGTGGAATTCAAAGAGTCAGGATGAATTATTTTCTCTGATTGACCCATGAGGCAACTCCTTTATGGTTCTATACTAGTTATACCAGAAATCTTGTCTTCCTAGCCTTCTACCTTCTGTTGACCTGGGAAGTGTAAACACGACGTCAAAGGTTATAAATGTCAGGTGGAATTTTAGTTGCCACAGAAACAAGGTTGTGAATCCAAACACTAGTCATATCGAGGTACAAAACTGATTACTAAATAAAATCTTTCTAGACAGACACGGACCTGGGAGAGTGTCTATAAACGCTGGGTGGAGAGGATCGTGGCTTTTCAGTCCCATGATGCTGCAACAAGATAACTTCGTTAGCTATTTGAGTTTGGACAGACCACATTCCAGTCGTCTTTGGAACACACAAACACACAAAGTTACCACATGTGTTGAAACAGGATCTTTCACTTCCATGGTACAATCAAGCTTTCTAAATTATTCAATCATCATATAAATGAAAATAAAAGATGACATCCGAATACCCGCCTATTTTTTAGGTGCTTACTGCAGATATTTTACATTTTTTGAAGAGGAGGAAAGAAAACCAATAACAAATTAACTTACATTAAAACATTACCCAAGTTGATCATTTTGACGTCAGACCTCAGAGATGATTGTACCTGCCTTCTTCTCTGCTCTAAATAAAATGAAGTAGTTTTGGGAATAATCCACCAGGGCCACTCTCCTACTTCTGTTTTACCCAAGTTTGGCTTTGTAGATACAGAGGACTATTTTAAATACTCGTGTCTCTTCTAATCTGTGGTATGCTTGATGGAAAAAGCTTAAAAGATTAGCATAGCAATTTGGGATGATCATTTTTTTTATTATTTGAGAATGAAACCTGTGGGAATATTTTTTTTTAGTTTTGAGATAAGTATCATTCTTAATGGTCTCACTCGTTAATAAAGTGTAAAAACAACTGAAATAAATTAAGAGTTTAGAGGCAGCAGATTAATTTTAGTAAGGAGACATTGAGTTTACACATTTTTTTCTTTTAAAGACTTTTTGAAATGATTGGTGTGTTTGATTTACCGTTGTAAGAAAATGAAGAAATTGTGTTGCTTTGTTTTCAAAGTATCCGGACCTCTGACTCCAGGTTTCTTTTGTCAGGGTGGGTACTTACACATGCGTTTTGTCGATATGCAGCTCTTAACTGTTTCATAAATCCCGGTGCACCAAAAAGCACATGAGGTCTTAATAATGACTATGTTTCACTTTTTTTTACTACAAAGCTCGCTCTACGTTTTGTTGCTATTTTCTATGAACAGTTGTGCCTTTTCTTTGATGTGAGTCAGTATCAGATCTATTTAAAGCTACTGTTTAGTCATGAAATATCAACCTCAGGCTAAATTTGTGTTATTAAAACACACAAAAACCCATGAATTGTTTCAAGTGAAGGATTAACGTTATGTGTCAGCTCAGGCAACATGGGGCAATTCAGGATAAGTCATATTTTTCAAATTGCTCGATCAAATCAGTCGTCTAAGTAGTTTATAGTCGGTTTAGAAAATTGGGTGTCGTTCAAACAAAGCTAACTTACTTTGCATGGGGAAAACTTCCCATATAAAGTATGCTGTTTGCTTCTATCCATGCACCACGCTTTGGATTTTCCATCTGAAATGATACACAAATAAATCAAAACAGATACACCAAAAAAGACTAGAGCTGAGTTTTTACCTATTTGCTTGATTTTAAAAAAGATTTTTTTTTTAGTGCTACTTTAGCATTTACCTGCTCCTCTGGCCCATTTCTCTGCTTGTTTCTGGCCTGCTAAGGACCAGCTGCACAGAGTCCACTTGATGCTTGGCAGCTCAGCCTAGGTTAACCACTGAGCTCGTCTTTCTATTTATAGCCACATGAATGACAAGCAGAGGTTAATGGAGGACTATGAGTAAAGTTGGGTATCAAAAATTATATGTGGATAAGCTCAATTGATGTTGAGCCTTGTGTCATGCTCCCCACCTTGTAGGGTATTATGTCCACCTGGAAAATGTTACATTAATTCAATTCCACTTTAATTATAACACCCAATATCACAAGATTTTTTTGAATGGGCTTTATATACCGTATTTTCCGCACTATAAGGCGCACCTAAAAACCTTAAATTTTCTCTAAAGTCCACTATGCGCCTTTTAACCCGGAGCGCCTTATATATGGATTAATATTGAGCTACAACTGGTGTCGCAACTACGGTAAGCAGCCGCCAACTCCATTTCCCCGTAGAAGAAGTAGTGCGCGGTGCATGCTGGGATATATGAAAGCGCGTCTCATTTTGCGTGTTTGTGTAAAGACCGGAAATGGCTCCTACCAAGAGACACCGTTACACCGCAGAGTTTAAACTCAAGGCGATCGGTCACGCAGTAGAACACGGGAATAGAGCCGCAGCGAGAGAGTTTAACATCAATGAATCAATGGCGAGGAAGTGGAGGAAGCAAGAGCATGCGCTGCGCCAAGTAAGTAAGACTAAACAGAGTTTATCTCCAATGGAAGATAAACTGTGTCACGAAAATACTAATACTTTATCTTGGAGAAAATAATAAAACAGCTGTTTATTCATTTTGGGAGTAAAAACAGAAAGTTGTTTTGTAATTGTTAATAAAGTTTGACTGACCTATCTGACTGTTTGTTTTTTTACCACCTTATAATGCGGTGCGCCTTTTATATGGAAAAAGTTTTTAAAAAATGTCATTTATTGAAGGTGCGCCTTATAATGCAGTGCACCTTATAGTGCAGAAAACACGGTAATTAATTGAACATAAAAATAATACAAAAATCACTCTTAAGATTATTAATAGCTAATTGTTAAACTAAATTAAACAGACCTAGTGCATTCCTGACCGTAGAATCTCCTTTTTGTGAGAGAAAAACTTGATTTTAGTAAAAATGAAGAAACTTTTTGGAAAGCCCGGTGAAGTTAGGGAAACCCCTATCAACTCAATAACTGTCTTTGATGGTACAAAGATCACAATTAGCAGGAAAAATTAGAGTCAAACAACTATTTCTCATTAAAAAAAGATTAAATGAATGTTTGAAATCTGGCAGCTATGAGGACTGAGTCATTGGAACGACACATGAGAGATTACCTCATTCTGTTCTCATTAGCATTTTAGTTCACACCCATAGTAACATAGTTTGGTTGGTCCCTTTGGAGATGTGTTTTCCTTCTGGACTGATTACACTCACTCTATGTGGGTTTTAAGTCCTGGGTGCATAGCATTTCTGTAGGCGGCTGTGGTCGGCTCAGTCTGACCTTCTGAAGCTCATGGACCACCCCCACCCAACCCTCAGCTTCTCCTCTTTGACTCATTCCTGTGTTAAAACCAAAATCAATCCTCTTCCCTGTCAGTCCGTGCCCCTCCTCCCCTTGTCTTCCTTATTTTCTCCCTTGCCCTTCCCCAGGCTCATATTTCCCAGAATCCAATTACATCCCATGACAGAAATAAGTCAGAGTAAAGCTCGTGCTACAGTCTGTTTTCCTCTTCAAAAACAAAAAAAACATTTCCATCATTTTCATCCACTATGTTCCAGGTGTGTCCCGCTTTCCTTGCTCCGCCTCCTTGGCTCCTGGGTGCCGGGGTTTCTTTGCATTCCCACACCAAACAGTCACTGTGTTTACATTGTCCTTGCGGCGCCGTCACATTTTTCCAACAGGTGACCTTTAAGTGAAAGCAAAGCATTCTATTCTGTTATTTGTTTAAACAGAAAAAAGGTTTTCTGAAAGTTTAAAACCATCCAGGTTCTCTAGAGACATAACATGTTTTTATAAATCAATTGCTTTGTGATGCAATTTTTTCAGAGGGACATTTTTATTTATTTTTTATCACATGCATTTTTTTAATGAATCTAATTAGTGACTGTTTTGCAGGAGTAGATGTGGTTCATGCTTCTTGTTTACGTCTTTTGTTTGTCAGATATGGTCGACTGAATAATTAAACTGTCAAGATCCTCCAACAGCTGGCAACAGATAATAGCTCCATATTTTATGTAGGGAGGACGGCCGCACCCAGTCAGTCGACCCGGTTTAATCAGCTCAACTGTTTCGGTATCCATCAGCCACAAATCATGCACTTCCTGTTTAGTAGAAAGGTAAAGTGTTAAGTGTCTTTTTCTAAAAAACGAAAACTTGGTGGTTTTTTTGTTGTTGTTACGAGCTTATAATAGAATTTTTTGCTTTGGTGTTTCAACTTCACAATTTTTTTCACTGTTTTGCTCCCTGTGTAGGCAAATCAGTGAACTGTTGGACAAGTTGCTCTATGACACGTCCCACATCACATTTTCTTTTGCCTCACTGCAAACAAACTGACCCAAGCTTCACTTCTGAGCGATCCAAGGCATCCAGTGTTCATTTTGAGCGGAATTTGCTTTTTCAGTGCACACCGAAGTGTGACCACACGTTCATACTGCTTTGAGAATAACCAGATGGCTGGATTTGGGTTTCCTTAAAGTGGATTAAACAGAACCATTCTGAGGAGGTGTGATCACTGTCTACCTTGAGACAACCATGGAACTGCGCTTCAGTTTTAGAGATCTTGCAGGTTCAATAAGTTTCTCTTAGTCCTCCCCTTAGAGACTTAAGATTTTATTTATGTTTATTTTTAAGCTTTTCTTCTTCTCATTCCAGATGATATCCATCCAGGTAATGCTCACTCTGCCTCTTGATATAACTGTATCCAGCTGTTTTCTGAAGGGCTTGTATAACTTTTTCATCTCTTTTGAGACTTCTTTGTGAGTATGTAGTTTTTCTTAAATTTGGAGAATCTTTCTAAACTAATTTCTTAGCCAATTAGCAATTTTCATCAAACTGGGAATCAACACCATTTTTCTTAAACAAGCCTCAAACAAAACATAAGCTCGCAATACAAACTGTCAGAACAATAATGTAAAAGCATCAATGAGTCTTTCATAATGCTGGTTATTAGCATTGGAACGATGCGCAGAACAGAGGGCTTACATTTCAAACCCAATTTTCGGGATCGTTTAGCATCGATCCCGAAAACTGGGTTTGAAACGGGCAATGAATCCTGAACGTGGGCGTTATCAATTCACATTATTTATACAAAATTAACAAAAATCACACATAATTAGCAAACTATAAAAAAGTTAAGAAAATTATGTGACAAATATTTGACATAGCGAATACTTGTGTGACGTTAACGTGGCTACATTGTACAGCTATGTAGGCATGTGCATGCACAACTTGCTGTATGTATAAATACCGTGTATAGGGGAATGGTTTAACAATATATATGAAAAGTGACTATACTTTTTTGTGGTGAAAAATAAATGTTTAAAAATATGTTTAAAAAAGTTTCCACTTACGGTGTTTTCTGCACTATAAGACGCACTGCATTATAAGGCGCACCTTCAATGAATGACACATTTTGAAACTTTTTCCATAAGAGCGCCATAGAGCGCTCACCCGCGGACCGGAAGGTCGCGGGTTCGATTCCCGCTGAGACCACCGTCTAGGGTCCTTGGAGAAGACACCTAATGCCCGCTTCTCCCACCATTGGCGCCGTCGAAGGGCAGCCTGCTGCGGTGTAAGGAGTGCAGCACACAAATTTCCCCGGTGAGGGATGAATAGAGTAATTCATTTATTTATTTATTTTATTTATAAATATGGCGCATCGCATTATAAGGCGCTACAGTAAAGGCTGGGGTTACTGTGGCCATCTCGCTTTGTTACCGCGGAAACTCTGTTAAGTCTGACTTACTTGGCGCAGCGCATCCTCTTGCTTCCTCCACTTCCTCACCATTGATTTGTTAATGTTAAACTCTCTCGCTGCGGCTTTATTCCCGTGTTCTACTGCGTGACCGATCGCCTCGAGTTTAAACTCTGCGTTGTAACAGTGTCTCTTGGTAGGAGCCCTTTCAGGGTCTTTACACAAACACACAAATGGAAATGAGACGTCGTTTCATATATCCCGGCATGCACCGCGCACTACTTCTTCTACCGGGTAAATGGAGTCGGCGGCTGCTTACCGCAGTTGCGACACCTGTTGTAGCTCAATATTGATCCATACATAAGGCGCTCAGGGTTAAAAGGCGCATGGTGGATTTAGAGAAAATGTAAGATTTATAGTGCGAAAAATACGGTACTGTGAGTATCTGTGATATTTGTTCTGACATGTTGGCGAAATACAGTCTTACCCCTCCAGCTTTCACGTCAATTTTGTTATGTTCCTTAAAACAATTCACATGCTGTTTGTAAAACTCATTTGTGAAACGACTGGCTTGATTTCTCGTCTTTAAAGAATGAATACAAGCCAAGAAATGCTCCTCAAAATTATTTGTCAACTCTTTTAAAGACATATGTTGGTCCTTTGGCTAAATTCCCTAAGGTTTGAAACTGGTGGGCGGAGTTTGGCACCGGGTTAGATTACACACTTGCTTTATAAAATAAGGAATACCATTTAGGAGGCATACTATTTGTGTATATTTATATGCGTAATATATACCGCATGTAATCTACATTTGTTGGAACCATAATGATGACATACTAGTTTTTAAAAGAAGATTTTATTGCACTTCTCCCCTAACTTAAAAAGTATCTGTGTACATAAAGCTTTGTGCTGCTCAATTAGTGTATCGGATATTTGTTCTGCTAATTAATGTTCACTCCCTCATAAAACTCAGGCAGGTTGTAAACATACTTTTTCCCTTCCTCATATTTCTCCTTCGTTCGATCAGACTCAATTCAACTTGTTAAGATCCTGCAGTGTACTCAGAGTTTGGACTTCTATATTTCATATAGTAACAGACAACTCTGCTTTTACCTCATCAATATAAACTGGCAGCTGTTGTGCAACAGTTTTTCTTTGTTTACAATGATAATTTCTTGTATCTGGTCCCTTAGTTTGCTGTCAACCTTCTTGTTATAGTAATTCATCACAACTACAGAAACAAACTCTGCTACAGTCCTGGAATTTCCACTGACAGCAAATACAAAGACAAGTAGAAAAATGCTCCCAAATTCTCATTTAGATCTCCGTTTGGCTTCTGCAAACAGGGAGCAAAGCAGACTAAGCAATACAACTGGCACAGCTTCTCATAAAGCTACACAGCCCATAGGCACCACGTTAATTTAAACACTGTGCACCACCACCCTCCTTTTTAATCACAACCATATGCCTCTCCCCTCGCTCTACCTGTACCCCCTGCTCGCCTGCAGTACACAGCTATTACAGAGTTTATTGATATGCTGGGCTAAAACTCCTCAGAAGCAACTCTAGCATTTTAATAATATGTAGAAATATTATGTGTGTGTAATGTATAAGTTTCACATCCCTCCGAAGAGCCAGGATCCAAGCAGTTAAAGCAGTGTTGTGGTTTGATTGTTGGAAAGAGTTGTAAAGCTGCTGGGGCTGTCTCTGGGTACTCTGGGAGGATGAAAAATGCTCATTAGGAACTGGAAAGCAGATTTAGAGTTCATTCCAATTGGAATAATCATCTCATCTTGTTCCCAAACCAGGAAAAACCAAAAAGCTTGTCATTTACTATTTGAAGAAAAAAAATGTGTTTTTTTTTTTTTACACATTAATTTATTGGATTGTCATCAAGCAGACTCAACAGCGCATTTATTTGATTAAGAAATTACTCATATGGTCGACAAATGCTGACATTTAAAACACTGCCTGACAAGGTTTTTGTTACAGTATGTGTTTGAAAAAGTAGTTGGTGGCATGTTTCACTGAAACAGTCTGGTTCATTTTTGGCAAATACAGAAAAAATTTGACCAACCAGACAGTGTGTTAAAACAGTGAAGGTTTTTTTTTTTTTTTTTTCATTTTTACCAGTTTTTGTTGCAGCTCTGTTTTTGTTTTGCTTTATTAGTTTAAAGTTTGTTTCGGGTTAAGAACAGGTCGGCAGCTTACCAGTCCAACTCAATAAAATAGCCTTTAAAGAAGAGACTGAGGCTGAAAACTCGTAGGTAATTTCCCAGTAGACCTTTATTCAGTCAAATGGGTTGTTTCTTCCAATTTGAAACGTTGGAGAGAAGGAGGGCTTCAGGAGTTTTTAGGTTGGCTTCACTTGTTTGACCTGGAGGCAGCTTCTGCCTGGACTTTATTTAAGCATCAGTCACTGGCACGCTGACACCACTTATACGTTCAGAGCAAGTAAAAAATACAAGTAACTTTGAATCGAGTTGTTTCTTGAAAAAAAAAAAAAAAAGTAGTCTGTAAATATTTAACATGTCTCAAGAGTCTACATCATAGGAATCTTTGTTGATAACGTAGTAAATTTGCTCTTCATTTGTTTGGAGTAGCTACTTAATGCACCAGATTTTAAGCCCCTTTGTTGATGGTTAGTGAGGCTGAGGGTGGAACTCAGTGTTGTTTTTGTTTGCGGCTGATGAGCGAATAAATTGTGCCTCCTATCTCAGCGCTCATTCAGAGAGACAAGTGATTTGTGAACCCAGAGTATCCCACACAGCAGCAGGCAGATGGCGACTCAGTTTGTGTTCATCTCGTTAGACACCAACTGTGTCCAAGCTTCTTTTTCTGATTTGTTCTTATTTTTAGTCTTTTGATTAGTCTTTTGTAAAAATTGCTTTTGTGTAACTGACATTTTGCACTATTTTCTCATCTCTGCCCTCTGATGTCATGATGGATTTGCTTCACAAGGATAATAGTTATTAATCACACCTGCATACTTTCGTTCCGTCCTCTTCCGGGTCGCAGGGGCAACAGCCCCAGAAGGGAAGCCCAGGCTTCTCTCACCCAGCTGCATCCTCCAGCTCACCAGAAAAGATCTCAAATCACAGACTCCCGAGTCTGTGAGACGTAGTCTTTTCAGCAGGTCCGGGGTCTGCCTCTTGGTCTCCTCCCGGTGGGACGTGCCCGAAACACCTCACCAGTGAGGTGCTCGGGTGGCATCCTGACCAGATGCCCAAACCACCCCATCTGGCTTCTCTCGACCTGGAGGTGGAGCGGCTCGACACCGAGCTCCTCCCAGATGGCAGAACTCCTCACCTGATCTCTGAGTGAGAGCCCAGCCACCCTGCGGAAGAAGTTCATTTCTGTCTGCACACCGACTCCACAAAAATATGTATTTTCCTTGAAACTGTGTTCCTTTGTTGCGGATCACCAAGCAAACTTTGATGAATGAAGAGTGGATTTTTCTGGTGTAGAGGTAGTAGTATTGGTGTTGTGAGACTAAACTAGAAACTGGTTGTAAAACAATGTGAACACGAACTGCGTAGATTTGTGAAATATAACTATATGGAAAACAAAAGGAGAAAAAATGTGAACAGAATGTGGTTGGACCTGCAGGGTGGTCTGATGTCATCATCTACACATGCTGCCAGTTTCTGCTTTCAAGCTGCACAAGCCGGCTTCAGTTTCAGTCCACACGCACACGCTTTATTTCACTCCCTACTTCTTCTTCAATCATGTCTTTTTGCTGGGGCACTTACAGAGAGCTTTCAAAGCAAGGGGAGAAGATAGCTGTCCAAACAACAGATGTGCACTCTGATCTCAGGTCACCACGTCCACTGCAAGAGAATGCTACTTGCTCGTTGTAGAGAAGGCAATATGTCCACATAATATGTAGCATCTTCACTTGAAGCTCTAAAATTTCTCCTGGTATGTAACTGCCATTTGGATTAAGATTTATTTGATTGTTTCACTATCCCTCCTGTGACTTTGTGAGTATGAGAACACAGGTATCTGGTCACACCTGACGTCTGTCACAGACGGGTTCAGCTCTTCCAGACTTGCTGAATAGACAGAAATATCGCCTGTTCTCTGCTTGTGTTCCCACACTGCAAGAAGTTTTTTTTTTTTTGGTGTGGGCAAATTAGACGGCTGAGTTGTTTCTTCATTTCGCAACCAAGCAAAAATCCTTTTTATTAAATTCCTGTTCAACAATCTGTGTGTTTCAGCTAAAGGTAGGTTTTCTCCCTCTCTGTCTCGTTGCAGGAATGATGGTAAAGATGAGTATGAGGTTTCATGATTAATGCACCTTTCAGAAAGAGATGGGAACATTTAGGGAATCCTAGTATTAGGTCTATCCTAGATGCATATAAATATACAGTTTATGTAATAAAACTTTTATTGCTCCACATAATGCTGAGCAACTACTGGGAGGTAGGGAGAGCCCTGCTTCATATTTTAATGTTTGTTTCATATTTATGATGCTGATTTTATAGTTTCCTTCTAATGCTGAAAGGTTTAAAAGCAACTAGTTTGTGTGTTCTCCCTGAATTGGCTCTTTTTTTCTATTGTAATGAATGTGCCAACAACTCACTTGGAGTTTCTAATCTTTTCCATTATTTGTTATGAGTAGCACCCCTTACTTTTTTCTTTGTTTTTGTCTGCACCAATTAAAAAACTTGAGATTTTATAGTGTAAGGTTACACATGCTATTCACTATGAGTCTCACTTTTTAAAAATCAATTTCAAGTCTTCAGAGAAATATCTTATAAATGTATTGATAGTAATGTATACTTTATCAATCCCTCAGCGGGGAAATTTGGGTGCTGCATCACACCGCAGCAGACGGTGCCAGTGGTGGGAAATAAAAATGTTGGAGCAAAACCAAAAAACATGCCTCCAAATCTCAAATTAATGCTAATTTTAAAAAATACCTCAAAGAAACAGAATTTACTGTTAAAAAAAAAGGATTAAGATAATACAATTATTCTTAACTAAGATTCAACGTATTTAAAGTGAAACTCATAAATCTTCAATCAAAACAGGTTTTCTACAAGTAGTTCACATTAAATAGCATCTGAATATTTGTCTTCCATTGTAAGCAACGCACCATTTGTTTGACAGTTTTATGTACGTTTCTAGTAGATTAAAGAGAAGATATTTTGTTCTTGTGTGTTATTACTGTGCCAATAATTTCATATTACAGGGCAAACGGTTCATTCACTTAGATCTGTGTTTTAACATGATCTAATTGTTGCAATCTTTCAGCAGCTACAAAGCGACACAATTGATTTTATATTTAGTAAATTTGAATCAACAAAAAAACTATTTGTAAAGTTCATAAGTTTAGTTTCTTTTGGGAGTTAGTAACTTTAATGTATTTTTTTTACTTGGATTATTTATTTTATTGTTGCTCTGAGCACCTATGCATGCATATAAAATGTATTGTTGCTGTGATAAAAGGGGAAATAAATTATGGATTTGTTTAGTCAGTGAGACTGTTGCATTTAGGGAGCTTTTGTTTTTACTTATGTCTTCACTTTTTTGTTTTAATGGCATTAAGGAATCTTAATAATCACAGTAATATATGCTTTTTGTCTTCTGAACCGCTTAACCTTAGCACGGTCGTGCCGGAGTCTATCCTGGCTGATATAAAGTGAGAGGCGGGGTCCACCCCGAACAAGTCGCCAGTCTGTCGCGAGCCACACACACAACCTTCCACACACACACATTCCTAGTGGCAATTTCACAGCAGCCAATTAACATAACATGCATGTTTTTGGAGGGTGGGAGGAAACTGAAGTATCTGGAGAAAACCCATGCATACACGGGTAGAAAATGCAAACTCCACACAGAAAGGACAGTGTTCCAAGACTCGTCTGGAACCCCGACCTTGTTGCTGTGAGGCCACTGTGCTAACCACTGCACCACCATGCCGCTCAGAATATAAGCTCTTATTAATTCAATTTTGTTTCCTTTCATATCCTGTCTGATATCTTTATATGCGATCGTTTGCATTGCATTTCAGCTTTTTTCTATTTACAGTGACTGTTTGACACAGCTTGTAGCTTCTTACTGTTGGTTGACACAAACACATTAGTCTCAGAAGGCAGATCAGACTCTTGCTTTCATTGTTGATACATGATCACTGCAGAATTGTGAAGAGTGTGATACTTTAAGAAATGGTCATTATGCAGGTTGGCATCTGTTTAGTCCACTTGTAAAAGTCTTTGTGCCATTGTTTGTGGCCCACTTGACTCATTCTGACTCTCACCGCATGTGCTGAATTAATGAATGTTCTACCTTTCTTCTAGTGGGGATGCCTCAGGGCCAAAGATCTGTCTTGCGACTTAATCCCTGTTTGGATAAATTTATGGTAGCATGCTTGGTACATCTGGAAACAGGATTTGAAGTTCAGTAAATCTTGACAAGTTTAGTAAAAGAAAGTTTGAGGGCTATTGTCCTACATGTAGAAAGAACCCAATATCATATCCAGCAGGTTGGTTTGTTTCTCTTAGTTTTAGTGTGAATAGGCGTTAAAAAAAAACAAACAACTTCTATTATCTTCTTAAAGACTGTAATGAGGGAACCCTGCCCTGGCTTCACTTAACAATATTTGAGAAGGCTCATTAGGAGTGCAGAATCCACAGGACAGTGGACGTTCAGGTTCAGTCAAGCAGGATGAGCTGCACTCATTTGTGGAATTTGAGGGATTTGCTGAGCGACCAGGGAGCATGTCAGCAGCCAGCTCAGAAAACTCTGTGGTCAGCAGCAAGTTAATTTATACAGAAACACTACAAAACAGGATTCAGTGTTTTTGTTTGTTTATGGGATAGTATCAGATCACTCTTCTGTCTGAACACAGAATGAATCATCTCTATTTTGTGTGAATCTCATAGATGTGCATGAACATCATGTTAGTTTCACATCCTCTTTTTCATGATTACTTTGTATTTTTTAGACATTTTGAATGCTTATTTGCAATCAAAATGATCTTCAATGTAAATTTATGTTTATAAACTTGATTTATTTTTTTGCGAACAACGTTCAGCTTTTTTCTTTCTTGAATGATCAAGTTGAAGTATTGCTTGTTGTTGTGCATGATGAGAAAAACCAGTTTCCCTACGTTACACAAATCTTTTCTTAGGAGGCATTGCCAAAGTTACACACACAAACACACACGCAAGAAATGTAAAAAACTATAAAAAAAATTTAAAACTGAAAGTAAATGTAGTTCATTAAATGAGCCAATGACCTTTATGGGAGAAAACAACAAAGTCTTTATAGAAAAAAATGTCATTAAAACACGCTACTTAGTGGTGCACAAACCACCACAAGTACAAAAACAGTGTATTTAGCAGGACGTTGTTTTTTAATGTTCAGACATCTTTTAATTAATCTTGTAACTGTAATAAAAATGTCCTATAAAAATTAAAAAAACTTCTAAAACCTCACTCAAAGTTCATTTGTCCTTTAATCGTTTAGTTTAGAAGGGTAATTAGGAGACGGCAGCTCAGTGGTTAGAGCGTTTGCACGCGGACCGGAAGGTTGCGTGTTTGCGTCCCACAGAGTACGTCTAGGGTCCTTGGAGAAGACACCTTACCCCTGCTTGTCCCACCATTGGCGCCGTCGAAGGGTGTAAGGAGTGCAGCACACAAATTTCCCCGGTGAGGGATGACAAGAGTAATTCGGGTTTTTTTTTCATTAATTAAAACTAATTGAATTAATCTTTGTATTTGGTTAGACCTAAAAAAAAATGTTACTTCTTTACACTGGAAACATCCCTCAAAGATTTGGCTCCAGTTTGATATGCAATCAAGACTCAGTTTCTATAGATCCATCTTTAAAACGTCCTACCTCATTTTATTTCAAAAGATGCACAAACAGGTTGAGGTTAGATGCCTCGTTTTGACCATCCGGCTTTTTTTTGCTTGTGGGAGACACAACTACGGTTTCACATTAGTGACACAAACAGTTCTCTTGCACAATGCACCTTGCCTTTATCCTGCTGAAAGATGTTTTAAGATGGTAGGTTGTAATTATTAAGGCATGCAAATGTTTAACAACAATGTTTCAACAATGGTTAAAAAGGGGGCTGAGTAAGAGCCAAGGGGCTTAATGTGTCAATATTACATCCTGTTCTCCACATTCATAACTCAGCCAGCAGCCCTAAAAATAAATTCCTGGTAGATTGAGTTCATGTTTTTCTTTTTTATTAATTAAAACGGTGAAATAACATGATTGTGAAAAGGTTTTTTTTTTGTTCTCTTTTCTACCAACCAGTTTTGGTGAGTCTATGAGAACATCAGCCTCGGTTTTTTAAAAACAGTAATTGGCCAAACAGTGTAGTTTTCTGCTGGTGGAGTCCATCATTGTTAAGATTGAATACGTTTTAATGTTTAGAGATGATATTCTGCAGACTTGGTTTTTATCAGTGCTTATTTGACTTCCTGCAACCTTCTTGTGATTCACAAGTTCCCTCATTCCCCTCTGATCTCTGATATAAACAGTTTTGTCCAGAGAATTGACCATTTTTCCAGATCGTTCTTTGTAAACTGTGCAGATGATTGTGAAAAATTCTGTGACATTAACCATCTCAGAGATATTCAGAACAAGAATCATGTTAAGTTACTGGAATCCCCCTTTCTTTCATCAGGGTACAAGTAAGCTCAGATTTTGGTTGGTTGATCTGATCATTAACATACCACTAAATGCCACGGGATGCTGACAATCAACAACCAATCATAAATGGTGTGATAATTTAAGTATGTATCTGAGACATTTAGAAGATCAGATTTTTGAGCTTTTTGCCAGTGATCAAAGCAAACTCTACATCAGCTTGTTCTCTTTGTTTGACTTTTTCTTTTAAATTTTCTTTTCCTCATTGGTCTTCAGTCTTCATCCTGCCTCAGCCTGACGACACTTTGTGCAATTGGCGCAAAGATCTGTGCTTTCTGCAACGTGTTTTATGGAAACACAAGCACCTTGAAGTCGGCAATTACAGTTTGTTTTATAACCTCATTTTGCTCTTGAGGCGACATTTTCTACTGTTGATCAAACTCAAAAGCCAACCACATGGTCATCTAGGTAATATAACGTTACAGTGAAGACACAAAATAAGCCCTGATAAAAATGCATCTCTTGCAAAATTTCTCTTTAAAATTCTTCACCATCAGTGTACAAGCCATTTAGGACTGCAGAACTCGTTTCTGCCAAAACAGCTCATTTGCTTTGGCTGCCAAAAGTGAATTCAGAACGGTTCTCTCCACTGCCTAATAAAATTGGAGTTCAGCCTTTTAGTGCTTTTGATTACAATGCCCAATCAAAAGGAGTCAATAGGGATACCTGATTCCTGAAGAACTGATTGTAATGAAGCCGTATCATGTATCGTATTGTTTCCTTAATTACAAATGATTCCATCGTTTACTTTGATAGGCTTCTCTTAAAGCTTTCATAACATCTCAAAATGTATAATTAAATTAACATCTGACCCTGCAGGCTTTACTTTGGAGTGAGTTGAGCAGGAAAAGTGCATCGTTAATTTTATTCTACTTAATTGGCAAAAAGAAAAAAAAAAACATGAACTACTGCAGTAGGTTGAGAAAAACTTTTCCAATCAAATTTTCTTCTCAGATGCTCCAACCAAAGTAAGCAATACATTAGAAATGGATATTTCTAGAACTTGAATATATGTACCTTTTATCATGTTGAAGCATTACCATTAATCCTTGTTAATTATACATCTCACGTCGTTTAGTCGCATCAGTCTAATTGATTAATTTGTCTTCTGATTTT
Organism: Neostethus bicornis; assembly: GCA_902685375.1. NCBI lineage: Eukaryota > Metazoa > Chordata > Actinopteri > Atheriniformes > Phallostethidae > Neostethus > Neostethus bicornis. The sequence goes on along the minus strand of LR738557.1, from coordinate 16,422,423 downwards.
TGTGTCTGTTCTATGCGATCTTTATTTGCTAAGCTTGTGTGCGTTGTTCAATGGCTCACTCAGCGGCCATTCTGTGTGTGAGGCTGAAAAGTTGCAAAAAACAGAAATAAAAAAGAAGTTATTTTGGCTAATCTTAGCTATTAAAATTGTTGTTCAGGAAGACTTCCTTTTTAAAATATCGTACTTACACTGCGTACTCATTACATAGTTTTGTAAGTACAGTATGTTAGATTTTTTTAGTTTTGTCTGAACATTTGCTGATTGGTTAAAGATTTTATGTACTAGCTATGATCTTACTTACAAATGGCAAACACTTAAAAAAAAATGTCATGTAATGCATGTAAAAGTTTGACCATCTGACTTACTTGTTGGGATTCTTTTAAGTGGCTAGTTTTCTGCCCTTATTGTGAGACTATTTTTAAAAACAAAGATCACCAGGAAACAGTGATTGCACCCAGACTCTGAGAGGGACAAAGTTTCCATTAATGATTATCAAACATACACCCAATGTGAAATCCACTTGTCCTACATTGCTGTGTTTATTTATTTTGCCAAACAGATCTATTTATTCATCTCAGTTACTATTGATTTCCTTCTAGGTTTAGTGTAACTGATTTTTTTTTTTTCATTACCTCAATGTTGCTCCAACATGTTTACATTGTTTGCATAGATCCGTTAGCTGATTCTTGTTTGTAGATTGAAGCATTTGGTGCAATTAAAGGTTTTAGTTTTCTGAGGTAGCACTGTGTGATATTGACAAAATATCTAATTGCAATTTTTCTTTCTAATATTGCATTATTGATTCAATGTTTAATTTTGAATACATATGTTTTCTGTTGTAGTCATGTAGCGTGCGTTAATTGCACAGAGCAATGCTTACTCACAGTGCAGAACCTATTGCCATGATGTTATCTGCAACAGCCAAGCTGATTGCTCAGCAGCGAATGCCCTGACAAATCAGCAGGCTGCTCAATGTGGACAGCTTTGCTTTCTGGAAGACATATTTTAATCTGAAAAGATGGGACAAAAATTAAAGCAGGCAACCTCAGCCCTAAAAATAAAGAAAAAATGGCCTATGTTGCAATTAATCAATCACAGTTGTTAAAATTGCAATATCAAATTGTTTTTATATATCAAATAAATGTTTGTTGTATCATTTAAATGTTGATGTTTTGAGGAATTAGTATATCAACATTAATATATCAATTTCATGCAGCCCAATTCTTAGGTTTGATAAAAGGAAACTGAAATGGATAGAATGACAAAAAGGAAAGAAAGCATGGATTTGATTCTACAAAGGGATTTATCTTATTTACATTATTGTGTGCATTATTTGCATGGATCTTTGTGTCTCCCTCATGTAAGTTTTTGGATTCTTCTTTCCCTTTCATTTCTCAATTAAAAAAACCAAGACATTTAACATTCATGTTGTTGAACACGTCTGTTTAGTAGCTGTTATGAAAAGTGAACTCTTAAGAGTTCACAACAAAAGAATTAAAGAAGAAACTAAAAAGGATTGCATCTTTACTGTGATAAATTTCCAAGAAGTTCAGAGAGAAATGATGAACGAAGTGTTGCCAAATGGAAAACTGGATCCAAACAATCATGCTTTTACGTGAAGAAAAATACAAATAAAATATGAACCAGCAAAAAATGTGAATAAAGTTTAGTGAAAATATTGAAATCCTTTTGCAAAAGAAAATCCATAGCTACACTAACTCTCTTAGTCATTTTAACATATTCCAGATTTCATTTCCATCATTTAGCACAGAGTTCCCTTTATAGTTGATCTTTATGTAAAACCATTTTAGAACATTATGGCCATTTTGCCCGACACTTTCTTTGCATGATGAGCGAATAACTGGCATTATAAGGTTCTTCCCCCCACTTGAAATCTACTCATCTTTTCCCACATGTTTTGAATTAAAATGTCAGCCAGTAACATACACCACAATGTAAAGATGTGGAAGAGCGCTGTCTTACAACAGCTGTGGCTGGTTAGTGTATAACAATTGGACACACGTGGGAGTTTTGTGTAGAACGAATCGTGCTCCACTCTTTATACTTATGGTACTAGTGCATACAATCTTTAATTCTTTTGTTCTTAAATGTTTGTTTGGGCTTTAATTCACTTCTTCAACATTTTAAAAACTTGGCATACCTGGCAGCATACATTTATTAAAATAAACTTGCACTGAATTTAAGTTTTTTTTTTTTTTTGCTGAGCTAGCAGTTTTTTATTTGCTGAGCTCAGACAAAAATAATCTGCTTCTGATAATATTTGTTTATGCCTTTAACATTTTTTTTTCATAAACTTTTTTGGCCTGAAGCAGTCATTTTGTAAAGGAAAAGTGTATTTCTCTGAATAAATCCGTCTCTTAGCCTGTGTCGAACTGGCAGGCGCCAGCAAACTGGGAGGAAAATCCTAAAATAAACCCAAGATATCTGAAGTTTAAAAAAATACAATGCGATTCAGACATTTTAAAAGTGGAAATTGAGTAAAAGTGACTTGGATATCCTGAAAAACTTACCATTGGGAGGAATACGGCAATAATATTGAACATCTACAACAGAATATTATTGAGAACCTTTTTAAGAATAATACTGATCTGACTGAGGCCAAGTTTTGGCTAAATTCACTGCACGTTGACTTAGAGTGCAAGTTGTCAGTAAGTCACATAAGTTAATTCTTTGCATAACTATCCTTATTTTTTAAAATATAGCCTGTTTGTACTAACGAAGATCAAATCCTCATAGTAAAAAGAATGGCTCTCTAGAATGACTCTAGTGTTCAGCCAATAGTCTCAGATCAACTTATTTTACTTTTAGTTTAATGTTTATCAGCCATAACCAGACAAATTCTCTCAGTGAGGTTGCAAAAACTGATATTAATCAGTTGTAGAACACAGGAAATTGTGGAATTTGCCTGTGAAGCTGCTTTGCCAACTAACCTACTTTAGTTTTTTTGTTGAGTCAAATGAGTAAGTCGGAAGATATTTTGGAATGCAGGATTCAATTATGTTACCTGCACTGGAATGGAGACGTTTAGGGGTGGTGGAGAGGCCAGAAAAAAACACGTTTATTTTTCAAAAAAGAAAGAAAAAGAAACATTACCCCAAGTAGCTCCATAATAGATGGAAAAAGTTGCTTTTCATTTTGATGAAGCATTAGGCCAAAGGTATTCTGGCTAAAGAAGAGCATCCTAAAAAACTGAAGCTGTTTCAAATACTGGTAGAAGTCGGGATCAACACTATAATAAGGGACAAACGGTTTTGAGAGCAGCTCTGAAAGATGTGGGGCATCAGTAATATCCCCAGTTGACACAAAACTGAGTTTGATTGAATTGACAAAATTTTACTCTGTAAAATTTGTGTGCTTCTCTGCCAATGATAAGGAAAGAAGTCGAGAGAACCAAACATCAAATCAAGGACAGAAGTATCATTTAAATGAAATGGACATAGAAAAAGAGAATACATTTACAAACTTACATAGGGCAACAGTAAATTTTTGATTGCAAACAGTATTTACAGATCTGGGAGATGATGATGGAGGAAGATTGAAATGACTTCCTGTGCTGTTCCATTGAACAGTCTGGTTGCAGAATTGTTGTAGTCCCGGTATGAAATTCGTTTTTTCTTCGCAATTTGCCTCAGTTTGTGCGGGCATACGGAGTGGTCGCCATATTATGTCCCATCTAAAATCAATGCCAGGTGAGAGAGAAAGTGACTAAGTAAACTTTTATAAACAAGTCTGGTAAATATTCTGATTTACAGGCATGAAGCAACACAGTCAGTAATTTTGACAGTGATAGGTTACAAGTAAAAGTTCGGCTGTGTCAATGCCACTTGTATCTTTTTATGTTAGTAAGAAAAGAATAATTAGACCTACAAAAACACAGTCTTGAGATACCTGAAGTAATCACATTGCTGACAATAACTGTGCAATGGCTTACCTCTTAAGTATTGATTTTTTTTTCAATAAAAAGTAAAATAGGGTGTTTTTAAAAAAGATAAGAAATTTGTCAAAAGAACAATGTGGACAAATTTCAAGTGTGCCAAAGCATCCTGCTGCAACACCAGTTTTAAAACCATGGTAACCACGGGAAATTACACTCTGCAACCCAATTATGGAACCCTGTTCTTCTGTAAGGTGCTTTGACTGAGTGCTTAGGGTAATGGGTTACAGGGACAGGGCTTGGAACCCTTTTTGGATAGGGCCGAGGAGTCTTTGGTTGAAGCTTCTTCTCAGTTGGTCAAGTTGATGGCAGGATTTCTGAGGTTTCCGCTGTTTCATGACTCTTAACTTGAAATGTTTTCTTATAATCTGATGATGGATATGGCCATTGTTTTGATGTTAGGAACATTGCTGTCTGGTCTAGACCTCATGGTAATTCTTGCTGAATATTGTGGTTAGTGAATGAACTCCTTTTCTTTTTCTAGTTTGATGTGGTCCTAAAGAACTTGCCTGGTTTTTGTAATCCCATTTAACTTGTGTTTCTACTTATATTGTCAGACATGCCCGCCCCTCCTCCCCAACTCGTCTGACTACTCTATCCATCGCCATCACAGGCACAGCTGCTTCTTCAGTAGGACCAGCTCTGTGGATTATTTTAGGAATCTGGAGTTGAGGAGGGGGTGCACAGAAAAACTACCTAAAGCTGCCTAAGTACACTTAAAGAGACTCAAGTAACTGCTGATTATTTCTCGAGGTTTTGTGTTGATAACGGGAATGAAGTAAAAGGACAATATTTTATCTCTCCCTCTTCCTGATGCTGCATTTTTAGCTCTCCTTTACATAATCTTCCAGAGACACTCCCTTTTATTCCTCAGAAAGCTTTTGCTTTTAAATTTCTCTTGGGAAATAAAATTCCTGGTAAAGGGTTGGACAGATTTTTCTCTTTTTCTTTCTCCTCAGTCACTATGTTGCTTTCTCAGTTTTATTCAGTCACATTCTTTCTTTGCTTTTTCATTAACACTCCCATCCCCCATCTATAAACAGAGCCACGTGTGTCTGTATTGTGGCAGAAGGGTTTGTGGATGACTGGTCGATCTGGACATTACATCAGTCAGCAGTTTGTAGCTGCAGGGGGAAGCAGATCAGTGATGCATGGGGGGGGTTATACAAGCTGGACTCAGTACAGGGGAAGCAGTTGACCAATTGCTGAAATGTGTTGTTTGCTCTGTCATTTTGCTCAAACTTCTCTCACTGTTTCTCTGTGACCTCATCTGGAACAAGCCCGTAGGTTCAAATGAATGACCACACCCTCTCACAAACACATGTGCTGCATTTTAGTAACATTTATTAAATCAAACAAGCGTTCCCCTCAAAATATTCCTGCTTTTCCTCAAAGTTAAGAGCTTTGGTTTTAGTAACAGGGTACTACATGTTTGAAACTTACAAGATGCATGAGAAATGGAAACTCATACTTGATTTGTGGGGTGATGTACCTCCAAAAAAAACTGCCAAAAAAAAAAAAGAGAAAACTGATATGGCCATGTTAGTTCTATTTCTAAATTTTTTTTTGTTTTTGCACGTCTAAAGAAAGAAGAACCTTTCAGATTGTTCGTTGAACCCCACATAGTGATGCAGTGGCGATAAGTAGTTTAGCTCAGACAAAAACCCCCCACAAAAACATTCCTTTGCATTTCTTTAATAATGGGAAACTGATTTTTTAAAAAGAAAGTCTAAATGATATTAGTTTTTTTTTTTTATTTTTAGAAAAGAAACATTTTTTGTGTAGTATTAAATTACCTTCCCTCCCATCCTCCACAGCCCCCCCCCTCAAAAAAAAACAAAAAAACAACACCCAAAAAAAGTCATTTGTGGGCGATTGAAGTACACCATGGCCTTGTGTGGTATGTAAACAACGTAATTTATAAGGATTCATTGATTTATAAATGATTTAGAATTTCGCTTTCATGTGTCTCCACATTTGCCAGTTCATCATGGAAACCATACACGACAGGTTTGATCTCCAGTTGTTCTGGCTCATCAAACTTTCTGAAACAAAAAGGTCCATCACTGTGCTTTCTGCTTCACCTCTCTTTACTCACATTTGAAAGAAAAGAGGAAAGTTCTCTAATGGATTCAGGGGTTAGCCACACCTCACTGCATTTACCCTTTTCAGCGAGCTGTCACTGATTGGAGCCCATTTACATAAAAATGGACTGCTAATTTTATCCCCGTTATGCTTGGTTATAACTCAGCAGTTATTTGACGAATGAAAACAGTTCAGTTGGTAGTATGTTACAATATTTTAAAGTATTTTACGTAAATAAGCTTTAAGATATGAATTATGATTGGAGGAATGAAGGAATGAAATTAGTCAGAGTAAAACAGAGTACGTGTGTGAATGAGAGGGATCCAAATGGAAAAGTGAAGTTACAGGAAGAAGAGATAAAGAAGGTGGAAGATTTTAAGTATCTAGGATCAACAGTCCAGAGCAATGAAGAGTGTGGAAAAGAGGTGAAGAAGCGTGGTCAGGCAGGCTGGAATGGGTGGAGGAAAGTATTAGGTATGATGTGCGGCAGAAGAGTTTCAGCTAGAATGAAAGGGAAAATGTACAAAACTGTGGTGAGACCGGCCATGCTGTTTGGTCTAGAAACAGTAGCTCTGAAGAAAAGACGGAGCAGAGATGGAGGTAGCAGATATGAAGATGCTGAGGATCTACTGGGAGTGACCAGGATGGACAGGATTAGAAATGAGTACATCAGGGGAACAGCACAAGTTAGAGATTTTGGGGATAAAGTCAGAGAGGCTAGACTGAGATAGTTTGGATATGTGCAGAGGAGAAAGAGAGTACATAGGAAGAAGTATGCTGGATTTGGAACCACCAGGAAAGAGGACTAGAGGAAGGCCAAAGAAGAGGTTCATGAACGCAGTGAAGGAAGACATGAAGATTTTTGGTGTGACCGAAGAGGATATAGCAGATAGGGTTAGATGGAAGAAACTGACTTGCTGTGGCGACCCCTGAAGGGAAATGCCGAAAGAAGAAGAAGAAGATATGAATTATGACTGGACATTTTCACACTTTTCACTATTTCTTTTGCACTAGATGGTGTCTAAAAGACACTCTGAAGGCTATTTATTTAGCTCATTTTAAGTGCACAAATGATGCCTGATTTGATTTTCTACCAATACAGACCTGTAATCCCTTTAAGCAGGCTATGTGCAGGAAGCGAATTAGCAAGCAATGTACATCAAAGGTATGATGCGAGATATTGTGGGTAAATGCAACCGAAACAAGCATGTGTGGAACATTAGGCTGTCCTAGATGGGAGGTTTTACTTGTGTAGAGTTTTAGACAAAACTTCTTAAAGCTAGTTTTTGTGCCTTTATTTGAGACCTTTGTTTTTATGTTTCACATATTAGATTAATGTTTTTTTTTCTTTTTAAACTTTCAATACAATTATCTATGTGACTAAGAAATAACCCATTAGTTTGCAAGAATTTCTTCAGATTAATTAAACGTTTTGTTACAAACCTTCTTCCCCAACCTGCCACGTTGCCATAATTGTGCACTGAATGTTTTCTTTTCCCCACTCCTTCTTGGAAATTAGAAACTTTGATTTGTGCATTTGTTCTTATTGCATTATTATTGGGAATTCTTCATATGTTGAAGAATGTTCATGATAAATTTGAAAACATGTTACCCTGTCCAGATGAATAAATAAAAAAGGAGCATTTCTAATTAATTGTTTGTGCTTTGATCGAGGCCAGATTAGTTGAACAGTGAAAAAAATCAAGTTTGTCTGCTTAGTTTTATCTTTTCCTCTTCTAAGTGTTCTTTAGGGACAGACAAAGATATTTTTTTCATCATTTTAACACTAGTCTTATCTTTTATCTGCCCATTCAAAGCAGTTCATGGACATAACCCTGTAATTGAACCAGTCCTACATTCTCATATTCCCCCCTGCCCAACGCCTTTCCTCTTCCTGACTTCTTCTGTCCTCCTCTTTCTGGCTCATTTCCTTTCTGCATTCCTGTTTTTACTTCTTCTCAATTCTATTTTACCTCATGTTACAATATCTGTTTATCCCCACTCTGCAGTGGTGTGAGAAATAATCATACAGTTTGCCACGTATTTGAATCTAAATGTTCCCTTTATCAAGTTGTTTTGTGGAGGACATAGATTTGTTTTTCTTTTTCTGTTGGAATATTTCTTATGTTGGTAAAGACTCCGCAACCTTATCTGTTAGACTTGAATTCATACATTGCTGCAGATTAACTTGAGATAGTGTCAATGGTGAAGTACAGAGCTGCAACATTGATTTATGTAATTATACCGATGATGCACTTCTCTAAGTTACCATAAATTGATTGGGGAAAAAAAAAGACCATGTTAATGCTTTACAGAGAGAGAAGGAGTACTTCAGCAGAAGGATGCTGGGTTTGGAACCACTAGGAAAGAGGCCTAGAGAGGAAGACCATAGAGGAAGTTCATGGATACAGTGAAGGAAGACATGAAGATAGTTGGTGTGACCGAAGAAGATGCAGCAGATAGGGTTAGATGGAAGAAACTAACTTGCTGTGGCGATCCTTGAAGGGAAATGCAGATAGAAGAGAATAACGCTTTGCAGAGTGATAGTGCAGCTTGTAGCTGAATTGATGTGTAGGTACGTCTAGAATATATGAATACAGAAAAAAATACCCATGAGAAGAGTTTGGCTGGAAATTTTAAGGCACTTTTCATCAAAAAAGCTACAGTCCTTGATAAATTTGTCTTGTTTTGTTCCTAGAAATGTGGAGTTAAAGTATTTACCTACTCTGCCAAAACAAAAAAAACGTACTATTTTGTGTTAAGGGAATACAAAATAAGTTTTATTCAAATTTCGGAAGGTCAAACTTAACAAAAAAGAACTGTGACTGAAGAAAGAAAGTTTTTCATTATTCTTTTTTTCATTTTGAACAAAAGTGACATTTGTTTTTTGTGACCGTAGTTTTAGGGAGATTATTCTGAACATAATAAGCTAAGCAGATATTTTTTTTGGGATAAATTGTCTGTGGTGTGTGCGGAAACGTGGAACGACAAGTTGTCTTTTCCGCTTTTCTGCTGATGTGAAAGATTGGACAAAGTTGAACAGACGTTTTAATGAGGCGCTGATTGATGCAGGAAATCTGCCACATGTGGCATTTAAACATTTAAAACACAGACGCTCTTTCATTAAGGTCATGGCATACTGGGATATGAATGGTACCCCGCACCCACCTTCACCCTTATTTTTTGATTAATAGCTCAAAAGCTTTAATGAAGTTATAAACGTTCTATCAATTTAAGGGTTTTCAATTTGATCGTTAGAGGCAATATGTGTGAAAATGACCTTTTTGTGTTCCTTGTTCTCCCTCTTCTTTTCTTCATGACACTCTTTGTCTATTCGATTAATCCTTTAGATAAGCTTGTCAGTCCCAGTTCCTTTCTCTTTTCTTTCATTTACTCCACTGTCACGCTATTCAATCTCTTATCCTTCCATTTTCTTGTTTCAACACCACAATCCAGCTTCATTATTGGGGATTACGTGTCCAAAACAACTCTGATATTAATGTTTTCCTTTAAAGTTTATGACTTCCTCCTGAAATAGTTACTAATGTTACACTTACAGTGACAGAAAGCATGCCTTTCACACATTACTTTTTTTTGTTTTAGGTAGTGTCCATATTTCTACCAGATATCCTTTTCACCTTTTCTTCTTGATCTTTTTATATTTTGTTTCTAATTGGAAGGAAAATGCATCCATTTCTGGTTGGTTGCTTTTTAGATGGACATTTTGCAGCAATATTTTAACACCTATTAAAGCACAAAGAAAATGTGCTTCTTTTTAAAATGTAACGTCCCAAACTTTTTGAAGTCTTACATGCCCATTCTGAGCCAACGTTTAATTTTTAGGGGGGAAATTACACCAGGAGGCTATTTTTCACTGCAATAAATGACCATGATTTATCTTTTTTTGTTGGCCATAAAGTACCGTATTTTCCGCACTATAAGGCGCACCTTCAATAAATGACATTTTTTAAAGCTTTTTCCATATATAAGGCGCACCGCATTATAAGGCGCTACAGTAAAGGCTGGGGTTACATTATGCATTCACTAAATGGTGCTGCACTAAAGGGAATGTAAAAAAAAAAAAAAAACAGTCAGATAGGTCAGTCAAACTTTATTAACAATTACAAAACAGCTTTCTGTTTTTACTCCCAAAATGAATAAACAACTGTTTTATTATTTTCTCCGAGATAAAGTATTTGTATTTTCGTGACACACTTTATCTTCCATTGGAGATAAACTCTGTTTAGTCTTACTTACTTGGCGCAGCGCATCCTCTTGCTTCGTCCACTTCCTCACCATTGATTCGCTAATGTTAAAGGGCCCATCTTATGCAAAACGGACTTTACAGAGTTTTCTACCTTGTAAGAGTGATGTCCGGGCCTTGTATATGTCACCAAAGGGGTTTCTAGATTGATTTAGCCCGTTTTTCACAAATTGCTGTGGATTTCTGGTACGCTCAGACAAAACAACCAATGAGCAGATGTCTAAAGTATGACGCGACTGTCTAAAGTATGATGCATTTGACGTAGCCAGGACGGACTTTGCACACGCCCCCCTCCGCAGCAAACCCTCTTTCCTCACCACTTGCCCGCCCTCCTCACCCGCCCCCACTCCGGCCTTACGCCCTCACAAACTCGCTTTCAACGTCTGATATACAGGCTGGTTCGCTGCTCTGCACGCTTTTTGGAGCTACGCACGGGTTTACGCCTGCCTTCCCCCTCCCGCTCAGAGATGGGCGGAGGAATAGCGGCTCAGTGAGAGCATAGGGCGGAGCTTGTACTTTCTCAGGACGGGCGGGGGGATGAAAAATACCCGGCCTTTCATTGTTCCGGGTCTGTGACTGCGCTCCACCAAATCAATATATTTTCATAACTATCATGTAATGCATGTTGCAAACCCCACATTTTGCGTGTGTATGTGCATAGGATACAATGTGAAAAGAGTTATTTTGCATGAGATGGGCCCTTTAAACTTTCTCGCTGCGGCTCTATTCCCGTGTTCTACTTACTGCGTGACCGATCGCCTTGAGTTTAAACTCTATGTTGTAACAGTGTCTCTTGGTAGGAGCCATTTCCGGGTCTTTACACAAACACACAAATGGCAATGAGACGTTCATGCACCATGCACTTCTTCTACGGGGGAAATGGAGTCGGTGGCTGCTTACTGCAGTTGTGACACTTGTTGTAGCTCAATATTAATAAGGCGCTCCGGGTTAAAAGGCGCATCATGGACTTTAGAGAAAATTTAAGGTTTTTAGGTGCGCCCTATAATGCGGAAAATACGGTAAATGGATTGACTTGTTAGTCTTCATCACAAGCATTATCACGCCAAATGCTAATAAGATGGAAATATTAAAGTAATTCTACTGTAGTAACATGTCAAAGTGCGATTGATAAGATATTAATCAACTAAAGTTTAGTTCTTAAAGCTCTTCAGTTGTTGGATAGGACATTGTTTACATTTCTTTGCATGGCACAGTTATTTTTTCCTCCTCATATGAGTTTTCATTGGTGCATGTGACTATGATTTATAGGGGCAGCTGAGACTTGGTGCCTTTCTACGGCGTGTTTGAGATGTGAGCATTACTGGACATTTGCCCAGCCAGCCTCCAAGGTAAACACGTCTGTAAGCCCTGGCAGCCTTGGCTCACTGTAATGTTAGCTTTGGGTATGCCTCCTGCACATTGCTCATGTTGAAGCTAATGCCTTCAATTTCGCCCCAGACTTAGCATGAGTGCTAACATCAACACCATAAAGCCTACAGTACCTAAATAAACAAAGACGGTTGACCCACTTTTGCATCTGTGGCACTTCAGGGTTTCTAGAACTTATTGAGATTGCACATTTGTGATTGTTGAAATGAAGAACTTTCCTTGTTTTTTGTGTCTGCCATCTCAGCTTATTTCCAAAATATGAGCTCATTAAAGGCAGTATGAAAGATTTTCGAGCAATGACAACCCAGCTACTCTTTGTGAATGAGGGTGTATTGTGTGTTGTTATCTTTTATTCTTAACATTTCTAGATAGACAAGAGCATTTTTTCCGTTAGCTCAGGAATGCATATGCACAAAAAAATATTTTAAATGCACTTCTTCAGTCTCACATTCGCTTTTAATTTATTATTCTCTGTACACTTGTTTATAAGGACTATCCCAACCAGTGAAGGCATATTTCAGAAATATTGCAAAAAAATGAATTTGTGAAGCTCTTCAATGCTATACCTTGGCACACACAGTGAAACTGCAAATGGCTTATTGTTTCAGTAATTGTTAGTGTATCGATTTGAAAAATCTGCCAAAGTCACAACAGAAACCAAAAACTCCAATTTAAATATCGATGGAATGTGTTCCAAATAGAGTAGAATTTAGGCGTCATCAAGCTCATTGCTTTGGTTTATCTGAATTGTATTGTATCTCAGGGTTTTTGGATTCCTGAAATCAGATTTGTTGTGATTATCAGCTTGTCTTTTTAGCCCAATTAAAAGAGAACCTCCTTAATGTGGTTTTAATTTTTTAAGCAGATCAATATTTCCAGCAATTTGGGAAAGAAAAACTATCTCTGCTGCAAAGAATAAAATTGGGGAATAAAAAAATTCCATATTTCACTGAATCGTAAGTGTTCAAAAAGATTTGTGTCTGAATCACTGCCCTCACTGGGTCAGAAAGGCATGATCAGGAAGAATTCAGTCACACAAATATGCCAGGTTAAGAGAGCAGCTGCTAAAATGGCATTACAAAGCAGCAAACAGGAAATGCTTCTTCTTCTTCTTTTGGCTTTTCCCTTTAGGGGTCGCCACAGCAAGTCAGTTTCTTCCATCGAATCCTATCTGCTGCATCCTCTTTGGTCACAATCCTTAAACAACTGACTTGCATATTAATATTTGGCGTAGTTTTACGTCAGATGCCCTTCCTGACACAACCCCTGTGATGATCTGGGCTAATGCCCATTGCACAACCATTTGGATGGTTAGCATTTAGATGTTTCACTAAACACGAAAAGCTACCAACATCAAAATATAGCTTCCTTTAGATGCTTGCAGTACTGTTTAAACTTCTACAGAAAAAGCTTATCTGCATAGTAATATGGAACTTTTTTGTATATGTTCATTGGAAACAAGTTTTGAAACTTTTATATATGTATTGTATATGAATGTGTATAAATGTACGTGCGCCAATCCCTGTTTTGAATTTAGGAATCAAACACCCACACACAGTAGATCCGAACTAACAATTTTTTCTTCTCATGTTTCCCTCCGTTATGGTCTGGCTTTCTGCTGTGCTGTCTGGAAATGACTTCTCTTGAATGACTTCAAATAACTTCCTCAGGTAAGAATACCACTATCTGACGTACTGTAGATATTTGTTACACATACATATACTGTGATAATTGAGCTGTTTTAACAGCTGAGCACATTTTACCTCACTCACCTGCTGGAAGAAAAAATTCCATCATTCCCTGAACTGTACGTAGGAGAGCAGACGGAAGTCATGCAGAATGCAACAGATGTAGTGAACTCTCCGCACTGTGTCTGAGCAGTAGGGATATGATAATATTTAGGCAATGAATGACTGGATCTGTGCGTGTCTAAAACTTCTCATCGTAGCTGTAGTTGCAGTGCAGTCCTAGTTGCTGAGTAAGTCAAGAAAAACTAGAATCATTTGACCCGAAAAGGAATGTTTGCTCAGCCATTATGATAGGTACAGAAGTGTAATGCATTTTCCGTCCCATGCCTTTTCCGGATTTTTACGTCTGTCTCGTGTTCTGGGGATCACATAGTTATGCAACACCTTCCTGGCTTTACATTGGAAGCATTTCAAAAACAAAGTCTGCTTATGGGTATTTGCTAAGCCAAAAGTCTTGAAGTTGCAAAGCTAAAGGGAAGAATGTCCACACCCCTCATCTGTGAAGCAATACACAGATGCAATTCTGAAAAAATATCAAACTGCGATCTCTATGTCTGATCTTGTGATATTGGTACAATATTTGATAGTTATAATTATTTTTTGTGTAAAATGCTAATTTAAAACTATTGTAAAATATTAACCATAGAAAATAGTTCAAATAACACAATATTTTTTACCCGAAAAACTGTCGCCATAAGGAATATTTAGACATTACTCAGTCCCAATTGGAGATAATTACCATGACATTTTAAATATATTTGTTTTGGAGTGTAGTTAGTATTTTAATCAGGGGAATAGATGTGCTCATTACGGATGATTTTGTGTGTGTTGTTCAAATAAACTAAAATTTAGAAAAAAAAATACTTTCGTTGATAGTTTTGCTCAATGTGAGTTTTGTGTTTGTGTGCGCATGTGAACAGCAGCCTACTTTGCAAATATGTATTTATCTTTGACCCTTAATGATATCAGTGTCTTCATAAAAGTGTTTAATTGTTGCTTGAAAGGTGCTGATTTTGTAGCTGGCACAATCTCAGACTTGGTGTTGAAGCCAGAATCTGAAGAACTTTTTATGTACTAAAGTTTTTTTTTTTCATAAAAGCTATTTGCTTACACTTTGAATGTTGCCCAAGAAATTTTCTTTCATTTAAAATAGTTTCCCAGCAAGATTAGCATTTTTCATTCCTCTGCTAGGATTTGAAATTAAATACATTTTTGGTGGTATTTTCAATGTGTATGTTGTCATAAAAAAAGATGAACGACCCTTCTTGGCAGCTCATAGTGGATTTTGTGTTGGTGTGTAATTCCAGTAAGTGCAAGTCTTTAACGTTTCATCTGCACACGAGTTTCACTCCTTCGTCTGTGGAATAAATTAAATCAGAAAAGAAAGAAATGACTTTGAAAAAAAAAAAAAGTTCAAATAAATACTGCACATTTTGCACATGCACTTTTGTATTTTACTTTTCAACTAGGACGCTGCATCGGTCCGTTGTGGTAAAGAGAGAGCCGAAAAGCAAAGCTCTCGATTTACAAGTCGATCTACGTTCCAACCCTCACCTATGGTCACCAGCTGTGGGTGGTGACCGAAAGAATGAGATCACGGGTACAAGCGGGCGAAATGAGCTTTCTCCGGAGGGTGGCTGGGCTCTCACTCAGAGATCGGGTGAGGAGCTCTGCCATCCGGGAGGAGCTCAGTGTCGAGCTGCTCCTCCTCCAGGTCGAGAGGAGCCAGATGGGGTGGTTTGGGCATCTGGTCAGGATGCCTCGAGGGCAAGGTGTTTTGGGCGCGTCCGACCGGGAGGAGACCAAGGGGCAGACCCCGGACCCACTGGAGAGACTATGTCTCACAGCTGGCCGGGGAACGACTTGGGATCCTTTTGGGTGAGCTGGAGGATGCAGCCGGGGAGAGAGAGGCCTGGGCTACCCGTTCGAGGCTGTTGCCCCCGCGACCCGACCCCGGAACAAGCGGAAGATGACGGAACGGAACTTTTTACTTTATTTTCTCTTCTTGTACTTTCCCATAGGCGTGACTAAGCAGTCTTACTGCTCACTCCTTACATCCCAACCAGTCTGAATGGGACGCAAGTTTCTCACATGTTTCTTCACTTGATTTTCTGCTTTTACAGACTGACATGCTGTTCTGCTCAAGAAGGTGTTTGCTGCTAAAACAGTCTCTATTTTTGTTGCAAGCATTAAAATTTGATTGTTTTTTAATACGTAGACTACTGAAAAGATGAACATTCTGTTGTGTGTGTGTGTCTAATATAGTGTTGACTGTAATACTCTAGGGGACAGAAGATGGAAGTTTCGTCTGAAATACAGCCTGTAAATGTAATTGTTAAAATGGCTGATTTGTTCTTTACAGGAAAAATCTCTCAGTTTTCATGTTTGAATGTTGATGAAGCCGCAGAAGGGCTTGTATCTCATTAATGTTTGAAGAAGAGGCTGAGAGAAAGCCACGGAACAGAGCAGAGAGGGAAAAGGACTGGTGGTGGATTAAACCAGAAAGTCTTCTGATCTGGGCTCCATCCAGCGCTGTTCGCCTCCCAATAGACTCATTTTTAGAACGTACCTAATGTGTGTACACATGTACATGTTGTGTTTTTAACCTTTACTTTGTTTTTAAGACAATTTAAAGCTTATTCTGTATTTTCACTTTTCTCGTCTCACATCAAAAATATCTAATTTAAGTTCAATAGAGTCGTCTTGCTAATCAGCAAACTGTTAATACACTACAGGTAAAAAAAAAAAATACCCGCTGCGGACAAACACGCGCACACACTAATTACATGGAACAGTGCACATATGTAAGCAAACACAAGCACGGGCACTTACAGGGCATGAATCAGTAGGCTGCAGCGTAGCGTGCATTAGGTAATCCCTGGGAATACGTATGTACACATTTGTGTCTTGATTTGTTACATGGCTGAGTTAAAAGGTTTTGCTCTTGCTGCATGCATGCATTAGAGTGCATTAAACTTATTCGGGTTTCAGAGGACATTTTATTTTTGTAATGAAGTGGGGGAGGTTGTAGGGAGTGCACTTATTCTCTCTCTCTTTTTTGTGGTCTCGAGCACCTGGAGATGTTCCTTGGTGCTCACTAACTCGCAGGATAGCCAAACAAGGGAAACATGGTCAAATAACAAGGTTTTTTTGTAATTATAATAATTTTAAATGATAATCTGATCTAGGTGTGGGTTTGACCTCATGACAATGACTTTATGGTCATGTTGGGTTGAGGTGTAACAGTACTCAAAAATTACTGTTTGGTACGTTCTTCGATTTTGAGGTCATGGTTAAAAAACAATCCGTTTTAACAGCATACTATCACAAAAATAAAAAGTGCTGCTTGGTAATAAGTTAAATAAAATACTCCAAAATAAGACGCAAATTTATGAAATGTTTTTTCTTTTTTTACAATCTTGTAATTGGGAAAAAAAAAACCTAACAGCAGCACAAACAATTTGACCGAATATGGTCTCAGATCAAATGCCCTAAACACTCCAACGGATGCTGTTATAACTTTGGCCTGATGTAAATTAGCAGGGGCAGGGTGCTTGAATGCTGACCAGCTGCATTGGCAGGTTTTTTTCTTCTTGTTAGGGTATAAGTGATATTTCCTTTGGGTTGCTGCCTATTCAGGTGAATTAACATTTTTGACATGCTGCCATAAAGGTACCTAACCTCAGCTGAACGGGGTTCAATTTATCTTCTCTATTTAACTGGTTCAATATTTAAACAGTGTTCCTTAAAGAAAACTTTAGCATCAGTGGAGGGTCACTAACTGCAGCGATGGCTGCTAAAGACTCTGATATCAATGAGGAAACTCATTTGTAGTTGGTTTATGCTGTCACATTTATTTCATACGTGGCATACACTTAAACACTTAACACGCTTACATAAAATAAACTTACAACCGGGCGCAAAACAGAACATTACACGCCGTAACAGCTGCACACATGCAGCGATGGTTGAAATCATTTCTGCTCTGCACTGGCCATCCAATGTCTTTCTCAAAACGACTCTACAGTTAACTAGTGACTACCTTAATGACATATATAAAGAAAATATTTTACGCACATCACATTTTTAGAGGTTTTTGTGGAAAAACAGCATTTTTAAAATAGAAAAGGCTATTCTTTATTGCTCCTTCTGTGCTAATGTGCAATTTCAGAGTCACGTTTTGATTCTTCATGTGCAAAAGCATTTCGATTTTTATTATGTGCTGCTCAGAATGCAACAAAGAAATCGACAAAGCTTTTTTGTGAATCACTACATTTTAGCATGTATTTAGTGGTAAAACAGCATTTTAGAGTGAAAAAGGCTCATTTTGTTGCTCTTTTAGTGTTAATGTGTTATTTCAGGGACCAGTTTTGACTTCTCTGAACGTTGGTGTGTGTATGTTTGTATACTGTATATTTCAGACAATTTGTGTGTGGACAGGGATGTGGGCTGAAAGAAACTTAGATGTTCTGTTTCCCCAGTTATTTACTTTTTCTCTTCTGTTCGTTTTTGCTAGTTTTATTACATCCTTTACACTCATCTGTTGGTTTGTGTGTTAAATGCATGGGTGTGTGTGTGCCTGTGTGTGTGTGTGCATTCATGCCTGTGGATACTGCTCTGCCTTTCTGCATGGGAAAGGATGCAGGGCTGTATGAGCTGTTCCTGATGCTGACCCAGAAACCACGGACATTACCAACAGTGACTTCTGCTCCATTAGCCCACAACCCCTAAACTCCCTCATTTGTGTGTTACGTGTTTGTATTATTTCTGAATAGTTAAATATATTCAAATAAAAGTAACTGCTTTTTGATAAAACTCCAGCCAAACACAAAGTAACTAAAATTATTATTGGACAAAGAAAAATGAACTTCGAAAGGTGTGTTTTATTTATTTTTTCAGTCATTTTTAGTGTCGTGTGTGCATGTTATCCTGGTCATAGGAGTGCGCTTCCATCCTGCATCTATAATTAGATCAGCAAGCAGATGTGCTGTGTTGCAGTGTTCTTTTTTGCATGCAAGTGTTGCCAAATGTTTTTTATTCGCATGAGCGAGGCTGCGATTCTGTTTGTGCGTTCACACAAAATCTTGATCGCTTCTTGACTCAGCAATGTGAAAGTGACAGTCACAAAAAAAGTAGGTCAGTCATGCCCTCAGATGGATGAAGGGAACAGAATGACTAAATATTCAAATCAAAGTTGAGAATAGAAGTAAAAATGGAATCTCTGAAGTATGTAATGACTCTCCTTATGAGAAGAACAATCAGTCAAGATTTAAAAGGAAAAAAAAACTACCGTATTTTCCGCACTATAAGGCGCACCTTCAATGAATGACATTTTTAAAAACTTTTTCCATATACAAGGCGCACCGCATTATAAGGCGCTACAGTAAAGGCTGGGGCTACGTTATGCATCCACTAGATAAAGTATTAGTATTTTCGTGACACAGTTTATCTTCCATTGGAGATAAACTCTGTTTAGTCTTACTTACTTGGCGCAGCGCATCCTCTTGCTTCCTCCACTTCGTCACCATTGATTCATTGATGTTAAACTCTCTCGCTACGGCTCTATTCCCGTGTTCTACTGCGTGACCGATCGCCTTGAGTTTAAACTCTGCGGTGTAACAGTGTCTCTTGGTAGGAGCCATTTCAGGGTCTTTACAATAAACACACAAATGGAAATGAGACCCCGTTTCATATATAAACAGCATGCACCACGCACTACTTCTTCTAAGGGGAAAAATGGAGTCGGCGGCTGCTTACCGCACTCAATATTGATCCATATATAAGGCGCTCCGGGTTAAAAGGCGCATTGTGGATTTTAGAGAAAATTGAAGGTTTTTAGGTGCGCCTTATAGTCCGGAAAATGCGGTAAACTAAACACGACTAAAACAGTTTTGCATAAATGAATCAGTAAATAATTACACACATATGTCTACAAATGAATTAAATGGCTTAGTATTATTTATTCATCTACCGTACAGCTTATCCTAGTCAGGATTGTGGGCTGACGGAGCCTATTGAGGCTAGTTACAAGTGAGAGGCGGGGTACACAACGAACAGTTCGCCAGTCTGTTGCAGATTCAATATTATTCTACTATATTGTTAGCTATTTTCTCTAAAGTTGTGCTGGTATTTAGTGTTATTGATATAGTAAATTTATGGTTACGTCATGAAACGATGCTCTGAAAGTTAAGTAGATTGATCCTAAATTGGTCCTGAGGAAAAATTTTGCTGCTCACAAAACTTAAAACAAATAAATAAATAAAGAATCCCAATAAATCAATGACACAAAGTCAAGTTTCCAGAACAGTTAATCTGATTCATGTGGAGTTCACAGTTATAGCGAAAATGGTGTAAAAAGACTGAGAAACAGAATGGGGAACGTGCTCAGTTTCTTTTGCTAATTGTCATGCAATGCCTCATTTACTGGTGTTGTTGGTAAAAAGTGACTTGCTAGAGGATACAGGACTCTCATAGCCGTGTAATTACGTTTTTTTTACCACACTGCCGACTCCTCTTTCTCATTTGCTTGACTCCAAAACACCTCAGCGTCGACAGATTTCAGTAAGCTCTCACCATAGTGGCTGTTACTTGATCACTATTGTTGTTACGATAGCCATTCTGGTTCAGGTATTTTAGTTATTATGGATTCTCCATGATTCTAGATTTTTCTATGCCATTATTTGAGGTATTCAAGTTAATAACTGGCCAATCAGATCCGCTGATTACAAAAATGTAGCTGCTGTTCACCCCAGAGGTGAAGGTTTGATCAGCAGATTTTGCCAAGACAGCAGGAAGGCTGACTGTGTGCCAGGTTGATTTGCTGTTTGCAGGTGCATGCACTTTAAAAAAGTTCGCTCCTGGCTGGTATAGTAGTTGCCGTGCAAATGCAGACTGGGCCGAATATTTCCAGCTGCAAAATTCAATATGACACTGTTCATGTGGGCAGAAAATGTTAAATGAATTGGCTTCATTTGAATGGGCCCAAATGCCATGTCATACTCACACTCTTTTGCAGTTCAAGTCAGTACTTTGGGCAAAGAAAATATGGCTATTATGGCAGTTTGACAAACTTTCCGTTTGTTCCGTATGTATTTAGCTTAAACTTTGTTAGAATGATCTATTATAATTGACTTGATACTAAAACAGGACACAGAGTTTTGTCTTCTGAACGGCTTATTCCCTAATAATGTCGCGCAAGGTTGCCGATGCCTATTCCATCTGATTTTAGGCGAGAGGCAGGATACACCCCAAACAGGTTACCTGTCTGTTTCAGGGACCACACACACAGACAACCATTCGCATTCACACACTCATTTCTAGCCAATCAACCGAACACACAGGTTTTTGGAGAGTGGGAGGAAACCGGAGTACCTGGAGAAAATCCACACATACACGGGGAGAATATGTAAACTCAACACATAGGGGCCAGTGTTTCAAGCCTCACCTCACTCTGGGAGTCAAACCCCAACTCTTCTTGCTGTGAGGTTACCATGCACCCTTAAACAGGTTACAACATAGTTCCATTCTTTATCTGGCTTTCATGGATTAAGTGACGCGTTTGTGTTTGGTTGGCTCACGTGGATCTCAACAAGAACGTGTGATAGTAGAAGAGTTATAAACATCAACCCATCCAAAGATATAAAAAAAAAAAAAAAGTTTTGAAAAATGTAATTTAAAAACAGACTTGATCTTTTAAACAGTTGCAAAATTACAGAATCTTCTCTCTTCACTGCAACCCAATTGTATTCAAATTATTTCTGCACTTGCGTATAGAGATCAGCAAACAGACCCTGTGCTATGTAAAGCAGTGTGTGTACATTTCTCCTAACACACTGATGATCCTGAGTTACATGTGCCCCCTGGTGGCAGAGTTAATGAGGTTGCCCCGGGCTCTGAGGTGAGACTAACCATGGCAGGCCCTGTATAATCACAGTGAATCCATAACTCTACCCCATGTGGCCAATTAGAGAGCAGGAAATCTGTGATGAAAACACAGAGTCCTTGCAGCTGGTAGTAGTAGTGAAAATGAAGACGGGATGAGCTCTAATCTGTTGGTCCAGAAACACCTACAGATGTTATTTATTTTACCTGGTTCATTTCTTTCTCGTTACTTACAACTAGTTTCAACTCTTTTAGGAAGGACGTAATTCCTCTCCCTCCATTACTCACTCGCACACACAAACACTCGTGTTGTATCTTCACCCTGCTTTGATCAGTGATGGGTCTGTCCAGGCAGAGTTTACGCTGTAGTGACTGAGCTTTACTTCTGATTCTAATGCAGCAGTTTGTTATTTATCTCGTAGTGAAAATGAAACTGATAGAGAAGGTTCCTATCATATTATGGTAATATATCTCACCAGTGTAATAAATAAAAGGGGGGGTTATGTCAAGTCATCCATCACCACTAAAATGAGGCAGATCCGGACTTGACTTTTATTTAAAATTTATGTTTGTTTTGCATTCCTGCATTTATTGGTTTTTTACACTTTTGCCTAATTTTTTTAAGTCTACATTTTCACCAACAACTTAGTTTGACTACAAATATAGAAGGATAGATAGATGAGGACAGATGGGATAAAGATAAAGATTTTTTAAAACCGCGCAGGCCTATGG
This sequence comes from Neostethus bicornis, assembly GCA_902685375.1. NCBI lineage: Eukaryota > Metazoa > Chordata > Actinopteri > Atheriniformes > Phallostethidae > Neostethus > Neostethus bicornis. The sequence goes on along the minus strand of LR738557.1, from coordinate 16,400,369 downwards.
CCCAATAAGAGGAACCTGTTACATCTGTTACTTTTCTGGGTTGTGACCACCTCATGCAGAAGGTGATGGGGATTTTTCAGGATGCACTGCATTAGAGCCCTCATCCACTTCTCCAGAACAACTCCCACAGAGTCAACGTTCCTCCCCACCATAGCTGTACATAGAGTAATCAGTCTGTCCAGTCGACCGTTGTCCATTGCAGTCAAACTGCAAAGAAGACTGCGCTTGCCACGACAGACTGATAGAAAATGTACAGCTTGTCACCACACACTTTAAAAGACCTTAGCTTTCTAAGAAAAAACAGCCTTAGAAAGCTTTCTTTGTGTCTTTTCTAATACAGGGCCTTAGCCTGCTCTGACCAGTCCAGTTTACGGTCAAGATGCACACCCAGATATTTGTAGGTGTTAACAACTTTGATACTCTCTCCATTAAGGACAGGTTGATGAAGGGGCTTCCATCTGAAGTCAATTATCATTTCCTTGGTCAGAACAAGACCATTGTCTCTGCTCCACGTGATAAAATATATAAACTTATTCTTCTTCTTTCGGCATTTCCCTTCAGGGGTCGCCACAGCAAGTCAGTTTCTTCCATCTAACCCTATCTGCTGCATCCTCTTCGGTCACGCCTACTATCTTCATGTCTTCCTTCACTGTATCCATGAACCTCCTCTTTGGTCTTCCTCTAGCCCTCTTTCCTGGTGGTTCCAAACCCAGCATCCTTCTACCGATGTACTCGGTCTCTCTTCTAATATATAAACTTATAAAATATATAAACTTATTAAAAAAAAAAATCTTTTGTGCTGAAGTGGGTGAAGATGAAACTGTTTTCCTTTATTATTAGAAGTGCTTTCTTTGTGAAGCAGCTCCTTTGTTCATGTTTTTCTACTCACCCTAACTATTGCAGAAGCTTTTAAACAACTTTTTTATATAATGCGCTTTGGTGAAAGTTCTTCTGAGAGAAGTGCAAAGCAAATGAAAAAAAAAAAAAAAACATCTAAAATCTCTTCATCTATCGGAGTTAATATTCTGGAGTTTAAGATCCTTACTGCACTGTTTATCTAAAATCTGCTCATAAATATTTTACATCTATAGGGTTTTTTTGTAGCCGTATTCACCCCATTTTTTTAAGGTTTTTGGCAATAAACTACTTTATAAGATGGAAACCTTAAACTAAGCATGTTCACATACTCTCAAACTCAGAACGGGTAGATATTCTGGTTGTTTGGGAACTGGTATCATAAACTAGAAATAACAACGTGGTTAATGCAGATGCGCAGCTATAAAATTGTTTAAGTCACACAAAAAGAACAGCTGGTTCTAAACAAGTTGTTTGTAGTGGCAGCCGGCATTTTTAGAGGACTCCAGATGTTTCTGGTAATCATCTCAGTAATCAAACTCCTCTAGGAAAATGTCTTTTAGGAATTTGATGGATTGTTTTTTTTTTTTCTCAGGCTTTGAAGAAATTTTCTGTTAGATGTGCACTTTTACCAAAAACATTTCAAAGTAGACATTTACAAAGGCCTGCTAAGAAAAATCATAGAGATATTAAAAGATAAGAAGTTACAAGAACTTTCTTTGTGTCCACTCTGCAGAGTTGTGAAACTTCTACGGCTCATTGTGTGTGAACATATATTTCTAATATAAAATTTTGACATTTTTCTGCCTCCACTTGAGCCCATATGCGGGTTATTGGGTTCTTTTTCCAAATTTTTTTAGAGTTAGCTAGTTTATTTTCCAACTCGGAAACTTATGTTTTCTTGAATGTTTTCTTTAAAAACTAAGTCTTTTTTTTATACTAGAAGTATGGCTATTGTTTACACTCGCGACCAACTGTTAGCTATGAGTAAACCTAGCCTGCTTCATGGAGCCCGGCATGTAATTCCAAGAGAGATCCGGAAAAGACGTCGCGGACGCAGAGCCGGGGCCCACGTTAAAATGAATAGGAGGAGATTCAAGCCTGCTGTGCCTGCAGTTATAATGGGAAATGTGCGCTCACTGGCTAATAAGACCGAGGAGCTAACGACGCTAATTAACACACAAGCGGAATATCGTGAATGCAGTTTACTGAGCTTCACTGAGACATGGCTGCATTCCCACATCCCAGACAACAGTGTCGAGGTTCCTGGTTTTGAGACTGTGCGGGCGGACAGAGATGCAACCAGCAGCTGTAAGAAGAGAGGAGGTGGGATTGTGCTCTATGTGAGTGAGCGCTGGTGCAATCCCAAACATGTCTGTGTCAAGGAGCGTCTCTGTACACCGCATGTGGAGTTACTGGCGGTTGGACTTCGGCCTTACTATCTGCCGAGGGAATTTACATCGGTTATGGTGGTGACTGTTTATGTTCCTCCGTCAGCTGATGCTGAAACTGCTGGTGACGTCATCTTAACCACCGTTTCTCGCCTACAAACACAGCAGCCCAACGCCTTCTGTATCATAACTGGTGATTTCAACCACATCAACATGAACAGATCACTTGTTGACTTCACCCAGTACGTGGACTGCCCCACGAGGGAGAATAAAACGTTGGATCTTCTGTATGCAAACATACAAAATGCATACAGAGCCACAGCCCTTCCTCCCCTTGGCAGGTCTGATCACAACCTGGTCCATCTAAAGCCGTGTTATGTCCCAATCGCCCTGCAAAAACCCGTGTCCAAAAAGACTGTCAGGAAGTGGACTCCGGAAACAGAGCGGGCTCTACAGGACTGTCTCGGATCCACGGACTGGGATGCACTCTGCACACCTCACGGGGAAGACATTGATGGCATGACAGACTGCATTACAGAATACATTAAGTTCTGTGTGGAGTCTGTCTGTCCCACCCGGATTGTTCGATGCTTCCCCAACAACAAACCCTGGATCACCTGTGACCTGAAGACGCTCCTTAACCGGAAGAAAGCAGCCTTCAGGTCTGGAGACCGGGAGGAGCAGAAGATGGTGCAGCATCAACTCCGAGACCAGCTGAGGAAGGGAAAAGATGCATACAGGAGGAAGCTGGAATCCAAACTGCAGCAGGACAACATGAGGGCGGTGTGGTCCGGAATGAAAAAGATCACTGGATATGGGGGAAGAAGCAGACCCACTAGTGGTGGCAAAGATAGAGCTAATGACTTTAATACCTTCTTCAACAGGTTTAGCTCTACAAATGCCACCACCACTACCTCTTCTTCCCTACCTCCACCACACCTGCTACCAGCGTCTGCTCCTTCTCAGCGATTCAATGGACTAGTGCCTGAACCCCCCCCACCCAACCGTTTGACTGTGACCACCTTTCAGGTGAAGAAACAGCTGGAGAAGCTAAACCAGCACAAAGCAGCCGGCCCAGATGGCATCAATCCCCATACCCTGAGGACCTGTGCGCTCCAGCTGTGTGGGGTTCTCCAGCACCTCTTCAACCTGAGCCTCAGGCTGGAGAGGGTTCCGCTTCTCTGGAAGACATCGTGCCTGGTCCCTGTACCCAAGAAACCATCTTCATCTTCATCTGACCCCAAGGATTTCCGTCCAGTTGCCCTCACATCTCATGTGATGAAAGTGCTGGAGAGGCTGGTGTTAGCTCACATGAGACCGCTGGTGAATTCCTCTCTGGACCCCCTGCAGTTTGCCTACCAGCCACGCCTGGGTGTTGACGACGCTGTCATCCATCTGCTGCAGCGAGCTCATTCACATCTGGATGGCGGTGGAGGCATGGTGAGAATCACCTTCTTTGATTTCTCTAGTGCGTTTAACACCATCCAGCCCTCATTACTGGGTGATAAGCTGCGGCTGATGGGTGCTGGTGCGTCCGCCGTCTCCTGGATCACTGATTACCTGACGGACAGGCCACAGTTCGTCCGGCTGGGGAAAGTCCGGTCTGATGTGGTTTTAAGTGGTGTGGGAGCCCCACAGGGCACGGTGCTCTCTCCATTCCTCTTCACATTGTACACTTCAGACTTCCAGCACAACTCCAATTCATGCCACCTACAGAAATTCTCTGATGACTCTGCAGTTGTAGGGTGTATAAGTGGTGGGCAGGAGGAGGAGTACAGGAGGGTGGTGGATGGATTTGTGGTGTGGGCGGGAGAGAATCACCTGCTCCTCAATGTGGACAAGACCAGGGAGATGGTGATTGACTTCCGGAAGAGGAGGAGGACTGCTTTGCAGCCGCTCTGCATTCTGGGTAGAGATGTGGAGGTGGTTGAGGAGTACAAGTACCTTGGAGTGACCATCGACAGTAGACTGAGCTGGAGGAGCAACAGTACTGCTGTGTACAAGAAGACTTGCAGCCGACTTTACTTTCTAAGGAAGCTGAGGTCCTTCAATGTGTGCGGCAAGATCCTGGAGACCTTCTACCAGTCTGTGGTGGCCAGCACCTTGTTCTTCTCTGTCATCTGCTGGGGGAGCAGCATCGCAGCCAGTGACACCAACAGACTGAATAAGCTAATCAGACTGGCTGGCTCTGTCATTGGCAGCAAACAGGACTCACTTGAGGCAGTGGTAGAGAGGAGGTCACTGAACAAACTTTTGTCCATCATGGAAAACCATGACCATCCTCTCTACCCACTCCTGGACGAACAACGGAGCTCCTTCTCCAGGAGGCTCAGACAGCTCCGCTCGAGAACATCTCGTTACCGGAGGTCTTTCTTTCCGTACGTGATCGGGCTCTACAACGACTCACTTAGCAGATAGGAGGTTGTTGCTGTGACACACAAATTTCCCCTGTGTGGGATCAATAAAGTATATTCTGATTCTGATTCTGATTCTGAAAATGGTTGTTTATGGTGTGCGAGCCCTTGGCCGATGGGTGCTGGTATTTGTCACAGCAGGCAGAATCTCGTATTGTGTGAGTAACGGTTATTACCACTAACTCCACATTTCTCACCCACACGTATGGGCAGCTCCATAAAAAGTCATGTGCTTTTCATTGTCCACAACTTGATGGCTGGAAGGAACATGGCACTTTTTTATTGCAGCTTTTTGCCCCTCTCACTTCTGCATGCAGGAATAAATCTTGTGAGAATTCTTGTTCTCCGTGCGAGAATCTGCGATCAATGAAAGCAATCTGCGACGTGGTAAACAGGGAAGCAGCTACAACTGACACACCCGGCAGAAAATATGTCTGAGATATAACTCCAATAGATTCTAAACCGAATATTATACAATTCCAGTTTAACCTTGTTTGATCATGTGATTAACTTCCTGTACAGGTTTAATATGAAGTGTGTTCTGTGCTTTATTTTTTATCCCAGAACAGAAAGCAGTGGTTAGTGGCTATTTTTTTTTTAACGTGTTTTGTTCATTTTACAGATCCAACCTCCAACATAATAGCTGGGTCATAATCCAAATTGTCTTATTTTAATAATCCACGGTCTAAGCTCATTAGATTGCATACTCGTAATCTGTACTCAACAAGCTGCACTTGTCAAAACATGGCCCTTAGCTTTGGTTGCATCCCAGCTGCAGTCACGAGAGTTGTTTTGCATATCTGGCAGATTGAATAACAGAGATGCTGGCAAAATTCCTGCATCAGCAATTCTGTGGAATGTAGACCAAAACATGACCTTCGAGCTGAAACGTCTTCCTGCAGTCATTTCATGGATCAGGACCACTTGGGAAAGAGTGTCTTACTAACTTTCTCACAGGAAACTACAAATCATAACCCAGTGTCTGACATGATGGGCTCGGAGGTTTTACTTTATATGCTGGTGGGGGAAGCACTATGATTAGAATAGAAAACGGTTTCTTGTAAGAAAGTCCAAACTGTGTTATATAACTTTTGTATTATTTCAGCAGAAGGTGGAAGATTTTAAGTACTTTGGATCAACAGTCCAGAGCAATGGAGAGTGTGGAAAAGAGGTAAAGAAGCGTGTTCAGGCAGGCTGGAACGGGTGGAGAAAAGTATCAGGCTGCATGTGTGTTCAGCTAAAATGAAAGGAGAAGTGTACAAAACCGTGGTGAGACTGGCCATGCTGTTTGGTCTAGAGACAGTAGCACTGAGGAAAAGACAGGAACAGAGATGGAGGTAGCAGAGATGAAGATGCTGAGGATCTCTCTGGGAGTGACCAGGATGGACAGGAGGAAAGGAACAGCACATGTTAGAAGTTTTGGGGATAAAGTCAGAGATGCCAGACTGAGATGGTTTGGACATGTGAAGAGGAGATAGAGAAAGAGTACATCGGAAGAAGGACGCTGGGTTTGGAACCACCAAGAAAGAGGACTAGAGGAAGACCAAAGAGGAGGTTCATGGACGCAGTGAAGGAAGACATGAAGATGGTTGGTGTGACTGAAGAGGATGCAGCAGAAAGGGTTAGATGGAAGAAATTGATTTGCTGTGGCGACCCTTGAAGGAAAATGCTGAAAGGAGAAAAAGTGCTCACTGTTCCAGTTAAACCTGGTTTGTTATGTAAAAGCATTGATTAGAATAATTTTTTTAAATGCAAAGTTATTTGAATATGAACATTGAAATATAATCCTAATAAAGTGATGCATGTTAACACCAAACTGTCAGAGAAGGCAAAACATGGACTGAAAAGACTTGAGAATTTGTATGCTGAGGGTCCTCAATACAAGTTTGTTTCACAAAAAAAATGTAGGTAGGGAATGTTTTTGTTGCATTAGATTGAGAAAGTTTTTTTTCTTCGTTTATCAATTTGTTAGATTGCCTGATGCCTCACTGTGCACACTTTTTTGCCAACAAAAAAACGTGTGTACTGTGCAGAACAAAATATATTGCACTTGTATCTTTTTAATTAATGATTAAACATAATATGTTAGGCTTTTTGGTCATCTTTAAATTTGAATGGATTTTTCTTTGTTTTTGCACCAATTTGAAACTCCACTGGAGGGCAGCAGACTCTGTCTGGCCGTGACACATCACTACCTTCAGTCTGTACTCATCTGGCAGCTGTTGCTATGGATACAGAGCCTGGTCGTTGCTGAGATGCAAGCTGCATCCAACACATGAGCATAGGGGGTAGTGTTGAGCTGAGAGACGGCAGTGCACATACGCGCACACACACATTCATACTTTTCATTTTTAAATTTGCAAACTGTGTGTTAAAGGACTTTTTATTTAAAAAGTGTTTGACTGAATTAAAAGAAGATCTTAGATTCTTGTCATATTTGGTCTTACCTGTACAGAGCTGTACAATTATTGCGTTCTTTTCTTTCTCTGAGTTTTTTTTTTTTTTCTTTCTATAATCTTCACCTGGATCGGGCAAAATTGGACCAGTCACCCCACACTGACCTTTTCCCCTGATCCTTAATCATTCTGACATATGGTTAAGCTTTGATGGGCTGTGATGGAAATGTTAACTGTAGATTGCTGCTTGGTTGAATCAATTAAACGCTGATTAGCCGTGATTATCTGATTAACTAGAGCCATGGCTGAAGTGCTCGCTCAAGAGAGGATTTCTCAATTTAACTTAATGACCAGGACCTGACTGCATGTGAACGTGTGCCATGAAAGATCAGTGACTTCCCTTTTCTCTGTTTCATTCTAGAGCTGCTAAAATTAGTCACAACCAACACGCAGGTAGAGGAATTAATTTCTAATCATAGCTTCTGCTTGGCAGCATGCCCCATCATGTTCAAAACACAATTTGATAAAGGGCGAAGAGGAAAAGAAAGTTGGTTGTTACCATGCAAGCCAGACTGTTTGTGTATTCTCCATTGATACAACTCTGTGTGTAGCCAAACATGATGGTACTGCCAAATCTGACTTGGCGAGGAGCAGGACTGGCTGGCATCCGGACATATGACTTTGTTCTCTGCTTTGTTACTTTCACTGTTGCTTTTTGTTAAGTAGATGATCATATTTACCCCTGCCCAGTAAGCTGGAAGGATAGTGGGGGAAGGAAAAAAAAAATCCAAAAGCTCGTTATTTTTATTTAGTGATGTAACAGCAATTTGCTGATTGATTTAATCTAGTAAATTCTAGCTTCCATTCCGTGTCCACACTGACATATTTTTATGAGAAAATTAGATATAGGGTGGCACAGTGGATAGCGCACTGGCCTCACAGCAAGAAGGTCGGGGTTTGAATCCCGGTCGGGTATTCTGGTTTCCTCCCATCCTCCAAAAACATGCATGTTAGGTTGATTGACCGCAACAAAATTGCCCCTAGGAATGTGTGTGGATGATTGCGTGTATGTGGCCTGACGTCATACTGGCAACCTGTTCGGGATGTACCCTGCCTCTCGCCTTTCATCACCCGGGATAGGCTCTGGCACCCACTGCGATCCTGCCAGGAATAAGCGGTTCAGAAGATTAAATAAAATTAACTGTTATTTCAAACAAATCCGTTTTTGTATTTATTTTGGAGGTTGCATATTAAAACCAGCACTAAGTTGGATCGGCAGCACAATGGCGCAGTGGGTAGCACAGTGGCCTCACAGCAAAAAGGTCATGGGTTTGAGTCCCGGGTGGGGACGAGGCGTGGAACACTGTCCTTTCTGTGTGGACTTTGCATGTTCTCCCCGTGTTTGCGTGGGTTTCCTCCGGGTACTCCGGTTTCCTCCCACCCTCCAAAGACACGCATGCTAGGTTGATTGGATGGTGCAAAATTGCCCCTAGGAATGAGTGTGTGTGGATGGTTGTATATATGTGTGGCCCCGCGACACACTGGCAACCTGTTCGGGGTGTACCCTGCCCTTTGCCTTGAATCAGCCGGGATGGGCTCTGGCACCCACTGCGATCCTGCCAGGAATAAGCGGTTCAGAAGATGAAATAAAATTAACTATTATTTCAAACTAATCCGTTTTTGTATTTATTTTGGAGGTTGCATATTAAAACCAGCACTAACTTGGTCCCATTTCTAACGATAGTCAGATTCTGCCAAGTTCACCATTTCTCATAGATTCAGATTCTTCTATGGTCAGCTGAGCCAAAAAAGTAAAACTCTTAGTTTATTGGTTAATCTACTTTCTGATCCTCACCTTTGGTCACCAGCTGTGGATGGTGACTGAAGGAGCACAATTTCAAATGCAATCAACCGAAATAAGTTTCCTGGATTATAGCGTAGCTCCTCCGGGTCTAGTGGAGCTAGATGGTGTGGTTCGGGCATCTTATCAGGATGCCCCCTGGGCTCCTTGCCAGTAAGGTGTTTTCAGCACATCCCACCTGTAGTAGACCCAGTACTTGTTACGGAGATTGGGCCTTGCAGTCAGCCTGGTAACAACTCCCGGATGAGCAAACGAGGTGGCCGCTGAGGAAAGTTTGTGCTTTTCTAATCAAGATGCTGCCTGCAATCTGTCTTCAGATGAGCCTGAAAAGACACTACAGCAATTTAAAACTATCTTTTTTTCACTTCATCTAAATATTTTAGAGTCTGTCCATCTCTCCTCAGTGCTTTTTGTTTTAGAGTTTCATCAGATTCTATCAGATATTGTGGAAAACTAAACTGCGCATGTTGCAAGTCTAAACCTTTAAGAGAAAGTTGGCTCGCTTGTGATTGCGAGTAGCAAAATTTTAAACTTTTTATATAAAAAAGATTACGGTAGTCATCTGGCGAGGTTGGGTGGAACGTTTCGGTGCAAAAGAGAGTCGAAGTTACTTTGATTATTTATAAATATGTTTCCAACTAAGTTAAATCTCAGAGCAAACTGTTCCCAGAAAACCAGTCGGAGGGAAAAGTTTTGTTGTAAAAATTAATGATAGAAATTGCTTTTCATTCAAGGGTACTTTTAGGATTCCAAGTTCATGACTTTTCTCATTTTCAAACCTGAAGAATCAGTGAAACTTTCTTTTCTACAGCCGCTCTGTAATTCAGGAGAATTAAATTTTACAGAAGTTCGATTCTTTAGCTTTGAAATACAGATGTCAGCTGCCAGCGTAAGGCCTGGCTGGTGCCATGTCTGGTTCTGCATGTCTGAACAAGGACTTGGCTGGCTGATCAGAGCTGAGGAGTGTAAGGGTGGGCTACATGTTAGATGCCTGGAAAGGAATAGGGGGTTTCCATATTTCGACTGTGTCTAAAATTCTTGATGTTTTGGATAACTTTCTCTGATGTTCTCATCCTGTGTGACATTCTCAACCCTTTTCTGCCCAGTATAAAACCTCCCCTCCCTTTACTTTTCTTCGTTCTTGGATTTAATGTCTTCCTCTTCAAATTTTGCTGCATTAAGGGCAAACATTGGGGGCTGGGCAAATGTATAACAGGTGTGCAGTGTTTAAAGAAAATGTCTCTTCTTATAAGCTGTTTTCAGTGTGATTTTGGAGGGTAGATGGGTTCAAACGTTCTCCTGACTTTCTTCCACTTTTATATTCTTTTCATCTGAGGTCAATTTTCCTTCCATTTTTTTTTTTCTTTGCAAAACCGAGTTAAATACTTGGAGGCATTGGGTCACTGTTGGAAAAAGAGACAATTTTATACTCATTTTAAATTGATTTCATAGAGAAGAAAAAGCGGCCGGGATGGGAATTGGCGCCTCCAAATCCGAGACCATGGTCCTCCCCCGGAAAAGGGTGGAATGCCCCCTGCGGGTCAGGGACAGGGTCCTGCCCAAAGTGGAGGAGTTTAAGTATCTCGGGGTCTTGTTCAGGTGTGGGGAAGGATGGGGCGGGAGATCGACAGGCGGATCGGTGCGGCATCAGCAATAACCAGGACGCTGCATCGGTCCGTCGTGGTAAAGTGAAAGCTGAGCCGAAAAGCAAAGCTCTCGATTTACAAGTCGATCTACGTTCCAACCCTTACGTATGGTCACTAGCTGTGGGTGGTCACCGAAATATTGAGATTGTGGATACAAGCAACCGAAATGAGCTTCCTCCGCAGAGTGGCTGGGCTCTCACTCAGAGATCGGGTGAGGAGCTCTGCCATCCGGGAGAAGCTTGGTGTCGAGCCGCTCCTCCAGGTCGAGAGGACCCAGATGGGGTGGTTAGGGCATCTGGTCAGGATGCCCCCCGAGCGCCTCATGGGCGAGGTGTTTCGGGCATGTCCCACCGGGAGGAGGCCAAGGGGCAGAGCCCGGACCAGCTGGCCGGGGAATGACTTGGGATCTTTCCGGGTGAGCTGGAGGATGCAGCTGGGTCGAGAGAAGCCTGGGCTTCCCGTTTGAGGCTGTTGCCCCCGCGACCCGGCCCCGGAACAAGCGGAAGATGACGAACGGAAGAAAAGAAAAAAAAATGTTTCACAACTAAACATAAGAAGTTAAACTGATCCATCCAGGTTTTATTGAAGACAGCAGTTACTCAAAATTTTGATAAATTGGAAATTCCCCACTGTGGGACTAATGAAGGTTTTCTTGATTCTTGTTTTTTTTTTATTCAGATGAGTGCATACCTTCATTATATTTAGAAAAAAATTGTTCAGTCAAACGAACAATGGTACAAGATTTCTTAATAATGTTGTTTGGCTCCAAAACTGTTCTGAGACAGAAAGTCAGCGCAGTAATATTTATTTAGTTTAAGGCATTATTGCATACTTGACCGTGTTATTAAAAAACTGATGAGATTGATTGTTTAAATGGATAAAGATACACAGAGCTATGGCTGATTGATGAGGGTTGTAACAAAAACCAACTGACTCTTAGAATGTCTAAATATTGCTCCAATACGGTAATACTTTACCATTAAAATGTAATTGTGGGAAAAAAAAGGCCCATTGCATTTATATTTGTGCACAACAAAATCTAAGTAGAATTTTCTCACCACTTAGCTCATTTTATCATTTTGTAACATATTAAATTTACTTAAAACGTTTTGAAAGTTAACATTTCATTTTTTTAATTTTGTTTCAATTTTTTGATGACTCGTTATCAAAGTCGGTATCAACTCTAAAAATGGGCTCGAAACCATTGACAACCCATACTGAATGTTTGTTTGCCTTCTTCTTTCGGCATTTCCCTTCAGGGGTCGCCACAGCAAGTCAGTTTCTTCCATCTAACCCTATCTGCTACATCCTCTTTGGTCACGCCAACTATCTTCATGTCTTCCTTCACTGTATCAATGAACCTCCTCTTTGGTCTTCCTCTAGGCCTCTTTCCTGGTGGTTCCAAACCCAACATCCTTCTGTCGATGTAGTCTCTCCCTCTCTCACTCTCTCCCCTCTGCACATGTTCAAACCATCTTGGTCTGGCCTCTCTCCAAAACCTCTAACATGTGCTGTTCCTCTGATATACTCATTTCTAATCCTCTTCATCCTGGCCACTCCCAGAGAGGACTCAGCATCTTCATCTCTGCTACCTCCATCTCTGTTTCCTGTGTTTTTCTCAGTGCTAGTGTTTCTAGACCAAACAGCATGGCCAGTCTCACCACGGTTTTGTACGCTTTCTCTTTCATTTTAGCTGAAACTCTTCTGTCACACATCATGCCTGATATTTTTCTCCACTCGTTGCAGCCTGCCTGCGCACGCTTCTTTACCTCTTTTCCACATTCTCCATTGCTCTGGACTGTTGATCCTAAATACTTAAAATCTTCCGCCTTCAACCTGTGGCTTATGGGATTAAAAAAGTTTTAACACAGGAATAAAACATTCTTTTAAGTTGTTCCACAGTTTATATTATAAGTTGAATTAAGGCGTGAAAATTATGCTGCAGAGAATGTCTTGAATATTTTTTAAAATGTATTTTAAATGTAAAACAAAATGTTTTTTCCTCATCCCTGCTTGTTTGTTTAGTTAACCACTTTGCGGGGTGCTGTGTTTGCATACAAGGACATATCAGGGAGTGTACTAGGCTCTCTGTTGGCCTGCGTGTTGGCTCGTGACCTGTTGTAGGGATTATAACCGAGTGATATGTCTGGAGGGGGACTGTGCCAGAGCTGCCTTTAAGTACTATCGGAAAGCTTAGACTCTCTTCACACACACTGGTTACATGTAAGTGGGGATACCACTAATCTCATTTAGAAACTCTGTTAACTAATGAGGCAAATTCTACTCATGGTTTGCATGTTCTGATCCCAGAATGGTGATTGCTTAAAAATCAGCTACTGGATGTTTTGCTTTTCCTTGAAAATATCTGATTTTTAGATTAACTAGAAAACCTTAATGAAACAGAAAATAGTCTTTTTTTATTTCTCAGTGCTAAACTATGTAAAAAAACTGTAAAACTTGTAGTATTTTTTACGCAATGAAAGTTAATGTCGTACGTATTTGAAAATTGACTTTAAAAAACTGTTATATTTTGTTCTCTGCCATGGCCACATTGTACAAAAGCAGGAAGTTTTTTTTTGCAGCAGCAGCAGTAGAGCGCACGCCTCACTCACACTAAGAAAGGGAGCAAATGTAACTGGGGAATGAGAGGAGGGGGGTATTCATAAATACAGAGAAAGAAGACATGAAGATTGTCGGCGTGAAGAGGATGCAGCAGATAGGGTTAGGTGGAAGAAATTGACTTGCTGTGGTGCCCGCTGAAGTGAAATGCCGAAAGAAGAAGAAAAACAGAAGTGAAATTTCCATTCCGTTGTCTTCCACTTATCCGGGGCAGGGTCGCAGGGACAACAGCCTCAGACGGGAAGACCAGGCTTCTCTCATCCCGGCTGCATCCTCCAGCTCACCCATTAGGATTCCGAGGTGTTCCTCGCTCAGCTGTGAGACGTAGTCTCTCGAGCAGGTCTGGGGTCTGCCTCTGAGTCTCCTCCCGTTGGGACATAAGGCATCCTAACCAGATGCCCAAACCACCCCATCTGGCTGCTCTCCACTCGGAGGAGTAACGGTTCTACTTCGAGCTCCTCCCAGATAGCAGAGCTCCTCACCTTATCGCTGAGTGAGAGCCCAGCCATCCTGTGGAGGAGGCTCATTCCACCCACCTGTATCCGTGATTTTGTTCATTCAATCACCACCCAAAGCTCCCATAAGTGAAACAAAATTAAATTATTTTCATAGCTTTTTTTTTTGTTGGGGGACGGAGGGATGCTATCTAATTCTGAGCTAACAAAAGGTACTATATCTACAGTATTTATTTATGCTATGAGACATCCCCCACTCCTCACACTCTCCCCCAAAAAGCAAATAGAACCCATCTTTAAGCAGTATTTAAGACCCTGCTTCCAATCTGCAAGCCTACTTTGTGATTCTGTTTTCTCATTATAACAAGCTACATTTTTAGTCAGATATAGGTCCAGATTCAGTTCTCCAGTCTCACTAATTTTGAACCAGACATGTACAATAAGCTGCTTGGCCATAATTAAAGCAGTCTGTCCTCCTTCCTAAGTATATTTTTATGAATATTTAATGATATGCAAGGCTATGATCAAATTGAAAGCAGTCCTGTATGTTCAATGTTCCTGTTGGGCTTTAATTGTGTTTTTATTCAATGTATCTACAATCATTCTACCAGCTAGTGAATAATACTCCTCTGTACTGTGCTAACAATCTAAATCATCTTATTACACACACGCACACTTACACACATACGCATACACTGTTGCCATGGAAACAGAATCCAGGGCTTTTTATGAGTGGTTGTTTGCCCAAGACAACCTAAAATGTTCTCAGCAGCCACGCAAAGATGGGAGATAAATCATTTGTGTATCCAATAATTGCACACACGCTAACGTACAGGAAACTGTGGGAAGTCGTTTATTGCTCCTGGAAAGAATTTTTGTAATAAATTTAGATGAAGATGTGTCTCATTCATTAGGCAAATAATCTTTTTAATTCCATTGGCAGGGCTGTATCCACCCTCAGTTGTTTTGTTTGTTAGGGTGTCACATTGTCTGCACTGTGTTTGCACACGCTTACTACAGCCGGTGATGTGGACGCTCTTCATAACAGCCACGCTCGTACACACATGGAGGTATTCCAGCCAGGCTGCCCTGCAGTACCCTAATGTGTGTCTGAGGTCCAGATGGCATAGCGGTGGGAGGGCCGCTTTGTGCTGTTAGCCACATTGCTAGCAATCTTAGTTTTGGCTTTTCTGGGCCAGTCTTGGAGAAACCCTACGAAGAACAATGACAAGTGGTCAGTTCACAACTTTCACTTGGCAGCCAGCTAGATTTGTTTTGTTTGGAGTCAAACCGTGTGGTCATTTGACACAATTATTGATCTTGGGGTGGGGGGTTTTTAAGGTGAAAACTTACATGCCGGATATTTAACTCACCAACTCCCCAAAGATTCTACTAAAAGACGTGTTATAAAATCAATAATTAATTGTCTTTATTAATTGTCTCCATTACATTAATAATAGAAAACTGAAAACATTAACTGAGATTTATTTTTCTATTTTTTAAAACCCGCTTCTGAAAGGTATGTGACTGCCACCGACTTGAGGGGAAAAAAATAAAGTGAATATCTTTCTATTTCTAGAGAAAAGGTTGTGGAATTGTTAATCTGATAATATTTTCTAACCAAAAACATTTACCATTGCGTCTTAGTAGGTTAACTGTTTGATTTTGTCACAGAATGTAGGTTTTTTCGAGATATGTATATACATTTATAAAATATGAGTTTTCACCAAAAAACATACATTAACTATGATTGCTTACCTATCTAAGAAAAAAAAATCCAGTTTCAGTTTACTTTCTGATATTTTTAAACACCTCCAGATTAAATCATCTAATACACAACACAATTTTTAGGAAAAGAAGCTTTTTTGTGGCAAAAAGTCTCATGGTTAGTTTACATTTACTATCTCTATTAAAAGGCATAAAATTGATTATATACATCAATGTGTGGAAGTTGCTCCACACAAATTTATCTATTGAAATTGTTAAGACAGAATAGGACCTGCACAAAAATAGAAAGAACGGCGTAATGAGGTAATCAGGTAAAAGTCTTCTGAATAGTGTGGAAGCGTGTTTGTGTAAGACAAAACCAAATGGAATGAATATTAGGGAACTATAGTTACTAGAAATCTCATCAAAACAACAGTTCAGCTAAAATGAATCCTGCTTTAAAGCCTTATTTTCTGCAAGTAGAACGAATATCCACCATGTATTTTTCTTGAGTTCTACGAAAAAATTGGCAGTCGTGACTTTAAGCAGGTCTATAAAAAGTAATGCAGGAATTTAAAAAGGAGGTGTTTTGGGGTTTTTTGGACACTTTCAAACCCAAAATAAAAAAAAGCCACCTTCATCCTCAAATTATAAGCAAAATTGACTTAAAAAGTTGAAGGTGAGACGGTAGTTTTGTGACCACTCGATACCTGAAAGCAGTTTTACCCACTGCAAGTGACCAGGCAGGTGTTAGTGTCCCCTCTGTTATTTCTGCCAGCTCGCTCAGATGGACTCACATCTGATTTGTTGTTACCAACAGGAACCAAGCTGAACAAGGACCTGAAGCATTACCTGAGCCAGCGCTTCCAGAAATCATCGCCTGACCACGAACTACAGCAGACCATACGGGACAACTTGTACCGTCACGCAGTGCCTTGTAAGTCCTTTATTTTCTACAACGTACTCCACATTATCATGCATCTATAGTTTCTCTCTATTCAATGGTAGTATAGATGATCTCCTAGTGCTGGCAGTGCAACACTTGTTGTGAATACTGGACAAGTGTGAAGACCGTCCTATTGGTTTGCAAACTCCAAAACCAGGTAGTTGGAGGGATTGATTCACTATAGAAAAATTAAGTTTTCAATGTCCCACAGAGTCCACAGCTTAATTGTTTTATATGTATGTGTGCGCGTGCATGTATATTTCAGCACATGTATTGACAAGCACACCAGTGAAAGTAGGACTTATAATAAATGTATCATCATTCCATTGATGGGATATTTAGACATTACTGTTGCACACCTTCATGTGCATCCAAATCAAAAGTTAAACACAAAAAAAACCAAAAAACAAGTGTTGCCTGAGTAATTCTTTAAGTTTTGGGCTTGATTGGTTTTAGATCCAGGCAATGATTAAATGTACTTACTTTCAGACACGGCACTGCATCTAATGAAGCCTGATTGGTTTAGTTTAATCTGAGCATAGCTTTATTAGTTTCTACTCCTATTGACCTTGTGGTTACCAAGAAGGATTAATGCACATCCTCTCTGTGACAGAGCTCACCAGGGTGTCTGTTCTTTCTTTCCTATCATATGGCACATCCTTCTTCCTACGAAAAGCAAACTTTCATGTGTCTTCTAAACTTCAAAACGATGACTTCATTTGAAGTCAACCATGCTGCGCCCTCCACCCATTTTGTCAGCAAAATATTTGCAATGCTAATATTGGGCAAGTCTTGTGACTCTGTACTGAGATCAGCTCTTGCCCACTGGATTTAGTTAGGTGTCTTCAACTTTTCAACTTCAACAGCCTGTCAGAATTGGGTGAGTAATCCAGGAATAGATTACGATTGTTTTGGGGTTTTTTTTCTGCCTCGCTAACAATATCAGAGAGTTGTAAAAACCTGTTTCCGGATTTTGCATATTTCTCATGTCTGAAGATCTTCTTTGAAGTTTTCTTCTTATTTTCTGAAATGGAATCCTCCAAGATGGCATTTGTGCTCGAGATGTGTGAAAGTATCTGTGCACTAGTAGTGTGCGACCCCCCTCTGTGGCAGGAGAGAGAAAATAGCTTTAAAAGACAGATTGACGAACAATGCTGCACAATACCAATTTGATCACAAATGTGATTTACATGCAATGCTAAAAAACTTCTGCTTGGACCAGAGGAAACCTCATTTGTCATCATCTCAGTGCTGGAATTGAAATCCCCAACAGGTTTTAGTCACAGCGTGCCATTGGTATGAAGATGGAGAGAGGTAGCAGCACAACAAAGACAAACAAAAAAAAATCCAGGATTAAATGGGTTACATGCATGTAAAAGCTTTGCTGCTCTTTTTTTTTTGTATGTTTATACCTGCTGAGATGAATTGTGTTCAGATAATGTATCAGTAAGTACACTTTCTGCATCTTTTGTAAAGTTTTGTGCCAGAATGTTGCTATCAAACCAACCGTTTTCTTTTTTCTTCCATCAACTGTATTTTTCTCATCCATTTGCTTTTTAATTAGTTTATTCCTGACCTTCTCACATAAACTACTATCGGTATTCAGGAGGCCCGTTTAAAAGACTTTATCTGTATTACCTCCACTACCATATGTCAACCAGATCCTGGTGGCAGGTGGGGGTTCCATCCATAATACCCATTTTAATTACCAAGTGGTCTCAGGCACACCAGTAAAAATCCTGCTGTTGCTTGAAGTAAACAAAGCATGACGGTGCTCTCTCAGTCACTTGTTTTATTGGGTTTTCAAATTCTTCTTGTCATGCTCTTGTAGTAGAGGTTACAAGACCTCTGCTGCCGTGTTACTTATTGTTATTGAATGATGCATTGAACATGCATCATTATGTCTTCATGTTTACAAAGTGAGTTTGCTACAGACGTTGGTGATGTCGCATTGTGTGTACCTTAAAGTTGTGTTAAATCAAGTGGAGATGATTTGAAATTTAAAAAAAAGTTGCAACCTTGCCCCACCATTTTTGTACTTCTCTCTGTAGGATTGTTGGAAATTTCCAGATTTTCTTTACTGTAAGGATTTCAGAAGAAATAATCACCTTTTTCACTGCTGTTACATGTTTATGGATTTTTTTTTATTCCCTTCATCAATATTAGAGTGGCAAGGTGACCCCATGTTTATTTCATTGATCTGGGAAGGCAAGTACGTTCTTGACAGGTTATCAGTCTGTTGCGATAATTCATTTTTCAATAAGGGAATTTGCCAATATCATCTATAAATGCATTTTTAAGATTTGTATCCTTTAAACTGCATTTCAATCTAACAAATTAACATGCTTTTTTTCTTCGTTTTTACATGTAAATCAACAAAGTTGATCATTTTGATAATAGCATCAGCATCTACTCTGCTGCACAAGGATATTAAGTTGTCTTTTTTTTTTTTCTTTGTATTTGTAGGAATAAAAAGTAATCTATAATATTTTTGTGGGTCTTAGACGACCACTGCATCTGAATCTGGGTGGTGGGCATGTTAATATTTGCATATTTAAAGTAGGATTTAAAGGTGCGTGGCCACCATGACAGGGTTGGAATGTTAGGAATGGCATTCTAATAGGAGAGAGACAGAGGATCCAATTTGGAGAAGAATGGAAATTTGTTGTATAGTTTATCTGCAGATTATTTTAAACAGCACAGCATAGCTTTTATGAGAACAATAGTTGAATTTCTCTGTGACTTGATAGTCATGACACGAGAATGGTCAAGTCATTTAACAAAAGAGAAACAATGCTTTACAAAAGAACCTATTCTGATATCTTAAATTGATCATTTTCACCTGAATGCCCATCACAACATTTAGCCATGGGCTTTGGTTTTGTTTATCTGGACAAAAGTGAGCCATTTGTTGGTGGCAGCGGAGGAGGGGCGTGTGGGTTCACGCTGCAATGTTTTCTTTGAAATGCTCCTTGTTGGAGGCTTTGAGTATTCTTCAGCCCATTCTTCATCCTTGGCAGGCGCACATTGCCGATTTGCCCTGCAGTCTGTTATTTGTGTTTTGGTTTATTGTGAAACGTAATTACGGTAAGGTGGTAGTGTTAAAGTGCAGTAGCGCTTCACATGAAATTGAATGATGTCCTGCACTTTTCTATGCTGATGAGAAAGCGAGTAAGATTACTTAGTTCTAAAATAATTTCAGACACGTTAACGATGACTTTTTTATGACTGTGTTTGAAAATGATCAATTATCATAAACTTTGTTACTTGTATCTAAACATGTAAGTTAACCACCACCTTACCATAGTTTTTTCTTTTCACATCCACCTCTTTTAATCGTTCCCTGGCAATTTAAATTAGAAGTTATTCATATAATGCCTGATTGCATAGAACCAACAGGTGGATGAAACTTTTGTCTGCACTTTACTGAACACACATTTGTGCAGATGAATGTTTACATAAAGGTTTCTATTTCCTCTATCCATCTATCTGTAAACCGATCCTGCATGTCAACAGAGATGACAGTATATTCTGGACTTGACTTAATAGGAACTAATTTTTACACACTAAAGATAAACAGGAGAGATATTGCAGACTTAGCTTCTCTTAGGAGCTCAAAATTTTAGTCTTTTTTAAATGTAAAAGTGCAGAAATTGTTTTTTTTGGCTCCAGAATTGAGTAAGGATTTATTTCAATGTCATTCTGCAAAATTCTTGCTTTTTGTTAGTTGAAGATCTCTTTCTCCTTAACATTTTTATTTGGGCCAATGGCACTCTACCTTGATGGAAAGTGGTCCTTCACTACAGCATGGTTTGTCTTTATTGTGGTCTATGTTTTGCAGCTTTTGTTTTTAAAGCACTTTGTTTTCTGCAATGACTGTGGCGGGTAAAACTATTTTTTTGGGTGCCCATTGTTCTCAAAGCCCAACCATTTTTCCCCTCCTGTCTTTCTTGTAACTTTTTCTGAAGTTTGTTTTACTTGAAGACTTAACAAAAATGAAGTTGGATTTTATACTTGAATGTGTAAAATTGTAACATTTAATTTCTCCATTCATTTCCATAAATTTGCTTAAGTCCTGTGACTGCTGATTATTTTGCACCCTAGAGAAATAAAAGGTAGAAATTCTTATCCTATGAGAAGGACCAATTATTCATTTGATAACATTTCTTGCAGAAATATGCACTATAGTTTCATAATATTCAATGGTTTAGTTCAACATGCACATCGGTAAGCGCTTGCCATTCTATGCAATCAAAACAGTCACTGTTTAAAATCCATATGATTTATTTTAAAGTTTCAAACTTGTTCTTCAAATGTTATTGAGAAAAGTTTATGAAGTTCTTGGTGAAGGCTTTAACAGCCATAAAACATCTAGAATAGCTGAAAAAAGTTGACTACTGCTACTGTAACAAAATGAAAAAGTTTAAGAGACATTTAGCATCTGCTGCTCTATCAATTATATCCTCCCAACCTCATAATTATTTTTTCATCTGCAAGAAAATTAAAGCTCCAGCGTTGTTCTCCCACTCAATGTCTAAAAAGTTAGCTGTTACTATAACCCTGATCAAATTTAAAACTCAACACCCCCTCCCCACCCTTTACATACCGAAGCATTTGTCTGCTTTCCTTGTGGTCACCCCATCAGCACATTCAGCATTCTTATTAGCCCCACCACATCTCCACTCCCTCTGTCCCGCTCGCCTCTCTGACCCCCCCAAATTCATCACACCACTGCCTCTGCCCCCCACCTGCCCCACTCCCTCTCTCTTTTTCCTTCGGTTTCAGTCTTTGTCTTCCTCTCTCATTTTTCCTGCCAGTTGTCAGCAATCGAAGCACTAGCAGAAGGATGTGGAAGGGATTGCTCTGTCTGGTTTTGTGCCTGCTTTAAAAGCTCACCGTTCACTGTCACCAAGCCTCGAAAAGGGGGCTCTGGGCCCCCCTGCATCGAGGCAAGTAGCAGTATTGTATACTAATGATTCGGTGATCACGTTGTGTATGAGCAAGGGTTTTTTTTTCCTTTGGAAGCCTTCGTTCTTGTTGTGTGTCATGAATCTCGGGGCGAGCTGCGGATGATTGGACGACCCGTATATAGGCTAAGAGGACGGATCGTAGGAAGGAGGGGGCTGAAGCCGCGGGGATCGTGATGGGGGTGGGGTAGAATGTGGATGTGAGAGGATGGGGGGACACGAGTAGGGGGATGGGTAGAAAGCAAAAAAAGTGAGGGAATGAAAAGATTTTTTTAAATAAAAAAAGGGGGAAACTCCAATCAATGTTGATTTTAGCTTGTGGGTAAGTTAATGATTATAAATAAAAATGTGCATGAGTTTTGATTGGCTCAGACTTTACTACTTTGTTTTTTGTGAATTCAGAGTGTAAACAAACCTTATACTTCAGAGTAAGGTTACAAACTGCACCTACGGATTTAATCACTATGTGATACTTAAATAAATGCCTCCAACTCAGGAAGGCTTTACTAAATTGGAATAAAAAGCAAGCTTGGAGATAAAAATGAGTGTTAGAAGTGAACCAAACTGTTTGGTCATGAATTTGAATAGTATAAGTTTGTAGTTTTTTTTTTTTACCAGGAATGTGCCTGAAAAATAAGTTGTTTCTGTTCAAAAGGTTACCCGAAGTTGAACTCCACCACTTTAGCGAGTGTGATATTTCTGTCGACTCTTCTGGTGCTTTAAAACTAGGAGGAGACTTGAAGCTTTGTCGTTATTTTTAGACTTTGGGTTCAATTTTGTGTTGGAAAGTACTTGTTTTTTTAAAACAGTGTTTTTTAAAACTGAGGACTCTTTGTTAACTGAAAAATTGGCAAGCACATGAGCAGCGAAAAGTATTTGGGGAAAAAATAAAACTCTAGAGCCTTTTCAAATCAAAAAGTTACCCATTGTCATAACCTTATTTTTAGCTTGATACTCCGCCCACATCACGTTAACTTAACGGTTTACAAACTTTTGACAACATGACACCATTATGAATGCGCTTTCAGTACCCATGTTATTGAAGGAGGATATTTCTTACTTGCACTACAAAGGGAGACAATTTCATAATGATTCTTAAATTAAGTCTGTGAATTTTTGGGGGGAAACAACACAAAAAATACTGTTAAAATCTCTGTTGAACAATCAAAGGAAGAATGACAAACTTGCAAGAGTCCCACTGAAACTGTACCACCGTTTCCTTTTAAAGTGGATTCAACCTTAACTTTGTCTAGTGACAATAATTTATCAAACTTGTTGAAGGGAAGGGATTGTGAGCAGCAGCAACAAAAACATTCTGAATGTTTGAAGGAAAAATGGCTCAGTGGGTAGGTGACCGTCCTGTGACCGGAGTGTTGCTGATTTACCTGCCAGGGGTTCATGCCAACATGTCCCTGAGCAAGAACCAGGGTTCCTCTTTGGCCAGCAAGATGAAAGGAGCAATTTTATTGGTTGTCGTGCATTGCCCAAGACACTAAACCCCCAATTGTCCTCCTGATGGTACTTTGTAGTTTGCACCTTGCATGGCAGCTTCCACCCTTAGGGTGTGAATGTAAGCTACAATGTAAAGCCATTTGAAAGCCAATGCGGGTAGAAAAGCGCTATATAAGGCCCTTTCCATACGAAGCTGGGTATTTTTGAAAACGCATATATTTTTATCCGTTTTGGCCTGCCGTACTCAGGAAAACTGAGGAAAACTTAGGCCAAAGTGGTGATTTTGGAAAACTTTTGTGGAAAACACGCATTTGTGTGTGGACATGCAAAAATGGAGATTTGCGTTTTTATGCGTCACTACCTGCGACAAGTAATGCACATATGTCATTCGTGTGCGTCCTTGTTTACAAAAGCAGACAGTGGGCAGCATGGATCCACGGAAAGAGGCATTTCTTTTTACCCTGTTGCCGACCCTCTTTTCTTGACTTTTTGTCCACTCTCAACTGAAGAGCAAAGGAGGAGAAATGCGTTGCAATCAGCAATTATTAATCACATAAGCTTTCCTAGCTCAGAACTTACGTTTAGATAAATACTGCCCACTACTGGTCTGGTATGATGCTTATAGCCGCACTCAGAAGCGTATTTATACGACTCCGCATGGACGCGGATATTTTGAAAACGGTTACGTGTGGACGCGAGCGTTTTTCTAAGACGGAGGACAGCGGATATACGTTTTCAAAAATACCGGGCTATGTGTGGACAGGGCATAAAGTAAAGGCCCTACTGAAATAACTACTAAAATAAGGATTTACTTCCAGCTCTATTTGATTTGTTTTTTTGTAATGACTTCTTTAGTGACCAGTTGTTTTTTATTATCTGTAAATCTTATGATGCGTGGTCCATTTTAACCAGAGTTGAGTTTCACCTCTACTTTGTTTGGTGCAGTATGAACCTAAACACACTCAGTCAATTTTTAAAATGTTGGAGGGCATGGGGGGAATGTGATGTAGTATTTGCAACGTAACCAAAATAAAAAAGTCACGTTCTCCACATAACTGAGAGTTTTTAAACCGTAAGTCATCCTATGCCCTTTTTTCCTCTTGAAATGTGTTTTCCTTTACAGAGTAGATGTTTAGTCTATAGTATTTGGTGTAAGAGTTTGGTCTGATTCTGGGGTTATGGTCTGGTTTGTGTCACCATAATCCAAAGGAAGGTGTGAAGTACATTAGTAATGCGCGTGGTCACCACAAGGAGTGTTGTAGCCATCTGAATGATGATTGTTGGTAAAACGGTTTTGCTACGCCATGACACCCTCCAAAGTTATTTTAGAATCACACCAAAGTCGGATAAACTTTCAAACCTTTATTACACCTTCTTTTAGACTAATGTATCTTATCTATCAGCAGTGACAACAGCCTCTGGGCTTTGTGTTAGCTTTTACCACCTATTTCACATAAAAATCTAAAGGTGTAATGTGGCATGCTTTTTGTTCTGCATGCCACATGGCACTATTGAAAAGTTCAATAGTGCATTCCTACTACTGAACTTTTTTTTAAGCAGTGCTCTTCCAAAGGCTAATCTCTATCTTATCTCTAATCTGAATTCTGTCCCGCTAGAAAACGTTTGTTTAATGCCTCATGCTCTGTTTTTGTTGTTTTTGCTCTGTTCTGTTTTTGTGTACCTTCACTCAAAATATCTTGTTACTTTTTTTTTAAAAAGAAAAGCAGTTTTCAAATTTCAGATAGAGAAAAGAAATGGTGCTTTATCATGATTCACCATGAGAACGCAAAGTGTTTTTCTCTGCATATCCCATCAAAACAGGTCAGAATTGAATTTTGTAAGATTAGGAAGTGTCGTAGGTTGAATTTTGATACAAAGAGGGGACATTTCCAGTTGTTGCTAACAAGACTGGGCATTCTCAGTAGATTTTTTTTTTTTAATCAGACAAACTTTTTGGTGACTGATCAACTTCCTCACCTTTCCCTCTTACGCAGATTAATTCATCCTAGTTTAAAGGCAATTCTGACTAAGGGATTTTGATGCAGATGAAAACTTTTTAATCAAAGTTAATTAAAAATCGTAATTACTTAGATTTACAAGACAATTTTGTAACTTGATTTCCTTCACTAATCAGGGACCCAGAAATTTGCAATTTTTTTAGTCTTTAACTACAATTTCTTAAGTTGATTTTAAAAATTATTGTTTGAGGACTTGTAGATAATTTTTAAAAAAAAAAACTTTAATTGGCAAAAATTGGGAACTTTCTTAAGAATATATGTTAAATAAGTTGAGTTTGAACAAACTTTATAAGTTGAATGTTCAGGCAGGCAGTTATTGAAAGACGTCTTGAAAAATTTTACTGCTATGAGTATTACTATAAAAATAAGCAACTCAATTTTTCTAAAATCCAACTTTTTAAACAACATTTTATCAGGTGTTTAAGTTTTTTTTTTGGTCAACCTCTTTCAACACTAAAAAGAGTCAAAGCAAATAATCAAACCCTACAAGAAGATTCATTTTAATTTGAAGCATTTTGGACGTTACTTTGTTACACACACATAGTGTGTGCATCTGATCTGTGATGACCTCAGACAACCTTTAACCCCAGTACTTTTTCACTCGGAATGTCCACCCCCCACTCCCCAAACAGCTGAACCAAACAGTTACTTTTTTCATTTTGGTGTTCAACTTTTGATCAGAATTTTCAGGATAAAGTTTAGAGATTACTGTTAACTCTTTAGTTGCAAGATTTATTGCACTTATGTATTGTATGAACAACATTTTTTTTCTACTTTGGAGGTTATTTCTGTATTTAAAATGTAAATTTATGCATGTCTTTCCACACTCCTCTCTGGGTTCCCAGCCCAGCTCCCCATCTTTACTAAAAACCCTTTAGCAAGGCAGCAAAGTTTTCTCCCTAGACTCATGTCCTCCTCACACTCTGGTCAAGAATGGCTTGTCCTTGCAGCCTGAACATGTGTAGGAGTTTGTGTCAACTGAAGCAACAATATGTATGATGGAGAAACGAAAAAGAGATTCTGTTCGGATTTAATGGGATATGTGAGAATGAGAAAGAAAAGGGGTGAAACACAGAGAGAAGGGGGAGAGCTGTGTAGAAGGTTGGGGGAGGTGGGCGGGTGCCTGAGAGACGGGAAACAGCGGGGCTCAGTCAGCGAGAGAGACAGAAGCATTGGCGTGTGTGGGTATGAGACGGAGCACATTATAAAGCCAATGTGTGGATGCTGCTTAGCTTAGCTCCAGCTAGCTTAGCATCATAACGCAAAGCTGGACAGAGGACACACTCACAAGAGGAGGAAAAGAGAACGCAAGGGAAAAAAGGAGCTTTAAATCTGCACTTTTTTCACCCTCCACCCATCTTGTCTGCACCTGACTGGATTTTTTCCCCCCTCCTCCTGTCGACGTGGTGGTGTTCTGTGGTCTGGAGGGAGCCAAACACCCCCCACATCACCTTACAATTTATCTGATTGAGGTATTTTGTTTTGAGTTTGATTTGCGCAAGGTAGCAGTGATTTATTGGCCAAGGGTTAAGGGATGGAGAGGGATGCTGTGCATCAGGAGCCTAACGAAGGAGACGGAGGCACATAGCTGGCAGTAATGGAGGCTGATGTGTTGTGGTCAAACGGAAGCTGTGCGCGTCCGTGTCTGCCTGTCTCGGGTTTGATGGCGAGCGTGTGTTTGTCTGTGTCAGATGTCTGGGTGTGATTCCCCGCGCGTGCACGCACAGTCTGCATGTTTCTAGTGGAAACGTCTGGCTGTGGGATCTGTTGACATGTGTGATCATCCTGGAAGCCATTACCTCCTCTCTGTCTGTCTGTCTGTCTGTCTGTCTGTCTGGGGATTCTGAGATGCTAAGGTTAGCTCGTTCTTCTCCTTCAGCTCAAACCCCTCTTACTCCCTAACATTTTTCTTTCTCTTTTCTGCTTATCCATTTTTTCAGTCTTTCCCATGTCTAGATGACCACCCTCCACCCCCTTATGTCTTTCAACCCCTCCCAGTTTTTCCATCTACTCCCACTCCCTTCCCACCCCTTTAAATGGGCCATTTTAAAGCCTTTCTTCCCCATTTCCATGTCGCTGTATTGATAGCAAATAGCCTGTGGTGCTTTTTTTTGAGTGGAATAAAAAGACAAAGGCCGGCCTGCAAATGTGTGTAGGGGATGGAGGTGTGGGGGGTGGAAAAGCATTTCAGACAGGTTTCTGGCTGATTTAGCTTAACATTGCACTCTTAGCCCCTGAGGTGTTTTCAGTTGTTGTTTTTTGTCATTCTCCTATTACAAATGTTTGTTTTGTTTTGAAAAGCTTTGGTCAGTGAGCAAGAGACTGATTGAAAATTTATCACCCAGAAAAAAAGCAGGATACTGCCACAGGTCCGAAGATGGGTCTGTTTTGATCTCATTGTGCTGTGGGTTGTGTGTGCGCATGTGTGCCTTTCTCTTTCAGCCAGCCAAGGCAGTTAAAACAGCCTTCCTCTGACAGCAAACACTCAAAGGAAGCGTCCATTCCAATCAATGAAGAGCGATGACAACAGCCACCCCTTTAAGCTTTTGATTTTTACTCAGCACCTTAAGAAGAGATTTGGGTTTAGAGGACCTGCTTAGAGAGCAGAGCTGCCACCTGATTCCTGATGTTTTCTAAATCTCATACAAGTTTAATTGATCTTTTTGTATAATTTTTTAGTTAGCCGGATGCAACTAGAGTTTTGTGCATTGGAAATTGCTGGAATTGGTGGTCTGTGCTTTTGGATGGATTAACCCTTTACTGGGACAGATGGCTCCATCCCCCTGCTGAGCTGACAACCCCAGTCAGCTCATCACCCCTCCTGCGGTTTCCAATGTGTGTGTTCACGTCTGTGTGTGCACATGTCTTTCACCAAAAATGACCGGCAGGCCTGCTCCGGCCAAGATGGTGGATGGTTCTGTTTTGGTTTGGGAATTGGATGGCTGTCTGCTATGCTTCCCTGTTTCTCTACTGCATGCAGTTTGTGTGTCTTGAAAAATATCCATGAGGACATCCCCCACAATCTCCATGGAAAATGTGGACTACTTGGCGAGCTCAACTTGAGATCATGTTTATTATGAAGATTTAGCGTTAGGTTTCTGTTTGAGCTTCTGCACAGTATTTGAGTCCAAGTCTGCGGCCAGATTTTTGAGCAGACGCATAATCCAAGTTGCTTTATGCTACTTATCCAGCTATATTTTCCATTTCCTAAAGTGGTAATTTATTGGACTGAAATAGATGCTTCAGTAAGAACATCTCAGTGAACACTTTGGACCTCATTTATGAAGCGTACTTGCATCCAAATTTGAGCGTACGTCAACTTCCACGCAAAACTGAGTGATTTATAAAGATGCAGCATGCATGGACTATGGGATTGTGTTACTCAAAGCCAAAGTCAGGAGTTGCCAAATCTCAAGATGTGGTAAAAAGACAACAATACTTGTGAATAGATGCTAAAGAAAACTGAGGACAGTGAAATGACATGTTTGAAGCTTTGAGGAAACAGTTCGAAATCACACATAAATCTCTGTCTTAAGAAAAATGGGCCAAGTCACAGAAAAGTTAGTCAATTAAGACATATGGACATAGTCAATTACCACATTTGAACTCTTTAAAATTGTGTGCTGTTGTGGACCCACTTCTACGCTATATTTCACATGGCATACATAAACATATTTAATTGTAATAATACCAAATAAAACATAAAGCTGGGATATACTTGGACCACCTCCAGTAGTTATCATGGATCGCCGAATTGGACTAGTTTCTTTTTGTCACTACTTTAGGGTTGGACCATTTCTTTTTTATTACACTGACGTATCGGTGGGCCACTCACAAAGTTGCAGGCCGTGGTGATTGCTTCCCACTGTCTTTCGCCCATGGGGAAGTTTGTGTGGCATAAGCAACATGCACGATTTGAGCAAAAATGCCTACTCAGCCAAAAAACCAATTATTAGTAAATGCGGCCCAATGATACCACATGTAGGATTACTCAAAGCTTTCTTTGGTTTCTTGACTTCCAACTTTTAAGACACAATGCGCAAACATCTGCACTAAAAGGTCATGCAGTACTATATCAGTCTGGTGTGACATGTCGGTTTTACTGTTACAGTTGTCACATTTAAGCTCATCATTGTCTCAACAAGAAAATTGACCATGATCATTTTTTTTTTTTGCTGAACAACAGCTTTCTTTTCAACTTAGTAGCTGAGATCCCAGACAATCAAACGGCTGGATAAAGTGACTATTTGACTTCTAGTTTACTATTCATTGGATGTTTTATACCTTCTTTACTGAAACAGATGGAAATGTCTGTTTAAGATGTAATTGCTTTCACATGCACTCGATGTTGTCTTGTTTGTTTGCAGATATTGCAATCTAAAACTTCCAATGTTAGTTGTAGATAGTGAAATTTTTATTGATGGAGGCAATCAGGTGGTATACCGTGTCATTAAATATACCCTAGTGTCTTTTTTTTTTTTGCCCTTTTCAGTGGTCACACATTAGTCTAACAAGTCCAACGTTCTCCCATTGTTTTGCTTCGATTACTCGCTTTACACCGTCTGTCGTAACACCTGAAATTAATGCATGAGACGCAGACGTGCTTCAACTCTTTTGCAACTACACTCTTCTGGGTAGGGGTTTCTAAAGTTTGCAGCAATCCCATTGCTTTAAGAAGCACATTTGGGTGGTCATACTGATGTGGGATGAGAAAGTCTGGGTATCACTATTTGCATTAATTCTTAACTCTGAAGGTATTCTAGGGAGTTAAGGTCAGCCCCGTCTGGTTCATCTACACCAGACTATCCTCCATGTCTTTATGGAGCTTGGATTCTGCACAATCATTTAAAAGAAAAAATGACCAGTTCTAGACTGGTTACACAAAGTGTAAGCATGAAACTGTCCAAAATGTCTTAGTATGCTCCCGTATTCACCGTTCCTTTGACCGAAATCAACGCATTAGTCCATCTCCTGAAGAACAAGTCCATAATTCCACACAACTTTAGTGCCGTCAGACTAGTTCATTAGATTCCCACTGAAGTGGGATTTGTCACTTCAGAGAAGGCATCTCCGCTACTGTAGATTCCAGCGGGGTGCTTTACACCACTAAATCCAACACTTTGCATTGCTTTTGTTGATGTAAATGGTAAAATGCAGCTGGTCGTTATGGAAACCAATTTTGTGAAGCCCCTTTCACACTTTTCTTGAGCTGATCTGAAGGCCACACGAAGTTTTAACTTTCAGAGAGATTGATACTGCAGGAAGTTGGTGACCTCCTTGCACTGTCCTCCCCAGCATCCACTGAGCCCGCTCCATCAGTTTAAGTGGCTGACCACTTGGTGACGTAGTCGTCATTGTTATTAAATCCTTACACTTGGTTGTTTACATGATAGGAACCGTGTTTGCCAAGTAATCACTGATTTGCTGGGATGTCAGTGCTAGAAGATCTTCCAGACTGTCTTGTAAGATGTGAGACAGAAAAATCTAGATTTTAGTTTCAACTGTCAATGTTTCAAAAGCCCAGAGTAGTGACAGAGTGATCATGTGCATTTGGTTTACATGCATTATTAACATCAAGGTGGCGAATTGGTGTCTGGCTTGCAGTGAAAGTTGGCAAAATAACCACAGTTGTCTTCGTTTGTCGGCTTTCACAAGTGGTTGTCACATAAAATATAATCAAAGCGGTAAAACACTGCGTACTGCTTTTTATATTTATATATATTCTTTGGCTGAAAAAAAATGGGAATAGTGCCTAAAAGTTTAGAGTTTTTCTTGATGTTATGTGTTTGAAGGACAAGAACAAACAGCATCCTAAAAGAAAGGTAATGACGAACTGAGAGAGCGATGAAAGTGAATAGTACTGATGGAGGGAGGGCTTGTACCATCCTCATAAAAGTTTTAGCTATGCGGGTAACAACTTCTACTCCAAGCCTGCAAGTACTATGGAGCTCTGCTTTGTCAGGTTCTTTTTTGTATCTGAAAAAACAGAAGTGAACCAGACACTGCTAGATTAGGGTGCGTTACTGTTGTCTTGTAATCAGCCACAAAACAATGCACTTTTTAGTATACTGTACCCCTGCCCTGTCCTTAACGACCTGAATGCCTGAACAATAGCTGTATAAGAATAGATGTCTCTATTAATAAAACAATTATGATGGTAAATGGACTCTACTTGTATATAGTGCTTTTCCACCTGCGTTAGTACTCAAAGCGCTTTACAGAGTAGCTCACATTCACCAATTCACACCTGATGAGGATGCTGCCATGCAAGGTGCAAACCACCATCAGGAGCAATTGGTGGTTCGGTGTCTTACTCAAAGACACCTCAGCATGTACTCCTGGTGGGGGATCGAACCAGCAACCCTCCGGTTACAGGGCGGTCACCCTACTCACTGAGCCATCCTTCCTCCTGTTTGACAACTGCCCCCTGCTTTTATGCTTTTACGATGCCCCGCTTTTCACTCAAGGTACTTAATTATTGCGACATTCAAAAAATGATTATTTGAGCTTGTTTAGCTGACATGACATCTCAGGTCATGACATCAGGTGCCTTCTCCAGAAATACTTTGAGAATGCCATGAGCCATGAGCTCATCGGGAATCGAACTGGTAACTCTTCGGTTCAAAGACGAGAATTCTATCACTGAGCTCCCAGCAAACAGAGAACCTCCAGGGAATGTTAGCCAGAGGTTCTCTAAAGGTTTGTTTTTACCTGACCAAAAACCAACGTCCCCTAAACGTTAGTTGGTGGTAATGTTAGAACCTGACCTTCCCAGAACATTGAGAGTACCAAATTCCAAACGCTATGGTTAAAATTAAGGTTAGAGGAACGTTCTGAAAACCAAAAAATAACGTTTGAACATTTAGAGAACCAAAAATAACCTTCAAGGAACGTTCTGCCAACCTTTGAAAAACCGTCCCAGAATGTTCTGGGAACGTTAAATTGTTAGCTGGACTATGCCTGCCCCTCATTATGCTCTCATATTACGTTCACATATTGTCTTTGAAGTTTCTCATTTTTGGAAACCATTTTTATTATTGTGATAGGGTTGTCATGATTTACTGTACATCTACATGGATGGGAGCTACCTCAAACTGAAATATCAATTGTGGAATAATATTTGTATTTTCATCTTTATGAGTGATAGAGATCTTAAATGATCACCTGCTTTGGACTCTTCCTAAGCCTAGTCATTATTTTTCTTGTAGTTACTTCCTTTGAGGCATGTTGTGTTTATTTTAGAGGCTGACTAATAAGTTTGATGTGCTCACTTTGCATCCGTATGGGGATTGTCAGAGTTGGTTATGTCACAACGCACTGCACAAAGCAGATTATAGTCCAGATTAACGCTGATTGTTACATTTTTATTCTGTTGTCTGTTTTCTTGATGGTGGAAAGTTTGTGTTTAAATGGTCACTTGATGATTAACCCTCAGAAAAAAAAATCAGTCACCAACAGTGGTGCCCCAACTCAGGATCATTTCTGTTTATAAAATTTTACTGTAAAACATTGAAATGGTTTTAATTGAAAAAGTTTGTTTGGACA
Organism: Neostethus bicornis; assembly: GCA_902685375.1. Lineage (NCBI taxonomy): Eukaryota > Metazoa > Chordata > Actinopteri > Atheriniformes > Phallostethidae > Neostethus > Neostethus bicornis. The sequence goes on along the minus strand of LR738557.1, from coordinate 16,368,097 downwards.
GTTTTTTTTTTATTGAATGCATTTATCCAATTATGTTTTTCTTAATTAAATAAAAAAATAGAAAAGATTCAAAGTTGTCTTTTCTGCACAGTGTATTTCAAGATGATGTTTCGACTTCCATCCGTAAGTCATTTTCAATCCATTCAATTTCAATCTGATCAAAAAAACTTTTTTTTTCCCCTACTGTTTGATATATTGTGCCTTTCTTTTTGGGTGTCCAAAAATTAACTTAATATTGCTACTTTTAAGAAAACAAGAGTTGGCTCTGTTTTGGAGAAAAGTTTGTTTTGGCATTGGTAACATAACTCATCAAAAATATTTTCATTCAAAAAGTCTCTAAAAGCCTCAAAAAACTGTAGTTGGAGCAAGTTCAGCCAGGTTTGGTTATCAGACCCCAGCCAGTACTTCCACTTAATTTTCCTATTATTAATCTGATTCCCATTAAATAAGTATGAATAAGTATTACGTTATCAATTAAATAAACACATTAAAGTTGATAATGCTTTGCAAAACGGCTCAATAATTTTAGATAGATGTGTTGAAGCGGGACGTTATCCAATTGGATCATTAAATCAGGATTTACATGAAACCTCCCGACCCCACACCATCCACACCCAACACCGCAGTAAAAAAACAAACCAAAAAAAAAACATGTTTGCATATAACATGCACAAAAGTTTTAATCGGATATAGTGATTATAGATCAGTGTGGATATAGTAGTATAAGTGTTGAGTATGGATCAGTGAATACAGCAGATTAATGACAAACTTCTCTGATATGTTTAAAAATCTAATATTTCTGGTCATTATTTTTCCAGCTACAAAGAACTATGAAGTGCCCACAAACTCAAAAGCATCCTTCTGCCATGTCCCCCGTTTTGTCATTCCAGAATGAACCCATGCAATTGTTTGGTAAAACAACAATGCCCCACTCTGTCCCTGCAGTGAGATTTTAAAGCCATTAACCCAATTGACATTTTATTTCTAACTATAGCCGTTATTTCATCAGCATAAAAAAATCTCTTGAAATTACAAAAGACATCAGCGGTGGTTGGTTTTAGATATACAAAAAGGCTTGCCCTGTCTCAAATGTCCTGGATTGCTGCTTTAAAATTTTCTAAGATATTCAAGTGTTATTTAGGTTCTTAACTTCTATAAAAACCACACATTTTTGTACCACTTTTCAATTGAAGCTAGAAAAAAAGCTTTTTTTTGTTTTGTTTTGTATTTGGTGAAACTTATTTAAATGTTTCTTTTAGAATTGATTGCATATGATCACCTTTTCTTTTTTTTTTAAATCAAGAAAGTCAACAAAAGTTGAAGTAAAAGCTGCATCTGAATTTGACTCAAATGTTTCAAAAGAAATCGGAAAATCTAAGAGTCTCAAGCAAACAGAAAACACTGTCATGAAAAATGCCATGCGCACCATCAGGCTAGATCTAATAGAGATGCAGTGGAAGATGACTGCTCTGCTTCAAGCCATAAAACCAAAGTCATCCAAGAAGTCAAGCTCAACATTGTCCTTGTGGAGGGAATTAAATGTAGGTCAAAACTAAAATATTAGACCAGGCCTGCGGGATATGTGCACCCAGGGTGTTCTGCTGCTTTAGGGGAATACAAGTGGAAGAAATAAACAGATTTTTCACACGTGGATATTTTTAGATGCTGGGTTGTGGCTGGTTGCATTGCATGCCTGTACTCGTGGCTCCGTTTGTAGTCTTCATCTGTTTTGATGCCCTTGTGATCAGATCAAAACAGGCGTAAATTTTCTGCCCATCCCTCCTCTCTGTCTGTCTTGTGATTCCCTGTAGTTTTACATGGTTAGATGGATCAAACCTGATCAGAGCAGAGCTCTTGGTCATCTCTAGCTGTTATGTTATTGCATGCTCAAATTCAGTCTTGTGTCATTCTCTGCCTTTACAAATGTCAGCAGTCATGGTCTTGAGTCTGTCATACCACTAGAGGGGCAGACCCTTCCCTACCCAGACCTAAAATAGTCTGCCACCAATTAAATATAGATGAGTTGCTTGGATTAGTCTGCCAGTTAGTGTTAGCTGTGCTCGAAGTGGAATGAGGAGAAATATTTTTCCATGTAACCAACACGTTAAATTAACCTTATTTTGCACATGTGGGTTGTTTCGTAAGAGACAAAAATTTCTATTTGCTAATATATCCCAAAAAAAAGTTGTGACTTGAGGCAATTTTTAGACGTTTTACTGTAACCACAACATAAACGCAGTGTGCAAAAGGGAATTGGAAGTTTTTGGCTAATCCTACAAGGCAGAGCTATTCAGCTGGGTCTCAAGGGGTCTGCAACCCTACGGGCTCTGCATTAGAGCTAAAACGATAAGGAATTGCATGGCTCTAGTCCATGGAGGGTCTGACTATCCCCACCATGAACAGGATAGATTCATTCACTACTGAGAGGGTCGTTTCTAAAACGATGAGATTAGAAAATATCAATACGTTGATCTAAGACTTCCTACTTGGTTTGAAGAGACACCACCTTGCTATGTCCAGTCATTGCTCGAACTTGAGTGATAGCATATGTAAAGTTGGAAGGGCCAAGGTCACGACCACGCTTGTGATCAATGACTGCCGTCTATCGATTGTGGTTTTAATGATACGGTGTAGCCGAATGCTGTTTGTAGCTCATCAAAGACTTTACAGGGACTGAAAAAAACCTGATTGATGTTCAGGTCACACCAAAATCTAACTGATTATAGATGACACAAGAAGATGATCATGTGTGGGGATGTGAAATGTTGGATTACTACTGGTTTCTGTCATGCAAACAGCAAGTTTAGAGCTGAAATCATCTTTTTTTTAGGGGGGCGATGGGGGGGCGCACATTAGAAATGCAGGAAACTAACACCAAGAACTTCTGCAAAATTATTCTTCTTTCCAAAAATGCTTTTATGGCCAAAGTCTAAGCAGTTAGCACCTTGAGAAAGAAAGACCTAAATTTCAAGTGATATTTTAAAACTGTTTCCTATCTCCGTGTTTCTGCAAGTCTTACATTGAGTTTGAATTTTATGCAACTGTGAAGGGCCTCTTGGATGGATCTTTTTGGCTAATGACTGAGATTTCTGTACTTCTGTTTTCAGTTAAAGAAAAGTTAGGGAAAGTTTCACTTTCTTCCTGCGTCTTATTTTAAAGTATAAAACTTCTGAGTGTGCGGTAGATGATGCTGCTTTGCTGTGGTGGTAGTTTTTTTATTTAAATCTTTATGACATCTGCACCACCAGTAATCAGTTAGACACATTTCCCCCCCTAATTGCGACTAATCTTATTCCCTATCTGATGCAGTTTTAGGTGTTTGGATGATTTTGGTTTGAAAGGAGAATGTGTGTTTGAAGGGTGCTGCTTGAATAATTAAAACAAGATGTTATAAGATTTTTTTCAATGTCATGAGTTTGTTTAAACAAAAGTTAATACATTTATGCTCTTAAGTGTAAAATTTTCATTCCCTGCAAGTAGTTGGCTGCAGTTCAGAGATGCATGACAACATATTTAATTGGAGTTTTTATAGTTACAAATTAGTTGCAGTTTCTGAGATTTCAGCTGTTAAATGCAGGAAAAATTGGAATAAAAAAACTTATTTCAGTATTTTGGCAAGACTTTTTTTTTCAACTTCAATGAGTGTCTCCATCAATGGTGAAACAAAATCTCTTTGCTTAAAAAAATATAATTTTTTTTTACTTGCTTACATGCCAAGTCCTTTACACTCCACTGCTAAGCTTGGGCACATTTAGACTCTGGCGCCTCCCAACAAAATGCTAATTCAGTCACTGTGCTGTTTACTGTGTTTTGTCAACCAAGCAAAAACTGGTTTCAGTCATCCATGGAAAAAAGTTGTACTGGTTAAAACACTAATTATCTACGAGTTGTTGTGTACTGGAAGAGGATACAGTATGTGTCCTAGATTTAGAAAAAGAAAAAAAAATCTTAAAGAAGGGCAACAATTTCTCCATGAAGGGGTTTAATTAATAACACAGTGGCATAAAAACCAAAGGCTCGACAATTCAAAGTGGGCAACTTAAAGAAAAATAGACTTTTGCCAAAAAAATTTCCAAAAACAATAAAACCTTTTATCAATTTGAAGTTATTAAGCAATGACTTAATCCAATCTAAACCACAGACATTTTCTGCAGGTTTCCCTTATCACTGATAATAATGTTTGACTATAAATCTCAGCACCTCTTTAAGTTATAACAGAGGGCTGATTGGTTGAGTACGTTGCCCAAAGGATAGGTGGTTTATCTCTTTGTGTGGTTTACTGACATATTGAGCCATATATGCAGGATTTAAAGGGGCTCCTGGATGGATCTTTTGGCTGGGATCCATCGAAGAGGAAAAATCTTGGATTGGATAAGACAATTTTTTTTAAAGATTTTTTTTTTTTTAAATGCATTTATTCATTCATTCTCCTTCTAAATCGCTTATCCCGACCAGAGTTGCGAAAGGTGCCAGACTCTTTCCTGGCTGTTAACTGATGAGAGGTGCAGTACACCCCAAACAGGTCACTAGTCTGGTGCATGGCCACACATAACGACAGAGAGACGGATGACCATTTGTCAAATGTTAATACTTGAAGTTATAGTGTTTCATTTTCCTGAGGAAACTCATGAAGGAAGAAAAAACTTGACATCTATTTCTAATCTTTTTATAAATCATTCTGTTGTTGATTGATCGTTGTTAATGGCTAACATTCCTGAGGAGTCCAACTCCAACTGCCGATTTGGACCCTCAAACAGAGAATTATAGAATCTAAATCTTTAACCATCAAAGTTAAATATTCTGCATTACCTCTTTTTTTCTGATATTTATTAAGTTGTATTTTCTCAATTGCAAGTACCATGTTCGTAGGGTTTTACAAACACGCCAACAATGAGCAGGAGCATTTTGGGTAAAACGGTGCAAAACAAACATCTGGACAGTGGCTGAGTTTGGAAACAGCGACTTAAAACGCGTTAAGCTGGATATATGCGGGATGTAAGTTGACTCAAAGGTCACTGAGCTCATGAGCTTAGTTTCCTTTAGATACCTGCTGCTGCTCTGCATGCTAGCAATCACTCCAGGTGTGTTTATTTCATAGCGGAAAGAGGCAGAGAAATTCTGAAAGCATTCAGTGCTTTGAGCATCTGTTAGTGCATTGCCTCATGGCTTAGAGATAGAATTTGAAATATTTTATTTGTGCTGTTGTGTTACAGCAGGTTCCAGATGTTATGTCCAGATTTTATCACACCAAGACAGAATGCAGGCTGGATTAAGCGTTTAGATCTTAAATATTAGTGTGAGCCCATGAACTTGTGAACTTTCTTAGTCAGAATAAACTATAATGATTGGCCAGCAATCAACCAGACCTGGACTTAACAGGTTTCTGATCAAAGTGATCTAATTTTGCTTTTTTAGAAAAAAGTGAAAACATTTCCATTTTTCATCCTGTCATTAAGGGACTACGGAGGAGGGTGGCCAAAATACAAGATTTAGATTTTTTTTTTTTTTTTAAATTGATTTTAAGATTTTGACTTTCTCTTTGATTTTTATTTCTAAGTAAGTAGGAGACGTATTAAGTTGAAGAACCAAGAAGTCTAGGACTGCATTTGTCAGAAACTATAGAGGGATTTGTTGTTTCCAGATGCACACACATCGTGGTAGCAAAAAGCGCTACTGTTTTTTGTTATTGACAAAGAGATTCGAAGCAATCTTGAAGTTCTTTACCTATTCTTTACCTATTACCTATTACCATAATTTCCTACCTTGTGATAAAGAAAACTAGCTGAAACATGCAAAAAAGTATTAGTTGCACTGCGCATGTCGCTTGCAGTCAACTGCTAATCCCTCTATAAATATTTGAAATTTCAGAAAAAACTATTCGCTCTTTAATATGTACTATTTGTTATTGATTCTATCTGAACTTATTTTTAATGGTATATTATTAGAATTAATATGTGTTTGTTTGGTTTCCAAGATGCTTAATGTGATGTATGCTCAATTATTCAACTGAACGACAGAAACAATTCTCTTTTCTGTTTTTTGTGGGATCACAACAAAGTAAAAATGCTCATTATTATTTGGCTTAATTTTGTTATTAATGCCAAGTTAACCAGATAATGTAGATGTACAGTTTGTGCAGTTAAAAGTACTTTTAATATGTTGTCATTTATATGTCTGTTAGATGAATTTGAAAATAGCCTGATTAGATGGAAGTTTTTGATTCTTTAAATCGGTAAAGTTTTTTGTTAGAAAAATGTGTGTTTTTTTCCCCTTTAAAATAGTCTTTCCTTTTGAAAAAGTTAAGACAAAATACACATGAGTGTCCTCTGAAATTAAATGACGACAACATTTTCTTCTTGCCTCAACATTTCTCGCCCGGAAAAGGGTGGAATGCCCCCTGCAGGTCAGGGACGGGGTCCTGCCCCAAGTGGAGGCGTTTAAGTATCTCGGGGTCTTGTTCATGAGTGGGGGAAGGATGGAGCGGGAGATCGACAGGCGGATCTGTGCGGCGTCAGCAATAATTAGGACGCTGCCTCGGCCAGGTGAGAGAAGCTTGGGCTTCCCGTTTGAGGCTGCTGCCCCCGCGACCCAACCCTGGAACAAGCGGAAGATGACGGAACGGAACGAACATTTTCTTCCACATGATGATTGAAAAGCACAAAAAGGGCCTCTTTCCTTGTACTAGCTGGGATACATCCTAGTTGCATCCTAAACACCTCGTGAGTAAAGTGGCTCAGAAGATGGAAGCTTACCAGCCTTTTCTGATTGTTTTACCAATTTATAATTTTTAAAACGGTTTGAACTGGAATATTTGTTATGTTAAAATGGTCTATAACAAAGTTGGAAAGAAGAAAAGAAAATAGATGCCACAGAAAACATTTGTTGTAATCTGAAGACTTTTAAGGACCCAGCCCGGATAAGCCAAAACGACGGAACGGAACTCTATTTAATGGTACATTCGGAACCAAATTTTTGTATTTCTTGGCCAATCTTTCCAAATGTTATAAAAAGTTGAAGTCTTCATCCAAAAGACAGTATTTTTACAATTCAGTCCACATGTAGGCTAAATTTAAATGCACATTTATAAAAAATGTTCAAAAAAATATGTGCATAAGCTTCAGTTTTGTGTTCGATTGATAAACCATTCGAGCCACTCGCCTTGTGGGATCCAAACACCGACTTATAACACGCTCTTAAAACGTAATCGTTAAAAATGTACTACTCTGTGGAGACAAAGTTGGACATTTGCGGACTTTGCACAGTGTGGTTAAATTTTTTTGATGGCTCAGTGAGTAGGGTGACAGCCCTGTAATCGAAGGGATGCTGGTTAGATCTCCCGCCCGGAGTTTATGCCGAAGTGTCTCTAAGCAAGACAATGAACCCCCAATTGCTCCTGATAGTGGTTTCTGTCTTGCATGCCAGCATCCACCATCAGGTATGAATATGTGTCTAAATGGGTGAATGTGAGCTACACTGTAAAGCACTCTTAGTGCCAACAGAGATGCAAAAGTGCTCGATAAGTAGAGTTCATTTACCATTTTGCCTTAACAGTTTGGTTCAGAACATCGCAAAATCCTAGTTTTTGAATCCTTACACTCTTGTGGTGTACAGTATGTGATGAACAAAGGCGCTGAACAATGTTTTCCTCACCCTCTAGGAATTTGGTGCTTTTTTACTTTCTTACTAAGTTTACAACATCTCAAACTTGACAGAATGTTTCAATTCTTTGTGTTTGTCTGAATTTCTGTTGAGTTTAGACACCTTACATCCATGATTGAATGATGAAAGTATGAAGATTGGTTACGAGCGACCACAAGAAACTTTGGCAGTCTGAGAAGCAGATTGAGTTTCATGCTAAAGTGGAATTTTAAGATGTTGTGTTGGTTTCTGAAATTTTCTGCTATAAACACAGTTCAGTGGGAATTTGATGAGTGTTGGCGTTTGGTGCTCAGCGATGTTGGAACCCTGTGAATGAGAAGCAACAGTTCTGTACTATGACACTGAATTGATTATATTATTAGTTTATGTTCTCATTGTTTACCATCAATTTCTTATTCTTCACTTTTCTTGTTCTTCAATCTTCTTTAAACAATTCATTTTAAAAATACTGAAACCAAATTCAATGCCGGATTGTGCATTATTACAGGAGAGCTCGCTGTTTTTTCTTTGAAACAAAATTTCAACTAACTTCCCATGTTTCGTTCAGATTTTGATTTGTTAGTGGTAACTCGTTTTTTTAATAGTTAACATCCTATACGCGAGCGGTTTCAGTCCACGATTCTCAGCGTGTCTTCCCTTCTCATTTCATTTCACAGCTCGGTCAATGGAGCTTTTGTGGTTTGGAGGGTATTGAATTAATTTGGCCTGTAGTGATAAGTGTGTCTCACCCTTGGGCGTGAGCCAAGACTCTCCCTTTTGATACACTGGTCACAATTCTACTGACAAAAAAAAGAAAAGATGTGTCTAAATAGAGTCTGATCAATGGCTGTTTAAGAATGAAATAGTTGGATAAACACTCTGGTTTATCTGAGGATATTCCACGGTTCATTTTCAGAGAGAGATTGAACAATATCAGATTGATTTTTCTTTTATTTATATTACATATAACCATTTAAACATTTGGGAGTCCTTGTTCACTCTACCCTTGCTTGGGTGTGGTTACACTAGTGCAAAAGAAAGAAGGCGTATGTTGTTATTTTCAACATGGGGGTAAATGAGTGGTTGTAAATTAAAAGCACTTTGTAAGAGGAAGTTGTGTATTTTATGTGGACACGTTTTCCTCCTTATATCCCGCGCCTGCTGGAGTTCACTGTGCGCTTGTTTAAGTGAGGGCGTGCACGTCAGTGATTTATCACCAATGTCACCAAGCGTGGCTGCAGAGGGAGCCTGTCCTCATATCCCGACACATCTATTTTTACCTGCTTATTGCTTACCATTTCACTGGAGACAAAGTGATTGGGAGACAACACGGATCAGGAGATGGAAGATGGCGAGAGGCACCAAGGAAATAAATGAAGACTTCTTTTGTTACCAAGTACCGCCACGTTGTTGGTGCTTTTTTTTTTTTGGTGTTATCTTTTTAATGCAACAATGGAAATGTGCCACACAAAAATCTTAGAGGAGTGTCTTACCAGACACAGTTTAAGCTACAATGTTCCCGTCATGCCTTTGTTTCTGTAGTAGCACCCTTTGCCATTGATGCTGTCCTGGCAGACGGTAAAAAGCCATTTTAAGCCAACGTGTGAATCTCGCAGGCTTCGTGCCAGATCACACACACATTCACACACAGACAATTTCCCCAAACATATGGCAGGATCTCGCTAGGTGCTACCGCAACACCTCACACTGAGGGACATCAATAACAATGGATTCTCCCGTATTTCCCTCCTGTGTACGTGCATGTGTGTGTGTGTGTGTGTGTGTGTGTGTGTGTGTGTGTGTGTGTGTGTGGGGTGGGAAATAGCTCTCCTCCCAGCTAGCTGTGTTGTTTTTCTCTTTTCTTTCAATATGCTTTGCTAATATCAATTAAACATTTTCAAATTTTATGCAGCTCAGAAAATTTGTTTTTTTTCATTTTCGTCCGGGAGGGTAGCAGCTTCAGCAGAAAACCGAGATATCCCTCACCCATATCACCATATTCCAGCTCATCTAGGAAGCTCTTAAGGCTTTCCCTGGCTAGCTGTAGTTTTTCCAGGTCTTCCTCTGAGTCTCCTATCAGTGAGACAGGCCTGGATTTGCCTCATCAACGAGGCATCTAGGAGACATTTTAAAGGTTCCCAAAACAATCACAAGCAGAGGAGCAACGGCTCTACTCTGCGCCCTTCTCAAATGGTCACCAGTCTGTGAGTAAGAGTCCAGCTACCCTTCAGCATCCTCACTATTGTGGATGTTGCACCAATCTGCCTGTTGATCTCCCTCTCCAATCTTCCCCTAAACAAGACTTCAGGAAACTAAAACGTTTTTATTTGGGGCAGTACCCTATCTCTGACCTTGACCTAGCCTTTTTCTGGTCAAGGACCTTGGATTTGAAAGTGCTTATTTCCATCTCAGCTGGTTCACACCTGGTAGTACTTGTGTTGTCAATAGAATTCTAGAATTTCTACAATATTTATTTTTCTTCAAACAATTAAGATGTTAGCATCGGGTCAATTTTTAATGATGAAATCCATGACAAACGTTTTTTGTTTTAATGTCTAGGTACCACCCGTGCTCCACGTGAAGGAGAAATTCCTGGTGTCGACTACAACTTCCTCTCTGTAGAGGATTTCCGGAAGTTAGAGGAAAGTGGGACCCTTCTGGAAATAGGAACATATGACAGTAAGTTTGCACCTACCTGCTCCTTCTTAGTTAAATCTTCTTTTTCTTCTTTCGGCATTTCCCTTCAGGGGTCGCCACAGCAAGTCAGTTTCTTCCATCTAATCCTATCTGCTGTATCCTCTTCATTCACACCAACTATCTTCATGTCTTCCTTCACTGCGTCCATGAACCTCCTCTTTGGCCATCCTCTAGTCCTCTTTCCTGGTGGTTCCAAATCCAGCATCCTTCTTCCGATGTACTCTCTCTCCCCTCCGCCTCTGCACATGTCCAAACCATCTCAGTCTAGCCTCTCGAACTTTATCCCCAAAACCTCTTAACATGTGCTGTTCCCCTGATATACTCATTTCTAATCCTATCCCTCCTCGTCACTCCCAGAGAGATCCTCAGCATCTTCATCTCTGCTACCTCCATCTCTGCTTCCTGTCTTTTCTTCAGTGCTACTGATTCTAGACCAAACAACATGGACGGTCTCACCACAGTTTTGTACACTTTCACTTTCATTCTAGCTGAAATTCTTCTGTCACACATCACACCTGACACTTTTCTCCACTCGTTCTAGCCTGCCTGCATACGCTTTTCCACACTCTCCATTGCTCTGGACTGTTGATCCTAAGTACTTAAAATCTTCCACCTTTTTTATCTCTTCTCCCTGTAACCTCACTTTACAGGGAGGTAAAAGTGAGGTGTGGCAAAAGTTTTTTTATCTCTTCTCCCTGTAACCTCACTTTTCCATTTGGATCCCTCTCATTCACACACATGTACTCTGTCTTAATCTGACTAATCTTAATTCCTTTAAAGTTAAATGTTAGATAAATGGAAAGCTGATAAGTTGCACAACTCTATGATTGGCTCCATATTTGTAAGAATTGTGATCAAAAAGCAACTATGAACAAATGTATCTGCAAAGCATTTCAGCACTGTATAAAAAGTTTAAAACATGGTTAATTTGTATCGGCATTACTAATTAAAACAGCACTAAAGATGATTGTTTTTATGCTGATATGTTGATTTGGATTTTTAACAAGAATGCTTGCCAACACCAGTGCAGCTCAAATGTCTTTTTTACAGTCATGTTTTTTTTAACTTCCAGTTGTTATTTTTATGGAATTTTTCCTTTTACAATAACTTGAATTTATTGGCCAGCTGTTTATTTACCGCTGTCGTTGTAGTTTAGTTATTCAGCCATGTTTTATGTTCTGTATAACCCACAATATCACAAATATTTCCATCTGTACTCTGAGTCAGCCTGATTCTAATTTAGAGAAGGAAACATTTCCCAAAGACTCAACACATTTGGAATTTATTTCTTAGTTTCCCCTCCAGTGTTTGTTTTACCTGTAGATCCCCACTCTGCTGCTACATTGTGCTGTCTGGTGTCCAGACTAGACTGAAGCTCATATTTCGGGTACAGCATTGCATGTGTATCCTTGGATTTAGACGGTGCAGCTCTTGTCGTTCTGTCTGGTTTCTCGCTGCATGTTCTTTTCTACTGTGAAACTCTTAGTAAAGCTGACAGGTTTTGCCAGCACCAGAGAAAACTTGAAGCTACTTGACAAAAAAAGTGTCTTATCCTGTGACTCTGATCAAAATGTTTTCTCTGTTTTCATTCTCCGGGAACTTTACAAAAGTAGAAAAACAAAAAAGAAAAATTGCACTTTTATGTCTAAAACATTTTATTTTTTGGCTTTGGATAAAATAAAATAGAATTTTTACAATTCTTAGCGTTTATTATTATTAAATTTGATTTTTTTTTTTACTTAAAAGTAAAAAACCACCACTTTTGACTCAGTGATTTGCATACAATGATTGCGACTTCTACCCCTCCTCCAACACAATCCTCTCTGACCACTCCTTCCATGCCCTTTCTATTCTTTTTTTATTTTAATCTCCCAAGTCTTTTCTTCATCTCTTACTCCTCTTCTTGTTGCCTAGACAACTATTATGGGACACCCAAGCCTCCGGAGCAACCCCCCAGTGGGAAAGTGATTAGCAGTAGCGGTAGTGGCGGGGATGCCCCACTGCCAGACGGGCTCAGCCTGCCGGGCTCTCAGCACTCAACACCCCGACGAGCCAAGTCCTACAATGACATGCAAAATGCTGGAATAGGGTTTGGAGAGCAGCAGGAGGACGACGAGGACCTTCCTGACATGAACAGCAGCTTAACAGGTAGGTGAAAGCACATGAGGATCGTAACGGGGGTTCAGAACCAGAGTTTTGGGGAATATACAGAAACCTTGTATGAGTTCTAAAAAATATATATTTTTCATAAAGCCAGCAACTAAATTCGGTCAAATCTGGGAGATTGCAGTACCCTCAAAAACATAGTCGTGGTCTAGAGTCCGTTCTGAACTAACAAACAGCAATATCAACATTTATTAACTACAGCTTAAGCATTAATCTTCTTCAGCTTTTCTTTTGTGGAAGTTTTTTTCAGTCCTCCTGCAATATTTTGAAGATTTTACTTTGCTTTTATTTATGTTTGCCATTAGTCTGACTTTTCGTTCTTATCTATTAAAGTTTTACTTACGTAGTTTATTTTTGGCACGACATTAATAAAACACAATCTAAAGAAAGAGATTTGAACCTGCAACATGAGGAAAGTGTATTAATTTTGTATACTTTTCACAACGGGAATATTAATTTTTCAAAAACATTAACAAATAATCGCTTCCTTGCTGCTGCAGGCACCGAAGAGTAACGTGAGAAGAAACAAACTCAACTGAACAAACAATAAGAAGATGAGCTTCATGCACGCACTTTGTTTGGATGTGCAAACACTAGATTTCCATCTATTTTTCTGCACACTAAAAGAGTTTTCTGTTTCGGCTTCACATCATGAGCAAATATGTTATTAACAAGTTTAGCGCAATCAATTTTTTTCCATTAGCCACTAGTCTTTTTGAATGGGTTAGCTTTAAATAAATCTTAGAAGCATGAAAGTAGCAGCTGTTAGTATTCTTTAAGTCTAAGTTTGAAGGTTTACAACTTTCTTTGTCTTTTGTTGAAGGATACTGAAATTAATTTGTCTCAAATAAAATGATGACCAATGATAAGTTAGGGTCATCTTGATTTATATCTTGTCTTATAAATATGATCAAAAGGGTTGTGCATGTTGGATGTGATGAAATAACGTTGTATTGGATGACACAAAAAATATCTTATGGGGAATTGTTTCAGTGGTTTTGAAAATCCTTATAATTTGATTTTTGCAGTATTTCTAAAATTTGCCTTTGCCACTTGAACTTTTCTAATTGATCGAAGTACTGAAAACCAAAAAAAAGCATATATTATTAAACTGCTGCCTTTCAGGGAGAGGAACATTGAATGTCACACCCAAAAATGAAACAGAAAAAAATTATTTATGAGCTTTTTCTGGGTGAATATTGCATTTCTGAGCTTACGAACTGATCACATATGCTACGAGATAAAAGGAAGCACAATACATCCTGCTAAAGAATTGATTGTAGAGTTGTAAGTTTCAAAGAGTCAATCAGCTTCAATGGCTTCACTTACGTTTGCACATCTTTGGTCTGTTTGCAAGTTGTTGATGTGGACTCCTTTGACAAACACAGAACAAGTGTGTGTACACTAGTTAGTCACATACTTTAGCTACTGTTTGCCTGAAGGAGGAAGTGAAGAATTAGGATGTTTATAAAGTAGTGAGTGGGAAGAAGTCCTGCCGGAGGACAGAATGAGGTGGAGGGTTACGGGAATGTATGTCTGACAAGGATTAGATCAAGAGAAATACAAGCTGCAAAAAGTAGAAAATAGAGATGGAAGTAGAGGCTGATTGAAGATGTGGTGTGTGTGTGTGTGTGTGTGAGTGTGTGCAGAGAAAGCACTTAGATGTGAAGAAAAACTGCAGAAGACAAGAGCTTCTTTGATTGGTGAGTGAGTGGTCCCTGAGTTTGGGTAACGTGTAAAATAGTGCCATCTGGCTGCAAGCAGCAGAGACCAACATGTCTTTTTATAAGAAAATAAATGTATTACATTTATTTATCCTCACTTAGTGGATCATCTGTGTTAGTGGGTCAGTAGACTGAGTCCCAAAGCTATTTTTGTCCCGTACTTTTTAAAAGGTGAGAGCAAAAGTTGCTCATTTGCTGTCTGTGATTGTGTGAGCTGGAATGCCGCCTGCCGAGTGTGAAAATGAGACGACAGGAAACAGGGAGATAACACTTCACACGTCATGGGTCCGGGTGTAAACAGCCCCTCAGATGCCTGATGGGAAAGTCTTTGTAGAAATGGGAACCCAGTGAATGGAAGGAGTTTCTGGGGTGCGTTATCATGTGTAGATTTAAACTGTTCTCACTTGGTTTTGGACTTCATTAAGTTGCTGTTTTCTCGAGTAATTCAGCAACTACTGACGCTGGGCTTTTTGTTTTTGACACTTTCAGGAGAATCTAGTGAATTAGACGAAATTCCTCACTCGGTGCGCCCCTTCGCCCCCCGCCAGAGTGACCCGTCCTACCCTGGGACCACCCCCTCACTATCGGCCACCACGGAGAGCACACAGCAGTCACACTCTCACCTGAGCCATCCTCCCTCAGAGGACCCACTGGGACCTCTGCCTGACAACTGGGAGATGGCCTACACCGAGAACGGGGAGGTCTACTTTATAGAGTAAGTTTGTTTTAAACTAAATTCCTTTTTACTTTCTTTGTCCTGTTTTTAAAGTCATTTCTGCTCTTATGCTAGAAGCTTTATGTGTGTATTTTTTTATAATTAATCAAAAACAAGAGGCTTACACACATTTTTCTTATTTTGTGAGTCTTTTCGTCTGCCAGAGTTTTTCATGAACATGAAAATTATGAAACCTGACAAAATCAAACTAAATTAGTATGAAATCTTTATCTCCATGAAAGCAATCGGAATGATCACAATTACCTTCAAACAAATACTGAGTCATAGAAGAACACATCAGTAAAATGACTTCTAAAGAAAGTTTGCTACACTTTGTTAGTTGACACCTACGTTTTTATTTTAAACTATTGTCACTGCCGTGGTTGGAAAAGTAACAATCTAATGAGCTTCCTTATATCTTGTTTCTGTGTTTGTAAAAACTTGCAAGTTACACTGATATTTTTATTCTGTTCGGGTCAGTCTTTCGAACAATCATTGCAGTACATAAGATGAGTTTTTCTTGACCAGTCTGGTGTTTAAATAGTTTCCTCTGTCATGTTTAAAGATTTTCTAACTGCATAATTTCTTGTATAAATCCCATTTGTATCATTTTAATCTGTTCACACTTTCTTTTAGCCACAATACAAAGACCACCTCCTGGATTGACCCTCGGTGCCTGGACAAACCTCAGAAACCCCTGGAAGAATGTGAAGATGACGGTATGTTCATCAGAAGATTGCGTGTCTAAATAATACAATTTTGGTTTCTTGTCTTTAGAAAGTAATTTAATTTATTGTACAATTAAAAAAGACAGAAAGAAAATTTGTTTTAAGTCTTTGTATATATTTGTACCTCTAGAACTTTCCTGTATTCACTAAAACACACATAAATACTTTACGGGACGTTTTGCATGGTTTCGTTTTCCTTCAGACATTTATCCTTGAGTGGAGATTAATAGAGTCACCTTTAGATGATAGTGAGCTGTCTTTGGCCAGCTTTGCTTTGCTGTGTTTTTAGCAGGCATTTCACATCTCCTAAGACTCATTTTAATCCTCATTTTAATATCTGTAGCTTTGAAGAATGATGCTGAATATTTGTTTTTGACATGCGACTTCTTGACGTTTTTTTTTTTTTTCTCTCGCAGTGGCATCTTTATTTTCAAAGTTTAATATTTTCTTTGGTACAGAATTGCAAAATTCCAACAGTGCTATCATTCTAAGATCTAACGTTTTAGAGTTTGGAATTTTTAAGTGTCTGTTTTTTTCCACCTTTGAGTAACAGCAGCCATCCTGTTTTTCTTTTATTGATATTTTTTTATCTGCATACTTTTTCTGTTTATGTCAGCAGATTTTCTAACTAAACCAGGAATTTACAGAGAAGATGCAAAGTAGTTTTGATTTTTATGTTTATCAGCTTTTACACCTTACTTGCTCAGAAGCAGCAATGAGGTTCAGCTCCCTGCACCACTTTAATTTCTTCAGCCAGTTTTTAAAGATGAGGGTTGTTTTTAAACCTGAAGTATCTCTTTTTCGATTTGCTGCCGAGTGTGAAGCGGCCGGGATGGGAATTAGCCCCTCCAAATCCGAGACCATGGTCCTTGCCCGGAAAAGGGTGGAATGCCCCTTGCGTGTCAGGGACAGGGTCCTGCCCCAAGTGGAGGAGTTTAAGTATCTCGGGGTCTTGTTCACGAGTGGGGGAAAGATGGAGCGGGAGATCGACAATAACTAGAACGCTGCATCGGTCCGTTGTGGTAAAGAGAGAGCTGAGCCGAAAAGCAAAGCTCTCGATTTACAAGTCAATCTACGTTCCAACCCTCACCTATGGTCACCAGCTGTGGGTGGTGACCGAAAGAATGAGATCGCGGGTACAAGCGGCCGAAATAGGCTTCCTCCACTGGGTGGCTGGGCTCTCACTCAGAGATCGGGCGAGGAGCTCTGCCATCCGGGAGGAGCTCGGTGTCGAGCCACTCCTCTTCCAGGTCGAGAGGAACCAGATGGGGTGTTCAGATGCCCCCGAGCGCCTCGCAGGCGAAGTGTTTCGGGCACGTCCCACCGAGAGGAGACCAAGGGGCAGACCCCGGACCCGCTGGAGAGACTATGTCTCACAGCTGGCTGGGGAACGACTTGGGATCCGTCCGGGTGAGCTAGAGGATGCAGCTGGGGAGAGAGAGGCCTGGGCTACCCGTTTGAGGCTTGTCCCGCGACCCGACCCCGGAACAAGCGGAAGAGGACGGAACGGAAGTATCTCTTTTAATGCAGCTGTAGGGAGGTCATGTCCTGATAGTTTTCATCATGTTGGGCCATGTCAAAATCACTGAAAATGAAACATTTCTTTGTAATCTCTGACTTAACCTGCCATAAAACAAGTGGCAAGTTGAGCAGATTAGCTTTTTTTTTTCAACTTTCAAGTGATCATGATGCTTTTATCAATCACAGTAGAAATAAAGTTGTACATATGTTGTTTTTATTTGTCGAAGTTGAAATATCGGTCTGAAGGTTTTTCTGTTAACTCTTTTGTTATGATTGACTCTTGCCTCCCAGTGGCCAGATGTTGTCAATACATTAAAAACTAACAGATGTTCCCTTTCTTTCCCCTCCTGGGCCAACTTCTCCCCTGAACAACAATCCTGTGGTGCTTTGCTGTTCATCCCACTGTGCAGAAGGGGTACACACAGAGGAGCTGGATAATGATCTAGGTATGACCTTTTCTAATCTCTCACAACATCACTTAGATATATAAATGTGTACTTTGTGTTGTGTCTTTGGTTTTAAACCCTTGTCAGAATTGGTGAGTGGGTCTTTGAACATACAGTCATTTAGGAGTGGGCAGGAGGCGGCCATGTTTGTAATCATCAAGTAATGAGACACTGTGATGGCAAAGACTTGACATTTATCTGTGGCTAAAACGTTTAAACAAACACACTCTGCATGAGGCCTTTGACATAATTATCGGCTTACCCACACATACTCACCGCTAAAGGCCCCCCACCTAATCATGCCATCATTTCTTACATGAGCCATAAGATGATCCAAAGGAGATTGTTGTGATGATGATTTTTAAATTGGTTTTTGTCTGAGCCAGAGAGCAACAGGATTTTTTTTTTCCCCCCTGTGGTCATTCAGCACAATAACCACCCCATCAGACACCGCAGCAAGGCCACACCTGCAGGATAAATGGTGTCTGGAGACGATTGCCTGCCCTGTAATGCTTGGGTAATGAATGATGCAGTTCCCCTTGAGGAATTATGTGATTAATGATCGTAACACACTTTTAGCTTTCATATGAGCTCAGCTTAGTGATAATAGTAATGATAAAATGATACAATATTTACATGTTTTAGATTTCAAAACTGAAGAATAGAGCTTAAACGTAACAAAATGATCTCAATGCATATTTTTAAGTAGAAGATAATGTGAAAAAAATTCAAGCCTAATCAAATTTGCAGTGATCATTCATACATTTTTAGCAACCACATGATTAGGCGCCATGTTGAAAATGTTTGATCAGAAGGGTAACCTGTCTGACGCCCTCAGCTGGATGCACATATTCAATAGTTATCGATCTGCACCAATAAAACGGGCTTCCCAAAGGACGAGAAGGCATGAACATTTTTTGAAGTGCAAATTTCATCCACACCTCTGCAGGACCGATGTGAGTGGAAAATAGAATCTAGACAGACTGACATTAGGCCAGAAGAACACTCTGATGCAGGAGTGACACATTTTTTTTCCTCTTTTCTCATTTGTGTTGCCATACAATGAAACTGCTTTCCAGACGGCTCTCTCTCACATGCACGCACAAAGGTGCGCCGCGCAGAGCGAAACAAGTGCAGTGTGAAATCAAGTGGGTGATTAGAATTTTGCGTGAGATGAGGCAGGACCTCATTCCGTTTAATGTTCCACCTCAAAACATCTGAATACTAATTTGGCGTGCACTTCACTTCAGCAGAAACACCTACTCTTACCTTTCATTCCCTCTTTTATTCTTACCTATTTTTCTCAGCAAATTTAGAATGAGTAAAGTCAGGTAGTTCCATTTGGGATTTTAAAATTCAGAAAGTAGATCTGAAATCAGTCTGTGCCATTCCTTTTAAACTGCATGTAAATTTTGTTGTCATGTTAGAACGTCCCAACAAGGGTTCTAAAAATGGGAAGTTTTTAATTATGTAGAATGTTGACTAAATGAAGATATTGTTGTCAAGTATATTTGAATTCTTAGGCTTGCCTCTTTGGTGCGCATGAGCGTTTCAATGTGTTTGATTTGCAGTGCAGCATACATTTTGACAACACACGCACACTTGCAGACCAGTTGTGTGCACCTCTGAGTATGAGATTAACAATACTAACTTAACTTAAACTGGACAAAGAAAAAAAATGACTTCTTAGAGAAAGGAATTAATAGAAACAACAGAAATAAGGTGCAATTAAAGTGACCAAAGCGAGATCCTCAGTCTCCATTAATAACTTCAGAAAGCAGTGGAATTCGTATCAATCTCTTTATGGCTGAGCAGATGTTTCACCAAATTTTTACGGTGTCTGTAGACAATGACTAAGTTTTTTTCATCTGCACATAAATAGGACACGACCCAGGTGAAGTCATGTCTGCTATTTAACAAAAACAGATAAAATGTGATATTATTTTGGGGGGAAAAGAAGCTATAAATTGAGAGCAAATCTCTTAACAGAGTTCCCTCTGAGTTAAGCCAAGGACGTCTTTTCTCAAATGGGAGTTTTTTTGCCTGTAATATTCTGGGAAATTTTGTCATTGCGATGGAGGAGGGGGGGAGAGAAAAAGTAATTCATACGGTCATTTTGCTCCACATAATGTGCGGCTCGGTTCTTTCAGCTCTGCTTCCTCTCCTCAAAGCGAGGATTATTCCACACACTGTCTCCTTCCCTCTGCTCACTCTCTTTTATGTCTCCACCTGCCACTTCATCCTTTTTTATTTCCTTCATAACCTTTGCCCTCCCCCCCTTCCTTGCAGCCTTCTTCTTTCCCCATC
The DNA here is from genome assembly GCA_902685375.1 of Neostethus bicornis. Taxonomy (NCBI): domain Eukaryota; kingdom Metazoa; phylum Chordata; class Actinopteri; order Atheriniformes; family Phallostethidae; genus Neostethus; species Neostethus bicornis. The sequence continues at coordinate 16,348,155 of LR738557.1, read as the reverse complement.
CACCTTTCATCTCTCTTCCCTCTCTGGTCGCCCATTCATCTCTGCAGTAGGCTGTTGCTGTTGTCTTTATCTGATGTGTGGAAATGTCAGCAGTGTGGGGTGATAGAGGTGGAGAGAGACAGGCAGGACTCTGCACAGCTCTAATGATCCACACCGAGGTTTCCTACGTTTTCACAGTATCGAGGGTTTTTTTTTCTTCTCATTTCCTCCATTTTATTTTGTCTTCACAGAACTTCCACCAGGATGGGAGAAAATAGATGATCCAGTCTATGGGGTCTACTATGTTGAGTAAGTAATGCACAGTGTGCAACAAAAATCCTCCCAGACATGCAGGAATAAAAGATTTTGATTTTGTGAAAGATGCTTCATGTACTTAATTTGACGCTGATGCACAGTTTGCCTCTGACAAGTCAAAGTGAGCTCGCTGTAAAAGTGAATCTGGAAGGTTTTTTTGTGCTCTGATTGAGCTATTTTGGTATTTTTAGGAAGCAGAATGTAGGTCATTTAGTTTGACTGAAATATGCAGCGTTTATTTAGAGGTGTGTACGGCACGCCTTTCAGATTGTGATGAAGCTGCCGGGTCGCCACTTAAAAACAAGCACATTTCCTGTGTTCTGGATGTTGTTCAGCAGCCTGGAGGCGAAGAATGTGACATCATTTACCTCTGCAATGAGTTTTCTTATTGACATTAGTCACTATTCTCTTCATTTGCTCTGTAATGTGATGCTTTCATGTTTCATTTCTCAGCGTGGGTTTGGTTAGATAGAACTCCTCCAGCTGTGGGGAAGGAGATGAATTAAGCCATCAGGAAAAAAAAAAAAAACGAAACTAATTTAATACTATATGTCGGTGGGGTTATGCCTCTCAACGTTATCTGTGTAAACATGGTTTTTGTTTTTTTTTGCATTTTAATGCAGCAAATTCATAACTTTTGGGCCACAAAGAATCCTATCATGTTAGTAAAGAGCCAAACCTGATGCAGCCATGTACAAAACACAGACTTTTTTTTAAATTATGATTTAAACTTAATGTTTTTCTTTCACTTTCCTTGTTTTTAGCAAGAAACCATGAGCATTTTTAATATGGCAAATTTCCAGGTCTTTATGATGAACTGATACTTCACTCTTGTTTTCCTGCCTGGATGAAGCCCGTTTGCTATTAAACCAATCTTATAAGTTGAATTGAAAATACTTTATTAATACCCAAAGGAAAATTTGAGTGCTGGAATGTAAATACAATGAAAGGGGGCATCGTGTTTAACACCACGATGCCCCCTCCCTCTTATCCACTGATATCCCAGTCCTGTTGCAGTGTTCAACCTGGCAACCCAAAAGCAAAACCCAAAACTCATGATACCTGGAAATATAAACAGAATTAAAAAGAATCAAAGAAAAAGTAAAAACAAAGAAAAGCAAGTGTTTTTCTTTCAATAATTCACTTTAAATGTATAAGAAAATTCAAAGTGATTTACATTAAAAGGAAAAGGATTGAAGTTAGGCAGAAAATATAAGAGAAATGACTTTTTGAGCTGGGAAAATAAATAAAAATGTACAAAGTATTGGAGAAAATGACAAAATTTTTGATTTGCTGACACTGCATATATTTATGTCAACATAAGACAATGTATTTGCCATCCTCTGGTGGACCATGGAATTGTAAGAGAAGGGGTAATACGGTATTTCATGCCATTTCTTTACGTTTGGTGGGGCTGTGTTAAAAGGTTTGACGGGCCACATATGGTCCACATGCCTCTTGTTTGCCCATCTCTGATTCAGTGTCATAGTAAATTAATCAAACCTTTTTACTATGTCTCCTCCTTTTCTTTGACCCTCTTCTCCTTCCTATTTGGGTATCCTTCCCTCTGTTTCTGATTTCCCTCCCCACTGCACTCCTCTCCCGGTGACTTGTTTCCCGACATCCTGTTTTCTTTTTTTTCTAATCTCCTGTAATTCATCCCTTATTGCTGCTTACCCTCCACCCCGATCACACCGACGCCTTCCTCCACCTTTCCAAAGTCATATAAACAGAAAAACCCAGTATGAAAACCCAGTGCTGGAGGCTAAGAAGCGCAGGCAGCTGGATCAGCAGCAGCCTCAGCCCCAAAGCCAGCAGCCACCCGAAGGTGAGCGCTACATCCGAGGTTCGTTCACAAGCCCCCACGGGCGTCATTTCCTTTCTTTCTATTCATGTGCATGCCTGTTTAATGTCTGTATGTGTGACTTTTGACCAGTTAAATGCTAGAAAAAATGCTTGAAGTTGCTTGCTTCTGCCTTATGATTTGCTAAGTGACATCCATAAAAGCATAACTATTATTTACAGCTGTAAAATGCAGCTTTTTTTTTTTTTTTTTTTAAATTTATCTCTTGTTCTATGCAGTTTATTCTATTTTACACTAACCTGTGAGCTTTCTTCTGTAGGTGAAGACATGTAAATGTGACTAGTACTGTATTGTATCTCTCTCCTTAGCAAGTGAAAAAAGGACCATTAGTATCCCTTGTATGAAGGTCTTGATTAGATCCAGTCGTTAAAAATCAACCAACAAGTAGTTCCTGATTGCTGCACTTTTAGGATGCCCCACAGAGAAATTAATAGTAAATGCAGGTCAGTCCACCCGGGAACTCTGCTATCGTTTTCCACCTTTCTGCTCGTTCAGCAGAAAACATCAGATTCACCCCAGTTACCTGATGACTTCCACCCCAATCTGAGAGCCAAGTCTCTCTTCAAAACAGCTCCCATCACGCTGAGTTTTATCATCTTACAGGGAGGAAAAGTGCTGGGGGACATGACAATGCACATTGTCTGGACAATAGAAAAGTGTCTGTTTCGCTATTTCTCTTTTATTGCTTTTATACTGATTTTATTATTACAGCAAATAGACCATTAAATAGCCGACTACAACTGTATTGTAGCTGTTCTCTCACTAAGCGTACTCTTAACTTAAAATGTAATAAAATATTCTACGACAACACAGTGCTTTTACGTCCTATAATTCTGACTCAAGTTTGCATCGTGCTTTGCGTCGCTTAATTTTGCATAACAAGTTGAGAGATTTCTGAATACAGCTAAGCAGGTATAAAAATATATTAAAAATACATGCTTAAATTGTTTTATACTGGGAAAAATATAGCTTTCGTGATATATAGACATTGTGATTTATAATAATCTATATTGCTATTTGTTTTTTTTTGCTTATATTGCTCAGCATTGGAGTAAAATACTTATTAAAGCAGGGTTCTAAGCTATGCAGCTACAGCCCGAAACGATGGCAGCCAATAGATCGTTGGCCTACTCTCTCATAAATAAAATCAATAAACATATACGAGGCAGTATTACAGCATGTGCTAGGTCTCCAACTATCAGATTAGCCCAGATTAATCTCCAACTATCTCCATGAGGCAAAAATCTGTTGCTCAGTTCATATCCAGCTAACTCTGAAGCCTTTAAGATGAGACCCATCCCGGACTGGCGTCCTCTTATCCAGACTCCCTCTAGATAAAGTGTGCTTTTGTTGCAGAGTGGATCGAAGACTCGGCGTTGGCAGGGGCCCCATTGGCCAGCTATGCAGCCAGTCAGGAGACCTACAGGGACCCTCAGACAGGTCCCACTGTTCCCAACGCAATGGGACAAAAACGTAAGTTCTTATATGTATATTCAACGTTAAAACCTCAATAAAACTTCTCATTTTTCAGTTTGTTCTGCCCAGAGCGGTTCATTACTCTTGTCATTAGAATTTCTGTGTTTGTGCCTGAGGCAATGTTTGGTTTTTGTACCGTGAAGGATTGGTCGTAAATTATTACTATGAAATCAGATCAATCAGAAAAAAAGCTAAGTAAATTTTATATTTGCCGTAATGCACAAAATTTTCTGTTTTTGTAGTGTTCAACTCAAACTGAAAAATCTTGTTGTTGCTTGTGTTCCTGTGGTGTTTGTGTGGTGAATCTCCACAGCGTTGTCCCATTATTAAAATAAATAATGGTGTAATGTCTTCATTCATTTACCTCCACACACACATAGAGTTGCTTTGGATTTTTCTCTCTCTTGGTTGCCAGCTCTTTTTATGCTTTCCTCCCACTAGCAGCTTGTCTAATTAGCCCTGCCGGGGGGAGAGAATTAAGTGCCTCACCCTGTCTCACCCTCCTACTCTCCCATGCCGCTCCGTCGGCTGCTTTTTCCTTCATTGATCTCTTTGTTTTACAGCTCTCTGTCTCACTGCCTTCCACCTTGTCTGCTGCCACTTGTCGTTGTTGTTCTATTTTTTTTTTCCCTTCCTACTGACTGATACTCCAGTGCTGTAAATCTTGGCCTAATAAAAGCAGTGATATCAGCTCACTGTTTTGTTACTTGCACCCTGTTTGGACGATAAAGCAATCGAAGGTCATTACGCAGACTCATTTGCCACAAATCGACACAAATTCAGAAGCATGAAGTGACTTCAAGGGCAATGCATTTTTCATCCGATGCATAAACTATAGCATAATGTACAGTACACTTTCCTTTTAATGTACACTCTCTCCATGTTCATTCACCTTCTCTCATTCACCTTTGCTGAAAGATAGGTGCTATCTGCCATTAAGTATTGCTTTTATGAAGTCTTCTTTCTCAGTTTGAATGCATCTACATTCTATTTTTTTTTACATTCCTTAGTGAGAAAATTATAAGTGTTTTACAGAGATTTGTTAATCAGATCCTGAAAATCCATAGTTAATAAGTTCGAAATGGTTTAATATATTTTGCAAATAGTCTTTGTGATTATCTGAACTGCTCTGGACGTCTTTATTAAATGTTGCGTTCAAATACCAGTTTGTGGTGTTATTGATTTCTTTTTTCTTTCATTACTATGGCATTACTATTTCAAGTCAGTTGACATTTTTTTAAGCATCTTATAAACTTATTGATCGTAGTTCCTATTACTACGGTAAAATATAAATGTGCTTGAGTAGTTTTAAACACATTTAACCCAGGGTTTTATTAATGCAAAGAAAGCTAAAATATATGCTTATTTTTGTCAGGAGGGAAGCCTTTCTTTACAAGGAACAGATCCGAGCTGAAGGGGGCGTTCATAAACACCAAGCTGAAGAAGAGTCGCCGGGGGTTTGGTTTTACTGTGGTTGGAGGAGACGAACCCGACGAGTTTCTGCAAATAAAGAGTTTGGTACTTGATGGACCTGCTGCCTTGGATGGCAAAATGGAAACAGGTTGGTGTTTTAAGTTTAGTCCTTTTAGATTTGATGGGTTATGGTAGATCTTTGTCCTTTATTTTTGTTTGCTATGGTTCTTATAGTTGCCTCCCCGGATTGGATTAGGGTTATACTGCGGACTCTGTAGGACATTAAAAACATCATCCTAACATTTTTCTTTGGTGAACAAAAGCTATTTGCCAAGAGCAGGGGTGGCCAAACTTTTCTACTTGTGGCCCACTGTAGATTCTAAAATTTCTCACAAATGCCAAACCAGAAAAAAATTCATAGTGTATTTTAGTGAAACAGGTCACGAGAGAGAAAAAGACTATAAGTATACAATAAACTTGCTTCTCATTGATCAGGTAAAGGACTTAATAAATTAATTTTTTTTATTTTTATAACACCTGTGCGCGTGGTATCTTCTCTGTGCGTCTCAACGCAAAAGTAGTCATTTAACCTAGTGTAGAGTTCACCATCAGTTGGGAAAATTAAAATAGCAGGAAAGTGCAATGAGGTCATTTTTATAACCTAATCAAGTTTGGCGGAATAGGTTTAATGGATTGCTCATGACCGTAGTTTGGCCACCCCTGGTCTAGAGTCGGTCCATCCCTCCAGCCTCCTGCTTTCGACAACAACTTAAACATTTCTATTAGTTGTAGATGCAAACCCGTGAGAATCCAGAACAGACCAGGGCAGGTCTTTCTGCTTGTGTTGGACGTTTGTTTACAGTGTTTAGATAACTTCTTTTTTTTCCCTCTTTAAGGTGATGTGATTGTGAGCGTTAACGACACCTGTGTGCTCGGCTACACACACGCTCAAGTCGTGAAGATCTTTCAGTCCATCCCGATCGGTTCAATGGTGAACTTGGAGCTGTGCCGTGGCTACCCACTGCCTTTTGACCCAGATGATCCTAACACCAGCCTGGTTACCTCAGTGGCTATTCATGACAAAGAGCCCATCATCGTCAACGGCCAGGAAGTGACCAACAGCTACAACTCACCGTCCAGCCACAGCAGCCAGAGCACCAGCAACGGCCCATCCAATGGCGGGTTGCCCCTCAATGGCCTTCCTAGACCCCAAAGCCCTTCCACTGAGGTGAACTCCGATACCGCTTCCCAGATCACCTACTCAAGCGATGTGGTGACCCTGGCCTCTGCCATAGCAACACAACCAGAACTCATAACTGTACACATGGAGAAAGGAGAGAACGGCTTTGGGTTCACTATCGCAGACAGCCCTAACGGTGGAGGGCAGAGGGTCAAGCAGATCGTGGACTACCCGCGCTGCCGTGGCCTCAGGGAGGGGGACATTATCGTGGAGGTGAACAAGAGAAATGTTATGACCATGGCTCACAATGAGGTGGTCAGCATGCTCAGCAAGTGTCCAAAAGGGAGCGAGGTCACCATGCTGGTGCAAAGAGGTGAGTGAGAGCACAACCCCTTAAACACACCTATCAGGTACAGAAATGTCTCCTTTACTTTGTAACTCATGAGCACAGACGGACAAATGGGTGGTGGGGTGGTAGGAAGATGTCTTGCTCTATAGCGGCCTGGGATTTATGCTGAATCGTTGCATTTCAAAGCAAACTTTTGCAATGAATCTGCTTTATTCTATTGACTAAAAGTAAAACGCCCGACCTTCCAGTTGGTTTCCGCTTAGAGTTTTTATTGACACACATATTTATTTATTCATGCAAATAGAAGGAAGAAGCAATATGAGATCAGGTTGCAAACAGAGGAGGTAGAAGGATCATTAAGATTGCAAAGAAAGGAAGGAGGCAAAAGGATTAAACATATTTCACTATATGAGTGGAAAGAGGACCAGGTTCCTCAAAGGAACACGCCACCATTACCCATGTCCCAATGTGTGAATCAGGCAAGCTAATCTATATGTCCATCACTGTAGTGAATATCACCACTAAGTTTGCATTTAGTTTTGCACTGTGTAAGCATTCGTCTCCAAACAGGCACGCCTGCATTATAAATAGTAGTTTAAAGGTTTGATTTCATGCAAAATGAACTTTTCAGTGCTTTTAGTGTAAATATAAGTGTGAGTCTTAAATTTGTCACTAAAGTAGTTTTTAAAAATGATTCAGCATTTTTTTCTAAAGAAATTGCATTAGTACTGCTACAGCAATGGCGGGCTAGTCATGGGCATGACACTTTTTACGTAGCAGGATGTAATTCTGCCCACTATGCGCTTCACCTGCTCTTAAGTTTGTTTATTTTTGTATCATCTATTTTTTGCAGAATTCATTAGACAATCGTTGATAAATCTTACTGATTTATAGAGCTTTATTACACACAAAGAAGTGTGAAAGTGTGAATATTGCTCATCCTCATCCCCTGCATATCCTGATACAGTATAGGCTTTGAATCCTAAATTGAATCCTGGTTCTGAGTGAGCCACTGATCGTCCTCCCAACTAAGAGGATTTTTAAGATTAAAGATTATGTTAAAACATGTTACCCATTTCTGCTCCATTTCTCTCTGCAATGTTTTTTATATCCAGTTTACAAAGTTTGGGGTTAATATTATATCTTTACGTTAAGGCAAAGTAACTTCAAAGACGTGGTCTGTTGGGCTTGTTTGGCTTTTATCCGCCTCCTCGGCTATTTAGCTTTGAGCTGACGCTGGTGACATTTTGCTCCTAACAAAAATTTCCAGTGTTAGTAGGTCAGTTTCTGCTCTTTGGGAACACGGCAGCAGAATGTTGAACTGTTTTGTCCGAGGTTTTGTCATGCTTTCTGAGTGACAGCTGCTGTCGTGCAGAAGAGCTAAACGGGAACAAAGCTGCTGTGAATAGAGGATAAAAGCCAAATGATTGAATTTCAGTATTTTTCCCCCTCCGATTCCCTCCGCCTCACATGCCTCTGGAGCTTTAAACTCTCTTTGTGAGAGGAGTAATTGGGCTATTTTCTCTGTCAGAGGAAACCCAACTTGCTTTGAGCCTTATTAATTCAAGAAACAAGAAGATGGGGGTCATTTCTGTGTATGTCTGTGTACATGTATGGCCTCTCATCTCTGCAGGGTTAAGTGCTTCAAACTGTTTGTGGAATTTGTCCAAATGCGTGTTTGTCATGTCATAGAACAGCCTGGTATTAGGTCTTGCTTTTTGTTCTATAATGTATAACTTTGTCCCCAATTTTACCTCAAAATCTTTTTGAATTTTATCCCTGAAGGAAAAAAAAAAGAAAACTTTATATTTGGTAAGAAGTTTTTTGTTTTGAAAGTGCACACAAAAGCATAAAATGATCCAAACTTATCTTCTGGAGCTTAATGGCTCTGCCAGTAAAACAGAAGGCAGTGTCACTGGGTTTCTGTGAGACTGGTTTTGATGGCGTCTCGTTGACTGATACGACAGGAGGAAAGCTAAAGTTGGAGATGTGACAGGGCTGAGTGACGGTAATATTTTGGATACGTTATGTTTGGATTTGAAGTAGTGAGAAAATATTGTTTCATACAAATATAATTTAGAAAGTTTCTATAATAGCCAAGGGCAACTTTGTTTGGGTGAATAAGGAATTAATTCTTCGTTTAATCAATTAATTTCTTTTTTTGATATATGGATTTAGGTGGTGACCAGCTGGAGAGCTGGAGGTTTGCACTAGAAAGAAGAGGAATGAAGATTAGTCAGAGTAAGACAGAGTACATGTGTGTGAATGAGAGGGATCCAAATGGAAAGTGAGATTACAGGGAGAAGAGATAAAGAAGGTGGAAGATTTTAAGTACCTAGGATCAACAGTCCAGAGCAATGGAGAGTGTGGAAAAGAGGTGAAGAAGCGTGTTCAAGCAGGCTGGAATGGGTGGAGAAAAGTATCAGGTGTGATGTGTGGCAGAAGAGTTTCAGCTAGAATGAAAGGAAAAGTGTACAAAACCGTGGTGAGACCCGCCATGCTGTTTGGTCTAGAGACAGTGCCACTGAGGAAAAGACAGGAAGCAGAGATGAAGGTAGCAGAGATGAAGATGCTGAGGATCTCTCTGGGAGTGACCAGGATGGACAGGATCAGAAATGGGTATATCAGAGGAACAGCACATGTTAGAGGTTTTGGGAGATAAAGTCCGAGAGGCTGGGCTGAGATGGTTTGGACATGTACAAAGAAGAGAGACTGGTACATCGGCAGAAGGATGCTGGGTTTGGAACCACCAGGAAAGAGGGCTAGAGGAAGACCAAAGAGGAGGTTCATGGATACAGTAAAGGAAGACATGAAGATAGTTGGCGTGACCGAAAAGGATACAGCAGATAGGATTAGATGGAAGAAACTGACTTGCTGTGGCGAACCCTGAAGGGAAATGCCGAAAGGAGAAGAAGAAGAAGGATTTAGGTGGTGACCAAAAATTTGGACTTGATTTGAATTTTTTCAGATCAAAACGGACAGAGCGCACATTATAATTAAGCTGCTTCTCAACTCTTTTCGACATTTATTATGTGGACAGAAATTAGCTGAGTTCAGTTTGTTTAACTCCTGGTGGACAGAAATTCTCGACATGGATGGCTTCCTTAATCTGATCAGACTAAATCCTTTACTCTGGTGTTCCACACAGCTTTTAGACAAAGTAACCGCTAAAGGTGCTGAAGGTGAAAACTACATGTTTGTCCCACTAGCTAGAACTATTAATCCTTCCTAAACCCCAGTTATATTCCAGCTAAGTCCTATTATATAGTGGCAAAAAAAATCCCCAACCCTAGATTAACCTCGAGAATTGTTTTCCTTCTTGCACTATAATTTTCCTTCACTTATATTTGCCATCTTCTCAGCAGCCGCTTGACTTCCTGCTGTGTGTTTGCCCTCCGCTATACAGTGAAAAGAAACAACAGCACATAAATAGAGCACAAATGTAAAAAAAGAAAAACACACATTGCAAAGAAATGTAACAATGTTTGTAATATGTTAGTGAAATTTCTGTAAAGCAAATGCATATCTGTGTGAGTCATAAGGTGTACTCACACTAGGCATGGTTGCTTTGAACCAAGCTGCAGTAGGATTGTTCCCCCTCCCTTACATGAGATTTCACCATTTGGTAAGTTCGTTCATATTTCAAGGGAGCAAAAGGAGCTGTTTTTACTTTTATCTTTTATTGGTATAGAAGCATACACATCTCTGTGAATCTCTCTCCCACTGGATTCCTATTCGTTTCCCACTGCTGTGAAAATGAGTTGTTTTAAGCCATACATTTTACATCACACTCTTACACTTCATCATCCGCCGAATGTCACACGTTAGTAACACAGTCTACTCATGAGAACATCATCCTAAGTTGTAGTCCACATACTTTAATTACGCACCTGCTAACACTGACTTTCCTGCTGTCTCACTCCGCATTACTCTACCAGCCGCAGAAAAGCACACTGGCCTCTAATTGGGGTCCTGATGTCAGTATTACTTATAAATACCCACACATCTAATTCTTGCTGGTAGTTTTTTTTTTTTTTTGCTTTCACTCTTCGCCCATCCATCAGAAGTCTTCTCCCTTAGCGAGCAAACACATGTATGCACCCCTGAAATATACTGTACACACTGTCAACCACAGACATGAACAGTCATGCATCCCATTATAGATTATATCCAGAGTGACCCCTGGTTCAATCTTAATTGGCGGAAATCTCTCTCCCCCTTTTTCACCTCTTCATCCCCCCCCTTCTCCTGTTGCCTACCCCCGAGTGCCAGTATATATTCACACCTGCTCGCCCACATGAAGACGGAAGTCAATCCCCGAGGACCAGCATGTGAGGAAGTGTACTCGTTAAAGAAAGCTGCTGTGGGCTACATCGTGCCCCTCCCCCTTCCATAACTCCCATCTCCTGCTGTTTTTTTCTCTGCGTGAGAGCGTATGCACGAGCCAACATGTGTGAACATGTGAAGAGGTTTCGTTCTACACCAGCAACAATGTGCAGAAAATGAAATCCACCCTATTTTTTTTTTTTTTTTTTAATCTTCCATCTCATTTTGGCTGAATGATTTAATCTTAATCATGGTGATCAGTCAAGAGTCTTTTTGGTTGTATTTGAAAGGATACAGGAGGATTAGGTACAAAGATGTTCTTTGTTTAATAAGAGGAAAAAATAATTCTATCCTCAATTGGATTTGTATTATTTTTTTTTTCTTAGTTACTCTGTTCTAACGACTTAACGGAAGAATTTTTAAAATTCTTTTTTGCAATATTATTTGAACCTACTAACATTAGTTTCTTATAAAACATTTATTGAAAATAAAAATCATGCAAGGTATAATATTTGACAAGGTTGGACGTTTCGGGAGGTCAGTTCGTCTTCATGTTATCCATTGATTTCAGATAACAGACACTTATAAATCATAAAGAATTTTTTTCATATGAAGCAAAACTATTTGTAGGAGTTTGTTTCCATGGTAACGGCCACAAAACCTGTAGCGCATCTACAACTAACTAACAAAAGAAAGTGACACATATGTTCTAACGTTAAATGAGAGAAATAAAGTATAATTTTGACCGGAAAGGACCCTTCATAACACTTCTTTTTCTCAAGAGGAAAAGAGAAATGTTCAAAGAAATATCACCCTCAGCAAATCTCTTAGATCTTTTTTTTTTTTTGCAAGAAACATCCAAAAGAGTAAAATAAAAACCAAAGAGTTAGTCGTTGTGATAAATAGCAAAAATAACTTGTTAAAATGTCTTGAGTTTTTGTCGTTGTATGTTTACAAGGAGTTATCTGGTATTTATGGCTGCCACAATAATATAGAACGCTAAGGTTTTTTGAGCGGAACAACTTAAAGAAATGTACTGTACATTATCAGAATATACTTTAATGATCCCACACATGGGAAATTTGTATGTCACAGCAACAGCTTCCGTATCTGCTAAGTGAGTCGTTGTAGAGCCCGATCACGTACGGAAAGAAAGACCTCCGGTAACGCGATGTTCTCGAGTGGAGCTGTCTGAGCCTCTTGGAGAAGGAGCTCTGCTGTTCGTCTAGGAGTGGGTAGAGAGGATGGTCATGATTGTCCGTGATGGACAAAAGTTTGTTCAGTGACCTCCTCTCTACCACTGCCTCAAGTGAGTCCTGTTTGCTGCCAATAACAGAGCCAGCCAGTGTGATTAGTTTATTCAGTCTGTTGGCGTCATTGGCTGCGATGCTGCTTCCCCAGCAGATGACAGAGAAGAACAAGGAGCTGGGCACCACAGACTGGTAGAAGATCTCTAGGATCTTGCTGCACACTTTGAAGGAATGTGTGTTAAAATGTGTTCAATAGAATTAAAATAGTGGACAGCTTGCAGATAATCGGTCGAGTATTCTTTCAGACCATGTATAAATATTTCAACCTCAACCAATCAATTTTGTATGATGACCAAAAAAAACTCTTACTGTCTAGTGTCAGTGACAAGTATTTCTATTGGTTGGTGATGCAAACCCAGAAGAAACCAGAAAAGACTAAACCAGGGCTTAACGCTTGTCCAGTATTCACAAAACGATCCTGGACTGGTCACGAGCTCTCGTAACTGCTCTAAGAACCCAAGATGTTGGCTTGTCTTTGACAGTGGCTAATTTCTTCTTTTTCGTTAGATGGTAGTAAAAGTAATGAAGGCTTTAGATTTGGTGATTGAATTTCTCCAACAGTCACTCAATAGCGCATTAGCGTAGCTCATTAGTCTCTTAAATCTTTTTGTCCCAGCTTGGATGTAGTATTTTCTTGGTGAGATCAGAGAGGTGTGTCTCTGGGTGTCATTTGTAGTGAGAGGCATTGAATGCTTAAAGGACTGAAGAAGAAATGGAGTTATACCTGGCTGTAGCTGCAGGAAAGGAGACAGAAGGCTTGGAGGTTGAAATATTGAGGGATCATTGATGATGAAGAGCAGCAGAGAAACCCCCTACAATGCACTCCTCCTGCTTTGCTTCCGTTTCTCATCCCCCACTTCACGGCTCATCAATCAGGAGTGACACATTAGTCCCCACCGGGTGATCTGGTCTCTCACTCCTTCCTCACAATACGAGATAGACCTTATTCCTCCTCCCACATACCCAGTGGATGAACAGATGACAGGTTGCAGAGCTGCAGCAGGCGAGAACTGTGCCACAATTTTTTTTATTTTTCTTTCACAATGCAAAAAAAGCCAAAAACCACAGATGACCTGCACAGTGTTGGGATCTAATTATGCATAGTTTTGACAAAATATTCAAACTTTTTACATTTTTGCTTCTGTTTTTCTCAACATTGCATGTAGGTGCAAAATGAAACTTATTGGGGTTTTTTTTTATTACTCATGGACACATTAAAAAGAGTTGAAACATAAAGTGGATCATTCACGCATCAGTTAGCTCTTATCGGTATCATGGTAGGCGAGTGTACTGACTGCTTTTAAGAGCCTCCTGTCAAAAAGCACTCCATAGGTGAGTGTATTTGAGGACATGCGCAGCAATGCACAAACACAATTATGTGAGCTTGCATAACCCAAACTGGCCGTTACCGGCATGTAAACTGGAATGGCTCTTTAAATGCGGACAGTCTCATCATACACACTCATTAGAAAGAGATAAACGCAGATGATGAGTCCCTGCACAGACCAAAGCAGGAAATCAATTTACTGTATGGGCAGGAAGCAGTGTATTTTTGCTCACTTCGCATTAAAAATAATGCTGACTGGACAATCCATTGGCACCATAACGAACGGTTTTGCAGTCCGAGGAAGCTGCCTGTCGACTAGGTGCCCACCATTCACCGCTGCTCATTGTCGGCTCGCTGGAGGGTTTAACCTGTGAATCATTGCTTGTTGCACAGGGATCAGGTGAACTGCCCTTTGCCTCAACACCAACCAATCTGCTATGTCCACAGACCTCCACCGCCATCGGCTGGGAAGTAAATCACCATTGCACAATCTTTTGTTTCTATGGCGATGCTCTATAGGCAGTTTGCACTGGGGTCTCTTCTTGGGTGAAAATGTGGAGAGGAGGAAATTAACCCGGACTAAATCTAAGAGAGGGGAAAATTTTTTCGCTTTGCATACAGTTATTTGAAAAAATAAAAGAACTCATCCATAGAAAAAAAAGATGCTTAACTGGATTATTTGAATGAATTATGGTTCCTTTTAATTGTTGAATCTTTGATAAAAAGATATTAGAAACTTAATATAATTTTCTTAAAAGAACTATATTATTCTTTTAATTTTATTTAAAACTATATGATAAATGCAAATCATATGATTACATATAAAAATCATGATCAGAAATATAATTTTTCACTTTCTCCTTTGGTAACACAAACAGATTTTAACGCTTAAACACACACACAGCTTCACAAAGCGCAAAACCAAATAAAGCTGTATTTGGAACGGCTGTCACAAACACTCTTTGATCTCTGCCGCTGATTTTAGCTTTTTACTTATTCACTGTACGGCAGCAAGCAGCTCACCACAACAACCGTTGCCTGGAGACCGCCTCTCGGTCCCCGCGGTCACCAGTCGCCGTCGCCACGGTGACAGATGGACCTGCCTGTTGGAGGCCATCACTCTCAGGCTCACAGACACACACACTGAGTACGGACAGACAGCATAATCTCATTAGTAACGTCTTCCATTTAGTGGCTGCTGGGTTGCCAGTTTGGTGCAACAGTTCCAGTCTGTAAAGGAAACCCTGTGCATGGTATATCCAAACCATGGGCTGCATGATTAGTTTTCTCTTTTTGCTTGCACACACACTGTTCACCTTTATGAGCACTAATTATACTTTACGTATTAATTACACTAATGATACCAGAAGAGTCTACAGCGCTTTATGCACATAGATGAAGAGTGATACATGACAAACCATTTGGGATTATAGAGAGCATTTTTTATTATTCCAACTCATCCGGATGGATTGATGACCCCCTGTTGAAAAATAGCAGTTCAAGTCTTTTATTTTACTCTTTGAAAATGTTGTTTGTAAAAGAAACCGAGCCATTTAGGTACTGATCTATTATTTACGAGCCAAACTTCTGAGAATTTCATTTTGACGAGGTATACTTAAATCAAAATGCATTAAATTCTAATGTATTAGACTGATTGACCCTAAGATCAAGAAAATGTTTTGCACTATTATTTGCACTATTAATTTACTCTAAGAAAAAAAATACATGTAATTTTGCATCTTAGAATTAGACAAAAAGAACTTTACTGTTTTCCATTGTTTATTGTGAAAGTTATATTCCACAAATGTGACATAGTTGGGTTGTGGTGTACGGGTGTAAAGCCCCTTGCTACACACTTTTTTCTACAAACTGTTTTCGCACAAGTACTAACATTTTCACACTTGCATCACTTGTTTAAACACTCTTGAAGTTCAAACCTTCATAGAGAATAACTCAAAGATAAAATAATCATTCTCGTCATTCGTTTCCATTGGCATGAACTCCTAGATGTGTTCTATTCGTTGTCCGCTTTAATTACACTAAGATTGCACGTATTTATCACTAGAAACATTATCAAAACTAAGATTCAACATCATATATCCTGTTTTAATAATAATAATAATAAATTTTATTTGTAATTCACTTTCTATCTCCAGTGGAGATCTCAAAGTGCTACAATGACCAAAAGGACAACAAACGGCAAAATTATATAAAACCACAACAAAAAAAACAACACTAAAAACTTTGCTGAAAAGCCTTTAGAGATAAAAATGTCTTCAGTCTTTTCTTAAAAGCCTCAACGCTCTGTGGAGCACCTCAAGCTCTCAGGAAGAGCGTTCCAGAGCTGTGGAGCAGCTGCCTGGAAGGCCCTGTCCCCCATAGTGGAGAGTTGGTCCTTGGTTGGGGCAGGCAGTAGGAGGAGGAGGAGCGCAGGTCTCGGACAGTGGTGTGGAGGGTTAGGAGTTCTCGGACAGTGGTGTGGAGGGTTAGGAGTTCTTGTAGATAAACAGGTGCAGTGCCATGTATGCACTGATGGGTGAGGAGGCAGAGCTTGTGCTGCATTCTGTATTTAACGGGTAGCCAGTGGAGGAATTTGAGGATGGGAGTGATATGGTCATATTTTTTATTTTTTTTTATTTTGAATTACTCTAGTCATCCCTCACCGGGGAAATTTGTTTGCTGCACTCCTTACACTGCAGCAGGCTGCCCTTCAACGGCGCCAATGGTGGGAGAAGCGGGGGTTAGGTGTCTTCTCCAAGGACCCTAGACGTGCTCTCCGTGGGATGCGAACCCGCGACCTTCCGGTCCGCGGGCGAACGCGCTAACCACGCGGCCACCGTCTCCACCCTAAATTTGCGCCTCCTTATCAGGATCCGGGCAGCGCAGTTCTGGATGTGCTGGAGCTTTTGTAAGCCCCTGCATGGGATCCCTACAAGGAGGACATTGCTGTAATCCAGCCTGGAGGAGATGAAAGCGTGAATCAACCTCTCAGCGTCTGGTTTGGAAAGACATGGACGTAGCTTGGCTATATTTTTAAGATGGAGGAAGGAAACCTTGCAGAGATGGTGAATGTGGGAGTCAAAGGTGAGGTTAGATTCCATTTTGACTCCAAGGTTTTTTTACAGAGGATGACAGAGGGATGTTGTGTCCAAAAAAATTTTGTAGCATTTTCTCCCAAAAATATAAAAATATCATGTTTTTTTTCTCTTCAGGTTGAAAAAAATGTTGCAGGCTTGTTTACCTACCGCCAAACGTTTGTCTTTATACCACATAATGCCTCAATTAAACAAGCGGGTGAAGAAATTCTAGCTACAAAATTTCACAAAAAAATTTGTGAAGAGCAAAGCTGCAAAAAGAGAACTGCGTTATTTTGAGGAACCACTATAGTTACTGGTGCTGATTTTTTACAGAAGCAGCTTTGAAGGAGTCTCTGTATCAGTTTATTACAGAGTGGGTGTGTCCTTTTTTTTCTCCGCTATTTTCTGTTCCTGGAGGAAACTGGTGAGAGGCTGCAGCAGAGGATGACTGCCAGTTGAAAGTTGAGGTATGGTGTAACACCGTGCTGACATCTTACTGACATCCTCCTCAGCCGGCGAGATTTCCTAAACATTGACAGCATCATTATGCATCTTATTTAAGGCATTTATGCCAGTCCCAAATGATTATGTTCCATCGATTAAAAAAAAAAAAAAAAAAAAAAAAGAGAAGACCCGGTGGTGGTGTTGTAGCATGGAGTTCCAAAAAAAAAAATCTTGTGACATGTCTGTCAGTGGTGAATAAACCCAGATGTCTAAGATAAAGAAGGCAAGCGTGTGTCTGTGTGTGTGTATGTGTGTGTGTGTGTGTGTGTGTGTGTGTGTAAAAGATGTTATCATCTTAGCTTCCCTAAAGGTTTGACACACAATGGCGTCCCGTTTTCTTAAAAGCATCAGCGCCGAGTTTCAACCATGGTCTCTACTCATTGAATTTCAAATGTTTTAGAAACAAAAAAAAAGCAGAAACTCTTGCATTTTTTCTCATCATGAGACTTTTTTGTTTTTCATACAGCTCCTTCTTTCATGAGCATTGAGGAAGAGGTCAGTCAGGAGATGGAGGAATGAATTTTCTTTCACTTGCCAGTTTGACTTTTGCGTGTTTTTGCTTCTCTACAAAATGATTTCTGCAAAAAAAAAATTCTATTGTTTTATTCTGTTTGCGGCGTAATTGTGCAGAAATGTGTCTTTCATACCTGAAGCACTCTCTGATTTGTGTCAGGACTAATGCATCAAGGTTTCTGATGCTAGTCTGAACTGTGTGTATGTGTGTGTGCACAGCCAAATAGATGTTTTCCAGCATGTGAGGTAGGGAGAGACTCGGAGAGGGAGGGAGAGCGGGTGATGATGCTGAGGGAAGAAACGGGAGGGAGGACAGTGTGCAGTGAGGTGAGAGAGAACAGAGAGGAAAAAAAGAAAAGACAGCAGGAAAGGGAGAGACCTGGAGGACGCGCCGACTGCCTATAGATGCTGGAGCCTTCGGCAGAGGAGCGCAGCGCTCAGCGGACGCAGGAAGATGGTCTCAGTAAGAGGAGAACTGACGGTTGCCTATAATTTAATGTTCAGTATCTTGGACTCCTTCTCCATGGGTAATGCTACGGCCAGGAACTCCAGAGCAAAGCTCGCTTTTTCTCCTCTTGACTCTCCTCTTTATTCACTGGCTTGATTGCTTCCCAGGATTCTGTCATTCCCTTTCAAATCACTTTCCTCGCTCAGACGGGCACTCACTGCCGTAGTTAGACGCCGTGCAGTGGGCGCTGGGTTAACCCTTGGGGTTGGCCCCGCTCTCTCGCTGCACCAGTCAAACCTGACCACGGCAGTGATGCAGATAGATCGCGCAGCCTTCCCCCTCTTCCTCTCTCTTCTTCAAATGCCAGCCGCGGATGGGCAAGCAGAGGAACGGAGCGGGGAGGAAAGGAGTTGAGCACTGTTAGATGAGCTCAGTTTTAGAATTTGTTTTCGGAGTCTGCATTATGCTTTTTTTCTTCACAGTTTTTACATTTTTTTTCTCCCCCACATCCTAATGTGAGCATGGATTACAAACTCCACTGGTAACCCTCTGCCTTTTTCTCTTCTCTGTCTGGCTGCACAGGAGTGGCACCTGCAAAGAAGAGCCCGAAACTGGTAAGTGATTTTTTTTTTTTTTTTTTTTCTTTTTCATTTATCCATCCTCCACTCTTTCTCCCTTTTTTCTTTTTAATAGATTATTTTTGACCACTTTTAGCCATCTTTCATCTTTTCTTCCGAGCTAAATCTGCCCTGAATTCGGTGCAACTTGTGCTGGTGTTGTGTTGTTGACCTGTTTGTAGACATGGGATGCTGTGCTGTGCGGGGGTGGATCCCTGTAGCTTTACATGCACCTCCTCCGCCCCCCCTCTGGCGGGGGGTTAGGATGAGGGGCTTTGATGCGCGGCGTGAGTTGGGTTACTAACACACTGATGATCGCATCATGCTGGGCACTAAGTTTGCTGTGTGAGAGCAGAATGAATGATGGCAGAACTGAGACGCCCTCTATTAAAGGATCTCTCCCACCATGTTTAACTCAGCATATGTTTGCTATGTGTTTTTTTTCCAGGATTATGACTATTATGATGATTATGATGAGACTACATCGTACAGCGATTACAGTAGGAGGGTATGTGATGATAATTAGATGAGGGGGAAAGTTTTTGGTGTTGGTTTTTTATTGGTGGTGGTGCTTTGATAGAAGATGCAAAAAAAGTGTCCATAACATTTTATCATAGAATTTACACGTCTGAGTTGGCATTTGATGAATTAATTGTCTAAATATTTATGTGGTGCAACATTGGAACAAATGGAAGCCAGGGCGAACTGAGGAACAGCAAAGATTTGTTTTCATTGCTCGTGCCTTTTGTCCTTCCTTCCTTCTCATCCTCTGTCTACTTAATAAGTTATTGGAGAAGCCAATGCATTAGACCCGTCTCTAAGCACACAGAGAGAACACTGCTGAATGAGAAGGTCAAATCTAATAGATCCATCAAGAACAACGGATTTGTTTTCATTTGAAATCTGAGCAGGATTCAGACTTTCTTTGCACCCATCTGGGAGGAAAAGCAAGGAGAAAAAGCTGCTTTACAAACTAATGGCACTTCCAATTTGTTGATTGGTGTTGAATAAAAAGAAGGTCTGTGGGAAACATCAGCTGTGAATGTGGCACCTAAAGAGCCGCGTTTCTGTTTAATTATGACTCCATTGATTTTTAGTTAGACACGAGCCATTGAGGCTCGCAACATAAGCAGTCGCAGCTCACGCTTAATTTTCTCCTCCGGCATCAGGCTTCTTTTATGTCTAACAAGCATGATGAATATAAACATGAATTGCAGAGGTGTAGGAGGGAGATTCAGCGAGTAATGAGTCTGAATTTATTGAAGACATAGCTACACTTTGAAGGCCAAACACTTTGATATGTGAGTACAGACGAGCCACTTGCCCCCCTCCCCTCTCTGATGTATTTCCGTCCTCATTCACAGTAACGTGTGGTCACGTGATGAGAGGACCACTGTCATTTTCTTCTACAGGCTTAAAATATCTGCCTTCTTTTTTCTTGTGTTCTGCCTGAACCCTTTACTGTGCCACTAAATCACAATGATGGTAAAACTTCTGCAGACCGATAGGGACGATGGAAATGGAAGCTGAGATGAGGTTTGCTTGCTCGCTCCTTTTTCTTAAACACCTCGAATTGTTGGGCAGATGTTTAAGTACCCATTTTAATAAAGAACTCTGTGGCAATTTCTGAGGATTTTTATATTTCTTGCCTGCTCCAGTAAAATTCTCCCTCTTTTCCAACCCCCACAAGTCCTTTTTTCTTTGTGAATTACTTTTCATATGCAGCAGGGAATGCAGTTCTTTGTTTAACAAAAGGAATAGGCAATGTACCCTTGCACACTGAACTGAACCAGAGTTTTTCTCCCATAACCAAATGACTTAATCATGACAAACTATTCAGATTTTTTTTTAACCTTGTCTTTAAAGAGCTGAAAGAATCCTCTGAATAAAACCAGCTCGATTACGTTTTTTGTGTTAAGGTGGCAAAAGAATAGAAAACATACGGTGTATTATCTCTAAAGTCTTCTTTCTTTTATGCCACATAAAAACAGCAGTCATCAGTCATTTTTAGAAACTGACACTTTCAGTTCCTCATCTTACCTGCATTAACTCCAATTCCTTCAATCTTTACACTGAGGATTCAATAATGTTCTTCTGGTTTTATTCTCATCCTCGAGCAGGGAACTTTTTTTAAAAAATGAAAACAAGTCTAATGTTGCTTTTTGTCTTTAACAGCAATTGTCAAGGAAGGACAGCCAGAGCAGCTCACAGCATAGCGTTTCCAGCCACCGGAGCGCCCACACAGACTCACCGGTCCACTCATCCCTGGCCCCCTCTCTCATTGAGAGCAACGCTCCCCCACCTCCTTCACAGCCTTTGCCAGGACTCCCGAGCCAGGACTCCCAAGGAGACGGGACCATCCAGAGAAAACCGGACCCTTTTAAGATCTGGGCCCAGTCTAGGAGCATGTATGAAAGTAGGCGTAAGTATATTCATTTCTGGTGGCGGTTGGATGTGGGTCTGCATGAGGTGCTGGGTGAGTGGGAGCTTTACTGGGGCTGTATGCAGAGCGGCTTCTAGGAAGCAGAGCTCACATGAAAGTCAGTAAGTATTATACATCATGTTTACTTCTATTCTAAAAGGACCTTGGGAAATAAAGTAGGTTGGGTGTACTAACAGTGTTTTTCTTAACCTTTTCTTTGAGCAAGATAATGCATCAGAATAAACACTGCAAGTGCTGCAAAAGCTTTTGAACTGATCTGAAATGAGACTAAATTTCTTTCATTAAAACAGTTTTTTAAAAATAGTGGCAATAAAACGTGTTCTGCTACATCACACATCTACCCTATCATCTCATTGCCACTTGATTACCATTGGTGATGACAGGAACTTCAAATGACAGCTTCATTGTTCTTTATTTTTCTTGTATACAAAAGGATTACCTTTTGCTAGGCAGCTGTCTCCTTTGATCGTCATGTTT
Source organism: Neostethus bicornis (assembly GCA_902685375.1). Classification (NCBI taxonomy): domain Eukaryota; kingdom Metazoa; phylum Chordata; class Actinopteri; order Atheriniformes; family Phallostethidae; genus Neostethus; species Neostethus bicornis. Next base: position 16,326,537 of record LR738557.1, on the reverse strand, counting down.
ATCCCAACATACCATCCACGAAGTTTGAGCAAAGTCAGCTGTTCGCTCATCAGAAACAGTAATTCACAGCACACCATACAAGTCATGAATAAGACTGGTTTTTAGAGCTGGTTGTGACAAAAAGAAGCCACTCAGTCTTTTATCAGCTAATGATACTACTTCTCCCCAGTCCTCAGCACTAACACCACTGACACACTTTAGCTTGGACTTCCCTTCAGAGCCACATGTGTATAATTAGCAGCTGTGGTGTCAGTGGATAGCGGTCCAGCCTCATTCCTTCTCTTCTGCAAGCTGATAGCTTCAATTATTGAGAATAAGTCTCCTGTCCTCTGTCAAGTTTAAATAAGAGAAGAAATAGGATTGTAAAAGGAGTGGTATTCCTCGTAAATTCCAGCACCAGTCAGGCGCTACATCCATTCTAATGTCATTTATTCTCAACAGTGGATTTTAAATTGGCAGGACAAGTTGCATAAGTAAAAATAAAAGTGACAGAAACTTGCATTGAAATATAAAAAGCAAATATTTTAAGAAATAAGACAAGGATTAAATGACTGGGCAGTTCTGTAGGGATGGAAGGGCAGGAGAAAAAAAGGAAGGATAGCAGACGTGTGAAAGCAGGTTTATTCCCACTGCTTTGCCACACTGCAAAGAGATGACCTAAAATCATTTTATAAGCACCCTGACAGGTCTTAGGCCTGGAATATAAGGTGGAAATTCTTCTCTCTGTCCAGATGTCTGTGAAAAAAGCCTTAAAGAGAAAAACTTTTGCCTTTGTGAGGTAGTAATTAAAATCTCAAAACATATAGATAAACATGGTACCTTTGGTTAGATTAAAAATTGGATAATGTGCTTTAAAAAAAAGAAAGCTTTATACAGTTTCACTGTTGTTTTTGACACTGAATTGAAGTGAAAGGAGGGGCCTTTCACTTCCCGCTTAGTCCCGCCCGAGGCCAAGTGTGAGATACAGTGCAAGTCTCGTTTGAAGCCGCAAATTCAGCGTTAAGCACATCAAGTTAGCAAAGCGAGTGCATACGCTTTGAACAATTTACATCAAATCTGCCCTCTGAGATTAAGGGAGGGATTGAGCATGAGCAGAGTGCATACATGCTACAAAAAAAACTTTCTGCCTAATTTAGAATATGAGCGTGACGGAGAAAACAAAGGCATGGCAAAGAAGAACTGGGCATTCAAAGAATATCTGAATACAAAACAGAGGAGCTCACAAATTGTTTAAACATGCATACATAAAATAGAAAACCACTTCAGCTATTTCTATGTGGCAAAATTGTAGTAGAAATGTAGTAGAAAGAGGAAGATGTGTTCATAGTTGGAGCGTCCAAAAAGTTGATTTTGCAAAGAACCCATTAGTCATGTCTGAGGTGTTTCTGCAGATCAATTGAGTCAGTAATTTTTTTATTTGCAGAAACAACCAGTTAGAACATCCTTAGTGCCTGAATCCTCCTTACCAATGTCTTTTTAAAATATCTGCCCACTGTCTGTAATGGATCGATTCATGTTGTATGCAGTTGACCCTTCTGAGCACCAGAGCAGACTGTGGCAGTTAGCCTTTGACTCTTCCTCTCCCAGTTCCACCATGGAAACATAAGAGATAGATTGGAAGTGATAGCTCCACTCCACGGGGATTTTAACTGTTGACTGAAGGAACAGATTGGAGAAGCGGCTTCTGATGCCGTCTGCCACACTGATGCCTCTTTGTGGCTTTACTGGTATTGGCACGACTGTCTGTATTGCAGCAAAATAAATCTCTCCAATAGTTTGTCAGCACACATACAACAGCTGTGCGTGCACAAATATACACATAGCTACCTTATTTGTGTTGTGGATCACCGCCAAGGATCATTCATGGTCTCTGAAATAATAATTGATTACAATCTGTTTATTCTCAAATCGTCCTCCGTATATCAATATTTGAATAAGAGTCTAAAAAGGGTTTTTAGGAACCTAAAACATCTCGTACATAACTCTATCCATGGCCTAGTCATCACCTTTACATACCTTACCAGCCGAGGTGGGGAAATGCCTTCTTAATGCATTCATCCCGGGGTAGCTTCAACCCATAGTTTCTTCCATGTTGTTTGTGTCCCAAAAGATCAATTTGCCATTCATATTCCACTCCAAAATACACTCTCTATTCCAACATGTCTTAGCACCTTCCCTAGGTGGGAAGTGTCCCCCAAAATAGCCACGAATGGAAATAGAAGCTATAACTGTCCTTTTAAAGATATTCAAACATCACTGAATGTTTCAAAAGCTCAAAGAACTGGTTTTGCTATTTCCGGCACAAAGGAGAGCCAGATTATGTCTAATCATGACATCAGTGAAAGACTTTTTTTTTTTTTTTTGCTGTGTTCTCAACTCCTTGCCGGAAATAGATCCTTTGTTATCTTCTGATTGATCTCTGTTTGTTCTACCTTCGTTTGGACCGTGTGATTGCTCTACTTTGAAGACAAATCTGTGAATAGAACTTGGAGTTTGACATGAGAAAGCAGATGGTGCACTTTGAGAACAGGAGATAGAGCAAAATGTCTGCCGGCATGCAAGCGTTAAATCCTTTCTATATAGTGGCAGACATGGGGGATTCCCCCAGGATGGTTATGCAGAACCGCTGATGGTGCTTTGTTGATTTTACAGTTCCCGACTTCCAGGAGCAGGACATTTTCCTGTGGCGGAAGGACACCGGCTTTGGGTTCAGGATTCTCGGAGGCAATGAGCCGGGAGAACCTGTGAGTGTCTTTGCAATTTAACATCTTAGAACTTCTCACAAGTTCTTTTGACAGGTGTGACTATTTGTGTTTCAGATCTACATCGGCCACATAGTGAAGTACGGTGCCGCAGATGAGGACGGGCGCCTTCGATCCGGAGATGAGCTGATATGTGTGGACGGCACCGCGGTGGTAGGCAAGTCGCACCAACTGGTGGTGCAGCTGATGCAGCAGGCGGCCAAGCAAGGCCACGTGAACCTTACAGTCAGACGCAAAACTAACTACGCAGGTAAGAAGCAGTTTGTCTCATGAAATTCTTCATGAAAGGTTTTTTTTTTTCCGTATTCATACCACTTATTTGTGATAAGATTATGGAAATGGGAGCCTTAGCAGAGAAGTCTTTTCCTGAGATGTTCCCATGCCAGCTGAGATGCAGTCGTTTCAGTGGGTCTTGGATCAAGGACCCGCTTGAGGAACAACACAATGAAACATGCCTGAAACACCTCATGTTTTAGGTGTCCCAGAAGCATCCCTTCCCATTTGGCTCTTCACAACACAATTGTCTGATTCAGCATCCTAACTGTTGTTGATGCTGCACTGGTACTCCAGTTAGTACCCTGCTCTAGCCTTCCTTTATTCATGAACAAGACTCTGAAATACTTAAATTCCTCTGTTTGGGCCAGAACCTTATACTGTGTCCTATAGGGGACCCTCCAAGCTTTTCCGGTCGATGACCATGTTTCCTGATTCGAAGGGGCTGATTCCCATACCAGCCTCTTCACACTAGGGTGTGTGGGTTTTTTCTTGTGGCTCAAATTTTTCTTCTTTTTTCTGATCATACTGCAGCTATAAAGTATCTGATGTTACATAAAACCGTGTTTAGCTGCTAAAAAGTGTTCTGACATCATCTCCCAGGCACACAGTTAAGGCCATATTTATTGCAATTGAATTCATCAGCATCCCAGAGGCCTGCATGGAGGACACACTGGAGCTTCCCCTCCTTTATTAGTGTTAGTCTGGATGTGGAAGCAGCCAACCGCTACCGCAAGCAAACACCATGCCCCATCACGTCCTCCTCACCTCTCGTCTCAGCTCCACTCCTCAGCAGGTGATAAAGAAAGGCCCATAAGCATGATGGAGAGGCTGGTCAGGCTTTTGTAGCAGACATTAGTGTAAGGGTGTTCTCTGTCTACCTCAGAGAGTCTGACATGCCTTCATTGGCCAGCTGGACAGGAAATTAAATGTCCAGATAAAGCAGCCCGGCCTAGTCTCCTCTTCATCTTTTGTTCAAGACGGATTAGAGTTAGCGATAGCCGAAGAGGCCTCTCTGCTGCCCAGCTGTGTACCCGTTTATCACAACATCAGCTAGCTGTTGGGAGAAACTGTCTTTGTGTTCATTTTTCACACAACAGTAACTTGTCTAATTTTATCTGCTTGTCGTTATGTCCTCAATCTTTCATTGTCTCCATTTCTTTTTGTTTTGCCTTGCTGCATGCAAATGTGTCCTCTTTGTATCTTTTAAAAATCTACCTCCCATGTGAATGCCGTTTAGACTTTAAGACAAGAAAATTTATCATTCATCCCTCTTCTTCTACCTACAGTTAAAGCTGAGGGAGATGTGCCTCCGTCGCCGGCCTCATCGCACCACAGCAGCACCCAGGCGCCCAGTTTGACCGAGGAAATTGGAAAGCGCACGTTACAGGGTAGCCAGAATTCCCTCAACACCGTCAGCTCCGGCAGCGGCTCCACCTCTGGCATTGGCAGCGGCGGAGGGGGCGGGCCTATAGTAGGAGGTGGTGGGAACACCGTTGTTGCTGCAGCAGCTGCCACCAACTCCTCACAGCCCCCCACCGCCACCCCTGTCATTTCCTCCTCAACTCTGCAGCCCTACGACGTGGAGATCCGCCGCGGCGAGAACGAGGGATTCGGATTTGTCATCGTCTCGTCGGTGTCCCGACCCGAGGCCGGCACCACATTCGGTATGAAACCCCCACAGTTTTCCACGCACACAAAATACCCTTTTTCCTCACCTCTGGGTCTTTTATTCCTTTTTTCCACACTGTGGGATTCCTTTACATCACCTATAAAAACCACTGAGTGCTAAATAGCCTGACATCCAGCTCGGACTCCGGCTATTTACAATCCCACCAAATCAATATCAACAGCCTTCAAAGAAATGCTGTTTTTTTTTTTTTTCTTGTCAAACCAAGACACTGAAACCCTTTCTTCCCCTGCAGCTGCTGCTCCACTCACACAAGCCTTTTATAATTGATCACAAGCAAAGTGAGTCTTCTTACATAAGGCACTTGGATTATTCAGCTCAACTTAAATGGATTCAGCTGAGTGGCTCGCCAGTGAAAGCCTAATGACAGCTTAATGAGAAAGCAATGCTACCAGCAGGGTAAAAAGGGGAAATCATCACTGTCAATTGTAGTTATTGCATTTGCCACACATTCCGTAGCTCAAAGTCACCGTTTTCTTTCTATTCGGCATCTTAGACGCCAATAAACATGAAGTAGCTTGCGTTTTTCAGACATCCAGTAGTTTCTCTTGATCTAAACTTTGACTCAATTCAAAATAAAGAAACAACTCTGTATCAGTCTGTACCCTCGATTGCTCTTGTGATTGTCACCACTAAGTTAGCATAAAAAACTGAGATAAATTTAGAAACCACCAAAAACTTCCATGTTTTGCCAGTTTAAAGACTCATGAGTAAGGATGGTGGCTTAAAATAAAATGTGGTGATTATCTAATATGATTAAAAAAAAAAAAAAAACAGTGACGAAATTGATGCACTGAGGATAAAAAGAGTGCAGACACAAATTTTAATTTTGACACACAGTTATACACAGTACAATGAGGCGTGAAATGCTTGTGCACATAAATGAGTTGTGCAAAATGAGAACCTTTAAGCAACAGAGAAAGTGTTAAAGCCATATTATAGCATTCGTTCCGTCATCTTCCGCTTGTTCCGTGGTCGGGTCGCGGGGGCAACAGCCTCAAACGGGCAGCCCAGGCCTCTCTCTCCCCGGCTGCATCCTCTAGCTCACCTGGAAGGATCCCAAGTCGTTCCCCGGCCAGCTGTGAGACATAGTTTCTCCAGCGGGCATTCATTTCCACAAAAAAATACAAAAGCAAAGAGCTGTTGTAGAAACATTTTTTAAGCGTATCACTTTATAGCATAAAAAACTTGACATTGTTCACAATTATATCGTTATGCGTTAAACGTAATTCTCTTTATTTGATTTGATCCGTGACTGATTTGGGGAACAATCGGATGTATGAGGTTTTGTATTTATTGTTGCGTAATATTATAGTTGCATAATATTCTTTTGGTTTTGTCTTACAAACATAGAGACGCACACACGTCGTTCTAATGCAATCGAGAGAGAGAAGAGAAATATACTTTATTCATTTCTCAACGGGAAAGTTTGCGAGCTGCATTACACCGTGGCAGGCTGCCACGATGGCGCCAATGATGGGAGAATTGAGGGGTTAGGTGTCTTCTCCAAGAACACCTAGACATGAGCTCAGTGGGATTCGATTCCGCGAACTTCCGAAGAACTTCGGGACCTAGGGCGAACATTCTACCACTGAGCTATCGCCTCCCCGATACTGTTTTAACACCATATAATTTTTATGAAGGTTTGAACTGAAGTATAATAACGTTAATATTAGCCTTTCAGAGAAAAGTCTATAAAGTGTGCAGTGATGAGTTTACAGCCTTAAAAATATACATGTTTAATGAAAGCAGAATCAAAAGCGTTGCTCTTGTGATGAATGAGGATTGCTGCACACCAAACTAACAAAAAGAAACAGGTTAATGCTTTCAAAAAACCACATATATTCAGGTTATTTAGGAATGCAGAAAAGGCGTTGAATGAGTTTAAACAAATAATGATGATGAGGGTCACATACACCAGTTTGCTGATGAAAGAGAAAAGAAGCAAACAGTTTTGTTTGGTTTGCAAGGTGATATCATATTTCTGCTTATAGATTTAGAAGTACTAGTGCAGCCTTCAGCAAAAGTAGATTTTAGAGCTAATGTTCACAATTTAAACTGATAAATGTAAAAGTGGCTCAGAGGAAAATAACTGCTGGCTGGCAAATTCCGATTTCTTTGCTGCACATTTACATTTGCTTTTCCTTGCTATTGCTCGCATATTGTCCTGCTGTATCTTAATCCGCTCTTCTTCTCTCAGTGACTTTGGCTTTGCTGGCTGTTGGTGAATTAACCCTGTTGATCCTCTCTTTCTGCACCTTTTCTCCCTTATTTTCTGTCCTCCCTCTTCGTTCAAACACAACCCTGAACACGCACACACTGAACCACACACCTCCACCTGTCACTGGTGACCAAAAGCTGGAAATGCATGTGTGGCCATGCCTCACAAAATAGGACGCATCATCGAGGGGAGCCCAGCAGATCGTTGTGGGAAGCTGAAGGTTGGAGATCGCATCCTGGCCGTTAACGGGTGCTCCATCACCAACAAGTCCCACTCGGACATAGTCAACCTCATCAAGGAGGCGGGGAACACCGTCACACTACGCATCATTCCTGGAGACGGTGAGTAGAGAGGAATTAAAAAAAAAAATCAAGTTAGATTGAACCATCTAATCAGCATACCAGTAGCACTATGTAATAACATATGTTCTAATGGTGCAGTTTCAAGTTCTTATTGGTTTTCTACATGGATTCAATTAGAAAAGCCGGTCTTGTTACTGCTTATCTGAGAGTTTGTAATGTACTCCTGCAGCGTGGCACAACGCTTGAGGTTTGATTGGGAAGCCTGTCAAAGACCCCTGCAGTGTTGTCAGAAAACTGCCTCTGAGAACATTTGGGAAATTTCCCAGAACTCATATCTCCGCCTTTGGCGTGCTGAAGAACATGCAAGATCAATTTAGATGTGTCTTTGTGTGTGTATGTGTGTGCGCAAGTGCGGTAAGGATACAGAACTTACTCTGTGGATGAGCATGCATCTGATCAGTCAGAGGTTTTTAAAGAAAGCTGTTCACATCACATGAAATGTGCAGCTAAACGCGCTGACAGACCATCTTGGCATGCTTCACAAAAACAGATTAATTGTGTGTGTGTGTGTCAGAAAGCCAGTGCTTCCTGTCAACAAGAGTGCCAGCAAAAATTGGAGCCTGTTTGTCCACTGCTGGTTGTTTCCAGTTATCTCATGGATAAGACAGCTTTTTTTTTTTTTTTTTTTTTTAAATTTCATGCGTTTTCCGGGCAGTTGATGAGAACAAAGACGTGAAATCGCTCTGACAATCAGACAGAGTGAAAGAAAAGGTTTTAGACGTGCTTTACAAGAGGCTCCTGCTCGCTGTTTACGTGCACGTGTCTAACAATAGACAGTTTCTGACATAGAGAACTTTCAGGATTCCTCGGAATCATTTTGGCAACCAGTTGTCTACCTCTGTCGATCAGTCCTTTCTAAAGTTTCTAACACACATAAAAACTTCAGAGCATCTCACCTCATTGCCGCAGTGTGTTTTTTAGTGAAGGGTGTTTATTACGTTTGCAGAGACGATGACTACAGACGCTGGAAATCAGTCACAAGTTTCTTATTCCCCAAACGGTTAGTATTTCAGATATCCCTCCGTTCCACTTACTCTCTCTGGTTTCCATAACTATCCGCTTCTTTCCCGCTTTCTTATTTTTATAACACCTCAAACTCCTTACTCGGCTCTCGAGGAGCAGTTTCCGGAATCACAGACATATTACACATGATGCCATCGTTGAGTTTTTTTTCTTATTTTAAAGCTGGAAAAGACAGTAAACAGGAAGTGGATTAAAAGAAAGGCTTGTATACTGACAGTTAAAGGAGAGATAAATGAGAGAGGCAGCAGGAAGGAGTTGTTTATGCAAATAAGCAGATGGAGAAGCAAACAGGATTTATAGGAATAATCGACAGTCTGGTGAAGACCGAGCTGGAACGTTTAGCATGAAACACACAGCGTGTCCTCCAGCTGCTTGGTGGAAGGTCGGGCCTGGAGGAAAGAGGCTGACGAGTGATCAGATCAATTTATTTAAGAGTATCACAACATAATAGAGCTTTACAGCAAATATTCAGCTGGAAAAATTTGTGAAAGAAAAAGAACACAGCAAATCTTTAACAGAAATTATTATCATAAATAATCAATTTTAAGATAAATTGATCATAAATTAGATATTAAAAGATTCCACGCCATCTATGTGACTTTCAGTGAAGCATTTTTCATGCAAATTTTAGTTTGTAGAATTATTTTTGATAAACATAGATTGGTACATTTTAAGAGTTTCTTAGAAAATTGAAAAAATTTCACTCTGTAACTAAATTTTCTAGATTTTTCTAACATCTTTAACTTTGGTTTGATTCAACCTCCATGTTTTCATTCATCCAGCTGACTCATCATTTATTTTTGTCCTGCTTTTCTCAGAGTCTTCGAATGCATCTTTGTTGACGAATGCAGAGAAGATCGCCACCATAACGACCACACACACACCCCAGCAACAAGCTGTACCTGAGGCCAGGTAAACATTGTCATGAAAACAAATCATTTTCAGCATCAGCGTGAAAAAAACTTGTCTTCAACATTTTTTGTTTTGTTGTCTTTTTTTCAGGACCAACACAAAACCAAAACAAGAATCTTTTGATTTTAAACCCCCCCAAGCACCTCCTCCACAACCCCCTACGCAGCAAGCTTCGCCTCAGGTGATGAACAGTCATCCATTTATCCTCCTATCTATCCATTCGTGCACACACCTAGAGCAAGGCAAATAAGTATTTGAAAACTCTGAGTTTGCAAGTTTTCCCACCTAAAAATTCCTCTAAATTCTTCAGGACACATTTTGCCTCCGTTATTGTAAATAATGACTACTGTACCAAAAAAAACTTTGATTTTCTAGAGTGTTTATTCATGTTACTGCTGCAATGTGATTTCCAGATTTTTTAGACCATATCTCTCACAGTAGACATCCACCTAAAAGTGAATATTTCAGCCCGCTCTCCAAATTTTATGTGTGAGAAGTTACAAAATCATAGTTGATCTCCATCCAGCTCCTACTCCTCATTCAGTCCTGCTTTCAAGGACACTTTTTTCCCTGTCTATTTATCTCTGTACAACCACCTGTTGGTCTTATCAGAGTTTGGGCTTTAAGGAAAGCTTGTTTACCATCATAGTCGCCCTTTAGTCCGCTGTGTTCACCACTGAATTAATCTGCCGGTGTGGAGATGCTCCTCTCTGATAGCATTGATCTCCTGGCAGAGCAGGAGCTGCCTGTCCTTGTGGTGCCCGGTCTGCCTCTCTATTGCCCAGAGATCAAGGCATCAATAATTCAGCATTCTCACACCTGAGCAGACACACACACATATGTGCAAGGAAAGATTCTCACACAGCTGTTAGCTGGGTGTGACTTTCCTGGAGGTGGCATTTGTCCCATAGTCCTGAAGTAGGAGACCATTTCACTGGAGAACGCACACACGGTGAATCACAAGAAGTGACCTTGATGCTAATGTGTCTTTTCTTCGACCCTCCTCATGTGTCTGCCTTTCCCGTTAAGGATGCCGAGTATTACTCTGTGGATCTGGAGCGAGACAACAAAGGCTTCGGCTTCAGCCTGCGAGGAGGCCGGGAATACAACATGGACCTGTACGTTCTGAGACTTGCTGAGGACGGAGCAGCAGTGCGCAACGGGAAGATGAGGGTACGGACGGAAAATTGTCTAAAGTCCCATCTCATACCATTAAGAGCAGGAAATACAGAAACTGTTCTGCAATTTTCTCCTCTGGAGAATCCACATCATGCTATGATGATAATTGCAGACAAAAGTTTTGGAATAATACTCATATCTTGGAGTAGTCCAAACCCCAGAAATAAAAACTGCCCGATTTAAGCTGCTATAACTTTTAAAAATCCTCACCCATTCCTGTTCCATGACGTCATCCTTGCTGCTCATGCTTTAGCTCTCATTTGTAAACACAGAGAGGCGTCCTCAGGTAATTGTGAGTGCAGAAAACGGTTGTTATGCTATGCCGATGTGTCATGTTGAGATTTTGATCTTTGACCAGAAACAAGCGTGTTATTTAAGACATTCTTCACCTTCACCATTCTTCACTGCAAATTAGTCTTCTGAAAGCAACAACATAATGTGTGACGTTTGTTTTTCCATCCATTTTGGATACGTTTTATCTTTTATTGTTATGATTGGTTAAGCAACATCTCTGTTGAATGAGTTCAAGTTAGTCATACACGCAATCAGCTCTAGGTATGTAACCAAATACGCCAGCCTCTTCCAAATAGCACCAGCAGGAGAAGATTGATGCTGTAAAAAAACTTTGGTTCATCGCTTATCCATCAGTAAAGTGCAAGGTTAGGTCATCTGGTCCTCCTCTGAATAAAACTAAACATTGTCTTTGATCTGGTTTTTAATACTAAATGTTAGGAATCGTAGCCAACACAGTCCGTATAACTTGGTCTACATCCATACTTTGCTACCAAACTACAAACAGACCCCAATGAACTTTGTTTGGCGTTACAGTGTCATCTCTAGCCGCTTGATTAGCAGGCTTGTTTTCTGGGGACTTGTGAACAATCGCTAATTTGTTGGTACCTGATCAAGTAGCTTGTTCCGCTCTGTCGTCTTCCGCTTATCCAGGGCTGGGTCGTGGGGGCAACAGCCTCAGACGAGAAGCACAGGCTTCTCTCACCCTAGATGCATCCTCCAGCTCACCCAAAAGTATCCCGAGTCGTTCCCCAGCCAGCTGTGAGACATAGTCTCTCCAGCTGGTCCGGGGTCTGCCTCTTAGTCTCCTCGTACAGCGTAGATCGACTTGTAAATCGAGAGCTTTGCTTTTCAATTCAGCTCTTTCTTTATCGCGACAAACCGATGCAGCATCCTAGTTATTGCTGATGCAATAATAAGTAGCGTGTGTGAAAATAAAATGAGCAAAGCCACCAGGTGGCGTCAGCTTAGATTGGCACAAGCAGCAGCAGGAGAGAATCCTACATAACTGGTGGAAGGTTGCTAGGTAACAGCAAGGTGATGTCAGCCAAACTTAAACACGATAGAAACAATAGAAAAACCACTTTGGGCATGTTTAGGAGTCACAATATAAGGTTAAGCTCTAAACACTTTTTAAATGAAATGAGCCTTTTAAAGAGAAGACATGATTTGTTCTTCTTTACGTCACTGTTCCGTTATCTTCCGCTTGTTCCGGGGTCGAATCGTGGGGCAACAGCCTCAAACGGAAAGCCCAGGCCTCTCTCTCCCCGGCTGCATCCTCCAGCTCACCCGGAAGGATCCCAAGTCGTTCCCCGGCCAGCTGTGAGACATAGTTTCTCCAGCGAGTCCGGGGTCTGCCCCTTGGTCTCCTCCCGGTGGGACGTGCCCAAAACACCTCGCCTGCGAGGCGCTCTGGGGGGCATCCTGACCAGATGCCCAAACCACCCCATCGGGCTCCTCTCAATCTGGAGGAGGAGCGGCTCGACACCGAGCTCCTCCCGGATGGCAGAGCTCCTCACCCAATCTCTGAGTGAGAGCCCAGCCACCCTGCAGAGGAAGCTCATTTCGGCCGCTTGTACCCGCAATCTCATTCTTTCGGTCACCACCCACAGCTGGTGACCATAGATGAAGGTAGGAACATATGTCACCATTTTTCACATTTTACTTTCTCGTATCAGTGCAAACCAGCAGTGAAACATGTTGAACTCTGCAACAGATTGGGTTACACCTGAATCCTGTTGCATCCTCTTCTTTTCTGCTTTAATCTACATAAAACCTGTAAAATCTTTTTAAAAATTCATCAAATGGTGCTTGATCTTCCAGTTCATCAGATAAATAAGTCTAATTAGAGGCAATTTTACTGGCTATTGTCCACATTTCTGGAGTGTTTAAAACAGATTACTGACATTAGATTGTGTTATTTCTGTGTATATTTTCCTTTCAGGTGCGGTTTTTAGCATCCAGCTCCTCTGATTAGCTCATTACTCATTAACACCATAGAAATAACATTATCCATCATTAGAACTGCCTATACATAATGTAGCACCAATTACCACTAGCTATGCTTCAATGAATATTAATACAATCTGGTACCGGCTCCGTCTCCCAATGATTCACTGTGTGAGTGTCAGAGAACAAGTACTGCTGGGAGAATATGCACATTTTAACGACTTAATTGAATACATTTGATTAATCAAAGTTTCATTTAGAACTTGTGCTGTTTGTATTTGAGCCGACATTTAAGTGAAATATTTAACCTTTTAATTTGATTAACTGAGTAAAATGAGCAGCTGTGCAAGAAAATCTACTATGTGCAGGATTTATTTAGACCTCCAGTGAGTTTGAAGCAGCCAGAGAACATGCAGGGAGGTTTACATGAAGCGTGCACGCAGCGGGCTGTACCTGTGCAGCTTATTAGTGACTTATTCACAGCAGCAGATCTGTGCGATATGTCGGTAGTCCCACGGCAAACACAGACGTAACAGATTACCTGAGGAATGGATTTAAATAATCCTGAAAGTTTTTACTTTGGTATCTGATTTTTTTTCCCCCACAAAATCTTATACTCCTTTGCTTTCTCTGTATCTTCTCACACACTTGCACACACTTACTTCCTATCTCTCTTTTTTTTTTTTACTTACTTTAAACCAGCCATGGGCAAACTACGGCCCGCGGGCCACATGCGGCCAATTAAACGTTTTAATCCTGCCCGCCGAACAAAAAAAATGAAATAAATAAACCTTGTTAATGTTTTATTTTCCCTGCAATTCTGATGTTTCCTCACTAGATGGTGCCAAAGAAACAACAACACTGCTCCCATTAAAATGTGTGTGTCTCCATGATGCGCACGTTCCCAAAATAAACAGTCTACACAGATATGGAAAGCCATTGGGGCCAATACTCGCACATAAACAAGCGTGTTAGATGTTAAAACAAACAAAATGTTACCTCAAGCGCTTAGACTTCAAACCTAGCGCTGCTAAATGCACGTTTTTAAGCGCTATCGCACTAGATTTCAGACCTAGTGCTGCTAGATTTTAAATTTAATGCTCTTGATGTAACATTCAGCTCGCTTGTTTAAAATCTAGCGCACCATTCCATCGGTCTAATCTAGCGGTTACCAAAGCATGTTCTGGCCCCGTTTTCAAATGTTTGAACTCAATGTGGCCCGCAAACTAAAAAGTTTGCCCACTCCTACTTTAAACTATTTCTGTGCTTTTTTACAGTGTATCATTCGGCAGATTTAATCTGTGTTTCTTCGTCTACCCGTCCAGCCTTTTCTTCTCCTCTGTCATGTTGTCTCTTTACCTTTTCATCCTTCTCGTCTTCCTCTGCTGCACATCCTTCTCCTCTCTCATTTGTTTTTCTCTGCTGTCTACAAACACACCCCCACCCCTCACCTTCTTCTCTGATTCCCCTCTTCTTCACCTGTCATTCTGTCCGATCTGATCCTCTCTTCTCTCCCCGTGCTGTGACCCTCCGTGCAGGTCGGCGATGAGATTCTAGAGATCAACAACGAGACCACCAAGGGCATGAAGCACGCCCGGGCCATCGAGCTGATCAAGAACGGAGGACGGCGCGTCCACCTGGTGCTAAAGAGGGGTGACGGCTCTGTGCCTGAATATGGTGGGTCCATCTACGAAAACATCCCGTTCTCCCCCATCTTCACACCCTGAGCCGCGGTGCCCCCTGTGGACGGTGGTGGGTCAGAAGGGAAAAGAACATAATCACACTCCCGGGGGACCTCCGATCCATTTCACAGGGGTGGAGGTTTTTGGCTGTGAGGTGTCTTATGGTGGAGGTGAATCCTGGGGCTTCTGGATTTCGGTGTGGAGTTTTTCCTCCTGCTTTTACCTGCTCTCTGTTTTTCATCTCCTGTTTCTCCTCACCGTCTCTGCCGGGACCTCACAGAACAACGACTCCACAACAAACTGTTTACATGAGCTCCTCATCAGATAAGTTCCTCTCCACGGTTTTAAAAAAAAGGCGTGTCCTCTCACGGCGCCCCGTTGTGAGGACACAAACATATTTATGATATTTATTGAAGGTGAATGTAAGCTACTGAACTTTTAAAGGTTTTATGTGGGAATTGTATCTTTTGAGGAGAATCTCACTCTTGCTTGACATTATTCACTCATCTGATTTCGTTTGAAGCCCACTGTTAACCTGTCAGTGAAAAGCTGTGAAAAAAGGACGTCCACACATCCCCGTTCAGAAGGAAAGCGAGCGTTTTTTTTGTACAGCGATGAAATGATTAGATGCGTTTTTACAAGTATTTTTGTTTCGTGTACAGAGCCACATATTAATGGATCAGAGTTTATTGCTGCATGAACTTGTCGAGAGTGTAAACGGAAGTTGTTTTTCTTTATTTTTTCTGTTTTATCGTCTTATCTTCCATAATATTTATGGAATTTTTTTTTTTTATCGTATTGACAAGTTTTGATCGATGGTCTCAAGTCTTGATTCTTTTTATTTTTCTTGGTTGATTTTCTTTCTTTTTTTCAAGTTGGGATTCTTTTGTTCATTTTTTGTGATCATGTGTTTATACTTTTTAATTGACACAATCTTCAAATTTTTTTATTTCTAAAGATATGTTTTTTGCTTCCTGTTGTGGGCGTTTCTTTTATATTTTGGGTTTTCTGTTTTTTTTTTTTTTTTTGCTGCTTTGTGTGTCCACATGAGCAGAGGTGCGTTTGTGTGTGCGTATGTGTGTACGCTTGTTCTCCATGAGATTCCTCTGTAAACTGGTGGTGTTCACTGAAAGGTTCGGGTGACTTCCTGGACTGTCTCTGCTCTGAATGACTTGATGATCAATAAAACACTTTTTTTCATTTAAGAATCAACACAGATGATAAATTCTTTTAATTGTTGATCTAAACTACTGTGCTCTTCTCTCTTTTTCTATTTCTTTTTGTGTGCACCCCCCTGCTTCTTCTCTCTGTATTGCGCTGGGCTCCGGTCTGCCTTCAGGGACGGCCGCTCCCCATCTCACTGCATGTGTGAGAAATGACAAGATGGGGGAGGCTTCTGTCCTCCAAAATCAGACCACGGTTTGTAGCTGTCTCCTGTCATCTGGCTGTCCATTTCTTTCTGTCTCTCTCTATTCATTTCAGTGTGTGTGTGTATGTATGTGTGGGTGCGGTGCGGTGCGGTGTGGTGTGGCCTGACCTCACTCATGCCTTCTGCTGGTTTTCATTCGTACGAATCCACCTCCGCCGGTGTTGCCTTGGCTCTTCCTTGATGTTCCGGATTCCTACATTGACATAAAAAGCTAATTGGCTCTTTTATTTGAATAATTTCCCTCAAAAAGATAAAAATTGGTGAGAATGTCCCAATTCCACATGATGTAAACGTTCAGTCTGAGCATCTGATCTATAAACGTAGTGCCGTTTCTTAGTTTTGAACGTAATCCAAACTAGTTTAGGCATCGTGATCGTGCATGAACGACGAACGAGCTGCTGATGAGTCCAATCAAGCAGCGTCATTAAAACACAGCTTTTAAAGACGGAGTGTAAGCAGCCTCCAACTGGACCAGCCTGTTCTGCTACAGAGACGACGACCAGGTAGATCATGGAAAAAGGTTTGTAGGTAAGGAGTTTTCTTCACTGTGATCGCTGCTTCACACCTGTGCCTCTTCCTGTGGGCTGCCGTGTTTTCATTGGCTGCTGCGTGCCATCTGACATTTAATCTGCTTCCATTGGAAATGTTCTCAGCTTCTTGTCAGAGTGAGTCAGCATGATTAATGTTGAAGCTTTTAGAGTCCAAACGCATGTTTGATGTTTCTACCCTGGTGTGTGTGTGTGTGTGTGTCGCAATGTCTTACAGACGGCACCCCCAACGACAGCAGCGCAGCCGAGCCAGCCGCAGGGCTACAAAACGCTGCGGAAGTGAACGCCCCACCACCAATCAATGCACCATTAGAGTCCAGCCATCCACCGGAACCCCAGAAAGCATCCCGGAGCAAGACGGAGTCGAGCAGCCGAGCTAACGGCACCAGCAAACATCACCGCTCCAACCACCGCCACCACTCCCCCACCAGCTCCAACAATACCAAACAAAAGGGGAAAACTCTGCCCAAGTTATTAAAGAAGAAGGATGATAAGAAAAATGAAGGTCAGCGCCACCAATCCAGCGGGCAACATCGCAGCAGGCAGCGTCACGGTGGACACCATCGCAGTGGACACCACCGTAGCCGTCATCACTCCCCCAACAAGGGTCACAGGTCCCGGAGTGCAGAGAACACCCTGGATGGCCATCACAGGAGTCATCGTCACCGTGGCCGCTCGCCGGATAGGCACAGACGCCACCGCTCACCTCATCGCTCCCCACACAGATCCCCTTACCGTTCCTCCCACCGCTCGCCTCCCCGTTACAGGTCCCCTCACCGTTCCAGGCACCACTCCCCCACAAGACGCCGCCACAACTCCTCAGATCCCTATGGGTACGACTCCCGGCAGCACCGCGGCAACGAGAAGCCCAACGTGAACGAGGCCGTATTGAAGGAGCCATTCAAGTCTCCTGAACCAGGCCTTCCGTTTGAGGGGAGTGTCCTGCGTGAGTCACCAGCTCTGGACCGCCTGAACAGGGAAGCCACACTTCCTCTGCTGAGGAGAGAGAACCGCCTGTACGACGAGGATAGCGTGCGAATGCCCGCCCCCTCAATGGAAAGAGCCTACAGAGGGGACAGACTGCTGAGGGACACCGTCACCCGAGACCGGGGTAATTTCTACAGAGATGTCGGCCTGCCCAAAGTCCGCACCCCAGATTCAGATTCAGCCTTCCAAAAGTACACCTCCCTGCTGAGGGGGCGTTCACCCGCTTTAACGGAGAGGAACGTGCATTACGGAAGCCGTGATGGCACCCCTGAACCTCGGCGACGGGCCCGCAGCTTGGGGCGAGACATCTCTCCAGTCAGAAGCTTCATGATGGATGACTCGGAGGACGAAGAAGACGATGATGAATTCATAGCAGCTAAAGTGAGAGAGTACTACAGCACGCTGAAGACCAACTCCAGCCGCTCGTCCAAACCCACCATCCCAGAACCCAAGAAGACCTACAAGGATAATCCCAAAGACCTTAGCATCTGATTGGACAGAAAGGACCCACACAACACCTCAACTACTCACCTCCATCTTCAGCTGCTCGTGTACATGCACACACACACACATCCAGCACACACACACAGAGTTGAGTTACTAACAAGACAATGATTCCAAATAACTTTTAAAAGCTTTCTTTTTTTTGTTTTTTTTCTTTAAACGTTCTACATTTACAGATTTTTTCCAGAAAATATAAAACTAGAAAAAACAAAGATGTGCCTAACAGTTTCATTAACAAGCAGCAGTTTTCATTTGATGAGGCGTTTTCTAAACCCCACTGTCAGACGAAGAAATGTATGTACTTATCCACCGAGGTGCACCCGCCGGGTGCTCCTGATGATGCTGTGCATGTCTTTACCGGTTTCAGTGTCTTTCTCTTTTGTCTTTCCTGCCTTTGTTCACTCTCTCTACTCCTCCCAGTGCCACTGTTTTTTAGACATTTGACCAGACTATAGCACAAGCCTGCATTTGTTTGTATATTTTTTGACAGTTTGCAGTACGTGTACATTGAGAGGTGATCATTTTAAATGAATGAAGGGAAAATTAAAAGTTGAACTATGATGATGTTAAAATAAAATAATATATTCAACAAATGAGGTTGTGTGAGTTCTTTGCTGTTTGTTATGGTGATGGTGAGGCTGACAGATGAGGTTAGACAGGAATCTCCATGGACAATGATGTTTGCAAATGACATTGTGATCTGTAGTTAGAGGAGGGAAGAGGTGGAGGAAAAGCTGGAGAGGTGAAGGTTTGCACTAGAAAGAAGAGGAATGAAGATTAGTCAGAGTAAAACAGAGTACGTGTGTGAATGAGAGGAGTGAGGTTACAGGGAGAAGAGACAAAGAAGGTAGAAGATTTTAAGTACTTAGGATCAACAGTCCAGAGCAATGGAGAGTGTGGAAAAGAGGTGAAGAAGCATGTGCTGGCAGGCTGGAATGGATGGAGAAAAGTATCAGGGGTGATGTGTGATAGAAGAGTTTCAGCTAAAATGAAAGGGAAAGTGTACAAAACCGTGGTGAGACCGGCCATGCTGTTTGGTCTAGAGACAGTGCCACTGAGGAAAAGACAGGAAACAGATGGAGGTAGCAGAGATGAAGATGCTGCGGATCTCTCTGGGAGTGACCAGGATGGACAGGATTAGAAATGAGTATATCAGGGGAACAGCACATGTCAGGTTTTGGGTATAAAGTCCAAGAGGCCAGAGTGAGATGGTTTGGACATGTGCAGAGGAGAGAGAAAGTACATCGGCAGAAGTATGCTGGATTTGGAACCACCAGGAAAGAGGACTAGAGGAAGACCAAAGAGGAGGTTCATGGATACAGTGAAGGAAGACATGAAGATAGTTAGTGTGACCAAAGAGGATACAGCAGATAGGGTTAGATGGAAGAAACTGACTTGCTGTGATGACCCCTGAAGGGAAATGCCGAAAGAAGAAGAAGAAAAAGGTTGTGTGAAGTTCTTTTTTATCAGATTTCACTGCATCTACCAGATTGCAAGATGCAGTGAAGTAAAGTCGGCATTTGCATTAACAGTATACTCATTTTGAAAGTGGTTTCACAGCGAGAACCCTCCCTGTCGTTCATGGCACCAAAACTAGCTCTATATGTTCAAACATGCATCTAATATTACCCAATGGACCCAATTTGGGCCTCTGATGAGAGAAAAATAAACTGCCATGATGAAGCAGTTGCATAGCAGTGCTTTTCTGCCCCAATTTTCCAAAAACATTTAGCTGCTTTTGTTTTAGTTGGTTTCAACATGATCAAAAAAGCTGAGCCAAAAACAATGTTCTTCTGTACAAAAAAAAAGTCCATTAAGTTAATAAATCCATTATATTTTATGCTGTTTTTCAAAACTAAAATCTGTTTACTTCAGGGTTTATTTTGTTTTCAGAGAGAGACAGATGTTTATTTCCTGCAAACACGCTGTCTCTGCTCGCACAGAAGGGGAGCTGTGCAACTTCTAAATAATAAATGCAATCCACTTTGGAGTGCTGAAATACTCCTCCTCTCTTTAAACATCTCCCTCTTTATCAGCTCCAAACCTTCATCATCAAACCCAATGATTTACTGCCAGAACAACATCAGAAACGATCAGTGTGTGTTGATCTGGCAGGAGGATGTGATTCTTGCATGTTCTCGTTGCCAGGTCAGACCTAACCATCCCTCTCCAGGTGTTACCCATGTAACCTCTGAAATCTCTGTTCTGCAGATGCAACAGGCTTCGTTCTTTGTACAGACTGACTCACAAAAGCTTAGTGGTGAAACAAAACACAAATGTTGGGTTTTATTAGGATAAAAGTTTTATGCATTTTTTAAAATCAGGAATAACAACAAGTTCCCAAAATGATTTTTTTTTTTCAGGTGATAGAATTCTTTCTGCAGAACAATTACATCAACTTCATCTTACCAAAGTTAAATGTCCTCTTTCTAGCTATAATTTTACAAGAATAAATGCATAAAGTGACATTTTGTAAGAATATTTTTAACAATTTTAGGGTCTAGGTTCATAAATGTTCGATATCACATACAAAGTAGTTAGAATTTATCTTACCCCATGCAATTATTAAAATCCAAACAGATCATAAAACACTTCCAAGATCTTGCTGTGCTTTTCTGGCACCCAAGTTTTGTCCTTTTCAAGCTGGTTACCTGACTAGTTGAGTTGGAATCATGACACATTAAATTTGGCAACTTTTGAAGCAGATAAAGATTTCCGGAAACAATAATAGAATAATAGTAACAATAATAATGGAATCTCCAGCTCTCACTGGATCGATTTGCTGCCGAGTGTGAAGCGGCCAGGATGGGAATTAGTGCCTCCAAATCCGAGACCATGGTCCTCGCCCGGAAAAGGGTGGAATGCCCCCTGCAGGTCAGGGACAGGGTCCTGCCCCAAGTGGAGGAGTTTAAGTATCTCGGGGTCTTGTTCACAAATGGGGGAAGGATGGAGCGGGAGATCGACAGGCGGATCGGTGCGGCATCAGCACTAACTAGGACGCTGCATCGATACGTCGTGGTAAAGAGAGAGCTGAGCCGAAAAGCAAAGCTCTCGATTTACAAGTCGATCTACGTTCCAACCCTCACCTATGGTCACCGGCTGTGGGTGGTGACCGAAAGAATGAGATTGCGGGTACAAGCGGCCGCAATGAGCTTCCTCCGCAGGATGGCTGGGCTCTCACTCAGAGATCGGGTGAGGAGCTCTGCCATCCGGGAGGAGCTCTGTGTCGAGCCGCTCCTCCTCCAGGTCGAGAGGAGCCAGATGGGGTGGCTCGGGCATCTGGTCAGGATGCCCCCGGGCGCCTGACGGGCGAGGTGTTTCGGGCACGTCCCACCGGGAGGAGACCAAGGGGCAGACTCCGGACCCGCTGGAGAGACTATGTCTCACAGCTGGCCGGGAAACAACTCGGGATCCTTCCAGTGAGCTGGAGGATGCAGCCGGGGTAAGAGAAGCCTGGGCTACAAGCCTGGGCTACAAGCCTGGGCTACAAGCGGAAGATGACGGAACGATAATAGGTGGTAGAAGAGAACTGCAAGATCTTTATCCTCAGTCCAACAATACCTTTACCAATGCTCCACCTGCATCAATCAACTCTCAGTAATTATTTCATGATGATAAAGTCATACTTTATTGAGCATTAAATTCCATTAGTAAAGAGAGAAAGTAGCTCAGGCATCACAGATTTTTAAAAAAACTCTACAATAAACTCTTGGATAAAAAATAAAATCCATCTTTACACATCAGTGCCAAGTCCCATTCCTACAGATGTGCGTCACATTTCAATTTCTTTTGAAAAGTGTCTCTAAAAAGACCTTGAAAGTAAATCATTCACCAAGTCTATTTGTTTTCCTCCTTCAGTTTTAAAAAGGGTTCTACAGCTACAAAAATTCTCTGAGCTACTCTGCTCTATGACCAGCCTTAATCAAAATGTCTGAATATGATAGATGACCCTTCAAGATGTCTTAAAGATAGTCCACAATAACCAGCTTGAAATGTGATCAGTTGAAGGAAATGTTTCATTGTTGTTGATTTTGTATTAAACAGTCCTTGCTACTAATAATTGGACTTTGAAGGCCTTTATGAAAGCCCCGTTGATTATAGTCTACCTGGCAACAACTACTGGCTGAAATGACAGGTAAATGTTGGGAACCAACATACCATCAGAAATACCATGAAATAAAACATACAGCGTATTGGGGGAATATTGTATGAATTTTAAAGGCTGAAAAATTATTAGCAACAGTTTATAGTACAGAATTTTTTAGGCGGGCAGTGAAGGGGTTTTACACTGATAGAAAAGGCTTTGAAGTTGTCTTCTGGACAGTGTATTTGATGATCAAGACGTTTCAATTTCTTTATCATCAAATACACAGATGGATCACACGGACAATAGAGTCCTCCAGGTAGAGAGGAGCCAGATGGGGTGGTTCGGGCATCTGTTCAGGATGCCCCCCAAGCGCCTCGCGGGCTAGGTGTTTCGGGCACGTCCCACTGGGAGGAGACCAAGGGGCAGACCCCAGACCCGCTGGAGAGACTATGTCTCACAGCTGACCGGGGAACGGCTTGGGATCCTTCTGGGTGAGCTGGAGGATGCAGCCGGGGTGAGAGAGGCCTGGGCTACCTGTTTGAGGCTGTTGCCCTCGCGACCCGACCCCGGAACAAGCGGAAGATGACGGAACGGAACGGACAATAAAGGTAACACATCTCTAGACAGATCTCTTGACATGATGCCAAACTAAATGCAAACTTCCAGGCACCATTAATTTGGGCGATTGAAAGAACTTAGAGATATGTACCAACTTGTCTAAAATGAGGGAATAGCATTTTCTAAGATATGAAGAACAATTGGTTTGTTCTTGTAAAGCTTTCGAACATGAAGAAGATTGAATGAAGAAAAGTGTTGTTGAGGACAAGGTAAAGAACTGAACCCAGTTGGCACTTTAGAAACAAGCCCTGAGATCAATGGAAGAAGAATCAAACACCTGGTTTATGTATTGGGGGCTTGTTCCTAATTCCTCCCATGCACGTTGATATGTGCTGGACGAACAGCATCATAACCCAACATATTAACAACGTTCTTCTTTTGCTCTGATTTGTTCTTTTTGAAAATCAAATTAAGAATTTGTCCTTGTCGGTGGTATTTTTAAACTCTGTCCCGGCTTGTAGGCCGGCATGCTTTTTGTGCTCTGATGAAGGTCAAAATTACATACCTGGTTGGTAAAAGACAGTCTAGTATGAGTCATCTCCCTTTTGGAGAGAATAACCCATTCAAAGTTGCCTTGAGCTGATTTTATTAAATAGTTATACTTTCATAAGAATTTCATGAGTAAATGTGAGCTTAACCTATCGTAGTCATTAATGATTCATCAGAGAGATTGTGGAAGAAAAAAGAAGACGCTCGCCAGTCACTTTGAGTACTTTTATTGGAAGAAAAAGGCATTGAAAAGAAGCCATGAGAAAAAAAGTAGGATGATTTATTTTTTAAAAAAGAAACTAAGCAGCTTTTTGTTTATAAAAAATCACTGCAACGTCTCAACTTGTTTTAATCAGAGTTCTTCTGGTCCAATCTTCACGGAAGTCAATTTGTAATCTTAGAATCAATTTTTGTTGAAGATAAAGCAGATTAAGAAGATTAAAAATCCACCATCAGTACACTAAGAAATGACAGATCACATCAGGTTTTATAAGAACAGGCCGATGAGTTACAGGAAGCAAAATTTAACAGAGTTTAAATAATTCAAAATGGTGGAAACCAAGTTAATCCATACAGTAAAAAGAAAAAGGTTACAAAGAAATGATGCAGGATTCATGATATCTCAAAGCATGAGATTCATGATTGTTGTGAAATATATTATTATGGATAAATATTCCTAAAACAAAGTTCATCCCTTCAATTTTTGTCTCTTTTAACCATGTTGGGGAGAGGTCAGGTCATTTAATGTCGCGAGATACCAGTGTTGGTATATTACGCCTAACAGGGAACCGAAATCCCCTGTGATGTCAAAAATAATTAGTCACCGCTTTCTTTGAGCCCTTCTTGGGCGCGGACTTATGTTGTGGAGAGTTGCCAAGTTTTTGGCTTCACAAAGAGGGAGATTTTAAGGCGGGGCCAAAAGGAGGAGGGGCTATGATGTCTTATGACGTCAGATCCGCCAATGAACAACACCTGCCATGACAGTCGGCGTAAAACAAACCGTTCAAAACGTGAGATAGCAGTCCTGATGGCGGGTGTTTCCCGCCATTCTCACACTTTGATGGTACGTCCACTAAACTATTACAGTCTCAGAAAATGATTTCTATTGATCTCTTACTTCCGTATGGAAGTATAATGTTTGGCTAGTTTAACCTCCTTTGTCTAAAATTGAACAGTTCTGAACAACTTTGTCTTTAATAACCAGATGTTTGTCCTCATATTTGGTCAAAAGGTTCATTTTATGTGTTTACAAGTTAAAGAAAGTGGATGGAAGATGTTGAGTTTTAATTTAAAATAACTGAATTAGACTTTGTGGAGTTTGCAAGAAGGTGGGTGATTTTTAGTATCTTGGATCAACAGTCCAGAGCAATGGAGAGTGGGGAAAAGAGGTGAAGAAGCGTGTTCAGGCAGGCTGGAACAGGTGGAGGACAGTATCAGGTGTGATGTGCGACAGAAGAGTTTCAGCTAGAATGAAAGGGAAAGTGTAAAAAACCGTGGTGAGACCGGCCATGCTGATTGGTCTAGAAACAGTAGCACTGAAGAAAAGACAGGAAGCAGAGATGAAGATGCTGAGGATCTCTCTGGGAGTGACCAGGATGGACAGGATTAGAAATATGTACATCAGGGGAACAGCACATGTTAGAGGTTTTGGGGATAAAGTTCGAGAGGCAAGACTGAGATGGTTTGGACATGTGCAGAGGAGAGAGAGTACATAGGAAGAAGGATGCTGAATTTGAAACCACCAGGAAAGAGGACTAGAGGAAGGCCAAAGAGAAGATTCATGGACACAGTGAATGAAGACATGAAGATAGTTGGTGTGACCAAAGAGGATTCAGCAGATAGGATTAGATGGAAGAAACTGACTTGCTGTGACGACCCCTAAAGGGAAATGCCGAAAGAAGAAGAAGACTCTGGGTATGCCTGGGTTTCCTCTGGTACTCAGGTTTCCTTTCACTCTCCAAAAACATGCATGTTAGGTTGATTGGCCGCTATAAAATTGCCCCTGGGAACGAGTGTGTGTGGGGATGATGACTATGTGTACTTTGCGTCTCGCCTGAAATTAGCTGGGATAGGCTCCAGCACCCCCAGTGACTCCATTAGGTATAAGTGGTTTAGAAGATGAAATGATTTTCATCTCTTTTTACACCATGGACATGCTGGACTGTTTATATACATACTACTTTTTAAAAGACTTTCAAAGTGGATCAAAGCGCCTGACAGACCCCGTCTCCAGGTCAGAGATCAGAGGACAGTCTGAAGGATGGTAGGACTCTCCTAGATGTTGTTGTTCTGGTTCAGAGTTGTTTCTCCAGCTTCTCTTTCTGAAGCTAAACACTAAAATCTTCCTACACGTGAACCGTGTCTGTGTGACAGAAGTGGGTCAGGTGGAGGCAACTCTCTTTCACACCTCGTGGTTTCACCCGAGGCGCCATAAAGTCGTGATTAACCCAGACCTTCTGACATCTCTGTTTGCAATTTTTGAGTCTCTAAAGACCGTGCTGATTGGACCAGAGTGTTGTTGTTTTGAAGAAAGTACGGTAATAAAAATGAAAAGAAATCAAATGAGAATTAAGGAAATGGGAAAATGTTTCCAATGAAAATATTTTTATGTTCCTAAAATCCGTAGATTTTTTGGTTTGAGGAACACATTATTCCTTTTTTTCAGAGCTTTTAAACTTTTATTGTCCCTGCAGTTTTCTGCAGGTTAACAAACCAGTACCTTGGAAAAATGATCAAATAAATATCTGGGATACTCATTTTAGATTTCAAAAACACTCATAAAAACTGATGTATAAAGTAATTTTTTTAGGTTTTTATGGGCTTTATTGTTGGAATTGTTATTGTGAAGATTTTTTTAATAGTTTTTTGTGAGCATTATTTTTGTTTTTGCAACATTTTGGCCAAATCCTTGGCCAAAATATATTAAATCAAACTTAATTCATTAAGAATTTTTAAACATAAAGTTGCAAATAAAAGACACATTAAAATGAAAATCCAGATCATTAAACCAAAAGAAATAAATGATTAAAAGCAAGCATGCAATCAAAAATTCTCCCACAAACAGACAGACATGCTTCTGCATTCAGTTGAAATTTCTTTCTAGCATAAAGTTTGAGGTGAAAGTCTAAAATTTTACATCAAGAATAAAAAATGCATCATTACAATTAGTCATAAACAGACATGCCAAGTCATCCGCATTGGGCGGGAGACACCAACAATTAGGACCTATCTCATGCTCACCCGCCAAGGCTAATAAAACTCCTGCATGATGAACACTCTAGTGTGTTCCATGAACATAATTGGGTATAGTGAGGCTAAGCACATGGCATCCCCTGCTGCTGCAGCTGTGTGAAAGCTACTAGTAGAGATCTGCATGGTCTGTTATTGCCAGTATTGTTTTTGGTGAACGTATGGAAGAAGTCGGACATCCGGGAACTTTGGTCATGTGACAGCTTATGTGCGTGAGCCGCGAAACAAAGCGCCAACAAGTCATACAGGGGTGTATTCCTGATGGTAATTCCTTTTTGTACTGAAATATAACGCTAGGTGGTAACACACGTGAGACGCACAATTTTCCAGCTGCTTTCTCATGTTTTGAACGGTTTGTTTCATGCCAACTGTCATGGCGGGTGTTGTCCGTTGGTGAATCTGACATCATAGCACACCATTAGGGATGGGAAATCCGAGGCCTCGCGACTCATCGAGCAACTTCAAGCAACTGCGAAAAGTCGATACGAGGAGTCGGCACATTTGCAGGCTGCGCATGCGCAGATAAAAAACAAACCAAGAAAAAAAAAATCTACGCCTCAAATTTTGTTTTGCTAGAAGATGACATGTGGGTTATTGTGGGGCAATTCCTCTTGTAGTTTATTTTTTTATCATGAAATGAGATTACGTTAATTCGTTGCCATAGTAACAGTTACCTAAACAATCAAATTTCACTCCGTTACTGACAATGTAATTAAATGTTCAATAAAGCACACATTTGACCCATTGTCATTTGAATAACTAGAGGACCGGCTGATAGAATCTTAAGGAAGGGAAAATGAACACACTGATACATTTAAACAGATGCTTTTTTGCGAGCGCGCAGTAGAAGATTTCGTAAAGAGTTTTGTTTTGGGAGAGTGTGCGATATTTTCATTTGTGTCCAATTCGATGTTCTCCAAATCAAAATATAGAAAGTCTGTTTTGATATTTTAATCTAAAGCACTTTGTAATGTTTTGATAAGAGAAATACTGTATAAATTAAATTCGATTAGAA
Source organism: Neostethus bicornis (assembly GCA_902685375.1). NCBI lineage: Eukaryota > Metazoa > Chordata > Actinopteri > Atheriniformes > Phallostethidae > Neostethus > Neostethus bicornis. The sequence goes on along the minus strand of LR738557.1, from coordinate 16,299,266 downwards.
TCAACAATCTGTGACACAAGCAGCAACATTTAGGGAAGACGTGAGAATCTCTGCGGCTCTAAAATAGCGCAGAAATTAGACAGGACAATTGTAAATGTTTGTCATAGATTTTTTATTTAAAAATAAAATCTTTTCCACGGTGCTTGGCTTTAGTCTGCTCCTCTTCAGACTGACTTCCTTTCCCGCTTTGGATAAGAACCGCTCACCGGGCACCGAGGTTGCTGGCATGTGGAGATGCTTGGACAGTTTGTACAGGTTTGGGTAAACTGTTGTCCTCGATGCCCAGAATGCGAGAGGGTCTTCTCCCCTGAAGAAGTAGGGCTCAGACAGGCCTCTCTGAACCACCACTGTGGCATTCGCCTTCGCACACTGACTTCCCTGGTTTTCACCAAGAAAAAAGTAGTTAGGATTGTAAAACCATGTAACATGTGGACATCGTTGATCAGATGAAAATACGTACCAACCCGGCTGTCCAGCAGGTCCCACAAAATGTCATTCTCCACTGAAGATGACGCTCCCGGTTGTGACTATTAAAACAGAAGTGGTTCTCCCTCTATTTACAACTTACACACAGAAACACACACTCACCTTTCACTCTCATACAGTCAGTCAATCATCTTCTTATCCGTCTGTCCCTTTGGGGTTGCGGGGGGTGCCGGAGCCCATACCGGCTGATTTAAGGCGAAGGGCAGGGTACACCCCGAACATGTCGCCAGTCTGTCGCGGGGCCACTCTCATACAATTCTCGCAAAAACTCTTTCAACCTCTCAATTCCAAACACTCTATATTTATGTTGGTGAATCCTAAAAACAATCTGATAAATCTGTGTGTGCTTGTGTGACTGTGTGTTGGTTGAATGTGTGTGTGTCTGTGTGTGTGTGTGTTTTAAGTGACACCTACTAAAGGTCTAACAAGATCAAGGTGATCTTATTGTGTACAATACCTACTGTGATAAAATCCCTGTAGAATTCAAAGCTGTGATGTCGCAAATCTCTAGAAAATCTCCTCCTCGCAAAAACCCACGACTTCCTTCTTCTTCTTCTTCTTCAAATCGTTTCCGGCAGGCTATACGCTCGAGTGCGCAATGCTGCCCTCCACCGGTAGACCAATCCACATCCAGCCTCCAGAAAATCCACAGTTAGATTTTCAAGAATCCAACTGTGTTAGATTCTTGAAAAAAGGCCAGTGCGGCGCAGATAAAAAAGCACGGCTTCTCCAACTTGCCCTTCTAACGAAAACAACATCGACCTGAGCGAAAAAACGGTTAACCCTGTGTCTGCCAATTGAACAAAAAGATGTCTTCTTTCACGACTGTATTTGCTGCATGTCAACATCACATGAGCAACCGATTCAGCGTTTCCACACTCACAAAGCCCACTAGGGTGTTTGCCGACCAATTTCAAACCCTCCGCCAGGGCGCAGTGTCCAAGTCTAAGCCTAGTTAGAACAACTTCAGTTCTGCGACAATAGGTTGCAGGGCACCCAGCGCCAGCAACCGAAGGCTGACCCGCAAAATAGTGTCTGCCCCGCCGCTCATTCTCCCATTGTGTTTGCCACTCCTCAGTAATTTTCTCCTTACAGATGCTAAAACATTCCTGCATCCCCAACGCCAAGGACACATCCACCGTGTCTCTACCAAGGGATGCCTTGGCTAGAGCATCGGCCCTTTCATTTCCCACAACTCCAGCATGTCCAGGGACCCAGACAAACAGAACCTCCGAACCTATATCTTCCAGTCGTTTAAGGCAGCACAGAATATCAAAAACCAAATCTGGCCGAGCTCCAGGTGTCCCATACCGGAGAGCTGATAAAAATGATAAAGAGTCTGAACATACTATACACCGTGATGGAGGGAGATCACGGAGCCAATACAAAGCCCATAAAATTGCCACCAACTCTGCTGAAAACACAGAGACATCATCTGACAGACGGACACTATTCATAACTAGCGGATTAGCAACATACATTCCAAAACCTGCTCTTCTACCCTCTTTCGACCCATCAGTGAAGATATGAATGGCCTCACTCTGCTCGCCTAAGTAGTTGTCAATACACTCACAAGCTGCCCTTTTGCTTAAACTAAGCAGGTCTGTGCTGACTTCTGGCTCAGGTAGGCTCCAGGAGGGCATAGGGGGCCACACCAGGCCCACCACCGAGTCTTTCCGCAACCCCATAGTCTGTGCCACCTTCACACTATGGGTGAAAAAACATGCTTTTTCTGGCCTTTTCGCAAACTCCCAACAGTCATCCAGGAGACACTTAGACGCCAAATGGCCATGCGACCCCGCCACTCTAGCCCAAAAATGGACCCCCAGTTTGTTCCGTCTAAGTTTCAGAGGAAACTCGCCCATTTCAACCAGTAAGGCAGGAATCGACGTTGTCCGAAAGGCACCACAGCAGATCCTCAGGGCCTTTGATTGTACAATATCTAGTTTTTTCAACACAGAAGAAGATGCAGCTCCAAACACCACACAACCATAGTCAAAAATGGATCTAATCATTGCTCTGTATATTAATTGGAGAGTATACCTCTCCGCTCCCCAGTCACTACCACAGAGACTTCTCATGATATTGGTCACTTTCTCACACTTTTTGATGATATTATCAACATGTATTTTCCAAATCAATCTCTCATCAAACCAAAGCCCCAAAAATTTAAAAACCTTTACCCTCTCAATGGGTGAATTATAAATACTAAGAGAAACAGAGGGTATCTTCTTTTTCAATCCAAATATCATAACTTTGCTTTTCTCACTTGACAACTTAAATCCCCATTTAGTTCCCCACTCAATAACTTTATTGAGTGCCTTTTGTGTTTCCGTGAATAAAAACGAAATGTTTTTTCCACTCCTCCAGATTGCTCCATCATCAGCAAACAATGACTTGCCAAATCTAGTATCAACACACTGAAAGATATCATTAATCATAATATTAAATAACAGCGGGCTGATTACAGCTCCTTGGGGAGTACCGTTTTCTATTCCTGCAATTTCAGACACTGTTTTACCTACCCTTACCTGAATTGTTCTTCCACACAAAAAACTCTTTATCCAACAGAACATCCTTCCATGAACACCTGCATCATGCAATTTGAAGAGCAATCCCTCCCTCCATAGACTATCGTAAGCCCTTTCAATGTCTAGAAACACTGCTAAAACTGCTTGTTTATTTACCATAGCCCTTTTGACATCTCTATCTAATACTGCTGCTGAGTCCATCGTACTTCTACCTTTTCGAAAACCATTTTGGTAATTCACAAAGAAATCACTAGTCTCAAGAAAGAACTCAAGCCTCCTTGTGACCATCCTCTCCATCACTTTACAGAGGACAGATGTAAGAGCTATTGGCCTATAGGAAGATGGGGACGACGGGTCCTTTCCTGGTTTCAAAATTGGAACCACAACAGCATGCTTCCACGATGTAGGTAGGAATCCAGACTCCCAGATATAATTGAATAACGCCAAGATTTCATACAAGGTGTCCTCACCTAGATGTTGCAGCAGCTTATAGCTGACCCCATCTTGCCCTGGAGTAGTGTTCGCACCAGCTTGTATTGCGTCCACTAGTTCTCTCAAAGAAAAAAATAAGTTATACTGAGTGGGTGAGTCAACCCCTCCTCTTAGTTTAGATTTATTCTGTTTTAGGGTTTCGTTTCTCATCATGAGAATTTCCTGACCCAAGTGCTTTGAGTCATGAACATTCTTAAAAACTCGAACGAACATATCAGCCTTTTCTTTATTATTCACAGCCTCTCTTTGCCCATCAGATAACACAGGCAATGTGGAGTGAGTTGTCTTTCCAGCCATACGACGGATCCTCTTCCATAGCTGAACTGAGGGAGTATCTGGCCCTAGAGTTCCACAGAAGTCCCTCCAACTCTTTTTCCTTTCAGCTTTAATAACTTTCCTTGCTGCCGCTCTACACTTCTTAAACTCCATAGCATTTTCCAGGGTAGGGAAACGACGCACTTTTCGAAAAGCCAGTTTTCTTTTACTTACAGCAGCATCACACTCCTTATTCCACCAGGGAACACTACAACGTTCTACAGGAGGCTTCGTACGTGGAATTGAGTCCGAAGCGGCCCTCATAATCATCTCTGTCAATGAACTACAGTACTCATCTATTGATCCCTCGCTATTAACCTCTTCCAATCCTACAGAAGCTAGCTTACTAAACTTGCCCCAGTCAGCTAAGGCATAATTAAATCTGCTGCTTCTTTCTTCATTTTCTGCAACAAGTGACCTCCCAAAATTACTAAACACCGGGAAATGATCACTACCCAGTGGGTCCGTTTCCACTCTCCACTCTGCTACTCGTGCCAAACCTGGTGAAACAAAAGTTACATCCAGACATGATCCTTTATATGAAATTGGATCCACTCGAGTTGGTGTGCCTGTGTTCAAAACAACTAAATTTGCAATATCTAGAAACTGCTCAATAACCCCACCATTAGAATCTTTTTCAGGACTTCCCCAAAGTGGATTATGGGCATTAAAATCTCCAACCCATATCATAGGGGTCCCCACAGAGCTCAACATATCTTCAAATTCTGCCAACACTAAAGGTTTACATGGATTGTAACAATTAATTAAATGAAACTTACTCTCATGGCCGAAAACTTCAATTATCACACACTCAAATGAACCTTCCCACTTTACAGACCTGTACTGAATACCTGCTCTAATAAATGTTGCGCATCCTCCTCCACTCCTATCTGGTCGGTCTGCACGCAGACACTCAAAACCTGGAAGAACAAAATCAAGATTTGGTTTCAACCAGGTTTCCTGAACACATATAAAATCTGGCTTGGGGTTGGAATCCCTGATAAACTTCTTCATTTCCTGCCCATTTGCAATTAAGCTCCTGGCATTCCACTGCAAGAGACACACCATATTAAGTACATTCATCCCCATTTTCCATAAAACCATCGTCGTCATCTTCAAAACCCTCCTGTTCAATTAGATTGCATACTGGCTCAGACTGGCCTTCTTGGCCGGGTCTCTTGAACTGATGCAGGTTCTGTGATGAGTACTTTTTAGGTCCCAAGAATCTATCTGCAGCCTCAGCCACAAATTGAATTATGTCTGATCTGGACATCCACAATAAAAGCCAGCAATGCTTCCTTTTGAATCAGCAACGCATTTGGACCCACATTTACATCATTGTACTTCTGAGACTGCACAGATAAACTCTCTGCAGTGTCAACTGAAGTACGAGAGTTCGTAGTCCCCTCCACTCTCTTCACTGCTTCCGCATATGTAAGTTTGTGCTGTTCTTTAACTGCCTGGACCTTCTTAGCTTTCGTGAAAATGCTGCACTCTTTAGAAGATGCCATGTGGGCTCCCCCACAGTTACAGCACTTATGGACATCCTCACGACAGTCGGAGATGTCGTGTTCTCCCCCACACTTGGCACATCTCCTATTCCCTCTGCACGCTGCTGCCATGTGTCCAAATCTCTGGCATTTAAAACACCTTAAAGGGGGCCTGACATAGGCCCTAACCTGGAACGATAGACAGCCAATAAACACTCTTGGTGGAAGACAACTACCTTTAAATGTAAGGAGGACTGGAGCGTTAGCGTTACCACCCTCACGTGCTTTAAAACGCCTAACCTCAACCACTTCTCCGCCATTTACATTCTCCTTGATCTCCTTCTCAGACATGTCAGCACACACTCCATAAATGACCCCCTTCACCACCTCTCCATGCTGCTCCGCCACCGTGACTTCAACTTTCTTCCCACAAATTTTGGTAATCTTTTTCGCTCTAGCCAACTCTTCTCCCCCTTTGCAAAACACCAAAAGAACCCCTCTCGGGACAACCTGAGCTTTCACCCTGTCACTCACACACTTTAAAGCCTCAGCTATTTTAATAGGGTTCATGCCCCTAAAACCCTCTCCCACCTATGAAACCCTTTTATATGTTTTGACTGATTGACCGACCCGCCCCTTCAAACTTTCCGAGCTCTTCGACACCTGGCTCCACGTGACAGTAGCTCGGATTTTGGGTCGCGCGATGTTTGACATTCCGACACACGGAATCGGAGCAATTCTCGCGATACTTTTGTGTCACTCTGTTCGGCTCAGCTCGAGCAGACAGGCTCGAGCTGGCCATCCCTACACACCATAGCCCCTCCTCATTTTGGCCCCGCCTCAAAATCTCCCTCTTTCTGAAGCCAAAAACTTGGCATCTCTGTTATAAATAATGTTTTTAAGTGTCAAGTCAGTTTATAAAGACCTCTCATCGACTGGTCATGACAGGAACGAGATGCATCATTACATCCAATCTCGATTTTTTTTTTTTTTTTTTTTAGGGTCACCGGGCTTTTGTTGCTGGTTTTTACTGCATCCAGTCAGCTGTAAATAACGAAGCACTGCATCAATCACACATGCTACGTCCATCCCTTCACCTGCTATTCTCCGCTATGCATCACATCCCAGCACATCTCATTAGTTACTAAGTAATCAGTACTCACCATCACGTGTGAGAGGAAATCAGTCATGTTGCACCAGGTCTGCAGGCAAACATGCTTCAAAGCATCACCTTCCCTTTGACATCATTTCCTTTTTTTATTTAGATTTGACAACATCAGGTTGAATTTCGATGCTCTGAAGTTGCTTCAAAGGAGTTAAGAAATGAGGATAAAAGAGTTATTTTGTCAGGAGGAGGAATAAAAGAGGACAGGGACTATTTTTACTCTTAGAAAAGCCAAACGGATTCTGGTATCAGACTATGTGATGTTATAAAACAGAAAGAAGGAAAAACAGAACTGTGATGCTCGATGTTCCTGTTAGCTCTGTATGTTCCACCTGCAGGTGCAGTCAGATGGGAATCAGTCACTTTTAGCTAAATAAACCATGATCATTTGGATCAATTTATCTGAAATGATAAAAATGCTCTATCTAAAGATTATCCTTCTTTGGATCCTCGATGGAGAGCTGGCCTCAGGAACATGGCCAACTGGACGACCTGCCTTGAGGTACAAATATGCCTACAAGAGGGATCTGAAGTCTTGCAACATCAATGCAGCAGATCTCAAGTCAGTGACCTTTTACCGCTACAAGTGGTGTGCAACTTTCAATATCAGTATCAAGTAGGCCGAGGTGAACAGAGAGATCCAGGGCAAGGCCACAAAAGTCCGGAAACAACAAAAAAAGTTTGTCTGCCACTGCGTGTGAATGAGAGGGATCCAAATGGAAAAGTGAGGTTACAGGGAGAACAGATCAAGAATGTAGTAGATTTTAAGTTCTTGGGATCAACAGTCCAGAGAAATGGAGAGTGTGGAAAAGAGGTGACACAGCGTGTACAGGCAAGCTGGAACGGGTGGAGAAAAGTATCAGGTGTGATGTGTGACAAAAGAGTTTCAGCCAAAATGAAAGGGAAAGTGTACAAAACCGTGGTGAGACTGGCCATACTGTTTGGTCTAGAGACAGTGGCACTGAGGAAAAGACAAGAAGCAGAGATGAAGATGCTGAGGATCTCTCTGGGAGTGACCAGGATGGACAAGATTAGAAATGGGTACGTCAGAGGAACAGCACATGTTAGAGGTTTTGGAGATAAAGTTCGAGAGGCAAGACTGAGATGGTCTGGACATGTGCAGAGGAGAGAGAGTACATCGGCAGAAGTATGCTGGATTTGGAACCACCAGGAAAGACGGCTAGAGGAAGACCAAAGAGGAGGCTTATGGACGCAGTGAATGAAGACATGAAGATAGTTGGTGTGACCAAAAAGGATACAGCAGATAGGGTTAGATGGGAGAAACCGACTTGCTGTGGCGACCCCTGAAGGGACATGCCGAAAGAAGAAGAAGACTGCTCCCCCCCTTTACTCATACCACCTATCACATTTGCAGTAAATATGGTAGGAGCTGCAGCTCCCGCATTGGCCTATTCAACCACAGCCAACGCTGCACCAACAGATAAGTATCCAGGTGCAGACTCCATTGCCTCTAGAGACAAAAGGATGCCAACAATTCTCTAAATATAAATTCAATATGCGTGTGCATGCATAAGTAAAAACCCCTGATGAGTGTGTGAAAGCAGAATTTTCTTCATGCATATTTATTTCTGGTGTAAAAAAAAAAAAACCCCAAACCAGTGGAATTTTTACGTTGGAACAGAATACTGAAGAAAAAAATGAAACACCTTGATTTTTCACCTTCATTTATTCTCTAATGGATGCTGATGTTATCCCTCATTAGCAGCTTTAGTTTGACCAATAGGACTGTTTCCTTCTGGCTCGCAGGTGTTTGATGAGCGATTGTCGGTTTAAAACAGAAAATGACTGTTTAACACAGCTGATCCTGCTTCGATGTGACAAAATATTCCATCCGAAGTCTGCTACTATACTAATATTCCACTACTAGTGTGCAGGAGCTGGCTGGACACTGGTTGTCATGGTGATGTGAAGTTTTGAAGAAGCAATCTTTTTTTTTTATAAAGGTATTTATGTGGAGAAGCTCTTCATGAGTGGACAGATACTTCACATCCAGACTGGAAGAACAGCTTTGGAAGAGTAATTCAAGGAGATGTGCGCTCTCCAGTTAAACACAGTTGAAAGGAGTGAAAGTGGATAAAAGCACCTCTTATTGTGTTGGATGAAAAGGTATTAAAACTCCTCCGTTATACTGCTGCACGCACACAACCTGATGATGCCCAGATGAGTCACGTCAGTGCCCTGCGTGGATTTGAAGGATAAAACTAGAACAATTATTATTGAAAACTATTCAATCTTACCGTTTTTTTTACACTCGATTGTCACACTTCCAGTTAAACTGGCTTCATGTCTGCTACTGTTCAGGACCTAAATCTTTAAAACCCTTCTGTGTTCTGTCATACTCCTAAATGATAACTTTCCCTCCACCTGTTCCTGGCATCTGGAACATCTGCCTCCATATCCCCGCTCATACACACCATCGTGTCACTCGTGGCAGACATTCACTCCTCCATCCAACTCTGAGATCAAATCTTATTTATTAAAGCACTTTTCAAACAAAGTTACACAAAATGCTGAACGGAACGCATAAGAATTCAGACATTAAAATCCAGATTATTAAAATATACCGTAAGTCAAAAGCAAACATACATTAAAAATCCCACACACAAAACACATCATTGACATACACACAGCTCCGCACTTCTCCTTGTACTTAAAAACATGAACAGATTCTGCAGCCCTGAGGTCCTCTGGCAGGCTGTTCCACAGGCGAGGACCATAATACTGGAACGAAGCCTCATCGGGGAGGACATTTTTAATCACAATTATCACAGAAAATTGTTTCTAAACCATTTGAATCTTTCTCATGAAGATTCGTGTTTGCCCCCCGAGCACCTCACGGGCGAGGTGTTTCGGGCACGTCCCACCGGGAGGAGACCAAGAGGCAGACCCCGGACTCGCTGGAGAGACTATGTCTCACAGCTGGCCGAGGAACGACTTGGGATCCTTCCATGTGAGTTGGAGAATGCAGCCGGGGTGAGAGAAGCCTGGGCTCTGCACTTCTCCTTCTACTTAAAAACATGAACAGACTCTGCAGCCCTGAGGTCCTCTGGCAGGCTGTTCCACAGGCGAGGACCACAATGCGGGAACGAAGCCTTACCGTGGGTGACATTTTTATTCACAATTATCACAGAAAATTGCTTCGAAACTATTTGAATTTTTCTAATGAAGATTCGTGTTTGCTCCCCGAGCGCCTTGTGGGCGGGGTGTTTTGGGCACGTTCCACCGGAAGGAGACCAAGGGGCAGACCCCGGGCCCGCTGGAGAGACTATGTCTCACTGCTGGCCGGGGAACGACTTGGGATCCTTCCGGGTGAGTTGGAGAATGCAGCCGGGGTGAGAGAAGCCTGGCTTCCGCACTTCTACTTAAAAACATGAACAGACTCTGCAGCCCTGAGGTCCTCTGGCAGGCTGTTCCACAGGCGAGGACCATAATGCTGGAACAAAGCCTTACCGTGGGTGACATTTTTATTCACAATTATCACAGAAAATTGCTTCGAAACTATTTGAATTTTTCTAATGAAGATTCGTGTTTGCTCCCCGAGCGCCTTGCGGGCGGGGTGTTTTGGGCACGACCCACCGGGAGGAGACCAATAGGCAGACCCCGGTGTCGCTGGAGAGACAATGTCTCCTAGCTGGCCGGGGAACGACTTGGGATCTTCCGGGTGAGCTGGAGAATGCAGCCGGGGTGAGAGAAGCCTGGGCTTCCTGTTTGAGGCTGTTGCCCCTTCGACCCGGCCCCGGATGAGTGGAAGATAATGGAACGGATTCGTGTTTCTCATGAACATCCAATAATTAGCCAGACATTCATCGCATAGTTCTCTACATCTAAATCTTCACTTCTCAGCTCAAAAACTTTTTTCTGACGTTATTGTGTTTATTTTAAATTAAAACCCTGAAATAGTCTCAGAAAACATTTGTTATTGGCAGAAAAAATTATTAAAGGTTTGTATTTAGAATCAGAATAATTTACGTAAGAATTGTACAATTCGTCTGTCAGTTACATACCCCAAATAATAAATGCCTGTTAGCATCACCTTGTGGCCAGATTGAGACAGTTCTTAAATCTGATTAATCTGTCAGTTTGTTGAACTTTTCTGCTGAAAGACTAAACGTCACATCAATAACTCACAGGATGGAGTGTTACTGATGAGCTGAAATCTGAGCAATCTGTTTTTATGACCTCCTTCTCCATCACAAAGCACTGAGTTTCTTGCTGAGGTCATACATTCTCTATCCAAGGCCAAGGACTCTGTCAGAGAGAGACTGATCGATACATCATCTACAGTATTTCAGTGTGTGTGAATCTGTCAGACTCAGAATGAGATCGTCAGAAGGGTCTGTGTTTGTTGGATTGATTAGGACTCAAAGTGGCTACCATGGTGTTTCAGAGTCAGCACCATTTATCAACTTGTTTACAGATTATTCTCATCAGATAAACAGATCACGTCTTAGCATTTCATCTTCTGAACCGCTTCTCCTTGATGGAGTCGCGGGGTGTGACGGAGCCTGTCCCGTGTGATTTCAAACGAGAGGCAGGATACATCCAGAACAGGTCACCAGTCTGTTGTAGGGCCACACAGATGCAAGCAACCATTCACTCACACTCATTCCTAGGGACAATTTTATAGCTATCAGGATTCCCTCACCTGCCGCCAGAGGGAGCCCTGGATGTTCCTAATCAACCAGATTAGGGTCACCTGAGGATGATTCCTGATTCCACACATCTGTGCACCCTGCCATCTATTTAAGGGGAATCACTCCGGACTTCCCTGGGGTCTTACCATCCCTTCCAGCCAGGTCACCCTGGTTGCCTGACCATGGTTGAACTTTATTATTATTTGAACTTCCTTCCTGATCCCCAAAACCCTGAAAATATCAGCCAATCAACCTTACAAGGGAGGAGACAGCAGCTCAGCGGTTAGAGCGTTCGCGCGCGGACCGGAAGTTTGCGGGTTTGGTCCCACAGAGAGCACGTCTAGGGTCCTTGGAGAAGACACCTAACCCCCGCTTCTCCACCATTGGCGCAGTCTAAGGGCAGCCTGCTGCGGTGTAAGGAGTGCAGCACACAAATTTCCCCGGTGAGGGATGAATAGGGTAATTCATTTATTTATTTTTTATTTATTTTATTTTAACATGCATGTTTTTGGAGGGTGGGAAAAAAAACAGAGAAAATCCACACATACACTGGCAGAACATGCAAACTTCACACAGAAAGGCAAGTGTTTCAAGCCTCGCCCCCACTCCGGTACGCTAACCCCTACCCTTCTTGCTGTGAGACCACTGTGGAAACCATTGCACCACCTTTTTTTAGAAAATATGTCAGACTTGTGACAACCAGGAGGTGTTCATTTTAATCTCACAATCTATAGAAATTCAAGAAGAACTCAGTCAAGTACTTCAAGTTCTTTGTTCACTTAAACACATTTTCACCTCTTGGCCCAAAGCTGTGTAAGGCTTATGAGACATACTGTTTAGCTTAGAGAGTGATAAAGTCTTGAAACCAAGGCAGAAAGAGAGAGAAGATGGGAGGCCCTGCGTGGGCTGCTTCACTGTTTACTACATGAAAAACTCTGACTCACACCCCGTCCTATATATATACTGTATGTCCATCTGGCAAACTTACTCACAAATAACACATGGTTCTCTTTTAAGCTAAATTATAGCCGACCGTTGCATGGCTGGTGTCCCGTCACCCTTTATGCATCACTACATTAAAGTACCAATATATCTGTAAGTTAAAGACAGGCTGCCAGGATGGAAACAAACTCATCAACAAAAACCTACAGCCAGAGCCAACACGTCCTCTAACAATCTTTGTCACAACGTTTTCCTTCGTTCAGCCACAACTTCTCTGTCATAATTATAGTGCGTAATTTGTCTTCAGAACACAACAAACCTGTGTTAAGTGGCAGCTCCCATTAGAGAGTACTAAACAACACAATGAGTCTGTGCTGGAATGCAGAGTCAAGAAAACATGAGGCCAAGGTTGAGATAAGCTCAGTTAATTCAGTCCCAAACGTGTGCCTGGAGCATAAATAACTTTGACTTTACATTGCTTGATATACACAAACTCAATAGTCTTTGCACCACAAATACATGCACATTTGATCTCTGCTACAAATCCAACAAGTTCCTGGTATGCTAATAAGTCTGCAGTCAGCCAAGTCAGACACAAATGAGTTATACATGTGTGCTTTGACCCCGTTCATGACCTGCTGTAGAAAACAACGACTGGATAATGAAACAAATTTGGGACAAAAATTCAAGCAAATGATTGTTACGGCTTAATCATGATGTGTCTAGTCCACAGTTGTCGGGATTTTGTTTTTATGCATTTCAGAATTCTTTGACCGTGATTTGACTCGGCCATAAACTTAGCAACTGACCCGGAAAAAACGACTGCTTCAAAGTGGGCATAAAACCCAGGCGTCATCCCAACTGCACAGCTGGAAAGCTGGTGTGATGTCTCTGCAAAAAGAGGGGAGTTTAGTTTTTGAAAACATCTTTCAGATCAAGCAAAAATTATTACGTGTTGCTTCAAAGTATTGCTCAAGCAAAATATAACTGGAGTTGATAACAGTTTTATTGTGGCTTCATTTGGGTTTCTCACATTAGACATCATCATTTGGTCCATTACCAACATAAAATCTGCTCCATCAGTCCTGATCTTACTATGAGGTTGAGTATGTTTACTTGTAATGAGAAATATTTCAATATAATGAAGACCAGGTCAGAATTTTATTGAAGACAAAACAAAGTTCTTTCATAGACTTACATCACAAATCTGCTTTTGTTTTTCCTTTGAAGGAGAAAAGCAACAACAAAATGACCTTTTTTTTTTTTTTTTTTTTTGCTGATTGCATTGAAACCACATGTGGACTAAAAGACAATGCATCAGCAGTGATATTTCTAGGGAGTTAGTTTGTAACAATGGGTGAACGTGAGGCTATTCTTCTTTTGCTGTGGTGATGAATGCATTTTTATCCTCCATAATTATAATTTCTTTTCCCGAGGGCTTAAAACAGTTCTATAGGTCATGTTTCTAATGTCACATGAAAAGTTGTAACATTAGCTACGTACTGTATGTGTTAACGTCTCGTCAACTAATCCTGATTGCATGAAATTCTGTTTCATACTTTTTTCAAATCTGATTGGATTGAAACAAATGTATGAACTAATCAGTGTTTGATCAGATCTTGATCAGATTAAAACCCTGATACATATAGTCTGATCACTGGAGTTCATTTAAACCATATTTCAATTGTTAGCAGGGGCGGATCCAGGATTTTCTAAAGGGGGGGCGTGAGGTCACAGACAAAACAAACACCTATAGTGCTCACCAGTATAGCGGGGTCAGGAGGCATTAACCCTCAGAACATTTAGAAAAATACCGGTAAGTCCTTTTTCTGCATTTTGCGGCATATTTAGTCCAAAGTTTATAATAATAATAAATGTAGTAAGAACACTTTTTGTGGACCAAAGAAGGGGGGATAGAGGGCGTGCACCCAAACCCCCTTTCCTGGATCTGCCCTTGCTTAGGTTTATTTACTCCCCAAGTTTCACCAACAATATTGACATTTTTTAACTCATTGCTTTGCATTAGTAATGTACCATTGATTAATTAGCTTTTAAAACAACAAAACGAGTTTAGCTAACACTCGTTGGTGCTTCAGGATGAATGATTCTTAACTAAGTTTTATTTTTCGAAATGAGCTAAGACTAAAGATATTTTAATGTGAAAGGTTCTTGATGTCCCATCTATTTTGAGCATATTTTTACAGGGAGGTATTAAAGTTTTGTTATGTCCTCTGATCTGCTTATCCCAAATTAGATCGCAAAATCCTATCCCAGCTGATTTCAGGAAAGAGGCAGGATACACCGCAAACAAGTCACCTGTCTGTTGCGGAGATACACACTCATTAGTAGAGGCAATTTTATAGTGCTCAATGCATGCATGTTTTTGGAGGGTGGGAGGAAACTGGAATACCTGGAGAAAACCCATGCATACACAGGGAGAGCATGCAAACTCCACACAGAGAGACTAGTGTTTTAAGCCTCGGCCCTGACCTTCGTGCTGTGAAATCACTGTGTTAACCACTGCACCACCGTGCAGCTCCTAAATGATTGTTGTTTACACCATTTTTTTCTTTTCCTGTTTAAGCTACTATCCCATTTTTATCACCTCGTGTCCTTAAAGATAACCATGATTGTAAAGATAAGTATTTTAATCCACAAAGTTTTTATTTTATAGAAGGAGTCGTCTTGCAGATCATCTGCAAGAATCAATGAATCAAGCGGATTCGAAGTTGAACTGCTTCAGTTATTTGACGTTCCTCATTAATCTTGTCCTGCTTCTCCAGCTGTGGAGAACATGCTCCATCACAGTGATTTGTGAGGTCATTTTTACTAACATAACAATTTAGTAGATTGCATCTGTTTGACAAATACCCCTGAATGCATGATGGGCTGTGTTTTGTTTTGCATTAATATCTTTGCACAACAGAGTCAAACTGCAGGAGATCATTAAGCGAGTACTTGTTTACTGTTGAGACGACACTAACGGAACGCTTGGAAGTTTTGGAAAACAGTGTCTGATTTGCTGCCGAGTGTGTAGCGCCGGGACGGGAATTAGCGCCTCCAAATCCGAGACCATGGTCCTCGCCCAGAAAAAGGGTGGAATGCCCCCTGCGGGTCAGGGACAAGGTCCTGCCCAAGTGGAGGAGTTTAAGTATCTCGGGGTTTTGTTCACGAGTGGGTGATGGATGGAGCGAGATGGATGGTGACCGAAAGAATGAGATTGCGGCAAGCAGCCGAAATGAGCTTCCTCTGCAGGGTGACTGGGCTCTCACTCAGAGATCGGGTGAGGAGCTCTGCCATCCGGGAGGAGCTCTGTGTCAAGCCGCTCCTCCTCCAGGTCGACAGGTGCCAGATGGGATGGTTCGGGTATTTGGTCAGGATGCCCCTGGAGCGCCTCGCTGGTGAGGTGTTTCGGGCACGTCCCACTGGGAGGAGACCAAGAGGCAGACTGCTGGAGAGACTATGTCTCACAGCTGGCCGGGGAGCAACTTGGGATCCTTCCAGGTGAGCTGGAGAATGCAGCCAGGGTGAGAGAAGCCTGGGCTTCCCATCTGAGGCTGTTACCCCTGCGAACCCGGCCCCTGAACGAGCGGAGGATGACGGAATGGAACGGAAAGTGTCTGATTTGTTGTTAATCTTACAAGTCAAAACTTGTTTCTGTACAAGTGGAGGCTCAAAAATAACATTTATATCATCAGAATTATTACTTTTCAATAGCAGCGTGGAAGAAAACAAGAAACTAACCCTGTTATGTTGGGGGCATTGCATCATAGACCCTAGTGAATCAGTTTTATTTGCCAAGCATTGAACGCTTCGTGTGCAAAGAACGAACCTACAAAGTATTTCCTGCTTCTGTTCAAGTGTGAACCTTGAGCCAAAAATAATTTTGATTCACTGAATAATTTTATGAGTCATAAAACTTAACAAGTGATGACGTCTATCCACACTTCAGCGGGAACTTTGGAGAAGAGCCAGAGCGTAGCAGGCCGGGCTGACAGGACCGGTTGTGTGTATGTGTGAGAGACGGAGTTCCTTCCATGAATTCTTTTCCCTGCATCCTCTCAGCATAACCATGAGAATGCATGACCCAACACTCCACAGTGAAGGTATGACTGAGGAAAGCTGGGAAATGCTGTTCCTGTGGAAGTGAAGATGACTGGCCATGCACACACCCGTGCTCACACCCTCTTCTGGACAATGCCTGGGCGTTTTGTGGTATATTGGATGTGGGTGGATCTTTGAAGGAACGTGGGTTGTGTCACACCTGAAGCAGCGACGTCTCTGAGTCAAGGCGGGAACTTCCACCTGCAGTCTTCCAAGAACATGCTTTCCTCTGGGACACATGAGATCACAAGTTTACAATCACTGGAAGAGATCCTGATGTATTTGTATTATTTTTAATGCTCTGATGGTAAACTGGCCTTGATTACGTGTTGTAAAAACATTGGTGGGACCGGGGTAAAGCACAGAAGAGAATCACACGTCAGGAATGTGGATGTGGAAGATTTTAATCAATTCCTTTTTCACTTAAATCTGACTTTACTGTTTGGACTTGTGCTTCTAAATAGGTGCACTATTGGTTTGACCAAACCCAGAAGAAGTCAGAGGAATTACCAAGGTGCATTTTAATGCTTGTAGAGTATCCACAGCAGGAGAAGGTCTTCCGTACTGCCTTTAAAGCAGACCAGTTCTGTGGGAAAAAAGCACCAAGCATGCACTGTGACCTTTGTTAACCAGCGTCTTTGCAAACTGATGTGGACGCCTTCCAGAAACGGACCCTAGAGATTATTTAGTATGCTTTGCCTGCTGTGCAGGAAGAAAAGAAAAAAAATCACAAACTTTCCTTCTTTTGATTCTTTGTCTCACGTTACATTTTTGTTTTGAAGCCCCAATTCATTGTCTTGAGATGGTTTGTTTAACTTGAACTTGTAACTTGGAAACTAATTGTGCGTATTTAGAGAATGTTCAACTTGTTGATCGTGAGTTTGGATCATTTCTTGACTGAATCCTAAACATACAACCTGCTCAGAGACGGCAGGAAACACACACTTCCCAGACCACTAGCACTGTTGTTAGCATGATGTGCTCAACTTTTCCCGCTCCTACTTCACCCTGCTGATGTAACAGGTACTCGAGCGTTGTGACGTTTGTAGTGTTTTTAAGTTCCAGTTTTGGCCACTGAAAGATAATCAGATTTAAAAACAGCCTGATTTTGAACTCGATTCCTTTTACGTTAACAGTGCCGTCATTTGAACATTTGGTTCATTTGTGAGCTCAGAAGCAGAAAATCATTTCCCACATGTCTTTTTTTGTGTGTTCCCAGCCTCTATCTGACCTCTGCCTGCAAGGGATGATGTCACACCCAAAGGTCACCGGGATTATCACGACCTGTTATCAGAGCCATTTGGGCCTTGAGTGTTTGAATGCTCCCATGAGACTGACTGGTTGAACGAGCTGACTCAGCACCCCTTTTCTCTCTCACATACAGGGATGAAGTCACTCTTGAGCTCAAGCAGACCTCCAGCTTCAGCGTCTGGACTCAACAGCATATGGTTTAGTGAGGGAAGTCAATCTCTTTAATCTTCTCTCTGTGACGCTCATGAGATGAATTGGGGAATATAATGACATTCTCCAGTTGATGAACTTGTTAAAAGTTTATGAAGATTATCATTTTAACTTTCATGATTGCTTGGAAGTCGTTCTTTGTTGGAAAACCAAGGCTTTCTGGTTTGGACCTACATCTGTTTTTTAGTTTTGTTTTTTCTTGTAAAATACATTTGAAAAAGTTGTTACTCGGATTGATCTATTCTTCGCAACCAGAAGTGGGAGGAAAAGGGCTTTCCAGAAAAACAATACACCACAACCACAATACTGACAAAAGGCCGCAGAGTCTGTGAAAGTTTTTTAAGAAGAGGCTGAAAACCAATTTTTTAACTTGGCTTTTACTTGATTTTGATTTTTGCTTAAGATGATTTTATGTATTTAATAAAATCTGTTTCCTGTTTTTACACATTTTATTTTTCTGATTCTTCTTCTTTTGGCATTTCTCTTCAGGGGTCGCCACAGCAAGTCAGTTTCTTCCATCTAACCCTATCTGCTGCATCCTCTTCGGTCACACCAACTATCTTCATGTCTTCCTTCTCTGTATCCATGAACCTCCACTTTGGTCTTCCTCTAGTCCTCTTTCCTGGTGGTTCCAAATCCAGCATCCGTCTTCCGATGTACTCTCTCTCTCTTCTGCACATGTCCAAACCATTGCCTCTCGGACTTTATCCTCAAAACGTCTAACATTGTTGGGGAGATGGTGGCTCAGTGGGTAGAACGTTCGCCCGCAAACTGGAAGCTCGCAGGTTCACATCCCACTGAGTGCACATCTAGGGTTCTTGGAGAAGACCCTAACCCCTCGTTTCTTCTACCATTGGCGCCGTCATAAGGTGGCAGCCTGCTGCGGTGAAATGCAGCACAATAATTTCCCGTGAGGGATTAATAAAGTATGTATATATATATATATATATATATGTGTGCTGTTCCCCTAATATACTCATTTCTAATCCTGTCCATCCTGGTCACTCCCAGAGAGATCTTCAGCATCTTCATCTCTGCTACCTCCATCTCTGTTTCCTGTCTTTTCTTCAGTGCTACTGTTTCTAGACCAAACAGCATGGCCGGTCTCACCACGATTTTGTACACTTGTACACTTTCCCTTTCTTCTATCACACATCACACCCGAATTTACATAATACATAACAATTTACATATACTTAAAATCTTCCACCTTCTTTATCTCTTCTCCCTGTAACCTCACTTTTCCTCACTTTTTATTTTCTGATTAATTTCTTAAATAGTTTTTAACATGTTTTAGTTTTTATTCGATTGTTTTATTTTGTGTCTTATTCCATTGTTTCCTCACGTGGATCCTCCATTCCACCAGCTCTGCCTGCTAAGTCTGTGGGGTCTTTTCTGTGGCAGTCTGACTGCCCTGGGTGGTGTGGGTGCCTCACTTTAGATAGGTGGTTTCTGTCGGTGCCCGTGGGTACTGGAGCTGAGTGGAACCCCTGAAGTTTTGTCCGCTGCAATCGTGGGCAGGCCGACTCCTGGTGTGGATCAATCCCCAGTTATTGTTTCCTCACAGCAGTGGCAGGCCGGATGTTTATTTTTTATTTCATTTAAAGAGACAGTAGCTAGCAGTTCAGGTGAAATGGGGTTTGAGAGTGATGTGTGTGTTTGGGGGTGGTGCTGTTTGAACCATTTTCTGGTTTAACATGTCACTTTAACCTCTCAGCATTGACGGTCTGAACTCATTCAGATCTGCTGGGCAACTTGAGCCACTAATACACCTCTACATTGACTATAAAGATATTAAATTACAGATATGTACAAATCCTTGTGTGCTTGTTTTGGTAGTTTTTTCTGGGTTTTTACTAGCACCTTCCAATCCACCCCTTTTCCTACGAGCAAAAGTAGGGTGAAAAAAAAAGAGGAAGATGAGGTTAAGAATGAAAAGAATCATCTCATTTTGGCTGCTAATTAGAGGGAAGTGTGTTTCCACAAAGTTACATTCCCTGGATGTTCTAACTATCAGTGGAGCAGAATTAGGCCAGAGCTGGAGAAGCCGTGTGGGAGGAAATGTGTGTGTTTTTCTTTTTTTCTTATTTGTAAGGAGATCTGAAGGTCTGTGAGATGGAAGACAGATCCAAGAAGAGACAGGATGGAATCAATGTGAAATTTGCAGCTGAGGCAAAGCAACAGTATTTTCTTCTTTTTTTTCCCATTTTTTCTTTTCTTGAGCTCCAGTATTTTATAAAATTCAAATGACTCGACTCTTCTTTACAGTTTTATGTTTTGAAAATCCATTTCTAATTAACCAACCTCGTTACATTCACTTCTTTTTGAAGATCTTATTAATAACCAGTTCATGATGGAAAGCATAAATGAAGAAGGATTTGCAAAGCAACCTGTATTTACTGCCCATTCCTCCTCTACTTTTTCGTACCTCCTCCTCCATCGCTTCTCCCCTTCCAAACATCATTGTCATTCCACCATGACCACGTGCACGTACGCAGACCCAGCGAGACTCCAGCACACGGTCCTGGTTTCTCATCATCTCGTCTGCTTAGCTTCCTTATCGGCCTACGGAACGTTTCATCTGCCCCTCTGGTCCTCTGCCACGCCACTACCTTCTCGTTTAGCCGCCCACCCCGTCAGCGGAGTAATCTTTCATCTCTGTGGGTGGACACTCTGGCCTGTGGTGTGGGTTACATTCACAGCAAGGACAACAAACAACAATATTTGACATTTGTAGGATTTTGCTTTGATTTTTTTAACGTCATCTGGATTTCTTTCATAGGATTAGTTGATTTTAAATAAACAGACCCTAACAGAACCACATCTAGATGGCTTTACTCCCCAGGCTTGCGTAAAGTGTAGCTGTGTTGGCTCTACTGCGCTGAACTTTAAAAGAAGCACTTTATGATCAGATTTAGCTTTTAGACTTGACGTGCTTGGTGCTAATTCCTCTCTCTCAAACCGTCAATGAGGGTTTGTTGTGGGTAGGCTGTGGTGAGTCCCATGCTACAGGGATTAAACCTTTAGAAGATGTGAAACGGGAACTTTTCATGTGGGATCTTTTTAGAGCAGAAAGAAAAGGACCAAATGTACAAAATTCTTTGCAAATTTGTTTACTTTTCATTTTGTTTTCCTCGTAAGCAGATTTCTGACTGCTGAAAGAGACGAGAGTCATACTCTAAAGGTCTGCTTGTACTGAGTGCATCACCTGTCTGGCAAACTGTGTTTCCAGCAGACATCTGTGTGTGTGAAGGCTCATCCTCTAATGACTCAATCTCCTCCTCACTCTCCAAATTCACTGACTTAGCAAAGCTTTTCCAGCTTGTCCTCTAAATCCATCAGTAAACAAATTAAGAAAGGAGCTTCGTTTTATTCCAACGTAGGAGGTCGAGTTGCTGTTTGATGAGCTTCTCCCTACAGATGCAGCTTAAACAAAAAGCGTGTTCCTCAATTTTTCTGTAGCATGAACTCGGTGTAATGTGGCTGTCTTGCTCTTCTTGTTTGCTAATCTTTGATATGAGTGATGATCTCTGAACTGAGGCCACGTCCCACCCTTGCCTCTTCTTCTCCTCCTGATCCAACCCTCCCCAGGATGAGCAGCTGCACTGTGTGCTCATCTTTCATGTAAATAAACCAGCTCTGTCCTCTCCTTCACATTTTTCAGCTCCTTCTCTGCTTTTTGCTGATTAGTCGGACATGTTGTCGGCAGACCTAGAGAATCAAGTTTTACACCCTCTACAAGTGGTTCCAGCTGGGATGGAGCGATGGAGTGATCAAATGAAGTTGGTTTTAGGTGACTAATTTAAACAGTACAGTGGATCAGTGACGTGCAGTAAGGGTGAAGCGCTGACGTCATTCATTAGAGTCACATACGTAGATTAACATGCTACATAGAACATGTGCACAGCTGCTGCAAAAACACTTCCTGTTCATGTTACAGTGTGGGTGGAGTCAAGAATGACTTGGCGTTCGAATAGGGTCCAAATATTAGATGGGCTGTGTTGTTTTCGTCAACGATGATGACAACAAAAGAATTTCGTTGACGAAGCATTTTTTCATGACGATGACGGAACTATAACAAAATAAATGCGACATTTTGGTGACGAAAATGTGACGAGACGTTTGCAAGTTTCTGTTGACGAGAGGAAAATGTAACGAAACATGCGTCAGACTTTCACATTCCTGTCTGTGAAAAGAAAAAAACACAGCAGCTGCATTCCGTCTCTCACGGCAGCACGTCCCCAACACCCGCAGGTGGCCCCCGGGGATTAGCTAGACAATTGAATAATTTTTCACTATTATAGAAAGAAAAGCATTACTGTTTTTTTCCACTGTAATTGTACCGTCCTAGGTGAGACTTTGTGATGCTCTTCTTAGTTTCTACACGGTAAATGTAGAAATTCAACTTTAATGACAAAAGAGTGGGGAATTTAAATGGAAAATAAGTTCAAGCCACACATTGCTGTGTACATAAAGATTTTTCCTTAAAATGACCTCAGCTAGACGTTACTGTTGGGGGTCAAATCGAGGACATATAGCAGTGTATTGGAACAGAAAGGAAAACTGGAAAGTTTCCATGTGTACTCGTGTTAAATTAGGATTTTGTTCTGAGTTGCTCATGCTCCTTGAAACATAGAGGAAGTTTCCATTACACTCTATTCTTCTCTTTCCGAGCTTACAAGTCTCCACTGACCTTAACCTTTCCCCCATGCTCTGGTTTTGTACCTCCACCTGCAGCAGGAAAACCTGGAATCCCTGCATCCCGTTACACAATGAAGTTGCTCTGACTTTGCCAGGAAGGAAGAATTAGCAAAACGTCCTGCTCATGAACGTGTTCATTCTGTTCGAAACACACAATAAGAGAGATCAGTACACTGACTTCCTGTTAAAGGTGAGGAGAAACAGTTCTGCATTGAGGAGACTCTCACTGAATGTTGTGTACAGATAAAATCTTTCCGTGGTTTGTGGCTGCAAACCACACGTCGCTTTAAGTTCTAGAGTCTCACTCAGAGAAGAATAAACATTACTTCTCTTCCCAATAGATGAGACCAATTGAACTTAAAAACTGCACCAAGACATCTTTAAGAGGAAGGAAACTCAATAGAATTTACTATAAACTCTTCTATTGATCCCAGATGGACAGATTGCCCCTCATTACAAAACCCTCTCCCCACCCACCTCCGGCTTTACATGAGCTTATTTTTCCTGTCCAAGTCTCACATGTCAAATATGCTTTCATTTGTCTGTCTTGTGATCATGTTTTACAAATGAATACTAAAATTTTATTGGCAAGGAGTTATTATGTTTATATCCTAAATCTTCATGGTTTATTTTTTTTATTTAAAACCCCCCAAAATGAATTCAAGATATCTAGAAAAAAAAGGGAAAAATCTAAAAGAAAGAAGATGTGAGATATAACATAAGTATAAATAAAGGTACATCGTGTTCTACATGCCCAAATTTTAACATAAGCAACACACGATCCCCTCCTACAACTCACAGGCAATGTATTCCAAATGTAGGGCTGTTACTTATTGATTAGCTTGTTTAACTCTATCACTAAATGTTTGAAGAATATAAATCATCCACATGCAAACGGCCAGCATTTTGATATTTTTTTAGCATAATTAAACAGCCTTAGAATAAGTCAAATGTTATACAAAATATCCCAGTTTTTCATTTCTTAATTTTTAACTCAATACTTCCCACCTTCAAAAGGCCTTGAAAAGGCAGTAAGTATTGTTTATTAGTTTTCTTCCTTAGAGCCCCTTTTTCGATGGAAAAGATGTCCAAGTTTGAATTGACCCATTTTTGTAATTTTGGTCTCAAAACGACCAGCTGTATTAGGACTCGAGCGCACATATACAATTTTTTAAATTTTTGCTTAGTTTTTATAATATTTCAATTCTAGTCATTTTTTTCACCCCAATTGGTTTGAATGGAGTTTGGAAATTTATGCAAAAGTTTATACTCTTCAAAAATCAATAACTTAAGAAACATTTTATCTAGAAACACAATTGTAGCTTTAAAATGCTCATAATGATTTTATGTCTCCTCTGTTCCAACAAAGATAAGTGTTAGATCCTTTTTGAGGTATGACTGTTTAGAAACTGATAAAGTTCAAGGAAAGCCCTTCGCGCAACCAAAATAGAGCGAGAAACTTGTTTTTTTTTTAGTGATTCAGAAGAAGAAGAAAAAAAACATCCATAGCTCCATCAATTTTTATCTTACAGCCACAAATTTGACATCAAAACATAAAAAAATCTTGTCCTCTAATATTGAACTTGAACTAGATCTTTGATTTAAGCCACTGTTTTCCTGCTACTGCCCTTTAACCAAGGCAAAGTCAGGATTTATTCTCCTTCACTTCAATGCAATTTTGAGAAACTGAAAATAAGCCTTAGGTTGGTTTTAAATAGCTGTTAATTCAATGCTGTCAAACCAAAAATTATTTTTTGAAATATTATTTTGTGGCTCCAAAGAATTCCTTTAGGTTTTGTTGGGGTTTTTTATACAATAAATGACAGTTCACGGAAATGACATAAAAATAATAATAGATTTTATTTATATAACGCTTTAAAAGTGTGTATATGTATGCCACAAAGGGGCTGTGTTTGTTTTGTGTTTAGTTTGGATGCATAAGAACTAATTAGATCTACAGAGCAGAGCTCTGCGCATGCGCAATGGCACACGGCATGATGGGGTTGCAGTCCGTTATCATTCATCGAGCAGCTGTTTATCTAAAACAGCACATTTCTAGTTTTATTTACAGTACTTCTTACATCATTTTTAGACCAATTTAACTTTTTAAAATGGAGTAAAAGACTTTTTAAATCTGATATGTGAGATTCATTCATACACTGACCTGTGGGGAAAGTCTGTGATAAAAATCCAATTTTGCAGCACGTGTACAAAAACAGATAGTAAAAATGGATAAAGAAGAATATCAGCAAAGAAAAGAACATAAATGTAACCACAATATGTTGAATGTCGAATACTATATTGTTGAAGATTTAGACCCGTAAAGCTGTTTGAAGCATGAAAAACAAGTTTTGGCCAAAAAAAATGAACCTTTTAGTTGATACAAGACAAGGACAGCGCTATTAGTCACTGTGCCACATCCATCCTGCTTTTGTTGATATCAGATGAGATTGAGGCAGAGTTATTTGATTTCTCTCGTTTTCCTGTAATTATTTCACAGGCAGATGTATCATTTGATATTTCCTAGAAACATCTTGTGAACATCGTTTGAGGGGGTTTACAAACAATCCAAACAGCAAACACGGACAGCCGGTGAATCATTCCTAAGGCCATCGAGCAGACATATCATACAACTAAAGAAACAGGAAAACACCACAGCATATCAAACACAACCACTCTATTTAGTCTGTTTCATAATTTCTTGAAGGACTTTGTGATAACAGCATGAACTTCTGGAAAAACCACAATAGGAAATCAAACTAATAGTTTTTAAAAGTTTGAATTCTGGTTGTACAGGTGAATATACTTTTCTCCATTTGATTCAGCGGTGAAGGCACACCACTTTGAACATCTTTCAAGTCAGTTTGGAAACTAAACTGAAGAACTAAGCGATCCAATGCTTTTACTTATCTGCAAGACTGTTGTGCTCAGACATGTCATGAGAAGATAACCTTTGATTTACAATATTTTGTGTCCAAAAGAAAACTGAAGTTGTGGTACAATCACATTCAAATGAAGAATAAAACCAAATCCCATGAAGGAAAAAAGTTTTACACCAAAATCCATTAGAAAACCACATTTAGATTCAACATTTGTTGCAGTTTTTACTCTTTAGAACCCAGATGATCCACAAGTTTAGCGAATAATAGACAGTGTTTAGAACTGGCATTGACAGAACAGCATCTCTTCATAAGTCCAGCTTCTTCTTTTCTGGTTTCTCATTGGTTTGCATCCCTAACTAATAGAAATAGTTGTGTGTCTCCAATAGAAAACTTGATGCCAATACCA
This sequence comes from Neostethus bicornis, assembly GCA_902685375.1. Taxonomy (NCBI): domain Eukaryota; kingdom Metazoa; phylum Chordata; class Actinopteri; order Atheriniformes; family Phallostethidae; genus Neostethus; species Neostethus bicornis. Next base: position 16,273,636 of record LR738557.1, on the reverse strand, counting down.
GTAAACTGGATAGACTATAATCCTTACACGTGACATTAAGTGGCTGAACTCTGCTGAAGGACTTCCAAGAAACTGTGTTCTGATGATGTGTTATGTTGGGGAAATTGGAGACATAGGACTTTAGGATGAGTCAGAATCCATCACATATGGTCTGCAAGGAACAAACAGTTAGAACAAGATGTTAAAAAGTTAGAAAAATGAACTGATAGGTAGAGGCTGAAAGCTGATAAAGACTTTTAGATCAGAGCTGTGTTGTCACGAGTAATTGAAACAATTTGAGGAAAAGTTCTGTGAAATTCTCTAAAACAAAACGCTGATAGGATTTTTATTTTTTTTTTACATTTACTAGGCAGAAACAAACTAAACATTCCACTGATAAAAAAAAAGAAAAAAAAAAGAGCTTCAGGATGTTAATTTACTAGATTCACCGTTTATTCTGGCAACTTTTGTATCTCACTTCTCTTAAAGTCACGGAGCTCTTCTTTATTTGTTTATCAGGTTTAATAATGCAATAAAACGCTTGCAATCAGAACGATGCAACTTGGTTTAAAAAAAAAACCATCAGCAGCAAATATTGTGCGTAGAGAAAGAGACAAACAAGAAAACACTAAAACATATAATACAATAAAATACAAGGAAGGGCGGCACGGTGGCGCAGTGGGTAGCACAGTGGCCTCACAGCAAGAAGGTCATGGGTTCGACTTCCGGGTGGGGACGAGGCTTGGAACACTGTCCTTTCTGTGTGGAGTTTGCATGTTCTTCCCATGTTTGCATGGGTTTCCTCCGGGTACTCCGGTTTCCTCTCACCCTCCAAAGACATGCATGCTAGGTTGATTGTCCGGTGCGTGTGTGTGTGGATGGTTGTATATGTGTGACCTCATGACAGACTGGAGACCTGTTCGGGGTCGCCAGGAAAACAGCTAATTTAAGGCCCTTCGCCTTAAATTAGCTGGTATGGGCTCCGGCACCTCCAGCAACCCCATAAGGGATAGATGCATAAGAAGATGACTGACTGAAAATACAAGGAGACAACAGCATGTTCTGGCATCCCTTCGTGCGATATGCTCGGAACACCTCACCAGCAAGGCATTCAGGCGGTGTCCAAACAAGGTGCCCGAACCACCCCATCCGATTCTTTTAAGTTGAGGATTTTTTGTGACATCAATTTGGTGTTTGATGCATCATAAAAAGTGTTTTTTTTGTGTGTGTAAATGTTCATGGAAAAGTAGCTAACAAGAAAACAACAAAATCATTTCCTCCACAATCCATTTAACCAGGTCTGCGACCAATGAATAGATTCAAAGAACTTTTAACCACATTTAATCTAACAATATTCCCCAACAGTTTAAGTTTCTTTATCTTTTTTCCTTTCCAGATTTTCCTTTCAATCAGATTTCCCTGACAAACCAATTGTAGTCATAGTTTTTACAGCCATATTGTTAAACCATTAGTATCTTGAGTTTCAAAGCAGTGGGTGCAAATAAACCACTTCAAGCAAATATCCACTTAAATAACAGGAAACTTAGCATCACACATCATTTTAAAAGCTGCAATAAATGTGGAAAACAATAGTGTGGTAAACATGCTTTATTCTCCTTCCGAGTGTTTATTTGGTAGAGCGCATCACAATATACTGATATTAAGTTCCGTTGTCTTCTGCTCATCCGGGTCTGGGTTGCGGGGGCAACAACCACAGATAGGAAACGCAGGCTTCTCTCACTCCAGCTGCATCCTGCGGGGTGAGAGAGGACATAAATTTATCCTGAGGTGTTCCCCTGCTAGCTAAAAGACATAGGGCTCTCCAGCAGGTCCGAGGTCTGCCACTGGGTCTCCTGCCGGCGGCACCTGCCCAAAACACTTCACCAGCATGGCGTTTGGTAGACATCCTAACCAGATGCCTGAACCACCTGATCTGGCTTTTCTCAACCCAGACGAGATGTGAGATTTAAGATGTGTCAGAACAAATGAGCCAAGAGATATATCCATATAAATTTATACCAAAACAACAAATTAATATCCAAATGATCAAATCTGAAAAGAACTTTGTTGCAGCTCAGCATTATTTTTTAAATCAAATTATGACAATTCATCCACCAAGCGGCAGATAAATTGTTGTAGGATCTAACAAAGTAACATGTTTACCAAAATTTTGTCCAACCCAGACAAAACTAGAGTCACATACGTTCTTTTCCAACCTTTTCTGAACTCAAATTTGGTGTCCTCTCATGACTCTGAGGACCGTATGAAAAGAGACATTTTCCTGAAGAGAAGAAACCAAAGATTGAACTACCAGAACAGTCATTTCTTTTGTTTGTGGTCACAAACATCTGCAAAAACTTTTTTTTATTTTCTCATTAGTGGTGTAGGTCAAAAGGGACTCTTAATCCTCAAGTTCTATTACTTCTAATTCTATTTTTCTGTGAGACACCATCTGGTACAGCTCTTCTTGCAGCATTCACCAAAAGAAACACATCTATTCTCACAAGAAAAAAATTCCGCAGTTGGTTGTGACTTGGTTGAACTTTAAACTTTTAAAACAATATTTATATTTTTTTTGCCTCAAATATCAGTCTTTCCATGCTTTTACCCTCAAAATGCCAACACTCATTGTTGAGAAAGAGAGTTTATTATGTTTTGATTTAATCACCACGTTCCTCATTAATTCTAATAAGAGTTGAGTAAATAAAAACACATTTTGGAGATTATTATATATCTCGACAACTCCCCAAAATTTTGATGTTCATAAACACATTACAAACTGAGGGATATTTTTGGTTGAGCAAAAACATCATACCGCTACCCGCAAGTGCTCTATCACTCACTTCATTTGCAGCACATACATACACAGGTGAGACCGGGAGAGGGCCGGTCTTCCCCTGTCTGTGTCCCTTTGGAGCGGCCCGAGATCATAGGGCACTGCTGCCTGGAGAGGGGCTGGGCTTACGGGACATGGAGGCCAGTCACTTTTGTGTTGCCCCCTGTTGGATGGTGGGACAACCCAGAGAAGCGGTTGTGTGTTTCTTTTAGGAGACGGCCCAGCTTGTCAGGGTCCGCATGTGGTGCTGGGTAAGAAGAAAAAAAAAGAAACATCCCATCTAAGCCATAGGTGAACATAATATATTCACCAAAGCTGTTTGTAGATAATGAAGCCAGTTGAAATTTGAGTATCTTAATACACGGTTTCTAGTAATCACAACATGGTCTTTCTGGATTACAGTTCAGTTGAAAGTATAAAATGTGGAAGTCTAAAGAGTTCCTTTGGCCTTTCAATTGAGCTGTTTGAAGATGTAATCTACTATTTAACTTACATTCAGTAGGCAGGATGGGAGGGTGCTGGGCACTTTTCCCTCAGGCTTCTACATCTAAACCATATCTGACTCAAGCCTTCTGTCCTGTAAATACTGCAAATGAGAGTTAGCGTAAAGCTAACAGTGGAGGAAACAGGTCAGAGAAACAGCAGGTTGGAACAAAGAAAAACTCCATGATGTTTTAAACTTCTTCTGGTTCACCTCTATCGCTCTTCGTTCATCATCTAAAATCTATGTTTGATGTAAAAATGTTTCTCTTTATCTTCGTAATGTTTGCAGTGAACGTCTTTAAACCCGTGAAAGAGAATATTGTGTCATGTCTTGTTAACTTCATCAAAGCGAGCAGAGCATGACTTTGCTTATCTGAGCATTTAAAACAGATGTCACAGGTTAAGAGGGCACTTTTGATTGGATTTTTTTCCCCCAAACTTTTTACTGCAGAACCAAACAAAAGAAAAAGTGACTCGATCATGTGCAACCAGATGGAACTGCTAGGGGAAATCTTTGGCCTGCTTCATTGATTGCTCAAAATAAGACGAGTGTAACATGGATCTGTGTGTCTGGCAGGGCTCTTCCTTTAGACGTATTGCTGGTTTTATGTAGATGATCGAAACAGACCCAAATGAAAAAGTAAAACAGTCTTTAACAGCGTTTAAGGACTGTGATGAGACCATCGTCCGCGACAACGCCAGCTCTGTTAAATCAGCAAAAGATGAAAATGTTAAAGTGATTTAAATGGGTCATGGTGCTCATCTCGTTGCTTGAGGACAACTAAACAGTCATGAAGGTGGAAGCGGAGTTCTCTTTTACGCTGCAGGGCTCCCGCTGATTTCCATTAGATTAAAGAAAAAAAAAAACCTGAAGGAATCATCAGGTTAAAAGCTTTAAGCTAATGAGATGGAAATGATGTAATTGGCTTCATCTGTTGTTCATTTTATGGACCAATTTTTAAGCAGTCTGTTGGATTCAGTGAGGCGCACTGACTAGAGTAAAAAACCTGTTAAAAACAAGTTTTGTTTTGCAAAAAAAACCCCTACCAATAAATGTTGGAAAACAACATTTCAGAGCCACTCTAGATGTGACGTCAGAAGGACATTTGCATGGGGTAGTCATCAGTTTAAAACCCCACTTTTAAATTTAAAGTCAACCCTACCTCCTAGTTTCTTCTAATGTCACCCAGACTTCTAATGTCTTTAGTTTATAAATCATGGTGAGGTTAATCAGGTTTTTACTGGTTCTAAATTAGTAATATTTCATTTTCAGTGTGGCTCACTTGCTCCCGTTTGGGTGCCTAAACTCTTCTTGTGCATCTTGATCCCCTGTTTAAGACCTGCTAAATGACAGGGTTTATAATGGTGGACTTTGGTTTCTCTGCTGTGTTTTTTTTAATGAAGGAAGTCAAAATTGTAAACTTAAAGGAGCAACTGGGTTTATTTAGCATGTTTGTCAAATTTATTGCGCATAGTTAAAAGTCTAATTTATGAATCCCATTCCAGTGTTTTTTCTGTCAGCTTGTGTTAAATTCTTGCCAAAAAAACAAATTAGAGCGTCACTTTTTGTGTGTGTGTGTGACATGTAAAAGCTATATCATAAGCAATATCATAAGAGTTTTAAAAACAGACCTAATCTTCATCAGTGTTTCAGATGACGGTTTGCATTGTATTTAAACTTGGTTATGTTCTACTAGTAGTTTTAGAATTCTGAACGTAGATCAACTGGTAAAACCAAAGTTTCATTTTTTTGGCTCAATTTTTTTCACCATGGTAGGCAGATGCAGCATCCTAATTATTACTGATGCCGCACTGATCTACCAGCTAATCTTCTGCTCCATGTCCCTCACACATGAACACGACCCGGACAAACCTAAACTTCTTAACTTGGTGTGTAAAGAAGTGTGACCACCGCACACTCTGTTGTGAATTGTTTCATCAAGATTGGGAATCACGTCCCAGTGACGCCAACGCGACCACAAGGGGTTTTGAAGAATTAAAACAGAAAAATCAAAGTATGAGCATAATTGGCATACATTGGGATGCCTGAATTGTTAAGTCCAGCAAACTACACATCTGGTTTCAACTTTTTATCAAATGAATACATTATTAGCAAACGTCTGTTTTTATTTAGTGTAGGAAAACGACTCGTCTCCTGCCAAGAAAGATTTCCTTTCTTATCCCTCTTCTCTGTATCTTTTGTACTGTCTCACTTCCTTCCGCATGTAATCTTTCCTGTTCTTATCACTTCCCACATTGCACCCTGCAAGAGACGATTAGAAGCACACTCTTTGGCTAGTTTCCCCAGACGGAATTGAGACTGTGAGCCCCTGAATCATTTGATAGTGTCTAACGTTGCTAAATATTCCTGGATGGAACCACTTGTTCTGTTTTGATGTTACATGCACAATAAAGAATCACAGGAAAGAAATACGAAGTAATCTGAAACTTGAAAGTTAACTGTACTCGTCTCAACTTTCTAGGAAATATAAAAACAATAAAAGGGAGACAGAAATATTTTTTTGAACATGCAATAGTATCCGAAACACAAGGAGTGAAAGCATTAAAACTTTTTTATGGTTAAACCAACTTTGTCTACAGCCAGACAACAAAATATCCAACTCTTCATCAAGGTTGCACACCATAAATCCACTTTTATTTGTGCTTGTCCTGCCTCCTCAGGCCATGTAAGAAGCAAAGCAGATTGAGATGGCTTGTTTCAGGAAACCACAAACCCAAAAGGGATCCCTCTCTGCTGTGCATTTAGTATACAAACTACAAAGCCAGGCTGTGGTGAGCACACCCTTGTGAAAGGGGCAAAAATAGTGTCAGCAGGATGTCTAGCAGACTGCAAGAAAGAGAGAAGAGAAGCCTACAGAAGGACAAATATCTGGAGAAAAGTGTAGTCGTTTAGTGTCCTAATGATACGATGACAGTCATCTTTAGGGAACATGTATGATTATATGAAGTTAGTTATGCTAAGGATGTTTATTGAACTTGACAGCACTGTTGATTCTCTCAGATGTTTTGTCCTTTTGACATTTTTTTTAGTTAAACATAACAAAATCCCAACATTTTTGACAGACTTTGGACATCCAGCACTTCCTATTCAGATCCTGACTAGAGCCAGGAAATATGATCATATCAGTTCTTTTCTCAAGTTCCTCCGCAATTCATGACTGTCACAAAGGGTGGAGGGTGGTGATGTAGGACTCAGATGCAAAGCCAGTTTTACCCAGTTGGAGTGCAGAGTCAGACAGAGCTCGGCAGAACGAGGGACTAGAGGTATGAGCTCAGAGAGACTAGAGGTATGAGCTTAGCGAGACCAGGGTCATGAACAGCAGGGTGAACTAGGAGCAGGGTGAGGGACCAAGGTATAGCAGGGTACATCCGGAAGCAGGGTGAGGGACTAGTCATAGAGGGAAACCATCAGGGCTGCATGACAGCAGCACTGCAGACCAGTGGAGTGGGATGCGACAGGAGAATGATCCAACAAGGAAGTGAAGAAGACCAGGACCTAATTTATCTGGAGGGAATCAAGACACACCTGGGGGTTGGGACCAGGTGTGTAAAAGTAGGACAGAGGGCAGGATAGGAGGAAGTAAGTGTTCCAAATGAGAGGAGGATCAGGACTTCATGACATTTCCACTGATCCATGTGTTTGTCTTTACAGCAATACTGGACTCCTTTATTCAATAAATCATGTTTCTTGTCTGCAATTGGGTCGTTCTCCTTCCATCTGCATTCCACGTTGGAACACTTAAGTGAGAATTTCATATAGTTTTTTTTTTTATTCCTTTATTGATTTCTAATATTAGATGTCTGTACTTTAATAGTACAAGTTTTTATATTGCTTTATGTACTTTTTTCTTGCTAAGGTGGTAAACACACAATGACTCAAGTTGTAGCTATTTGTATTTTTAGAAATGGGATTAAGACTATAAAAGGCAGTGCACTGGTAAGTACAGTGGCCTGACAGCAAGAAGGTTGGGGTTTGAGTCCTGGAATTGTGGTAAGGCTTGAAACAGAAACCTTTATGTGTGAAGTTTGCATGTTCTCCCCGCGTATGTGTGTGTTTTCTCCCACCCTCCAAAAACATGCAAGGTTAATTGACTCCTTTGAAATTGCCCCAAGGAATGAGTCTGTATGTGATTGGTTGTGAGTGTGTGACCCTGCCACAGACTGGGAACCTGTTTGAGGTGTACCCTGCCTCTCATCTTAAAGCAGCCGGGATGGGCTCCAGCACCTCCGTGACCCTATTAGGGTTAAGCGGTTCAGAAGATGAAACAAAACTATAAAAATTTTTGAGGAAATTTTATGACACATTGGTGAACGGTAAAAGTCTGTACTTGTACAGCACTTTTCTATCTGCGTTGATACTCTGAGAGCTTTACATTGTCGCTCACATTTATCCATTTACGCACACATTCATACCTTATGGTAGAAGCTGCCATGCCAGGGGCAAACCACCAGCAAGAGCAATTGTGGGTTTGATATCTTGCTTAGCTGCACGTCAGCTTAAATTCCAGGTTACCAGATGGTCATCGTACATTTCTAAACACACTAAGTCTGTCATTTAAACAAATTCATTCAAATGAAACGATAAAAGATTTTAAAAATTCAATAAAGGATTAAAGCCAGCCACTGAAGAAAAGAAATGGGAGAAGATTTTTGTCCCGCTTTTACCTTTTCAGGATAAAATTCAAAATGTTGAGGTTCATTTAAAATATTCTTTATGACAGAAAAAAATCTTAGAGTTGGCATCCCCTCCATACTAGAAATCAGAATTTTATCAATACCATTCTTAATTAAACTTTTTTATACAATATTTTGTCAGTACTATTTTTAATGAGAATTTTTTGAGGGATATTAAAATCAAAGTTGTTGAATACTCAATCTTAAAGTTTTAATCTTAAAGTTAATGAAAACCATTTTAAACAGAATATATTGATTTAACGTCATCATGACTTTTACTCTCGTTCTGCTGCAAAGGTGAAAGATATGGAACACCCAGTTGCCCAAAATACTGTATATACAAGACACTTTCTGCTTGCGTTCACATTGCCATCAATCAGCAGAAAACCAAAAAGAGGGAGGAATAGACCAAATCAAATGTAAGTAGTCCACAATCTGTCTGTGCAGTTGGCACGCCACGAGGGTATTGTTAAGAAAACCATTAAGACTAAAACTTGATGACGTGAAAATAGTTAAAAATAACACTGGTCTCTGTATCTAATCTCTTAATCCTTGTAGGCCGTTGTCCCGAATGTTTTCATTTCTGACTTTAATTGATAAGTCATTGTGCGGAACTTTACGGATTAGCAGTTGAACTCACTTAATCAGGCTCCTTTCTTCGTGGCGGAAAACAAGATGACAAAGCAACAAACCAAAAGTCTTAAAATCCATCTTGAAAGATCAAAACCGAGTGAAACTGCATCGTAATCTTTCAAAATTTCCCCATTTCCCCATTCCCCATTATTTAATCCAGTTTGTTTCAGCAAAACAATTGCTTAAAATCATAAAAAACATAAAGAATAAAAAAAATCCTGTTTCTCCAGCATCCTGTCTGTCACAATGAGGGTGCAGAAGGAGGAGGGGAACCCAACTGCTGGACGAAAAACATTATTTAGTAAGAAGTTCTAAGTTGTTAAAGAAAACACATGGTTCAGAGGAATGTCTCATGGTTAACGTTCAAAATGATCTCTTGGTCAGGCAGCCAGGAAGACCTGCCTGGAAGGGATGATCCCCTGACCGTGAAGGAAAGGCCGACTGATTTTTAATAGGCAGCAGTTCAATCACCCTCAGGTGTCCCGAATCAGGGAGTTGAGGGAAAGTCCCAGGCTCCCTCTGTTGGTAGGCGAGGGAACCATGACAGTGTCTTTGCCATGAAATGTTGATTTTCATGCAAACCTACTTTTCTAATGACCATAAAACACAATACTTCTCTACCTGATCCAATGTACTGTAGTTGATGGAGGTTTGGTACATGCTGGTTACGTATCAATCTCCTGATTTGATGAAGCATTTTACACATGCACCGGCTTGTGCATAAAGCAGTCCGCTCCTCCTACACAGCTTAACAATGCAGCCTCCCTTCATGCCACACAAACACATGCTGCTTTCAACTCTTTTTTTTTTTTTTTTTTTTTTTTACAGTATTTTTGTTGAAAGTTGACATTCCCTCAATATTACAACATTCTTCTACTGCTGCTTTCTATCCCTGACCCCAACACATGCGATCAAGGGATGTGGAGTTAAGATGAAAGAGATGGGATGAGGGTTCTTTTTCCCCTCCACTTTGGCTTGTTAATAAAAATACTGTGACTCCTCCACACTTCTAGAATACCACATGCTGTGTTCCATTTGTTTTTGAGGTTTGTTAAAAATGATTTTACTATGAAGAGTTTCTGAATCACCTCCAGAGATGTAGTGCACACTCCATTCTGATTGACTAGAAACAACATGTCACATGGACACATGTTTAAAACCAAAAAGTATGTCATGTTTAAACCATCACTGAGAATGAGTCGTGATTTAGATGTAACTGCAGGTGCCACAAATTTAATTCCAGCCAGAGACTTGAAGAACAGTTTTCTGTTGTTGATGTGATGATGCAACCACAGCTGCACAACACCAGTACAAACTCTCAGTTGACCTCCGTTTGACTTTGGATGAAGTGGGAGTTAATGCAAAAAGGCATGACACATGGAGCACGCTAAGTTTTAAGCAAAGCTGACTTTTTTTTTTTACACACCAGTTTCTGTGTGTTCATAGTGATTTCATTTACAGATACCTGGATCATGTTTCCTCCTACAGTCACAGGCCAAAAACTCTCTAAAATCACGCAGCAGACTTTGGGATTTAATGTGTGTGTACCAATATTTTCTTAAATCTCCACTGCAATTTTGCAACATGCACTCGTTTCCCCTCTACCCAATTTCCTCTATAGACGGTTGCTCTTACTTTTGAATCGGACTATTTCCTCTGTGTGTAATCTAAAGGAATCCTGGTTATCTGACATGAGATATTTCCTGCATTAGCCCTAAACAACAACGTACATGCGTAGGAGAAAAAGAGCAGTCTGGTCTAATGAAAACTTTTTATTACTACATGGAATTGATAGAGTTGTATTGTTTGCAGAGTCAATTGCGTGTTATTGTCCAAGCAGATGCAAAGACCACTTATGATTTATAGGTCTTTACCATTTATGTTTTTTGCTCTTCCCCTCAAAGTATGAATCATCACCAACTTGTGTTTGGGGTTTGACTTTTTTTTTTTTTTACTGATGGATTATTGCACCCAGGAGAGAGGGGGAAAAAAGAAACAGTACCATGGATTGTTTTCGTGAACTGGTTCTTTTTAATCTGGAAAGTACGTACTTGTGTAACACACCGCCTGGAGAGAGTGAAGATGAATGAAGTTTAGAAATGCATCTAACACAACATTAAGCAATGCAACCTTTCAAAACAATAAGCCCCCCCTGCTCCGATCCAAATCACAAGACGGGATCACAAACTGCCCTTGTAATGCTGCACCAGGATGGACTGATGTTATCGATATGTCCGGGAGGCAGGTACATGAGTTAATATTATAGACAGAATTTAAAGTTGTTGGTTTCAGTCTTTAGATCAGTAATGCAAAACATTGTCTCATGCAAAACAACATGAAAAACATTTAAACTGAAAATTCATTCAGCTACATTCTAGAGCTGAAATCTTGCTCAATACTAAATGGCAAAACTTCCTTAATTCTGTCGGAATCTACTCAGCAAGTATGGTCGTTCTTAAAGAAAAAAGGAAATAAAAATGACGAGTTTTCTAAACTGCAACTACATAAAGTATGATGGTGTCAATGATGCAAATTTAACCACAAGTTTAAAGAGTAGGGAAATTGAAGGAGGAAAAATATTTGTGATGCGTGGGATGTCTTTCAATCTTCTTCTTTTGGCATTTCCCTTCAGGAGTCGCCACAGCAAGTCAGTTTCTTCCATCTAGCCCTATCTGCTGCATCCTCTTTGGTCACGCCAACTATCTTCATGTCTTCCTTCACTGTATCCATGAACCTCCTTTTTGGTCTTCCTCTAGGCCTCTTTCTTAATGATTCCAAACCCGGCATCCTTCTGCCGATGTACTCTCTCTCTTCTGCACATGTCCAAACCATCTCAGTCTTGCCTCTCTGACTTTATCTCCAAAACCTCTAACATGTGCTGTTCCCCTGATAGGATCATTTCTAATCCTGTCCATCCTGGTCACTCCCAGAGAGATCCTCAGCATCTTCATCTCAGCTACCTCCATCTCTGTTTCCTGTCTTTCCTTCAGTGCAACTGTCTCTAGACCAACCAGCATGGCCAGTCTCACCATGGTTATGTACAATTTTTCTTTCATTTTAGCTGAAACTCTTCTATCTCCCCATGATACTTTTCTCCACCCGTTCCAGCCTGTCTGCACACACTTCTTCACCTCTTTTCCAAACTCTCCATTGCTCTGGGATGTCTTACAGTAATCTTCATATTTAAGGGATGGCTTGACTTTCTTAGCTTTAAAATGAAAAAGAAGGATTTCAGCCTGATATTGGAAGTAGACTTCCAAACGTGATTGAAGTGCTTATTTATTTGCGCATTAGTACCTCAGCAAGTTCCTAGTTTCTGAATCTTGTTCTCTGACCATGGCAATAAAAGTCTTTTTGATCCTGTAAAACATGTAGGGACATGGCAATAAAAGTCTTTCTGATTCTGATTTTGTAAAACATGTAGTGACTTTTATATTAGTGAAACACAATGCTCAATTTTAGGGACAGATGAGGGATGTTGTTTTTTTAAATTACCACTACAAAAGAGCAGCTAAAGTTTGGAATAGTACAGTTTCTCTTGCTTCTGATTTGAATGCGAGATTCTTCCAAAGAAAATTCAACATCCAGCTATCATCCTTTTAAATGTTCGGCAACCAGTCAGCTAAAAGCAGACCAGCGCTGTGCAATCTGTTAGAAAGCCGGCAGGGATTATAGAGGTGACTCACTGTGTGTCTTTAATAGAGTCAGTATGATGAGATGAAACAAAACTAACAAATTCCAAAAGTCTAGCATCCTTTCCTAATTTTGCTAAGGATGCATTGTGTACACCAAATCCTTTTGTGCACTTTGTTTGGCATTTTGTTGGCTTTCATAATTACAGTCTAACACAGACCACACTCTATTGTCAGATGTTTTGTGGTTTCTCCATATCATGCAGCTCATCTGTTCCGGGCTTTTTAAACTGCATCGACACATCAGCTTGGCATGTTTTCAGAGATTCAAAGAGTTTACTTGGCATACCATTCTACTTTTTTCCCCCAAACGCAACCCTATATTTGATTGTATGATGATAATGCCAAAACCACAGACAATCTACAGTTCATAATGTAACTTCTATTTTATCCTGAGATGCCTCACACATGCATTGAAAACTTTGTTCATTTCACCTCAGAACTATGTAAAAATCAAGCATTCCTCTTGTTAAAAGTATTGCTCAAAAGTACATGTTTGCACAGATGAGCGTGTTTCCCAGTTTCTATTCTAGTCAAGATAGTCATCCTATGGGTCAGAAATCAGGTCCCACACCAAGTAGCGGTGTTTAAATATCTCAATTTTTTGTCCTCAAGTGAAGGAAGAATAGGCAGATTGATTAGGATGTAGTTGTGCCAAGTGTCTCCTGTGTTCGGTGGTGACTGAATGAACAAGATAGCAGATTAAAAAGGTAGATGTGACTCAGTGGTGATCTAATCTCTCCTTGCTTAAAATATTGCACGAGATGAAAACGAACTGGGGGAATTTTGCTTTTTCAATTCAGTTGGGGGCAGCACGGTGGCGCAGTGGCTAGCACAGTGGCCTCACAGCATGAAGGTCGTGGGTTCAAATCCCCGGTGGGGACGAGGCTTGGAACACTATCCTTTCTGTGTGGAGTTTGGATGTTCTCCCTGTGTCTGCGTGGGTTTCCTCTGGATACTCTGATTTCCTCCCACCCTCCAAAGACATGCATGCTAGGTTGATTGGCCGGTGCCAAATAGCCCCTAGGAATGAGTGTGTGTGGATGGCTGTATGTGCGTCGACCCGCAACAGACTGGGGACCTGTTCGGGGTGTACCCTGCCCCTCGCCTTTAATCAGCCGGGATGGGCTCCGTCACCCCCGTAGCCCTGTAAGGGATAGATGGATAAGAAGATGACTGACTGACAATCCAGTTGGACTAAACGTCCATCTATGAGGTAAAATAACTTTAAAAATTATGTTGTTTACTATTTTAACATGAAAACTTCTACTTAAATATTTAATTAGAAAATCTGCAGGATTTTTTGTTCACTTTGTGTTTTTTTTTTGTTCTGTATGCATGTATGTAAAATATATTAAGATAGACTTTATTTTCAAAACTTTGAATAACAAAAAAGAGGCCAAATTGGTTCCAGTACCCCACCTAACCCTCACAGGAATGAGAAATGAGGCAGGCACCTGGGCTTAATGCTTGACAGGCAGAACCCTCACACGAAGGCAGAACCTCCACATTTGGAGATTCTGAGCTTTTACATAATCTCATTTTTAAATCTGAATTATTCCACATCACCCCCACAAGAATAATGGATTTCATTTGTCATCCGAATTCCTCTAATCCCGCTTGCTTCCTGTGATCCAGAACTTCTTCCCATCCAGCTGGGTCCTCCTTCGTTCTGCTGTGGCTCTGTCAGCCAGAGTGAGATCCTGGCTCCTCCTGGTCCCAGATGACCCACTTACACAGTGGCCCTGCCAGCCTATTCTACAAACTCTGACACCCACTAAATGGAATCCTTGACCCAGAACACTAAACTATATCCAACTTGACAAAGGAACAGTTGAAGCAGAGGGGAAACAGATCTTACTGAGCAGTAAAGTGTGGGCTGCAGCAAAATCCCAGTCACCTAAACAATGCTGGGGTCCCACACTTTTCTATTCAAGAGTCAGTGAATACTACCTAATGACTGATAGATGAAATCAATATGAAAAAAGTAGTTATTGTAACACTACTACCTGTTTTTCACATGCATGGCTAATTACACCTTTCAATGCATGAAAAAAAACTCGGTAAAACAGCACATGTGCTTTACATTATCATGTGGGTCCTCCTATGTGTGTAAGCCAATACGACTCCTTATTACACATGTCTGTTTGGTTCTGTGAGGAACAGATGGGAACAGAAAGCCTGAGGACCGCGCCTGTCGCAGTCAATGAGGAATTTCAAACAAGTTTTTAACACAGGAAACTGAACATTTTACTTCAAAATATACGACATTGAAAGCCCTACAGGTTTTAAAAATCCATCCCAGATTTCTTTTTAAAAAAGATGCAGGTGTTAAATAACTTTTGTAACGATTCTTGTTTTTCTGTCCAGCGGGGGGATTACAATGTGAGATTAGATGGTTAGATTGTGATTGGACCGCAAATAGAAAACAGCAAGTTGGTGAAGAATACTTCATCTGCTAAAAATGGAACTTTTTAGAGTTAGATGTGCTTTTTGAGGCCACAAACGTCACTTTGGTGATACGTTATGAGTTACCAAGAACCACTGTGACCAGGCAGACACCGGGCCTTCATAAAACCTAATGTGCCACCACAGGAAATTAATTCAGAAGTTCTAAAATTTCCCTGTAGGCTTGCGCAGATCTCTTAAAATATGACCATCCTTTGTAATTATTGACATCAGGCTTCACATTTTCATAAAAATATGACAGCTCTATATTAGATTCAGGATATGACGGGAAAGTCTATGTTCTATGCATGAGGTTATTTTTTTTATTAAAGCTAGAAATAAAATGAGCTTTCATTAAATGAAAGGTCTAATGATTAAATGCTCACATCGTAGGAACAGAAGTTACAGCATATGATTCAGTTTGACATGAACAAGTCAGGTCATCAGTTGATAAAAGTAGGCTAAATTTATTAAAAAGTGACAAAAATATTGTTTTTTGATCATTCACATTTCAGAAATAAGTGTACGTGAATGTTTTATAGTGGGGTACACACTTAGTTTTTGGCTAATCGATTCTAATCCACCTCTATCCACACTAATTCTGCCACTGCCGAGTGAGTAAATTCATGTCTTCAGAGGTTTAAAAGAGCAAGGGGGACTCATTCGACCCCAATGCCTTATTTGTAAAAGCATTCTAGAGGTTTTTGGATCTCAGAGAGGCACAAAATTTATCTAGATGGGTTATGTCACACTGTTACTCCAGAAATCCAATCCAACACCTCGGAAGGGTACTTTCTTTTCCTCCTCCTTTTTTTTCAGCCTGAGGAGTGATTAATTTGGCTTCTGGCATGAAGTCAATAATTGCTGTTCCACTGAGAACTAGAGAACCTGTGAAGCATTGGGGTTTGTGAGACCTGCTGACAGCTGTTGTGGAACTTGGGCAGAGTCCAAAGCGCTATCTTGTGCTCCGTGAAAAGCTCCCCCGATGCACTAATTGGCTTTTAGATGTTTAGCATTGTTTTACTTTTCTCTCTGCAGACCATAAACCCAACAGTGTCCTCAAAAAGCCCAGCCACCTTGCTCTTTCAGAATCAGTACTGCTGCTTTAACTTTAATATGAACCTAGGTTTACATGTGGTTTGCCATGCAATGCGATGTTTGTCTGAAGAAAGATTCTTGTACTAAGTCATGAGGGTTCAGTGTTGAAAGATGTTTTCTGGCACACATTCTATTCACACGCTTGTTGAGCTACGACAGCAATGTGGACCTTCATTGAGATTGAAAGTTTATTCACAATAGAACAGACTAACGTACGGAACCGACCTTTATAAGCTTACACTATAGAAATAGTTCACTTGGGAATTCAACAGTTCTTTTTAAAATTTGATTTATGAAGTCATTCCTGGTCACCAGCTGTGTGACAGAAAGAACGAGATCCCGGATACAAGCAGCCGAGATGAGCTTCCTCCGCAGGGTGGCTGGGTTCTCGCTCAGTGATAATAATAACACATTTTATTTATAAAGCACTCTACATTTTCAATGGCGACCTCAAAGTGCTAAAAGAGATATTAAAAAAAGATATAGTGAGCAGCTCTGACATCAGGGAAAGTCTCCAGGTTGAGAGAAGCCAGATGGGGGGGTTGGGCATCTGGTTAGGATGCCTCCCAGATGCCTCGCTTGGTGTGGTGTTTCAGGCACGTCCCACCGGGAGGAGACCAAGAGGCAGACCCTGGACCTGTTGGCAAGACTATGTTCTACAGCTGGGCTGGGAATGCCTCGGGATCCTCTTGGATGAGCTGGAGGATGCAGCTGGAACAAAATGAACAGTGGGCTTTCTGGCCCTGGACAAAGTAGTAGACAACAGAACTGAAAATAATTCCACATTGCATACACGTGGAGCCAATGGAAACTCCATACAGAAAGACCAGTACTTCAAGCTTTGACCTACCTCAGATTCAAACCCCAACCTTCTTGCTGTAAGGTCACTGTGATAACCACTGTACTGCCGTGCCGCCCCCTAAACAAAATAGTTATTTTTACAATTTGATGATCCTAAAATAAAATCCAAGCATTTTTTTCTTTTTCTCATATTTTTGAGCAAAAACAATGCTGTATTGTTGTTGTTGTTTTTTTTTTTGTCACATCTGGCCTGAGTTGTTGTGCTTGTTGAAAGTTCAGTCTGAATGATCACTTTTTGAGAACACAATAGCTTGCCAAGTTTATTAGGAAAAAAAATTTTTGACCACAATGTAATTGTAACTTGAGTTTATGACATTTTATTAACAGTTGGTATTCAAATTCAATGAAAATGACTCTAAATGGCATAGCAATACATATCATGTAAAGCACAAGTATGTTTTAAATACTATGAACTAGCAGGTTGTTTACATGCAGATAAGTTCGCCAAGTCACAGTGTTCTGCAGGGTGAGGGCTGGGAACGATACGGAGTAAAGGGAATTTCTCAAAGCCCAACAATTACACTACATATCTTTTCAATCTCAGGCCAGGCTCACCAACTTCATTCAAGTTTTCCGCTGCTAATCGGTCTTCTCTGATCTAGAAAGGAAGTGCAGTTTACTACTGATAGAGGCTCTGAATGACTCTGCTTGCGTAGAACTCATAAACGATGATGCTGAAGACCTCAAAAGGCAAAAAAAGTTTGAGACAATATTCCCAGACGTACCAAGCTTCTTGCAGATCCATTGAGAAACTTGGACTGCAGATCACCTCATTAAAAGCATCAACAATTCTGCAGCTTCGATAAGACAATAGTTAACAATTTTTCTTCCTACCTCATTGCCTGATCCAGGCGGAAGTTTGGAGCTCTGTTTACAATCACAACCTGGTCACATCAAAATCCTACGCAAAAAATGGTTTTAAAGCTGCTTTAAAGGAGTTTTAATGGAGATTTGTTCTCCCTCCGACAGATCTTAAAAGTAACAAACCAAGTGTGGAAATTTACAAAAACATCAGTTAACTATTATCACAACAACAAATTGAAGGGTGTGTAACCATAAAGCAGTTATGGAAGAAAATTAAAGAGAAAATCTGCAAATAAAAGGACTTCTGAAGAGTCATTTGGCTAAAATATCTTTACTCACCTGTGACTCTACACTGTGGCTGTTGTAAAACAGCTTTTTATGACCTCCTACAAATGTGAGTAATCACGATATATCTGTTTTTCATCAAAGTTAATGTTAAAGAAGAGCAAAAAAAGTACAAATACAAGAGGTAGCTTCTCACTTATTTGCGTTGATCTCTTTGGAAAACATGCACTAAATGCTGACCTGTCAGTAAGAAAGAGTCAGTGTTAGTTTTATAAAAATGCTAGAGTCATAATTAAAAACTGCTGAGAATCCTTTTCTACCGAGTTGTTTGCTAAGATTATTTGAACGAAATGCAACCCTTCAGGCTTTTATCTGAATTTATTACTTTGAAAGAAGCACAAGACCCTTTTTTGCTTGTATACTCAGCAAATTGTCTTCAGAAATGCATCGTTCTCCCTATTTTTGAACACCGCAGGCATGTCATGTGAGGCGTTTTATCTCAGTTATGCGCGAGAAAATTATGTAGCATTCTCAGTTTGAATTCATGTTGATTGCACACAATAAGCTGTAAAGTCATATCCCAGCTGTTAGCGTTTATCACCAGCAGAAGGTGGTGAGAAACACAAACAGATGCCTTCAGCCCTGAAGAGAATAATGACCACCTGAGGATATCCCATGACGTAGACCATACTGTGCCGTTATGAGCGAGATTTTTAAAGCCAAGAAGAATGAGGTTTTTCTGTAATGCATCTTTACATGTTTGTCTTTCTTTTTATTTTGTCTCTACGTTAAGGATGGTGCCGAACATTTCAAAATCCATTTTTGCACTTAATATTCTGCAAACTTCTCTTAAACTTTTTCTTATTGATAGTTCTCAATATTCTATTTTAAATATGAACCGTTATATTCATGTAAAAATAAATCCTGCTGAGGACGGCACAGTGGTGCTGTGGTTAGTACCGTACCTAGCACAGTGGCTTCTCAGCAAGAAGGTCAGAATTCAAATCCCCGGTGGGGACGAGGCTTGGAACACTGACCTTTCTGAGTGAAGTTTCCATGTTCTATCGTGTACGCATTGATTTTCTCCTGGTACTCCAAATTTTTTCCACCCTCCGAAAACATGCATGGTAGATTGATTGACTTCTATAAAATTGCCACTAGGAAAGTGGATGATTGTGAATGTGTGCAGCCCTGCAACAGACTGGCAACCTGTTTGGGGTGTATCATCCCGTTTGCCTTCAATCAACCGGCATAGGCTCCAGTACCCCCTGCAACACAGTTTGGGAATAGGCAGTTCATAAGATAATAAAATGATCTGTGTTACAGTCTACCTGAAGCCTTCATAGGAACGTAGTCTTTTGTTTTCTCACACAATCATACATGCAACAACAGGCCAAGAAAATAGAGGAGAGATGAATCGACAAATAGTGCAGAAATAATCTTTTTGCAGCTGCTTGTGCAAGATTCAGCATTGAGCAATGAGCTTTGGACTTATTTAATCCTTATGTTTTGGCTTTAACTTTAATGTGATACGAGCATACAAGGCTGAATTACATAATTATCAGTAACCCTCTTCCTCAGATTGATTATCTTAATGGTTCTGATTTTAAAACTACATGATGACATAATGTGAACAGTGTCAAACATTTGCAAGTCTGACATGACATGCATTAATAATTGCACCCTATCTCAAGTTGTGGTATTAGTTTTCAAGTACGGTGGATATTTTTTAGGACAAACAATACAAAGATTCTTGTCTCCGTGTTCTCATAGTGGAGGGTAACACTCTATGCAATCAATGTTGTTATTGTCATGGAGACTTTCCATTTACTTCCATGATAACATGACAATAAACATATTAATATGATACAATTTATAGAGTTTATTCATGATGACATGAAGATAGTTGGTGTGACCACAGAGGATGCAGGAGATAGGGTTAGATGGAAGAAAGTGACTTACTGTGGCGACCCCTGAAAGGAAATGTTGAAAGGAGCAAAAGACCATTTATTGAGTATAAGCTTTCTTACATTAATAATTCAATTAAAACCAATATGGACTCTAAATTTCTAAAGCCAGTGTGATGTATTTGGGGTTATCTGTGGTACTGATACTGTTCTGGCTGATTTCAATTGAGAGGCAGGGTATACCTTGAAAAGGTTACCACTTGATCAGAGGAGCGTAAAAAGACAGACAACTAAACACACTCCTTTTCGCATCAGAGACGTTTTTGATCATTTCTTATAAGTCCGCTCTCATGGGTCGATCGTTAAAAATAAATGTATTAGTTCTAAAATATAAAATGATCATACACAAAAAACTTCTAATGTTATGTCTGTAATGTGCAGATGTTGGTTCTGATAACTGGTTTTCAATTTTTTTGTTCTAAAATATAATACTTTTATAATGCAAGGGGGGAGACGGTAGCTCAGTGGTTAGAGCGTTCGCCCACTGACCAGAAGTCAACTGGAAATTTTTGGGTTCGCATCCCTGTGAGTGCACTTCTAGGGTCCTTGGAGAAGACACCTAACCCCCCGTTTCTCCCACTATTAACGCTGTCGTGGGCAGTCTGCTGCAGTGTAAAAGTGCAGTACACAAATTTTCCTGATGAGGAATGAATAGAGTGAGTAAAAATAAAAAATAAAAAAACGGATAAAGTTGACTACCTTTACAGATTTCGCCTAGCGCTCGTTTGTAGATATTTCAAGAACATAACACTGACTTTAATAGATGAAATAATTTATTTCCATCATTTGTTTTCTCTGTGGTCAGGTCACATGATTCCAATGTTTTTAACATCAATGTTCACACCTGTACTCTTAAAACCAAGTGTGCATTGGCAAAGGTCCCTGACTCACACCATTTGATGGAGCTATTCTGCTCAGCTCAATACAAGGTTGACAAAGCAATTTAATTGTGTTTGAACTGAAGCAAAAGCGCTTTGTAACATTTGTACCCCCATATTGAGCTGTCATTGACGCATAAACCAGATTATTTAAGGACGTGGTTAACTGAAAAACAGAAAAAGTTTGCTGGTGTATGTGTGTGTGTGTGTGGGAGAGAAATAGAGGATGTGTGATGAATGAAGAGGGACACAGACTGGATGACCACTCTTTGATCTTCCACAAAAGCTTCCATACAGCCGGCTGCATTGTTCTGCTCAGGGGACGTTAGCTCTTTAAAACATTACCATTATCCCCACACAATAACTTTCCCAGCACATATTTAAAGCCTCAAATCACGACATTATATGTCTATACTACTTGCCAGATTGAATTTTGTCACTCTGTGATCCCATAAACTTCTAAGTATACAGCCATGCCCTGATTATCTCTCTGGTTGCCCCAGGGCAGGCATTTCCTAAATGGGCCCCACCTCACTGTCACAGTCCCAATCTGCACTCCAAACTGCCCCATTAAACACTCAAACCCCCCGAAACAGAACTTCTTAATGTAATTTTCAGACAATTAAATAATTCTGTCAGAATGCTTAACAACTACAAATGCAGCAGATTAAAGATTTAGGATGTGGATTACGCAGATGCTGTTAAAGAGGGGGCTGGACTGTGCTTTTCTGTGATGATTATTATGTCATAGCATATTTGGGCACTTTTTGTTACCTTGAAAATACAATATTCACAGAAAAAGATTTCATAATCACTTTTATTGAGTTTTACTTTATTTTTTTACAGCTTGGATTCCCCCTGTGCTTGAAGTCCAATTAGTTGTGTCCCCTAAATACATCCAACCAATGCAGAGTAGATCTCATTTGATGCTGCAGGTAGAGTGTAAATGCATCAAGTTAGCAAAGCTATACATTCTTTTATATTGGTGCAGTTTGAAAAAATGGAACACCCTGTTTGAACACCAGCTGGGCATGAACAGACCCCATACCTCTTGCAAAAAATAATTCCTGCGCATTGAATTGAAAGTACTTTATTGATCCCCGAAAGGACATTTGAGTGCTGCAGTGCAAACAGAAAGACCAAAGAAGAACCTTTAATTACCTCCAGACTGGTAGTTACAGACTAGAGGATGAAAGATCAAAGAGTGGAGGACGGCAGAAATTATTTTCTGTACTGTTCCTTTGAGCAGTCGGGTTGCAGGGGTCTGTCACTGATGCTGCTCCTCAGGTGGTCCACAGATTTATGGAGTGTGTGAGAGGGGTTCGACATGTTGACAACAGTTTTGCCATCATTCTGTCCCTCACCACCTCTTCCTCCCAGACAAAGGGCGAGCCAACCACAGATCCAGCGTTCTTGATCAGCTAGTATGGTCTGTTGGCATCTTTTTGTTTTATACCAGCTTCCTAGCAGATCACAGAAATGAACAGGGCACAAGCCACGATGGACTAGTAGAACATGGAGACCCTCTCCATGATGGTCAAGTAGAACATCAAGACCCTCTCCGTGACTGACCTGTAGAATTTTGAGAGCATCTTGCAGCAGACGTAGGAGCTGTCGTTTATGTTAGGACCTGAGCTTATGTTAGAATGTGGGCGTGGTGGAGAACAACCAATCATTTTAATTGTATAGAATACCAAATAAGGGCTTGCAAATTTTTCGGACAGGCTGATTGAAATAATAATAATAAAAACATCTCAGGTATATTTTTGATGTGCAAACAAAAAAAAAAAAACTCCAGAGAAGTGATTTTGCCGGAAACCCTCTTTAGCACATGTGAAATTCTGCAGAGTGGACATGTATGACCCCCCTCTCACTGTGGTATATAACGCCTCCCTAAAGCACAGGAGTACCTGATCCCGCCCCTAGCTGGGGAGAGAGCTGCTTCACAGGCTGTCTGAGACCATTGCAGTGACTGTTCCAGCAGACCACCCCTCACTGCAGTATGCATGTTAACCAGGGAATCCGCGACCCGCGCACGTCCCACCACTCCACCTTACCGACCAGAGACCATCTACTCAGGAGTCGGGGATAATCCATTTGGATGTGGCAGGCGCACTGGAGGCAGAAAACTGCAGGAATAAACTATTAGAAGAGGAATTCAGAATCTCTCTCTCTCTTCTCAACGTGGACAATCATGCATGTGCTCTTTTGGGGATTGGGGTTCCTACTATTCCCTGATTTCTTGAATGTAGTGGCATCTACAGGGAGATTACTTTTGAATTCAACCACAGGTAAAGTATGCAAGGACATCATCTGGAGATGTTCTCTCTTTATCTATCAGAGGAGAATGAATGGGTTTCCAATTCTTTCAAGCTCAGGATCACTGTCTCTAAAGATGCTTAAATAACTGCGTTATTTTTTCAGTGATTTATTAAAATCAGTGCGTGAAAGATCACCTAACTTTTGATTCTGGATCATTCTGAATTTGGAGTTTAGTAACAGCTTTCTGCTCTCATTCCACAGTAAAAGAAGAGTTGGTTTCCTATGAGATTGTAACACCAGTGCGTGTGAATGAAGCTGGTGATAAGTTTCCAACTAACGTGCACTTCAAGAGGAAAAGAAGAAGTTTGGAGAAGATCACAGAGAACACCACGGATCACTGGGCTTCAGCAAATATCCACTACAGGATAACTGCTTTTGGACAAAATCTTCATCTTAATCTGACGCAGGATTCAGGATTTATTGCGCCTCTTTACACTGTGACAATACTTGGAGAGCCACGAGGAGATAAGAGAAGGGCTTTTGAAACAGAGGAGGAAGAGGACACAGAGTTGAGGCACTGTTTCTACAAAGGACATGTAAACTCACATGCGCAACACACCGCAGTCATCAGTCTGTGCGCCGGATTGGTGAGTTTTTACGCACGGTCAGAACTCTCTGTGCTCAAGCTGGATTTATGATCAACTGGTTCTGTTTCTCCACCAGAACCATTTATGAGCTGTCATGCTTGCATGAGACCAGAATTACCCATGAGTAACAGAATTTGGAGGATTTCTATTTAGGATTTTACGCATGAAACAGACTGGCGGCTGTGCGCAATAATGCTTATTTGGAGATCATTCAAAGCAAAAATAAGCACTTAAATAATCCAAACACATTAAAATAGAGCTGTAAAACAGTAATTAACATTTCTAAAGATTAATTGGCATAACCACAATTAGAATCAATTTGGTTAGCCAAACAAAAAAAGCAAGTCAGCATTTTTGCATGATTGTTTCATTATTTTAGAACACGTCAGACTTATTGGGATGGTACATCATATGTCTATATTTCCCGGTGTGGCTGACATCCCATACACTCTGACAGTGGGAGTATGGGTGGCACTGACGTCATCATGAACTGATCCAACTCCCAGGACTGATGAAGCATGACTTTTGTTGGGATCAAAAGTGCACTCAGAGTTTATCCATAGAAATCACAATGAGGTGACAGATATGAATGAAGGGTCAAATTCTTCCCAGGCAAAGAATGAAAGTTGAAAAAAAAAGTTTGAAAGCTTTCCACCACAGAACTAAAAAAATGTTTGCACTATTTTAGAAATCACACAAAGTTTTTCCTGTTTTTAAGGCATTTATAATGACATAATAAGACAGGGAACTGGAAGAGAAGAAGTTTTGGGTTCTATGGAGACATCATTCAGACTAACTTGATTTGTTGAACATATTCACACTGTGCCAAACTCATCCCCTCCACTCACATACAAAGAAACACAACAAGTAATCAAACATGCATGGTTTAGCGTGCTCGTAACCAAACCAGTGGCACTAAATGTAGCTTGGGTGAGGTTTTTTTAAGAACACACATTCCTGCTGTTTTTCTGATAGAGATCAAACAGCTTTAATACCACTACCTTCTTTTTTCTGGGGTAATTCCTGAAACGCATGCAAATTTATGTCTTTCATCTATTTATGAGTGGTCTTGTGTTTCTGTTGGCACTGGCGGTTTCTGCATGAAGCTGGCATTGTGTTTCACTGGCACGAGTTGGTGGATTTCCCAGCTTCTCTGTGTGTGTTCATCAGGACTTGAGAGGAGAAAATAAACCAGACTGCTGGAGACTAAACGTTTGTCTTTCTCTCTGTTTTTTAGCTGGGCACTTTCAGATCTTCAGAAGGGGAGTATTTTGTGGAACCCCTGCACAACTATGATGGAGGACACTATGAAGAAGAGCACACGAAACCTCATATTGTATACATGAAACGAGCGTCAAAGAAAAACACATCTGAGGAGAATTCTACATGTGATATTTCAGGTGCGGAATAATTCAACATGAACATGCTGGGGGGGCCTTTATTTTCATTGTAGAAATTCTTTTAGATTTTTAGTTTTAAAACATACTCCTCTTTTTTCTTCTGCTGGAGTTATCCCACATCTCACCACTGACAGGCTCTCAGTAGTCAGCTGACCTACATTTCTGCTCCAGTCACCCCTCACCCCCTTACTGACAGAGCAGCACAAGCAGGGACCTCCCAGTGGCTGTGTTTAAAATCTGCGTGTATGTGGTTGGCTGATGGAAGTGTTTTCCTGGGCGGTGTGTGGTTTATTAGGAGGGAATTTGCCATATGTGTCTCTGAATGGATGCAACCTTTCCACTGGTTCCCACGGATGTAATCAGGTATAATCACCAAATCACCCAGTCTCCTAGATCAATTAGAATGAAAACCAATTAGGGAATAAAAAGCTAATCTTTGACATATCATAAACCTTTCTTGATGCTGCAAATAAAGTTTGCAAAGCATCAACTTAGCAAAGCTAGTGCATATTCTTTTATATTCCTACCTTGGTGCGTTTAAATAAAAATACTATTCCCTGAAAACGGGAGTAGAATGCGTGCACTGCCAATGTAAAAACACCTCTTGCTTATGTCAAATTGTGGGCGTGGTGGAGAACAAAATTGGTAGCAAAGAACAACTGGGCGTTCAAATAGTACACATTTATGGGGCGGCTTGCAAATTACTCAAACATGCATGGATGAAATAGAAAACCACTTCAAGTATGCATTAGAAGTGGAAATAACGTCCAAACTTTCTAGAAACTTCTAAAAAGTTGACTTTGCATGAAAATGGAAAGAAGAAACACTCCTTTTAATAGACTTTTTTTTTCAAGAAGGTAAAAATTTACTATAAAAAAATTAAACTGAAATCTTTGCTCAAAGAGTAATGCTACATTAACGTAACTGTATCTAAACATGAGTAAAACATCTTCACGTCTTATATTTAGTGTAAGATATCCCAACTTTGTTCGTTTTTTCTTGTGCAGCGCCCGCAGCTGCAGAACTGTCGTGAGGAAGTCGTGCAGCTCTCACACAGGAAAAATCATTTGGCCGTTCACCCCTGTATCATCCCATCTCAGTTTACTGGCTGAACTTCCTGTTGACTTTTGTACTTCCTCTGCCTCTTTGATAAGAAGGCTGGGTAGACCCACTGCGATGGCCACGTAGTGTAAACTGTATAATAGCAAAGTGATGCGGAGTTGAAAAAACCAAATAATCAAAACGAAGAAAATAAATGGGGAATTTTTTCCCTCTTTGTCTGCAGGAGACGGTTGTGTAAATGTTTGGTTTGACTCTGCATGTAAATGTTAGTGTGTGTGTTTGGTTTGTGTGTCTGTGGGGCAGAATGCGTGAGGATGTGTGAAAACACAGCAAGAGGAAACATATATCTGACCATAAAACCATTTGAAGTGGAGAATGCCTGAAGGTGCATGTTAAAAAGCACCAAACATTGTCAAACTAACATACACATCCTCTTTTTTTAATCTAACAGATCTAACAAATCTATGCACATCTTTATTACACAGTAATTAATCATTAGTAGTTTTGTCTGCATTCTCAAACATAGTGTACGTACAGTTGTAAAAAGTGTGTTTAATGTATAAGATTTAGTCAGATTTGACTTTAAACTACTTGTATAAGCCAAATAATTTGTCAAGAGGCAGGAAGTTTAATGTTTCCGTGACCCCTTTGAGTGGTCTGC
Organism: Neostethus bicornis; assembly: GCA_902685375.1. Taxonomy (NCBI): domain Eukaryota; kingdom Metazoa; phylum Chordata; class Actinopteri; order Atheriniformes; family Phallostethidae; genus Neostethus; species Neostethus bicornis. The sequence continues at coordinate 16,246,945 of LR738557.1, read as the reverse complement.
TGTAACATGAGCTCTATATTTATGTCTTTGGAACAGAAAGACGTTTAGAACTCCTATCTACATTTTTATGCACTGAATTTGTCCCTAGATGTTTAAACAATGAAGGAATCGTTAAAAAGCAGCTTCTGAGGTGCTGCTGTTTCTTTCATGTATTCTGCAAACTGAGCTGAGTTTGTGTTTTAACTGGATGCTACATTAACAAGTAATGGCTATCAGGTGGGATTGTAAAGCTCATTCTGAGGGAGGTCTGTCATGAATGTGAGAAAATGCACAGTGAGCGAGAAAGAATGAGGGGAAAAAGAACTTTATTTCTTTTTTTGTTGATGCAGATTTGAAACAATGGGATTTGTTTTGCTTTTTAAGTAATTTTCCATAAATAATTTCTACTTTCACGGGATAGAAATGTAGATCCTATACTTTGGTATGCTTCAAAAAGCTTTGTTGGCCATGTCATTATGAAAATCCTTTCTTATCCTTGGTTGTTATTAAGTGGACTTCCACAGCACTTTATGAACTATTCCATATAGCTGTGAGCTAAGCTTAGCTGGCAAAAACTATTTGTCCTCATCGCCATTCCTCAAGTGGAATGAAAGAAGAAAAAAAGGGTCAAATTTTGTTTGTTAAAGCTGTAATGTAAATTCTTGTCTTTGTCACGTGTTTTTTAGAATACATCAGTGGTTTAAATTTTTTTCCGTAGCATAAAGAGATGATGCGCTGCCTTCTCACGCAGAAGGAAGCATTTTGCACACCCTCACCCATGTTATTCAACTACTCTTCCCCTTTATGAATAGAGCAGAGGATAGGTGGTTCAGTCAATTTTGCAGGCGGAGCCTGTGCTTACTCAAGGTGGGCACGGAGATGAGCAATAGTCAGGCTTTCATACTACTTGGTTTGGGATAAAGTTCTACGTCCATTCATTCATCTTCTGAACTGCTTATCCCTGTTGGGGTTGCAAAGGTGCCAGCGCCTATCGCAGCTGACTATAGGCGAGAGGTGGAGAAAACCCCAAACAGATTGCCAAACAATTGCGAGGATAAAGCTCTTCATATAAGAAAGATTTTAATGTGTATTTGATGTAAATTGTTGTTGTTTTGTGCATAAGATACAATAAGAACAAGTTATATTGTACAAGAGGAGCCTTTTAAGCAGGAGCACTAAACGTATTTGAGTAATTAAGCAGCTTGCATCTGCTCTTTTCTCTTTTAGGACACAAACATAGATATAATCGGCAAAAGTTGAAGAGAGGGCCAGTTGGGGTCGTCGGTGATTCAAGCGCGAGCCCTGTGGTCAGCACAGGCATCCTCAGCGACCTGGAGTCACTGAGCGCTAGCCTGGCTGGTAATGCCTTGCTCAGAGCCGAGGACACTAGCAGATCATCAAACACTAGCAGTGGTGACTCAGGACCTCACAGGAGATCAAAGCGTTTCCTCTCCTACCCGCGCTTTGTTGAAGTCATGCTGGTGGCCGACAACAAGATGGTGGAGCATCATGGCAGCAGTCTGCAGCACTACATGCTCACGCTAATGTCCATAGTAAGTGTCCATAATAATTGTACAAAGCTACTAGTTTAATTGTGCTTTTGGTTGGTCTGTAAACCTTTTGAGGAGGGCTCGATTGGGAAAAAGAGAAACTCAGGGCAGGGGTATAAACATCCCCTTTAAAAGACTGAGGGTAAGCGAGGGCATTATGAAGGAGAGTCTGTCTGACAGCTTTGATGAATGTTAAAAATAAGCTCAGGTATGTCACAAAGACCACATATTCTCAGCCACTTCAAATAGCAGCTTCTTGCAAGCTTGTGGGGCCACTGGTCCTCAGGGGAAGGCTGAGATCATTTGTAATCTGTATTCCTTTAAAAGCTGCCTTCTTAGTGAAGATTAGAGATATTATCAGCTTGATCCTTAAATGAACCAAATTGTCTGGTACTTTGCTGAAGCTGTAGACAGACAGTCTACGATAGAATAACCGTGTAAACAATTATGTCATATAACTGCATGTTTAAGGAGGAAATGAGTGGCCTAAATGTTTTTTCTTAAAGTTGTATTTTTCTTTTCCCAGGTATCATCTATTTATAAAGACCCCAGCATTGGCAACCTGATTAATATTGTGATAGTAAAGTTAGTTATAATAAATAACGAGCAGGTAAGTTTGTTTTTAGTCTCTATTACTACAAATAGTCCCAAATTTGATTTATATTTTGCATGTTTCTCAGGATGGTCCGGTCATTTCCTTTAATGCACAAATTACTTTGAAGAACTTCTGCATCTGGCAGCAGAGCCAAAACATCCTGGATGACAACCACCCCTCCCATCACGATACTGCCATCCTGATCACCAGGTGAAAGGAAACAATAGATAAGAGACAATATGTTCAGATGAAAAGGTAAACTTTGTTAAGGTCAGGGACATTTATCTTAGACTGACCTTCTATCTCTGTCTTCAACTCAGGCAGGACATCTGCAGGGCCCGAGATAAATGTGACACTTTAGGTAAGTGTAATGGTTTAAAACAACACGCGGCAATGATTAGACCAAGAAAAACTTACTTTTTTGAAGACTTATATGAGTCTTTTGTAACTCAGGACTTGCAGAGTTGGGGACAGTGTGCGATCCTTATAGAAGTTGCAGCATCACTGAAGACAACGGACTGAGCACAGCGTTCACTATCGCCCATGAACTTGGCCATGTGTAAGTAGAACAGGCTTTAGCTAAATCTTTACCTCTAAACACTACTAACAACGGAAGGTTTGAGCTTTTTAGGACCACTAAGTATTTCTTGGAAATCACGCTTGGGAACCATTTAGACAACCTAGCATACAAGCACTGATTCATTTTTGTTTTCTCAGGGCTTTGTAATGCTTTTTATTTATGTTCTGCCCATCTCCTAAACTAAAAGGCTGCTTTTCATTCAGAGGGAGAAAAGAGACTGTAAATTACATTCCCAGTATTGGAGTAAATCCACCGTTGGGAGGCCCCTTGCCCTTTTTGCAAACTCTGCATTGTCTAAAGTCCTGAGTCACCCTGAGCCGGGGGTGTTAGGCTTCCACAGTGGAGACTGTTACAGACCCTAACAGCCCTCCTCGTCTCTAACAAGTGCTCTTTCTATCCACTAAACAAAAAGTGGGATTATTGAATTCCACGTTAATATCCGCATCAACCTGGGACAACATGCCTGATGAATGTTGGGGACAAAGCTCGGTGCTATTCAGTTCCCAGCAGGTGCTCAGCTTGGTAGGAGGCAGAGTTACACTTTATCTGATTCTTTTCTTTTCCTACATTTAATTTTCTTACTACTTTTCTCAAATTTCTACAGACAGGCAACACAAAAGCTTTACATTATTTCTAGATGACTTAGCAACGTTGATCCAGTAAGACAAGGAAACTGGAAAAAGAATATTGTTTGCTAGAGAATCATATATTAAAAAATCAAGTTCAAAAGTTAAGAATAAAAGTGTGGCATTTCAATGAGAGGTAGAATCTTAAAAAAAAAAAAAAAAAAACTTTTGCAATATAACTTTAATCTGCCTTCACTGGTTAGACCTGTGCTTATAAAGAGATATTCTGCAAAGTAAATCTGACCTGATTCAAGGGGAGAGGCAGGGTACACCCTGAACAAGTCGCCAGTCTGTCGCGGTGACGGTGGCTCAGTGGTAGAGCGTTCGCCCGCGGAACGGAAGTCAACCAGAAGTTCGCGGGCTTGATTCCCACTGAGTTCACGTCTAGGGTCCTTGCAGAAGACACCTAACCCCCTGTTTCTCCCATCACTGGCGCCATCATAGCAGCCTGCTGAGGTGTAGTTGTGCAGCACACAAATTTCCCCGGTGAGAGATCAATAGAGTATACGTATATAAAAAAAATAAAAAACTATTTCAATTGGTTTGAAACGCAAACATATAAGATGTCAGAAAACATTTCAAAGCAGGTCTCAATCTCAGCCCATTATTCACATTCAGTTGCATGGCTGTCAGTGCCAGAAGATCTTACTTTCTGCATTTACAATAATTTTTTTTTCTTCTTTTCCAGCTTTAACATGCCTCATGACGACAGCAACAAATGTAAGGAAGATGGAGTGAAGACACAGCAGCATGTGATGGCTCCCACTCTGAATTACAACACAAACCCTTGGATGTGGTCCAAGTGTAGCAGGAAGTACATCACAGAGTTTCTTGAGTATGTCACACTCTCTACTTCATCAAGCTTCTTGTAGATGATTGTTAAAATATCACTTACACACTTGACTTCGCTAGGTTCATGTAGATACTTAATGGTTCTTCGGTCACATATTGGTGGAGTCTCAGTAGGTTTAAAGTGGATTTTTCACACCAACTAAAAATAAAAAAAAAAGGATCAGCTGTGAAAAGTTCTCATGGCTTTTGTGGTTTCAAGTCTCCTCTCTTCTAAAGGCTTCACACCCCACTGAGAGCTCCTACTCTAGGACAGTATCAATGAGATGATAGTTGGTATCATCCAAATCCCTTCCCATGCCCCGAACTATGCAGAGTTCTCCTCACATCTCCAACTCTTTCAATAATAAACCAACTGTTTAGAAGCAAGTCTTTAATGATGTCTATGTGCACAGAAATGACCAAAACCAATGTACTGAGTGTGTTTTCTGTCTGTTTTGTGTCTTTTATTTTTCTCTTTTTTTCTTTAAGTCATTTTATTTTTATTTTTTATTAGCACAGGATATGGTGAGTGCTTGCTCGACGAGCCCATTTCTAGACCATACAGTCTTCCGCAGCAGCTGCCTGGACAGATATTCAATGTCAATAAACAGTGTGAATTGATATTCGGGCCCGGGACGCAGGTGTGCCCGTACATGGTAAGCAGAGTCATTGTGAGAGTTTTTAGCGGCATTTTCTAAGTGTGGATGTCTGGGGGAACCAATCAGTTCAGACTACCATTGCTCTTATTGAAAGCTCTACTATATGACGTGTTTTCTGATCAAAATATACAACTTTGGAAAACATACTAGAAAAACAGAAACACAAACAAATACATAAAATAAACTCTTAATTATTTATGAAGCTGATTCTTTATGTGAAAAATTACATTTGTTGAAGCCAATGCAGACTATTACTTAACAGCTAGAAGCCCGACATACTAAGTAATGAGTCAACACAATCTGAACAGAGGCTGGTGGTTGCATGGAAACATAAAACCCAGAAAAAACGGGAAAAACAGAAGATGTAACACAAATACACTTACAGTTGCTGGACTCTTTCATCCTGCCTTTAATTTTTGTTTCTATGTATAAGTTCAGCTTTAAGACTGAGCATGGATCCATTTGTGTTGGACAGACTCAGTGCCGCAGGCTGTGGTGCACCAGTCCAGAGGGCGCGCAGCGGGGCTGCAGAACCCAGCATATGCCATGGGCTGATGGCACAGACTGCTCTCCTGGAAAAGTAAGTGTATGCAGAAGAAATTGCAATGGTATCAACATCAGAGTGGAAAAAGTGATGGAAAGTTCACAAAACCCCAAGAAGCAAACAAACAGCAGACCTGTTTTAGATTAGAAAAAAAAACAGGGATGAATGAACGAACGTCACATTGGGAAAATTTTTCTCATGTGTGGCAAAGTTTCCAGTTTTGTTGTGGGGTTATCGCTTGTTTTCCATGTCAAGATTTTATCAAACTATGTTTAATGTGACATCTCTTCAATTTGACCACCTCTGCATTCATTTATTTCTATAAAATTCCTTGCAGGTGTCGTAATATCAGGTGTTCCCCACAGATTCGCAAGATTTGTTCAAAATCATTTCGTCAGCTCAGACACAGCTGGCATACAAACCCAGTTGTGGTTGCGATTGATGCCTTCAGAGGCCTGCTGATTGTTTCAGTTTGGGCGTGTGTTCCAGTGCAGCTCTCATTTCTCGTTTATTTTTTTTAAATCAAACTAGTCTGGAAGAGATCCACAAATCCCCAGACAAACAGATGCACATGCTGAAACATTTCTATGTTTCTAGGAACCTCTCATTCACACTCAAACCAAACTGCACAACACCAAAAGCTCATGATGATAGTTGTTTGAAGAGCTCAAGATTATCCTCTTATGTTAAACTAAGAAATAACAATTAAAGAACCTGGGATTTCCTTTTTTGTTCTTTGTCTCCAAACAGAGAAAGGCTTTCTTGTGTCCTTTTCCGTTACACTTATTTTCCATTTGTTGTGTCACCTAATTTCAACCAGATCAGTTGTTTTTTGTTTTCCCATTTTGTCTACTTGCTTTCTTAAATTTTGGGAGGTTTCAAAATGTGTTCTCGTCATTATTCCCCCCTTTTTTTTTCTCTCTCCGCAGCATTGCAAACATGGCCTGTGTATAGTCAAAGAGCATGATGCCACGCCTGTGGAGGGAGCCTGGGGAGTTTGGAGTCCTTTTGGTACCTGTTCACGGACATGTGGCGGTGGAATAAAGATGGCGATGCGGGAATGCAACCGACCCGTGTGAGTAGCTTATTTCTTTGTAGTCTTGCATGCTTGGTGGACCCTGTCTCTATGCACACTGACAGAGTCAATGTTCCATAGATCAAATCACCTTAAGGGGATTTTTTCCATTGCAAGTGCTCATCAAATTAGACTCTCTGTTAACAGATCTTATGGTGCTGCTTCCTCACGCAGTGCCCTTGAAAGTTTCCTTTCATCCCAGATGAATGGACAGAGAAATGAGAGTGAATGAAATGAAACACAATGACATACTTCAGTACTAAAGAGGAATTGGCAAAGAGATAAATGCTGGAAACAGATGCCAACTGGGGCATATCCCAAAATATTTTACTAAATTGGACCATCACTTTTTTTCCCTTATGTTCTTACTCTCAGGCCCAGAAATGGGGGGATGTATTGTGTCGGTCGCCGCATGAAGTTCCGTTCCTGTAACTCTGAGCCATGTTCCAAACAGAAGAAGGATTTCAGAGAGGAGCAATGTGCTGTATACGATGGCAGGCACTTTAACATCAACGGTCTACCTCCAAATGTCCGCTGGGTCCCAAAATACAGTGGAAGTAAGACTCCTTTATTCATTTTGTTTCATGTGGCCCTTCACATGTAGATACAGATGTTCTGCATCAGTAACAGAAGTTATGTTCTAAAAATAAATTAATCAACTTGATTTGACTTCAAGTGTTTAATATGTTTTAAACACTTGAACTGTCCAGAGTGATTGAGTGTGGAAAAGAGGTGAAGAAGCATGTGCAGGCAGGCTGGAACAGGTGGAGAAAAGTATCAGGTGTGATGTTTAATAGAAGAGTTTCAGCTAAAATGAAAGGGGAAGTGTACAAAACCGTGGTGAGACCAGCCATGCTGTTTGGTCTAGAGACAGTAGCACTGAGGAAAAGACAAGAAAAAGAGATGGAGGTAGCAGAGATGAAGATGCTAAGGATCTCTCTGGGAGTGACCAGGATGGACATGATCAGAGGAACAGCACATGTTATTGGTTTTGGAAATTAAAGTCAGAGAGGCCAGACTGAGATGGTTTAGACATCTGCAGAGGAGAGAGAAAGTACATCGGAAGAAGGATGCTGGATTTGGAACCACCAGGCAAGAGGCGTAGAGGAACACCAAAGAGGAGGCTCATGGACACAGAGATGGAAGACATGAAGATAGTTGGTGTGACAGAAGAGGATGGAGGAGGCAAGATTAGATGGAAGAAATTGACTTGTTGTTTTGACCGGTGAAGAGGAAATGCCAAAAGTGAGAAGAAGTTTTAAATACCTCGCTACACACTTTCTATGTTTTTCTCAATTACATATTCACACAGGGCAGTACGGTAGTGCAGTGGGAAGCACAGTAACCTCACAGCAAGAACGTCATAGGTTCAAGTCCCACATGGGGATGAGGCTTAGAACATTGGCCTTTCTGTGTGGAGTTTGCATGTTCTCCCCATGTATGCGTGGATTTTCTCAGGGTACTCTGGTTTCCACCCTCCAAAAGCATGCACGTTAGGTTAATTGCCCACTACATGATTGCCAAAGGGCAATCATGCAATGGTCCTACATACGTACTGTAATTGCCCATAGGCATGATTATTTGTGTGTAGCCTGGCGAAACTGTTTGGGGTGCCTAGGTCGCCTTGAATAAGCCGGGATGAACTACAGCACCCCCCACAACCCTGTAAGAGATAGACAGTGACTGTGACTGACATTTTCACACTTTTAGCTCATTTGATCGCTCTCAAATTACACTCTGTTAAAAAAAATGGGCAAAGTAGTGTAAAATGAATAAATTACAAAACGCTTTCAACACCATTTTAATTCAAACATTTGTGTATTTGAGAAATAGATAAATAAAAATGTTTATGTAAATTTTTACGTGAAATACTAATGATGCATTTTAAAACAAATTTAATTTTAGCAATCAACCCATGAGCACAGCACGTCGCTATTTCAGTTTCTCTGACAGCGCCTCTGCATCCTGAAACGGCTCCACTTTTGTGTCATTTTCCACTTTCATAAGACATTCATTGGCAATGCATGCAGAACGAAATAATCTACCATATGTACACAAAACACATGTCATTTGGGATGCAATAAACAATGCGTTGTAGGAATTAAATCTGCAAAACGCGAGAGGCCTGCAAAAGGTGAACAACGCAATAGCCAGGGATCACTGTTTGTGGAAGCTTTGCATCCGTTTCCCTTTAAAAAGTCTGTCTTCGTTTTGTCTTGGTGAACAGTTCTGATGAAGGACAGGTGTAAGCTGTTCTGCAGGGTGGCTGGAAGCACGGCTTACTATCAGCTCAGGGACAGGGTCACAGATGGAACGCCATGTGGACCCGATACCAACGACATATGTGTGCAGGGGCTGTGCAGGGTGAGTGATGCATCATCCAAAATATTCATGTAATCCATGATAGATCTTCTAGCGCTGACAGTTCAGTGAAAATTTGTAAATAGTTTACTTTTCTGGCTTCTTCTGGGTTTGTATCTCCAAACAATAAAAATACTCGTCACCAAAAACTGAAGTTGAAGTTTTTGATTTCTGGGCCAGGTTCTGGGCCAATAACTTTTGCTCACAGAGTCAGAAGGTTCTTACCCTTTTAAAAAAAAATTCTAGTGCATCTATTTATTCATATAAGCACAAGTCAAAACAGTAAAGGCTGTTTTAAGTATTGTTGCCAAAAATGAATTCATAAGGATCTTCTCTAACACCTGTAAACCATATGTGCTCTGTCGCTAAGCATAAATGAAGTCAATATTGTCTGTAATATTTCCATATGCAAACATAGGACACTTCCTAACATCTGTGAAACTATCATCAGCCTAAAATATCTGTCCCACTTATCTTTCTTTTCTTCTTCTTTCTCCATGTGATGCTTGCCTTGTTTCCTGTTGAGCAGCAAGCAGGCTGTGATCATGTGCTGAACTCCAAAGCCAGGAGGGACAAGTGTGGCGTGTGTGGAGGTGATAACTCGTCCTGCAAAACTGTAGCAGGCACCTTTAACAATGTACGCCACGGTGAGCAACAACCTACTTTCTCATCTTCTTCAACTCCATCCAGGTCACATTGTGCTTGTTATGTTACCTGAGATCAGCTGATCTCACAAAGGTCCCATCTCTTGGAAAATAACTTTTTTCTCATTGTATGCTGTACACACAAACAATCACAACTCAGTTTTTGGAACATTCATTACACAATAGTAATTCAATCTTACTGATTTATGTGGATGTCTGACTATTTCTCATCCCCCCAACTTTCCTGAGAAAGCACAAGCTTTGCTCTGAAATTTGAATGTGTACTGAGTGAACCGTCCACCGTCCGCCCAACCCATTGAAGTTGACAATGTCTCTTGATGACAAATACAAGGCTTACACATCACTTCTAGAAAGTATAGAGCTCTGAAAAGTTTATTTGACAAGAGATGGAACTGTTAATAAAGGGACAAAACAATGCTTACTAATGATGCAAAGACACTGTGTGTTATTTACAGGCTATAATGAAGTTGTGCGAATACCAAGTGGTGCTACAAACATAGATATCCGTCAACACAGCTACTCAGGGAAACCAGAGGATGACAACTACCTCGGTGAGGAAGTAAAACTATTTAGATTTGATGTTCTGTTCTACTTTTTTATGTAAAGTCCATTTTTCACACTGAATATCATGTTCATACCAGCTTAGTTTATGGAGATCGAAAAAAAAAAGAAAAAAGCTTTTTTTTTCTGTGTACGTATGTGTGTATGCTCCCACTGGCTAAATGCATGTCCGTTAGCAGGCCGGTTAACCAGGTCAAATCTAAAAAAAAAGGCTGCAGGTGTGTCCCAGTCAGACTTGTAAATTAAAAGTTAAAATCTCTCAAGTCAAGTTTAAAAATGTTGCCAAAAACAAAATTTCCCTACTGGTTTTTGGGTTCAAACACTCAAATTTATTCTGGTTGACAAAGATTTTTTTTTGTTTTGAAATGCAATGCCTTGCAAGGGTTTGCTTGGTGATCATCTTTATTTGCTGTGTTCTGTTGAGTGTCTCTGTTGGGGGGAAGTTGGTGTTTTGGTCGGATTGTGAAATCATGTAGGATAAATTTAAGTAGCCAGCCCTCAGTACAGTATGCATGCTAATCTGTTAATGGACCAGAATTCAGCCTGTGGGTGCTTTCCCTGTCAGGTCAGTCAGTTTAAAAGCCTCCCGCTTGTCTTAACGTCAGGTCACAAACATGAACTAAATCCAATTGGGTGTCGGTCATTCTCATTCAGGCAGTTATTTAAAAGTGTGGTGTTTGACATTTTTTGGGTAATGAGTGTTTATTAAAATCCTATTTTTATTATAAACCTACATAAATGTGTCTCATGTGATGAGAAAGATGGAACTTTCTTTAAATAAAGGCTGCGCCGGACAGACTGAGTGCAATGTGTGAAATGGCGAGGAAAATAAAGGCAGGAAATAAGCCCCATAATCGCATTAGAAAGAATGAGTGCAGGGGACTGGTTTATGAAGAGAACAGGATGCCCCTGCATGGGACTTCTTCATGAACAGAGGATTATTGTGGCCCAATAAGGCTTTGTTTCTGTAAATACCCGCTGCTATACTGTAAATGAAAAAGATGGGACTGTCCTGCTGCAATGCTTCCAGCAGTTCCAGCAAATATCTCTCACATTACGTTGATTGTTTGCTGGGTAGCTTAGCAAAATGTTGTCTTTCTCTTTGCCTACAGCCGTGTCTACAAGCCGTGGAGAATTCCTGCTTAATGGAGAGTTTGTGGTCAGCATGTTCAAAAGGGAAATCAAAGTGGGAAATACCATCATTGAGTACAGTGGCTCTGACCATGTCATCGAGAGGATCAACTGTACTGAGCGTGTGGAGGAGGAAATCATTATTCATGTAAACATGCCTTTTCATGACAACTTAGCAAGAATTTAACGGCTTTAAAAAATCTTAACAGATTTATATTTCCACTTAGAAGATTGGCGTTGTTTTTCTTTTGCATTAAGGCTCATCATTTGTCTGTCTTGGGAGTTAAAGCTCTTTGTCTTGTTTGGATTTTTTTTTTTCAGGTACTGTCTGTTGGAAACCTTTACAACCCAGATGTCAGGTTCTCCTTTAACATCCCCATTGAAGATAAACCTCAGCAGTTCTTCTGGGATGCCTATGGGCCCTGGCAGGAGTGCAGCCGTCTGTGCCAAGGTGAGGGGGAAGCACATATGGTTGGCAGGCATGACTTCTGGGAAAAGTTGAAGACGAGTAGCACGGTTTAAAAAGATCTGGGAAAACTCAAAACTAAAAACACAGGACAGTAAAGATTACCTTGATTAGCATATCGTGGCACAAAGTAATAGTAAATGATTTTGGTTTGGTTTTATGGTACTGCGATGGGTAATTACTTTAGTTTTTATAGCTGTGGGTTTATGAGAGCATGTAGGCGTGCAGAGGTGGATCGCAGGTAAACTCGAAAACCTGTTACCCATTACAACTTTCTTTGTTCCGTATCAGAGATTCTTATTCTACTTTTTTGGTGTAGCTCTCCTGGAAAAACCAGCAGTGAATTCCAAGGAAAAACCAAAAAGTTCACAGCTCACAGCAGGGTAAACAGCTGGCATGTAGTGCCTCCGGCTCACACAAACTAAGCTCTCATAACACCAAGATGCAAAACTTGGTTACATGAGGCACTATATTTGTCCTGCACTGTACAGTGGGGCACTATTATCCAATGCTGGAGCCAAGATGAAGCTCACAAGCAACATTTGGTGTGTTTGGCTGCTAATTGGAGATCTTAGCTTCAAACATAGTCTGTAAACCTATGCATACTTCCTGTAAATGTTTTATTATAGAGTAAGCTGAACCAAGTTGTTTCTAGCTGAATTTGAGGATGTAACTTGGATGGTTTGCAAGTTAATAAAAGAGTTTACACACAAGGAAAACAATGCGTCCACACAAAGTTTTGAAAAAGAAATTTTACAAATAACACATGTCTGAGGGTCTTGGCTGGGATCCCCGAAAGGAAAAGCCATGCTTACACAATTAGAACATACAATAGCAACATATACAAATCCCGATTGTCAAAAACGTTGGGCTTTCTTTTATCTAGGGATAAATAATGAATTGTTGTATCAATATGCGGAATGAACAATTCTGACCCGGAGTGCATTAATAAAGTCATGGTAAAAGACATCTAAATTGTTGTGTACATCTGATAATCATCTTATATTTTAACCTGCAGTTTCAACATTAGTGGTTTTGCAATCCTAGGAGAACGCAAGCGTAAGATTCTGTGCAGCAGGGAATCGGACAGGGTGGTGGTGTCAGACCAGAGGTGTCACGGCACGGCTCGCCCTGCTCCCATCATAGAGGCCTGCAACACCGATTGTGAACTCAGGTCTGTGTTTGCCTACCCTAACAATATTGATCCCTCAATACAATATCAGTTGACAAGTGTTTTTTCTTTTTTTTTTTTTTTTTTGCAGATGGTATGTGGCGCGCAAGAGTGAGTGCACGGCCCAGTGTGGCCTGGGATATCGCACTCTAGAGATATACTGTACCAAGCTCATCCACATCGATGGAAAGACCCAGAAAGTTGATGAGCGTTACTGCAGTGGGCAACGGAAACCCGATGATAAAGAAGGTTGTCACGGGGACTGCAATCCTGGAGGGTGGGATTATTCACCGTGGTCAGAGGTACGCTTGTCATGAAAGAACACTAGGTTTTTGTGGAAGCAATGGGTTCAAAAAAAAGTAAAAATATTAATTTACTCAAACATAATTTCATGTGCTGCTGTTTAATGATGCAGTGTTCCAAGAGTTGTGGTGGGGGCACTCGCCGGCGAGCAGCACTTTGTGAGGGCGGCGCTGATGAGAGCGAATGCAGTCAAAGGGACAAACTGACCGTCCAACCCTGCAATGAGTTTGTCTGCCCTCAATGGAAGACTGGCGACTGGTCTGAGGTCAGTACAACACTGCCCTGTCTGGCTTCTACTTTCACTGTACTAATAGTTGTATAATGACTGGTTGTACTGTACGGAATAGTTTACTCTAAGAATGGCGTATCTGTTGCAATTATATGTGAATCACACAGATAAGTTTGATTAATTAAAGGAAACTCATTTGTAAGCAATCTGAACAAAATCCCAAACGCACGGCTGAGTGTGCATTTTTTAATCTTTCAGCCTTCGGTGGTTTCTCTTCTCCCTTCACTACAAATGAGTGTTGGGAAAGTGAAGATTGCAGACTGAGTCACACTTAACTGCTGCACAGTTTACACATTGCAGAGCAAGAGGCTTGCAAAACTGTGGGCTGCATTCCAGAAATTTTTCTAAACTCCCGTGTGGTGCTGCCAAAACACTTCCACTGTACTATATGCATATGTGTGCACACACATAAATTACCACACTGTCTTGTTTTATGCCCTTTTGATTTGCTGTGACATCCACATTTCTTTCTTTATTTAACAGTGCGGGGCCCTGAAAAAAATTTATATTGCCGCAAACTGAATACTTGTGAAATTCAGATTTAACATACTGTTTTATATATTGAATAGCTGTGAAACGTTTGTGTTCCAGTGTCTTGTTACATGCGGCAAAGGTTACAAACATCGGCAAACCTGGTGTCAGTTTGGTGAGGACCATCTAGATGATCGATTTTGTGGATCATCTAAACCAGACTCAGTTGAAACGTGCCAGCAACAGGAGTGTGCTTCCTGGCAAATCGGCCCATGGGGACAGGTGACTGATAATTACATTTTAACATAGTTTTAGACAGATGTTTGTTGTGAACGTTACAATAACACTTTTCAAGGATTTTTCAAAGTGTGCAAATATATACAGAAATATTCCCAATTTATGGGTGAAGACTTTTACATAACATGTGCTTTCCCAATGTCTCTTGTGAAAACCCTTTTTCTTTGTTATGCATCATACACATTAATCTAAAATAGTGAAGGAATTTTTTACAATTATCTGTCCAACTGTTTACTTTTCTTTAGTTGTCTTCATTCATTGAAGAAAACAATTCAATAATTCATTTAAAATGATGATGTAAAAACATTACAAGAGAACTATTAAACTATAAAAACGTTGATGTCAAGCTAGCTTTTAAGCTGTAAAAGCTTGATTGCTGAGCACTCAAAGCTAACAAAGTACCCAAAAAGCACCAAACATTTATTTTAGCAGTTTTATGAAAATTAATCACATCTGCAAACAAAACTCACTCTGAATCAATCAAGATTTAATGCACGATGGACAAATCCAACCGGGGTTTTAAAGTGCATTTGATTATAAACAAGTGAAATTGGATAATAGGAAAAGTCTGTAGGAATAAACTTGATTGTTTGATCCCAAAAAAAAATTTAAAAAATACATTTTTCCAGTTGCAAACTTGTGGAAAGACACGCTTCACATATCTCATCCTATCTTGATTTTTACTTTCTGGTTCTTCTATGTTTTATATTAGAAGTTTTGCGGGGGGTTTTGTAAAACAAAGTCTTCAACATAGTATCCTTGCCTTTGCTCTGGATGCGGATGCACACTCAGAATATAACACCCAAAAAATGTGAACTATTTCTGAGCCTCCCATCAGAGGATGTGCGCATGTTAAGGTGTATTTGAAGTAGCTTAATGAAGCGTGGTCGGATGGTGGATGAAGCTGCCGCCACACAAGTTTGACCCCGTTTCACAGAAGGCATTGAGCCAAAAGCAAATCCTGGGTCCACCCTTTGACTTTGCAACAGCGGGAAAACGACTAGTGCAATTTCTAAGAGCTTCCTTTTGTTTACATTTGAGAACTTTTGTGTAAACTCTTGTTCATGAATGTTACTGTAGAAACACTCAAATATTTTCTTGTTGCCTTGGATAAAGTTTCTGTAATCTGCTTGCTAAACTTTTTCTTGCTGTTGCTAATGTTTCTTCTCCACTCCCTTTTCTTTGAACTCAGTGCACTACATCGTGCGGGCCAGGCTACCAGATGCGAGCTGTAAAATGTATTGTGGGTTCTAATGGTGCTGTCATGGATGATACTGAATGTAACGCTGCCACCCGACCCACAGACACCCAGGTAAGAAGTTCATGTATCTCCTCACCTCCTACGACGGCCACAGCTGCTCAGAGTTTAGCATAAAGACAGAATCCATCTGTACTCATTCACATGGACTTTTAGAGCTAAATAGGGGCTTTTCCCATTCGCTGAACTCAGCTTTGTCCGCTGTAAGAGAGAAGTTGTACTGACCTCATTTCCCCCCAAAAAAGAGACACATGGTTCTGAAAATCTTGTGCTGCCCATACAAAATAGAACAGTTATCCTCTCAATCTGAAAACTAAACAGTTTATACCAAGTAGTGGCATTAAAGCACATGTGGCATTGATTCAATTGTCCTACACCTAAATGACTTGTGTTTTAGAAGATTTTTACTAGATTTGGAAAACCCTAGAAATGGCTTTGGATTGAAACCACACATCTAACCTTGCACAAACTGTACAAACAGTACAAGATCTAGTCGTTATTGTTGTAATTATTGGCACTTTGGTCTGCGTTAAAGTTTATAATAAAAGTTCTTTATAAATAAAGTTACGAGGGTCTATCAGGTGGGTCGGAGGAAGGTACATCCTGATCAAGTCTATAATTGTGCGTTACAGTGGTTCACGTAATAAATTCTGAGAGGGCTTTCAGATTAATATTTTCTTAAAAGATATTTATGACTGCCAACCATTGATTGTGTCAATTGTGATTGACTGGTGTATTTAATATCCTCAAAATGAAATGTAGTTATTTTATTTATAGACAGGATGGGCTGTCTCCAAAGAAAGACGTCACCTGTTGACTCATTTTACTGTAACTACAGCAACCAAACACCTCTTCTTCTCCTCTGCCTTTCTGGTCACGTCCCCTTAATATAATGGCTTAGTTAAAATATTAAAACCATTTAAATTTGAGCCCAATATGTTGCTACTGAAAAACAATTCATAACATGCCATGCATTTTGCACATACATTTTTAAAAATATAAATATATAAATATTTCACATTTCTTATTGTTGGTGGATCGTTATGACTTCGTCTTCTAGAGACTAGTTAGTAACTTGTAGGCTGAAAAACTGTGGATGTCTACGGTTGAGGGAATAGAAAAAAGGACCAACTTCTAAGAGAGAATCTTTTAGATGTCTGTTGTTTTAATTCTTCTTCTTCTTTCGGCATTTCACTTCAGGGGTCGCCACAGCAAGTCAGTTTCTTCCATTTATCCCTATCAGTTGCACCTTCTTCGGTCACGCCAACTATCTTCATGTCTTCCTTCACTGTTTCCATGAACCTTCTGTTTGGTCTTCCTCTGGGCCTCTTTCCTGGTGGTTCCAAACCCAGCATCCTTCTGCTGATGTACTCTCTCTCTTCTCTTCAAACCATCTCAGTCTGGCCTCTCAGGCTTTATCTCCAAAACCTCTAACATGTGCTGTTCCTATCATCCTGTCCATCCTGGTCACTCCCAGAGAGATCCTCAGCATCTTCATCTCTGCTACTTCCATCTCCATTTCCTGTCTTTTCCTCAGTACCACTGTCTCTAGACCAAACAGCATGACCGCTCTCACCATGGTTTTGTACACTTTCACTTTCATTTTAGCTGAAACTCTTCTATCACACATCACACCTGATACTTTTCTCCACCTGTTCCAGCCTGCCTGCACATGCTTCTTCACCTCTTTTCCACACTCTCCATTGCTCTGGACTGTTGATCCTAAGTACTTAAAATCTTCCACCTGTTTTATCTCTTCTCCCTGTAACCTCACTTTTCCATTTGGGTCTCTCTCTTTCACACATATGTACCCTGTGTTACTCTGACTAATCTTCATTCCTCCTCTTTCTAGTGCAAACCTGTTGTTTTACCATAGTTATCACAAATACTTGTTGGCTGTACAAACATCTATTTCCCTCTATAAAAGGTCAAGTTTTTTTCTCCATATTTCACCACAAGTGACGACTTGTCACAAAATCGAATCTAAAAATGAATGCACTTAAACTTTTTGGGGGTTTCCGAAGCTACTTGAGCATGATGCAAAATATTAAACTTAACACTTGGTAGAAAGATGATTTAACAACCGCTTAAACTAATCCCAATTCAAATCATACGCTATAAAATGGGAATGTAACAAAACAGCAGCTCGAAGAGCTTCAGCTAATTCTTCCATTTAGAGCAAATCACACAAACAGGATACCCAATGAGAACATCGATAATACTGACGATCGATAATACCTGTTTTTGTTTGTCAAATTCGAATCATTTCCACACAAAAAGATGGATTTTGGAATGTTCCATTCTCACCAGTGATGTTCTATCTTTATCATTTTCTGTTTTGCACCTTTCCCGAAACATCTGGAAACCTCTAGTGTTCGCTTGTTTGGTGTATAATTGCTTATTAGATGAAATCATTTAACCGGTATAATCTGCTTTTCTAATTGAAGCGACTCGTTTTCTTTTCCATTGTGTTTTAGAGAAATTTACTTGGATACAGTAACACATATGTTCATTCTGAAGCCAAGTCTTTAGACCATCAGGCTACAGTTATTTTCAAATGTTCGTTTTTTTCAAATAAAAAAACTCTCAATTGCCTCTTTCTTTAAAAAAAAACCCTCAAAAACTAGGGATAAATTCCACCCATGCTGGGAAAATTGCCTTAGGTTTTCTTTTTACTTTGTCAACGACGTCTGACCTCACACGTACACAAAGAGGCACAGAAACACCAGATAAACTGACAGTATTTTGAGCTAAATGAAAGTTTTGTTTGGTCAGCGTGGAGCGTAAACCCATTTCAGAGGGGCTGAGCATGCAGACTCAGGATGAGGCCCCCTTCTAGTCGCAGCAGTTCTTAATTCCGGTGGCTGGGCCGGCAGAGACCAGTGACCCTGAAGCAGTCGCCCCACCTCGCTGTGATTCTGATCAGCCAGCCATGAAGTGGGCCACCAGGCCAATAGTCTCACCACCACCAAGCAAAGCTCAGAATAGAAGGGTTAGATCACGGGTGGGCAAAGTTTATAACATAGGGTCCTATCATGTGACCAAAGGGCCAAACCTGAAGCAGATATGTAAAAATCACAGGATTTAATTACGTATGTCTGCCTTCGATTGGGAAACACGGGAATTACAAGAAGAAAAGGTTTCATTTCTTCACATTTGGTAACCCAGATTAAAAGGCCGGTTGGCCCATACATGGTCATCAAGCCATAGTTTACCCCCTCTTGGACTAAATGAATTTTCACTAGAAAATTTAGATGGTCCACACATATTTAGTTTCATTACCTTTTCATACCTCGTCAAAGTAACTGATTTCAGCTGGAAGTCTTTCATTGCTCAACATAATTGCGACCATATTTATGCATCACAAAGTTTTTGTATTTGTATAAATGTAGTGTTGGAGTTTTAGAAAGAAAGCTTTTCGCTTCTGCTTTTGACTGCAGTGAGGCCTAGTTGTTTCTTTTAGGAAGCAGAGTGTGGAATGTGTAGTCTACTCTGTCTGTGCAACCTAATAAAGGTCCACGTTCCTGCAGACAGAGGTCAGGGGGCACCAGAGGGCATAAAGATGGGAAGGGGGTTGTAGAAAAGAGGCGGAAGATGAGAAACAAGGGGGTGGATAAGGGGTGGAGTTTATAACCACGCCAGCATTGGCATTGGAGCCCTGAATACCACTCCACTATGAGCTGTTATGACAGGGATCAAGGCTTTATGCTGAGTGGCTTCTGGCCAATCCATAGTTTGAATTGACAGGCCAGACCCTGTTAATGCTGCTTTGGTTGTGATGAGGGAAAGGTTTGATGGGAAACATAACCACTTTCAAAATAAGGCTAAAGGAATCTAGTTTAAGTTGTTCATGATCGTCCCATGTCAGACGAGTTATTTCTGATATCCATGGTATTTTGTTGTCAGGGACAGATGTTGTCACAGTATATTCACACCGCATGAATGGATATATGTGCTTCATCTTTGTACAGGACTGTGAAATGGCTCAGTGTCCCAGCAGCTACCCCATTCCACCAGGAACCAAAGACCCTTCTCACCATGGGCACAAAACCCAGTGGCGATTCGGTTCTTGGACTCAGGTCAGTTCACATATGATCAGATGTGTGTTTAACATAAATGGATTTGCAACTTTTTAACATTTTTTTTTCTTTTTGACAGTGTAGTGCCAGCTGTGGTAAAGGAACACGGATGCGATATGTCAGTTGCCGTGACAACCAAGGCGGCGTAGCAGAGGAGTTGGCATGTGCACATCTACCAAAACCTCCTGCTAGCGAAACGTGTTCTGTAGTAGCTTGTGGACAGTGGAAAGTTCTGGAATGGACAGTGGTAAGAGAACCACCATCAGGACACAAAGTTTGGATGAAAATGCAGTAGAATTGATCTTATTTTCTTAATGAATAGCAATCGTTTTCTCTCATCAGTTCCACAACTGTATCACAATAGGGATGTTTGAGGATTTATTGAATGTAGTACAGTAAAAGTGATCCATAATGTACAGACAGAGCGGCAGCTGGAAGGCAAGTGTGGTTGACGGACCGGGGGAGAGTCACAGTGAGGATAGAGAACAAATCTGTTTGTTTTGGTTTGCGTGTGAGAAAAAAACGAAAGTGGAGTCAGGGGTGAGGCACATGTTTCTGGATGATCCAAGAGGCTGCAGTGAGGGGGCTCTGGTCCCTGTTTACAGATGGTTTTCATCAGATTCCTGGTGATAAAATACAGTTGGTCTGTCACCCTGCAGATTCACTTCCACACACCGAGGCAATCCGACTCACTGAAAATCATTTTTATCATTCTCTTCCTTTATATTTCTCTTTTTTCTCTCTGACACACATATCAGAGATACTCAGAACTAAATCTGCAAAGCCAAAAAAAAACATCTCTCTCTAGGATTCCTATTAAAGTCATAATCTGAACAAGTTATCCAACAGTTTATTTTAGCAGCTTATCACCTTTACATAAACTTCATATGTGTAGAGTAGTGACAGCTTGAGCAGTGTAAACTCCTGTGGAATCCTACACCATTCTTTTAGAGGATAGCTGTTGCATAAGTGTGTTAGTTTGCTTTATGTGGATTGCTATGTTAGGGAATGGCTGCAGAGGAAAGAAAGAAGGAAAGATCTGCTTTGTGTCATTTCACTTAAAATGTATGGTTGTTGTCAGCTTCAAGGCAGAATGTTAGATGGCAACCACTTTACCATATGCCGTTGGTTTCCTTAGATTTGAAAAAAGAAAAATACACTTAGACCCCACAAGTAAATTTTATTTACAAACTGTGTGTCCTTTCAGTGTTCAGTGTCCTGTGGACAGGGAAAGACGACACGACAGGTGCTGTGCGTTAACTTCAGTGACCAAGAAGTGAGTGCTAGTGAGTGTGACCCAGACGATCGTCCTACCACAGAGCAGGACTGTACAATGTCTCAATGCCCGTCCCGTTCCAGTGAGTCCCGACCTCTGCCGTCCTCAACAAACACCGGCACCAGGAACAATCAGCCCCGTAGCCAACCTCACCAATGGCGAACAGGACCCTGGGGCGCGGTGAGGCATCTTTCACATCATCAGGCATCACACTGATCACTTTCATGTGTGCAGGATACATTTAAAGCTACAGGAAGTACTAAATAGTTACCACACAAAAACTAAACGAGCTTCCTTTTCTGTTTTCAGCCTTTAAGCTTCAACGTTCTTACAGCCACTTAAAAGTTTTGTTTTAATATACTTTGGGTTTAGTCATCAACAAAAGACTAGAACGAGGTTAAGTTTAATTAGACAACTTAGAAATTGATGATTTCAGAGGACAGTGTAATATTGAATATTGAATTTTTTTGTGTTCATTTTAAACCAGGGGTGTCAAACCAACGTCCCACGGACATGAATTAGAACATTGAAGTGACTAAACTAGCCATAGAACAATTATGCACATATAAGAAGACACAAATATGAAATTTAACACGTGGATACGTTCATTTTAGATTTATTTGCACTAGCTTCTTTTTATCTTTTTTTTTTTATCAAAATACACAATGTTTTTGATATTGTGAATTCTGCCATTTTTTGCTCCACCCTCAGTCTATTCACCAAGGTGAATGCACGACACAGTGTAAATCTTGTTTGAAGCAACAAATACAGTATAAAGCACATCAAGTTATCAAAACATGCACATATTTTTTATCTTCTTATATTGTGCATTTACATAAAAATGTCACTATCTGTTGGGACTGAGCGTGAGCAGAGTGCATGCATGTTGAAAAAACACTTCCCAATATGGGCATGACAGAGAACAAAATCCATGGCATGAACCACCAGGCGTTCAAATAGTATCCAAATACTGCACAGGGGAGCTTGCGATTGACTCAGATATGCATAAATGAAATAGAATAGAATGTTTTAAATTTGGGAATAACAGTCCAATATGATAGAAACCTAAAAAAAAAAAAAAAGTACACACTAAGCATCTTAGACATCTCCTTCCTGAACGCCCCCACACATCCAGGTTTCAACACAAAACTGTATGTTGCATTCAGGAAGTGTTTGGTCTATTAATGTATTTTTGGACATGATGATAAGAACTAAAAAGTCCCTCTCAGTTTCCTTAGCTTTAAAATGTGATTTTCAGTTAGAATAACTTGACCTAGTTGCTCTCACAGAAGTCTTTTCTATTGTTTAGAGTTTACTTTTCTTATCTGTCAGAGATAATTTCTGCCTAAAGTTAATTCTACTCCTGAAACTATTGTTGGAAATGATCGTAGCTATTCCCGGTCACTCTTTCCTCCTTCCTGATGATATGGGTACAAATATAGCACCAGAAGTCTTAAGTCATCATTTAACACATCTATTTTTGTTAGTCTATAAATGCACACACTTTTCCACAGTGGTGTCCATTAATGAAGTATTAAATTGAGAGACTGATCTTGAGGTCCATATTGTTTCTGTACCAACAGTGCTCCAGCACTTGTGCAGGAGGTTTCCAACGCCGCGTGGTAGTATGCCAGGATGAAAATGGTTACACTACCAACAGCTGTGAGGATCGCAGCCGGCCCAATGAGCAGCGATCTTGTGAGTCGGGGCCATGTCCTCAATGGATCTATGGCAATTGGGGAGAGGTGCGTGTCAGACAGATAAGCATTTCTACAAGTTTAAACTGTTTTATTGTCATTAGCAACCTGTTTTTTTGAGCAGGAGGGACTTTTAATGTGTAAATCGTAACCCTTCCTCTTGTTGCCTACAGTGCACAAAGCCATGTGGCGGAGGGATAAAGACAAGACTGGTGGTGTGTCAGCGTCCAAACGGCGAGCGATTCAATGATCTGAGCTGTGAGATCCATGACAAGCCACCAGATCAAGAGCAGTGCAATACCCACCCCTGCCCTTCTAACCCCCATTGGAGCACAGACCCCTGGAGCTCGGTACGCTCATAAAAAATACTCTACACTTAGTTTTTTTTTTTTCAACTTCACACAGTATGAAGTACCCCTAATCTAACTCTTTAACAAGCAGGATGACTGTGGTGCTTATGCACTGGAGATTTTAACCCCCCCAGTTACTCTGCCTTGACCTCTAACTCCCTCTCTTCCCTGCTCACTTTCTGGTGCTCGTGATTTTTAAACAATCCTTCAAGACAAATAGAAAAAGCATTTCTGTTGTACTTGAATGGTAAAGATACACTCTATTGTAAAACGCCAAAACATTTGTGCATCACAAAATCCTGACAGCTGTGACCATGTAGGAACATTTTGTCCGTTTTTGTTACCATCAATCTGTTTTTGAGCCTTGTATTAGTTTTTTTTTTTTTCCTTCAAAGATTCAGGATCACTTTTTCACAAAGTCAGTTCTGTTAAATAATGTGATTTTTTTTTAAAAGATCATTTATTAAGATATTTTTTCTTTTATCGTATGTATATAACATTAACTTTAAAGTGGTTTATTTTGTGTTTTAGTTCTTTGTATTCGCACATTTAGCCAATCACTGTTCATATGCAAATAGTGATGAATGTTTTTGTATATCAGGAATATACGGTGCGATGCCTTGTTCTTTATTATCCAAAGAGTAACCCATCATCTATAAATATAGGTGCTACGCTGTACAGCTGAGGTATTGTGATGGACATTACAAACACAAACTTTACATAGGAAATCATCTGGGTTGTGTATTGTCTATACATCCATGTTCTGTACACATCTTTTAAATGGCTATTGTGTCAAGAATTCAGTTTGTCTCAAGGCACATGTGGTTTTTTGAGAAGTTACTAACCTTATTTTGACACTTTATTTTACAGTTGATGTTCTTACCTTGTGGTGAAACCATCCTAAATGTTGCTTCAGGTGTTACTAAAGCAGACTTGTAAACTCTCAAGTGGCTGAAACGTCTCTCATCAGCATTAAAACGCCAGTAAAAAAGCAGCTGTGTAAGCCCTGTAAAATAAAGTGTCGCTCAGTTTGTGATAATTAGAACTAATGGCCATTTTATTCCAGTTTGGTGGAGGGTTTTGACCCTGATTTCCTTAGTACGGCCAAACCAATAGTTTGAAAGCTATCTGCTCCAAATGGTGCTTGACATGAGTGTATTTATATTTTGTTAGTTCAACTTTGCAAAAGTACTTTGGAGGTGCTAAATATATTTTGCTATGCAATGCTCAATAATACCTCACTAGGAACAAAAAGAAAACTCATCTAGCCATTTGAATATTTCTTCAGTGTTGCGTTGGCCAAATAAGGGAGATTTAAGATAACAGTATGAAACATGAACCATGTCATTTTTTGGTTAATTGGGTGTTTGTTCTGGTGCATTGCTTTGTAATGCTGCTTTCGTGTCTCATTTTTATTTCTTTTCACAAGCAGTCAATGCGCTGGTCAGATCGATCGGCTTAAAGCAAAAAATATCAGACTGAAAGGAATAATGTTGAAATGTGTCTCCTTGTTCATTTAATGACTTGCCAAAATCATTTAAGAGGCTGTTAAATGTTTAAACGTGTAATACCTGTGACCACAGGGGAAGTTAATGGTGTTTTGTATGCAGAGCTCTTATTCTGAGCCAACCTAATGTGTCTACCTCAGTCTCTGTTAGACTCGCCCCCCTTCAAAATCTCTCCCTTGCACTGGTGGCCCTTTGGCTGGCTAAGATTAAGCAAGAGTTTGAGGTTATTCAATTCAGTTAATGACCCCTAAACACAGACCATGTTATGCTTATCAAGTCTTTTTTTTTTCTTTTTGGAGAAGCTTATCAAGAATCTGTGGAAAGGGGCGCCTTTGCCTGCAGCCCACTCAATTGACTCCTCCTGGTCATAAATGTGCTGACATCAGACCTTATTTTAAGGGCCTGTTAACACTGTAGTGAGTAAATTCTTCTTTTAACACACAGCATTTACTAATGGAATACTTTTGCTTTTAATCACTCCCATTGACCCGAGCTGCACCCCATGTGGAATCAGCAACATCCCTGCAAGTATAACAAAAAAATGTAAAAATTTATTATAGCTTTTATTCTCAAGACGAAGCAGTTTGACCCGTAACGGTCGATCTCTGGGTGCATATCGCAGCATTGCACAAACATATCAACAGGCTCTTGAAATAAGCAAACTGTATGTCTATGATTCACAAATGGCAGTATTAGTCTGTTTCCAGAATATTTCTGTATATTTATGTAATTACGTGTATTTATTGTTCATTCATCATAATGTTATGTCAATATTTAATTTTTTTTATGGATTTGTTGGATTTCTGTTCATTTTCAGAAAAGTCACAATTAAAGTGAAGTAGAGGTACTATCAAAGGCTTTTTTTGTTCTTATTTGAATTCAAATTTTTCAGTCATCGCATCAAGATCATCTATTTTTTTTTCTACAAAAAAAGGACATAAAAGAGTGTGTTTAGGTTTAAAAACGTCAGAGCTGTCTTTTAACAGCGTTCATTACTGCCAGCGACTTTTCTGCTTGTAACCCTTCTCCTGCTGCTTAGCTGTGTATTAACTTTTAACTGCAGTCCAACTCCAACTTTATGGTAATTACAATGCAGTAGAAAAAGGAAGGAATCTTTAATGAGGACTTTTCTCATGCTAATAATTACAGTATTCCAAACAAGTTGGAAGAAGATGAATAGACGCTAAACTAGTTGACTTAAAGGATTTCTTTTTTTTCTGAATGAAAAAAACAAGTGCCTCCAGTTATCGGATGTATCTGTCAAGTTGAACTGCCGCCCTACATGACAGGCGTTGCAGTGCTCATTCATTCATAAAGCACACCAGCGCTTTGGCCTGGTGACGCATGCTGTGCTATGAGCTGCTTTTCTCACAGGCCTCTCAAACCTGTTT
Source organism: Neostethus bicornis (assembly GCA_902685375.1). NCBI lineage: Eukaryota > Metazoa > Chordata > Actinopteri > Atheriniformes > Phallostethidae > Neostethus > Neostethus bicornis. The sequence goes on along the minus strand of LR738557.1, from coordinate 16,221,232 downwards.
GATGTGCGCTGGTGATGGTGTATTGCTGCACGGGCCAGTGGAAGTGACAAAAATAAAGGGAGGTGTCAGCAAGACAAAGCAGGGGGTGTGGTGACTGGTCAAAGGTCACATTTGATCTGAGGAGGGAGGCCCCTTTCCATTTCATCTTATCATCACATGTGGACTTCTGGGAAATTACCAGTGATCCGGACTGCAGAAAGGAAAAGAGAAACAGAGAGAATTTGCAGAGAATGTAAGAATCAAATAGTGTCTGGAAAGGGGATCGCACCACATAGGCCGACTCTAAACAGATGTGAGATCTGAAATGTGTTCCCGTTGGTGATTAGCAAAGTTACATGCACCATATCAAACATGCATCAGCAAACTTTCTACTAAGTGCTAGGATTTTGTAGAAGTCTACTGGGTAATTAAAATGCTTTGAGAGCGTGTGAACTCCTCCACTCAAATGAAAAAGGGTCTGAATGTGAAAATGACTGGCACTGTTAATTAATTAAAACTTCAGGGAAACACAGTTTCATTATTCGCAAATTGTATTAAAAAAGTTATTAAGCGACATGCATAATTTAAAAAAAAAACATTTTTGTGTAACCTTTAAGGGCTCATCACATCATGTCTTAACTGTGATACAAGAATTTTCCTCTTTTAAATACAATCATTATCTTTTTACATAATAAAACAAAATCAAAACAGTTCACTTTTATCACGATGCAAAAAATAAAAGTGATCAACTTTGCCATTGTAGATAAAAAAAATAATGAATGTGTAGTTACATCAACAATCTCACACATTTCTAGATGAATTTAAATGAATTCATGAGACTGTAGATTAAGATAAGATGTCTTTTGTCTTTCTGAAATGAGGTGAAAGGTCACAGCATGTTTCTGTCCAGTTGTGTCTCTGTCCTGTTGGGACACAACTGCACGCTGAGCCACGCACTCATTCAACTCTAAGCCTGTCGCTTCCCATCCATTCTCACGTGTAATGTCCCTTTTGATTGTCCGAGCACAGTCCAGCCTGTATCACTTCTGTGTGTGTGTGTGTGTGTGTGTGTGTGTGTGTGTGTGTGTGTGTGTGTGTGTGTGTGTGTGTGTGTGTGTGAGTGGGTGGGTGGGTGTGCTTGTCACACTGGGTTAGACTTTCAGTAGCTCAGTGAACCCGGACATGAAAGGAAGTGCTGCCGGGTGAAATGACACACTTCTTTTTGCAATACTTTTTGTTGAAAACTCTGAGAAGCATGTTCTTCCTTTTTCACTGTTTCTGTTTAAATTACAGCTGACATTAAACTAATTCACCCCCTGTTCTTTAAATATTGACATTTTTACAGCGTGACCAAGTCAAAGCATAACTTTGATTTCTGGATTTCTATCCATCTCCTCATTTCCTTGTTCCAGTGTTCAGCTTCCTGTGGGAGAGGTTATAAATCCCGTAAAGTGAGCTGTATGAACAGGTCAGGCCGTCCTGTCCAGGAGGAGAACTGCCAGCATTTGTCGCCCAAACCCAGCAAAGTGAGGCGCTGTCGAGGTGGACGATGTCCCAAGTGGAAGACAGGCAGCTGGGGCGAGGTATCTATTTCTTTTTCTTTTTTCCTTCCATAAAATAATACTTTTTTATTCTCACACTGCCAGACACTTTAGGGTGTTTTTGGTATGGCTTCACAGGCCACATACAGTTCTACTACAAGCCAGGTCGATACTTATCTCTTAAGGCAATGACACACCACAGGGCGATTTGTTGGGATTAAACACACACTTGTGGATGTATCCACTGGCCTTTTCACCTCAGTGTAAAAAGCCAGAGATGTGATCTCTTTTGTTTATGTTCAATGTACATTTCCTTCACTAATTTCTTTATTTTCTCTTGCTGAAGAGCTCACCTTCTTCTCCTTTCTGCCCCTTTTATCCTCTTTCACTGTTGCTTATGTGAGCACAACGAGAAACACGTGTGAGTCTTTGAATGTGCTACTAGAGGCAATTCTCTCACATCACTATGCCAGACAAACTCACAAAATACACCTGGGCGTCTGCCTTGTGTTTGTTCCCTTTTTTTTTTACCCTCCATTTGCTCCTCGTGCTCGTTCTCTGAATTCACAAAGACAAACGTGCTGTAAAGTCAGAGAACTCTGAACAGCTGTGGAGCAGCACATCTGTCAGAAACAAACAAGTTTTTAGTCATGCACAGCATTACAAGTGGGGTGCAGCAGATGTGTATATGTGAACATAAGAAGTGTATTTTTTTACATAAAGTGTTTGCTTTAGCCCACTTTGTAACACATCCATCATCACTCTTTAACGTATTTACCTTGTCCCTCCAGTTGATTTTGAAGGAACAGGTCCGTTGGAAAAAATACATCTAATCAATGTGCAATAATTTGTGGGATTGTAGCTGAAATTGTTCCCTCATCATCTTCATCTTACCTTCATTGCTTGATGCCTTGATGAGTCAAACCCGTTTATACAAATTTAAATTTTTGCTTAGTTTTCGTAATATTTCTATTTTAGTTGTTTTTTTCCTCCAGTTGATTTGAATGCAGTTTGAAAATTTTTTCCTTCAAAAGTTTATGCACTTCAATATCAAGAAATATTTTATATTAAAACACAATTTTAGCTATAAAATGCTTACAACAATTTTGTCTCTCTCCTGGTCCAACAAAATTAAGATAGGTATGAATACTTTTTGAGGTATGACTGTTTAAAAACTGCTTCGTTCAGGGAAAGCCCCTCGCTCGACCAAAATTGAGCGGGAGACGTGTTCTTTTTTCTTTGTTTTTTTTCTTTTAGTAATTTAGAAGTTGAAAAATATTCATAGCTCCATCAATTTTTATCCTACAGCCACAAATTTGGCATCAAACATAAAAAATTTTGTATTAGTCCATTTTGAAACTGCTGTTAATTAAATTTTGTCTCGCCTAAAACAAAAAATGAAATATTCTTGCGTACCCCAAACCCTTGTCCCTCTCAGAAATACATTGATTTAAAACTTTTTAAAAATTTTTCACCGACCCTACTTTCCAGTGTTCTGCTTCATGTGGCGATGGCGTTCAGCAGAGGGAGGTTTTCTGCCAGGTCGGGGAAAGACGCAGTCCAGTGGAAACTGGATGTCCACAGAGGTCAAGGCCACCTTCCAGTCAGACCTGCCGGGTGTCAGACTGCCCAACCCGGTACAGGTGGAGAGAAGGGGAGTGGCAGAAGGTACACCTCAAAATTTTAAAGTGCAACACTTTTTTTGCATTATTTTAATCTGTGCAAGATAAATGTGGCTTCTCTTCAAAAGAGAATAGTTCTTTGTACTTTTTTCTTCTTGTTGTGTTTGTGGATTTGCCTTTTATTCTAATTGGTTGAAAATTTTTCATCTTTTTCTTTAAAAAAAAAAAATGCTGTTCTTGTCAATGACCAAACTGTGTCTTCATAAATAATTCTCTCAGTTTGCAGGAAAAAAGCAGTAGCCACTTTCCAATGCAACAACACTTTGTTCAAACATTCATTCTTTTACGAAGTGACTTCGTTCTATTCAGTCATAAAAGGATTGTTTTCTTTCTTCTTCTTCTTTCGCCATTTCCCTTCAGGATTTGCCACAGCAAGTCAGTTTCTTCCATCTAATCCTATCTGCTGCTTCTTCTTTGGTCACACCAACTATCTTCACGTCTTCCTTCACTGTGTCCATGAACCTCCTCTTTGGTCTTCCCCGAGGCCTCTTTCGTGGTGGTTCCAAACTCAGCATCCTTCTTCCGATGTACTCTCTCTCTCTCCTCTACACATGTCCAAACCATCTCAGTCTGGCCTCTCAGACTTTATCTCCAAAACCTCTAACATGTGCTGTTCCTCTGATATACTCATTTCTAATCCTGTCCATCCTGGTCACTCCCAGAGAGATCCTCAGGATCTTCATCTCTGCTTCCAGTCTTATTCTTAGTGCTATTGTCTCTAGACCAACAGCATGGCTGGTCTCACCACTGTTTTCTACACTTTCACTTTCATTTTAGCTGAAACTCTTCTATCACACATCACGCCTTATACTTTTCCCTACCCCTTCCAGCCTGCCTGCACACGCTTCTTCACCTCTCTTTCACACTTTCCATTGCTCTGGACTGTTGATCCTAGATACTTAAAATCACTCACCTTCTTTATCTCTTCTCCCTGTAACCTCACTTTTCCATTTGGATCCCTCTCATTCACACACATGTACTCTGTTTTACTCTGACTAATCTTCATTCCTTTTCTTTCTAGTGCAAACCTCCACCTCTCCAGCTTTTCCTCCAGCTCTTCCCTCCTCACACTACAGATCACATGTCATCTGCAAACATCATTGTCCATCATTGCATTTTTTTTCTCTAATAAAGTTTTAAATTTTCATCTGTAGTACATGTGTACTGAGAGAGATTATTTTTAAAATAATGTATTTGGATGTTATAAAATTTTGAACACCTATTTTTCAGACTTATTTCTAACTCCACCTCCAATCCACTTGGTATACTTTATTTAGAAACACCATAAAGACACCTGTCCACCTCATTCAATCAGTGAGATTACAATTACCAGTGGAGCTATGATTAAAGAACTGTCTAAACACTTCTAAAAGGTCTACATTTTTTGTCTTATCTGCCTCACCGTATAGTGTTATAACTATTCTTGAACTGAGACTGCTTTCATAAACTGCAAAGTAAGGATTTTGTTAAAGGAATGCATGGATTTTCAGTCTGGAGTGAGTCTCAGGTCAGCGTTTTAGCCAAGCACATTGTTGGCAAGCAAAGTAGATAGACTGAGGAGACAGATGTTCTGTAATTTCAGGAACTGGTTAGATCTTCAAATCGGATTCTTCTTTTCTGCTGGAGATCATTTCACTCTGTTCTGTTTTAACATCTTTGTTCTGTTATCAGAGTGATGAGAGCAGATTAATCTTATCATTTGCCACCTATGACACTTTTCTTTGTTCTGTGAATTGAACTAAATAATAGTTTGTATTTGTCTTAAAGTGTCCCTCCACATGACCCACCTTCACTCTTTCCACCTACAGTGCAGTAAGTCATGTGGATCAGGTCACAGGCAGCGAGCCTTGCAGTGTGTGGATCACAATCAGTTGGAGATGCATGAAATGTACTGTGTGAACCAGATACGACCACCGGACCTAGAAACCTGCAACACACAGGCTTGTGAATTAATCTGGATCACAGGAGAATGGACAGAGGTGAGCAGGACACGGTGCAGATAAATGTAAAGATGAGAAGTCATTAAGGATGTCCTTATGTTCTGTTTTGCAGTGCTCATCCAGCTGCGGTCAAGGCTACCGCCAACGCCTCATCTCCTGCAGTGAAGTGCACGTAGATAACAACAACTATGAGTACGGCCATCAGTCGCTGTCTAACTGTCCAGGAACCCCGCCAGAAAGTTACACGCCCTGTAATCTGGGGCCCTGCCCACAACTAGACAAGTGGAGAGTGGGAATCTGGGGACCAGTAAGTCATACCTACGAAAAAAGAAAACATTACATCATCATAAAAACCCTCTGATAATTCTTATGGAGTCAATGAGGTTTTTAAAATGAAGACATCCATATGACAAATATTCACACTTATGATACTGGTTCAAAGTATTTCAAAACATTGATGTCCTCCATGTATCATAATTAAAGTGAAAGCTGTTTGTTTTGTTCTGCAGTGTTCAGTGAGCTGTGGGAATGGATTGATGGTGAGGACAGTCCAGTGTGTGTCAACAGATGGTCGAGAAAGCAACAGATGTTCTCAAGATGAAAAACCCGACTCGAAAAAAGGCTGCAGAAAGACAAACTGTGAGTATTAAAAGAATTTATATTTTTTATAGAGTTTAAATGTAGAGAAAAAAAAGCATGCTTCAAAATTCAAGAGGATTAGATTACTCTGAGCATCTCAGAGTGATGGTGTTAAGTTTTACTGCACTCACTCCACGTTCCTATTTTCATTAAACTAACCTTCTGCAAAACTTTTTTCATTTATTTTGTCTGCTAGGCCACTTGCCTTCAAGCTGCCTGGACATCCGGAATATAAATGGTCCCATGGTAGACGGCGAGCACTTTCTCAGCATTCAAGGAAAAGTTTTAAAGGTTAAATGCAAACATCTAACTTCCTCACATGTGAACAAAGTGCATTTTAATGCAAAAATACTCACAAAAGAAGGAATATTGTAGTTTTACAAGCATACTAACTCCCTTCTCATGCTGTGGCTCATAAATGCCATATTTAGCAAAATATTTTAACTTTTGTCACTGTGAATTCCCCAACCATGTGGCTTCCCGATTAGTCACGCTTCTGGCAGACGTTCACAACACCACTCAAGTCTTATTTATACCACCAATAAAGTGTAAAGTGGATCAATTTGGCAAATTTATTACTTGTTTTTATTATTATTTTATTTCGGGGATCGAGATAAAATTGCACATCCCATTGAACGGACACGACCGAACCTGAGCAGAGCGCGGGAACCAAAACACTTCTTATTAAATCGGAATGCGGGCCTGTCCACCCAGAACAACTGGGCGTTCGAATAGTGTTTGAATGCCGGCATAAAAAACTTACAAATGACTCAAACATGCATGAATGAAATAGAAAACCACTTCGGGTATGTTTCAGATGTGCAAATAAAGTTCAAACATGGTTAAAAAAAAACTCCAAAAAGTCGTTTTGTATGATATCCACCTTCAATGTGGGCTAACAACATTTATAACTCCTCTTTTATTTTTCACTCCACCACTCACTCCTATTCTTTCTTTCAGGTCTTTTGTGCAGGAATGCAGTCGGAGTCTCCACAGGAGTACATTACCTTGGCAACCGGAGAAGGGGAGAATTTTTCTGAAATCTTTGGCTTCAGGTAAACAGCTGGCAGGAGCAGCCGTTTTTATTACGAAAAATCCTGCCAACTCCTGGCATCACTCTCTGTAAATGAGGAAATTCCTCAGAAATGAAGTTTTGTTGCTGTGTGTGTGTTTATGTGTGTATATGTGTGTTTTCCAGGCTCAATGACCCCACTCAGTGCCCAACTAATGGCTCCAGAAGAGAAGAGTGTGACTGTCGGAGAGACTACGCAGCTGCAGGATTCACAACCTTCTCTAAAGTTCAGCTCGATATAAGAAGCATGAAAATAATCAGTGAGTTCTTTTCTCTCATTCTCTCTCTTATCCTTCATACCCAGGTGGCAACATCTCAGACAAGTACTCCCTCAAAACTGCTTCAGATTAGATCATTTTTACCCTCTGATTATGTTCACATTTGCACAGGTTAAACAAGGTTAAGTTCAAAGAAGTACAGAAGTTTAATATTAAAGCGTCGTTCTAAAATTTCTTTTAAAACCATGTTTGAATATTATTTTGACATCAAAAGCATACCCGAGCGATTAAATTCAGTGTACAGACACTATTCAGACGCCAGGTTGACTTTTAGTCATGGATTTTGTTCTCTACCCTGCCTACATTGTAACATAAGCAGGAAGTGCATGCGCTCTTGCTCGGTCCCTCCCCACGCATACTGTCCTCACTCCCCCCATTTTGTTATGTAAATGTTGTTTCCCTGAAAAATAGAAGAATATGTATAAGCTTCGGGAAGAACGGTGGCGCAGTGGGTAGCACAGTGGCCTCACACCAAGAAGGTCGTGGGTTCGAGTCCTGGGTGGGGATGAGGCTTGGAACACTGTCCTTTCTGTGTGGAGTTTGCATGTTCTCCCCGTGTTTGCGTGGGTTTCCTCCGGGTACTCTGGTTTCCTCCCACCCGCCAAAAACATGCATGCTAGGTTTATTGGCCGGTGCCAAATTGCCCCTAAGAATGTGTGTGTGTGTGTGTGTGTGGTCTGCGACAGACTTGCGACCTGTTCGGGGTGTACCTTTGCCTTAAATTAGCCGAGATGGGCTCCGGCACCCCCCGCAACCCTGAAAAGGACAGCCGGATAAGAAGATGACTGACTGACTGTATAAGCTTTGCTAACTTGGTGCGCTTTACACTGGAATTGCAGCCAGAAATTAGATTTACTCTGTGTTGTGCATGCACCTATGGGCCATGACCAACCGGTGAGTGAGAGCATTGGGGATTCACAGTGTCAAAAATGGGACTTATCTTACAATTATAAGGTTTGGAGAGATCAAATTAAACTGTTGCAACTAAACAGATTTACACTCAAGTAGAGATATGCGATTCAGAAGATGAAAGAATAACCTTGGGAAAAAGCAAGAGTTATTCTACTGCCTGCTGTGTTTAAGCTCTAGTTAATCTGAAATCTCTTTGGTGTCATGTCTAACGACAGTATCATCTTATTCTATTATGTCTTTTTTTTCTGAATGTCTACCTTTAGCTACAGACTGGCAGTTTGCTTTCACCAGAGAGGGAAAGAATATTCCTTTTGCTACAGCAGGAGACTGCTACAGTGCCACCAATTGTCCACAAGTACGTATGAGAAAATCTATTTCATAATGCAACAAGTAAGCCTTATACAACTAATGAAAATGCCCTTCAACTATAGCATAACACAATTCAAGGTATGTATTTTTCTTTGTGATGATATTGCATATTATACTCATAAGATTTTGCAATGAAGGAATGAATTGTTCGTGTCAGACTGAAGGTCTGCAGAAAATTTATTTCTTTTTAAATCTGATTATTACAATTCAGTTTCAAATTGAGAAAAAAAATCCATTTAATTTATGTTTAAAATATAATGTTATCACTAGAGTTCATATTAAGTTCTCTCAATTTAATTCTGGGTTTTCTTTAAGGGACGGTTTAAGATCAACTTATCAGGAACAGGTTTGAAGTTGTCTGAGGACGTCTCGTGGGTCTCCCAGGGCTCCTACCCAGTGGCAAATGTACAAATATCTCAGGTAAACAATGTACAAATCAGGATTATATTTTTGAATCTGTGCTTGCATTTGTTAATATTTTATAAAACTTTTATTCTTCCGTTTGTTCCGTCATCTTCCGCTTGTTCCGGGTCGGGTCGCGGGGCAACATAGAGATATTAAGGTATCTCTACAGATCTCTGCTTTTTGTGGATGATGTGGTCCTGTTTTCTTCATTGGGCTGTGATCTGCAGCTCTCACTGAACCAATTTGTTGCCAAGTGTGATGCAACCAGGATGGCAATCAGCGTCTCCAAATCTGAGACCCAAGTCCTCACCTGGTAAAGGGGTGTAATGTACCCTCTAGGTCAAGGACAAGGTCCTGCCCCAAGCTGAGGCAGGACCTAGTGCATTTACCTTGCACTAAAGGCAAATACCTTGCCTTTAGTGCAAGGTATTTAGGTATCTCGGGGTCTTGTTCTTGAGTGGGGTAAGGATAGATCGGAAGATCGACAGGCGAATCGGTGCAGCTTCTGCATAATCAGGGCACTGGATCGGTATAGTGCAACCAATCACGACTATGAGTGGTGACCAAAAAAACGAGATTACGGATACATACGGCCGAAATGAGCTTTACCCGCAGGATGGCTAGGTTCTCACTCAGAGATAGAGTGAGGATCTTGCTACTCTGGGTCGAGAGAAGCCAGATAGGGTAGTTCAAGCATCTGGTAAGGATGGCTCACGAGCGCCTCACTGGTGAGGTGTTTCGGGCACATTCTACCAGGAGGAGACACAGAGGTAGTTCCCAAATCCACTGGAGAAACTGTCTCATAGCCAGACAGGGAACAACACCTCAGCATCCTCCCAGGTGACGTGGAGGATGCAGCCGAGGTGAGAGAAGCATGGGTTATCCATATGAGGCTGTTGGCCCCAGATAAGCGGAAGACGATGGAATGGAACAGAGTTAATAATGTTCCGTACCGTTCCGTCATCTTCCGCTTGTTCCGGGGTCGGGTCGCGGGGGCAACACCCTCAAACGGGCAGCCCAGGCCTCTCTCTCCCCGGCTGCATCCTCTAGCTCACCTAGAAGGATGCCAAGTCGTTCCCCGGCCAGCCGTGAGACATAGTCTCTCCAGCGGGTCCAGGGTCTGCCCCTTGGTCTCCTCCCGGTGGGACGTGCCCAAAACACCTCACCTGCGAGGCGCTCGGGGGGGTATCCTGACCAGATGCCCGAACCACCCCATCTGGCTCCTCTCAACCTGGAGGAGGTGCGGCTCAACACCGAGCTCCTCCCGGATGGCAGAGCTCCTCACCCGATCTCTGAGTGAGAGTCCAGCCACCCTGCGGAGGAAGCTCATTTCGGCCGCTTGTACCCGCGATCTCATTCTTTCGGTCACCACCCACAGCTGGTGACCATAGGTGAGGGTTGGAACGTAGATCAACTTGTAAATCGAGAGCTTTGCTTTTTGGCTCAGCTCTCTCTTTACCACGACGGACCGATGCAGCGTCCTAGTTATTGCTGATGCTGCACCGATCTGCCTGTCGATCTCCCGCTCCATCTTTCCCCCACTCGTGAACAAGACCCCGAGATACTTAAACTCCTCCACTTGGGGCAGGACCCTGTCCCTGACCCACAGGGGGCATTCCACCCTTTTCCGGGCGAGGACCATGGTCTCGGATTTGGAGGCGCTAATTCCCATCCCGGCCGCTTCACACTCGGCAGCAAATCGATCCAGTGAGAGCTGGAGGTCAAGGTCCGATGAAGCCAACAGGATTACATTAATAGACGGAGACGGTGGCCGCGTGGTTAGCGCGTTCGCCCGCGGACCGGAAGGTCGCGGGTTCGCGTCCCACGGAGAGCACGTCTAGGGTCCTTGGAGAAGACACCTAGCCCCCACTTCTCCCACCATTGGCGCCGTTGAAGGGCAGCCTGCTGCGGTGTAAGGAGTGCAGCAAACAAATTTCCCCGGTGAGGGATGAATAGAGTAATTCAAAATACAAAAAAAAAAAAAAAAAAATAATGTAATAAACAAAAAACTTTTGGTTTAAAAAAAATGTTGTAGACAATAAATATTTATTACAGTTGATATTCTACTTCCCGTTTTCAAAAGTCAACCCCATCCTCATGTAGTAATAAATATAGTAGCTTCTTGCTGGAGTTAAAATGCAGTCTGATCTTATTGTTAGAAAAAAATACCTTTCTTTACAACATCTTGCAAATTTTCACCAAAGTGTCATTCTAACTTTGTCCACAGGATGGCAGCAGAGTATCAGGAACATGTGGGGGTTACTGTGGGAAATGTTCCCCATCCTCTGGAAGCAGTCTATCTGTTACCATGGAATAGATCCAAAGCATCTAAAAGGTCTGGAATAATTCAAAATTAACAGATAAATTACTATTTCATAAAATACCCCCTGACAAAAAAATACTATTGAACTTGAGTCCAGTCTTTGCAGACTCTATGCCTACCTTATGGGAATTTCAATTGCATCATTTTAATTGCTGTTAAATCTGTTTATTTTTCAGCATGTGTTTCCATTGATATCCATTCATATCTTCAGGTGTTCACAGTCCAGGTGCATTTCTTTTCTGTGGTGCTCTCACCAATTTCATGTCCAACTTTTCAATCAAGTCACCTCTTTAGCCTTATAAATGTATAGTGTAAAATAATCTTGTGTAAGTACTGTAAATAATCTAAGAAAATAGTCCTATTTATTGTACTCAGTATCATTTTTATGTGTAATATAATTTAATGTTTTGTCAATCCGGCACTTCAAATGCCATCGATTACTTTTTAAAGAAAATTCCATCTGCTTAGGAAACGTTTTATCAATGTTATTTAATTTTGATGCAAGTTGTTGTTGCTTCAAAACGTGTGTCACATGTTGAGAAGTTTTTATTATTCATGTATGTGTAATCCCAGTATGGTCATATGATATTGAGAAGTGCCAGGGATTTTTTATGGTGAGGTGTCTCCATCTGAATGGTCGAATTTTGTTGAACTCTCTCACAACAACTATATACATGTTAAATGTGTGTTTCAAGTCAATAATTGTCTTGCAGGCACTCCTTTAGTGCAAGTAAATTTGGTGGTTTTACCAGTTAGCATAAAAGAAGAAAGCCCTGTTATCAGGTTCTGAACGGTGGTTAGTTAGCTGGTGAAAGGCAGAGTACGCCTTGCCCTTTCACCAGCAAGGGCAAGGTGAAAGCCTTTCGCCTTTCACAGGGTGTACGGTGAAAGGCTGTGCACCCTGCCTTTCACCGAGTACAGGTATTTTTCTCTGTAACAGGGTCACACAACCAATCACATGAATGCTCAATCTTTGGGAAAATTTGGGAGAGCAGAAAAGTTACTGTGCAACCAGGCTGGCATAAATCATTTACAACATCCTGTAAATAAACCGATCCAAAATTACAGAAAAAAAATGAGCAAATCACAAAAGTTTACACAAAGCAGAGGGGTTAAATTGTTTCGTTTTGTCTTCTGAACCGCTTATCCCTAATGGGGTTGCAGGTGGTGCCGAAGCCTATCCATGCTAATTACAGGCGAGAGGCAGGATACACCCTGAACAGGTCGCTAGTCTGTTGCATGGCCACACAGACAAAAAACCATCCACAAACACACTCATTCCTACGGGCAATTTTGTAGTAGCCAATCAACTTAACCTGCATGCCTTTGTTGGGTGGAAGGAAACTGGAGTACCTGGAGAAAATCTTCACATACAAAGAGAGAACACGCAAATTTCATACAGAAATAACAGTATTTCAAGCCTCGTGGGGTAAATAATTTTTCCCAGAAATAAAATCTATCAACAAGTAATGTTTTGGTGCAAAATATAGATTTTTTTAAAAAGTATATTTATGCAATACTTTTTTGTTGTTTTAAGCATTAACAACAAATCTGGACTTAAATTTAGCAGAAAAAAGTTGAATTATTCACAAATACCAAAAAGAGAAGAAAAATAGTGGAAACTTTTTGTAATATTGACGAAAAATCTTGCAAAGACTGAATTTCTTCCGTTCCGTCGTCTTCCGCTCATCCGGGGCCGGGTCCTGGGGACAACAGCCTCAGACAGGAAGCTCAGGCTTCTCTCTCCCTGGCTGCATCCTCCAGCTCACCTGGAAGGATCCCGAGTCGTTCCCCGGCTAGCTGTGAGACATAGTTACTCCAGCGGGTTCGGGTCTGCCCCTTGGTCTCCTCCTGGTGGGATGTTCCTCATAGCATCTCACCAGTGAGGAGCTCGGGGGGGATCCTGACCAGATGCCCGAACCACCCCATCTGGTTCCTCTCGACCTGGAGGAGGAGCGGCTCGACACCGAGCTTCTCCCAGATGGCAGAGTTCATCACCCGATATCTGAGTGAGAGCCTAGCCACCCTGCGAAGGAAGCTTATTTCGGCCGCTTGTACCCGTGATCTCATTCTTTCGGTCACCACCCACAGCTGCTGTCCATAGGTTAGGGTTGGAACGTAGATCGACTTGTAAATCGAGAGCTTTGCTTTTCGGCTCAGCTCTCTCTTTACCACGATGGACTGATGCAGCGTCCTAGTTATTGCTGACGCTGCACTTGATCCGCCTGTTGATCTCCTCCTCTATTCTTCCCCCAATCGTGAACAAGACCCCGAGATACTTAAATTCCTCTACTTGGGGCAGGACCCTGTCCCTGACCCGCAGGGGGCATTCCACCCTTTTCCAGGGCTGAATTTCTTTTGGTGTGAAAATTCTAAAGCTGATTAGATCTAATACCAGTTTTCCTGAACTGACTGCTCAGACTGCCCCATCAGGGTTTTTCCAGCTGTTCAGCACAGCTGGAGTCCACCATCCAACAGGGCATAAAAGAGTGGGGAGTTGGCTCATTAAGAAGGAATTAAATGGGTCAGGTGCAACACATGCAGCAAAGGGCAAAAGCAGGTGTTTCTTTCTGTAAGTTTGGGTAACACCACAGGAAGAAAGCAAGGTCACCCAATAAAAAGCTATGATGTGAATCAGTGCAGAATATCCATTCCAGATCTGTTGTTCAGTCGTTCACTAATACACTGGAGCAGATCAGTCTGGATCACATCACAGGGGAGAAAAGTTTAGCTTACAAAAAACACAGAGTTTCTGAAGCCAGACATCAAAAGAATAAAATTTCTGTCTTCCTGTGAATCCCTCTGGTAGCGTTTAATGACCAGTAGGAGCCATTAGCCTTTAGCTCTTACTTATCTTACTTTGAAAAAAGGGAAAAAAATCACCTGGAGCAAAAGCAAATTCCACAAATTCTCTGGAGACACCTCTCCATCTGCTGAGCTCGCAGACCCTCAAGGATGAGCTTTGTCCAGATGCTGCTTAAAAACCATTTTCTCGTCTACCCTACATTCCTTTCCCCCGTGTGTGTGTGTTTTTTAAGAAATCTGTCCAAACTGTTCATTGTTTGTCTGTTTTTTCCTTTTTTTTACAAAGATATCAGGGTGCTTTTTATTTGATCTCATGTCTGCTCGCTGTTACACAACCTGCCATTTCAAAAGGCATAAAAATTAGATCAAACAAATAGTTCATTGTAGTATTTCAGTTTATTTATGACGTGCATATGACAGTAAACTAATTAAGAAGCCATGTTTACCATTTCAAACTGTTCATTTTGGTGCTTTTTCACTGTCTTGGGTGCTTATGTGTACACTTCAACCAAAGGGAATTCACTGTAGTTTAAAAAATAAGTAGGAATATAGATGAAAAACATTTTTGTGTCCTATGTGTTACATTTGAAACTATCTGACCGTAACAATGTATTAACCTGCAGAGCTCTCAGGTCTCATTAAAAAGGGATTATTTTATTATTATTTATCTTTGCATGTTTTTCAGACTACATTTACAATGTGATATGTCATTATATACATTTATTATTTTATATGCTATATATTTATTCTTCTATTTTTGTTGAATGTATAGAAACCTTGGCCATGAATGATTATGACGTTGCCATAAAATGAAGCTTCTGGCGACACACTTCCTGTGTTGAGTGCATTTATTTATATACGGTATATGTCACATCACATATGAGTAAAGATTGGTAATACCAGTTAAAGTAAGACTCATACACGATGCCAAATGGGGCAGGAGTTGGAGTGAAATAAATTGCTGGACATGATCGTCACACAAATAAATTATTTTCACAGCAAGTTGTCTTCGGTTGTAAAAAAAAAATCCATGGTCAGATGTGGATGGTTATAATAGTTTGTCTCAGTTTTCTTTTATTTTTAAACATTTTTTATTTTTTTTATTGAATGATCCTAACCCTAACGCATTATTGCAGTTGAACACCCCTCATCTACTTTTGTGCTTCCTTTGTTGTTATCTCCTCCCTCCTGAATGGAAAGGCAGACAAAACCAAGATGAACTTTACATTTCAGTTTGTATGTAAAATCATGTGGGGTGTTGCAGATGGGTTTCACACAGAAATCTGTTGTAACGTAAAAAATGAAAAAATAACCCAAAAATCCCCACCATGACCTCCATGTTGGTTGAAATAAAAAAAAAAACATTTCAAAATTGTTCATCCAAGTATGAAGCTAAAACAACCGGATCATGCAACTAAAAATCAAAAGCAAGGTCGCAAACAGAAGGATGTAAAGTAGATTAGTTCAATTTGTATCTAATCATTTTGATTTATATACTACAGCAGGGAATACACCGGCAACTCTAGAGACTACAAATCAACTTACATGCATGTTTTTCATGTTACTTTAAGTTGTTTTGGCAAGCATTGATGGAACGCAGGAACCAATCATTCATTTCATGGTCAGATCTTTAAAATGACTGCAAACAACAAAAAAATGTATTCCTTTACTGTAGCTGTCACAGAAATTAGAAAATAAGAATAAGTGCGAAAAGAAGAATGAATGGTTTGAGAGAGAGCTCAAAAAGAATTTGTCAAATCATGTTGATGGAGACTGAGATGGTTTGGGCACATACAGAGGAGAGAGAGAGTACATCGGAAGAAGGATGCTGGATTTGGAACCACCAGGAAAGAGGACTAGAGGAAGGCCAAAGAGGAGGTTCATGGATACAGTGAAGGAAGACATGAAGATAGTTGGTGTGACTGAAGAGGATACAGAAGGTAGAATTAGATGGAAGAAACTGACTTGCTTTGGCGACCCCTAAAGGGAAAAGCCGAAAGAAGAAGAAGAAGAATGTTGATGGAGATTGTGGGTACAAGCGGCCGAAATGAGCTTCATCCGCAGGGTGGCTGGGCTCCCACTCAGAGATCGGGTGAGGAGCTCTGCCATTCGGAAGGAGCTCGGTGTCGAGCCACTCCTCCTCCAGGTCGAGAGGAGACAGATGGGGTGGTTCGGGCATCTGGTCAGGATGCCCCCCGAGCACCTCGCAGGTGAGGTGTTTTGGGCCCTTCCCACCGGGAGAAGTCCAAGGGGCAGACCCCGAACTGACTGGAGAAACTATGTCTCACAGCTGGCCAGGAACGTCTCAGGATCCTTCCAGGTGAGCTGGAGGATGCAGCCGGGGTGAGAGAGGCTTGGGCTACCCGTTGAGGCTGTTGCCCATGCGACCCGACCCCGGGACAAGCGGAAGATGACGGAACGGAACGGATGTTGATGGTTGATTTTCAGCTTGTGGCATCAATGGACGTATTGCTCCCAGCATATTCATACATGCATGTTGCACAAGGCACACAATTGTTACAGCTTGGCTTCCGAGTGACCTAATTTTTTATGGTTTTCATAGCTGAAAACATTCCAGTAAGATTTTGTTTCTAACTGGCATGACGACATCAATCAGTTGCAACACAGTTATGATGAGAACCTCCTGCTTCACAATATCTCAAAGTTGAGATGGAGGACTCTGGAAATACTATACCGTCTTCTGCTGCTTATCAAGACGGGGTCACGGGGCGGTAGATTTAGCAAGAGATCGCAGATTTCATTTCCTCCAGCAGTATGTTCTAGCTCACCTAGGAGCATCTGGGGGAGTTCCCTGGCCAGTTCTGTTCGTTCCGTCGTCTTCCGCTTATCCGGGGCCGGGTCGCGGGGGCAAAAGCCACAAACAGGAAAGCCTAGGCTTCTCTGCATCCTCCAGCTCACACGGAAGGATCCCGAGTCGTTCCCCAGCTAGCTGTAAGACATGTTCCCTCCAGTAGGTCCGGTGTCTGCCTCTTGGTCTTCTCCCGGTGGGACGTGCCCAAAACACTTCAGCAGCGAGGCGCTCGGGGGGCATCTTGACCAGATGCCCGAATCACCCCTCTGGCTCCTCTCGACCTGGAGGAGGAGCGGCTCGACACCAAGAGCGAGTGCCTTGTGGCAGGGCTTTTACCCATAGGGCCTGGCCGAGCTAAGCCCAAATAGGGGACATGGGCCACCCTTCCAGTAGACTCACCACCTGCAGAAGGCTCGGGTGAAGGAGGAGATAGGTGGCAGCCAAAAACGGGGACCCTGGCTAGTTGTGGAAGGAAATTTCTTAAGTCAGTGCTGTGTCAGCTTGTGGGTCTCGTCCGAGGGGAACGTACCTGGAACACAACCTCGAGATGTCCGGTAGGCATTCCCAACAACATGTCAGAACCACCCTGTCCAGTTCCTCTCTGCATGGAGAAACAACAGCTTTAATTTTCATCGTCCCTCACTTATGAACAAGCTCCTGAGAGAAATATTTGATAAATAGTTTGGTTCGATGGAAATACCTGAAAAATGAAGTTTATATTTGATCATTTTTAACTACTTCCTTGTACTACTCCTTTAAGTTTAGGATGAATCCCTAATAAGGTGGTTTCTGTTGTACAGATTTTGTTTGTATAGGCTCCTTTTATAATATTTCCCATGTGAATATAATTATGTAATGACTGGAATCTTTTCCTAAACCATGCTAAGATCTAATTATAACATGGATGGCTGAAATGAATGGATTGTATGTAAATAAATCTTAACATAATTTAATTTAAAATGATTAAAACTCTGGACAGGAAGAAAATAACTGCCAGTTTCACATTTTTCGGTCATACCTGAAAAAATAGGCCTTCTCGTTTTTCTGATTCACAGAAACAAACCAGCCATTTTTATTACGTACACATGCTCACTACCTTGTGAGCATGAATAACTTACTGTATGCAACATGTGGGGACACATAAACTATGTGGTCATTTTTTACTTTGAGTTATGTAGACATGGTTACGATGAAAAAATTGGTGGCTGAAAAGGCAGAGCAAGCAAACATTGTCTGACACGAAACATGTTTGATGCTAAACAAGAACAATTTGACCAGTTAAATATGACAACGTATTGGTTTCTTAGTTATTTCTTCTGCATCTAAAATTCACTCAAGAGCATTGTTGCATTGTTTTAGGGATGGTTCTTAACCCCAATAGTTATTCCATCCCTGAAACCAGGCAGGTATTCATCATGCAAAAGTTTCCATCACCAACTCCCAGAGAGACCTACCTCCATATGAAGTCTATTACTGAACTAACTTCAACCTGTTTTTTTATCCCTAGCGTGTCTTCATTTCAGCTGCAACATCTAGAAAGCACGATTGTGTGTTAACACATGAAAGAGTGGCTTTATTTTTACCTCATATTGAAGCTTTAGGGTGGTTCTGTAATGAGAAGAATATTTTCTTGAAACACTTTGTGGTCCTTCAGTTCCAACTGAGCGGCATAAAAAACAAAGTAGCCTACCTATTACTGCAGACCAGGTCCATCTCTTAGGGGACGCAGTGTACCCATCACACATCTGGAGTAGCTGGGACTCCTTATGTTAACCCAACCAGAAAACCTATCGTTTGATTCTCAGTGTCTCTGGGCGGAAAAAAAAAAACACATTTTCCCTATTTTGTGAAGATAGCCTGTATACACCATTCGACAAACTTTGAGATGTAGATTATCTCCATTCCAGTCCTACGTACAAACTCGTTTGTCCTCGAAAGGGATCTCTCCGTCAACCGGGTCTCCATAAGGTTTCTTCTATTTTGTCCCATAACTGTTTTTTTTTTTTTTTTTTTTTTTAAGAATGTTGCCTCACTGTAGAGAAATGTTAACGGGCAGGATGCCCTTGATCTCTAAGTTTAGTGTAATTGGTCTGGCATTTTTTTGGTAGGAACCATTTAGCATTCTATTTCATGTAATTTTGGAAAGCTTGTGGTATTTCTTCATTGTGTTTCTGCTCAGATGAAACTGAGTTGGATTCAGTTTTCCACCACTGCTGCCACTTTAACAATGCAAATCGAACACTGGCAAACTGGATCATTTGTAAAGTTTATTTTTACATGCTAGCCCGACGCACTGTTCCCACAGGGATTCTTGGGTGAGGCATCACCAAATGATCACAACACCTTGTAAACAACTTCCAATTAAACCTAAATCAGCCCCAACACATTTCAGCAGGTCCAAAGTTCACAGGCGAGTTATTTGAGATAATGCAAAGCAGAGTGAGAAGAATTAGAAAGCCAGGGTCAGACCTTCTGTCCTTGTTTACGTCCACTTATTTTCTCAAAAACAACTGCAAAAAGGTTGTTTTTATTTAGTCAGGAGTGCTTGAGCACCTAAATTACATTTATTGTAACGAGGGGAGTTTTTAATCGGTAATTTCCAAAACTCAGTAGTATCATTCTGAAGGTGTGACTCACACAAACACAACAACAATTGTCTGCAACAGAACCCTTTTTTCTGAGGAGTGAACAAATTTTAATGTTTTATTCTGCTTCACAATTGTAAGTGTAAGTATTGTGAAAATTTGAAATATTTATTGATGAGTGGAACAGCTGACCTGATGCTGATTTGAAGATTTATCTGAGATAGTTTGCTCTGCTTTGTCTCATTCTTAACAAGGAAATGTGTGACATAGTAATTACAAAAAAAAAAAAACGTTGTGAGACAGAAGACACACTCACCTAAAGGATTATTGGGAACACCATACTAATAAAGTGCTTGACCCCCTGTTGCCTTCAGAACTGCCTTAATTTTCCATGGCATTGATTCAACATGGTGCTGAAATATGTGATATATATGATATGCCATATGCTATAATATGCCATCCATATTGATTGGATGGCATCTTGCAGTTGATGGAGATTTGTAGGACGCACATCCAGGGCATGAAGCTGCCGTTCCACCACATCCTTTAGATGCTCTATCGGGTTGTGATCTGAATCTGAGGGGGTCATTGTAGTACAGTAAACTCCTTGTTCAAGAAACCAAGTTGAAATGATTGGCCCTTAATTGGCTCATCAAAGTATGGGTATATGGTGGTCTTGAAGGGATGGACATGGTCAGAAGCAATGTTTAGGTAGCCCGTGGCATTTAAGGGACACCCAATTGGCACTAATGAACCTTAGTGTACCAAGAAAACATCCCCCAAACCATAACACCACCACCAGCCTAGGAACGATAACAAGGCATGATTGATCCATGTTCTTATTCCGATGACTCTGAATAACTCTTAATATACGTATCTCAGATTACTACCGAGAGGTAAGCCCCAGACCGTCTGGAGAGACTATGTCCCACAGCCGGCCAGGGAACACCTCGGGATCTTCCTGGGTGAGCTGGAGGATGATGCAGGGTGAGAGGAGCCTAAGCTTCCTGTCTAAAGCTTTTACTTCCACGACCCGGCCCTGGATAAGCAGAAGAAATCGGAACTTTCCTTGACTTTGAATGTCTCAACAGAAATTGAGACTAATCAGACCAGGTAACATTTTCTAGTCTCCAACTGTCCAACTTTGGTGAGCTCATCCAAATTGTAGCCTCTTTTTTCTATGTGTAGTGGAAATGAGTGGTACCTGGTGGAGACTTCTGCTGTTGTAGGCCATTCGCCTTAAGGTTGTGCATGTTGCAGCTTCACAAATGCTTTATTGCATTCCTAGGTTGTAACGGCTGGTTATTTTTGTCAATGTTGCTCTTCTATTAGCAACACTCTCTTCTTACATTCTCTTCTTACTTCTAGCCTCAACAAGGCATTTTCGCCCACAGGACACCCCCATACTGGATGTTCATCCCTTTTAACACCATTAACACCTTAGAAATGATTGTGCTTAAACATCCCGGTAACTGAGCAGATTGTGAAATACTCAGACCGACCCATCTGACATCAACATCCATGCCACGCTCAAAATGACTTAAATCCCCTTTCTTTTCCATTCTGAAATTCATTTGGGAGTTCGGGAGGTTGTCTTGACGAGGACCACACCCCTAAATGCATTGACTGCCATGTGATTGGTTTATTAGATAATTGCATTAAGGAGAAATAGGTGAGGTGTTCCTAATAATCCTTCAAGTGAGAGCATCTGCTAGTGTTGGTTGGACTCTAGAGCAATGACCAGAGCAATGATCGAGTTTTCTTTTTGAAATCACAGGGGATTTCGGTTCCCTGTTAGGCGTAATATACCAACTCTGGTATCTCGCGACATTCTACAAGCATCTGCTAGTGTTTCCTCCTGTGGTGGATGGAAGACATGTAATGAAAGGAAAAAAGTTGGAATTTCTTTCATTTACCTGCGGTGCCGTCTGTCGCGGGGGTTGCCGGAGCCTATCTCAACTGATTCAAAGCGAGAGGCAGGGTACACCCTGTCGCGGGGCCACACACACACACAAACACAACCATTTACATACAGACTCATTCCTTGGGGCGATTTTATAGTAACCTATCAACCTAACACGCATGCTTATGGAGAGTGGGAGAAAACCCATGCAAACACAGGGAGAACATGCAAACTCCACACTGAAGGACCAGTATCCCAAGCCTCGTCCCCACCCGGGACTCGAACCCCGACCACTTTGCAACTTCGCGACTGCGTTTTTCATCTGATTTGCCAACTTTTACTTTCTATTAAATTATCAACAAGGTATTTCCTCTGAAGACAATTTGACTTTAAGAATGATGAGTAAAATTTCTATAAGTTTTTCTGACACAAACTTCAGAGAGTTTGTTTGATTTCAGGACCAGTTGAGCAGATCTTTATTGGCTCCAAGGTTTCAGGGTGGAACCTGAACAACAGTCTCATTCATTAGAGACTCTAACCAGACAGAAGGCAGACGACTAGAAGCTAGTTCTGGGGAAAAGAGACATGTAAAAAAAAAAAAAGAAAGAAAAAAAGAAGGAGGTGATCTTTTTTTTTTTTTTGGACAAACACAGTGTGGTTTCAAATTTCTCTCTTATGTCATTTGAGCCGCAAGTGAATCCTGGGAGCTGATCTTCGTCCTGGTTCATCTGATCATGTTCAGGAGGAGAGATTCCAGCAGAACGGTAAGTCATCATAAAAAGTTTCTCATCATGTTTTTCAGTGGCTTTTTCTAAATGACACTTGTTGCTGTGTGGCAAAGTTTGTTTACATATCCGTTTCCATGGAGATCAGGCATACGATACACTACAAATTTTATTCATCCCCTAGTGGGGAAATTCATCCTTCACTAAAGTCTTCAGTGACAGAACTAAAACAATCTAAAGTTGAACTTATTCTCATTTTTTCTCTGTGATTTAAACTTCTTTTAAAAAACATTTATCTATTTATACAAATCAATTAATGTCTATAAATATATATTTTTTATAGATCCTTGCAAAAACATTACATGAGAAAGACTTGAGTTATGCCTTAATTATTTTGATTCTATTTTTAAAGGAATGCATATGTGTAATTTGTTTGTTCTAATTTGTTAATGTCTTTCTTGTGATCTGTAAAGATGATTGTGAGCAATAGCTTACTCTTTGTCCAGCGTTTTTCAACCAGTGGTCCGCGGCACGCTTGTATGCCGTGAGAGATCGTCAGGTGATTCACCTCACACTGTGTTCGGGATCTACCGGTAGATCCCAAAATTTGTTTTGGTTGATCTCATGGTGTTTGTGTTAAAAAAAATGGAATAAAACATATTTATTTAAGTTTACCAGAATGAAATCATGTCATTTTATTTAGAAACAGGCATGGCTGTCCTGCAATAGTTTGTTTACTGTAACCATAGCAACCAACTCCTCTGCTTTTTTTATGCATGCTGCTGTCCATCCCTCCCAAAAATTATCCCAAAAGAATCGTAAAAGATGACAAAAAAGGTTTTGATGCGTTGATTTGATTTCTGAGTGGCATGGTGGCGCAGTGGGTAGCACAGTGGTCGCACAGCAAGAAGGTCATGGCTTCATGTTTGCATGTTCTCCCCTTGTTTGCGTGGGTTTCCTCCAGGCACTCCGGTTTCCTCCTAGCCTCCAAAAACATGCATGTTAGGTTGATTGGCCGGTGCCGAAAACTGCCCCTGGGAATGAATGTGTGTATGGTTGTACGTGTGGCCCCATGTCAGACTGGCGACCTGTTTGGGGTGTACCCTGCCCTTTGCCGTGAATGAGCCGGGATGGGCTCTAGCACCCCTACATCCCCAAAAAGGAATAGACGGTTAAGGTGACAGACTGACTGATTTGATTTCTATATATTGTTAATACAGTATAGGCGACTATAGAGAATTGTTTTAACATTTTTGGTGGTGTGCCTCAAGATTTTTTTGGATGGAAAAATGTACCTTGGCATGAAAAATATTTAAAAACACTGCTCTATATTTATTCCAAACTTCTATTATAATTATTTGAGCTGTTTTTATCTTTTATATGGTTTAAATATACAAGTTTTGTATCGCTGTCTTTTCATCCAATTTAAAATGAATGATCTTTTATGAATAAACGAGTTATTTTTTATGATTGATTCTGTCTTACTAGTCTTACCGTTTAATTTGTTGCATGAACAAGATTACCCAGAACACAAAGTTTTCTGAAAACCCATCTCTAAACCAAATGCAATTTTTAAGTTTTAGTTCCAAACTTCAAGAACAAGTCACACATCATCGATCACTTGAAGAGTGTCTGGAATAAATTGGAATATAAAAATAAGGTCTGAGACTATAATTCTATTGTTTGTTAAAACCAAATAAGAAATCATTTTGATGGCAAACTGGCTGTGAAGATTTTATTGTAAAAGAAGAGAGACGGTGGGAAAACAGACTAACATACAGAAGAGAGGGACTGCAAATTTGTAGCAAGCAGTGTATTGGAGGAATGAATATTTTCTAGGGATCAATCAGTATCCTCCCAAACTGCTCTCCCCAACATCTCAGCACGTAATAGGTAAAAGGCTGGCTACATCCCAAACAGGTCGCCAATTTGTTGCAAGACCTTAGAGTTGAAATGTTAACAAAATTCAGCAAAGTAGCATCCTGATAGTGGAGCTTTAGTTTTTCAATAAGCTTGAAAGTCAGTCATCTTCTTACCCTGCAACCCTTAGTGGGTTGCAGGGGGTGCCGAAGCCCATACCAGCTGATTTAAGGCGAAGGGCAGGGTGCACCCCATTCAGGTCGCCAGTCTGTCGCGGGGCCACACATATACAACCATCCACACACACACTCATTCCTAGGGGCAATTTTGGCACCGGCCAATCAACCTAGCATGCATGTCTTTGGAGGATGGGAGGAAACCGGAGTACCCGTAGGAAACTCACACAAACACGGGGAGAGCATGCAAATTCCACACAGAAAGGACAGTGTTTCAAGCCTCGTCCCCACCCGGGACTCGAACCCACAACCTTCTTGCTGTGAGGCCACTGTGCTAACCACTCCACCGCCGTGCTGCCCGAAGCTTGAAAGTTATTTAAAATAATTTTCTTTAAAAAATCAAGTGTTTGCACTTGTTTCAGGTTGTATCAAACATTACCTTTTTGGATGCATGCTTTAAATCGGGTTAACAGATGCAATATTTATCACTAATAACGTGAAATCAAACATGTGAGGATAATTTTAACACATCACTGTTACAGTATGTCTGCTCAGACTTTGAAAACCACTGATAATAAAAGATAGCTGTGGGGACATTGTGGTTTGTCTGAAAAGCTGCCACTTACACACCATCATTGTGAACATTTAAAGATTCCATCTGCTTTATCTGTACTGCTACGTCGTGCTGTGTTCATTCATCCACTTTCTTTCTATTTCTTAAGTTACATCCTGTTGACGAGCCACAAAGAGGACAACCCTGTGTCACCTGTGGAGAACAGTGTCCTGGTTTTTCCCTGCACAAATGGAGGTATTGTTTTGCATCAAAATTACACAAATGTCCCAGAGAAGACACCGGTAGATGGTCGATAAGATTTTTTTGCATATTTTTAACATTAGCATGGAGAGTTTAAACTGTAAGTAGTTTGCTGGAGCAGAGACATGTAACCAGCTAATTAAGCCGTCCTTTTATGGGTAGAGAACACAGTTTACTAAGTGTATCTC
Source organism: Neostethus bicornis (assembly GCA_902685375.1). Lineage (NCBI taxonomy): Eukaryota > Metazoa > Chordata > Actinopteri > Atheriniformes > Phallostethidae > Neostethus > Neostethus bicornis. The sequence continues at coordinate 16,196,224 of LR738557.1, read as the reverse complement.
CTTGGGTTTCCTTCAACTGGAATGACATTCGGAAGGAACCTCTTTCAGACGCCTAACTTTTTATATAAAATCACTCAAGGGTCATAAAAAAGCTACTGTTCTCCCACCAGGTGTGCTCAAATAATTGTTTATATGGCAGTAATGTTTCCAAGGCTGCCAAATGCCTTAAAGTCATTGGAGACATGGATGTGAAAATAACTGCACATTGTTTGGTGGCAGGATCTAGCTGTTCACTACAGGTGGTTTGGGTTAGAGTGTGAAAGAGTGTGACTAATGTGAGAAACTTTGCAAAGAGTGTGCAATCTGAAAAGCCCCCCATAAAGAACCAGAGAAACTCTGGAAAGGTTAAGTCAGACATATTAGAAATAATCTTCCATGGGTGGATCATAGATGTTTGTTAAAGGGAGGTTTCAATTGAAGGTTACAATTTCTCTTTTGGAATGCTGCATCTTGGGACGGTCCAAAAAAAGTTTAGTGTGGAGGAAAAATCTCTGAAATTGTTTGAATGTTTTAACACCTACACGGCTCTTTAAAAAAGGACTTCAGAAAGATCTCTAAGGTGGTTTTTACTTTCACACCTGCTTTTTCACATTGTGGGAAAATGATAATGTTTTGACAAAAGTAGCATTAATAACAGATTTGTGCCGCTGTATGTTTTCTGGTGAAAGCAAAAAGAAGGAAGGGTCTGAACATTATGTGCTTCCAGTGGCCTTTGCTCTGGACTAGGGAAACAGCAAACTCAGGAATGTAGCTGTGCATTTTTTTTTTATTTTGAAGTCAACTTTAAAAAACGTAACTTTTCATCGTCATTGAACTTAAATAAAAAACTTATGAACCTGAAAAAAAAAAAACAAGAGCCTACGAAACACTTTAAATCAGCTCTAGTATGTTTGCATGTGTGGGGACTGCCTGCTGAGTTACTGTTTCTGTGCTAATCCGAAGACTTGTTTATTCTGGGGTACCCAGGAATGATGTTTGTTAGCTTTGAAATATACAATGCACAGATGAAGGCAGCTATCGGTTATGCTTTAAATACGAGTATACATATTTGGGGAGGAGGCATTAGTGGGTAGATGGTGGCTCAGTGGTTAGAGCGTTCGCCCGCGGACCAGAAGTCAACCGGAAGTTTGCAGGTTTGCATCCCACTGAGTGCACGTCTAGGGTCCTTGTAGAAGACACCTAACCCTCGTTTCTCCCACCAGTGGCGCCGTCATGGCAGCCTGCTGTGCTGTAGGAGTGCAGCACACAAATTTCTCCGGTGAGGATGAATAGAGTGAGTAAAAATAAAAAAAAAATAAATAAAAATAAAATTAGCTCAGTTTTTCCTTGGACAAAAAAAAAAAAAAAGGCTTCGATTCACACTGGACCCATGCCTAAGTGTCCTTGGGAAGACACCAAACCCCCCATTTCTTTCACCATTGGCGCCAACCTGGCTCCCTGCTGCAGCACAATGCAACACAGAAATTTTCCCATTTGAGGGATGAATACAAGATGTTAAAAAAAAAAAACCTGAAGTTTTTCTATCTTGCTTGTTAGTGTTTAACTGGAATTTTTTTCTTTCTTCAACTGATCAGTGGCAGATTTTTTTTACTTTAATACACCCTCTGTCTGTTTTGATCGCTCTTCAGTGTGAAAATTTGTCCGATTTTTTTTTTTTGTCTTCTAATGTTTCAATATCTAACTCTGGCTCATGGTGGGAATCAAACCTTCGAACATCTGGTTCAAAGACAGCCACTTTACCACTGAGCTATGCCTTCCTGAAATCTATCTCATGGAGAAAAAAATTCACATAGAAATAAATTTAAGCTTTATTAATTGAGTTTGAGAAATGTCAAGCATAGGTGAATGTATTTCTGTGACTCATTGAAGCATCGGATCTGATGGGGGTTTGTGTACGTGTGTGAGAGACAGATTTTTGTGTCACATGTTATTTATTACAAAATGATTTATCTTAAACTGGACATTAGAAAAGTAAAGGGTGCAGCAATAAAGAATATTCCACCTTATTAAACCCCACTGTGTGTTTCAGACTCGTTCTTTCTATAAACCAAACTGGGTGCATTGAGGCACTTCCCATTCATGGTGAAGAGAGGACCCTGTCAGGCGTTGTGTATTTAAGATCACTCAGGCCTACCAAAACATCACCCTTAAGAATTTAGCTTTTGTTGGTTCATTGAGATGTGGATGTTCAAGCAAACAGTGCTTTACTACTTTCTTTAGAGGTCTGAGATGAAATCAGTACATTCAAGCATTTCTTGGAGTTCTACAGATAAAGAAGTCACTGCTTTACTACGTGTTGGGAATGTGTGGCATATGGAGATGGATGAAAAGCGTTCTGCGTGACCGTTTGTGTGTGCGTGTCAGTAAGCTGAGTTGGCTGATCTAAGCGAGTTAGCAACCAATCTCCTTGAACAACAAACTCCTGTTGAATTATTCATGCTAGCCTTTGGCTTGATTGATTTTTCTTGTGCTAATGAGACTCATTACCAGGCTTATTAACATGAGCCTGAATGTAACTGTGACATCTGATCAGGGAGATCCCATGACTCTCTCCTGCACAATGCCGACATGTTTCAGCGCTGCATCCAACATACAGTACATCTTGAAAGCTACACTTGACCTGCAGACTTAGGTCAGTACAGGCATGAATCTGACCATAAAAAGGGAGATTTATGTGTTTAGAATTTAACGATTGCAGTTTTTCATTTTTTCTTTCCAGCAGCATAACTTAAAACCAAAATTAAAAGCAGTAACCTTTCTTTTTCAGGTTCTGCCAGAGTTGACTGAGGTTCAACAAAGCCTGTGCTTGTGTCCAACTTAGTTTTAGCTGAAACACAAACTGGCTAAAAACATGTTAAGGGGGAGAAAAAAAACAGAAAATACCAGGGGAAAGGAGGAGAAATGGCGCTTGCAGTTGAACAAGAAGGACCAGGTTTGAGTTTTAACCCAGCTCTGAATAGCGCGCTGACGTCTGTCCCCTCGGTAACCCAGTTTGATCTGCATAACACAGGGAGGCCTCACTATTCACTGTGTTAACTAGACCGCCTGGCAAATGAAACTGTCAGGGCGTCCAGGCATCTGAATGGGTTGTGGCTCCTGTGGCGGTGAATGAGGGGAGGAGGTGGGAGAATGAAACCTTTCGGTGGCCAGTGCCAAACAATAAAAACTAAGTTGATTTATTGCTAATGCTTTGCCTGCGTATTGGCTGAGTTGACATGCTTCTTAGCTTGATGGTTTTTAGGGATGAAAACACTTGTGACCTGCTGTGGTCTCTTCAGGTTTGGGTTTGTTTTTTAACCCAAGGCCACAGCGACATATGCAAGAGTGCTTTTGTGGGTTGAAAAATAAATAGAATCTTAAATCTAACGTTTTACTGAGTAAATTGTGTTGTTTTTGTCAGATGAGATTGTCCTGAAGGAGGTATGTATTTGACAGGACCTTTTGATATATCACTGTGAATCAGATATAAATCACCATTTAACCTTCGGGCAGTTAAATTTGTTTGTCTTATCCTTTCTCCTCCCATCGTTTCTAATAGATTTGAACCATTTCCCTCCTTAGTACAACCATTAGGCTTTGTTTCATTGCCCATTCTGAGCAGCGTAAATGACCCCACATTACACACAGGAATAGACAAATCATTGAGCTTTTGATTTGACTTTAATGAGCAGCTTTTAGTGATGATTACAACTGGTGGTTGCAGGGAAAAAAATGGTATTTGAATGAGTGGCTTATTGAACTCCAATGAAATCCGAGCGTCAAAATGGAAATGTAAAGGTACTATAAAACTTTGCGATTTTAAATCTGGAACCACAGATAAGATCTAAAAATGCTTTTTATTTCCACTGTTAATAAGAGGGTTCAACGCAAAAAAAAACAATAAAAATCCTGATGCACAAAAACCAAAAGCACATAAGAGTATTTTCCTGGAAAATAAAATTAATGGTACTTAAATTTTCATTTAAAAAAGTTATCTTTATAGGCAATCAAAGAAGACTAAAACAGTGGATACCAATTGGGAGTGGGTTTTTATCAGGGTTCAGAAGATTTCTTGGCTTTCTATGCCACTTTGCACCTGGTTGTTCTCATTTGTTAGTTATTTCCTGTCTCATTTTTATTTGGTTTATTAAAAGTTAACTTGCATACTGAAATGTTCTGATTTCTTTGGATGAATTCAGTTTTTGGCTTCTTGTTAGTTTTTCTTCTTCTTCTTCTTTTGGTATTTCCCTCCAGGGGTCGCCACATCAAGTCAGTTTCTTCCATCTAACCCTATGTGCTGCATCTTCTTCAGTCACTCCTACTATCTTCATGTCTTCCTTCACTGTATCCGTGAACCTCCTCTTTGATATTCCTCTTGGCCTCTTTCCTGGTGGTTCCAAACCCAGCATCCTTCTGCCAATGTACTCTCTCTCCTCTGTACATATCCAAACCATCTCGGTCTAGTTGCACCTGGTTAAAAAACATTGGGTCATTCGCCCATTTGGAAGTCCTACTGTATCATTCTTTTACACGGTACATACCTAGGCTGTTTTGATCTGCTCATGTCTCCAAACGAACATTTGAATCATATTACCAAACTGTTAAAGAATACACTACTCTTTCGCACTTTGAGCCTCATGGATCCCAGGATTGTCCTCTTTGAATATGGTTGTGACATAAGTGAAGAAAAAAAAAAATCCCCTGTTGCTTTTTTTAACCTGGTTCTAAACGTGGTTATTCATATTGTTCAGGTGGTCAGTTTGCTTCTTTCTTTGAACACATTCTGCTGCTTTACCTTGAAATGACCCATTCCAGCAATCCCAGATTATCATACTCCCTCCTCATGCTCTCTTCATGGACACCAAACTGAGTGCATCAAAATCATCTACCTCTCACGTTCTCCTGCTTTATCTATCATTCCAGAACATGGCTATACTAGATTCTTTAGACCACACAGCCTCCTTTTTTACTCCAGAGTCTAACCTTTATGCTCCCTGGCAAACCGAAGCCTTTTTTTCAGGTTAGCCTCACTCATTAGGTTTATTTAAGCTGCACAGCTGTTCAGTTCCAAACTCTTCTGTTCCCTTTCCATGAAGATTATGTGTGTGCACACAGACTATTAAACATAGCCTCAACTTCTTTTTTTATTTGATCTCATCAAACATTTAAGTGATCTCTAATCACGTCTTCCAAGATGTTTTTTCCTACCACAGTTTCTCCTTGAAGACGGTGCTTTTTCACTTTTTTCCCAGATTTTGAATACTTGGCAACTATTAAAGCCTGCCTTGGTCTTTTCCAGCTTCTTCTGGGTCCTCATTTCAAACAAGTAGAAATACTAACCTGTCACTGAAACCAGGTAGTTTAAGTGATTAACAGACTCCAAGGAAATGGTTTTTATTCACATTACAAAAATAATTGGCTGAGGTTTTCAATGTCCCGCAAAGTCCACACAGTTTACCGAAATATACTATATATACATTTCAAGGGCAGATTAGATACAAAAATAAAAACTTTATTAATCTCCTGCAGGATAAATTCTGGTGTCCAGCAGCAACAAATTACTCAGACAGTACATACAAATGAATAAAAATACAATCATAAAAGTTATAATCAGTAGTAATAAGATATTCCATTGGACTCAGTTCCATCCAGGCACATCTGTTCGATTAAATTGCCTGAGGGCAGAGAGGATAAACATTTTTTTTATGCACTCAGTCCTGCAGCGTAGTGAGAAGAACCAGTTACATTGGGCACTCTAGTGGGTTGTGACTACATCATGCAGCGGGGGACGGTGATTTTTCAGGATGCCCTGCATTAGAGCCCTCATCTCCTCTCCAAAACAGCTCCCACAGAGACCACGTCTTCCCACCACACCTGCACATTTCTCAATCAGTCTGTCCAGACGATTGTTGTTCTTTGTGATCAAGCTGCCTTTGCAGATGACTGCAAAGAAAACTACACTTGCCATGACAGACTGGCAAAAAAATGTCAGCCTGGTGTCTAATATTGATAAAAATGATATTATCATCTTTAATATGTTGAATAGTTCTTAATCCTATTTTATTGGTAAACTTAATAATGAATATGAACCTTCTCAAACTGACCGGCATCATCCTGGAATTATGGGATGTGTCTTTTAACATGTTTTTTAAATAATAAAGAAGTAGTTTTTTCCATCAGAACTTGTTTTTAGCTTAAATATTATCTATCGTGGTGCAATCGTCCAATTGGAGGTGTGCATCTATTGTTGTACCTGTAGCTCATTACTGATATCATCTCTAATTATTTGATAATGCCAACCAACATCATTGATGCCACACTCAACAGCCACTATTTGGTATGTGGGAATCACCGGTGAAGTGCTGCACCCGAATGGATATCAGGATAGGACATAAGACACAACAGGTGATGTCAGTTCATCCACCAGGTGGGTTCTGGATGTGTAACAGGAGACTTTAAGAGATTAGCTTCCTTTTTTTTTTTTTTGCTCTGTGCAGTAATGGTTTTTGTAACTTTCTGTCATTAGTGCTGCGTGACATTTAACACCACACACACACACCCCATTCAACACAAAGTAGGTTTATTAACTGAGCAGCTTTGAGTTTATCTAAGTTGCACAAACTTTATCGAGATTAAATTTACAGAGGTGTTGTCCTCATATTTGTGTGACCACGAATGAGGAGACAAAGAAAAATAGTGAGTTAAGAAAAACTATTTTTTTTTCCACAGTGTTTCTATAACAACATCATTAGGAGGTCAGCAAACTTTTTATTCCCCAAATTTGAAATCATTTCAAACTCAGGACAAAAGAGAAAAAGCTCAACTTGGAGTGATCCGTTTTAAAATTGATTTTTTTCTTCTAGCTGTCACCTAGTTTAATTTTCCAGAGACTCTCCCTCGAGGGTTAAATTAATTCATTGACAAAAGTAGTTTCTACAAAAGTTTTTTTTTCTTTAAACAAGAAAATTTAATTATTTAATTTGAGCAGCATCGAACCTGTCACTACAGTTAAACTTGGGTATTTCTTTCTGTTTAATACAGTTTTTCCTTTTCTGATAGTAAGCCAGCAGAGGGCAAACATGTCCTACAAGGAAATAGAACTTCACTGTTTGATGTCCCTTGTCACATCTTTGTCACATCTTTCTACTTCTTTGCTTTCCTGGCAGTAATCAGTGTCATAGTAGTAAAGGTTTTTTTTGTGTTTCAATTTGATTCTCTTCAGCTCAAAGCAGTTTATTTGTTGAATACAGATTAAATACAAATTAAAAATGCCTTGATCAGTATGCAATGTCAAAAGATATGTACTACTAACATCCTGGTTCATAATCACAGTTTTGGAAAAACTGTTCAGTTCAAACGTCGGTGGAAAAAGTCAACTACATGAATTAAGGGGATTTCTGCATTAATTGTAAATAAACACATCTTCTATTAATGAGCCTTTTGGAAATTTATATTTTGGAGAATTTTCATGATTCATTTATGTACATATTTAAATCCAGGAAGAGCTTATGAGTAGAGCAATTGCTCCTCCAGGTTGAGAGAAGCCAGATGGGGTGGTCCAGGCATCTGGTTTGTATGCCTCCCAAGTGAGTGCCTTGCCAGTGAGGTAGTTTGTAAAAAGTAATTCTAATCTAATTCTAATCTAATCAAATCTTTAAAAAATCTCATTTTGGGAATGACCCACCGGGAGAAGACCCAGGGGCAGACCCCTGTCCCGCTGGAGAGTCTATGTGTCACACCTGGTCGGGAAACACCTCACAATCCTGCCGGGTGAGCTGGAGGATGCAGTCTGGGTGAGAGAACTCAGGGTTTTTGTCTGAGGTTGTCGCTCCTGTGACCGGGCCTCGGATAGTTGGATCAGAATTAAATATATCCAGTCAATCCTGATCTTCATCAGGGTTTATATCGGTTTGCTTTGTCCAGAAAATTCCACTTGTTGAAACCTCTACAAAAGATCTGCATGCTTTGCTTCCAGATTATTGATTCCATTTCAGACTTAAATGATCTTACTTTGAGGTGTTTTATGTCCAGTTTGTATTTAAAAAACCTGGTGATGCTTTTGCAAGAAATGCTTTGCGAGTACCTTCATTGCAGTGGATACTTGAGCACGTGACACAACCAAAAATGAAAAGATTATTCTTTCAAAAACAGGAGAATCTCAAAAGAGTTTATAGATTAATTTTTATCATTTTGTTTCCAACATCAATTTCTCTGATCCCGAACAGCTGGTTTAACAGCAGTCAGATTTTTTGCAGCATTTACAATAAAACCAGCAGCTTTCATCTGATCCATGTCTTTAGTTTTTCTCAGGCATTTTAACCAAAGTAATCCAAAACAGGTGTTTTTGCATGTGGATCAAGACACGTCTTCACATGTATAGTATTAACAGGCATATTAATCTGGGAATTATTACACTGCTTCATTTCTTTAGTAAACAAATGCAACCTAGCAACCCTTTCATGTAAAACCATCTGTCCTCAATAATTACTTCTGGATTGAAATATATTTCACATTAACAGGTATGTTTCTAGGGAGGGACGGTGGAACAGTGGTTAGCACAGTGGCTTCACAGCACGAAGGTCGAGGTTCGAGTCCTGGGTGAGATGAGGTTTGAAACACTGGTCTTTCTGTATGTTCTCCCCGTGTATGTGTGGGTTTCCTCCCACCCTCCAAAAAACCATGCATGTTAAGTTGATTGGCCACCACATAAATTTCCCCGTTAAGTGAGTGTGTGTGTATGATTGTGGCCCCACAACAGACTGGCGACCTGTTTGGGGTGTACCCTGCCCCTCGCCTGAAATCAGCTGTGATAGGCTCCAGTACTCCTGCAACGCCGTTAGGGGTAAGCAGTTCTGCAGATGAAATGACGGTATGTTTTTAAGTAAAGCACAAAGAATAAAAAGGTTTGCAAAAACTTTTTTTTTCCATTTATGGACAACTTTTTCTAGTTTGGTAATGTGGAATGACTTCTGGTATCATTGAACCTTTCCACCCTGGTAACATCTGTTTACATCTAAAAAAAAATTCCCTCTAGCTGGTATTCTAGTGATGTTAATTCACCCAGATTTTTGCCCCAGTGCTGATCCTTGATCCAGCCGTAATGAATACTTGGTGTGCTAACCGGCCTTTGAACTGTCACTGAGAATAAAGAGAGGCAGGCTCAAGGTTGTCAGATGCACAGAGTTAACATTTACAGTCCACAGGCCTGCAATCCCAACCCACCCACTGTGATTAGAGTTAATTCATGCCTTCCAGACTCTTTCCCCTGCTGGGATTTTGTGGTTAATGTGCATTTTCTTCTGCTTGGTCGTGTACTTACCTGGTAAAGAAGCCTCAAAAACCTGAACATGCGCTTTGGCTCTTAAGTTCACATCTTGTCTTGAATTAAGTGAGGTTTTTTTTTATGTTTCTGTGGAGCTGTATCTTCATATATGTGGTGTTATTTTGTGTTTTCTGTTGGCCATTTGAATTTAGTAGTGCAATATTTCTGCAAGTTATTTTACTGTCTCACATTGTTCAATTTGTCTTTGTGGTATAAATCCTCCTTATTGCAAGAGATCTGAAACAGAACTCGAATATTGTGGTTTAGGCTTTTGTTTAGTCTATTTGCAGACTGTCAAAAAAGGGAAAATCCCAGCAAAGCATGGCTTATGTTCATGGATCTGAGCAAATGTATCATTTGGCTCAGTTGCTGCAGATTTGGCAGATGTGTATTGATGATAGAATGCTACCAAATACCAAAATATTCCTAAACCCACTGGAAAACAGTAAATCTATTGTTATGATCTAGTAGTTTGACATGGTACGCTTTCTGCCATGGCTCACTATGCCAATGAAAGTAGCTTTCAGAAACATGGTTTAAAATGCTCAACAGTCACTGGGCTTATCAGCAGTTTAAAATGTAGATCTTTTTTTTCAACCAATTAAATTGACCAAGTAATGACAAAAAAACACTTCTCATCCTTGTGTGAAAGTTATTCTAAGGGTGAAAGGTGACAGTAAAAAAGGTATTAAAGGTCTCCACAGGAGATCATTAATGTCAGTATCAAATGCCAAAGTAATGCTTCAAATAACCTCTTAATATTTCTGCCAAGTTCTAAAAGGTTAACCTGCTGGTAGAGTGAAAGCAAAAGGTCAGCACATATTCACAGTTAGAAAATGATGGAATCCAGAAATATGGACAAAAAAAACCTAGCAACATGAAAAACAACGGATTGAATATTTGGAGAAAAGTCAAACATGAGGCTCAATGGTAATTATTTTATTTAACTGTTATTTTAGTAATCTAAAATATTGCATTTGAATTACGCGTAAAAGCCATGAGAATTAATCAATTGTGGGAAAAATTTTAAATACTGTGTGTGTTGTTTATTTGCATTTTATTTTGCGGAATTGTCTAAAGTGACTAGAAAGCAAACTTTTGGCCACAAACCACTAAAATGAAGCATTATATAAATGTGGAAACTATTAAAGTTTTAGTTTGCTTTAGTTTATATTTTAAAATCTATGGGGTTTGTAAAAATTTTTTTTAACTTTTTACATTTTTCTCTATTTGCTCACTTGACATCAACAGTGTGGCCCCACGTTTCATTTTCCCACCATCCGTTCATGCAATAAAATTCTTCATTGTGCAACATGTTTTACACAGTGCATCACATTAAAACACATTTTGATTTTTTTCCTATTCATGCTTCACTCTAACTCTCACCACCTTCTCTGTTTGCGGTGTCTGCTCACACCTGTTCCCTGCTGTGTCTCTATGAGCCAGCAGAGATCAGTGTTGTGCAGTTATTGTTAAAAAAATAAAAGTATGCATTACACATGTGTAAAGCAGTAAAATGATCAGCTCTCTCCTAACATGACCCCTAACTTAGGAAAGTGCTGAGAATTACTTTTGATTTTACCATTACTTTAATCACTTGTTTTAATTTTATTACAGAGTCAAAAACCCCAGTGGGAGGCAAAGTGTCATTTGTCTTCACTCTGCATAGTGTTAAATTATTTGATTAGTTTATTGATTCAGCATCACTCCTGATTATTGGTTGGTTTAAGTAGCATATTGACTTGACTAAATTGACTGTCTAAAGTTGTAGGTGTATAGAGTGACTCAATCAAGCAACCTGGAAAAGAAAGAATCAAGCTTATTAATATTTTGATCCCCCATAGTAAAAACTAACACTATCAGGTGTGAACTCATGTTTTGGGTGTGTTTAACGTCCATCCATTTTTTCTCTTCTTTAGTCTGTTTTATTCCTCCCTTTCTTTTATAATTACAAGTATTTATTATTGTCTCAATTTTGCAAGCGATCTAAATCTGATGCATTGACAATTTTATGAATTTATGAATTACTGAGCTTTTCAAGTTTCAAACAAAAGAGAGCATTAATGACTGAGAGGTTTTGGAGATAAAGTCAAAGAGGCAAGACTGAGATGGTTTGGACATGTGCAGAGGAGAGAGAGTACATTGGCAGAAGGATGCTGGATTTGGAACCACTAGGAAAAAGGCACAGAGGAAGACCAAAGAGGATGTTCATGGATACAGTGAAGGAAGACATGAAGATAGTTGGTGTGACCGAAGAGGATGCAGCAGATAGGATTAGTTGGAAAAAAACCTGACTTACTGTGGCAACCCCTGAAGGGAAATCCCGAAAGAAGAAGATTTGCAGACAAAATTTATTGTTCTCTCCTCACCCATGACCACCACGTCTCCGGTCTGAACAAGCTTTATTTGCTTTTAAGGTTATAGTTATATACAGATCTGTGCAGCTGTCCCAACCTGATCCGATTTCTAAGTAATATCCAGCTTTATTCTAAATGACCATCTTAAATATAGCCTTTACAGTAAATCTGCCTCCTATTCCATTTCTTCTTTTCTTCATTATTTGCAGACCAACAGGAACACGTCCCCCAATAAAACATTTCCAGTTGCACTGCTCACAACAAAGGAATTATGTTGGCTTAGTTAGCATGCTCAACATCTGTCGAGTCATCAGGTTGGATTACAGTGATGACATTACAGGCCTGTTAGAAGTCCATGGTTAGTGTCAACTACTCACCATTTGATTGGTTGAAACATAGGATTTAACAAGAAAAAAGTTTAACAAAACACATCCATGTCTAATAGAAAAGTATTAACAATTTTATTTGGATGTTGAGTGGTCAAAATGTTCCTAAAAAAAAAGACTTAATTAGTAGACTGAACTTTGGATCCTTTATTTTGTTTTGTTAATCACAGTGGTATTTTATTTTAATGCTGGATCAGACTTTTTAAACACCTGCAGTAAATCATAAGTGTGTGAAATTTTATAAAAATCAAAATCAAACCAGATGAAACATTCGTGTGCTGCTTTGTGAAGGGAAGTGTGAGCCAGTTTGTAAATCATGTCATCATTTCCAAAGCGGACGCACATATACACACACACGCACACACAAATGCTACATACCTACATACATGTACAATTCAATAGGTTTATTGTTGTTCCAAACTTGTTTTCTGAAGAAAATCGGAATAAGTTGAAACCAAGTCGTTGAAAAAACATGCATCTGCCTGCCCTATGTCACAAACTTTATCAGTTCATATATAACTGGTATCAAGTCACTTAATTTAGTTTCACTCAAATCCTTTTCTTGGCTTGAAAGATATCACATTCACAAAGAGTTTGTGATCTTGACCTTTGGTTACATGACCTGAAAACCTCATCAGTTCATCTGTAGTGGATACTGAGTAACTGTGATCAGTTTAACTGAAATCCCTTTTCTACGTTGGGAGATACCGCTTTTACAAAAGTGATCCAGAGTGCTTTATGCTGAACGTCCTATATTCTGTGGGCAGAGGCATAAAAGCTAGAACGTTACACTGTACAGTAAAAAAAAGAAAGCAATTGAATTATTTTCCATTCCACACTGTTCTGCTCATCCGGGGCCAGGTTGCGGGGGCAACAGCCTCAAATGGGAATCCCAGGCTTCTCTCACCACGGCTGCATCCTCCAGCTCACCCGGAAGAATCCCAAGTCATTCTCCGGCCAGCTGTGAGACATAGTCTCTTGGGCACGTCCCACTCTTCTGGTGGGACGTGCCCGAAACACCTCACCTGCAAGGCGCTTGGGGGGCATCCTGACCAGATGCCCGAACCACTCCATCTGGCTCCTCTCGACCTGGGGGATTAATTATTTTAATCATAATATATACCTTATTGATCCTTCACCGGGGAAATTTGTGTGCTGCATCACACTGCCACAATGGCGCAAATGGTGGGAGAAACAGGGGTTAGGTGTCTTCTCCAAGGACCCTAGACATGAACTCAGTGGGAATCGAATCCACGAACTTCTGATCACCTCATGGTCCGAGGGCGAATGCTCCACCACTGAGCCACCCCCTTTGAGTTTACAATAATCCTTTTGTAATGACCCATGAAAGTCTCACATTTGACTAAGCTGATAAAAAATTTGAATAATAAAGTCTATATTAAAAACCAAAACTCTGAATGAAAAATACTCCTGCAGATTTTTATTAAACTTGGGTTGAAAAAACACAATGGTTAAAAGCCCAAATGAAATTAATTAATCTCAGTATGAGTAACGGTGTGCAGCTGTACTGAGGCCGGCATAGTTTGCATCAAGATGTTTGACAGTCAGAGATGTTCAGAGTTCATTCCCAGCAAACAGACAGAGCTCTAATATTACCAAGAGAGTGCTTAACCTCACTTCACCCATTTTTTTTAATCATTCTTGGTTCAGTGAATTTTAGCACACATGACAGAAAGACTATAAAAATAATTTTATCCCTCAAGTTTATTAAAAAGGCTTTTAGTTTTGGTTGAAGTCTGTTTCTCTGCATACATTAAAAGGCTGTACAATATGAAGTCTATTAATGAGATGAGGAAAATAGGGGTAAAATTCCTTGTGAGGAGAAAATGACCAGATGTAGCAGTAAGAAAACATCAGACGTAATGCATCTTGTAAGCTCGCCTGTAGGGTTCAGATGGATAAAAATGGAAACCAGGAATGCAGTCACCTGATAAAGTTTCATGAGTGATTCAATTAAAGCTGTTTTCATCTTAACAAAGAAAGAATAAAAAGGATGCTGTGCCAACTTTGCCACCTTTCCATATTTAAAGGTACAAGTTGTGTTTCTTTCTCTTTTTTTGTGCAGTTTGTTTACTTGTCAACGAGATGAGCATTGCTAAGTTTAATTCACGTGATATCAAGCCAGACAAAAGCTGCTTTGTCTTTCTGAGAATAGATGTGATTCACACGTAATTGTTTCTACATGTCAGTGACTGGTCATGGTGGAGATGTATCTGCACACTTTCTATTGTCATTGCAACACTAGTTCTTTGTCAGATAACAAGCCTTCATTTAAGCCCGTTTTTTCGTCTAGACGTGTATGACAACAGCTAAGTGACAGCGTGACGGTCAAGTCCAGAGGCAGAAAACAGAATGAGCTGATTTGTTCGATCAAAAGTCTGTTGCATCCATGTCAGAGGTCAGCTTTTTACCAGCAAATCCCCCTCTCTCCAATCTAATCCCCTTTCAGGGGTTTTTCCCACACCACAGGGTCCATCTTTGGCTCACCAGAGCGCAGAGAGACAATCAGGCTTGATCATACTTGACGGCTTCTTTGAGCTTCAGAATCAACACAGCAAATAAGTCAAACTTCCTTTAAAGACTGCTATTTTTGCTCTTGTGGGCAAACACACTACCTTCTGTTACCTCACAATGCAATATTTTAGATACACTTATTCAGTTTCATTTTAGTTTTTGAGACTGAATTCCCCCCTCCTCTCGCTCCCAGCATAGTTAGCAAAGCTAGTCTACATTCTTTTATATTCTTAATTTGGTGCAGATTTGTAAAAATGGTACTTTCTGTTGAGATGAGGGACTGAGTGTGAGCAGTGCATGTGGACTAAAACACTTACGGCTCACGTTAGAATTTGGTTGCAGTAAGAATCAAACGTTTCAGTCGAGTGTCAGATTTTTATTGTGGTCGGTAACTAGCTTGCAGAAATATTTTTCCTATTGTGAATGATTCTGAGATATTATCAGAGGTTCTTCAGGTTATTTCTTCTCCTTTCGACATTTCCGTTCAGATTCGCCACATCAAGTCAGTTTTTTTTCCATCTAAACCTATCTGCTGCATCCTGTTCGGTCACGCCAAATGTCTTCATGTCTTCCTTCACTGGAAGGAAGACACATGAACCTCCTCATTGGTCTTCCTCTAGGCCTCTTTCCTGGTGGTTCCAAATCCAGCATCCTTCTTCCTATGTACTCTCTCCTCTGCACATGTCCAAACCATCTCAGTCTGGCCTCTCTGACTTTATCTCCAAAACCTCTAACATGTGCTGTTCCCCTGATATACTCATTTCTAATCCTGTCCATCCTGGTCACTCCCAGAGAGATCCTCAGCATCTTCATCTCTGCTACCTCCATCTCTGTTTCATGTCTTTTTCTCAGTGCTACTGTCTCTAGACCAAACACATGGCCGGTCTCACCACGGTTTTGTACACTTTCCTTTTCATTTTAGCTGAAACTTTTTTGTCACACATCACGCCTGATACTTTTCTCCACCTGTTCCAGCCTGCCTACACTCATTTCTTCACCTCTTCTCCACACTCTCCATTGCTCTGGACTGTTGATCCTAATCTTCTTCAGGTTCTTCAGATCACATTGATCAATAACAAGAATTTACACCGTAGGCTAACTGCTAAAGCACACATTTTTACTGGATTAAGTTACCTTGGGATCAGATCCAGGCTGGAAACATCCAGTTTTAGACTTTTTAACTCCTTAGTTTAATTGTGCTCTTGTGATAGATTGGCACCACCTTTTCATGCCGTCTCACCTATTACCAGCTGAAAGAGAACCCAACACCTTGAATTGGAATAAGTAGGAAAGGAAGTGGATGGATTGAAGGAATTTAAAACCACTTGTTACGGGTTTGCAAGTCAATTTCCTGAAGTAAAATGGCTTTCTGATGTGCCAGGAGTTTTCCACAATTAAGTTAAATGCTTTCAGAATGTTTTCACTTACAGTAGCTCACGGGGATCGTATATGTGCACTCTTGACAGAGTTTTTGCTTCTCTAACACATTAATCAGGATGCCATTGTTTTTTGTTTCACTCTGAACTCACATTAAGTTCTACATTTGCAGCATTTAAGAATCTTGGCAGTAAAAGATACAATAAATGCTTGAATTATAAATAAATGATGATTTCAGGTCATTAGGGGTAAGTATCGCTTTTACTTAAAGCTCTTTGGGATTCTCTATATGGCGTCTAACTGGACCAGGTTGCCCAGGCTTTTTGGATAAACCCAAATCAGATGAAACCCATTCAAGGAAGCAGGAGACTCTGGCTTGGCATGGTGGGACTAGATGGCTGAGAAGTTGGTGTGGGAGGAACAGAAACATGCTGAATGATCATAGAGCCTTTTCTTTCTTTTGGGATGGCATGATAGTCAGCTGGATGAGTCCATCCAATAATCGTCCTGGTCTTCCAGTCTTGCCAGTCCCTCAGTCAATTTGAGAGTTGTGGTGGGACAACCACGTGCCCCAAGAACACAGTTCAAGTTGAACACCTAGGTCGCAGGCAGTATTGGCCTAGTTGCAGGGTTACCGTCTTTCAACCTGGTGAACCTGGTTTGATTCCCCCTGGTGCTGCTCATAGTCTAAAAGAAAGAAAGAAAAAAATATGACAACCTAAACAGATAAAATGAATAAACTCAAAATGGTCATACAATATATTCCAAACAGGAGTGGCACAGTTACGTAAGAGGGAATAGTTTCTTCCTATTGAGAGCTGTGGCCTTGATTGGTTTGTCTAACTGCACAGTTAAAAATCCCGAGTCTTATGAAACCAAAAATACACTCGCTTAGGCCAAGGCCGGGATGTAGACTATCTAACACAAAAGGAGGTATCACAGGTGCAAACAAGCAGGGGCTATTAGCCAATCATACCTATGGGTAACACAAAAGCAGGAAGGATCACATCCTGGAACGTGAGGAGAGTTAGTGTTTCAAAATAAGACAGGTACAAGTGACAGACATAAATCTAAAGTGCAAAACTCAGGACAAACCAAAGCTGATAAGACATGACAAATATAATCTGCAGAAATCCTTGTCCATGGAGATTTCTGTACCACCCCCTGTCAGCCTGTCTATGACTGTGGCAAACAAGAAAGGACTCAGAGCAGACCCCTGACGTACCCCAACTTTTTCCTCTATCACACCTTCAGCACCCTTCAACCGTCTTACAGCATTCAGTCATGAAGCGGGATGTTGGAGACCTGTGGAATGAATATCATACTATCTCGCACAAACAAAATTAAATATTCTGCTTTTGTAAAATATTTTTACCCCATGTTGTTTTGACATGTTGTATTTAACGGCATGTTAGAGGTTTTGGTGATAAAGTCAGAGAGGCCAGACTGAGATGGTTTGGACATGTGCAGAGGAGAGAGAGAGAGAGAGAGAACATCGGCAGAAAGGTGCTGGGTTTGGAACCACCAGAAAAGAGGCCCAGAGGAAGACCAAAGAGGAGGTTTATGGATACAGTGAAGGAAGACATGAAGATAGTCCGCGTGTCCGAAGACGATGCAGGAAACAGGATTAGATGGAATAAACTAATGCGCTGTTGTGACCCTTAAAGGGAAATGCCAAAAGGAAAAGAACTTGTGTTCTTTTTAATGTAGGGATTTTTTTTTTTTGCCGTACAAGCTAAAAAAAATCTGTTAGTACTGCTGACTTTGTTGATCAAACTAGGTTGGCTTTAGTTTTTACGTGATCTACTCTGTATATCTGCATTCTTCATCAATGAGCAAAGCTTACTCTGAACCCCGTCTGTATTAAAGAAGTGGGGGGTAGATTTGCCTGTGGCACATTCTAACACACTCATCATTTCCCCCACAGACTGAATCACTCATTTGGTGCAAAGATCAAAGACGTCGAATCTTATAAGTGGTCTTGGGGTGTAATTTGTTCCTCGTTTGATTCTGATGAGACCGTTCCCCATCTGCCCTTTATTTATCTTCATGTTTATTTATTTATCTGTTTAAACCCAACAAATTCTTCCTCATTAAAGCCACTTTAATATCCATGCTAGGCAGAAACCGATTGCGATATAATGAATGTTGTGCAGGCACATTGAGAGTAAAATGTAAATTGTTTGCCTCCAGCTCTGGTGATGAAACAAGAAGCAGACAGATTGGATAAGCCACAGCGTGTGGAAAGTCCTGTCTCCTCTCATGTGGCTACACGGAACTCATTCAGCCCGTTTCAGGCGTGTATATTTTTTATATCACTTTTTAATTTGCATCTGGTTGGCTTATGAGACTTTCAGGTTTGTTTGTTTGTTTATCCTCTAATGTGTTTTAAGATCATTTTATCCTCTTTGCTCTTTACTAGCCTGTGTTTGATCCACATCTGTCACATATGTGTGTGTGTGTGTGGGGGGGGGGGGGGGGGGGGGGGGTAATGATGCTGCAGTTGAATCCTGATCTGCTTTCCAGTCAGCATCTCAAGGCTTGGCGTTGTGATTGAGTAAATATCTTGTAATTACAATGAGACATCCATAATGGATGTGTTTACTGAGAAAACAAAAAACAAGCTTCTTTCTGAGCTTTTATAGATTGATATTTGAGTCCACGCGCAGGTGGAATGCGGAGGGTCTGTGTGAGACGCGTGCGAGGTGGCGAGTAGTTGCCGGCACATGTGTGTGACAGCAGGTGCCAGAAGCTGGACACTGTTTAGCACCGATGCCTGGAGCAGGTGTGGCCTGTGTGTGCGCACCTTTGTGTGCACGCCATTAAGCGTGCCTCGTTGTACTTAGCAGCAAACAAAGAGCAGCTTCTGTGGAGTGTAAACTTGTAATGTTTAATAGCTTGATACCTGAGCCTAAAAGTGTGCCTTAGCTTGTGCCAGGTGGCGAGCAGCCTAAAGGCCACGCTTTCGGCAATAGTGACACCTCAGTGAGGGTAGATTGACTCTTTAAATGATCAAAGATAGATTTCCTCTGTGAGTTTTGTGGTGTTGTAGCATATGCAGATACACATGACGCATTTTACTAGCTCAGAAACTTCAGATACACCGAAAAAAGCACAAATTTACCGTACATTTTATCTTTTTCACTCATTATTTTTGATTTAGACTCTTAGATTATCATCATGTATCAAAACAAACCAGTATTTCTCCTTCATAGATGTCCTTTTGTCAAAGTTTAATATTCTTTCTGGAACCACATTGATTTGTTTAGAGTTTTTCCGTATTTTTCACCTCTCTTCTCCTTTAAGTAAGCTCGTCATGTCTGTGTGACTGCGTGAATGAGCAACATGAGGTAGGTCACATTTGCGACCTATCAAGTCTTTAAAAACTGACCATTAAGCCCATGAGTATAGCTTATCTATTTGTCTTGTTTGTGAACGGTCTGCATCTGTAAATTTGCGGCAGTTGTCACAGGTTTTGAAGAGGAAGCTTTCTGGCATTATTTGGATTAGATTGTTGTTTGTTGTCTAAACGTTCTTAACATAAAACCCATAATAAGAAGAATAAGTTAAGAATGTCAGCTTTGACTAGATGAGAATGACTGTTGTAACTGTAAACAACATAGAGCCTATAACCAGCCTAGATTAAGACGGTCCATGAGCCTGGCCTCTCAGAGGGGTTTTCTACCAAGTGAGATTAATGACTTTGTGAGGTGTGTCTAGCCTCAAGTCAAAGTTTTAAGTTCTACCACAAGGCTTTCTTCTAAATTCTCTAGATTACCAAGGCAACATAGACCAAACACATAAACTCTTCATGCGGGTTATGTTCAGCATTCAGAATGTGTGAAAAGTGAGCAGCTTTCAGGGATTCTTCACCTGACGGCAAATTGTGACAGAATCATTTGTCTCAGATGTCAGACACTGTAACATTATCCCAAATATTTCTTTATTATTTCGAAGCCATAAGGAGAGTAGGTGAAAAAGGTCATTGATATGGTGTGTCATGTATGTTAGTGCCTTGAAAACAATCTTAATGGGGGTTTTTTGGAAGTAATTCAAACAAACTCCCCCCAAGTGGAAGAGTTTAAGTATCTCGGGGTCTTGTTCATGAGTGGGGGAAGGATGGAGCGGGAGATCGACAGGCGGATTGGTGCGGCGTCAGCAATAACTAGGAGGCTGCATCGATTCATCATGGTGAAGAAAGAGCTGAGCCGAAAAGCAAAGCTCTCGGTTTACAAGTTGATCTACATTCCTACCCTCATCTATGGTCACCAGCTGTGGGTGGTGACCGAAAGAACGAGATCACGGATACAAGTGGCCGAATGAGCTTCCGAAGCAGGGTGGCTGGACTCTCACTCAAAGACTGGGCTCAGGACCAGAGACCTCCTCCTCCAGGTCGAGAGAAACCAGATTGGGTGGTTCTGACATCTGTTCAGGATGCCCCCCGAGCGCCTTGCTGGTGAGGTGTTTCGGGCACATCCCACCAGGAGGAGACCAAGAGGCTGACCCTGGATCAGCTGGAGAGACTATGTCCCACAGCTGGCTGAGGAACGACTTGGGATCCTTCCGGGTGAGCTGGAGGATGCAACTGGGGTGAAAGAAGTCTGGGCTTTCCGTCTGAGGCTGTTGCCCCTGCGATCCGGCCCTGGATAACGAATTGAATGGAGAGCAATTCAAACAGCTAGAATATTTCAATAAATTTATCTTAAGGGCTTCAAAAAGAAAAAAAAAATCTCTAGTGTGAAGCTAAAATCTTTTAAATTGCTTGGCGGAGTTTGATATAAATGAAAATTTACGTATTTTCTAATGGTTACTTTAGTAGTTTTGTCTTCTGAACCGCTTATCCTGGCTGATTTCAGGCGAGAGGTAGGATATATCCTGAACAGGTTACCAGTCTGTTTCGGGACCAGACACACATACTCATTCCTCGGGGCAATCTTATAGTGGCCAATCAACCTAACGTGCATCTTTTGGAGGGTGGAAGGAAACTAGTGTGCACATACACTGGAAGAACAGGCACACTCCACACAGAAAAGCCAGTGTTTCAACCCTCACCCCCTCCCCGGGACTTAACCCCTGACCTTTTTTGTGAGGTTACTGTGCTAACCACTGCACCACTGTGCCCCCTTTTTTCATATGAACAAAAGTTAATTGTCAAAATAAACTCAACGCACCCAAGACACACCTGATCTTAGACCCTCCTTTTAGGTGGGAAAAAAAACCTACTTTTTTTATACTGTTAGATTGTGCTAAACATTCAGCGTAATTAGTGCCGCTCATTAAATGTGAATCAGCTTCAATTGATGTTAATGGGTTGTAAAATTTCATATTAAAAAAGAAAAGTGCTTCTAAACATGAGCATCTGTTATTAGCATAAACAAAGTGTTTATGGAAATGATTTAACACTTTTGTCACAGGATACAGAAAGAAATATATAGTGATTAGTTCTTGTGAAAGCGGGGCCCATCTGGATGGATCATGGCTGATAAGGAGTGGTCTTATTTTAAGAGCTACTGAAGCACAGAATTATCTGACGACCATTGTGTAGCCTGATTAATGATGCGAGTGAACAGAAGGGAAAAGGATTGGCCCTGTAAGACATACCTGAGACCTACAAGCCTTTTGTTCTTCAACATCTTCTTTCCTGCTGATTGTGAATTTATATGCAATGAAGAGTGCAAAAGAGCAAGAGTTTGTGAAATAATGTAAATTGTTCAACCGCTTTTCAGAATAAGCAGAGTCAGGCATTTGAAACTTGCATGTGATGACACATGTGTGCATAAATTCTGAGTTTGTCTGCGAATTCACACCCAAATCATCATATCTGCTGCTGACAACATTAAGTTTCAGCAATTCATGTGACTCTTTATGACATTCAGACAGCTGCAAATTCTCTGAACGGCACTACTGGATTTGGCAAGGTCACAGGAGTTCAACTGTTCTACCTTGAAAGTTTGCAATCAGCAAGAAACAAGAAACATCAACTCCAGCTCATGTGAAGCAGTTCCTAATAGTTTCAACACCCAAAAGTGTCCTTTTCTTGATGTGCATATTTATTTTTACCAATGTTCGGAGGTCATTGCTGTGCAAATGGGATTACTTTCTAAATGAAATAAAAGATATATGAAAAAATAAAGAAATAAAAGTAGTAGATGTAAACTATTAACATACATCAATTATGTTTATTCATTTCATTTAAAGGTCCCATTACTTCTTCTTCTCCTTTCGGCATTTCCCTTCAGGGGTCAACAGCAAGTCAGTTTCTTCCATCTAACCCTATCTGCTGCATCTTCTTCAGTCACGCCAACTATCTTCATGTCTTCCTTCACTGTATCCATGAACCTCCTCTTTGGTCTTCCTCTATGCCTCTTTCCTGGTGGTTCCAAATCCAGTATCCTTCTTCCGATGTACTCTCTCTCTCTCTCCTCTGCACATGTCCAAACCATTTCAATCTGGCGGCCTCTCTGTCTTTAGCTCCAAAACCTCTACCATGTGCTGTTCCTCTGATGTACTCATTTCTAATCCTACCCATCCTGGTCACTCCCAGAGAGATCCTTGGCATCTTCATCTCTGCTACCTCCATCTCTTTTTTTCTGTCTTTTCCTCATTGCTACTGTCTCTAGACCAAACAACATGGCCGGTTTCACCATGGTTTTGAACACTTCCCCTTTTCATTTCAGCTGAAACTCTTCTATCACACATCACACCTGATACTTTTCTCCACCCGGTTCAGCCTGCCTGCACACGTTTCTTCACCTCTTTTTTACACTCTCCATTGCTCTGGACTGTTGATCCGAAGTACTCAAAATCTTCCACCTTCTTTATCTCTTCTCCCTGTAATTTAAAGGTACCATTTCTTGATGAATAACTCTTCTCTTATTGTATCTGGAGCACACAAAAACCACAATTCGGGTTTTAGATTTTTGGTTTATAGAAGATTATCACAGACCGGGAGTGTGGAAACATCACTGTTGCTCTTCGCCCTGCTCATTCTGAGAAAGTACAGGCTCGGCTTCTGAAATTTGACAAAAGTAGTGAACTGCCATTCTCCACCCAGTTCTGGAGGGAGGATGTGCAGGAAGCGTGAAATGCTTCTTGCTACCTAAAAAGCATCATCGCTGTAAATAATCATGCCATCACTGTAGCAACCACTCATTTGTTGACATATAGGCGGGCGAAAATGTTCTTGTAGTCTGGGTTTTTTTTTCCCCAAAACTGATGAATCCTTTAAAACACTGGTGACTAATACAAGGTCCTCAAATTACTATTAGAAAGTAGGGAGCTCTGAAAAGTTAGTTCTACATGAGAAGGTACCTTTAAACGTAAGCTTCAGGTAATTAAGCTTTATAATAGCATCCGTTTATAGCTCCATAAGGTCATCGGCTGCCAGTGTGGGAGTAATGCTCACCACTAAATACCACAACCACTTACAAAGAAAGGTTAAGTGGGCTGGATTTATTCCTTCACAGTCAGTATCTTTAGAAAATTCTCTCTCTCTCACCCACAAGTTTGAGAGTTATGTGTAGAGGTTTCTTTTTAGAAAACTGTGAATATTTAGTAAACACATAATAAATATATTTTTCAAAATACTTGGACTAATTTAGCTGGATTTAAAAGCCAATTAAATTTTTTGGTCAGGTTGAAATTATTGGCGATTGTTTTATTGTTTTTCAAATAATAAAAACTTTAATAAAGTAGCACAACTTGTATACATTTAGTTTTATGTGTGTGTGTGTTTGTGTCTGCCATGTTTAACTAGAAGTTGACTGTGATAGAATTGCAGTAATCCTCAGACTGCCATCTGTTGTTTGACCTCGTCCTTATCTACACACAAGCAGTCTCCATGGATCCAGTGTGTGTTTGTGTCTACTTGTCCAATAATGAGGTGTGTTTGTTTGCGCGTGCAGAGCATGACTGTCAGTCAGTCGTCATGAACCAGACGAGGAATAGAAGGGTGGAGGGTTGGAGGGATTCATTAGTACGACATGGCATAGGCCTTGTTTGGAGGTTAACAGGGTCGTGATCCAGTCAAAAGTGCACATGTGGGACTTATTTCAGTGTGAAGTGTAACCCTGCAGAGAGAGGAGAACACTTTTCGGTCTACTTGTTGGTATCCGTCAGTATCGTATTTCAGAATGCATTTGCTCAACGATGCGAAGCTGCTTTCAGGAAGCTGATTGAAATTCACCCCATGAATCATAAAAAAATAGCACTGAACATTATTCACCGGTTTTTATGTTGATTTTCACAATCCAAAAAAAAAGGCACGCTCAAAACTTTGTATTTACTAAAACAATCAACTGTAGACCGGAGGAAAATTGTCACCCATTTATGTTTTTTATATTTTGTAGGTTATGACTCCTCCACTGTTACTTTTCAATTTTTGCTGTTTTTTTCCAATATCTTCATTTTTATACTTGTTTACACTCTGGCTTGTCTGTTATTTTTACTTATCAAACTTAACTCCTTCATTACTGGATATTGCTACAGATTAGCGTGCACAAGGTCTTACTTCTGACGGAACTGCATATTTTATTCTCTCACATCAACGCTGTTCATGTTATTAGAAGTGAAATTTTTAGTTAAAGATTCTCTTTCTTGTGGATGTCTGAGTATTTAATTTATAGAAAAATAAACATGAATATATAACTATTAATCAGTTTGCTTAGTTTATGTCATAATGTGGAGCCAAGGCCAAAAATATACCCTTGATACAACAGACAGGCTCAGATGAAAAAATCACAAGCAGATTGACTAGATTGATAAAAAAAAGTCCAAAAAAAAGAAGACAAAAACAGATTAATTAAGCAGGTTTTGATGTAGGAGCTGGGGCCAAAAACTGGATAAACAGGTCAAGTATGGTAAACAAACGATCTGGCATAGAGTGTGTCAAAAACTGATCCATTTATGCTCCAGCAGATGAGTAGATGAGTTTCAGGTGTGACTTGTGCACACACACACAGACAAGAGGGAGGGGGGAAACAGGACACAGAGGGGAAACTGGCTACTCTCATGACAGTTTAATATGAAGTGTCATTTAAGGATTGCAAAATATAGATTATCTTATTTCAAACTAATATACTTTTTAATTCTATGGTTTAGCTAAATGTAAACCCGCTTTGTTTTTTTTTTGTTTAAATTTGACACATTTTACTAATTCAATTTAGGAAAAAAAGGCTTTTACAGTTGAGTTTTTAATGAGTCAGATCATCTAAATTATTCTCTCTCATGTTGTGGTGCTAAAACATGTATTTTTTGTGCAGAAATTGTTTTATATTACTCCCACACTGCCATCATTGTTCTCTCTTTTCTCGTTTTTGCGTCATTGCAGCTCATTCTTCAACCATCGCCGTGCTTCTGTCTGACTTTGAGACATGAGTCATTCATCCCATTTCACCATGATTTAGTCCTGAAATGGGTTTTAAATTGAGGCTGCATCACTCTGCCATTCTGGATTGACAGCCTTTTCTTCCATAATGCATAAAAAGGTCAAAGCGGAGTTGTTAGTCAGTGTCCAACATGATGCCCATCTGCGTGGGATGTACGCTGCTTCATCTTCGAGATAGGTGTCTTGCGGATGATGAACATACAAAAAAAAATAAAGATAAAAAAATACTTGTGAAAAGAAATCTAACAGAAAATCCTTTTTTAGGCTTCATTCACTTTCTACCATATTTCACTTGTGAACTCTCAAATCCGAAAAAGTACAGTAAATCACTTTTATTGTCAATTTGTAAAACAAAAGGTTTTAATGGGACCGGAAAAAAAAAAAACTTTCACTGCTGGAAAGAAATGGACAGATCCTTTCTGCATAGTTTAATCCCAGAGCTGAAACAACGTCCAAGACTAGACCTGTTCAATACATCAGACTATCCACCGGCCATGAACAGTCCAAATTTTCTCTCCATATGGTGCACAGCCACATACATACATGCTAGCTAATGTTCCACATACACAGACTAACATGCAAATGCATCTTCAACTGTCTGACCTCAATTTAATCTTCCTCGTTTTAGGCTGCTTAATGTAACCATGCACATAATTGTTTACGTCTTGGAGACGAGCTTCAAAGGAAGGAGCATGGCGACCATCATAATTAATGCGCATTTTTCTCAGTTTATTTAGCTTCATTGGATTCAGAGACAAGGAGAAATGAAAATGTATTTGGGATGAAATGGGCTCTAAGGGTGCTGCTTGTAATGACTTGGAAAGATCTGGTAAGATCCTTAAAAAGTACAAAGTTCTCTCTCTAACTGAGAATAACATAGTTCAATAAATCTTTTTCCCTCTTTGACTGAGAGTGAATGTATTTTTTAGGGGGAAAATGATGCTTCCAAAAATTCTCTGCAGCCACAACATGCAATCTAATTTAAACAGTTTGACATTTTCTTGTTTTCTTTTTGTTCCTTCAGTTTTTCTGAAAAAGCATACCGATCAATCATCACATTAAATACACAAGTTTGAGTTGTTAATCTTTTATATAGTTCTTGTTTTTCCTGCTGAAATCAAATGAAAACACTTTATTGTTTTTATAGTGAAATAGCAAAACGCTCACAACAGCAAAGCAGAGTTCGGACAAAGCTGCAGCCCTGATAAATGTTTTCATTTTTGTTTTTTTTTACTAAATGGTTTCCAAAATGTTCTCAGCTTCAGATAAAGTGAGGTGATTTACTGAAATAAGTGTGCTATAAAAGGAAGCAACAGAAAACGGCAAAACTTTCCAAAGCCCATTTTTGGCATCCCTAGAACAAATACCCACGCCAACAAAGTGTCTTATCTTTAATTGAAATCCCCACATGTTCTGTCAAGTCAAAAGACTTATTCCTTTTAACACATGAATATTCTAGATCAGAGGTGTCCAACCAGTCAATCGTGGGCTACCACTGATTCCAAGTCGACCGCCAGGTGTCCAGGGAGAAAAAAAAAAAAAGAGAAGAAACAAAGTCAGTATTGTCGACTCGGCGACTTTGACACTATATTTAGCAAGTATTCAGACCTTCTAGCCACTAGAAGGTCTCTAAGCTCTAGACCTAGAGCACTACTAGAAGGTAGTAGTGGTAGTAGACCTTCTAGTAGAAGGTCTAGAGCTTCTAGACCTTCTGGTGGTCTGGGTCTAGGCCACTGGACGCTGCTTCATCTTCTACTAGAAGTTCTAGACCTTCTAGGATTTTTTTTTTTTTTTTTCAAAACGCGTCAATCTAGCGCGTTTATCTAGTGTAATAGGAGATTTTTGGAGTATGTGATGTGAAAGCACATTGTTAAGCCTGTTCTCAATGGGCAGCATCTGGTGCTGCTATGGTTCCTCTCTAAGTGCTGTATGCACTGTCTCTGTGTGTTAGAGGGAGAAAACAGAGTGAGCGAGAGGAATTTATCTTGAGGAGGGTGTTTGAGAGAGAGAGGAATTTGTCTGTGTGTGTGTTTAAAGAGAGAGGAACTTGTCTGTGTGCATGTGTGTCTGTGTGTGTTTGACAGGGATTGTCTGTGTGTCTGTATCTGTGTTTGAGAGAGGGTGAGTTTGTGATGTCCAATGGTTGTGTGACAACAACATAACATGTGAGGGCAGTTACTGCAGGCTGGAAATAATCTGTCGGGTCTGCGATGTAAAACCCGGACTGGTAGATCTCAGGAGGTTTGCTACTTGAAAATTTACTCTTGGGACAAAAAAGATTGGGCACCCCTGGTTTAGATGCGCTTTTTATAGGTAGATATCCTCACAAAAACTGCTTGCTGCCTGCTAAACTCATTCTTTAAAAGGCAATTTAGCTACTGGGGAAATTTGGATGCAAATCACTTTATTAGCTTTTCATTGATGACCAAGCATGTCTGGTTCAGCATTTGGTATGTTTACCTGCATGATAAGAAAAAGCAGAAAAAGTTCCTAATTGCCTCAAACTTTCTTACATAACAAGATAAAGAGCAAAGACAACCTAGTGAGAAAGTGTGAGTGGGAAATCCAAGAAGTCAAATTGCCTGCTGACGTGTAGCTCTGCACTAAAAGCAATTATCACACCCCCATATGAGCCACCACAAAACTTTGATGTTGCTCTTTTTTGCCTCCATCTTCATTTATTCTTTTAACTTTTTGCCTAATTTGCATCTGCAAGTTTTCAACCTTTGTAGTGCAAAAGTAATCCTCATTATGATTTTACCTAATGAGGGTTGAAATTCAAAGTGAGGATATTTAAAAATAAATCCAAGCTTTTTAGGTGGGCCATTGGAATTCAAGACAGATGTATAAAATAGTTGCTGCGTGCTAAACTCTTAAGGAAATAGGGCAGATATTACCATGTTAGATGGAGGAACATACAAAAGTTTTTTTTTTCTTTTACGAGGCAAAAACTCAGCGGGGTGCTTCGTTTGCAGTTAGGGCAAATGCTTGCATGACTCTCAAATTAGTGTAAGCCTTTTTTGGCTGGGATATACAGTACATACAACAGCTTAGTTTATTACAAAAATATCTGTACGTGCTGCTTTGAAGATTGAAGAAAAATTGTTGAGTTGTTCCATAATTTTAGAAAGGGTTAGGAGAGAAGATAGTCAAAGAATCTTATCCAAAATAGCAATTTAAAAACTATTACTGATTATTTAGTAGTGCCACGTTGACGCAATGGTTAGCTCAGTGGCTTCACAGCAAGAAGGTTGGAGTTTCTAGTCCCGGTGTGGAGTTGAGGCTTGAAACACTGACCTTTCTGTGTGGAGTTATCATGCCCATGCATACATGGGTGCACCCCATGTATGCATGGGTGTCCTCCAGGTATTCTGGTTTTCTCGCACTCTACAAAAACAAGTATGTTAGGTTGATTAGCAGGGTACTCACTCTTAGGGGCAATTTAATAGCAGCCAATCAACCTAACATGCATGTTTTTTGGAGAGTGGGAGGAAACCGGAGAACACCCACGCGTACACAAGAACGGGCAAGCTCCACGCAGAAGGGCCAGTGTTCCAAGCCTCGTCCCCACTTCGGAACTCGAACCCTTGACCTTCTTGCTATGAAGCCACCGTGCTAACCACTGTGCCACCGTGTCACTCCGTAAAATTATATGAACAAAAAAATGTATTATACTGTGCATTAGAGAGGTCAGACAGGCACGTGAGAGTGGCTCATTTCCTGTTGCTTCTCCTTTAGATTACTTTTTGAATGTGTAATTACTTCTGCAGGGCATCAGGGTTGGTCATTATGTAACGAGTGCCCCTTTTAGTGATGGTAGACCTAAAGGCATTGAACCAATGATGATTATTAATTACAGCTGCTCTTTTTTTTGTGACATGACATCATTTCTGCCATGTCTAATGTGAACTATACACATCAGGTTCACCAACGAGAACTAAGCAGATTTGGCAATTATTTCATTAGATCAGTCAGGGTGTTGCACTGGATCACATTAATGCTTTTAAAGTAAACTTTTTGGTCTGTTGTAAATCTACACTTCTATATTGCACACATCATCTAAAAACAAATGGTGAATAACATGTGTATTTAATAGGAGTAAAATATACTGTACATTTATTTGTCATAGCCTGCACAACGGATGTCTGGTCTCAACACAAAAAACATGTGGTTGGAATTTAGGAGTTTCTGTTTTCTTTTATTTAGAAGCTTTGCTTATGCTGCGAATAGAAGATGAGTCGGTTTGGAGATTTTCTTTTGCCACT
Source organism: Neostethus bicornis (assembly GCA_902685375.1). Classification (NCBI taxonomy): domain Eukaryota; kingdom Metazoa; phylum Chordata; class Actinopteri; order Atheriniformes; family Phallostethidae; genus Neostethus; species Neostethus bicornis. The sequence goes on along the minus strand of LR738557.1, from coordinate 16,166,618 downwards.
AATGATGGTTTGGTTAGCCAACAAGATACAAAAGAAGCAAAAATAAAACAATTAAGACTATGAGTTAATCTTGAAGAATTTTACGTCATGCCCATTTTTTTTTTTAAAAAGAGAACAAGCTTTCATGTTCAATATTCAAGTGGCAAAGAGTACAGATTGACTGTTCTCAAAAAGTACTGATTGGCCTTTCTAGCAATTTGTATTTTCTCTGTGTCCAAGCCTGACTGGGGCCAGTCTGATGGTTGACAGCAGATGATCCCTTTTTTAATGAGTTTTTTTTCCCCCCGTCTCTTCTCCGTTTCGCCTCTTGGCGCCACAAGGGAATAACGTTAGTTAGAAAGAAGCCGTGAACCATGAACAGAAAAGTCATGGATGGCAGCAAGGACAGCAGCACGGAGACAGACTGGAAAGGAGAGGAGAGAATAAGAAGAAGAGCATGAGAATCAGCATAGACACATGAAAGAAAGTGGAAATCAGTCATTGTCATGTTTTAATGGACATCTACATACCTGCTCTCTGATCTTCTTACCAGATTGAATCCTGAATTTCAATTAAAGTATCATTTCGGGCTTTGATTTGAATTGGTCTCGCTAGATCAGGCCATGGTTTACTTGTTTATGAGCTTAGGTTGGATCAATACCAGCTTTAGTCCTCCAATTTTCTTTTTCATTGTTCATAAATGTAATGTTATATTTCGATTCATGGTGGTAATGACTCCACTACGACTTCACTACGATCTCCAGAATTCATCTGAATACATTTACATTTTGATTTTATATTTATTGCTCATGTCATGCTCCATCTATTACTGTAACTGCTATGTCATCTAAGGTTTTCCTTTAAAACCAATGTGAGTGCAGCATGTTTACATTTACACCTCACATGGTTCCGATTGTGAAAGGTCTATGTCTAATCCAACATTAAGGACTTTTCGTACAGAACCCGGCATTCTCATTTTCCTTTTCATCCAATCTTTTGTGTATTTTGACTGTAACGAGACACTGTAGCACATCCACACAGCGGCTGCACAGCTGCTAGACACATTGAAAACTGATGACGAGGTAGGTGATTGGTAGCATGGTAACGTTAGATTGTCTTTTGATTTGTCTTTGCAGCATTAAAGGAAATATACAAACAACCACCGGATAAATTTTCTCAAAAGTTTGAGCAGATATTCATGTGATCAAGCTTAACGAGGTTCACCATTTCTACTCGTTTCATTTTTCATTAAACAGGTTGTTTTATTTATCCCAGACTTTGGGGTTTTGATTAACTGTAATGTCTGTGCTTTACTTTGTGTTTAACATTAATTAGCAAATGATATCCTGCACACTATTTGAAGCATTACACCCATTAAACATCATTATCTTAGAATAATCAGGACAAGATCAGAGACTTTATCTTGGTATTTTTTGCTCTTTGTTTGAAGAAAAAAAAAACTGACTATGGAAATGTATTAACAAGTAGAATTCATGAAGTTTTATTGTCACTGCCAAGAAAATTTTGTTTGGTTCCATTCCATCATCTACTGCTTATCCGGGTCGGGTTGCAGGGGGAACAGCCTCAGACGGGAAGCCCAGGCTTCACTATGCCCCGGAGCACCTCACCAGTGAGGCGCTCGCCCGAACCACCCCATCTGGCTCATCTTTAACAAATGTCAAATTTTTAAAATAATTTGCTTCTTTGTTAAAAAGATTGATTGAAACTACTCAGTAAATTTCCAAAAGAATTTTATGAGTTTTCCAAAGTGTGATTATCTTGTAATTACCCAGAAATCCTGCCAACGCCAGATGCATTGGGGTCATTTATCTGTCCATTATTACCTATTTAACTACCATCTAGCCACACTGTCAGCCCACCCCCTCTTTTTCTTTATGACTGATGATGTCTGCTTGGCTCTCACAAATCTTAATGAACCCATCTGACAACATTTAGGCTCTGTTCTATCCTGAAATCGGTCACAAAATGAAGATTGGTGTATTTTTTTCTTTGTAGAGCAGAGAAAGTTTGGAAACAGTAGGTGGGATGAAAGAGAGAAGAGAAAAAACTAATGAGAATTTTTGGAAGGTTGCATAATAATGAGGAAACCGCATCCCCACCATTGTTGTGGTCCCCCTGTGTGTTTGTGCGCTTGTATTGTAACATGTGGGGTCTCACATTAAGCTGCCTGCTGCTTTTCAAAAGGCTTCTTGATCATTCCTTTGTTCCTCATTTTCCTCCTTCCCCTCCCTCGCTTCCTTTCTGTCTCTCAGCGTGGCTTCCTCAGAGAAAGGGTGATATACGACATCTGTTTGACTGCAATTGGATTGGGGATATCCCTTGTGGATCATAGAAATGCATTTCTGGTATTTCTCAATTTGTTGTGGAACGAGGTTGGAAAGTCACTGTTGAAACAAAGGAGAGAAGGATTAGGTTTGGGAAAATAAAAACTAAAAAGTCTGCTTGTTAGCTTTAAACTATGAACAATCCCATTTTGAAAAGCAAGAAGAGAGCCAGAGGCGTGCGGGACTCTTAAATGTCAGTGGATCATTAACTGAAAAAAGTAGAATAGGAAAGTTTTAAAACAGAAAAAGAACCAACAGGCAGCTCATTGTCTTCCTCTGAGTAACAGACCATCTAAAACTCTTGTCTTCCTATTTGTTGACTCCCTGTTTTTGGTACACTTACCATTGAAGTAAAAGAAGTGGAGACTTTGCCACTTTAAGTACTCTATTAAAACACAAATGATACCCAGGTAAGTGAGTTAATAGACTGCCATTATCCACTTGTTCAATGTCTGACTACAAGGCCACCAGCATCTGCATCTGGGTTCCTTGAATAAATGAAACAAAATGTAAGTACTCTGGTAGGAAAAATGACAGAGAAAAAATCTACAAAAGGCTTAGGCGTTGTTACCGCATGGAAACCAACAATCTGGCACAGGCTGGGGGTGGATGGTGGTTTATGTAGCTTGCTGATTGGTGTCATTATCAGTCCCAGTGTACACAAGTATTACAAATAGGTATTCGTCCCTATTAATGACACAAGTTTTTACTAGAAAAACAGGTAACTCTCATGAGAGAAATCATTGCAGCTGGTATTGTCACAGACTAACTGATTACCATTAAGACACATATTTTGGATTTTAAAAATGACCAGATCATCAAATAACTTGTATTTGTGATCCAAACTATGTAAAAACAGTTTCAGTCTAACAGCTTTAACTCCTTTGATTTGAAAGAATAGACTTGTCTAACATTTACTAAAATGTTGTAGGGCAAGAAATCCTGCTTTGTAAGAGTAATTACTGGCCCCTCACCGTTTCCTGGGAACAGGTTTACATATGATGGTCCAGTTAACACATCTTGTTCACCCCATTTGAACATGGATCAGTTCAACTTATTCAATCATCTATTTGTACTTCTAATCTATAGCTTGAGGCAAACTAAAGTCTAAACCGTGCATATTTTTGTGCTGATGGGGTGTGTTCACATTAAGGATGAGTGATCCATTGTTAGCTGGTGCTACAGTATCTCATTTTCTATTTCATTTACCAGTCTTCAACCCCCACCTTACTCCCTAAACCTAGGCTACATTATGCATGGACCAGAAAGTGTATCACAGAATATATAAAATATGCATGAGCTTTTGTGAAATGGAGCCCTTCCTTTCATTCCTCACCCCCCAAAGGAAGAAATCATTTGGTGTTGTCTCTTTGGGTTAGAGACTGGGATCAATGAAATGTTTGGCTGGGGGTGCATGTGTAGTCAGTCTAGTTGTTGATGGTGTTTGTTCAATAAAACAAGATCCACAAAAAGATTTTACTGAAAGCGCATCGTGGATATGGTGAGGGAAGCAGAGGATAAAAGACAGGATGTAAAAAGACATGGAAATGATGGTTAGTGGGAATAGACGGAGCAACTAAATGTGGAGGGAAAAGAGAAAGGCAAAAACAAGCATGACAGATCATCAAACAGAGGGAAGCTCTTCTGGGGACTGTCAATAGAAGCAATAACCAGTGATTGATTGTGTCAGTGTGTCACACAGAGCCAATCTCTGGAGACTTTGTCTGAGTATATGTGTGTGATGGGGCGGGGGTATCATGGCCTCAGCTGTTGTCAGAACAGCAGTCCACGCGCCTCTTTTGGAAATGCTCCAAAAATATTGTGCGACCTTAGTTGCCTCTTAGAGAGCAGTTCCATTTTATAGAAATGTTTTTTCTTTGCCTCTTTGCTTTAAGTAAGACATATGCATGGTAAAGGTTTACTTTGATAGAGCTGGTGATCAGTCACTTAAATGGAATGATCCTTATAGGACAAACGTGTTAATGAACGTCTACCAAATGATCAGTCATTGCAAAACCTTTAGAAACAAGACACAGGCTAATTTGTAGTCTAGTTTAACAAATTAAGTAACCAAAATTATGTTTAAGTAAGCCAAAGTTTTCATGTTAAATCTAAATCTTATAAAAACAGATGAGTGATAAACCATTAAATCTAACCAAAAAAAAAAAAAATGACTTCATAATATATTTATAACTGTGGCCTTTTATTTTGTAGGGTCAAAGTAACTGAAATGAGGCTGGAAAAAAAAGCCCCTTAGCTTTGATATTTTGAACGGCTCACCATAGGATTTGTTCAGATCTAAACAATGAAGCATTTCCGCATTTCCAGAAACTAAATGACATATTCATTTAAAAAAGTGTGGGTTTGGTTTGTGTTATAATTTGACACACACATTCACCTACATTCTGTTCCATTGTCTTCCGCTTATCCGGGGGCTGGCCGTGAAGGCAACAGCCTCAGATGGGAAGCCCAGGCTTCTCTCACCCCAGCTGCATCCTCCAGCTCACCTGGAAAGATCCCGAGTCGTTCCCCAGCCAGCTGTGAGAGATAGTCTCTCCAGCAGGTCCAAGGTCTGCCTCTTGGTTTCCTCATGATGAGACGTGCTCGAAACACCTCACCAGCAAGACGCTCGGGAGGCATCCTGACCAGATGCCCGAACCACACCACATTCACCACATTTATCAAAATAATAATGTTTTTAAAAAGATGACTTTTAGATTTATATTGCAAAGTTTGGGGTCTGACATTGAACAATCACATTGTTTTGCCCATGAAGAAATTCAGCTGTACAGACGATGATACATAATTCTTTATGAATTTATGGAGATATGTTGAAATGTCTTGATAGATTTTTGTGGTTTGGCCATGAAAACAGCTGGAAGGATATGTAGTATAGTTGCACGTTGAACCTGAATCTCTTAGCAACTGATCTACCTAAATTAAGACATGTTGTGCACAAACGTGCATTTCATGTTTCATGTTTAAAACGCAACCACTTGCAGATGTAGTCCAAGTATTTTTCCAAAAAGCATCTCCCATTTTTCTTCCACCATATGCATTGTGTTTTTTTTAAGAACATTTTAACAAAACAAGATCTCTGGAGACGTCCTAGCACAGCCAACCACAGAGAATAAAGAAAATCTGTGTCCTTACAACTGTATTGTTCCACATAAAATACATCTACTGTTGAATTTTGTGCATTTGTAAATAACATCAGTCTTGAGTTTGAAAAAGTAGCAAGCTAATAATTTTTTTTTTTTAAAAATACCCCATGGTATTGTATTGCCATGCTTTCAAAATGCCACACAACATAAATCAAAGAACCCTGTCCTTAAGATTCCCATAATAAAAAAAGAGATTTATGTTTGCTTGGAAGACCAAGAAACTTAGAAGGACCAAAAGAAGTTCAGAAATTTCCGTTCTTTGAAGAATGACTAAATTTCTAAATCCTGCTCTAAAGCCTGATTTACTTGAAAACAGCTGAAACTCTTGAATATTCTAGGCGAGAAACGTTTGAAACTTTCTTTGATTTTTATTTTTAAAATTTTCTCTTGAATAACGTCCTTGGAGACAGTATGGAAGATATTTTGGCGGACAAGTGAGCAAATCTTTGTGAATAGTCAATAAACTTTGAAGACCCACTTTGGGCTTTTCACTGTTCTAATCTCCAACCAACAGAAATTTTATTTCATACATACTTTCTTCTGTGGGCTCTGCGCTGGCACAGTGATTAGCTCCATGGCCTCACAGTAAGAAGGTCATGGTTCGAGTCTTGGTTGGGACGAGGCTTGGAACACTAGCCTTTCTGTTTGGAGTTTGCGTGTTCTCCTGTGTATGTGTGGGTTTTCTCCAGGTACTCCAGTTTCCTCCCACCCTCCGAAAACATGCATGTTAGTTTGATTGGCTGGTACCAAATTATGAGTGTATGTGAATGGCTGTGTGTGTGTCGCCCCGCGACAGACTGGTGACCTGTTCGGGCTCTACCCTGCTTCTCACCTTAATTTGTTGGGATAGGCTCCTCCCCCCTGTCATCCCTAATAGGGAATAACCGGTGATGGAAGATGATCCAAAATACTCTTTTATTTTCAGTCAGTCAGTCATCTTCTTATCCGTCTATCCCTTTCGGGGTTGCGGGGGGTGCCGGAGCCCATCTCGGCTAATTTAAGGCGAAGGGCAGGGTACACCCCGAACAGGTCGCCAGTCTGTTGCGGGGCCACACACAGTGTTTTATATTTTAATTTATGAGCTGAAGTCTCACAATTGAAGACAGATTTAACTAATAATCCGAATTTATAAGGATTTCTCATAATAACTTTAATGTTTCTTGTCTATTACGTGCAGCTAAAAGTTTACATGGCAAGACATATCTTTTATGTGTGTTTGGATATTGTTATGGACACTATTTGTTCAAGCAGAATCAGGTCTGGTAAATCCCATGCATGGTCTCTTGATAGTAGAATCACATCTGAAAAAGCACTTTGAACATGGTTAATTCCAGGAAGACTGTTTATGTGCATAGATAAATAGTGATAGGCTGTTAAATTATTGTCCAAGTGTCTTAGCTTCCTTTCTTTTACTGTCTTACTTTTCCATTTCTGCCCTCTTTCCCCTTCAGCCCACGTGAGGCACAAACAGATCGGAAACAGCTGTGAGAATTATTTTGTCTAATAAGAGCCGAGCTTGGCTTCTTGGTTAGCCTCAGACGTTAAAAAAAAAGGCACCCTGCCTTGAAAATCCCCTTAAAGTTTGCAGTGCTGCTTCAACTTGGCTTCTTGTTTCTGTCTCTGTCTCTTTGTGTGTATGTGCTTCTCTCTCCACGGGGTTACCCATAAGTAATGAATACCAGTCGTTTTGCCAAGAGGAAGACAGCCAGGCTGAAGAAAAATGGAAGAAAGGACGCTTACTCCTTCTTGTCTCTCTCAGCTTTGGTCTTTTGACTTTTATCCCAGAAACACACTCTATTTACTGTTTTCTCTCCCTCTTCATTATAGTTTTATTTGCCCTCATTGAAAGACAAAACTATTAATCTAGCTACCTTCTTCTATTCTGATCCTGTTTTTTCTTCTCTAAATATTGTTTTTGGCTGACATGCAGCTCGTGGTCTTCAGTCTCACCTCACTTCTCACTTCTCATCACTCATTTCTCTTTATGAGTAAGAGACATGGAGAAAAAAAGCAGTAGCCAAACTAATAAGTAGAGGAGGCTGACAGACTGAAACAAGGAGATGATGAGTTCATACCAGAACTGTTTTGACACAATGGGTCACAAGGCAAATTCCAGGGTTTTTTTTTTTTTGCTAAGCAAGCCACGCTGGCTAGATTGTGCTCCAAAAAAACCTCTTAATGACACACAAGTTACCTGTAAGGATGCATGGTATTGGTTCATATAAACCATTTTGCCCTTACCGATAGTCAGCAGGTGTGAATGGTGACCAAAAGAATAACATTACGAGGGTGAGTCTAGCGCACATTTGGAGATACTGGAGCACAAAATTGTTTTTACAACCCTATAAAAATTGTTTCTCCGATTTATGCAAATCACTTGCTATTACTGGCATGCTCCCTCAAACTAAATTGTCACTCATTTTTTGACCAAATGGTTTGACCCATTGCTAGTTTTTTTCTGCTCTCCAGAAATCCAATTTCAGTAGAGGTTAATGTTTGAATGATTACTTGCTCCTCTTAGATCATTTGCTGCCCATAGTTGGACGTCAAGTCAAAATTTTATGATGTTAAGCTCTGGTATTTGTGTTGTTGAACACAAGTAACAAAAATGTACTTTAAATTTCCATAATGCTAAGCAGTTCTTGCTTGTTGGGTTCAGAATCACCCCTGATTCCACCTTTAAAACATCAGCTGAGCTTTTTAGCATTAAATTTATTGAGTATTTGTAACAAAAAAATGTTACGACCCAATTGAACATAATTTATTTTTAAATAGAATACTCGTTGGGAGGACAGTTGGAAGGACAGTGTATTTTTTTTCCAGCCTTTTGTCTGCCTCCGGTTTGCTTTGTGTGTATCTCCGGTTTTATTTCCCCTACTGTGCAGGATCCCAGAAATGACTGATGACTTTATTTGTTCCTACAAGAAAAAGAAGGATGAGTACCTGGCATGTCCGAGTACCTGGCATGTTCAAGTACCTGGCATGTTCTACATGAAAATAGGAGTGCTTTGCTTCTTTTTTTTGTCTGTAAAGGGGGTTTCTTTACTAACCCGAGGCCACATTCACACTGTCTTCTCTTCAAGCGTGACCTATGGTCTAATTTCTAAACATGCACTGTATCGGTCATTATGAAAGTGACGCAGGGGGGCTTCATTTTGGTCACACCAAAGCTCTAGTGTGACTTGAGGGCATGTCTTTTATTCTAGGTGCTCTTTGTGTACATGTGGCAATAATTGTGCCCAAAAAAGAGCAGGGCACAGGCTTTTGTAGACCTAATGATAGTTGTTCTCCCAGATGTGAGCAATGTGGACCGCGGCAGGTCATTTCCCATGACAGCTGGAAGGGAAACATAGACTATTGTGGTTAGATGCCTGCAATTGATTTTATGTATATAAATATTGTTGGGAGTTTTGTTGTTAAGGGTGGTAGCTCTGTGACCGCACAAAAACCACGGTGGGATTGTCTCTTGTTCTTTCTCTTGTCTTGGTTTTTTCTGTATTGTTGTTTCTTTTGCAGAATAAAAACGACCCAAAAGTCTGGTTCAGTTCTCACTAGAAACAACTCAAGTCTTTGTTGTTGGGGGTAGACAAACTGCATTTGTCGTTGTACACCTGAAATCCCTCTAAATCTACAGCTGGAACTCTGGATTAAACCATTATCCCATGTCCCAAGCTCACACACACTCATATACTCTTAGAGCAGTAGGTACACAGTTTTAAAACCCTAGACAAAGTGATGGCATTATTCTTAGATCAACTTTTTCGACGGCGCCTGAAACCTCCAGCTCAAAAAAATCTGAAATAAATCATTCTTTCCCCTGTTTCGTTTTTTGGCTAACTGTAATTATTTGACATATGACTGGCAAGATGTTAATGGGCACTCCTGCACCGTTTTGGGCCATGGTTAGTTTAGGACTCAGCATGCTGAGACCTATTACAAGGACGCAGTTCACTTGGGATTTAAGTTATCCACTACTCACTGAATTAACATTAGTCTAACTCTGAAGAATGGGGCCTTTAGTAAACTGTTCTAGCAGATGTTTCCATAAGCTGCCACAGGAGGGAGAGTCTACTGATTAACTGCTGACAGGGAAAAACCACTTCAGTCTTATAGAATTTTAAAGGAATCCTCAGGTACCACAAGACACCCGATTTCGTATCGTACCTTTTGAAGCAAGACACAAGACTTCAAAAATGCACCATCCTTAAAGGATTAAAATCCATACGCCCAGCCTCCTAACACTGCCTGGGACATTTAAACTGCGCCACATCAAGAAATGCAAATCCTGTAGAGTTCATAAATCACAGATGGCATTTGGAAAACAATAACATACACGGTGGCCTAAAAGGGTTCATTAATGTTTTATTGTGTTTAAACTCAAGGATAATTATGGGAACAAGTGACATTTACTGTAAGTTGTTAATTTTATTGTGGATGCCTGGAGGCTGGTGATCCACATGTGCTAGTAGACTGAAAATATTTTCGAAAGCAAAGAAAACTCCTATGGCTCACGGAAATGGTGCATCAATCAAACAGAAGAACGTTCACAGCTCAGCTGAGTTTTTGGACATCGGAAAAAATACTTTAAGTGCTAGTCCAAGATCCCACATTGTTCTAGGAATTGTTCTGATGCTGGCAGAACATCTGAGGGTCTTTTTAATCAGTAAATATAGGAGATGGATCAACTATTCATCTACTACCATATCTTTTTACCTCTTGTCATAGAATGGAGAATGATCCACTAAATATTAGAAAAATCAATTTACCTGCTGCAGCCTTTCAAAAATGTGAGAATGTGACAAAAGTGCACAAACAAATATCTAGAGCAGCTACTTGTTTGTGAAAAGTTAAGCGTGCATTTCAGATCTCCTGGCTTGTCCAGTCAAAGCCAAGGCAGCTTATGCACTTAGTTCCTCTTCTTGAGCTAGGATTCAGAAAATGGCATTGAAATATAAAAGAAAATGTTTTTTGATTTGTTTTGACAGGACACTGACAAGCATATCTGTAACATATTTGTTGTGAATGAGCTTTCTTTACGGTAGTTTAACTTTCGAACGTCTATCATATCCCAACAAATGGATATCGGTAAACGGACCATTTTTATAATGTAGAGGTAGTAAAAAGATTTATCCGAAGGATGTTGAAAGAAATAAGAATAACAAAAGAGAGAAATAGAAAACCTGCAATGACAGTCAAGATCGACTTGATTTTTACAAATCAGAAACATCTTAGAGATGAAGCAGGTTGTATGTTGGATAGTGTAATTGTCACTAGAGGATAACAGAGAATGCAGGCTTGACTTGATTATTGTCGTCCCGCATCCTGGGCAATGCACGGCATAGAGTAAACCTCATTTTAGGTCACAAATACAGTGTAAAGTACTTTGTACATTAGGTTATTCTTATATATTCTTATTTGCATAAAAATGAGACTCCCTGTTGAGGGGAGGGATTCAGTGTGAGCAGATGAGTGCATGCACTAAAACAAGTCCTGTGTTACTGGGCGTGGCAGAAAAAAAGACGTGGCCAAGAACAACCAGGATTTTCAATAATATCTAAATACTCACAAACCCCTCAGACATGGAAACCCATTCTGGTATGTTTCTGTTACGTGGGAACCGGGGTGGATTAAGTACTCAGTTTTTGTACTTAGGTAAAACTACAGATAATTAGATGATAAAAAAAAGACTTCATTAAAAGTAAAAGTACCAATAAAAAACTACTTAAGTAAAAGTACAAAAGTAATTGGTGTGAATTTTAATTTTTAAGTAACTGTTTTCGACCATAATTCAAATGTTATTTTTCGTGCTGTGGGGTCACAGATAAATACTTTTTATTTAAAAGTAAACACAACGAACAACGATCTTCTGACTCTTTTTCAATTTGTGCTATGTATATTTGATGTACGGTAAGTTTTTCGGCAGTGAATGACAGCGGAAAATGTTTACCCTCAATTCTGATTGGTCCTCGATTCATTACTTCTTCTCCCTCTTGGAGACCGCAGACGATCAACTGCTTCTTCTACAGGTTGATTTTGGCGATGCGACTTCTAGATGCACTAAAAAACACCGGTATATCTTTCAAATTCCAGACCGAAAATGTAACAAAAAATGCAAGACACAAAAGTACTGAAGTAAAAGTACAGTTATTTGCTCCAAAATTTAGTGAAGTAAAAGTAAAAAGTACAGGTTTCAAATTTTACTTAAGGAAAGTACAGATACACCTTTTTTTTTTTTTTTTACTAAAGTACAGTAACAAGGTAAATTTACTTCGTTCTGTTCCAGTAACATCTTGATGTTAGTTTCAGGTAACAAACCATCATGAAATGTATCTGTTAATAGACTATTTCTGGCTTAATCTTTGCTAAGGTCTTTTGAGTATCTGCACATCCTCAAACAACTCTACTTCTTCTTCCCACATGAGGTCAGCACAGAAAAGTGCCAAAAATTTTGTGTTTTTGGTCCAGGCAAGAAGCGAGCTGAGAGAAAAAAGTTGACTGCTTTTGGCAGGCGGCACGTCGAAGTTAATGTCGTGAACAATTTGCTCTCTCAGCTAAGGTGGTCATTCCTGATCACCTTGGTTTGTTGAAAAAGGTTGTCGTACTGTGACTTCCTCTCTGTGCTTTGTGCACTTAAAGTTCTCACCCTGTGGACTTGAACGTCATCTTGAAAGCAGAGTGACTCATCTCATCACTTCAAGCTCAAGGCAATTGTTTCTTCTCCATGATTTGTTTCCTTGGATTCTCTCAACATTGAAATTAAAACAGACTCTTCCAATTAGAAGGTTGCTGAAAGTGTTTCCATCAGGGTGCTGCTGGTCTTTTTGCCGCCATGTGATCTCCATTTTGGTTTGCTTTTTTCCTTCTTTCACTTCATTCCAAAGCATAGCTGAAGGGAGGGAGGAAAGTGGTCATTTTTAGAAACATTCATTCCCTTTTATTCTGCTTTGTTTGGAGGTTCTGATCGCCAGGAAGAAGTTATCTTTGGCAGGCAATCAGAATTTTTCCCTTGGGTGTTGTTGATTTGGTGTTAAAGCTGTTTGGACAGCTACATCGTTCAGTCATTGCTTAGACATTGGAAATGTATTTTTTTTTTGTGATACTTTTTCAGTTGAAAATAACAGGGATTAAGGCAAATTTAGGATATCTGAGTAAATTTTTGGATGAGGCACATTTTTTAAAGAGATTTATAACCAACAATGCCAAATTGTCACTTGAATCTCATCTTTCAAATCCAAAGAATGGTAATTTGCTGAACCATTAGTATAAAGTACAGTAAATAATGTTCCCTTCAGACGAAGTAGGGAAGATACAAATCAAGGGAACAAAATGAAAGGTTGGAAATAGATTATTAGGTCAAAAAAGGGCAAACAAAAGTAAATAGGTTGGAAAAACTTTGAAAGTTGTTTATCTTGTTATCTCAGCTGTCATGTTTAAAGTGGACCAACAGCACACAGCTCTCAGCATCTCACAGCTGTGCGGCATGCCTAATTTATTTTTAAACCAGACACTTATACCAGCGTTTTTAGTCCAGTCAGCATGCAAAGTTTTGCCTTGCAATTTTTTTTATTTATGTATATCTGTTTATGATCTATGAATTCCTGGAAGGGGGTGTTGTCTGTGGCTTCGCAACACTGTGTCAGCGCAATGAATACTGAAATCTACAGCATGTGCTCAGACTCAAATCATGTCAGACGTGACAAGTAAAAGAACAGTGTACATGTGTGAGATCCAGTGCTAGCTCCAAAGTTTTTATTGACCCTGTGAGTGTGTCTGGAAATTGATGGACTGCATTCCACACAGACATGCTCCAGGCTCTGTCGATGGCACCCATGTGTGAGATGCTGGTAAACAAGAGAAACGGAAAGAAAAAAAACAAAAAGACTTGAAATTAATGCAGAGTAATGCAGCTTTTTTTTTTTTTGGCTTGTTCACGCCTAAAAGAAAAATGCTTCTGTTTTTACAGATTTAAACGCGTTGCTTGGAGATTTGTAGGAAAATAATCAACTTAAAAAATTGCTCAAAGTTAATGGAAAGTTTCTGTAACTTTCCTAATGATTCCCTTCAAAGACAAATGTTTTTCTTCTTAAAGTTTTTCCGTAAAAAAAAAAAAAAAACTTGGATCATTTTCCCAAAAAGGAATGGTAGGAAAGTTGTGAGGTGGATTAAAAACCGAGATTGAATCAATTTTTTTAAGTGATCCTAAGACGCTGTTTTATGCAAAACATGTGGCAATTCATTTGATAATTAAATGGTGGCCTCAGTCTTTTACAACCCCCATTTTCTCCCTGCTGTTTGTTTAACTGCAAACCAATCAATACTAAAGAGTTAGCTCACAATGGTGTATCAACGTAGAACAGTATTGATTTGTCTCATTGATTTGAATTTTAATTATGTTTCATCAACAGAATCCCTAATAGGGCTGTAAACATGATGCTCATCATCACACTGTTTGTTTGCACCTTTGCCACTGCAACCTAACCCTAATTGTAAGTATCTCCTCTTAGACAATTTATTTCAAACCAATGCCAGGGTAAAAAAAAATGGAACCATACTGTGCTTTTTTTTCAGCTGACTCTGAGCCCACAAACCTTGAGTACTCTAACCCTACTAAAATAAATCACGACCCCTGTTTTCACGTGGACAAGTTCATTTCTTTAGCCCATCCTTTACTGCCATTGCATCTTTACATGGCTGCAAAAAAAGTTTGGGTTTTTTTTACGGGAAGCAGATTTGAATTTGTTTAAGGTTCTAAGGAAAGAGTTTGAAGGAGACCCAAGTTTTTGCTGCTGATCTTGGCAAAAACACAAGTTTAAAAAGGCTGGCGTCATCTACTGTGCATTACAGATGCTTTGCTTTTTCTTTTGTTTTAAAAAGTTTATAGATAGATTGGGATGCCATGCCGCAAAATGTTGAGGGCACAAACTGCTAACTAGCAAAGCTCCTGTTAAGTGCTCTTCCACCAAAACAGCCTCCCCCAATTCCATTTCTAAGCACATTTGACATTTACTTATTTTTACATTAATTCTGATACTTAAACTGCTCCACTCGGGGCAGGACTCTGTCCCTGACCTCACCTATGGTCACCAGCTGTGGGTGGTGACCGAAAGAATGAGATCGTGGATACAAGCGGTCGAAATGAGCTTCCTCCGCAGGGTGGCTTGGCTCTCACTCAGAGATCGGGTGAGGAGCTCCGCCATCCGAGATGATCTCACTGTCGAGGTACTCCTCCTCCAAATCGAGAGAAGTCAGATGGGGTGGTTCGGGCATCTGGTCAGTATGCTCCCCGAGCGAACGTCCTCTGTGGATTGCAAAGGGAGTTGATGCAGTAGAATGCAGTGGGTGAAATATATTTCAGGTTTAAAAATGTTCTCCACTGAGGTCAAATTAGAACCACTGGTAGTCAAGAGGATATTTATGTGTTGCCAAAACTAGTCAATCAAAGTCAGAGTGGTTGACTGGGTGTTGGCCTGTTTTTTGTTCACCATACAAAAATGGCTGAGGTTTTTACTGTCCCACAAAGTGCACTGTTTGTCAATACAGTTTTTATTTTCCACTTCAACTGCTATTTACATAGACAAATCCACCCAGTAAAGACAGTTTTAAGTGACATTGCAAAGAAAAAACTCATTTATAAAAATCTACCAAACCACTTTTAAGACAAAAAAATTTGGTTGAGGTTTTCTTTTTTGTTCCTTTCTGGCAAATGTCACAAAAAAGAACAAATTGTGATCTTCTTGCCAAATAAGATTTATTATTGACAAAGTTCAGAGGGATTAAAAGAACTTTTGGTTAGTTTTTTGCACATACTCAACAATCTTTGCCAAGCAGAACCACAGGTTCCTATAAAAAAGTCTTCCATATAAAATACAGAAACAATTACTTCCCCGTTAACCTTTTATCCGAAGATGATCAAGCTGCTTTTAATGGAAAAGTAGATAAAGTCAGTAATTACATTTATGGCAGACAGACTGTGGGGGCGGAGGTGGGGTCAGGCAGGTCATTTCAATTTAAAAAAAAAAAAAATCCTCTTCACTATTTTAATTCAAGTGGATATTTTATTCCTTGTGTTGTTGGACATCTTATCGCTGCATAAATTCTGAACACACAATGTGGATGCATGCTTTTATCTACACAATCCTCTGGAGACTCCTGGAGGTGAAGAGTGCAGCCAGAAAAAGCAAGCTGCCCACTCAGCTCTGCCAAACCCAGACACTGATAAGGTCGACTGCGGGGAGATGTCGGCACTCAGGATCTGTCTGTCAAACACGAGAGCCTGCTTCCGCCGACTACTTCGCAAGAGTGGTGGAGGTGTTGGCTGAAGGAGAAGAAAGTGAGAAAGAGTGACGGATATATTTGTGAACAAGAGGATTGAGACAGTTGAATGCTTGCCTGGTACATCAGACTGCTTCTGTTACTCTGTGGAAACAGTTCTTTCACACCGGGGAAACAGTCTGACCTCACTACATTGGGGTTTGTTCCCACATGGTGGGCACGCACTTCCTTGCTTTGACCAATCTTGCTTTCTGGTTGGAACTGGACGTGAGATATGCAATCTGTCCAAAATGCTTGTGCAGTTCGGGAAGCAGAATACAAAAACAAACTTTTCACATCGGCAACAGGGCAACCGTGTCTTCACAATCTCGGGAATTGATGCTAACACAGACTGAATAGATTGTCTGTCCTCCATATTTTACCACCAAACAACAAACACGGCCCGGGCGGCCACTTACGTTTTCCATTGGGGTGTCACCTCTGTTTGCTGATTTGGCCGGATGTTTTCCAATAATTCAAAACTTACAGATGATTGCAATCCCCGACTGTTGAAGGAAAACAAAACTTAGCGGAAGCAGTAGGTGAAGCATTTCTTAGCGGAAGCACCAGGTGGTGCTAGCCTGGTTATCTAAATAAAATGAGTGGCAGAAAAATTGGACCCACTGGAGAGACTACGTCTCACTGCTGGCCGGGGAACGACTTGGGATCCTTCCGGGTGAGCTGGAGGATGTAGCCGGCGTAAGAGAAGCCTGGGGTTCCCGTCTGAGGCTGTTGTCCTCACAACCCGGCCCCGGATGAGCGGAAGACGACGGAATGGAAGAAATATTTGTTCAATCCAAAGAGTTGAACTCTTTTCTTTATGAAGTCAAACATTAAACGACGCACTGGTTTTTTTTTTTCACCTCAATTCTTATTCTCTTCAGTTTGCTGCTCAACACCTTGATTAGGTTACACCAGAGTGAAATCAATGTCATGCGGAGTCTCATACAGAACAATGGGGCTTTGTTCAAAACATGCAGTAGAGAACATTTTTAATAAACACAAACCAGATTTAAAAAACACAACAAGCGCTTCAGTTCATCCATGAAAAAATGTGTCACCAAGTTAATGTGACAGAACAGATATTTCTGTTTTTCTTTGTTTTTCAGAGTCAGTATACTTTGTTAAACCCCTATGAGGTCATTTGTGTGTCTTGAGGCTCCAAGGGTTTTTTTTACTCTTTCATTTGAATGAAGTTGAATTTTTTTGATGAATTAAAACCGGGACAAGGCAAGGCTGGTTCAGAATTTAAACATCACATAGACATTTATAATTAAAGTAGTCTTGAGGTTATAAAATTACTTTATTTAGGAAGAATTATGAGCAGATATCTTTAAGGTGACGTTTGTTCTCCCAGAGCGACCTAGCTGTTAAGAGAGGAAAGCATTTTTGGCTCTGTTCGCTTCTAAATAGTGTTTTTTTTAAACAATAGATGATTGTCTCATTCCACTGTAACATTTAGATTAACCCAGAAAAACCTAGATATGCTCTCTTTTTTTTTGGTCTCCCACGTGGACTCATAAGTAATCAAAAGGCCCCAGATGTTGTTCTTTACCTATCTTCTTTCACCATCTCTTGACATGGAAGTGGTTTAAGGAGTGTTCATTTAAACCCAAGACTGCCTCAAGTCCTGCTGAGAGTTTGTTACATGAGGAAAAATTGAAGTTTCAAGAGATCTTGAACGACTTTCCATCTTTTGCAAGAGCCAATAAAAAAAGAGAGAGATGCACAGCTGAGCTACAATTTTACTAACAAGCTAATTAGATTTTTTTTTTCCATCATGGTCGGTCACGAACACATGAGTCTCAAATCAATATAAATGACCACTTCTGTTGGTGGGTTGTTTGTTTCCAAAATATTCTTGTACTTTCCGTCGTCTTCCGCTCATCCAGTGCCAGGACGCATGGGCAACAGCCTCAGACAGGAAGCCCATGCTTCTCTCTCCCCGGCTGCATCCTTCAGCTCACCTGGAAGGATCCCGAGTCGTTCCCCGGCCAGCTGTGAGACATAGTCTCTCCAGCGGATCCGGTGTCTGCCTCTTGGTCTCCTCCCCGTGGGACGTGCCTGAAACACCTCACCAGCAAAGCGCTTAGGGGGCATCCTGATCAGATGCCCGAACCACCCCATCTGGCTTCTCTCAACCTGGAGGAGGAGCGGCTCGAGACCGAGCTCCACCCGGATGGCAGAGCTCCTCCCCTGATCTCTGAGTGAGAGCCCAGCCACCCTGCGGTGGAAGCTCATTTCAGGCGCTTGTATCTACAATCTCATTCTTTCGGTCACCACCCACAGCTGGTGACCATAGGAAGGTAGATCGACTGGTAAATTGAGAGCTTTGCTTTTCAGCTCAGCTGTCTCTTTACCACGACGGATCGATGCAGCGTCCTAGTTATTGCTGACGCCGCACTGATTCGTCTGTTGATCTCCCGCTCCATCCTTCCCCCACTCATGAACAAGACCTTGAGATACTTAAACTCCTCCACTTGGGGCAGGACCCTGTCCCTGATTTACAGGGGGCATTCCACCCTTTTCTTGACATGGACCATGGTCTTTGATTTGGAGGCGCTAATTCCCATCCCGGCCGCTTCACACTCGGCAAGGGTGGGTTCTAGTACTGTGGAAAATATTTAATTTGTGATTGATTCATTTACATGCAGTGCACAAATCAGAGGTAAGGAAGTGATTAGTGGTGTTTGGTTGAAGCTTTCTTTTTCAGGCTGAGGTATTTTCTTAAATATTTTAACGACCGATTTATGGGCATTTTTAAAGAAAAAAAAAGATTCAAAGTATTGATCCTCTACATCTGGACATGAAAGTCTCCTTTTATCCTTGTTTATAATGCCAAGTTACCAAAAATACAAGACTTCGAGGAGCACTTATGGTAATACTTCCAAGTTTGTGGGGTTGCAAAAGCTTTAATTAGGCTGAATGCCAACCATGTGGGAAGTCAGGTAGGCTTCCTACTCATGTGTTCCAAACACATGTACATTTACAACCATATGAAATGTTTGAATAATGTGTTCAAGTCACATAAAAGCACAGAGGATCAGCAAAAGGGATGTTGGTAATTTATTTTGAGAAGATTCATTTCTAGATTTGTTTTACACTTGGCCTTCCAAGAAAATTTGACAGCTAGAAAGGGGGATTTCGAACACTCTCAGCTCTTCAAAAGCTAAAGACAACTGGTAAGGGTGGGAACATAAATCAACTTTTATGTCCAGACCATTTTGGCTGAAAACATTTTTTTTAAAAAACAATTGAAGCCATACACTGTTGGACCGTTGCAAAATATCATGGGAAGTTTTTGGTCATAATTTACAGTACAATACGTAACTTTTTGAAACAATGTATGATTTTGTATTTTTGATATGTCTTCTGAACTGTTTATCTCTAATCAGGTCGAGGAAAGTGCCAGTCTATCCTGGCTGATTTCAGGGGAGAGGCATAGTACACCCCAAACAGATCGACAGTCTGTTGCAGGGCCACACACACACAATCATTCCTAGGGGCAATTCGGTTGCAGTAAATTAACCTAATATGCATCTTTTTGGTGGGTGGGAGGAAATCAGACTACCCAGGAGAAAACTCACATATAAATGGTAGAACATGCAAACTTCACACAGAAAGACCAGTGCCTCACCCCCATTCCGGGACTCGAACCCCAACCTTCTTGCTGTAAGGCCACTGTGTTAACCACTGTGCTACCATGTAATAGACTGTATCTTATTAATTGAAATTTCATTGTGAAATTTTTTTTTATTGGTCTCTTGTCAACTGAAAAGAGGTTTTGTAAGGTTACCACAAAATTACTTTTCCATTCAAGTATTTTACAATCACGCACAAGTGATAATTTATTTTGGAACAGTGAAAGCTGATCAATGATTAATTGAAATGAATTGAAATCATATATTTTTTTATTTGTATTTCTTGATAAATTGAGTTGCTGATAAAATGTTCAACGTAACAGCCCAATAAATATTTACAATTTCAGTAACCATTCAATTGGGTCATTTAAAAAAAAATTTTAATTAAAAATAAAACCTTAAAAAATAGTAAGTACGGTGGAGGATTGGTTAATGTAGATTGTTGCGAGTAGTTTATTGTAAAAAAAAAAAAGTACAGACTAATAGTGTATCTACTAGTATTTGTTTACCGATGCACAAGAGTAACCATATGTTATCAATGTGTATCAAATTTTGAAGGTGGAGTTTGTGCTTTTAGGATGAGCAATAGTCAGACTTTCACACTTCCCGGTTTTCAACAAAACCCTGATAAATCAATAAGATTTTGTAACTATTGTGTCATAAATATTTCAAAACTTCATCTGTGATTGTTTGTGTGCATTAGATACAATGAGAGTTATTTTGAGATGGGACCTTTAAAAGTCAGATGTGTTCCTTAATGCAAGAACGTTATGAGTCACTGGTTCTCTGCAAAACTCCTGTTGACATGCTGAGCACAACGAGGCCCGTGAGGACGTGTTGACGAATAACAACAAGACTAATTCAACAGATAGAAAACCACAAATCAATTATGGAAGGGAGAATGAAATAAGTAAGTTAAAAATGAGCATGGGATTGAAGGGGAGAAAGAATAGCAAGCAGAAGCTAATGAAAGCGTGGGAGGACAAGTTAAGATAGCGGGGCGAGTAGAGGATTGGGGAGTTAATTAAAAAAAAAAAGAAGGTGGTTAAAGAATGAAGGTTAGACAAAGGTAAGCAAAGAAAAGGGGGGCAGGAAGAGGGTAAGGACAAGGGCAAAAGAAGGAGAGGGAAGTCTGATAAGGGAAAAAAAGGGAGATTTTGAAAGAAGGACCTGTACCACTGTAAGCAGAGAAGTGAGGTTAGAGGGAGGTAGGAGGAGATGAACGGGGTCTGAGATTGGTGCCAAGCTGTCCCAGGAGTGATGAATGAGACCATAATGAAGTATCTGTGCTCCTCTGCCGCTGGCTGGAGGATAACCGCGGCTTTGGCACTGTGCAGAGACCAGCTCAATCATCCCCGGAGAACACACACACATGCACGAGTCTGTGAACAACCCGTCTTTCAAACCGCTCACACTTTTCCTTGTACATACTGAAACCTATGACAGACGATCCGTCTCATCGTACCACCCGCAGCCCCACCATCATACACACAAACACACACTTTCACCTTTTTTTTCTGGTCCTGCACCCAGATCAGGAGTGTTGGGTGTGTAAAACGATCTATTGTTCTGTATGACAAGCCTGTAATGCACAAGATCTCGTGGTTACCACAGACACCCTCTGACACCCGTTGACAAATAGCACATTTCTCCTCTGTTGTAAACAAGTCGTGCAATGCTGTGGTTTTCTCCGCTGTCACCAAGACATCGATGTGCTGAGACGTCAATTTAAATCTCAAAATTTACACAATCAGTCCAAGGAGAAGATGATGGCCAAAGACTTATGTCATCTTTGTGTTTGTACATGTATCACATGTTGTCTTTGGTTTTCATTACATTTGGTTTGGATTCCTCTCAGCTGATTTTTTTTCTCATTTAGGTCGTTATATGTACATGTAAACAACATGGATCACATTTAATTCTCTATGCAAATGAGATTATCATTACTCCTGCTTTACCTGCAGGGGTTATAAATGTGGGACTGATCACAATACATTTTTTCTCTGAGTTTCTTCATGTAACTACAAAACATTGTCATGTGTCCAGGATCGCCTTATATATTTTTTTTACCATAAACGTTGCACCCTGGCTGAATCCTGCCTTGAGGAAAAAAAAAAACCAAACGCATATACTAGTTTTGGTCTTTGTGATCGGCACTGCATCTTTTCGTAAACATCTTTTATTAATGAAAGAATCCTTGATAAATCAAAGTTGCTTGCTAGCATAGTTGAGAACCGCTCTCGTGTGTCTGCTCCACTTACCCACTGACCTCAATAAACCACATTGGGCTTGTGCAAAAATTGATATGCACAAACTTTCGTCCAAGTGGTTGATGTATTTAACCAAGAATATGTGTGAATATCTGACTGTAAGGCGCTCCGGGCCTGGGGTAAAATTCTCAAGAATCCCTAAGCATTTGGTTTTATGCGACCAAAAGACATGCATTAGCGCTCTAAGAACATGGCAGGAAATGTAGCAATCACCAAAGAAAGTTTTACAGCCACTGCTTTGGAAATTTTCTGGTGCTCCTTGGTGACCCCAAAAGTGGTTCAAAACTTGACTTTGTTAAATTTTTTTGCAGCTCTTGTTTTTTTTTTTTTTTTTTTTTTTGTGATGTCACTAATTGACAGAAGCACTTCCAGACACTAAACGATATTGTGTTTGAATTCAAACGTATGTGAGTTGTAGTTTGCAGCGTGTTTCTCTTGCAACCTTCACACACCAAAGACCTCCCTAATGTCTGCATGAGGGTGCCCGCCTTCTCTTCAGCTTAGCGTAACTATCTGGATGTGGGCAGAGAGAACTTACCAACGACCCCACGAATGTTGTAATATTGACAGGATGACTCAGATTTTTTTGTGGATAATCAACTTTACCTGAGTGGTTATCCCAAACCACTGAATTGCTCAGTACCGACTATAGATTAATTTCAAGGATCTTCTTCAAGTTGTCATGTGTTTCTACCACAAATAGCAAGTGAACTACAGTAGTGTGAGCTTTACTATCGACTTGTCTTTGAAAATTCATACTATCAGGTAACATAATAAATTTTGATTTTGTGCAAAAAATGTGCAAACCTAGTCACCACATAGTCCTCAATCATTAATTATTAATACAGGCCAGGCGGATGCATTTTGTTTGACGCCTTAGTATTGACTTATTCTTGTCTGTAAATTTTATAGCATTTTTTTAGCTTAAGATGTATTTTGATACTATGATGTTAGATTAGAAAATATCTGTATAAATTGGATTTTTGCTCCTCTGTCACTATTTCAAAGAGGAAGCTTTGAATTACAAGCAGCCGTAGAAGGTTTGGGGCTAAATTGAACTTTGCTGAGGGGCTATATTTCACTGATCCCTCCCAAAAGACCAGAGCTTGGAGCTACAAGAGGGACTGATGCAAACTAGGACAAGCATGATGGAGTTCTCCTTTACGCTCCTTTCCTCTCCATCTGGCCCTTTGCAGCCCACTACCAAGACCCTATTTGTGACACATTCTTTCATATTTTGTCATGCAATAATATTTAAGTCTGTAGAAAGCAGTGACTATTTTATTTGCAGACACAGTTATTGCCTGGGCCAGCTGTGAGTTCAACTGCTGCTTTTATTATTTCCCTTGGTGGGACAATCCATAGTCTTTATTCACAATAACAAGTGTTACTGTTAAGAAAAAGATTCTCAGGTCATAGAAATCAGGTTGCACATAGTTCACAAAAAGATTACAACGTGTCTAGACTGCCAGATATTCCAATTTAAAAGACTGGTTATTATTGGCATGCAACAATTGAATTCCTTTTAATTCCAATTTATTACATGACTTCAGTAAGTATTATAATATCCTACTTTAGAATGTTTCAGGGAGTTACTTTATTTGCAACCAAAAGAATGAAATATTCTCCTTTATTTTTAATTCCAGGGTATTGTCTGGATACTCTGGTTTGCTCCCACCCTCCAAAAACATGCATATTAGGTTAATTGGCCACAAAGAAATTGCCCCTAAGAATGAGTGCAGCTGTGTACAGTTTTGTGTATGTAGCCCCGCTATAGAATTGCGACCTGTTCGGGGTTTAACCTGCCTCTTGCCTTGAATCAGCTGGAATAGACTCCTACAACCCCCTCCGCCTTCCGATGCCGTCAGGGATAAGCGGTTCAGAAGATGAATGAATGAGTAACTTTCCACTGTAGTCGTCACTATGCGTGGAAGAGTTCAGATGGAACATAGAACATCCTAGCCAATCTTGGTTGGTTCTGCTGGAATCCCACACTCCCTGGCCTACAAAATGAAAAGAGGACTTATTAAAAACACCCGCCGAATATAAATAAAAGAAAAATATCCCATTTTAATGGTGTAATACAAGAGGAGGTTCATGGATACAGTGAAGGAAGACATGAAGACAGTTGGCGTGACCGAAGAGGATGCAGTAGATAGGGTTAGATGGAAGAAACTGACTTGCTGTGGTGACCCCTGAAATGCCAAAAGAAGGAGAAGATGATAAGATGCAACTTGATCCTTCAAATACAGTAGGCACGGCAATCAATCAAAGCTCTGTCACTAAGTCTAAACCACCATCTCCAATGTGCACTTGTTAAGTTCATGGCCTCAATTGTTTGTACAATTTTGGGGTATTTATCACCCTCCACCTGATTCTATATTGGTGGAAGAACACAGCAGGAAAAATTAAAGACTTTGAACAATAAGCTGACGCAAAAAAATCCATTTTTCATTTTGACAGTATTTCAATTTAAGTTCCAAACGTACCTGTTTTGGATGTAAGTAGCTTGATTTACAGAAAAGATATTGCGTTGCTGGCTACTCATCAACTGAACCATTTCAGCGGCAGAATATAATCCACACTGTACTAAAAGGATGAGTTATCATCTTGATTTGCTTTGAAGAAAAGACAGCAAACCATTCTGAAATAAAGATCCATCTAGAGTACTTATGTACTGAATCCAGATCGATTCTGAAGCACAGAGATGTTTTCTTAACTTTGCCTCGATCAGTTATCTACACAAATATTCAAACACAGCTATTCTTGACTTTTAGAGTCCAGGTGGGTGAAGAATACCAGATTACCCTACATGTGTGTCTTTTGGCACGGCATCAGACAGACAAAACTTGGTTTTTGTGTTGCTTGAAACGACTTATCTTCCAAGAAATGCTTTCATTGCACCGTATTTTATGTACTGCATATTTCAACCGCTGCTGTGAGGCACACAAATCTTCAACTTTAGGGTTTTCCGTTTATTCTGTCTAATTTTTCTGCATTCATTTGCCAATTCTCTGCGCGCAGATAGCATGACATGCCGTCACAATGAATAGTTAAGGATTTCTTTTTACATAAAGTGTTCCCATGTTATCATGTTTCATGTTATAAATTAAAAGATTTTGAGAAAGATGAAGAAATAGCTGAATTTGCAAAATGAAAAAAGAATCAATAGCCTAAAAAATACAGTCAAACCTTTTGTCTTGACTACTAGTTTTGGAATTGATTGTCTAAACCAAACCCCAGTGGGGATTTTTTTATTTTGGAGGTTAGGTTACACCATCCACTTACTCAGATTTAGCTACCTAGTTAGTCCAAGGAGTTACAGTCTAATGCTGTGGTTTTTATTTCCTCTCCTCCTTTATCTCACTAATCCTATCTGGATTTGAAGCAGCAAAATCTTCTAAATCTGCTTAATAACAAGCAAGTCCTGCTGCCACTGCGGTTCCAATGAACAGACATTTCCTGTGTGAGAGTGTGTGTGTCTGTGGGGGGACTAACAGAGCGTGAAGCATGAATGAGAGGGCCAGAGACAAACCCCGTCACCAGCCTGCCAGTCAGGGCTGGACCTTAATTAGCACGTAAATACTTGGTGGAGACCTAGTGATGATGGTGTAGGGTCAAACAAAGTTGCATCCGCACATGCAGTCATGTTCAGACAAGAAACTTAGGAACACAGATGCTGCTCTGAAGTACAAAGACACACAAAAATGCTCCCAACATTTTGCTTGGTGCAAGATAGGCGATTTAAATTCAGTTGGATGTGAATAATTTTTTTCACTTTCTTGATCAGAACAGAATAATTTTGTTTAAATGTATAGGTTGCATATTTTTCGATCTGTTCTTTTTGTATCCATTATGTTTTGTTCTTTAAGCAGTCATCTCACTGAGTCGCTCTTTTCTGTTTTTTCTCCGCTTTCTACCTGCAATTTGCCACAGTTGCAAAGTTATTTTATAGCTGCACCTCTTACACCTCACGCACAAACACACACGTCTATGCTAGTGACATCAAAGTGTAAAAGGGGTCGCTTGCTTCCACCCCCGGCCCAGACAGAAGTCAGAAAGGGCCCCACTGTTTGGTTCAGGTCAAAGCTAGTTAGTGGAGAAAGTTTTTTTTTTTTTACTCAGCCCATCCCCCTGCACCTCCATCCATTCATTCATCCATCCATGCAGGAGCTTTCTCCCAACCCAAAGCCATTACCATAAACACACACACACACTCATTGAGCCAGAAGCCTGACGGTGTCTGTCTGCTTCTGCATCATAAAGCAGCACGTAAACTCAGAGGAGTTTTTGGGAAGAGGCGCTCTTTCTTTGAAGTTGGATAATGACCTCTAACTTGTTGCTTTTTGACGGCATCTTCCTTCCTCTGTATTTGTGCACACATTCACTTTCATTACATCCTTCCCCCGCAAAAGGAAATATTTCCTGGGTCGAAGAAATTGTTTTCCTCTTCACTTCTTTTTTTCTTTTCCGTCTGTTTCTCAGCTTGCCTAAATGTAATAAGTTGCTGCTTGGGGTTAAAATGGCATCGTGTTGAGAGAAAATGATCCCTCATGATGGCCCTGGCTGATGTAATCAGAGCAGACCTCAGGCCCCCACACAGCGCCACATGTGGCTGTAGACATGCATTCAAAGATAATAGGAAACAGATTTAGCCTATTAATTAATCTAGTAATACAATTAGATGCAGTTCTGGCACACACAACAACCCTCTGAATGCACATTTCTCTCTCTTGATCTGGGAACCTCTCCTCAGTTTGTAGAGGAAAATTACAGTGAAAAGAAAACGCTATAATACACACACACACAGAGCCACACACCTCGTGGATTTTGTGTTTAGCCTAAAGTCAAAAGATTGTTCTATTCAGAAATTTCACTGAAGCTTTTAGAGTTTTCTTCATTTATCTTTTCTAATGTTACTCCACCCTCCACCTCCAACGCTGTTGTTGATCCGCTTTGCCATCTCTGATGCTCCCTCACAGGTGGGTGGTCTTAGATAATGAAAGGCAACACAACAGACATGTGGATGTGGAGGTCTGCTTCCCAGTGTTCTCCATTACTTATCAAGCTGTGCCATTTTTTATCAAGTTCCTTCAGGCTGCCGTGCATCTTGTCTGCATGCATCTTCTTTGACCTCAATGTGTCTCATTCTTCACCACGCAGGTTCCTATTTATATCAGACACTATGTTCACTCAAATTTGTCTTTGGTGCCAAAAACAGTGAACAAGCTTGACAATATTTCAGTCTGATTCTGGGATGGTCACTGTTGAGTGTTTTTGTGATCATTGTTAGGACATAGAATAGGACCAGTTCAATATTGTCGAATTTTATTTCTTTCTATTTGACAAAATGGACATTATATTTATAATGTATTATATATTTGGGGGAGTCGGTGGCTCAGTGGTAGAGCGTTCACCCGCGGACCAAAAGTTTATCGGAAATTTGCGGGTTTGATTCCCACTGAGTTCACGTCTAGGGTCCTTGGAGAAGACACCCAAACCCCCGTTTCTCCCACCATTGGCACCCTTTGGTTTGTTCTGTGCGTTGCTCAGTAGGAAACGGTTTAATCTTCATAATCAATCACATGTAAATCCAATACCTACTGTACATATGGAAGACATGTTTCATTATGTGGAAAATAGAAAATCACATTTATCATTTTTATGCGTGAGTTAAAACGTTCTTTACATATTGCTCAAAGTGATGTTGATACAATGTGATTTACTCAATTATTGCCTCACTCTTACAAAGAAAACACAGAACCAGACTAGCGTGTTAACCAACCTAAGATAAACACTGTTCAGACGGCTGATGATGTGAATACTGCAAATAATGTCCCTGTCTGCTGAGAACTTCATTTTTGTATGCTATTGAATATGTGACACAGACAAGTTTTTTCAAACTCAGAGATGCTGAGCTTTCAGTTTCATAATAAATCCGTGATGAGCATCGTTGGACTGAAGCTTTATTTGGCTCCATAAGACAATTTGTTAATCCCAAGAATAAATTATCTTCACAACTGTTAAAATCATAGACTTGAAAAATATACTTCTGAAGTGGATAATTTACTGGATAAGTGCGTTTAGAAAGACAATTTTGGAATTTGTATACTTTTTTTTTAATGCACTGTATTCATCCCTCAGATGGGGAAATTTCTGTGCTGCATTGCACCGCAGCAGGCAACCACGACGGCGCCAATGGTGGGAAAAACGGGGGTTAGGTTTCTTCCCGAGGACATATAGGCATGGACTCAGTGGGAATTAAAATTACATTTATGTTCATATGTGCCACTGAATTTAATTAATTACAGAAAAGGGGGACATGTTTAAGTTTGAAGTCAATGACAGCTCAAAGTATCTAAAATCCTATTTGCCAAAGTTTTATTCACAACAGAATACAAACAAATAAGAAATATCTTTGCTATAAATTTGTCACATCTTGCACAAATAAAATTGTGTCCCAAGGGATGTTTCGTGCTGATATTGTGTTTTACTAAACTACCGCAATAAAACACTTTGAACGACTAAAAAATGTACATTTTTCAGTTCATTGCTCTCTTTTTTTTCATTTAGGTAAATCAAGTTTAAAATGCAAATGTATTGAATTACTGCTAGGTGTTGGTAACTTCCAAACATGGAAAAAATAGCTCACTTAAGCTAGAAAACATTTTCAGTACAGTCCTAAAACACACTTGAAACACACCTTGAAATACACCGCTCCCCAACAATTTGATCAAAGCCCACTATCTGAATGCTCATTTCATCTTCTGA
Organism: Neostethus bicornis; assembly: GCA_902685375.1. NCBI lineage: Eukaryota > Metazoa > Chordata > Actinopteri > Atheriniformes > Phallostethidae > Neostethus > Neostethus bicornis. The sequence continues at coordinate 16,138,137 of LR738557.1, read as the reverse complement.
ACTGCTTATCCCTAGTAAGATCGCAAAAAAAACTAATTCCTTTACTTTATATTTGTTGGATTGAAAGCCTAAATAGACCACATGTGGGCCACAGGCCGTAGTTTGCAATCTTCTTCTTCTTTCAGCATTTCCCCTCAGGGGTCGCCACAGCAAGTCAGTTTCTTCCATTTAACCTTATCTGCTGCATCCTCTTCGGTCACGCCAACTATCTTCATATCTTCCTTCACTGTGTCCATGTATCCTTAGTTTGCAATCCATTGTGTAAATTCTACAGGCCAGTTCTACCAGATACAAAGCCACACATCTCCTACTGGAAAATAAAATTGCTCCACTTCTCAAATGGTTCCCTGGTTTTAAGTGTTGAAATTCCCCAACATTTCCAAAATTTAAGTTGTTCTTCATTTTACTGTTTGCTCTTAAAACACCACAAATCTCAGAAGGTTAGCAGTGTGGTGATGACAGAATCACAGCAATTGCTTGGATTTGTCTCAATGATGTAATTATTTGGTTTTCACCATGGTTTCACATGTTTTATGTGGTTGGGTAGCTGTTAAAAATTTTCCTATTCGCACCCTTATCCTCACCATGTCTACAGCCAACTTAAGTCTGCCACTTGAAACAAAAGCTCTTTGGTTTTTGACCTCATAGTGACGTACAGAGTGCTTGCACCCACGTGACAAAACCCCGTAAGTCGGCCACATTGGATGCATCAATCACAATAAGAAACTATGGACAGCTAAGTATTTTTTTTTTCATCTTTTTCACCTTAAGGTGCTAGTCAAAGGATCAATTAGTTTTCCACGTTATTAACGTGATATAGCAGAAAAATTGGAACCGTACATCAGCAGAAGGATGCTGGGTTTGGAACCACCAGGCAAGAGTCCTATAGGATGACCAAAGAGGAGGTTAATGGATACAGTGAAGGAAGACATGAAGATAGTTGGCGTGTCCAAAGAGGATGCAGGAGACAAGATTAGATGGAAAAAACTGACTTGCTGTGGCGACCCCTGAAGGGAAATGCTGAAAGGAGCAGATAGGTTCATTCACAAATAACTAAATTCCTACCAACAAATACGGTAAGTGTTTTTTTAAGCTGGCATTTAACAGAAAACTTAAATATATTTAAAAATCCCAACTGTTTTCTACTTTAAAGTTCGTATGTCTGTGTGAAGCGTAGGAAGGGAAGGAGAGCTTTCACATTGACGCAATAAAATAAAACATACACTCCCAGTCCATGGTTGTATTCCCGACCTCTGAGGTTTGCCTGAACAGTATACCATGATGGAAATCTAAGTGGGTGCAGGCAGACCAGATGTGGCTGTCTAACCCCACACATCTAAAGTGACTGCTCGGTTTGAAGCCTCACCACTTCTCAGCTGTTTAGGATTCTTTCTAAAAAACCAAGGTGGTCATGGTAGTATGCCACCAGTAGGGTGCCAATCCCAAACATAGGAGGAAAGCTATAATGTTGTGGGCCTGACCATTTTTTAAAGCTTCATGTTAACAAAGTTTATTAAAGCCACATCCTTAATGACTTTGTTGGTTTGCGTATTGCTCGTTAACATTTAATGCAGCTTGGGTCAGCGGCAGAACCAGATCAGCATGGACTCATGCTTATTATTCACGACATCAAACTATAATATTCTCAGCTAGATTTCACTGGAAAATTTGAGCTTTTTCTGTTTTTACTCACACAGTGGTTCGGTTGTGATGCATAATCCCTTCTGTTTTGTTTACAGAACACTGTCTCCTCACTTTCAGCTTGCATGAAACAGGAAGATAAATCTTGACCAGAAAATAGTTGCTTTTTATTAAAGAACAAATGACAAAGTTATGTAGAAACAACCACAATTTAGAGAAAATTTATGTGAGGTGAGAAATCCATATTTTACGGATAAAATCTTATTAAAAACAGACAATAATGCTGTTGTAGAAGCTGTCAGTTAAGTACAGGATAGTTGAAAACAAAATTGTTTTTGATTTATTATGGAAATAGAAAACTCACCATCTGGGAAAAATCAAGTGGTAATATTTCTTCTTAGTGTAGTGTAGCTTGACACTAGTAAAACATGGAAAGGGTGATTTGTTTAAAGGAGATTTGTGCAAAATCAACTTTTTGGAGTTTTTTTTCCCCCATGTTTGAGCATTTTTCTACATCAAAAATAAACTTGAAGAGATTTTCTATTTCATTCATGCATTTTTAATGGATTTGCAAGCTTTCCCGTCTTAGTATTCAAATTTTACTCGAATACCAGGTTGTTTTTGGCCACAAATTTTGTTCATTGCCTCGCCCAACGAGTTATTGTAGGTTACATGTTTCCAGCTGATGCTTTATCCTAGACTCCAGAGAGTATGTTGAGAGGAAAGGAGAACCAGTATACCAGCCTGTCAATGCCGGATCCCGTCTGACTTCAGAAACTAAGCAGGCGGGCCCGGGCTGTACTTGGATGGGAGATCGCCGGAGCCCCAGATGCCACTGTGGGACGGCCATTGAGATTAAATTGCTGTTGTGTCCCTGGGCAAGACACTTCACCCACGTTGCCCAGTCTGAATGGTGTGTGTGTGATTGGTTGGTGACGGTCAGAAGGGCCGATGGCGCAAAAATGGCAGCCTCGCTTCTGTCAGTTTGCCCCAGGGCAGCTGTGGCTACAACAGTAGCTTACCATTTCCTGATATGGAGTGAATGAATAATGTATATGTGAAGTTTCTTTGAGAGTCCTGAAAACGCTATATAAGTACAATGCAGTAGTATCAAATTTAAAATTTAAAAGTGGAACTAAATAAGAACATTTATAAGGCTTTTTTTTTTTTTTTTTTTCAAACATGGCATTTCTTAGTAATCCAAAAGTAGTATAATTTTTTTTTCCCACAAAAGCACAGCATCCTTTCTTTACATTGTATGATATTTAGAGTTTCAGGATTGGACAGTGGTCAGTACTATAGACTAAAAGTGAGAAGGTTGCTGGTTCAATTTCCATATCAGGCAATGCTCAAGACACCGGGCTTACTGTGAACAGTTTACGTTTTCTGAGGATACTCTAATTTCCTCCCACTTTCTGTGGTAATGCATGTCAGACTGATACGATAATGGCTGTGAGTGTGCATGATCAGTTGTTAGTTTATCTATCATTGTGACAGACTGTAGACCTGTACTTGGTGTACCCTGCCTTTTACCTGTTGCTTGCTTAAATAGTCTCAGTGGCTTATTAGGTTGCAAAGGGGGTGGCTTACCCCCTTTGCAACCCAGTGTTGACAAGCTGTTCAGAAGATGGATAAATAGATTTCCACTTTCACATACACAGGCACACAGACCATCAGTTTTTGGTTTTTGTCTTTTTTTCCAAAAAACTTTATAAACCACACATTTGTTTAGGAAATCCTCATTAAATGTAGGAAAAGCCACAAAAAATAGGATAGAAGGAACAACAAAATAACTTTTAACTTTCTTAAGACCTACTGTTTACCACAATTTCTAATGGCCAGGACATTTCTGGGTAAAAAAAAAAAGATTGCTTGAATTGACCACAGGAGTCGGTTGTAGTTAGCGTAACTCAAATTAATAAATGCCCTTTCATGTGGACATGCATAAATTGGGACACTGATGTCAGACTATTATTTTTTTCACTTAAATTGGGCTTGTCTGTTTCAAAACCTCCTTGTGGCTTGCCAAGAGCTGTGCAAACATAAATTTTCTTTACCCACTTATTCCATTGTTTGCTTAGAGTGCTCTGGGGCTGGAGCCAATTGTAGTGGCCTTTTGGGGAGCGGTATCATGGATGGAGTTGCCAGTTCGTTGCAGGACTAACACAAAGGAGCAACAAAATGCAAGTTGTATTTGTTTTCTCCTTAAAGCCTTAATGTGTTTCTATCTTAGATTCAAAGTTCTTTTTCAGTCACCTGTGCCCTGAAGCTGATGATAAGATATTTCGAGTCGACACAGGAACTCTAACGTTTGCGGAACCTGCCGGACACGAGGGTGACAAATTTCAACCTCTGGCTCTAAAACCGTCATTTGCAGCAGAGGATTCCTGCAGTGTGAAAATCCCATTAGAATAAAGAGTTATACTGACTCTGTTGGAAGTTCCTTAGACATTTGTCATTTAATAGCAAACAACTTTATCTGTCTTCTCTCTTCTCTTGTACATCGTGAACTTTTCTATGCATACATATTTTTAACATTCTCCCAGCCTTGAGTCATAACAGCCCAAACCATGAACAACAGGAATAAAATCCCATCGACAGATTACAATGAAAAGCCTGGCTGTGTTTCCAAAAATATGTAATACACTACACATGGGCACTAAATGTGTCCCAGATGTGGGAGGTTTGTGAGTTGTTCAGGGACTGCTGTCTGCACGCCGAGATCAGTGCTGTGTCATCAGAAAAACTTTGCTCACATTCATTTCCCAACACAAAAGATATTTTACAGTCTATTGGTTGTCTACATATATATCTATCAACTTTCCACTTAAGATCCAAGTAAGCTGCAGTTGCTCCTGGTGAACCCCGCGGATTCAATGTATTGATCAGAAATTGTTTGAACCGATTCTTTTGGGACTGACGTTCATTTTCTCAAATACTCTCAATGTTGATTCCTATACGTAATCAATAAATCTTACAATAGCACAACACCACTCTGATCTCTTAGTAAGATCTGTGGTATTTGAAAGATCAGATGGACTAGCAGGGTCAGTCCCTGCAGCTAAATGCAAAGTAGCCCCAGATCAATACGTTTTTGTAGTGACTTGCTTTTTCTCCTTTCTACTGGGTTTCAGAGTGTGTGCCAAGGCTGGAAATCCACCTCTGGACATATTGACAAATTATTCTGGGTGGCTGAGACCATGTAAATTTGTTGGGTCATGGGTTGGCTTGTCTTCTTGATCAACTCCACTGGGAGGTCACCTTAAATTTGCACAATGAAGAGTGAATCAGAAATGAGACAAATCCTTAAATAGATTCCTTAGTTTCTGTGGACGCTTTGGCATGTAGCTTGGCTGCAGATGGATGAGCTTGGTGATACCATGTGCTCCCTGCATGCTTTTTCTTCTTCATTGAGGTTTTCTCTCATGCGTTGTTTCACACTGCACTGTACTCTTCCCAACACCTTTTTTGCAACTTTCTCTCTTGCCAGGCTGGCCTTTTGCACATTGATGCTGCGTTTATGATTTGTTTTATGATCTTTCTGTGTCTCTCTCCAGAAAGCTTCTTGGTTTGCCGCCAGGATGGAATATCAAACCAAATGTGATTTATTCTGACTTTAGCATTAAGCCTTACGGCTGGCACAGTCTTTGCAATGCAGATACACACACACACACACACACACACACACACACACACACACACAAAAACACTCCCGCAAAGCTGTCCAAAGTGTATTCTGCTGGCTGGTATGCTGACCCACATACCAGACAGAAGCCAGAACAGGCACCAAACAATCTTTAAGCTCCACTGCTATGATATGATTAGACATGGTGGATATCAACTGTCTTTTTTCACAGACTAGTCTGTCATTCTTTTTGCCCATGCATTCTTCTCTCAATTCCTGGAGAAAATCTATCCCTTCAAGTACTTGTATGAATTTGAATGTAGCTCACTGTATAATGCACATGACTGTTTGGATTTGTGATGTTTGACTCTTCAGCATCATGTTTCAATTGCAATCCATACAAATATTTGTGTTCATAAATAAAAACCTAAAAAAAAAAAATCAGCAATTACTAGGACGCTGCATCGGTGCGTCGTGGTAAAGAGAGAGCTGAGCCAAAAAGCAAAGCTCTCGATTTACAAGTCAATCTACATTCCAACCCTCACCTATGGTCACCAGCTGTGGGTGGTGACTGAAAGAATGAGATCGCGAATACAAGCGCCCGAGATGAGCTTCCTCCGCAGGGTGGCTGGGCTCTCACTCAGAGATCGAGTGAGAAGCTCTGCCATCCGGGAGGAGCTCGGTGTCGAGCCTCTCCTCCTCCAGGTCGAGAGGAGCCAGATGGGGTGGTTCCGAGCACCTCGCGGGCAATGTGTTCTGGGCACGTCCAACCGGGAGGAGACCAACGGGCAGACCCCGGACCCGCTAGAAAGACTATGTTTCACAGCTGGCCGGGGAGCGACTTGGGATCCTTTCAGATGAGCTGGAGGATGCGGCCTGGCAGAGAGAAGCGTGGGCTTCCCGTTTGAGGCTGTTGCCCCCGCGACCCGGCCCCGGAACAAGCGGAAGGTGACGAAACGGAACGGAAATAAAAAACTTGCACATGTTAACATTGGCCCTCATTTTTCAAAGTCGCATAGAAAATGGAGAAAATCTCAACCATACATAGGGAATACACTAGACGACAAGTGGCATTAATTGAAGAGGGTTGTGAATCTATAAATGCAGTGGCAGAAAGCAAGTAAGAGTAAAATTAAAACTCCTACATATATTCAGATCCAAGCTCAGTCACACCTTTATTTTATGACACCAATGGACGAAAGATAAAGCAAATAAGAAGAATTTTATTGAAAAGGGTTATGTATATACAGTTTGATCACTTTTTGGCACAACTTACATTTGCTCTGCTTCAGCTAGGATCATATTTTTATCACTCTGACAATTAACTATTAAAATATCTGGTCTGGTTACATTTGTTGTGGTAAGTCTATATAAATATAGGCAATGACCGTACTATAATTTTTATATTTGTTCCATCCAATCAGTCAATTTAAAAGTCTGTTTAACTGGTTTCTGTTGTACATAAGTTCTTCCTTAAAAGGGTCATACTTTATTTCTTTTCCTTATTGTTAGATTTGTTTGCCTGTTTTCTCCTCTCCTATTTTTATCTACAAGTTTGGGGTGTACATAAAATAGAGTTCAATTACACTTCACATATGCCCATAAAAAAACGGATGAAATTACTTGGCAACCATTCTTGTTCCTCTTTTACTTTCTCTCCATCAAGAAGGACTTTTGAATTAGAAACTGATCCCATCACTCCTGATGGAAATCTTTTTACAAATTCTAGCTTGAACTCTTTTGCAGCGGTAGCATCTGGATACCTTATGGATAGAAAAAAAAACTGAATATAAGCAAATGTGTTAGCAGTAGGCCGTGATGTCATGTACGGTCACCAGAAGGACAGTATTATAATTGTGTCTGGTGCTCCATATGGGGTGTTAGAGGTGCTTGTGCTTGTGCATTGCAGTCTCAAACGGGTAAAAAACAGAGGCCTGTCTGTAGCCTGGAGAGCCTGAGGAGTGCCAGGAGCCCGTGGGGCGAATAAATATGCAGTGAAAAGAGTGTTAAGAGAGGTGTGAAAGAAATGGTAGGCAGAGACAGTGGGTTTTGTGTGGGACTGTTCCTTTCCTTTCGCCTCTGCAGTAGCCACACATGTTCTTTCTTTTCCCCTCACACGCTTGCACTTTTTCTTTCACATACACACTTCACCTGGAGGTTCACAGTTCAAATAAACAGAAGCTGAATGATTGGGCTGGTCTGAAGCAGTGGCTTAGGATGATCTCTCTGGGCACCGCACTTTTTCACAACACTTTAATAGATCGTGCTTTTCATAGGAAACCTACGACTACGGGAAGGGAAATAAAAGGTTGATGAAAAAGCTGCAGATGGATTAAAACTTAATTTTGACCTTCCGTGGAGAAAATTTTCAGACACCTGGCATTCAAACCGAGTCTGCGGTGTATTAATAGGATCTACTGATGGATTGAAAGTCTGTTTTTTTTTCTCTGAGATGCATTCACTTGAAAAGTTTTAGTTCTTGATAGGATTTGTATCTGTGTGAGTTGACGCGTCAGTGTGACTCATTCTTCATCCTGTGTCATTTCTGCAACCTTGCCTGTCCTTGTCTTAGTGTTTGGTGACTTTGGTCTCAGTGCTCTGCGGCAATCGGTCAGTAAAGCACCAAGCTCATTGGTTTCATCTGCCTGTGATGAAACAGGCTGCAACCCGCTCACGTTCTGAACAAACTATTAATCTATTCTCCACACAGGCCCACAGCCTTCTACGGGAAAGACCTGTTGTGGCTCTATCGACATAGACATGGTGTGATGTGCATGTGAATAAATTTTTTAAATGATTTGTTGGGGTAAACAAAAAAAGCTGTGGTTTTAAAAGAAAAATTGTGTCATTTTCAGATTCAGATGACTTTATTTGTACCCATAGGTAGATTTGCTCTGTAGCCGTAAAACATGTGGCATGTGTGGTGTCAGAAACACATTTGCATTACAGACACGTAGACACATAAACATCCACACTAGTTAATACATTACCTCAGTAAAACACATATACAAGTACGGTATGGTAAAAGAAAGCGCTGAGATTTGTCAAGTCGGATGGCTGCGGATGGGACGAAACGGTTCTTATTATGCTTTGTCTTGCAGCTTGGCACCCAAAAGCAGCTTGTTACGTTTGTTTCTAACCCAATGACAAGTATATTTTGGCAAACCACTTTGCTTGTGACCTTTACTATCTGATTTCAATTGTGGGATTTTAAATACCAAAACGGGACGTTCCCTTCAGCAGATACTAAAAACATGATAAATTATTTCTAATTTGGTTTTCAGTCAGCTGGAGTTTGTACAAAAGGGTTTTTCTATTTCTTTTAAACCATGCTCATCACTTGCATAAAATTTATGTCCACGTTTTTTTGGCCATATGTTGATTTTTTTTCAGAAAAAAGTTAACTCTAAGTTTCTAATGAATGGTCTTTGTAGAAAGGTTAAAAAACCTTCAATAACACCAGCGTGGGCCCTCGCACCACAAATAGGTTGCAGCTTGTAGCATCAATGCAGCCAGGCAGACCTCAAACTATAGGCCCGCTAGGCAATTGTGACTCATGTTGTAGCATTTTTGTCATCATTAATTTGGCTCGAAACCACTCACGTAAACACAGGCTAGTTCCCTAATGAGAACCTTAGACGTCCATTCAGTTAGCCATTAGAGGTGCTGAAAGAATTTCTTTTTATACATCCAGCTGAACAGGGTGGATGACAAATTACAAGTGAAACTTACAACGTCCACTTTGAGTACATTTTAGAGCAAGTTTTAGTGAATTAGAGGCTATCGGGCTAATTGTTTTGTTACTTTTCTGTCTCTGGGGGCTTTTAAGAAAAAATATTTGTACCAATTTTGGGATGTTGTTAAGATTCAGAGACAGTAGCACTGAGGAAAAGACAGAAACAGAGATGGAGGTAGCAGAGATGAAAATGCTGAGGATCTCTCTGGGAGCGACCAGGATGGGCAGGATCAGAAATGAGTATTTCAATGGAACAGCACATGTTAAAGGTTTTGGAGATAAAGTCAGAGAGGCCAGACTGAGATGGTTTGGACACGTGCAGAGGAGAGAGAGAACATCGGCAGAAGGATGCTGGTTTTGAAACCACCAGGAAAGAGGCCAAGAGGAAGACCGAAGAGGAGGTTCCTGGATACAGTGAAGGAAGACATGAAGATAGTTGGTGTGACCAAAGAGAATTCAGCAGATAGGGATAGATGGAAGAAACTAACTTGCTGTGGCAACCCCGTAAGGTAAATGCCGAAAGAAGAAGAACAAGGATGTTGTTAGGAGTAGATCAATAGAGAGCAAAGAAAGAGTCAGACTAACGGTGGAGGTACTTGCTCAGCAACGGTGTCAGAACTCAGTACAGAGTGACCAAAGTTTGGACGACAAGGAGCTGCCCCCAAAGCTGGATTATTTATAGAATATGGGTGTTACAGAATAAAAGGTAGAAGTTTGGGTTGTGTCCAAATAAGTGTATGTCAAATAAAAATATGGTAGTGGTGTGGGGGCATGTGTATATGTGTGATGGTGTGTGAGAGTGTGACAGAGAGACAGACATTACAACCAAAAAAACCAAAACATTACACTAAGGTTATAAACTTTTTTCATGGTAACAATGTATTTAGATAGTATACAGGGGCGGATCCAGGGATGGTCGTGGGGGGTGGTCCACATAAAATTAAAAAAAAAAAAAAAAGAAGAAAAGGAAAGGCGACTAGTCAAGTTATCCACTTGCAGGGTCATCAAATGGGCCATCAAAATGCAGGAAAATGACTCTTATTTTTCAAAATTTTCTGTGGGAGGGCGGAGGAGGATGCCCCAGCAACCTATACTTTGTCAATGACCTCCTGCCCCCCTCTTTAAAAAATCCTGGATCCACCCCTGGTATATTTCTAACACATGTTGGGACATTTTTAGGGAAAATAATAACTTTGATTGAGAGCTTATTATTTTGATGGAAAAGATTACTTTGCACACAATTTTCTTTGTGTTTTTTTTTAAATCATTTTTACTCATGGCTTTAATAATTTATAATTTAAATGTCAAAATCCATCAAATATTAGAAGTAATCCAAAAGCGTACAAGCTTTATATTAATTTATTATGCTTCTCTTGTCATTACAACTGGTTAAATTCTAGCCCTCGTCCAATACTTGGTTGTTTGGGCTCAAGCACCACACAAACCAGTGATAGATTTTGTGGTTTGATTAGATGTTACGTATCAATCTAAAAGCAAGTGATTAAATGACGTTAAGTCCTTTTCTTTTGTGGACAAAAAGAATTGTGTTATTATTCTTTATTAATGAATCAAACATCTGGACCGTCATTAAACCCATGTAGTCAAACATTTAGCCATGCTGTTCTTTATGAGAAGGTAAGAAATGAGAACATCGATGCAGGCTTAGTGAAAGCTGAGTCAGAAAATTGGCTGTAGTTTGTTGAGCGTGGGAGGTTTATGGTTCATTCCTGACACCACAAATTTATTCTGTATCAGAGCTGTGGCTTCATGCATTGCCCAGAGAGAAATAAAAGACTTTTGTGATATAATTCACGGCATCTTTAAAAACAGAGCATTATTCATCACAGATGTGAAGGCCAAGAAAACAGAAAACTTTATCTTCTCTTCCAAACTGGAGATTTCTAAGCCATGGAGTAAGGAGTTATGTCAATGTATTTTCTCTTCTACTAAATATATCATATTTCATCAAAATGGCATGTTTGTAAAAAAAAAAATCCAACAAACTGCAGCACAATCCTTTTGGAATCGAAATCAAACTTATCATATATCCAGCAAGCCACGGTTTTTGGATGCAACAACATAAAAACAGTCAAATCACACTGGAGGCCTTTGCCTAAAGCGGAGATGGATGATCTGATGGATCGACAGAAGTGAAAGAGCTGGGTGTGTTTTTCCTTTGCGTTCAGGAGCACTAACGTAAGTGGGCCAGGAGGGGTGAAAAATAGCTTTCAGTCCCCATGAGGAGTCATTCCGCAAGGTCACCTCATTGCCCTGGGCCTTAATGCGTGAAACTAAGTGTCCATACTCTTCCTGTCTGCCCCCTCCTGCTTTTCTGTCTTTTCCTTTCTGTCTGTCTCCCTCCGATTTTCCCCGTTCAGCTTAATGACTTACACAGACCTCTGCAGGGAGACTCGAGTTTGTGTGCTAACGAACCCTCAAGCTAATTAGAATTACAGCCAAGCTGGCCCAACTCCTCATTTCCTTGCCATTTCCCTCCTTTTGCAGAAATACAATTTCACCCCTCGACCCAAGCAGAATTAATCCAGTTAACGTTCAGCACGGGATGAATAATGGCCACTTATCTGCTGGAACCATGGGTACAGAGGGGCTTTTGGTTTGACTAACCGCATATAGCTGCTGTTTAATGTCTCATTTAATCTGCTTTCTGGGAGGAATTGTTCAACCAAAGAAGTTGGGGCATTACAACCTGGAGCATGGTGTCCTAAAAACGAATGTCAAGCTGATGAACGTTTATATCCCTGGCAGCTTTGTGTGCTTCTTTCTAACAAATTGTGGGTTTTTCCTCTGATTCACTGGACGTTTAATGTAGCGTACGACCAGTCACCTAGCAGCAGTTCTTCACAACAGCTTCCGCTTCATCTCCAAAGTGCAACACATGAGTTCTACTCATGTTTACTCTCTGGAAGTAGAAACAGCTGGTTATTCATGTGATCAGTCATGTGAGTAATATCTTTACAAATGTCATAACTGACTGAAAAGTGTTTCCATCTGGTCTAATGTGCATAGATTTATTTAACGAGAGACAAAAGTTGTGGCCAGTCAGCAAATTTGTTTATAATAATTTTAATTTTTTGTCTCTGTGGGAAGTTTTCTAATATTTTCGTCTTTTGAAACACTTATCCCTAATAGGATCGCGGGGGGTGCCGAAGAGTATTCTAGCTGCTTTCAGGCAACAAGCAGGGTACACCCTGAACAGGTTGCCAGTCTGTCACGGGGTCACACACACTCTCTTTCCTATGGGCAATTTTATAGTGACTAATCAATCTAACATGCATGTTTTTGGGGAGTGGGAGGAGATCAGAGTAGCTGGAGAAAACCCAGGCATACACAGGGAGAACATGCAAACTCCACACACACAGGGAGAACATGCAAACTTCACACAGAAAGTCCAGTGATTCAAGCATCGCCTTCATTCCGGAACTCGAGCGCTCACCTTCTTGCTGCGAGACCACCATGTTTACCCCTGCATCACCGGGCAGCTCTGTTTTCTAATGTGTCATTTAAAAAAAAAAAGAAAGAAATTTAAACAACAGAGATTTTTATGATTGGTTGTTAAAAAATATATATATCACAAAAGAGATCCAACTCCGCTCAAACTTTTATTTTTATTTTAGGTTTCACACAAACATTCATAGGCATTCAGGAACAGTAAGAAGAAAATCTGCATGGAAAGGCTTTCCCACTCTCAACATGTCTGAGCTATCAGCTGTTGGGGTGAGTCCCAGCTGCCTCATGTGTTGACTTTGGTGTGATAGCCATCAGCATTTGCCACATGAAAGAAAGAGAGAGCGGAGTTTCTAAAAAAGCCAGATGGAGAAGGCTTCATGTTTTATATCAAGATAAAGACATTGATTCATCAAGAATGTTTCCATGACTGTATCAGATTATGTATACATAAGTTTATTTCCTAGTTCGACATGATGTATGTCTTCAAATGATAAGATCTTTTAAGCCTATAAGATTTTTTTTTTTGCCTGTTTTTCTTGTCTCACCCTTGAGAACATGTATTTAAAATATAATTCATCCTGTCTCCTGATAAAGACAGAGGGTAATATGTTCATAAAGAAACACGGCGTAGGGTGGGAGTAAGCATGTTTGACTTACTGTCTAAAATTACCAACCAGTGACACTCGGAGCATGTCAGGATTTCAGGAAATGCTATCTGGGGCATGTGGCTTCAGCTAGCCATGGTGCTTTCTTTTCTTTAGTATTTTACTTGCAAGCTTTTTAATTCCTCATGGTTTTAAAAAAAACTTACTACAGGTCTGACCCAGTTTTATTAAAATTGGAAATGACTTAATGAAAGCTTTGGGATGGTTTTAACCAACAAATTCATTCTGAGGTTGCTCAAAATACATGATGTTGTCACTCAGGGTTCCTAATAAAAAGTTGATGATAGCCCTTAAATACAGCCTGACCGGTAACTGATACTCTTTGCTTTACAGTGAAATCGTTATTATACTTTTTACGAGTTTGACGTGACTTCAGCCCCCCCATTGTGAAAGAACCCCAAGCCGAAGAGATGGTTTTCACTAAAAACACAATGGAAAAGCTCAACATTTACAGTAATGTAACACTTAAACACTTTTTTTTTTTTTAAAGTTAGTCTAGTAAACCAAACCTCAAAGCAAAATAAAGGCATAAAAACTAGACTGAAATCAATTCTAAATTCCATTCAAAATGTTCAATCATTAACTTTGTAAAACTTGAAAATCTTTGTTGGATTCATCTTTCAAGATGTGAAAATGATCTCTAAGCATGGTAATAATAACACACGTGTTGTGGGTTGTTACACACGTTAAGCTGGTAAAGGACTCTAACCCTCAATTATCTTTCAGCTGATTCCTTTGTACTGTCTTGATGTAAGGAAACAACTACCTACTTATAGAAGGAAAAATTAAAGGGTTAAACTTTAGTTTTCATCCAATAAGGTGCAATCAAATTAAGACAGAAGCTTAGGATTGGTTTAGTTTACATGCAGGACGTATTTCTGTCTGTTTTTTAGTTATATTCTCTAATTCCAGTCAGATTTACATGTTTGGGTTTAAAAAGCTATTCTTAATTTTTCTTTTGTATTCATTTTATCTTCATTAGTCTGTAAGTCTTTTGTCTTGCTTCCAGCAAATGCCTTCTTCCGATGCTAAGCAGGATTCTTGTATTTACATGATCTCTCCATGAGATCATGCAGGTCAGCTTCCTGCTGCTCCTCATTCCCTTCCAGGTCTGTCCCACTAAACACACTCTCTATACCATGGCAAGTGTCTGAATTCATATGTAAATTCTGCCTGAACACCAATCATTCATGCTACTAGTTACACCAAGTATAGGGATGCTGACTTGCTCACATCATTCAGGATTCTTTTATGAGGAAAGTAAAAGAGAACTGGAGTCAAGCCTGAAAGAAATCTTAGAAACATACAGGGAGTTTATTGAGTTTCTTTCAAACAAAAACTAAAGGAGATTGTACTTTTGTACGATTGTTCGAATAAAAGTAGTGTGATGATAAAAATCACTCTGTTTACTGTCAGCTATGTTCCTATAAGATCGCTTCATTTTGTCTCCTGAACCGCTTATCCTTAATAGGGTCACAGGGGTTGTCGCAGCCTATCCCAGCTGATAACAGACAAGAATATTCCCCGAACAGGTCGCCAGCCTTTTGCAGGGCCACTCACACAGACAAACATCCACACATGCTCATTCCTAGGGGCAATTTCGTAGCTGCAAATCAACCTGACATGCATGTTTTTGGAGAGTAGGAGGAAACCAGAGTACCCAAAGAAAACCCACTCAAAGACGGGGAGAACATGCAAACTCCACACAGGAGAGCCACACCCTCAACTCCGGCACATGAACCCTGACGTTCTTGCTATGACGCCACCGTGTTAATCACTGTGCTACTGTGCACTCCTAATAAGATTGGTTAAGATTTAAAAAAATAAATAAAAATTAAGATGTCAATTAATTTGTACATAACTGATTTCATACTGTAAAAACATACCAGATCATTTTTTTTAAAGTGCATACAAACTTTCAAAATCTAAAGTAAACCAGAAAACACCGAAATGGGTTTTAACACTCATCCACCCAGTATTCAAAATCGTTACTAGGTTAGGGACTGTCATGCCCGAACTACCCAATCTGGCTTCTCTCGACTTGGGAGGGCAACAGCTCTATTCCGAGCTCCTCCCTCTATCCTGGAACCCTGCCACACTGCGTAGGAAGCTCATTTCACCACATGTATCCGTGATCTCGTTCTTCCGGTCACCAACCACAAAGTAGTGACCACAGGTGACCTCAACTATGGTCACCTTTATATACTTAAGATAAATCTAAAATATTTTGTTTTGAAGCGCTAACCGGAAACAGTTTGGTTATTTCCGCTGCCTTGCTGCAGTGTAAGTGTTCTCAGAGCAGAGCGTCACTGCTGCTGAGAGTCTTTCAGCAGCAGCAGGAGGAGCACTAGCTCCTCGTGGTTCTTCATGGACTAACTATTCATCTCTAGTTTGAAGAGATTTATTTTTTTCTGGACTGAATCTCCTCTGGTGGAATCTCTCCTGCTGTGTGGATCTGTAATTTATCCAGAAGAGGATTTTTTAAAATATCTAATGCACTTTAAATAGTTTGTTTCCACAAGTTCTGCGTGTTTTTGAAGGAGAAGAAAAAGGTGTGTGAGGGGTTGTAAAAAAAAAAAAAAGGAGCTAGGGGGGATAGATGCAGCAGAGAGGTGTGGATCCACTAGGACTGGAGTTGGGGGTTAAATTCCACTATGAGGATCGTGTGTTTTAAAACCAGTATGATTTGACTCAGTTCCTGTCTGTAAAAAGGTAAGCAGCATTTATTTCTGATTTCATTTAAACTCAAAACTCCAGATGTGTATATTTAGAATTTTGCTTGGATCTCAAATAAAAAAGGTTTACTTTCTGCAAGATTTGGTTTAAATTTTTAAACTGGAATGCTGTTTTTTTCCCCATTCTGGTGGACATGTCCTTACTGGTTTATACCCTCCCATATGGATGGTCCTTTAAAGCAAATTAAGTCATTATGAATAAGTATCTCCCCCCTTGGACCCATTACCAGCTTTAGTCTAAACCCACCACATTCTGTTAGTTGTGCATGCACTTAGTTTGGAAGGTGTCCTTGTGTCTCTAGGAGCTGGTTGCATGGGATCTACTCCCAAGAATCATCATACTTAACATCATGATGAGAGGATTTACTTATTTGGATGGATGCAATGAAAAAGTGCAGCATTAACACATGAAATTTATGATGAAGGTGATGGTATGGACCTATAATACCAGATCCAAGAGCTGTAAAATATAATTAAACTCACAAAGGCTGAAAAAGATCCAATCCTGGTTGCTTTCTTTCAACCTGATCCCACCCTATTCTGTTTGTTGAGCATGCATTGGAGTTAGTTTGGAGATCTCTTGTGTCTCCAAGAGCTGGTTGCATGGAATCTACTTTGCAAATGAGCACATGTGATGACAGTATCATAACAGTATCATTATGCTGAAATGATTTGCATATGCAATAAAAAAAAGTGCAGCATTATCATGTGAATTTTACGATAAATATGCTTGAATGGATTTAAAATACCTGAACCAACAGCAGCAAATTAAAACTAAACTCACAAAGGCTGAAAAGGGTCCAATCCTAGTTGCTTTCTTGTCACTCTGATCGTACCCTGTTCTGTTTGTTGAGCATGCATTGGTTAGTTTGCAGGTTTCCTTATGTCTGGAGAGCTGGTTGCATGGAATCTACTTTGTAAATGAGCAGATCATATATTAACATCATTCTGAGGTGGCTTACTTAATATTCGGATAAATGCAACAGCAAAGTGCGGCATTAGGAGATGAATTTTATTATGAATGTGCTTGTATAGATCAGTGATACCTGATCCAAGAGCAGCAAAACTAAACTCAGCCTTTATCAGTTTCCCACAAGGGCTGAAAAAGGATCAAATCCCGGTTGATTTTTTTCACTATGATGCTGTGGAATAGCAGCAAAAATCATGCTGTATATTATTCCTTGAAATATTATTTTGATGGGTTTCTGGTACTACTGTCGCCAACCTGCTTTCTAAAGGTTGTTTCAGTTTGCATTGAGCTGGTTTTGGGAACCTGCCCGTTCCACGACCTTCCTACTCTTTATGGGACTTCAATGAATAAGTAATGTGATCCAGCTCCATATTGTTGCTGAAGTGTCTTGGTGTGAAGTTACGTAAATCTTTTTTTTATTGCTGGTTTTGTTTACCTGTTCATCCTTTCACTTCCTACACAAACACGGGATCATTATCATATCTGATATCAACTCAAATTTAGACGATATGCATTCATTAATCTGTATGCAAAACCATATCCAATATACTAACCATGTTTACTGTACAAATTACATGCTTGTAGAAAAGTAGTTTTAGCCATGATTGGTTCAAATAAATTGAGAAAGATTTAAATAATATGCTTCAAATTTGGAAAAGAAAAAAACTTTAAAAACATGGATTTGAAATTCCCCTCTTCTGCAGCGCTATCTATTGTGCGTGTTCATTAGAATCTGTTATTTGTAAGCAGGCGAGGCTTTGGCGATCTATGTGTAATTGGCTTTGACAGGTGGATGCAGGCCTAATCTCTGCCCTCAGAAACACATCGCATCAAGTTCTTGCTAATTGGCTTCTAATGGAAAAAGTCTTTGTCAAGCTTGCCTGGTTCTTGTCAGGAGCACCTCGGTGTTGTTTAGCTGTGATTACCTCCTGGTGGCTCTGGAGTCAACATTTACAAAGACTTTATAGATTAATCTGCTTGAAGCTCCCCAGCAGACTTATTTAAAAAAATGTCTCGATTGATGAAAAAATGCTGAAAGGGAAAAGAGTCAAGCGTTCCACTCCATTCCCCTAGAAACAACAAATATGGGGGGGATGGGAACTAAATTTGGCTCTCCTGCATCCAGCCGTTCCCTCTTCTATGCTTTTCTCTTGCCGTTCAGGCTCTGCTTTTGTGCCATTTAAAGATGGGACTTTAATCTGGCCAGTGAGGGTGATGCCATGGAAAAGCTGCAGTGGTTTTGGGAGCTGTGCAGGAATGAGAAGGAAATAAGAGTTCTGCCTTAAGGCCTCCAAAGCTGGCTCCTTTTTATGGTTCTCTAAAGTTTGGGGTTAAATGGGATTCTTCTTTTCTAATTGCCTCTGGAAGCAAAGCCTATTTAGTGTTTTTTACTTCCAAAAATGTCAATAAAGCACTTTTATTCTATCTTGAAGCAAAGGATGAGAAAAAAACAGTACTTTTTGAAGATCTTCTAGGGTTGATCTGCAACCAGCAAAGCAACTATCCTTCAGTCAGGAGACCTATTAGACCCTAGTTAAGTATTAAAGCCACCCACCTCGGCAACAGGGCTAACGCTGAAGAGCAGGGTGATGATAATTAACTTGTGAAACAGTGAATCATTGTCCTCTGACATCATGGTTACAGTGACTGCCATCCGAAAACATACACAACCCCCCTCAGGTTTTAAACAAATTTCACACTCCATCCGACCAATCAAATGTCACCATTTACGACTCCCCAGGGATAAAATAATCAAGTCACGTTTAAAAGAGGAAACAAGCCTCTTTATTTCATTTTAAAAATTTCAATAGTTTCTGAGGAGTTGAAGATGTACATGACTTGTATTACCAAAACTACTAAATCTAATTTAGTTGAAATCAGGCAGCTTACACAGGGGAAGCTTGAGGGATTAAGTTTCAGTGGATGGGAAATCCCAGGCATGTCCATGAAGCATGTTATAAATCACGTAGATGGAAAGAAAGGAGCAAAGGCCCCGTAGGTATGCAGCATCTCTTCTAGTGGAGATGAAGGGGAGATCAAGATGTTTGGAAGGTGAATCACTGGAGGAGGGTTATCATACACATCTGGTTTTGGGAGATTGTGCCAGAGAGGTGTTTTTCTCCTGAAGTCGCAAAATTCTTTGTTCCTGCGTGGAATTCCACAGAGACCAATCGAGACAAAGTGTGGGAAAAGGAGAATTTTTGATGTGCAATGAAATACTTTACTTCACTTCCACTCAGCTTCTTCTGCTTGTTTGCGAACCTCGGTGTGTGAACGTCCTTCCTTGGCTCATGGAAGACATAACTTTTCAACTATAACAGCATGTGAGAATAGAAATAATTATGTCTGTGCAGGCCGTGCACGTTTTCCACCTCTCTTTACATTCAGCCACAACACTCAGCAGGTGTGTGTTTAGGAAGATACCCGGGTATCTTTTGTGTGCTATCCAAATAAATTATTAACAATAGTGAAGGTGCTGGGACGTAATGAGGCAGGCTGTGTTGCCCCTGGCTGTGACATCGAGCTCCAGGGAATGGAAACCGCTCCAGGCTTCTCACTAGTGGACTCACTTGACAGTTCTTTGATGGCTTCATCGGTTCCTCTGCTCTGTTTATCATTCATAGAAGTAACAACTGGATATTCTGTTTGCTTCAACATTCATGGAATCGGTCGGCGGAGTCTACAGCTTGTCCTTCAACATTGACAGGAAAAGTCGTAGAGATTTGTTGCACAGATCACAGCAAGAAAGGACCATGTCAAACTCTAGACAGAACACTGAAGAACATGTTGTTCTTATTTGTCCAACTTGGTTTCTTGTTTGGCATTGGGATCAAACATTTTAAAACTAGTTGTGGCTTGCTGGCGTGATGGTTGAACATTTTCAACAATGTTTGTTCCGTTTCTGTTCTTTGTCTTGTAAGTGAAGGTGCTTTGTCAGCTAATTCCTTGCACAAGAATAGTGAAAAGACAAAACAAAGAAGTCGGTTTCCCACAAGATAAAATCCCGTGATCACCTGAGTCCTAACACTTCCAATTTTAATTAGCTTTGTAGAAAAATTTTAACATTTTACATCAAAAAGAAGTTTATGCTTTTAAACGCTACAAACACTGTAACACAACCTCAGTAACTAAAAGCTATAGTTTGTCAAACAGCGTCTCAGGTCTCTTTAAGCCCCTCTTCGGGCTGACTGTCAAATAGGCCGGCATCCATCTGGGTAGGTAATGAGATTGTCTCCCCGGTTTAGCCGCCTGAGGGTTAGTAGGGTGTGACCTTTTGGCCACCCACTTTCCGCTTTCAGAATCGGAAAGATTTCAAGGGCACATGAATGCATGTATGCAGTGTCCAACATTATCATCAGCACACATACCTGGTAGAGATAAGTGTGATGTATCGCCAGTGTATCCTGTGGTGTGCCATCAGGACTCTGGTGTTAAATAGGAATGTAACTTACTGCTTTTCGGTGGATACAAAAAGATTAATGAGGCAATTCCTACAAAATTAAGATTTTTTCCTTTCCAAACGTGTAATGAACATCTATACAGGGTTCCTGGTGATGCACTGTAAGTCCGTTTTTTCTTCAAGATTCATGGATGTGGGATCATAGTGACATGCATTACGTAAAAGGATAAATAAGATTTGGGAGAAGATCGATACCTTTGATGACAGAGATTCCCACCTCTTAGGGTGCAGTTTATTTTGTTTTTTGTTTTTTTAGTAAGTTCATGTTTTCATGTTAGATGTCTGAGATTAATGTTAGAATTTGGTGAACACCATACTCCCACCTGGTGGATTTAATGTCAAACAGGCCTGTGTAATTGGTACACAAGTAGGAGGACAGGGATATTTAACAATTCCAAGTGAACCAACATGAGCAGGAAGCGCCACCACCAGCATTTTATTTTTTAGTGTTTGTATTAAATTTGTATCTTTCCATTGCAGGAAGATCTGTGTGCACTGTAAGTGTCGGCGTGAGGAGCATGCAGTGACAACCATGCCTGTAGAGATGGAGAAGACTGTCACCAAGCTGATGTATGACTTCCAAAGGAATTCCACTTCAGATGACGACTCCGGATGTGCCCTAGAGGAGTACGCCTGGATACCACCGGGACTTAAACCTGAACAGGTATCTGTCATTTTCATCTTTAGCATTGCCTTATCACCTTAGCACACGGGTGGGCAAACTTTTTGGTTCGCGGGTCAAATGTTAGAACATTGAGTTCTAACATTTGACAAAAGGGACGGAACAGTAAAAGATGGATGGCATGCTTTGGTAACCACTAGATTAGACCGATAGAATGATGCACTAAATTTTAAACAAGCACGCTAAATGTTACATCAAGAGCGTTAAATTTCAATTCTAGCAGCGCTAGGTCTGAAATCTAGTGCGATAGCGCTTAAAAACGTGCATTTAGAAGCACTAGGTTTGAAATCTAAGTGCTTGGTGTAACATTTTGCTTGTTTTAACATCTAACACGCTTGTTTGAGTGCGTGTATTGAGCCGAATGGCTTTCCAGATCTATGCACACTCTTTATACACTCTTTATTTATTTTGACAGTGCGCGCATCAATCTAGAGTGTGCCATCTTTTGAAGAAACATCAGAATTGCAGAGAAAATAAAACATTAACTAAGTTTATTTATTTGATTTTTCAAGTTCAGCTAACCAGATCAAAACGTTTAACGGCCCACATGTGCCCCTCGGGCCGTAGTTTGCCCATGCCTGGCTCAGCACTTGTCTCTAAAGCTGTTTTCAAAGTTAGTTTAAATTTTGGCACATAAGAGTAGAGTGCAAACTCTCTTCCAACAATGTAGGAATTTTTATATTAAAAATAATCTAGAAGGAGATTTACAAGATTTTTTTATTTTTATTTTGGGTGAAATCCAGACAGAGAGGGGTTGTAGAAATATTCACCGGTGGGTTTTGAGTTATAAAATATGTTCTCAGTACGATATGACGTAAACCTAATAACATTTCTTGGCTTACTTTGTGCTTTTTGTTGCACCGCATATCGGCGTTTCCTCATTTTTCACTTCCACATTGCGATGTCCCGTCCCGTAGTGCTGACTGTGCTTTCTGCAGGATAATGGTTAACAAGGATTATGTGGCTCCAGCAGTCAAATTAATCTCCAATTCATTCTGCCTACAAACATGTTTGCTGTGGATTTTATGGCCTGCACAAACATCCAAGTCAAGCCTGTGTAACACATCAATGACCCAATGCATATCGAGGAAAATCCTCTTTAACAATACTCAGCTGAGGCATGAGGGGGATTTCCACTTTTATAGGAGCGTTTATGGAAGCCGGTTTCATTTTGTTGATGTGCTGAGGGCAATGAGCTGGTCAATACGTTGTTGGCACAGCCCCATGTTTTCACCGCAGCAGCTATTTTTCATCACTCTCTGGGGTCACAGCTCTAACCCCCGGCTCAATCACGTTCTCGTCTGGTGGCGATAGAATCTCAGAAACTATAAGGGAATAATGGGAAATTGGGTGGGGTACCAGAGCAAAAGAACAATGATGAACAGCCATGAAATTAAGTGAGGAATTTTTTTTGACAATCTCCCTTGAGGAGAAAGGATGATCTATAATAACAAATCTACTCAATAAAAATTTCTAAGTGGCTCAATTTTTCACTTAACAGAGCGTGATGTCTCAGAAGCAGTTCTTTTTTCACAACCTGACATTTTACAGCTTTCAAGCTGAGCAAACTTGTTGTGTGACCTTTTGTTGTGGAGAGGAAGTAAACAGAAAGCGAAAGCCCAGGACCCTAAAGGGTGGGTTTTACATTTCCCCGCTGGGAACCAGACCTCTGTATTAGTTCTCGATTCTTTGTGCAGCGTGGTGTGAAGTCACCACGCTGCACTGAGTGATTTCTACACTTCTCCAGAATATTTGGTTCAATATCTGTGGGATTATGAGGGATAATTTGTCACTTACTCAAGACTTTCTCTGTCAACAAAACAAGGCTCACAGGTATCTGTCTCAAATTCAAACAGTCTTTGAGGATATTGCTTAAGCGCAGGCTGAGTGGGAGATTTTTCATCCCTGAATGGATCCATTATGTCGTGTGTTGGGCATGTTATTGAGCTGCAGGGTGAGGAAGGCCTCGCTCTTCTCGCTCGTCTCCATCCTTTAAAATCAAATGCTTGAACGTTGCCAAGTTACAATTCATTAAAGCCAAGAATGTTGCCGTTCTGTGGAACTTTTATAGTGTTTTTTTATTTCACCGTCATATAGCAGGAGGTTTTATTGACTCAACAGCTACAAGAATCTGACGTTATTTTTTTAGTAAAACCTAAGTCGATTTTTGAGCTGAGTGGAAATAATAATCTAAGTTTGTTCTGTGTTTACTTGAGGGGTTAATTTATTTATTTATTTTTTTAATTTTTACTCACTCTATTCATCCCTCACTGGGAAATTTTGTGTGCCGCACTCCTACACCGCAGCAGGCTGCCCATGACGGCGCCATTAGTGGGAGAAACGGGGGGTTAGGTGTCTTATCCAAGGACCCTAGACGAACCCACGAACTTCCGGTCCGCGGGCGAACGCTCTAACCACTGAGCCACCATGTGTTAGGATAGATATCTAACACACGGTGTTTGATAACCGCAGATTTGATTGAACGTAGTTTTTCAAAACTGAAAATTTTCTTCATTTTTTTTTCCATCAAAGTCAGTCAAAATGCATAAAATGAAAAAGACGTTTACAAACATGTGGTTTTTCCCTTTAAATTTCACAGTGTTTGGGTTCTATTAAATTATTTTTGACTATTTTGGGTTCTATTGAAATTATTTTAAGTCACAACCCATCAGATTTTTGATACCTCTGAGCTGATTGACCTCGAAAAAATATTTGTCCATGTAAACACAATCTGAGGATGAATTATTAAGATTTTTTAAAAACGACTTCATGCATCATTGTTGACACTAATCACAACTAATTCATCTGGCGAAACTCCGAGGTAAAGACTTTGAAGCTATTTGGTCTTTAAACAGAGGATTTGAGAATGTTTATGACATTCCAATCAGTCTCGGAGACTATTGTCTGGCTGGACAGATTTACGGTTGCATGTTTTGTGACTCTCTGTAAACCTCTAAAGCTGGCACAAAGTGGAGAATGATGGGAATTTAGCAAACGTAGGGGTCATGAATAGTGACTTAAGTGGTAGAGGTCAGCGAGTTTTTGGTGCAATGATGTATAAACGGTCAAAAAACTACAGCTGAAGGACGCGTGACTACAGTTTCATTCATTAAGACTCTAAAAACGTAATAGAGGCTCTTGACAACCACAAGTGGGGACTTTTCAGAACAATTTCTATCATTCAGTTCTTCTATTCACAAAGCATTTCTATCCATCAGCAACGTCCACATGCAAGCAGCAGTGTCCTGTTGAAAGAATGCCGGAGCCTCGCTGTGTTTCGCCATCCTCAGCGATGGAAACCAGCTGTGAGAAACTATCTCTCGCAGTGCTTACTTTCAAAGTCCTACCATTAGTTTTTAAAAACATCCCTTCAGTTCAGAGACGCTGTCCCGTCTTTAATTTGCTCAGCTTTCTATTATAGTTATTATCACAAACGTTTTTTTGAAAATCTGTGTACGTGCATCAGACTTTAAATCTTTTCCTCAGGGCAGTAGGCCTTTCACCTCCATACGCCAACCTGTTGTCAAAGGCATGTTGGATCATTTATCATCGGGAGTGTGTCTGTGTGTGTGCATCAGAAAGCAGAGAATTGCGTCTAACTTCTGGCTTTTAATGGATGTCCAAACTTCCTCCACCCAAACCGTCCTTCACCCCAACAGGGACGTCATCATTATTTATTGACTTTTTTTTTGCCCGTAGTCAACCCATACAAAGATTTCCAGTTGATACAATTACATGTGTTTCCGTTCTGTCATCTTCCGCTTGTTCCGGAGCCGGGTAGTGGGAGCAACAGCCTCAGACGGGAAGCTCAGGCTTCTCTCACCCCAGCTGCATCTTCCAGCTCACCCAGAAGGATCCCAAGTCGTTCCCCGGCCAGCTGTGAGACATAGTCTCTCCAGCGGGTCCGGGGTCTGCCTCTTGGTCTCCTCCCGGTGGGACGTGCCCGAAACACCTCACCCGTGAGGTGCTCGGGGGGCATCCTGACCAGATCCTCGAACCACCCCATCTGGCTCCTCTCGACCTGGAGGAGGAGCAGCTCAACACTGAGCTCCTCCCGGATGGCAGAGCTCCTCACCCGATCTCTGAGTGAGAGCCCAGCCACCCTGCGGAGGAAGCTCATTTCGGCCGCTTGTATTTGTGACCTCATTCTTTCGGTCACCACCCACAGCTGGTGACCAATACTTGAGGGTTGGAACGTACCTGAGATCGACTTGTAAATCGAGAGCTTTGCTTTTCGGCTCAGCTCTCTCTGTACCATGACGGACCGATGCAGCTTCCTTGTACATGTGTTTATTCATTTTAGTTTCAACAAATTATTTACAAAATCACAAATTCTGCGTTGTGGTGAAAAAAACAATAAAGAAACAAAGTCAAAAAGTCTCATTCCATCTAAATCCCCTCTGCTTTTCAAACAATAAATAAATACTTCTCTAACCCAAACTCTGGACTTCTCTGAGCAAAAACAGATGGAAAGGAGTGCAGGACCTTTACCAGAACTTACAAGACTTGTTTCTTCAAACTTTACTGTAGCAAAAAGGTTAAAAAATATATAGGAAAACAGGAAAAAAGATCAAGCCAGCTTGACTGCCAGCTACTTCTTTAAGCTGCTGGTGAACACGTACAGTAATTATTACCAGATCACTGGAAGTAAGACTGGATTGGATATAAAATACCGTTTATTCTACAAGCTCCTAAAACAGCAGCCTTCTGCATAGTCCTTGCTGCTATGAGCAAAAGTATTCATACACATATTCAGATGATTGTTATCTAGTGTTAATATATTTTCCCATAAAATCTGGCCCTTATAAACATTAGTGAAAGAATTTGTTACACCCAGTCAACCGGAAATAGGTGCTTCCTGTGTAACCAATCCAGTAGTCGAATTAGTTTATTCCTAAATATCCTCCCATCGCCTGACACCTTTCCGTTCCGTTGTCTTCCCCTTATCTGGGGCCAACTCACAGGGGCAAAAGCCTTAGACGGGAAGCCCATGGTTCTCTCACCCCAGATGCATCCTTCAGCTCACCCAGAAGGATCCCGAAGTGTTCCCTGGCCAGCTGTGAGACAGTCTCTCCAGCGGATTCAGAGTCTGCCTCTGGGTCAGGATCATACCCAAAACATCTCACCAGCAAGACATTTGGGAGGCATCCTAACAAGATGCCCAGACCACCCCATGTGTTTTTTTTTTTTTTAACCCGGAAAAGCAATGGCTCTACTACACTGACTTGTCTGTGAGCAAAACCAAGTCAGTCACCTTCTTAACCATCTAACCCTTAGAGGGTTGCGGGGTTTGCCGGGGCCCATCCCGGCTGATTCAAAGTGAGGGGTAGGGTACACCCCGAACATGTCTCCAGTCTGTCGCGGGGCCACACACATACAGTACAACCATACACACACGCACTCAATCCTAGGGGCAATTTAGGCACCGGCCAATCAGTCTAATATGCATGTTTTTGGAGGGTGGGAGGAAACCGGAGTACCTGGAGGAAACCCACGCAGACATGGGAGAACATGCAATCTCCACACAGATTGGCCAGTGTTCCAAGCCACTGTGCTACCCACTATGCTACCCACTATGCCACCATTCCGCCTAGCAAAACCAAGTACACTACCAAATGGTGGAGAAGGTTAAAGCTGAGGAGCAAAGTGTGAAGAACTCGACACGTTTACATGTTTTTTTAGACTTTCAGACTTCATGTCCCTGAACGATGCACTGACAGCGTAATTGATCAAGTTTCCATGGCAACCAGTTGTATTTAAACCATAAATCAGCATATGTGATATGAATCGTCAGGCTTAGTGATATAAAATTCTCCACCAATGAACTCCAGAGTTGTGTAGCTCCATTGTTTCTCCATCTGGTAATTTGATAAATGTCCCTGGGTTTACCAGTCTTTGGAGCTGCATATCTTGCTTTTGTCCTCAAAGACATGGCTAACGAGCCACCGAGTGCCTCGGTTGAGTGTAATTGATCATACGCTTTAGCTTAGAATTGAGAGCTTCTGAAAATGCACGGCCAATCAGCAATAAGAAATGACACTATGACGTCAAATGCAAAAGCCTCTATCTCGGTCTGTTTGGAGCTCGGTAGCTATGCAGGGACGTCAACCAAGCCGTAGTGTTTGTGTTCGTACCAATTCCCAAAATTAAGAATTTAAGGGCAAAATAAATGTGTTTAGAGAGTTTTGTTCAAGGAAAAGACGTGGTGAGGGGCTTTGGGCAAAGTTTCATTTTACAATCTGCTTTCCGCACTACACAAATTGTTTGGACACAATGCATACATCATGTCCTGGTGACGTGTTTGTATGTCCAGGCAGGCGACCAAGTACACCTGGCTAGTTACATTTAGGGACACTGACCACTACCGGTGACTTGCAACTGACAAAATCGGTATCAAGCAGGTTGAACAGAGAACAGAGAGATCGAGTCACGAGACAACAAAGACCTGAAAACAGCAAAAAAAAAGTCTGTCTGCCACTGCACCCCCCATTACTCATATCGCCTATCACATTTGCAGCAAGTGCAGACTCCATTATCTCTAGAAACAAAAGGATGACAAAAACAGAAGATTCTTTCTTAACTAGGTTTAATATTTTGTAAAACGCAACGTGCTCAAAAACATGCGGATGTATTTTTTAAATCTAAGCTGATTTGCTAATGTGATTATAACGTATTTTTTTTACAGGTGCCGGTGAGATAAATATCTGTGTTTATCACTAGTTTAATGTGTCGTTACATACCAGGATGATTAGTAGGGATGAGTTTTCGTGACATACTTTCCCCGAGTTTCACACCTGCTCATTTGTCAGCACAAGTGTTTGACTACCAAACCAGACCAGCTGGAGAGAAGAGACATTTTCATCAGTAGCAGAGTTGTTGATGCCTTTCGTCACTGATGCACATCTGGATTACTCTGCTCCATCTAAGTGAGACGCTTGCTGTTATTACCAGGGACAGAGCGGATGGTTTTGAGTCAGAAACTGCATTCAATAGAGCGACAGGTCATTAAGATGTCATGACCCTGACTGCAAATATTGATCGTGAAAGGGATCACAAATTTTCCTGTTTTTTTTTTTTTGTTTGTTTTGTTTTGTCATTTTTACTGTTCATCCTTTCTACATTCATAATTTTTTAAAATTTTTTCTTCATTTTGTTACTCTTTTATCAGCATACGCTGCCAAAATCTATCTTGACCTCCCTTCAGCTTGCTTTGGTTTGCTCCACCCTCCTCCACTTATATCCATCCATAACTCCCTGACCTTTGTAATACCCCACCAAAATCCCCCACTCCTGACGCTGTAATAAAATGAGAAAGCAATCTATTACATGGAGCTGACACCCATTGTCCTCCACGGCGGTGTGAGGAATGTCCAGGTTATTTGTGATGCTCAGATCAGAGTTAGTCTGCTTCGGCACACATTAGCGACCGCACGCACCACTTTTCATACGGGCCGATTGTTGGCTCTGTGCGTGTGTGTGTGTGTGTATGTATGTGGATATTTGACAGGTCACTAATGCATTCTCATGTCAACGTTTGGAGATGGAAAAGTGTGGTTCCATTAAGTCTGCTTTGGTAGGTTGTAAATCATTGTAATTTTAAATGTGTGTGTGTGTTTGTGTGGTAGAAACTACCAGTTGCAGGTTTTAAGATACCAGGGGTTTTTTTCTGTTTATGGATAAAAACCAAGTAAACAACAAATTGCTCAATCAGAACTATTTTTTAAAAAAAATATTGGTCAAGGTTTAATTTTTTAAACTGATTTATTTATTTCCAGGTCAAAGTGTGTCCTGACCTATCTCGATTATCTAGGCTGGGTACACCCGGTACAGGTCGCCAAACAACAAACAACCAATCACACTCTCTCATACGTCTGGGCAATTAAACCAACCAGCGTCCGATTTTAAATCTATTTTATTTTAGGTAAACACTTTAATTGACAAAAAACAAGATTAAATGTTTCAAAAGGGGATTATTCAACTGATTACTCCCACGTTTGTGCTGCAATCATTAAGATAATAAACGATGATCATCTGTTGCGTGATACATGCGTTTTAGATTTGTCCACATGTAGAACATCCTCCTCATCCTCCCCATCTGTGTGTCTCCCACAGGTTCATCAGTACTACAGCTCGCTGCCTGAGGACAAGGTGCCCTATGTGAACAGCCCAGGAGAGAAATACCGCATCAAACAGCTGCTCCAGCAGCTCCCACCCCATGACAATGAGGTGAGAGTCCAAACCAAAGCCCTCCCCCCCACCTCCATTCATCTATCTTCTCCCCTCCTTCGGGGCAGTGCAAAGATAAGAAGGGAGCAGGGGGAGACAGGCACAGAAAAATGGCTTCTGTCCCACTAATGGGCATGAATGAGATTGTGGTGCGATTCCAGCTCCTTATTAAGATTTGGTGCCTAATAAATCATCACAGTTCTTCCTGTGAAATTAGTTTCACCATTAAGACAAAAAGGTATACCTGAGAGGATCAGGAACCTTACGGAGAGGCACTCTTAAAGGCATTTTCTAAAGACGAAAGCATTATTTTAAGCAGACCGAGTTCAAAGAGGGCAACGCTAATGAAAGAATTTGCACAAAAAAAGAGGGATGCTGCAAAACTGTCATCAATCAGGAAAGTCGTGTCAAGAAAATGGGACAGAGGTCCATAAAAAGAAGCTCTTTTAAAGTTTATTTTTATCTGACTTGGAGGAAATTCTTTTTAAAATGAAGTAATGACTTAAATTAAAACCCCACATTTTAAACCCTGTGTTTTGCTTTAAATTTGATTTCCAGGTACGTTATTGCAACAGTTTGGACGACGAGGAGAAGCGAGAACTGAAGCTTTTCAGTAACCAGAGAAAACGGGAGAACTTAGGTCGTGGAAATGTCCGCCCGTTTCCCGTCACCATGACTGGAGTGATCTGCGAACAGGTAGCCGTCAGACCATCAAACAGCACGTTCCCTTATTGACATGTTGTTTTAAAATGTCCTGTTTGCATGAGCCACCATGACATGCATGAATCAAATGTGACACGGGTAAAGACGCGTCATGTGGACTGTGGAATGAAAGCTATGAATCATGCGACTGACACCTTAAACGGCCTGCTGGCATTTAAAGGTGGAGGATCTATCAGAGCTGGTTTATGTTGACACATGAAGGGCAGCGATGCTACATTCATCTCCTTTTGAACAATGTAATGACCTTTTCTGTCTCACCTCAGAGTCTTCAAAGGTTTTTGAGATGGAGCGTCCTTGTTTTCTTTCTGTTGGCTGTCACACTCCTACAATTATCCTATTTATTTGATTTAAACGCCTCAGGCCACCAGGTCAGAGTCAAAGCAGACCAGTGGTTTTCTTTGTCCCATCTAATATTTACAGCTAACAGCAGTACAGCTAACTTGTGTGTTTTACTGGTCTTTTGGGACCACTGAGTTCAGTGAAGTTTCATTATCTTCCACTTATCCGGGGCTGGATCACAACAACCTCAGTCTGGTCTAGGTTTCTCTCAGCCCGGCTGCATCCTCCAGCTCACCCGGGAGGATCCTGAGGCATTCCCTGTCCAGCTGTGAGACATAGCCTTTCCAGCAGGTCCAAAGTCTGCCTCTAGGTCTCCTCCTGGTGGGACATCCCCGAAACACGTCACCAGCGAGGAGTTCTGGAAGCATCTTAATCAGATGCCCGAACCACCCTATCTGGCTTTTCTTGATCCGGAGGAGCAACGGCTTGTTTTTAAAAAAACTTGCACACTTCAGCACCTGCCTACATGTTCATAGTGTGTGTGGAGTAGTACACACAGTGAGATGTTGGTACTATCAAGATTGGGTTGTTTGTCCAGTTTGGACAATTCGTATCGATCTCATTTGGCTCCGTTACGGCAGCAAGTTTTAGATCACACATGAAACTTGTTTGTACTTCTAACTCTGTACCAATCTTTGAAATCTACTCTGACGCTTGACCTCTCCGTCTTGCTTTTCATTTCAGCCTCTCCGGTTTTATAGTCCCACACGAGTCACACTGTTCATTTTAGCCTCATATTTACGACTGCACTTTATTTCTTCTTGTTTACCCCACGGCATGAGAAAGAGGGTCATGATCTATGACT
The DNA here is from genome assembly GCA_902685375.1 of Neostethus bicornis. Taxonomy (NCBI): domain Eukaryota; kingdom Metazoa; phylum Chordata; class Actinopteri; order Atheriniformes; family Phallostethidae; genus Neostethus; species Neostethus bicornis. The sequence goes on along the minus strand of LR738557.1, from coordinate 16,107,062 downwards.
GTAGCGCAGTGTCATAACAGTCGTCTCAAAGGGCTTCACTTAGAGTTGATCAAACAGAGACACAATCAGAACTTTCTCAAATTATATAAGGAATTACTAAACTAAGCAGATCCAGGATAACGCTGTCCTTAAAACATCTGTCTGTTTCTTCAATGAGAAGAAGAAACAGACCAAGTTGAAATAGAGATGCCTATATCCATGCCTATAGTAGGCATGGACAAACTACAGCCTGCGGGCCACATGCGGCCCATTAAACATTTATTTTGGCCTTTTGGGACTTGAAAAGATTAAATAAATAAACCTTGGTAATGTTTTATTTCCCCTGCGAACATTTAGCGCGCTTGTTTAAAATCTAGCGCACCATTCTATTGGTCTAATCTAGCAGTTACCAAAGCATGCCATCCATCTGCTCCTGTTCTGGCCCGTTTGTCAAATGGTAGAACTCAATGTGGCCCGCGAACCAAAAAAGTTTGCCCACCTCTGGCCAAATTCAACTAATCTACAATTACGTGGTTTAAGTTTGTTCCGTGCACGAGAGGGGCACGTTTTCAGAAATCTAGTAAGTGCTGCTTCTATTTTAGCAGCTTGTCAGTCAGAATATTTTGTTAACTTACAGATAAAATGATCTTTTTAGTTTTGATCAGAGTTGTTTATCTTCTATTTGGTACGTTTAATGATTTTTCACAAGTTGAATGAAATGTATCAGTTCTATGAAGCCTGAGAGCATCATCAATTTCACAAAAATGATGAAACAAAACTTATAAAAGAAGACATGAATGCAGTGAAAGACAGACAAGTACAGGGCTTTAAGTAAAATGGTTATTTTTATTTAAACCGTTCCGTCGTCTTCTGCTCATCCAGGGCCAGGTCGCGAGGGCAACAGCCTCAAACGGAAAGCCCAGGCTTCTCTCACTCGGCTGCATCCTCCAGCTCACCCAGAAGAATCCCGAGTCGTTCCCAGGCCAGTTGTAAGACATAGTCTCTCTAGCATGTCCGGGGTCTGCCTCTCAGTCTCCTCCCGGTGGGATGTCCCCGAAACACCTCTCTAGCGCGGCGCTCGGGGGGCATCCTGACCATGCCCCCCTGACCATGGGATGCCCCAACCATCCCATTTGGCTCCTCTCGATCTGGACGAGGAGCGGCTCGACACCGAGCTCTTCTCGGATGGCAGAGCTCCTCACCCGATCTCTGAGTAAGAGCCCAGCCACCCTGCAGAGGAAGCTCATTTGGGCCTCTTGTATCTGCGATCTCATTCTTTCGGTCACCACCCACAGCTTGTGACCACAGGAGAGGGTGGGAACGTGGATCGACTTGTAAATCGAGAGCTTTGCTTTTTGGCTCAGCTCTTTCTTTACCACAACGGACCGATGCAGCGTCCTAGATATTGCTGACGCCGCATGGATTCGCCTGTCGATCTCCCGATCCATTCTTTCCCCACTCATGAACAAGACCCCGAGATACTTAAATTCCTCCACTTGGGGCAGGACACTCACCCTGTCCCTGACTTGCAGGAGGCATTCCACACTTTTCCGGGCAAGGACCACTGTAAAGAAAAACCAAAGAGTGATACCAAAAGTGATATTTCTAAAGAAGTGAATAAATGATAAAGTGTGGCTGTACCTGCAGTCATCACAAATATCTATTTGGGCATAGGTTAAGTGTTTGTGTGCGAGTAAAAACTAATTCCACTTTCTGTGAAAAAAAAAAAAACGAGTCATTTTGAACATTTTAAGGATTAACCAGGACACTGTATTTCTTTGTTCAACATTAGAAGCACATGGAAAGACATACCTTTAAACTCTATATGCAGCCCTTGACTAATCAGAGTGTCATGGTGGAGGGAAAGGACTTCTGGAGGTCTCACCAAGAGAGGAACGTTCTTTGATTTGATAAAATGTGGATTAAACTGTTAAGTGGTGGGCATGTTAAAAGTAAGACACTCAATAGTTTGTATCCTGACTGGAGTTGAGGTTAGAAACACTGGTCTTTCTGTGTGCAGTTTGCATGTGTTTCTGTGTGAATGGATTCTCGCTGATTTCTACGGTTTTCTTCTACCAAATAAAAACATACGTGTTAGTTTATATTGCCCTGGCACTTTGGCGGGCTTTGTTTCCTTTTTTTTTTCCTCTTCACCATACACCATTTGCCAGCTGTGGTCTAAAATCTAACGGCTGCTGTTCAGAGATTCATAAAATACTAGAAAGTATAGTTTCTCAGTCATAATACCCTACAGCAGGGGTGTCCAACCCTTTTGCGTCCCAAGATCTACTTTTCTGTGCGCACTCAACGCTTTCCGAGCAGGAGGGGCCACAACAACAGTAGGTGCTGCTTATTGATTTTACGTCACAGGCTCCAAAAACTCCAGTAACTCTAGAAAAAGCCACCAAGTTGATGCTTTTTTGGAACAAAAAAAGTGTCTAAACCAGGGGTGTCAAACTTGGGTCCTGGTGGGTCTCACGGTGTCTTGGAAGTTTTCTATGTGTTCTTACATCTACACACCTGATCGAGCTTACTGAATCAATGCGCCAAATTTTATTGGCTGTTGATTTCACTTTATGTGCATCAGCTGTATTGAATGGAAAACCGTATGGACACCAAACCTCGAGGACCGGAGTTTGACATCCCTGGGCTAGAGGGTCTGAATATAGTGCCAAAGTTATTAGGGGAGACGGTGGCTCAGTGGTTAGAGTGTTCGCCCGCGGGCCGGAAGTCAACCGGTAGTTTGTGGGTTCGCAATCCCACTGACTGCACGTCTAGAGTCCTTGGAGAAGACACCTAACCCCTGTGAGGGATGAATAGAGTGAGTAAAAAATTTTAAAAAACAAAAAATTTAAAAAGAGTTGCTGAGTTGGAAACACTGACTTCATTTGATATTTTTTCCTACACACTTGGCGGTCGACTTGGAATCAGTCCGCGGGCTACCAGTAGATTGCGATCGACTGTTTGGTCACCCCCACCCTACAGGATAACAGCAACTGCTCAAATGTACATATTTGATCTCAATATAACATCAAAATAAGTCTGACGCTATTGTAGTTTGAAAGGAAGCCAATGCCACCCAAAAAAATCCCGAGCAATTTCACCGACCTGCTCCGGCAAAAAAAAAATGTTTTTGATCTTGTGCTATGATCATTGAAAAGATATCTAAACTGCACGTTTGTCTTTTTCTTATAGTGTGGAGGCCAGATCAATGGTGGGGACATCGCTTTGTTTGCTTCACGAGCAGGTCAAAGTGTGTGTTGGCATCCTGCCTGCTTCGTGTGCAGCACGTGTAAAGAACTTCTGGTGGATCTCATCTACTTCTACCAAGACGGGAAGATCTATTGCGGCCGACACCACGCAGAGAGGCTAAAGCCACGTTGCACTGCCTGTGATGAGGTAGAAACATTCACACAGAACATGGCTGCACATGGGTGATCATGTATTAATAGACGCTCATATAAGTGTCAGGAGAAGTATTTGAGAAGACATTTAGACCCACACAAAGTGCCTGCAGTTAAGCATGTCCACATACAGTCTATATGGCTGTTAAATGATGGCTTTCCAACTTAATGGGGAAGTCTTCTAATAACCTGATCAGTCAACCATTAACATCAACTTACTCTCTAAATGGGAACAAGGACATGATGAGTAATGCAATCAAAAGCAATTTGCCACCTCAATTTAACCCGGTCTATTCACATAAGCTTCCTACTCAAGTCTGAGACAAAGAAGCAAAAAGTTTAAGACATCAAAGCCAAAGAGAAGAGGAGGCTTTGAAGAAGATGAACGAGCAAACTCTGTGTCTTTCAGCACTGTGTAATAACACATCTGTAAGCCTATAATAAAAAACTTTTTTTTTTTTTTTTTTATCTCTGCTTCCTTAGATCATTTTTGCAGATGAGTGCACCGAGGCAGAAGGCCGTCACTGGCACATGAAGCACTTCTGCTGTTTTGAGTGTGAGACAGTGCTGGGAGGTCAGCGCTACATCATGAAGGAGGGTCGGCCGTACTGTTGCTCCTGCTTCGAGTCCCTCTATGCCGAGTACTGCGACTCCTGTGGGGAACATATTGGTATGCCATTTTGGATTTTATTAATTATTTATAATTAGAACGGCATCATCCATAAATAGAGGAATCCAACATTAAAAGAGACACATTTTCTAAAAGGGAATCGGCGCCTCCAAATCCGATGCCATGGTCCTCGCCCAGAAAAGGGTGGAATGCCCCCTGCAGGCTAGGGACAGGATCCTGCCCATAAGGGAGGAGTTTAAGTATCTCAGGGTCTTGTTCTCGAGTGGGGGAAGGATGGAGCGGGAGATCGACAGGCGGATCGGTGCGGCATCAGCAATAACTAGGATGCTGCATCGGTCCGTCGTGGTAAAGAGAGAGCTAAGCCAAAAAAGCAAAGCTCTCGATTTACCAGTCGATTTATGTTCCCACCCTCACCTATGGTCACCAGCTGTGGGTGGTGACCGAAAGAATGAGATCATGGATACAAGCGGCTGAAATAAGCCTCCTCCGCAGGGTGGCTGGGCTCTCACTCAGAGATTGGGGGAGGAGCTCTGCCATCCGGGAGGAGCTTGGTGTCGAGCCGCTCCTCCTCCAGTTTGAGAAAAGCCAGATGGGGCGGTTCAGGCATCTGGTCGGGATGCCCCCCAAGCGCCTTGCTGGTGGGGTGTCTCAGGCACGTCCCACCGGGAGATGACCAAAAGGCAGACCCCTGACTCACTGGAGAGACTATGTCTCACAGCTGGCTGGGGAATGACTCGGGATACTTTCGGGTGAGCTGGAGGATACAGCTGGGGTAAGAGAAGCTTCCCGTCTGAGGCTGTTGCCCCCGGATAAGCGGAAGACGATGGAACGGAATGTTTTCTAAAAGCAAGAAGATGCATCACAAGCTGGAGTCTGTTTGGTCAAAGTTATGACCGTATGATGTGGATATCATTGATTGTATGATACAAATATAGCTAGGTTACATTAAAATAACTGGTTACAATGTTCACAACCTAACACTTTTAAACCAGATGGCAACCATTAGAAAAAACTCTTTTTGAGTTCCCCCATTGAATTTGAAATACTCTTGAAATGCTGTGTTTATACAATCCTGGGCAAGCTTCAGAAGAAGTCTGTTCCAGAGCTCTTAAATGACCGCCTCCAGCTCCATGAAAAGGGGCCACTATTTTTATACCAGTCAGGATTTCTAAATTAGACCGTAATTCCATGGTAGCTTTTCTGACTCTGTTGATAAGACATTTTTCTTTCTTTCTTTAAATAAACTCTGGTGTTTTTCTTCCCCGCAGGCATTGATCAAGGACAGATGACTTATGATGGGCAGCACTGGCATGCCACAGAAGGCTGCTTCTGCTGTGCCCGCTGTAAACGCTCCCTGCTGGGTCGGCCTTTCCTGCCCAAACAGGGGCAAATCTTCTGTTCACGTTCCTGCAGTCTTGGAGAGGAACCCAACGGCTCTGACTCCTCTGATTCAGCCTTTCAAAGTGCTCGTTCTACCAGAGAGTCCAGGCGTAGCTCCAAGATGGCAAAAAACGGTGGAGGAGGGTTGCAGTCTCAGAGGTATTCGGGTGAAGTGGACCCTCTGTCTTTACAAATGGATCTTCTGAGTCTCTCCAGTCAGACGCCTAGTTTGACTCGTGAGCCCCCTTCCTGGCAGAACCAGGAGCAACCAGGAGATGGTTATGTGTTTGAATTACAGTCGGATTCAACCTCCAATCCAACTCCTCTACAGCTCCTCTCCCAGTGCAATGTGAGGAGTGCCTACAATTCCTCTTGCTCCTCAAACCAGCAGCACAATCACAGGATTAAAGAGAATGGAGGTTTGAAGCGACCTCCTGTCTCAGCACTGAAAGGCCACTCTCTGAATGAGACCTGGTTCCAACAAGCAGTTCCAGAGGACTACTATCCACCTAAACTGAGGACCCAAAAGAGCTTTACCGAGATCTCCCATTTCCCTCAGCACAACGGCTTTTCCTCAGATAAGCGCTCCATCAGTTTGCACGGATTTCAGAGGGACAGAGAAGCAGCGCCTCTAACAAGTGCCCAGGTGCCGAGAAGCAGGAACCCCATCAATGCACTTAACTTTACAGAACAGCTCACCCCACTTGAGCAGACCCCAAAAGGATCCATTGAATCCTTGGCCTTATCCCATGCTACAGGTGGGTCAGTTATTATTGCTGATTGGACTTGTAATGCCTTTACAACTTATAAAAGAATGTTAACTGTTGTGCTTTTTTTTTTTCTTCCAGGAAATTCTGCAGATGGTAGAGGAAAGCATCAAGAGCACCTTTCTCGTTTTTCAATGCCGGATTTGAGAAAAGACCCTGTAATGATTGTGTCTGAGAAAAGTAACAGAGACAACCTCAACTCCTCTGCACAGTTTCGTAGCTCAGAGTCCATTCACAGTCTCACTGCTGGGCAGCCCTACGTGGAAACAAAACCCCCCAGATCTTCACAGTACCAGATGCAGTATTGTGACCCCTCTGGAATGGGTTTGGGCAAGCCTCATTTACCACCTGGCTTCAGCTATCAAGAAGAAGATAGGATAAGTCTGATTAGTAGTGCCAATGCCACATGTCTGCCACCTATCAGTGAGGGAAGGGTGGATGGTGTTGGACCGAGAGGGTCAAATATCAGGATAGATGCTTTAGAAGAGACCCAACAGAGGCGTAGACACCATCATCACCGTGCCCGAAGATCTAGGCGATCGCGGTCAGAGAACGCCTTGAACTTGGTGTCAGATCGAAGAGGCAGACCCCAAGAGAGACCACAGCTCAGAGTCAGAGAGGACTACGACCGCTTTCCATCTTCAAGGAACGCTAGGGATCAGTTTGGAGGTAGATACCAACCACAGCTCTTTAGGCAATGTCCAAGGACCACATCAGACCTGACTCTGCAGAACCCCGGACCTAACAGACGCACTGGGTTAAGCCAGTACTCCTGGGATGATTATGATGATGACTGGTGCTCGACCTGCTCTTCATCCTCAGAATCAGAAGATGAAGGATACTTCTTGGGTGAACCAATCCCCAGACCCATACAGCTCCGGTACATCAACAACCAGGAGCTGGCTCATAAGTACAATAACACGGGGGCGGGAGGACCCAACCGCAGCGGGCAGCTACACACACGTAAACGCAGAAAGAGCAAGAACTGTATTATCTCCTAACATTGAGTCTCCATGCGGATTAAAATCAAATCAAAGTGTTGTTGAATATCGGTTACCATGTAATAAAAGTCGGTAACCAATCAGCAATCCATAACGAAGACAGTGTTGGCAGGTTTGCATCTTATTAACCCGGTATGTCCCAGATGTCAACACTTACACTGCACTTCTAAAAGGTCACAAATTTGTCCAAATCTAGTGTGCAATTTGATTTTTGTATGAACTTCTTTTCCACACATCAAGTGTACAGATTACGCTTCAGTTAGACATTTTTTTTTCATGCTGTGTGATTTAGATCTAGAATGTACTGTATGATTAAATTCATCTGTACATAAATAAATGATTGAGTTGACTTAAGTTAAATAAGTTGTTGTACATAGAGTTGTAAATGAGGCTACACATATTTTTATATTTTGTATGGATAGAATCATTTATGTATGAAAATATCTATAATCTAGAGATAGCACATAACAAAGAAAGAAATAACTTCTGCATGTGTTCTTTGGCTGACCTGATATTGCATTTGGAATAAAGGAGTATTCCATTGAGTTTTGGAACCAACAGCTGGTGTTTTTCTCCTGAGAATGAGAACAGATGAGGGGCAGAATTTCCTGCCATGTCTCCATCTGTGTGATGCATAAATGAATAATAATGTGCAACCGAGTCAGATTAAAGTTATCCTCTGGATTGTAGAATAGTGATAATCAAACACAAGTTGACCATCTTGTCAAAAGGTGCAATGTTCTAATCCACTAGTTTATTTAATCCTTTGTGATTTAAAAATGGAAACAAATGTTCAGATGAATCAGTTATTAAAATGAAGATGAGCTTCTATTGACATTTTCCTCAGTCTCTACAATTTTTTTAAATATCTTAATGCAAACCAACTTTATCAGCACTGGAATTAATTTTTTATGGAGTTGAAGTTATTATTTCTATTAGTCATAATAAGTTTTGCGGCCCCTCACACCCTCTTCAAACACTCATTGGCCCTGAGAATGAGAGTGTTACTGATTGTATGTGTGGCCCCACGACAGACCGGCAACCTATTTGGGGTCTACCTTGCCTCTTGCCTTAAATCAGCCGGGATAGACTCTGACACCCCCTGAGACCTTGTTAGAGATGGTTCAGAAGATGAATAAATTAATGTTTTGCAAACTGTAGGGTGGCCTCACGGCAAGAAAATCAGGGGGTTTGAGTCCCTAAGTGGGGACGAGGCTTGGAACACTGGCTTTTCTGTGTAGAGTTTGCATGTTCTCCCTAAGTATCTGTGGGTTTTCTCCGGGTACTCCAGTTTCCTATCACCCTCCAAATACGTGCATGTTAGGTTGATTGGCCATTATGAAAATTGCCCCAAGTAATGAGTGTCTGTATTGAGTATGTGGTCCCAGGGACATCTTAGGCCCAGTGGGAATTGAACCAGGTTCACCCAGTCAAAAGACGGTATATCTAGGCCAATGCCACTGGGACCACAAATATGTTTTGTTAATGGCTTTTATTACTATTTTCTCAAGTTTTTTAGATTGGATTTTTTTGGTAAATGATGTGTTTTATACGGCAATTTTTTGATCAACCACTTGCCTCAAATTTTTTTATGTTGGAACCATTTTTTTTTCAGACAGAAACCAATAGACTAATCGGCATATGGGACAAAACCCCACTAATCCCAATATGACAACAGGCCATTTTTTGGCGTCTTGTTTTCCTCAGTTTATTTCAATTTTTCAATTGAAATGACTCAATAAGACACTTTAAATTCCTTCAGTTAAACATATAGCAGAAACTAACAGGAAAATTTTTGGTGACAAAAAACCCCACTAAAGTTGAATTACTGGTATGTATTGAATGATTGATTGTTGAACCCTCTCATATTGTAAATTGGATTGACTCTGATGTCCATGTTGTGAAGGGATTACTGCTGCTTGGCCTCATAATCCACATGCACACACATTTATTCTGTTCAGAAAAAGCACTCTGTTGATATACACTGTCAACATGATTAGCGGCATTAGTTTGTTTATCTCACCTTTGCGTCCTAATTTTGTGTTCCAGCTTTTATTTTCACTTGGAAGCACTTAAGAAAAGAAGAAGAAATACTTTTGTCATTGTTAGTGAAACTTAATTCACAGACTAAACCAAGCATGGGCAAACTACGGCCCGCCGGCCACATGCGGCCCGTTAAACATTTTAATCCAGCCCAAAAAAAATGACATAAATGGATGTTTCATTTGTCCTGCAATTCTAATGTTTTCTCACTAGATGGTGCACTCTAGATATTTTGGCTTTGATGAGAAACCAACAACACTGCTCCTATTAAAATGTGTGTTTCGTGATGCACATGTTATCAATAAAAACAGTGCACATATGGAAAGCCATCAGGGCCAAAACACGTGCGAAAACAAGCGTGTTAGATTTCCAACCTAGATTTTAAACCTAGCGTGAGGTGCACGTTTTCTAAGCGCTAAACGCTTGATTTAAACTAATCTAAGTAGCGCGCTAGATTGTGTGTGTGTAGTGGCCCCAATGGCTTTCCATGTATATTTCCATATCTTGTTTACCGAAGGATACATCCATCTGCTCCTGTTCCAGCCCTTTGGTCAAATGTTAGAACCCAATGTGGCCCACGAACCAAAAGGTTTGCCCACCCCTGGACTAGACACTTCTTGGATGAAGAAGTGCCAGGGAGAAGTGGCTCAAATAGTCAATCTTTGGGTTGAGAAGTCTCAACTGCGGTGGAAATTATCAGATCCTGAATTGATGGAAAACAGCCAGTCACCTTCTCAGCATAGCACACAATGTGCTGCGGCCTCGTTAAGTAGAAAGGAAACATACCTACATTAGTTAACAACTGTCTGCCCAAACTAACTATGCTTAATTAAATCAGTAGTGGCCTAGTTTGTGGCTCTGACCTCAAGTCTTTCCTTTCGTCTACTGAACCGTTTATCCGTAATGGGAACCTATCCTGGCTGATTTCAGGTAAGAGGCAGGGTATACCCTGAGCAGGTCACCAGTTTGTTGCGTGGCCACACACAGTCATTCCTAGGGCCAGTTTTGTAGCAGTCAATCAACCTAACATGCATGTTTCTGGACGGTGGGAGGAAACCGGAGTACCCCCACATATACATGGGAGAACATGCAAACTCCACACAGACATGACAAGTGATTCAAGCCTCATCTCTACTCCGGGACTTGAACCCCAACATACTTACTGTGAGGTCACTGTGCTAACCACTGCTCCACTGTGCAGTCCTCCTTAAGGCTTGTAGTTTTTAGCAGGATTGACCATCAGTCAGATCAGTTTTTAAATCTTATATTTTTAAACTAGTGTCATTGTCACTATTCCAGATGATTTTGTTACTCTTGTTAGTTTCTCATTTAAATGCATGTATAGTATGCATCCATGCATGCGGGGTGTCTGTGTGTTTAATTAAAAGCAAATGGAGGCAAAACAGCAAGGGGGCCACAGATTGTTACCATATGTTTCTCCGGCTGTGTCATATTCAAGGTGGCTGGTGGAAAGATAATCCTTAAATTGTGAGAATGCTTCCAGTTTTGGCGTAGGTTGTGAAGTAGAACCACAAAGGTTCAGTTAAACTTTCCCTCCAAACACATTTTTCCTAAAGAATAAGTTGAAAATACACTTTTAAAGTGTAAAAGAACTCAATTTGCAAAGAGAACGTGCAGAGATATGCAGACTAAGTTTTTGAGAAAATGAGATCTTTTTGTTTTTCATGAGAAACATCAGCTTTAAAAAAAATCCCTTTTTCTTAAGCACATAGTTTGGGTGATTTTTTTTCTCTAATCTGATGATGGAACATTTCTTTGGTTTTCATGTGACCACAGAACTGGATTTTATTCTAAACAGAAAAGGGCATGAAAAAAAAAGATTGCAATCTTATCTCATGATTAGTTCCACTGCAATCTGGTTTATTAAGACTGAACAGAGAGAAAAAAGTGTGCAGCTCAGACATTAACTCTGAGGTATGTACCAGTACTTGAGTAAACACCAGAAATCAGGTGACGGGCTATAAATAGAGACGTACAGCTAACTCACATAAAAATCTATCCATTTTTTTTTAGTTAAATCCCTTCTGTCATTAAGTGATTTAATATTCACATAAATTTCTACATATCAGTGGCATCAAGTGAAACCTTCAAAGTAGTTGTTAAAACTCTCTAATGATACATTTTATCCTTGGATCTTAATGAGTTTAATTGGCAGCTATGCATACATTTACACTTACAAAGTGTGTGTGAAAACCCAAATGTCCAGCTGTCATGTGCTGAAGCTGTAAGATTTGTTTTAGGAGGTTCTAAAAGCCATAATTACCGGTTTTCACAAGCAGAATGCCTGCAAACTGAAATAGCTTGATTTAATTATTTGGAAATGGAGAGTGTAAATGGGGAGTTGTTGCACATGCTAACAGCTTTCCTCCACGCACACATGCAAGTGCATGGAAACTATTTCTCTACATGCAGCCTGGCGTCGCAGGATGGGAGACATGTGATAAAACTGAGACTTAACAGCAGTGTGTCCTTCTCCAGTCTCCATCATGTGTGTTCAATTACCACGGTTTGAATGCACAAACATCTTTTTTTAGACACATGTAGAGCTTTTTTTTCAAATTCTAGTAGGAGCTATTAGTTGTAAGCAGAGTTTTTTTTTTTCATTCTTACCTGCTGTGTGAATCCTCATTTACTGACCCTATCTGACCACGTTGGGTTTCAATGTGAGGTAAAAGGTCACAAAAGCAACAGGGGATTCCCTTCATCGCCCATTCACGAACTGCCTTTTTGATTTCTTTCACCCTGGATTCACCCCCGTTAGATAGTCCCACTGTCCTGTGTGCCACACTCCTCTCCTGAGGTGGCTGTGTTAATGTCGTGTGACAGCAGCTCCTCTTTCCATCTGTCTCTGTCTTCTCTTCTTCTTTATCTTCTCTTGTCTTCACATGCTCATCTTAAACTTCTTATTCCACCACATGAGTTTGACCCTCCGTGGTCTCATCTGTGATCATTTAAGACTGTAAATTCCACTTGGCTTCACTTCTTAAGTTAATCCTTTTTCAATAGGCTTCACAGTAAGTTTATGAAAGACACAACCAGGCCTCATGACACACTTGGCATCATTAAATAAGAGCGCAGATATGGTCCCCATCATGGCCTTTATTGTCTATTTTATTTTCCCTAAAGTTATTTTAAAGAGATAAAATATTAGACATTTATGGTGTTTGTTGAGTCTGACATCGAGGCACAGTGAAATCCTGCCAGGTCTGGGTTAATCCGCAGATCCAACAGCTCAAGGGGCTTTTAGTCATAATGGGGAGCAGCATGCTGGGTACCTCAATCTTCCTCGGTCAGAGTCCTCCGTCTGGTTTAGAGTATCAACCCCTTTCTCTTCCCAACCTTGTGACTCATTAACAAGCTCAGGTCTCATGGGGGGGTCCCATCTGTGTACCACCTGTATGAATGCTACATTTAATGTAGGACATCATTCCCATTTGTTTCAGGGATTCCCATCAGGATGGTAATTAGGCTTAAGTTGTGTTTTTTAGTCATTTCATCATGTCGATGATGGATGGGCTGATAAGTCCTCCAGCTGTGGCTCTGACACAAAGTTTCCTTAATGCTGATTCCAGATCAGTCGTTACGCTTGTTTTTATGTTTTTCGATAAAAAAAAAAAAATCTAGTTTTCTAATTAAAATTTTATGTTTAAGAAACAAAAAAAATCAAGATGATAAAAAAATGCATTTCCTCACAAATTCTTCTTAACATTCACTCCAAGAAAAAAGATTCTAAGACCAACATTTCAGCCTCACAGAGAACATTTTCTTTCAGCATCGTTGATAATTTGTTGAGCAGATTAACACGTAGTTGTTGTTAGACACAACCACCTGGTGAGTCCACAAACCACTAATTAACAGACATTTACACAACTATTTTATGATTTATGGTCAAAAATTTTACTCACAGAGATAGAGGGAGGAGCTCGGAGTATAGCGGTTGCTCCTTCAGGTCAGGAGAAGCCAGATGACGTGGGTCGGGCATCTGGTCAGGATGCCTTCCAAGCGCCTCGCTGGTGAGGTGTTTCAGGTTCGTCCCACCGGAAGGAGACCAGGAGGCAGACCCCGGACCTACTGTAAAGACTATGTCTCACAGCTGGCTGGGGAGCACCTCAGGATCCTCCTGGGTGAGCTGGAGGATGCAACCGGGGTGAGAAAAGCCTGGCCTTCCCATCTAAGGCTGTTGCCCCCGCAACACAGCCCTGAATATGCGGAAGACAATGAAACGGATTTCATGTCTTGATGTATGATCCAGATGATTGCAGTTCAACATGAACCTTCTCTCTACCCCAGAAAACTGTTTTCAATACTTGAATTTTCAAAAGGTTTTCCACTGATGAGTGATCTGTAGCCCTGGATGGCCCAGATGAACAATGCAGTGAACGATTAATGGATGACCACCATGTCCTAAAAAGGCCGAAAAGTCAGCATGGAGGTGGGGTAATAATTGTTTGGAATGGATTTTAGAGAGAGAGAGCTGTTTGGTCCCTTTAGTGTGCCTGTGGATGTGTTGATGACCTCTGAAAAGTATGGTTTTTTTTTTTTCTATGTTACTTACTGTACATATAAATCACATAACAATGCTCATTCGCATGCAGGAACCCCGTTATTGGGGACTTTGATCAATGAGACCAAATAGGAGGTTTATGCGGTCGCCACAGCAAGTCAGTTTCCATCTAACCCTATCTGCTGCATCTTCTTTGGTCACGCCAACTATCATCATGTCTTCCTTCACTGTATCCATGAACCTCCTCTTTGTTCTTCCTCTAGTCCTCTTTCCTGGTGGTTCCAAACTCAGCGTCCTTCTTCCGATGTACTCTCTCTCTCCTCTGCACATGTCCAAACAATCTCAGTCTGGCCTCTCTGACTTTATCTCCAACATCTCTAACCGGTGTTGTTTCTCTGATCCTGTCCATTCTGGTAACTCTCAGAGACATCCTCAGCATCTTCATCTCTGCTACCTCCATCTCTGTTTCCTGTCTTTTCCTCAGTGCCACTGTTTCTAGACCAAACAGCATGGCCGGTCTCACCACGGTTCTGTACACTTTCCCTTTTATTTTAGCTGAAACTCTTCTATCACACCTGATGCGTTTCTCCACCCATTCCATCCTGCCTGGACATGCTTCTTCACCTCTTTTCCACACTCTCCATTGCTCTGGACTGTTGATCCTAGATACTTAAAATCTTCCACCTTCTTTATCTCTTCTCCCTGTAGTCTCACTTTTCCATTTGAATCCCTCTCATTTACACACATGTACTCTGTCTTACCCAGACGAATCTTCATTACCGTTAAAATCTCATTGTCTATTAATCCAGTTTAGAACAAGATGTAACTACTATTTGAAATCCACAGCATCTCTGCTCATATTTTGCTCAGTTTTAGGACTGATCTGTTTCTCAAGTTCATCATATTTTATAGGACATTCAAATGAATCTCTCAATGAAAATCTAGAGATCTTGAGGAGGTACAATTACTTAAATTATCCTCTGTAAAGAAGCCACTAGCTGGTGTTATAGTGACCGATAATTCTCTTGACATCTGCTCCTCATTCTCTTCCACTTAGTCAAAGCAGATAATCTTCAGACACAATGGAAGATTCAATCAGGAGAAATGCGAGTGTTGTCTGACACTGTGTCATTTACTAATCAGATTCACATGCTCACACATAGCAGTGTGTGTGAATCCATTCAGGAGAGAAATTAGCAGACTCTTTATGTCCAGAGAGATTAAGACTCAGAAGAAGGTGAATTTGCTCATCGCTTTTTCACTTCACATGGATTTTAATATTTGTTCGATGCATGACATTTGTGCAATTTGCAGAGGTTTTTGCCACCTTCCACTCAAATATTTATTTATTTGTTCATTCATTCATTTATTTATTTATTTTGCAAAGTGCAGATCAGTCCACAGATATAAAAAAAACAAGTGCAATTCTTGAAATGAAAAAATATTACATTTAAAATAACTTTTCACTCATGTTTTAACATTCAGTAAAAGGGTTAATATTTGGTGCAAATAAATATTTAGTGCAAATAAATATTTGGTGCATAATGCATTTCTTTGAAAACGTACTTTACGGTTAAACCATTAAGTTTAACACCAGTTTAAACTGGGAAGTTAGAATTAATGTGAATGTGCAGCTCAGCAGCTCAACACTACCACCTAGTGGTAAATATAAGTAGTACATGTTGTTTCAAGTATTACTAGTTAGTGAATTAAAAAAATAATATTCCTCTTGGGTTAAGTCACAGTCACCTTCTTATCCATCTATCCCTTACAGGGTCGCAGGGGTGCCGGAGCCCATACCGGCTGATTCAAGTTGAGGGGCAGGGTACACCCTGAACAGGTCGCCAGTCTGTCATGGGGCCACACACATTCAACCATCCACACACACACACTCATTCCGAGGGGCAATTTGGCACCGGCCAATCAACCTAATATGCATGTCTTTGGAGGGTAGGAGAAAACTAGAGTACCCATAGGAAACCCACACAAAGATGGGGAGAACATGCAAACTCCTCACAGAAAAGACAATGTTCCAAGCCTCGTTCTCACTTGGGACTCGAACCCACGACCTTATTGCTGTGAGGCCACTGCGCCACCGTGCCGCCGCTGGGTTATGTATAAAGTTAAAAACTATTTTGTTGCAGAAGGATCTTATACTGGAGCACCCAATTGTTTTCTGTTTTGTGCTCAAATCTTTGGAAACTTCTTTACTTCCACTATACATCAAATCTGTAACAAAGCAACACATTTTCACAAACTCCACAAAGTCACATTAAAATATTTTTAAGATTTTAAAATGGTTTATAAAAGAATATTACTTATACATCCAAAATATTCATTGTCTCTGTTATTTTGCTTTACATTCGAGTCTAAAAGCATCAAATCTTTCCACTTTTCCCATCATTTATTCATTTGCATAATCCTCCCTCTGTGGTAGATTTTCAAACCCAGCAGGATAGCAGTTTAATTTCAGTGGTGCAGACAGCCAGTCAGACATCTCTCAGATCCTCCAGGTAGTGAGAAATAGAAGTTGATGTTTTAGTAACTAATGAATACCACTGACAGCTGCTGGGTGCAGACAGCAAAGAGGAAATCTTTAATGATTTGTTAGTTTATCCAACCACATGGGAGTGAAGTGGACTCACTGATCAGAATTCTAGCCAAAGTTTGCATCATGTGAACCTGCACAGCATTTCAGTTTTACAATGCAATCTGCATTAATCCTCTGCAAATCATTCTTAGTTTAATGTTCCTGGGTTGCTTGATAAATGAACCCTTCAAATCTTGCTTCTGCTGAAGGAAACCAGGAGTTTCATCATTTGGTCAGAAGAAAAGCAAATATAAAAATAATATTAAAAAAAAGACTCATGATGTGATGTTTGTGAACGGATTCCATTAATTTCACCCCCTTTTGTCATCCAATAACAAAACTACAGGGTCTAAAGAAGAGCAAAGAGAGCCGGGGATGATTTATTACTCACACATCTTCTGACCTGTGTGTGACAAACACACTGCAGGTGCAGCAGCAGCATGGGAACCGCCTACGTGATTAAACATCTGCACTCATCTGGAACTGCTTTTTTTAAGGCTATGTGGAAATATCACTGAGATTTGAAATAAAAGGTTCTGGAAAAGCTGAAGCAGCAGGAACTTGTGAAGTGCTCCACTCTTCTTTCATTTTTCATTTTAAAAAACAGTCTTTTTTTTAAAGTTGTCCTTTTATAGAAAAGAAGGATGCTTTTTGTCTTGATGTCTTTTCAGATATTATAAACAGCCTGTGGTGACCTTTACAAGTTTCACTGTGTTAACTCCCTCACAACCTGGTCTCCACTTTGTCTTCCTCTGTGTGGGATTTGCCACACACAGTGATGGCCTTAAACTCCTCGGAGATCTCCAGCAGAGTTTTTCCTTTGGTCTCTGGTAGAAGGATGGAGGTATAAAGACTTCCAAGCAGACACACGCAGGCAAACAGTAAGAAGCAGTATGAACTCAGAGCACTCTGTGGATGGAAACACAATAAAATCACTTCATCCAGTTTAAAAAAAAAACTAGCTTTGAAAACATTATCGCTCGTTTCAAGATTAGCTGTATTTACAATAATGAATGGAAAGATTAAGCCCATCACTGCAAACATGAACCATCGTTGGAGCCCCATGAGGACAACAGCTGCAAGCCGATTTGACTGGACGAAGAGCTCACTGTTTATGGTAGCTGTAGCCGCTCCTGTAGAAACGAGGGAAACAAATAAGGTTAATATTGTACATGAACATTTTCTATGGAAACAAATTTCTTGCATTTATCACTTGAATACAAACAGGAAAACACACACCAGGTCCTCCACAGAAGAAGATGATGTAAAAGATGATCAAAACAACAGTAACATACGAAAGCCATTTATATGATTCCTGCAAAGAAGAATTGATATTTTTAATGCATTAATTTCTCTTTCTAGTTCTTTTTATGGGGTTATATTTAGCACAAAAAAGTATAATTATACAGCATGGTGGAAATGGAGTTTAAATCTAAATGGAATTGAAGTGTTATCAAGATTATTGCTTTGGTTTATCTGAATTGTATTGAATCTCAGGATTTTTGAATTTCTGATATCAAATTTTGTCAGTTTGTCATAGGAATTATAAAAGTGTAAAACTGCTGTCAGTTGTTCCGCATTATTAAGCAGATCAATATTTACAACAATCTGGGAACAAAAATGACTTGTGCTGATGGAAAGCAGACAATAGGTGGATAAAAATGTTCCATTTTTCACAGAAATGTAAGCGTTTAAAGAAATTTGTGTTTGATTCTGAGCCCACACTGTACCATGCAGACAAAAGCACGCAGAGGAACAATTTTGCCAGACAAAACAGCAGCTAATAAAATGACATTACAAAGCAGCAAACAGGAAGTGTGGAGGTTCCTCCAAAGATGTGCAGTTCAACAGAACGGAAAAATCTCATCTGCATAAAAATTTGCAATTCAGAGAAGCTACAATTTTTGCAATTGTGCAATCAATTAGTGATAGATACAATTTGTCATTTTAAAAACTATTAAAAACAATTATAACCAGCAAATTGTTACTTTTGTTGTTGTTGCTTTACCAAGTTTTAAAGCTTTTAATAAACTCGTAATAAACTTTGCCTTCTGGAGTGAGGTTACAGTGATTTAAAGGCTTCATACACGAGAATAAAACTAATGATGATGACTAAAAAGAAAGTCTGTGCTTATGTGTTTACCTTCAGGTTCAATGTGATGGTAACCAGAACCCAGCATGCAGACATGACGCTGTACCCACCCCAAAATAATGGCCTTCGTCCAGTGCGCTCAATCAGAAGACCCTAAGAAACATTTAAAAATACAATTGAAAACATAGAAATAGAACGGCACGGAGGCGCAGAGGTTAGCACAGTGGCCTCACAGCAGGAAAGTCGGATTTGAGTCCCAAGTGGAATGAGACTTTGAACACTGGTCTTTCTGTGTGGAGTTTGCATGTTCTCCCTGTGTATTTGTGGTTTTCTCCAAGTACTCTGGTCTCCTCCCACCCTCCAAAAACATGCATGTTTAGGTTGATTGGCCGCTACCAAATTGCCCCTAGGGATTAGTGTGGGTGTGGATGGTTGTGTGTGCGGCCCTGCAACAGACTGGCAACCTGTTCGGAGTGTACCCTGTCTCTCGCTTTAAATCCTCCGGGGTTGGCTCCTGCAGCCCACCACAACTCGGTGAGGGATGAATGGTTCAGAAGACGAAACAAAATATTTAAATAATTTGTGATATGAGCATCAAAATGCTACTGTACCCATCAGTCATATTCCTCAGTTTACTCACACATGAGATGGAGGTGAGAATTTCACACATTCCCAGACTCAGAGTGACGTAGCGGATCTTCTCTTCCGGTACACCTGCCTCAAAGAAAATGTCAAAAGAGAAGGTGCTGATCTAAGAAAGAAGAAACATAATATAAAAGTGTCAGAATAAAACATCTCGGTGAGTTGATATGGCGATGCGTCGCCTGTGAATGGAACATGACAGAGCACTTATATGATGTTCTATCTGGTTGTTTCTCCTCACCACAGACATGCCTGACAGCTGGTTACAGCTGAGAATGGTGAACATGGTGATAAGTTGCCATCGAACAGTCCGATCCCTGAGCAGCTGCAGAGGACTTTTTGGTGGAGCAGCTTCAATAGCCAGCTGTTCTGTAAGCATTTCATTCATCTCCTGTTCATACTCTCCTTTACCCCACAACCTCTGCAGAGCTACAGAAGAAAAATCCACAAAGAGAGGAGAAAGGGTCAGAGGTAACTGAGAAGTATGAATAAAAATGCTTCTTTTTAATTTAAATAGACGCGTACCACTTTTGCATGCCTTTTTATCTCCCTTCTCTATAAATAAATATCTTGGAGCTTCAGGGAGGAAGGGCAACACAATTATCTGCAGCAGTGAAAAGCATGCTGGGACACAAAGAACGACGTTCCAGAGGTCCTCACGACCGAGGATCTCACTGGAAAAACAAAACGTTCCGAGAATTTTTTTTACCAACTTAACGAATTTAAGTCATTTTCTTCAAAACCGTTTTCCCTGGTAATCAGTTACCTTAAACCGAAGAATTGTCCACTGAGTTTCCCAAATGACGTAAATGTGGCCGAGGTCAACGTCACCATGCCTCTAAGCTTTCTGGGTGAAATCTCCGCGAGATACATTACATGGAGGCTTGATCCCAAAGCTTAAGAATAAAGTATGAAAAAACAAACACGTAAGAAATGTAAGAAACGAGAAGAGGCTATTTTAAATGGATCATGTACAAAGTTTAGCCGACCTGCTGAGAACCCAAACAGAATCCTCGCCACAATAATCATTTCATAAGATTTGGCCCACTTGCTTGTCAACATGATTCCTGCTCCAGTTATTGACAGGATGCTGTTGCAGATGATCGCCTGTTTCCTGAGGAAGAAGCACCTATTGTAAAGTTACGAGAAAACAAGACTATTTCTACAGATGTGCTGAAGTTTGTAGGTAAAATCTTAGCTGGAGGAGAGGGAAACTTGTGTCTGTGTGTGTGATTGTTCCGTCCTGTGACAGACTGGTGACCTGTTCAGGGTGTAACCCGCCATATGCTTGCTAGTAACCGGGGTAAGTTCCAGTCTCATCGTGCAAACTGGCATGTGAACATGTGTCAAGAATGAATGAATAGCTTCAGTGTCACCGTCTTTGGGTGACACATTAACAGAGCTGTTACTGTGCATGTGCAGGGGGTGAACAGAACGGTGTGATGAACCAAAACGTCTCAGCACAGGTTTTAACTTTCATTTTTTGTTGCTGCCACGCTATAACAAATAACATATGTACAAACTGTGGCTTTTCTTGTGATGTGTGGCACATTTACTTAATACCAATCACAAGCCATCATACATGATCTCTCCAACTTCAAAGGTCTTGGTGCTACTTCTTATTTGCATACAGTCAGTACCACATATAGCATGTATTTCACCAAATGAACTGCAATAAAAATAAAATATAACACAATAGTTTTGGCTTTCTTTCTAAGTGTGCGTGCAAGGTTCACACTTGTGCAATTTACAGCAACCAGACAATCATGTTGGTTTTTTGGAATTCCCGTTTTACAGAGAATCATGAATCCCTTCTGGCTTTTTCCTATGGGACGTGTCATGGGCAATTTGTATCCTTCTTTTAACCCTGTATTCTCACCGACTACCTTCATGTCTTTCTTCACTACATTCCTCAACCTGCCAGTTCAGTGTAAATACTGGGCTCATGTATGCTTCAAACTCACCTCCCTAGTCTGTTCGAGATGATTTTAACACTGACGGCACCAAAAAGTCCTCCAACAGCAAACAAGGAGACAACAAGAGACCAGATCATGGTGACTTTCTGGATGGGAGGACATGTGTCATAACGCTCGCACAATGTCTTGTTGATGAAATGCTGAATGTACTGCAAAGAAAAATTTAAACAAGGATTTCAAAAATAATTTCAAGTGAAAAGAAATATGGAGTGATGGATTCATCTTACTGGTGACGGAGAGCTAAGTCCAGTGATGTGGTACCCAGTCTGAAAACTTCCTCCAACTCCCAAAATGATGATGAGGAAAAATGCCTTTCCATGAGTCTTAAAATGAGCGAAAAAATGACCAAAAATAGTAAGAAAACATATTATTTATTTATTGTGAAATATGTGAAAAACCTAAAACTACACCCACTTATATTCTTAAAGTTTCTACTGTATGAGGAACAAGAATATTTAGCTGCAATTAAATGACACATAGACCACATTTTCTTTAAAAATAGAAAAAAGGGATCAAATCAAGTAGAAAAAATAACCTAAATTTTTTAAGGAGTTAAAAATTAAAAAAAAAAAAAAAATTTGTTTATAGAATGAAATTAAATGAAAAACTGTCAAAATAGGCCATTTTGAACTCAGAAGTGTAGTTTAACTTAAATTTCGATGAGTCGCCAAAATCAGACAATCAGTAAATCTTTGTAAAGGTTTGTACTTTGTCACACAGATTAGTTTGTCGTTTCGTTGGTTCTTAGTCTCGCTGGACACAAGTTGACCTCACAAACACATGTGAAGAAGTGATAGATACAAGAGATTACAGAATAATAAGTGGACTCCTGAGAATAAAATTAAAAGGAGAAATTTTTAACTACCAATTGAATACATCAGATGGATTTAACAAATAAAGAAGTAAATTAAAGGTAAACTGCCTTTCATACCTTCAAAAGCATTGATTCATCCATCCCCATCTCAAACCAGGTATCCACTATTATACTATGTCAATCTATATACGTATATACAGGTTTGAAATAAATTATCTAAATGACCTAAATTGTCTTGTTATACCTTCATGAAGTTGGATATTTTGCTGCTTTACAATCTTTAGTATTTTTTTAAATAGAGTTTAATAGTAATTCTGGATAGTAATAGTAAATGATAGTAAATAGTAATTCAGTATCTCAGCTTAATCTGGGAGTAAATGACTCACTTCAAAAAAACCTCCAAAAAAAAAAATACCCCATTAAGTTGGCAAAAAGCAACTAAACTCATCCAGCTCTACATTTGGACACAACGAAATTGTGACACTTGTGTGTTAATTTAAAATTAATTAAAGAACTTGCCAATACTTTAGGATAAATTGATAAATCCTACCATATATTGAAATAAAGTTTCCATTTTTCTCCGTTGTGGTGTGGATCTCAGGCCCTCCTTCAACTGGACTGCGATAGGAGTTCCAGACTAGTTATCATTAACTTTTTAGACAGAAAATAAAGCATGGGTCAATCTAAAACCTAATCTGGACACCCAGGCTGGGGATGTGTCATAACAAACTCAGTTACGACATAGCATCAAAAGTGATTATTCATCATGACCAGACTGAACCCACAGGCATGAATTTAAGAATGATTCTGGAATGTCTATTGATTAAAAACAGGCAGAAATGTTCATTCTGAATCATGTCAGTCAATAACTTTAGAAAAACAATAAAACATTTACAAAAAAATAGTAAAGAGGGTGAGAATAAAATCTTTTTAGAATGAAGAGAATGTAGTTTAAGGTGCTCCGGCATTTTTCACAGACACTAGCCAGGCCAAAGGAAAAGGTTCGCCTGTTTGTTACTGAGAAAACTAAATGTTGTGGTGTTAACTTTTAAAGTGTCTTTTAAAATGATTTCAATAAAATAATTTGTGTCCCGTCCATCCTTCCATCCTGTTTCTGTCAACACTAATGAATCATTAGATTTTAAGGAAAAAAATTATGAAAATTATCCGTTCCGTTCCATCATCTTCCGCTTGTTCCAGGGTCGGGTCGCGGGGGCAACAGCCTCAAACGGGCAGCCGAGGCTTCTCTCACCCCGGCTGCATCCTCCAGCTCACCCGGAAGGATCCCAAGTCGTTCCCCGGCCAGCCGTGAGACATAGTCTCTCCAGCGAGTCCGGGGTCTGCCCCTTCGTCTCCTCCCGGTGGGACGTGCCCGAAACACCCCGCTGGTGAGGCGCTCGGGGGGCATCCTGACCAGATGCCCGAACCACCCCATCTGGCTCCTTTCAACCTGGAGGAGGAGCGGCTCGACACCGAGCTCCTCCCGGATGGCAGAGCTCCTCACCCGATCTCTGAGTGAGAGCTCAGCCACCCTGTGGAGGAAGCTCATTTCGGCCGCTTGTACCCGCGATCTCATTCTTCGCCCGAGATAATATTAAAAATTATATTATAAATTATAAAATTATATCCGCCCAATCAGCTCTATAGCTTTAGTAACATCAATTTGTGTTCTATGTCAATTGTTACAGAAGGTAACAATGAGGTAAAATGAGAAGGACCTAAATGGAGGAGTGAGGTTACAGACAGAAGAGCTAAAGAAGTTGAAGATTTTAAGTACGGATCAACAGTCCAGAGCAATGGAGAGTGTGGAAAAGAGGTGAAGAAGTGTGATGGCAGAATGGAATCGGTGGAGAAAAGTATCAGGTGTGATGTGTGACAGAAGAGTTTCAGCTAAAATGAAAGGTAAAGTGTACTAAACCGTGGTGAAACCTGCCATGCTGTTTGGTCTAGAGACAGTGGCACTGAGGAAAAGATAGGAAACAAAGATGGAGGTAGCAGAGATGAAGATGCTGAGGATTTTCTCTGGGAGTGATCAGGATGGACAGGATCAGAGAAACAACACAAGTTAGAGGTTTTGGAGATAAAGTCAGAGAGGCCAGACTGAGATGGTTTGGACATATGCAGAGGAGAGAGAGAGCGAGTACATCGGAAGAGGGACACTGAGTTTGGATCCACCAGGCAGGAGGCCAAGAGCAAGGCCAAAGATGAGGTTCATGGATACAGAGAAGGAAGACATGAAGATAGTTGGCGTGACCGAAGAAGATGCAGCAGATATGGTTTGATGGAAACTGACTTTCTGTGGCGACCCCTAAAGGGAAATGCTGAAAGAAGAAATAGAAGAATATATTCAATTTCAAATTAGATTTTAAGTTACATTCTTTATTTGGGTTGAACCAACACCTAATGAAGTTACAGTAAAAAGTTGTTAAATTAATTGATTTACTTTGAAGTAAAAAAAAAAAAAAATTCCTGAAAGTATCAAATTATAGTATGAGAATAAGTATGAGAATATTGATAACTAATTGAAAATGATTAAAGAAAATAATCACTGAAATGCTTCACTGTTTTTAGGTCTTTTGTCACAAAACAAAATCTTTTGAAAGATATAAATAATAGGACACACATATATTGAGAAAATATGGGTACTTATTGTGGGAGCAGCTCAAATGACTAAACTGGGACTTTTGATGTGTCATGTGTTAACGTAGGATGAGTAACTGTACTTAAATGCACGTCTAAGTAAACATTTCTATAACATCTTTTCTAAAAACAGGTTAGAAACTGTTTCACGAGTTAAAATTATTCACAACATCAAATAATATTATAAGACCCAAAAATCAACTTTAATTGAATTGGTTCATTACATGTTTGAGAAATGCCTGAGATGGGGTTACCAAATGGACTCCTTCCTCTTCAGGATTGTTTTACTTTTTTACCTGTTATATTCATGAACGGTTCTTAACTGTACATTTTGATATGTAAATGAGAGCAACAGGCGGCAAAATGATTTCCCTCGGGATCAATGAAGTATCTGTCTGTCTATCTTTCGGGTCGAGGCATTGGGGTGTGTGTAGGCCCGGATCGCTTGTGTCTGCCCTGCCCCTGCTCCAGCTTCGCATCAGAAGCATGCATGTTCTCACACACATACACACACACATACACACACAAACTGTACCACACTGTTTACTGTCTGCTATGTTCCTTCCGCCCAATCAGCTCTATAGCTTTAGTAACATCAATTTGTGTTCTATGTCAATTGTTACAGAAGGTTCTCTTTGTGTGTCTCAACTTTATCTCTGGTTTTAACTCCTGTTTGTTTTGGGGTTCTTTTTTTCAGAGAATCCAGTAGGTTTGGGGCAGCACGGTGGCGCAGTGGAAAGCACAGTGGCCTCACAGCAAGAAGGTCGTAGGGTTGAGTCCCGGGTGGGGACGAGGATTGGAACACTGTCTTTTCTGTGTGGAGTTTGCATGTTCTCCCTGTGTTTGCGTGTGTTTCCTCCGGGTACTCGGGTTTCCTCCCACCCTCCAAAAACATGCATGTTAGGTTGATTGACCGGTGCCAAAATTGCCCCTAGGAATGAGTGTGTGTGTGGATGGTTGTATGTGTGCGGCCCCGCGACAGACTGGCGACCTGTTCGAGTGTACCCTGCCAATCGCCTTAAATCAGCCAGGATAGGCTCCAGCACCCCCCGCAACCCGATAAGGGATAGACGGATAAGAAGATGACTGGCTGACAGTAGCTTTGGTTGTGATGCCAAAAATTGTAACTACAGATTATCTCCTCACTTTTTCCATCTTTTCTTTTTCTTCTGTACCTCATCGCTCTTCTATCTCGCTCCTGTCCCTCTCTCCTCAGTTGTTAATTTCAGATCCAACAAAAAAGTTACAAAAACACTGGCATTTAGGGATAAAAAAAAATATCAAATATACTTAAAAAAACATGATAATGGTGCTGATCCTTGGAGGAAAAATCTGTCCAGGAATACCTGACATACATATCATCATTCTGCTTGTCAAAACATCAGACAGGACAAAATAAAAACAAAATTAGAAGAAATATTAAGTAAATACTAATTTGTTCCACAATCATTTTTCTGTTTGGACACATGAAAATTGTTTTAATTTATTTTTAGTAAGTCTGGAGAAAGAACAAAACAACAGGACAGCATTTCTTTTATTTTTTCTTTTCAGATGTAACAAATATATTTTATATATAATTTACTACATTTTTAAAAAAGAAATTGTGTTTAATTTAAACTCAGTTTTTTTAAGGATGTTGTTCATACGTTTGTCCAGCAGAGGGCGATAGTACACATCCCCTCCTTTCTTCTTCTCTGCTCAGAAGCGGAAGTTCCAGTAAGCAGTTCTCCGTAGTCATCGTTAGCTAGTTGGCTTGGGCTTGTTTTCCCAACGAAAGCGATTATCTTTATTTGCTTGTCATATTTGTAATAAAAATGCCTCTAGAGAATCTAGAAGAAGAGGGTTTGCCTAAGAACCCTGACCTGAGGATAGCACAGTTAAAGTTTCTCCTCACGATGGACGGACAGCGACCCAATGCTAAAGTAAAAGCTGAGCTCATGGACGCTATCAAGGCTAACAGTAAGTTAGATTTTTACACCATTAACTGTCTACTTTATAGTCATATGTATTTTTTTATATGTATTATACACCAGGGACAAAATTAAACTTCTATCTGAAAATAAAATGGAATAAATGCAAGTTATTTAGCGTGAAACAGCATGCTAGCTCTATAGTTAGCATGTCAATTCTAAAGCTAGTAAACAAATGTGTGCAGTTGATCCCATTTGGAGAAAATCAGAAGTAGTTTTCTTGTGAGTAACACTCCAAAAAAAATTTAGATTATTATATATCATGTTTATTTCTTGTTTAGATTCCAAAGTATACCTGATGTCTCCTTTTAAGAGAAAACTTGTATCTTTCAGACATGGCTCCATATTATGAGGCTTTATGCAAGGAGCTGAAGTGGCAGCAGAACAATGATCTTCTGAGTCGAATGAAAAAGGCCAATGAAGTGGAGCTGAAGAGGCTGGATGATGTTCTGGAAGATGCAGAGAAAAATCTGGGAGAGAGTGAGATAAGAGATGCAATGATGGCCAAAGCTGAATATCTAATCAGAATTGGAGACAAGGTGAGAGATCCCAATAGTAACAGAAGAAATGTTCATTCAAAAAAAATAAAATAGAGTTTGTTGCTTTTTTTTAACTTTATTGTTGCTCCTTTGGGCTGAGAAAAGCCAGATGGGGTGGTTTGGGCATCTTGTTTGAATACCTCCCAATGTCCTCATTGGTGAGGTGTTGTGGGCATGTCTCACCAGGAGGAGACCTAGAGGTAGGTTCCGGACTCGCTGGAGAGACTATGTCTCACAGTTGTACAGGGAATGCCTCAGGATCCTTCCGGGTGAGCTGGAGGATGCAGCCACAGTGAGAGAAGCCTCGGCTTGCCGTCTGAGGTTGTTGCCCCGAATAAGCGGAAGACAACGGAACAGAGGTTAACTTTATAGGATTTTTTTTTTCTTTAAATATACTGCACACCACAACTTTGGTTTTGGATGCTTGCTACGTTGAAGGATATTTTCTTTTATCACTGCTCTAACACATTTTAATTCTGAAAAGTTAATGTTCAATTCTACTTCCTTAAAATTGATGTGTCAAAGCTGGATGCCAAGACCTACTCTGTACTTAGAAATAATTCATTTTGTCTTCTGATTCGCTTATCTCTAATTGTGATCTACAATTTTACTTCTATGGTAGCACACAGCACTTAGCACAGTGGTCTCACAGCGAGGTTAGGGGTTCTAGACCTGGAGTGGGAGCGATGCTTGAAAAACTGGCCTTTCTATGTGGAGTTTACTCCGGTTTCCTCCCTCCTTCCAAAAACATGTATGTTAGGTTGATTGGCCGCTATGAAATTGCCGCTTGGAAAGTGTGTGTAGCCCCGCAACAAATTGGAACTGTTCAGGGTGTATCCTGCCTCTAGCTTGAAATCAGCAGGGATAGGCTCCGGTTTCCGCTGTGGCCCGTTTAGGGTTAAGCGGTTCAGTTGGTGAAACAAATGCAACACATAGTAAGATGTTTGTAGATATTTTGTAACATATGAGGATGATTTGTAATATTACTTTCTCCATATTCCTCCAGGAGGGTGCTCTAACTGCTTTCAGGAAGACTTACGACAAAACAGTGGCGCTGGGTCACAGATTAGACATCGTCTTCTATTTGCTGAGGATCGGCCTCTTCTACATGGACAGTGACCTCATTACACGCAACTCTGAGAAAGCCAAAAGGTCTGTTTCTTTATCTTTTTATTTTCTTTCACAGCTTCTTCATCTAAGACTTTCTTTTCTGCAGCCTCATAGAGGAAGGAGGTGACTGGGACAGGAGGAACCGCCTGAAGGTTTATCAGGGTCTGTACTGTGTGGCCATCAGAGATTTTAAACAAGCCGCTGAGCTCTTTCTTGACACAGTCTCCACCTTCACTTCCTATGAACTTATGGACTACAAAACATTTGTCACTTACACCGTTTATGTCTGCATGATCGCACTGGAAAGGCCAGATCTTCGTGAAAAGGTAGGAAAGAAATTAGCAGACTGATTTGACTGGTAAATATGCTCAGGTGATATTTTTTTCTTGCAGGTGATAAAAGGAGCAGAAATCTTGGAGGTGTTGCACAGTCTGCCTGCTGTGCGTCAGTATCTCTTTTCTCTATACGAGTGCCGTTACGCCAACTTCTTCCAGTCTCTGGGTAAAGAGGCTTATTTTATTTTCATACAAATTCATTTTTCCCCTTTGCATAAAGATCTCAAATGTTAACTGTGATTTTGTGTGTTGCAGCCCTGGTGGAGCAGGAGATGAAGAAAGATTGGCTCTTTGCTCCACACTACCGTTACTATGTGAGAGAGATGAGGATCCAAGCCTACAGTCAACTGCTGGAGTCCTACCGCTCTCTCACTCTGGGATACATGGCTGAGGCTTTCGGCGTCAGCGCAGAGTTCATAGACCAGTGAGTCTTTATACAAGTTACTAAGTTGCTTCACTTCTTCTGCTCTAAGTTGTACACTGTGCTGGTTTTCACTCCCATTGGCTGCTCTTCTCTTAGCAACGCCAAGAATCTCAGAGATGGGACCATTTATATTTGTAACAAAAAAATAAGCTTAGTTCTAAAGTCATTTAAGATTATTTTCTAAACATGGTCATGTAAAAGTTAAAGATAGCTTAAAAAAAGTTAAAATGACCTACATTAGGTTTGTATGTAAAATGGGTTTTTACTGTTTTCACAGGGAACTGTCCCGGTTCATAGCCGCTGGCCGTCTGCACTGTAAAATCGACAAAGTGAATGAGATTGTGGAAACCAACAGGTAACATTTCTATACTGTACTTAGATCTAACTT
This sequence comes from Neostethus bicornis, assembly GCA_902685375.1. Lineage (NCBI taxonomy): Eukaryota > Metazoa > Chordata > Actinopteri > Atheriniformes > Phallostethidae > Neostethus > Neostethus bicornis. Next base: position 16,077,812 of record LR738557.1, on the reverse strand, counting down.
CAATTTGAATCTCTTTAACTAAACTTTTTGTTTGTAGGCCTGATAGCAAAAACTGGCAGTACCAGGAAACCATTAAGAAGGGAGACCTGCTGCTTAACAGAGTCCAGAAGTTGTCCAGAGTGATTAACATGTAACCACAGCAGCCATTTTTATTACAGCAAAATTCCATTGGTTTTTTTCATTGGTGTACCTGAGGCCGTCTGTCCGGCAAAGTGACTCTTCTATTGTGTACATAATAAACATGTTAACCTGCCAACACCGCCTTGATGTCTTTAACGAACGAGCCAGAGGCAAGATTTCATATAAATAACAGTATAAATTATTTTATTTACACAAACTTGTTACAAAACAAATATACTATACAATCTTTTCTTTAAATATTAATTCTAACCTATGTTTTGTTCATGAATTACATAGCAGCCAATACATAAGTCCAGCTGAAAATGATTCTGAAAGTATACAAAAAAAAAAAAAACCTATACACGCTTTTACATCAGATGAATGGGGGATTTTTTTCTTCCCAGACATAATCTGTACTCTCCCTCACATTCCCAAGTCAACGGTGCGAATAAAGAAGACATCCTTGTTTCCCTGTGAAGGGAAGCATTTTGTAAAATCTCTTTAGTTTTGGGGGAAAAAAAAAGTTCCATACAAATCTCCATAAACCAGTGAGGGCTTAAAGCACAAGCTAAGGGCAGCAAAGTCTGGAAAATTGAAGCAAAGAAAAATCTGTAGGGCAGATGAGTAACTCAGGTTTTACCACATTTGGATTCACAGGCAGATTTAAACCAAACTCCTAAATACTGTGAACATTCAAGTAAAGGTCAAACAACCCAAAGAATACTGTCCTCAAACAGTCACGGTAAAACTAATTCAGGCACTTTCATAATTTTGATATTTATGTCCAAAAGCTGCTTAAACTCCTTTACAAGCTGTGATTCAAATTACTTGTTTGGCAATGATGATGTGAGCAGTGGGATTACTCTTAAGTGTTCCCCTTGCAATGATTGCTAAGTCCCTTTAGAAAAGAACAAATGTTTCTAAATGGATTTTTAGAACTACTACTGGCGTCCATGGAAACTGCTCAGACAGCGTGCAGCTTCAAGTCTGCGGGGCATTTTCAAATTGCAGACATGCTAGGTCACAGCAAAACTTTTTTTGTGTTGATTTGTAGGCAACAAAAAAAAATAGTAAAAGCACATGTGATTGAGACCTTAAACGTGGAGAAAGGTACCCTCTGTCATACAGACACATGCTACTGTGGCAACACTCCCCCTTTCCTTAAAGGATCTGAGTACACAATTCATGAGATGTTTCAGCCTCTACTTATCGGTGTATTGCATTGGATAGACTTGGCAGTGAAACACTTCAATTAGTCATGTTCTCTGACATTGTTTTTTTCTCCTTTTTATCAATAAATAAATGATTTTCAAAAATTGTACCAAAAATTCAGAGTGTAGGAAAAAGGCCTGTGCAAAAATACATACTTTTTCTATGTACAATTTGTTAACAAAATATGTCTTCTTTTTTTTTTTTCAAATAGGGATACTTCAATACATGTTTGTTACTTAGGCTACGAGGGAGAGAAAAGAGAAAATAAAAATTTCTTTCAAATAAAAAAAAATCTACTTTTCCACACTATCTTGACATCAGTGGGGAGGTTTATAACCTAACAGGTGTTGCCAAAGATTTCCCATGAAGCAATCTCTCTGCTTCTTCCCCCAACGAGCTTTTAGAACCACTTTAACAAGCAAATGACCCAACGAGAGCAAATATTGCCTGATTTAAGACTCCATCTTGACTAAAGGAATATAGTAAATGGCCTGGATACAGACATCGCAAACACGGGCTGACTTAGCATGATGGCAAAGCAATACAACTTTACCATCTAGTAGAGGGTAGTGGTTCAAACCAGGAGAGACTATCTAGCTGACAGAAAATGTGACGTGCAAGTTTGTTCCAGTTAAGACGTACCATACCTGATTCTCTAGGAAGGAGAAATAAAATGTTACAATTCACATCTGCCCACATGTAGCTGAGGACATACAACTGAAGTACTGTGGGAAAACTGTATCTGCAACAGTACAGCCCACACAGATTTTCCTTGTTTCCACAATGCACCATTATGAACATTCCCCTCATTTAAAAAAAAAAAAAGCAAGTTGTTGGCAAGGCCGTGGCAGCTTTTGGCTAACATTTGTGACCAGCTAAGCAGTGCCTGTGGAGGAAAGTAGTTACTTAGTGCTGTTCACAGCTTGGGGTGGGTCAACTGTAACTATTTGTTCTGCATGATGAAAGGATTCAGTAAATTAACAGGTGCTCCCACAGGACCACGCCATCTCTTCAACGAAAGACTTAATCAAACCGGCACATCAGGTGTCCTTTTCACATTTAAAAGCATGACCGTCTTTACCAAGTCTACAAAGAGCCTTTGTAGATTCATGTAAAAAGCTCATAAGAAATAACAAAAAGGTAACACTTGCATAATTATTCTGGATGATTAAAGAATTGACCGGATTCTCCCCCCGCGGGCTCATGGAGCTACTGTGTGTAGCCAGGGGGTTACTGGACATGTCAGCAAAGTGAAAACAACCAGCTGATTGGGTGTTGTTTAAGGTTTGGAAATAGATTTATTTTCTCTTCCTCCTGTTCTCCTTGCAAGGCTTCTAAGATCAGGCGCTGGGGGTGTAAAGAAGTTTGAAAATTCCAGTAGTCCAGCAGAATCTGACATGAGGAAAACATAATACTTGCATACACACATTTACGCAGCCACTCCTCATTGCATGTGGAAGCGATCATCCTGCCGTCCGTCTTCCCATTTGCTCAGCATCTCAGCAGCCATGAACCTGAGACATATGACCCGCACAGCCTTCATGGCTGCTGCTCTTTGCACCTCTGACCTCTCAGGAAGACCTCTCAAAATACTGGGACAAGACTTGCGTTGAGGATATTTGGCTCATTCATTAGACCACTGTCCCCTTCAATGCCCTCTGTGGGCCCGACCTTTGCAAACATACACACACTTACACGCATACACACACACATGGCTTTGGGAGAAATAGTAAGGACCACATCTACTTCACTGGGCAGTCCAGATCATCTCCACCCTGAGGATTGTGGGAAGCTGAGAGTAATGTGGATTTTATTTCAGAAGGCCTCGTGCAGTCCAGAGCAGTCCACGGACTGCTCTTGTTCCTCGCCTGCCTGCCAGCTTCGTACGCCGACACCAGACACCGCTGTCAGGGACGAGCCTTTGGCTGGAAGAAATGAGAAAAACCTGTTAAAATCATTCAGTGGTGTAGTGGTGTAGTAAAAGTCTGCCAATAAAAACTCAACAATAATAAAGTAAGTGCAGTGGGATCATTTCTGAAAACTGAAAATACAGTTTTTCTGCTTCATACATTTAATGTGAAATTTTTTCAAATTAGGTTGATTGGCTGCTATGAAATTGCCCCTATGAATGAGTGTGTGTGTGGATGGTTGTGTGTGTGTGTGTGGCCCCGCGACAGACTGGCGATCTGTTCGGTTTGTACCCTGCCTTTCGCCTTAAATCGGTCTGGATAGGCTCTGTCATAGACCGTGTACCTGTTAAGACTAAGTGGGTCAGAAGACAAAACTAGACAAAATTTAAATGAGGCAAATATACTTTCAAATGAAACAAGAACAGGGTCATTATTATTATTTGCTAACACACAAACACAGGCAAACCCTCATTTTGGGAATATTTGGGAATCCTCCAGCTCACCGGGAAGGATCCAGAGGTGTTCCCCAGCCAGCTGTTAGACATAGTCTTTCCAGCATGTCCGGGTCATACCACTGGATTTCCTCCCGGTGGGACATGCCTGAAACACCTCACCAGCAAGGCGCTAAAGAGGTATCCTAACCAGATGCCTGAACCACCCCATCTGGCTTCTCTTGACCCGGAGGAGCAACGTGTTGACTCGAAGCACACACACCCTATCTCTGAGCAATAATTTGAGAATATTTCTCTACAAATCTAATGCATTTGACATCAGTTTAACCTGTTCTAAACCCCAGATTTTGGAACGGACTGCTCATGTGGGAGATTTTTAAAATCTATATGGATTAAAAAAATGTAAGAGTATTATCTATAGGTTTTTTAAAAAATCCATCCTGATTGGATCTTTCTATATTCTCTTTGTGGCTGTCTTGTAAAGATTTGACCATTCACTTTGAAACCTGTAGGGAATGACTTCCTGTTAACTTGCAAGAAAATATATTCAAATGTATTTTTTTCCTTCACTACATTTGCAAAAAAAAAATAAAAAAAATCCTGTAGTAAAATATTTTTGATGTAAAAGCAGATTTTTAAAAAAACAAAAATAAATAAATAAAATAATTAATAAAAAAAATAATACAAGAGAAGTTCCCGCTTTATCTCGCGAGAGTACAATAAACGAGAACTTAACATTGAACATGTGGAGAGAAGCAGCTAGGTCACAGTACGCAGTTAAATGACAAACAAATTGTTACGTTTTCTTCCTTTATATCATTTTACCGTGTTTTTTTTTTTTCACGTCTCGCGATTGTTGGAATAAATTTTGGACCTTCAAACCGTGAGATTCCTCGTTAAGACCTGGACTAAGCGACTAAACGAGGAGTTGTCGCGAAGTTTTGGAGCGTATGAAAGACCTGCGTTTGGTTTATCAGGTAAGCGCTTTTATATCTTATCTATATTCAACTGATTCTGCGATGTTAATAAATTCAGCTTTCAATGAAAATTTGACCAAAAATGCCGTATTTTTGCGCCAGAAGGGCGGAAGCATGCGCCTCATGTGAGCTGTTAGCTCATGTCGCTATGCGGTGCTACATTGAGGAAAAAAATATGGTGGAAAAGATCAGATAGTTTTGGAGTTTATCCGAGGTGGAGATTTTATATCGTGGAGTTTTTCGTTGTTGTTTTTTAATTAGAACATTAATGGGAAGTAAAGGATGGACGGTTTAGAAGATGACCGACAGACCGCGTGTGCCACTGAACCGCGTCATGTGGCTAGCCGGCTAGCTATTCCGCGGGTCGTTTCTGTTTTAAAGTACGTTTTTCTTTCTACTTTAACACACACAGTGCCACTGATCATATTTATAAATTCTGCACTAATGGTTTTAAATCTACAGAAAGGATATTTTGTTTTTTGTTTCAGATTTAATCCATATTCGGCATGGCATCGTGCTAGCTGTTTGAAGAATCCGCTATTAAGTTTATTGTATTTATTGTATAATATTTACTGTTTTGTTATTAATAAAGCTTACTGATTTTGGGCTATACAAATAAATTGGAATTGAATTAGTTTGATCAATTTGTGCTGTAGTGAATTGTAAATTCCACAAGCTAGCGCTATTTTCCTGAACTCGTTATTTACTTATTACAACAAATTGCTTCAGCTCTAAAAAATAAATTAAAAAAATTCATGTTTGCTGTGAGTTTGTCAGAGCTTATATACTGTTATGCAGTGTTTCCAAATGTTCTGAACATTGCAATGAGTTACTGTGCAGTAAACGAAACAGAATTTGGAGTCCATTATTGTTTTAAGGGTGATTTGAAGTTTTTTAATGCTTCCCCTTTAACCCAGACAAATAGGTGTACAAAAATGTGGTGAGACTGGCCTGCTGTTGGGTCTAGAGACAGTGGCACTGAGAAAAAGACAGGGAAAAGAGATGGGGGTAGCAGAGATAGCTGAGGATTTCTCTGGGAAGTGACCAGGATGAACAGGATCAGGGGAACAGCACATGTTAGAGGTTTTGGAGATAAAGTCAGAGAGGCCAGACTGAGATGGTTTGGACATGTGCAGGAGAGCGAGAGAGAAACACAGAGAGACACAGAGCGAGAGAGAAAGAGAGAGAGAACATCAGCAGAAGGATGCTGGGTTTGGAACCACCAGGAAAGAGGTCTAGAGGAAGACCAAAGAGGTGGTTCATGAATGCAGTGAAGGAAGACATGAAGATAGTTGGCGTGACTGAAGAAGATGCAGCAGATAGGAAGCAACTGACTTGATGTGGCGACCCCTGAAGGGAAATGCTGAAAGACGAAGAAGAGAGAGGAATGGCTGACAAATGGCTGTGTACTTTAGTCAATGGCAGGGGTGTCAAGATCCAATTGTGGAGGGGTGGTGCCCTAACAACTTTTATTGTGTTCTTGGTTCAATACAGCTGATGCACATGAAGTGAAATCAACAATCAAGCAATGGTTCATTGGCTCATTAACCTGGCTCAGATGTGGAAATGTGAGAACTGGACTGGAGTTTGACATGTCCAGTCTTTGCAGTAATACATAAAGAGATGTCTAGGGCTTTCTTGATGTGGCTTGTTGCCCCAGGCAATGAATGGGTTAGTCTTGTGACCAGACAGTGTGCCGCTGAGGTGATTACTCCCACTCTTTTAGCAGTTTTATTTTTTTAAAAAACGTGAACACTAGCATACTGGTTTCTCGGGTTGTTTCCGTTTTAGTAACTTATTATTTGCTAACCTTTTTTTCTATGAGTTACTCCTGTTTTACTAGATTTCACTTAGTAATTCTGTAACAAAAAGCTTAACCAAAGTTTGATTGCTTTTTATATATTACAATTTTAGTAACCTAAAATATGTTAAATTAGTAGTGACTAATATAACGGCACTATTGAGGAGCGCAAAAGTCTGATCAACCAAGAAATGACTACAGAAAAATAAAAACTGAGAAGCAAAATATTGCAAGAAATTTGGCTAAACCTTGCTGGCACAGTAACAATCAGAGCTGCTTACTAGTACACACCAAAAATAGGTTGTCTCAGCTCTCAATTTGTAGCTGTTGCTGTTTATTTTCTAGCATGACACATCCGAACAGTTTCTTTCACTTTGTGGAAACAGTCCATGGTGATGTACAGGCTGACAAACGAGGTTAAACAGGAATCTCCATGGACAATGATGTTTGCAGATGACATTGTGATCTGTCGTGAGAGGAGGGAAAAGGTGGAGGAAAAGATGGAGAGGTAAAGGTTTGCACTAGAAAGAAGAGGAATGAAGATTAGTCAGAGTAAGACAGAGTACGTGTGTGAATGAGAGTGGTCCAAATGGAAAAGTGAGGTTAAAGGGGGAAGAGATAAAGGTGCTCATGGTGCATTCAACCTCTGTTTTCTAGTTTTTAAAGATGTATTCTTGTCTTTTCTGTGGTCCCAGGGACGGCTTGAGCCCAGCGGGAATCAAACCAGGTTCTCCCGGTCGAAAGATGGTATCTCTACCACTATACCAACGCCCCCTGGGACCACTAAAGATGTATTCTTACTTCTTCTGTACCTTTTTTGTTCCTAAATTTCTCCTGCTGGAATTAACTGATTTACGTCATTTTGATCACAAAACAACTGTCTCGATCAGGAATCGTGCGGTTCTATTTAAACAATTTGAATTTTGTTTTAGTTTTTGAAACATTCTCATTTTAGTGAATTTTTTCTTGCCCTATAGGATTGAATGGGATTTGGACATTTTTGGCAACAAAATCGGGATTTTCTTTCATTCACTCAAATGTAATTTAGAGACAGGCTGAAAAAATGTTTTAGGTATTTTCAAACTGCTGTTAATTAAATTTTGTTAAGCAGAAGGTTACAGTCAAATGATTATATTCAATTTTTTTTTTATTTTTCAACAATAAATAAAAGTTCTAAGTCTCTGAAAAGAGCTGGAATTGCTGCTCCGCAGCACTACTCGCACTACATGTGCACGAGCACATGTAGTAAATTTATTATTATTATTATTTTTTTTTTACATTTCAGCATATGTAGGTGGCTGCAAGGCATCAAGCAATTGTTTTATCCAAAACAGCAATTACTATTCATTGCTGCTTTCTGGTCAGGACTGGGAATGAGGTATGCAGTGTGCCCAAACAGTTTGTTCAGTGCAGAAAGCAGACTGTAAATTAAACTTTCCCCAAATCCCGTTGACAGCACAGCAATCACGTCTTTCCCTCAATAAAACTTTCTAAACATTGTTTTTGTTCTGCCTTCCAATTCTCAATTTTGGGAAGGTGGCGCAGTGGTTAGCACAGTCGCCTCACAGCAAGAAGGTCCGGGTTTGAATCCCAGGTGACGATTAGGCTTGGAATGCTGGCCTTTCTGTGTGGAGTGTGCATGTGTATGCGTGGGTTTTCTCCAAGTACTCTGGTTTTCTCCCACCCTCCAAAAACATGCATGTTTGGCGAATCAGCTGCTACAAATTTGACCCTAGAAATGAGAGTGTGAATGGTTGTGTGTGTGGTCCCGCAATAGACTGGTGACGCGTAGGCTCCGGCACCACCTGACTAGATGGACTCTTGTGCTTGACGTTACAATGTTGTGTTCACTGATTTGCTAGTCATTTTCAAGGTCGCATACTTGTAAGCCAACGCAGGCAATCCCTGACCAAGTCCTGGGGAATGCGGTGACAGCCTGGCTAGTTGGTTGTAAGATGGTTCTAAATGAAGTTGTTGGATAGAAATAAAATCTAATTATTGATACATTTTACCCATTCCTCCACCAAATTACGTGAATAATTTTGTTGTTCGGGTTTGATTAAAAAATATAAGGTAAGCAAAAATGCACTACTGGTTCAGTTATCTGGAGATACTTTGGCTTCAAACCATCGGATAAGCAACAAAATGTTTTCTGCCATAAATGTAAAAAAGAAATGCCTGCGCAAAGTCCGTGCACTACAAACTTGCGACAACTGCGACACAAACTTTATTACGAACAGTGTAACAAATTGGGTAGTGGACCACCAGCAACAGTCACGGTGCAAAAACAAACGACAGTGGCGCATGCTTTAAACACAGAGCATGCGCTGAGAAAGAAAAAGCGAGAAATGGTGTCGTTTTACACAGTCTGTTGCCTTTCAATTTGGAGCCAATGTAGTACCAATTTCTGTTGTCGATCAACGCGGTTTTGTCAAGATGTTAAAGACTATAGATCCCCGTTAAACTTTGCCCAGTGGACAGGTTAGTTTCCTTGCTCAGAATATAAGAAGCTTGTGCAAATTGTACTTTTAAATGTTTTTGTTAATTTTTTTTGTTTGCTTAAAACCCAAAGAATAAGAGAGGTAAACCCGTTTCTTTTGAAAGTAAGAGTAGAAACACTTTTTTTGTGCTTGATGTTTGTTCCACATTGACCTGTAACTGTGAGTTTGCACAGATCATTTAATGTTACAAAGAGAAGCATTTTGCATAGAATAAACATGAATAAACATCTACCTGGTTGAACAAGTAAGATGTTTTACTTTACGCTGTCTTTAGTTTACATTTTTCAAGAAACATCTGCTTTTTTTTATCAGATGTTTCCATATTTCAAGAAGTGAATCTTCTTTATGTTTTTAATGATTAGATTACACTTTAGTAAAAGTTGCTTTCTGACAGAATGTATTTGTTTTTTTTACTATTTTGAAAGGAAGGTTTTTGTTTGCAAATATATCGAAATATAGTATCTAAATATCGTGTATCAAAATATTGTATATTGAGATATATAAAAAAAAAAAATATGTATTTTGTTTACATATCGCCCAGCCCTAACTGTATTTATATATACATAGTTGTCATATTTATCCGATTAATCGAGTAATCGTTCCAATAATCGACAGATTAATCAATTATCTAAAATAATTGATAGTTGCAGCCGTACTGCAGTTCTTTTTATGTTTTTCTAGGTTCTTTTTGACTTCCTGAATGAGTTGTTGTTACACTCTTAAAGTAATTTTAGCTGGCCGACCACTCCGGGATGGTTTGTCACTGTTCCTAGTTCTCTTCATGGCTGTGACAGTGGTTCACTGGAGCCCCAAAGCCTTGCAAATGGCTTTGTAACCTTTTCCAGACTGATTGATGTTGAGCACTTTTTTTTCCGCTTTTCTTCTAGAATTTCTTTGGGGTGTGGCATGATGCTCCAATCTTGTAGCCTACTTCACTTTGTCTTACACATTCTATTTAAGTGATTTCTTGATTCAACACGTGGTGGTAATCGGGTGTGGCCTATGAAATTGAACTCAGCTTTCCTGAAATTGTGATTAATCACAGCCATTGTGATTTAACCTCTTAACTCCCACCGACCCGGGGACGGGACGCTTGTGGGTTTTTGTTTTTTTTTTCACTCATAAAGACACTTATTCTTAGTTCAACTCCACTAAGTTATACCTCATTTTAAAGTTTAGACTGTCAAGAAAACGATCATAGCATCCATTCTTATGTTTTCACTAGTTTCAAGAAGAAATAGCAAACTATTCGCAAACAAAATCAAACTGTTTGGAGCGCATTTCTCACCTATGATCCAGTCGTAATGGGCTGAGACGGGTTCGATCTTCATGTGATTGGTCTCATTTTGTCCGTAACAATCCACAGAATAACTATATGAAATTGTATTTTCTCAAAAGTAAACCAGTTTGGAGAAAAACTCCAGAAAACGTGTTTTTTTTTTTCGGCGAGAAATTGTAGCGGTCGCGTTCCAATCTCCATAATAACTGCCAAGCTGTGTTTTTAAGTTCATCCTGGGTATGTTTCTTTTCTTCACGAAGTTATCTACAAAATGAGACCGTTCACAAAATATTCCGATAAAGGGTTTGTTTTTTACAAGGCTTTGAATGAAGCAAGCGCTTCTCCTTCAGCTAATAGCACTGCTAGCATGTTAGCTTCTAGCGGGCTAACGACATCACTTACAAATATATGATTAGCCTATAAAGAAAGCTGATACTTCCACCTTCAAAACGAGGGGATTGGTTCAAAACCGAACCTATCCGATCGCGTGTTATTCAACTGCGTAACGGGAATTTACAATAACAAACGGACGCCATCTTTGTGCATAAAAGACGCAGAGCTTCTGCTGCATGAGGGGGAGACAGGCTTGGTAAGGGAGATGATCAAGGATTGAAAGATTTATTTATTTTTAGTTTATTTTCCACTTTTGGCAAACTATATTTCTGGGGTTTTGGAACATATTTTTTATCCGAAAAAATTTTATTGTGCGTGATTTTTATGAAAAAAAAAAAATTATAATTACAGCCAAAATGATCTAAATAAATAAAAAAAAAAACAAATAAAAAAAAAAGGAAAAAAAAGATCTGGGAGATTTTTAAAGTCACAGAAACACTAATATGCATTTTTTTATGACTAAAAAAGTGATAGAATTACAAAAATTCAATTTGTTGCTAGTTCAGATTAGACATTTTTATACTAAAAGGTCAATAAATCAAACACTTTTGTACCTAGAGATCTGAAACTTTACACAGTTGTTGTCAATAAGATTATTATCATACATATGGAAGGAATTATGCCTACTAAGAAGTATGTCTTGGCTAGGGACATTGGAAAATGAAAAAAATTAGGCGAGGCTAAAATTCTACAATTTTTTTTATGTTTGAACTACTGTAGGATAGGCTCTGAAATTCTGACACTCTTCATGTACATATCTACAGAAACTAGAAGGTCTAAGCTTTATTTTGATGTATAGTACAAGCATGTGACTTGAAAGATGCTGCTGTAATAAGCAATGGCATTTGGGTATGTCCAACTATTGTGCACAGCCCGAAAATAGGTGGGTGTTAAGAGGTTAACAAAGGGGGCAATAACTTTTTCATAAAGGGCCAGACGAGTTTGTAATTTCTCTCTCCCGCTGTAAATAAAAATGATCATTTAGAAACTGCATTTTCAATTTCCTTGGGTTTTGGTTTGATAATCTTAAACCTTTTTATGTGATAAATATGCAAAGAGACCAATAGAAAAGTGGCAATAAAAACCCACAAATTATCAAAAAGTGGATTTACGGATTAGGAAATATCTAGGTATCACTTATCAGTACAGTTATTGTTAAGCTGTTAAAACTTGAAAGACTAATCATGTATATTTTTCATGGTTAGCTTTTTACAATCATTGCAAACAGAAAAAAATATGTAGTACAAATTCTAAATCATGATTGCAGACAGAAAAATTGGGACAAAACAGTTTATCAAAATTGTGCAGCCATAATCAGAATGGCATAAACTTGCCCAAGATAGTCAGACCTGATAGTGTTAAATTTTTGTCATGCTTCACTATACTACTTTTGATTTTCTTCATATCTTATGAATTGTTGTTTTTAAAAAGTAAAGCTGCCATAATAAGCAGAGCAATATCTGCCAGTTGCTTTTGACATTGTGTCATCTTTTAAAAGTTGATCCTTTACAGACCAAAACTTTTAGACTTTATTCTGTTTACGTTAAAAAAAAAATGTGAAGGAGCTTGAGCATATTTACTACTTTATTCATGCTCCTGTAATAACATAAAATAATCATAAATTACTGAAAGGCTCTACAACCTGATGTAGGTGGGAGTTGTTTGGTAGTCCTGTTGTCCCTGGAATGCTCCGCCCTTGCTTCCCATGGATGTTGTTTATGGCAGGTGACTTGGCCACTTTGGATCTACCTGGTCCAGGTCCCCCACCTCCTCCAAAGCCGCCTCCTCCGCTGTTCATGCTACTGGAGGCAGAGGAGCTTTTGCGCTTCTTGCCCTCCATGCGTCCGTCTGTGGAGTGGTGGCTAAAGCTGGTGTGGTGGTCGCTGGATGATGACTGATGATGAACAAAAGGCCCCAAAGAAAGAGTCGAGTCACTACTGTTCATCATCACGCTCATCCGTTTGATGGATTCCGCAGGGCTGCCCGAAGGAGGACCCCGTGCTGGTGGTCCAGAGGAGCCTCCAGCTGAACCTCCAGAAGGCTCTGCTTTGAGACTCAGTGAGTTGGTCCGCACGTTGGGGCCACAGTTAAGCCCCACGCTGTGGACTCCACTGTGGGAGAAAGACAGCGATGAAGATGATAGACCTAATGAGCTATGGTGATAGGTGCTTCCTGAGCTGCCGACATTTGCACAGTTCTTTTTGAAGGAGGAAGAAGAAAAATTGGCGTTGGAGCAGGAGGAATCAGAAGAGCCATGAGATGAAGGGAGAACTGAGCTGTTCTTCCTCTTCTTCCCCGAAGTGAAGCTAGTGCTACTACTGTTACTGTTTGCTCCCACGCACCCTCCACTGATAGAGTTGGCGGTGAGATGTGTAGAGGAGCCTGACGACATCTCCTTAGGCCTGAACAATGAGGACGACGAAGAAGATGACTTGGTAGTGCTGCTGCTGGAGGAACGGGACTTGAGTGCCCGGCCTGAGGCAAGGGAAGGAGCTGAAGAAGTGGATGAGGACAAGTGGGCTGAAGGCATCTGTGGCGACGAAGACACTTGTCGGGCCTGCGTGGTGCCATAGGCCGGGTGCTCAGTCCCGCTCTGGGGGGAGCTGCGAGCATTTAATGTGGTCCCATAGGAGAGCACCGACTTGCCCTCATAAGACTGGCTATAAGGAGTCTGGGATAGGGAGGCAGGAGGGCCCAGGAAGCCGGAAGAGGGAGTGCTACTGTGGGAATTTGTGCTTGTCCTATGGGGAGGTGCAACAGAGGAGGAGTTCTCCAAGGCCAAGGGAATTTTTCTGCAACAATAAACAAAAAAAAAAACATTTTTACTGTCAAGTTCCTACAAGAAGGTTATCTTAATCCTTACTTCATGAAGAATGTACCAGTAAAAAGGATTTGTTTGACCAAGAACTGTCAAGACTCACTTCCACATTTGAGAGTTTACATGCTTCTCCATCATTGTGGTGAGGGCACATCGCACTTTGTCATATCGTCTGTCAAAAGAGTAACAGCCTCTCCCAAACAGTCGACTTCCAAAATTACAGTACTAGAAAAGGAAAGATAAACAGGACAAGAATTTTTTTTTTTGTATTTTTACTTTTGGAAGCTTAATTGCATATGGCCAGAGGTGTGTGGGACTTACAGCTGCTGGTCGCGGGTGATAACCTGAATAGTGACAGTCCAGTTTGTCTGTGTTGTCTTCTCGCTCCTCATTCTCGCCTTCATCACTAGAGGGTCTGGAGAGACCATCTGGTACAGGTTGCGGGTGGTGCTGTGACTCCTGGACGCTGGCCGGGTCTCCAGAAGGACCGGTCCCGTGGCTGCTATTTAATCTGTGTGCAACAAACTTAAATGAAACTCAGTGTTTCATAGAAACTAATAAAACCTATAGACATACACGTACCGTGGAAGAGCAGGACTATGAAATTTGGGCTTCCCAAGTGGTGAAGGCTTGGCGGCATCTGGCGCAGGGCCATTCCCGTGAGTCGTTTGATGGGTTTCATGTCCAGGGACAAGGTGAGAAGAGTGGTGTGGGTCCCTGAGGGGGGCGTTTTGTTGGGAATGGGGTTGGTGAATATCTCGCTCCCTCTCCCGCTCCCTCGCTCTGTTCTTGTGCTCAGCAAGCAACGTGTCGAAGCGCTTCCTTCGTCCTGGCACCGCCCTCCTCTGGCTTAAGGAATGTGTCTGTAGGGACATTAACAAGATTAAACACTTGGCTAAAGAAAGTACTACCAGGCCACAATTTCACACAAGCGTTCATTCATTCATCCTCTAAACCACTTATCCCTGTCGCAATAGCAGGGGGAGCCAGAAGCCCATCCTGGCTGATTACAGACGAGAGGTGGGATACACCCTGAACAAGACAACAGTCTGTTGCGGGGCCACACATCTATAGAGACAAACAAGCATTCACACTCATGCGTGGGGCAATTTCTTACTGGTCAATCAACCTAACGAATGCTTTTTGAGGATGGGATGAAACCGGAGTATTTGGAAAGAACACACACATACACAGGGAGAAAATGCAAACTCCACACAGAAGGCCAGCAATTAAAGCCTGCCTCCACATGGGGAGGCAGGCTTCTTACAATCTTCTTACTATGGGCTACAGTGCTAACCAACTGTGCTACCGGGTAGCCCCTCACATAGGCAGAAGATCAAAAACTCAGTTGGAAGCTCCACTTCAGGGACATACAAAAAACTTAAGTACTAAAATTTTGTAATTATAAAAAATATCAAACGGGTTCTACTTTATATTTCACTCCATATTCTTTTTAGCTCATTAGATTCCTCCTTAGTAACTTAATGTATCAAAACCTGTAGAAACAAATTACTGTTAATTATCTCCATCATTCATATACATAGGTATCTACTTCTTCTTTCAGCATTTCGGCATGAATTTATTTAATTGATAAATTAGCAGTTTTAATGTTGGCCTTATTCAGTTTTTCTGCTAAACCTAAGACCAGTCTATGAAAATATTGTCAGACACTAAACCAGTTTGTGGTGCAGAGAAGTGACACACAGAGTACAGTGTCCTAACATCTGCAGAGTAAGGACACTGCTCTACGGGATACACTGGATAGAAAGTAAACGTTTAATCATGAAGGATCATTATGTATTTGGAGTCATTTTTATAGTAGGCTGATTTAACTAATATTAACATATACGGCATAGTTTTGAAAGAGCTTCACTGCCAGTTCTTGGAGTGTCCGTGTTAGTACTAGATTGGCTTGACACTGATGGAATATAGTGAGGTTAGCATTCAGTTTCAGGTTTTTTTTTTTTGTAACGGACTTCCATTTTGCTCCGTGAGGGATGGGGTAGGAAATAAACAGTCCTGGGTGAAATACAAACCGGATTCCGAAAAAGTTGGGACACTTTAGAAATTGTGAATAAAAACTGAATGCAATGATGTGGAGGTGCCAACTTCTAATATTTTATTCAGAATACAACATAAATCACAGGTCAATAGTTTAAACTGAGAAATTGTATGATATTAAGGAAAAATATACTCATTCAAAATTTCATGGTGTCAACAAATCCCAAAAAAGTTGGGACAAGGCCATTTTCACCACTGTGTGACACCCCCCCTTCTTCTTAGAACACTCAACAGACGTCTGGGCATTGAGGAGACCAGCTTCTCAAGTGTAGACATAGGAATGTTCTCCCATTCTTGTCTAATACAGGCCTCTAAGTGTTCAATCGTCTTGGGTCTTCTTTGTCTGACCTTCCTCTTAATGATGCGCCAAATGTTTTCTATAGGTGAAAGATCTGGACTGTTGGCTGGCCAGGTCAGTACCCGAATCCTTCTCCCACGCAGCCATGATGTTGTGATTGATGCAGAATGTGGTCTGGCATTATCTTGTTGAAAAATGCAGGGTCTTCCATGAAAGAGACGACGTTTGGATGGGAGCATATGTTGCTCTAGAACCTGAATATATTTTTCTGCATTGATGGTGCCTTTCCAGATGTGCAAGCTGCCCATGCCACACGCATTCATGCAACCCCATACCATCAGAGATGCAGGCTTCTGAACAGAGCGTTGATAGCAACTTGGGTTGTCACTGTCCTCTTTGGTCCTGATGACATGGCGCCCCAGATTTCCAAAAAGAACCTCAAAACGTGATTCGTCTGACCACAGAACAGTCTTCCATTTTGCCACACTCCATTTTAAATGACTCCTGGCCCAGTGAAAACGTCTTCGCTTGTGGATCTTTGTTAGAAATGGCTTCTTCTTTGCAGAATAGAGTTTCAGCTGGCAACGGCGGATGGCACGGTGGATTGTGTTCACTGACAATGGTTTCTGGAAGTACTCCTGAGCCCATGCTGTGATTTCCTTCACAGTAGCACTCCTGTTTTTGATGCAGTGTCGTTTAAGGGCCCGGAGATCACGGGCATTCAGTATGGTTCTCCGGCCTTGACCTTTACGCACAGAGATTTTTCCAGATTCTCTGAATCTTCTGATGATATTATTCACAGTTGATGATGACAACTGCAAACTCTTTGCAATTTTTCGCTGGGTAACACCTCTCTGATACTGTTCCACTATCTTTTTACGCAACATTGTGGGAGTTGGTGATCCTCTACCCATCTTGGCTTCTGAGAGACACTGCCAATCTGAGAAGCACTTTTTATACCCATCATATTGCCAATTGACCTGATTAGTGCTGATTGGTCTTCCAGGTGTTTGTTGTATGCTCAAATGACTTTTTCCAGCCTCTAATAGGTTCTTGTCCCAACTTTTTTGGGATTTGTTGACACCATGAAATTTTGAATGAGCATATTTTTCCTTAATATCATACAATTTCTCAGTTTAAACTATTGACCTGTGATTTATGTTGTATTCTGAATAAAATATTAGAAGTTGGCACCTCCACATCATTGCATTCAGTTTTTATTCACAATTTCTAAAGTGTCCCAACTTTTTTGGAATCCGGTTGTATTCGCTACATGGGACAAAGTAATAATAACCTTCCAGTGAGCTGCCTTGTCTAATATTTCCTTAGTTTCTCATCTTTTGGGAAAAGAAATATGAAAATATCGTCTACTGGCACATTGGAATAGCCTGCCGCCACACATTAGTGTGGGATTTCCTCTAAATTACATGCAAATTTAGTGAAATATGACAACTTCCTTTGAAAAATGCACTGCTTATGATGGCAGCAGGTCTGTGCAGCGCTCGGCATTTTGCTGGATCTTTGGAGTTTTATTGGTGTTTTAAGAGAGGAGCTACTTCAGCAGCAAGGAATGTCGAGTTGGAGTGGATGTGTCGAGAAGTGACGTGCTGGAGTGATGCAAAAGGCAATAGAATGAAGACAGGATCTCCAAAGTGCAGCTTTGTCTGTTCTTCAGACTTAGCTGAGCAACATCAGAGGTGATTCCTGTCTGGTGTGTGTGCAGACAGAGATGTGGAAAAGTGAGGCACTAAAGGTGGTGGACTTGTGATTTTTGGGAACAACATATGATATTGTTCCAGCCACAATGAAGGATTTGTGAGTACCTATCAGGATGTGAAGCATTTAGTGGCAGTTAAGATCTTAATATGATTCAATGGAGCCCTCAAACATCATTGCCACAGTAACCCACATTCCACCAGCGCAGTCAATTGTCGTGTGTTCCATTAACGACTGTTCCAGCTCTATTTCATCAAGCAGCTGTTCCACCAAGCGGATGTTCCATCTCCACCCAACTCGGCACCACTTAGCAGCAGTTTTGGAGCTCTCTCTTGAACTCTGACGCTACCAGACACACAAATTTTCCCATAGGTGCTTATTTAAGTATTTGTATCTAAAATCTGGCTCTTCTGAAAACATTCAAAACATTCATTCATTCATTTGTTTATCTATACACACCTCTCGTTGTGTCAAATTAGTCAGGGGTCAACCATGCAACAAAAATGACAGAAGTGCCAATAGTGAAGGAAAACTTAATATTTTCCTTCTTACTATTAATTATCAAATATCTCCATCTGTTTTACAAATAATTATCGCATCGTGTCACTTAAACTTCAAGTTAATAATAAATGTTGTATTAATTACAATTTTTATATTGTAAAGTCGTATACATATGTCTGAAAATATGTATGGATAATGGCTTATTAATCCAACTTTTTTGTTTTAATGCTTTGTTTTTTTGTGTTGGCTAATGTTCATATAAACTCAAATCAGTGAAGACAGCAGCTAGATGGCCATAAATCTGAAAAGGAATTTTTTTATTTTTTCGCAATATTTTACTAACAAAACCGACTGTCTGACATGCCTTTGCACCATCATGGGGCACATGGACATGGAGGACAGTGCCTCTAGATTAGCAGACTGGGGTTGTGGTCCCGCTTATAAGAAGGGGAACAGGCAGATGTGCTCCAACTCTAGAGCAAACACACACCAAAATGGAACAAACAAAACTTAATTTCCAACCACAAATGCCTTACTACTGGCTTCTTTTTTTTCCCGTTGGAAGGCATTCTCCAACATTACAAAACCCATCTCTATAGGCTAGTGTCACTTTGAGCAACGGTATGCCAAACGTGTCAAAGATTCTTCAGTTTCAGTCCATTGTTGTTTTTGGCAGACATCTAAGTTTTCGTTTTAGTCTTCGTCTTTGGACGAATTTTAATTTAAGTTTTAGTCACGTTTTAGTCAACGAAAACCCAAGAGTTTTCGTCTAGTTTTCGTCAGGGAAGACTTAGAACGTTTTTAGTCTAGTTTTAGTGTAAAAAAAAAAAAAAAAAAAAACTTTAACAGTTGTGTCTTTATTACTGAGAATAATGCAGGTTGTTTGTTTTTTTTAAAAAAAAAAACTCTGCCAAGCTTTAACTTGCGCAAAACAGCGAACATTGTAAAACAACGTAAATAAATATAATTTTTTTCAGTGAGTGAGGAACGTTGTAACTTATGAATACTTAAAAATGACACCTCTTACTAACTCCTGTAAACAAAGTAAACAGAATGCATTTAAAGCAGCCGTTAGTGCAACCAAGCTAACTAGGAAGTTAGCAGCCCCGACAAGCTAGCATTAGCTTGAAGTTAGCATGCTGTTTGCGCAAAATATGTGGAAAACTAAGTTTCTGACCACCAAGCTTCTTTGCTGCTGTTTTCACCATGGTGTGTGACCTCCTCAAGGCTGGAGGTGTGTTGTGTGAATGTGCAGCATTGTGGGGGGCGTGCTGCCGTGAGAGACAGATGCAGCTGCTGTGTTTTTCTCCTTTCACAGATAGAAATGTGAAAGTCTTACGCCTATTCTATTTCGTTACGTTTTCGTCTCGTCAGCAGAAACTTGCAAACGTCTCGTCACGTTATCGTCACCAAAATTTCGCATTTATTTTGTTATCGTTACGTCATCGTCATAAAAAAAATGCTTCGTCAACGAAATCATTTAGTTTTCGTCATCGTTGACGAAAACAACACTGTTTCAGTCACCTGCTTCGATGGAAAACCCCCTATCCACAGGCTGGTCACCAAGTTTCTGATAATCCCAGCAATTTTATTGATTCGAGTAGTTTTCAAGAAGATTTTTCAATGAAATAAATATTAACACACTACTGCCCCGGTACACAGAGCTATAGCCTGAGAAGTGGGCTACCTTGCATGTGAGGGATCTTGTGCAGGGTTTTCGAGCCGTCACATCCATAACGCCACAGTGAATGTCTGGATTAAATTCGCGCTCTGAAGAGAACATAAAGGAAAGAAAGATGAGGTAGGTTTGTAATTTCCTGACAATTACAAACATCCAATCACAAACAGTCATGCTACTTTACAAACGGTGACAGCAAAATCTGAAATAAACAGTTTTAAAGAATATATTCAGGTAACAATCCGATCCAATTAGGTGAATTTACCGGCCAATCATTCTCAAAATTTGAAACAAACCGGCCTATCCCACTGACCTGACACTTTCTTGCTAAAGTGGCGTCTGCTACTGGTGCTGCTGCTGCCGTCGTGCTTCTTGTCCGAAAGGAGGCTCTTGCCGTTGGGAATCTGACCTGGGGCCAGCAATGGGGGCTTTGGTATGGAGGGACAGTTAAGGCCTGGTTTAAGGGCTGATGAGGCGGAGGAGGAGGTTGTGATAGCGGTAGTGTTGGAGCTCACAGTGGTGCTAGAGGAGGATGTAGAAGAGGAGGATGAGGTGGTGGCAGGGGCAGATGAAGCCTGCACCAGCTTTGACGAGTCCACCCTCAGATGCATCTTCTCCACCTTGACAGCCGGGGTGAGGCTGGAAGAGAAGGTTACAGAAATGAAGAGGGCGGCAAGGAGCAAGCTGAGAGTTAGAAACACAGAGCCAGTGAGCAGAGCATGGTAAGAGACAGATGTGGACGAATGAAGGGGCCTGATTGGACAAAACACACATCTATTATGTCCTATCATTTTAAAAGTTCTAGGAAAGTTTAAGTACACTCAACCACATTGCTTCAAAGTAGAGCAGTTTTGGCTATTAAGAATTTTTTTGTAAATATTTAATCACAAGATACCATTAGCAAAACATTCAAAATATGTTATCTACTAAGGTTTTAGGGTAAAAGCCTCAAAATCATTAACAATTATCAAATATCTGTATAGCTGAGATTCACACGGTAAAAAACATTTACTGCAAATATCTTCCAGCATATGTCCAATCAATGGTAATCCTTTAGCCAAACTGTCATGACACCCATGTGACATTAACGTACATTTTCTCTTGCTGGATTATCCTGAAAGGAGCAAAGGGGGATCTTCGCTGAATGCCTGGCAGCTTGTCTTTGGCGGATTTGAGGAGTTTTTGATTTGAGGAGGATGATGATGAAGATGAGGTTAAACTAGAGCCAGTAGTGGACGGTCGGCTGAGGACGCTTCCACTAGTCACTCCGGCCAGAGTTCCCGGACCCAGACCAGGTCCCAATCCGCTGCTACTGCTTCGGTTTTTGCCCGACACAGGGAACGGCGATGTGGAGGCGGGCTTGTTAGCCGAACTATGTCTTCTCTCTGTGGCGGTAAAACAAGTTGGCATTAAAACAAGTCCTGATACATTGGGGTCACCAGAGTGAAACACTAATATAGGCTAGACGGGATTATGTGACAAAACATGAAAAAGGGAGGGGAAAAAAAGGAAACCTGTTCTCCCTACTAAACAAAGTTGCTCACAAGAAGCATTTGTGAATCATGCAGCCTGAAATAAAAGCAGCCAACAGGTCAAGAGCTGTATTTCCTGGCTGGTGTTTGCACAACAGCTGCTTTGCAAACTGAAAAAAATTGCCATCACAGAAAAAAAACAAGTTAGGATAAAAATAGTAGGAAATACAACCGGATTCCAAAAAAGTTGGGACACTTTAGAAATTGTGAATAAAAACTGAATGCAATGATGTGGAGGTGCCAACTTCTAATATTTTATTCAGAATACAACATAAATCACAGGTCAATAGTTTAAACTGAGAAATTGTATGATATTAAGGAAAAATATGCTCATTCAAAATTTCATGGTGTCAACAAATCCCAAAAAAGTTGGGACAAGAACCTATTAGAGGCTGGAAAAAGTCATTTGAGCATACAACAAACACCTGGAAGACCAATCAGCACTAATCAGGTCAATTGGCAATATGATGGGTATAAAAAGTGCTTCTCAGATTGGCAGTGTCTCTCAGAAGCCAAGATGGGTAGAGGATCACCAACTCCCACAATGTTGCGTAAAAAGATAGTGGAACAGTATCAGAGAGGTGTTACCCAGCGAAAAATTGCAAAGAGTTTGCAGTTGTCATCATCAACTGTGAATAATATCATCAGAAGATTCAGAGAATCTGGAAAAATCTCTGTGCGTAAAGGTCAAGGCCGGAGAACCATACTGAATGCCCGTGATCTCCGGGCCCTTAAACGACACTGCATCAAAAACAGGAGTGCTACTGTGAAGGAAATCACAGCATGGGCTCAGGAGTACTTCCAGAAACCATTGTCAGTGAACACAATCCACCGTGCCATCCGCCGTTGCCAGCTGAAACTCTATTCTGCAAAGAAGAAGCCATTTCTAACAAAGATCCACAAGCGAAGACGTTTTCACTGGGCCAGGAGTCATTTAAAATGGAGTGTGGCAAAATGGAAGACTGTTCTGTGGTCAGACGAATCACGTTTTGAGGTTCTTTTTGGAAATCTGGGGCGCCATGTCATCAGGACCAAAGAGGACAGTGACAACCCAAGTTGCTATCAACGCTCTGTTCAGAAGCCTGCATCTCTGATGGTATGGGGTTGCATGATTGCGTGTGGCATGGGCAGCTTGCACATCTGGAAAGGCACCATCAATGCAGAAAAATATATTCAGGTTCTAGAGCAACATATGCTCCCATCCAAACGTCGTCTCTTTCATGGAAGACCCTGCATTTTTCAACAAGATAATGCCAGACCACATTCTGCATCAATCACAACATCATGGCTGCGTGGGAGAAGGATTCGGGTACTGACCTGGCCAGCCAACAGTCCAGATCTTTCACCTATAGAAAACATTTGGCGCATCATTAAGAGGAAGGTCAGACAAAGAAGACCCAAGACGATTGAACACTTAGAGGCCTGTATTAGACAAGAACGGGAGAACATTCCTATGTCTACACTTGAGAAGCTGGTCTCCTCAATGCCCAGACGTCTGTTGAGTGTTCTAAGAAGAAGGGGGGGTGTCACACAGTGGTGAAAATGGCCTTGTCCCAACTTTTTTGGGATTTGTTGACACCATGAAATTTTGAATGAGCATATTTTTCCTTAATATCATACAATTTCTCAGTTTAAACTATTGACCTGTGATTTATGTTGTATTCTGAATAAAATATTAGAAGTTGGCACCTCCACATCATTGCATTCAGTTTTTATTCACAATTTCTAAAGTGTCCCAACTTTTTCGGAATCCGGTTTGTAAAAGGTGCGTATTGTAAGATACAGTACATGTGGAACAAATTTAAAATTTACTGAAACAAATTAAACACGTGCCCTGCAATAGACTGGCGCCCTGTTTGGGTTGTACCCTTGCTCTGACCTATCATCAGGTAGTTGTTGGCCTTCTTTGCAAGTAGATGAGCGATTCAGAAGATGAACGAATGAAGCATGCACAACGTAGCAGCAAAAAACTTTAAAAAGTAGGTGTCTTAAAAAGAGTTAACAGACACAAAAAAAAATTTCTGGATGTTGTTTTGCAAGTGCAAGATGGTTTATATAGTAGGAGTATTAGTGAGTTTACAAAAATAAATGGTCACAATATAGTCGTTATGTCATGATATAAAATACGTTATGGTATAAAAAAAACTTTTTTTATGTGAAAACCATACTTTCCTATTGTGCTTCATTGGCTATAGCATCAAAGTATCTGCAATTACCACGAAGCTTTAAAGGTCCCCTATTATGCAAAACTGACTTTTATGAGGTTTTAACCTTTTATTTTACTTAGTACTACCCCAAACAATCCCCCAAAGTGTGTTTTATTGTGATTCATGCTATTTTGAGATATTTAAATTCAAAGTAAGGGGCGTGTTCTCCAAACCTCTAACGACTGGTGGAACATAGTGACGTATATCTGTTTTTTGTTCAGCCCCCTGCAGCTCAAACACCCTCCCGCACTTCTACCTGCTCTCCACCCTGATATCCACCCATTTCCGTGCTTCACTCTACTGTGAAGCACACCTCGCCCCTCCCGCTCCACGCTGTGCTGGGTGGGTGGGGAAATCACAATGAATGACAACCAATCGCAACCAATGGGGCGGGTCCCGGGAAAAAAAAAAGAAAAAAAAGACTGAAACAAGCTGTTTTGAGTTCCGGGTATGAAACTGCGCTCCAAAACAGGCTAGTATTTATAACCTTTTGTGTTGAGATTGTGGCGGAATGTAAAATTATGCATATCAGATACATAGCACAGGATAAAATAAGGGAAAAAAGGCATAATAGGGGACCTTTAAGCGATTGATAACCATTTGTAAGATCTTCTGTAAAGTCATAAACCTCCCACCAATATTGTGATGAGAAATTGTACTATTTCTATGGTATTGTTTTATGATTGAGTCATAACAAGGAATATGTAAAAAAGAGGGGAGAACAAGTATTAAAACATTTTTAGAGGTTTTTGCAAAAAATTAGCACAATATTTAGCTGGTTGAAGGTTGACTTAACAGTAAAGCATGAAGTGGATTATTAAGAATGATTTGTCTGCCGTAAGAGGCTCCATAACAGGCTTGTTTTGGTAGAAACCTGAAGCATAACACACCATACGAGGACAATAAAAAAATACACTGGATTATCCACAGGAGACATACATAATAATGCGATAAGTGTCAACTACTTAGCACCCTCCCCTTTTCAATTTCCAAAAATTAACAAAGGAAATAGGGTTTCTTTTTTACTTAAGCATCTCCCCTACAGAATCATTCACCACATGCTTCAGAGATTTTTGCTCCCACTGCCGTACTTCCCTGCTGTCCCAGTCAACAGCAGAAAATCCTGCCGTGACTCACTTCTAGGTACATCATATCTAAATATAAAACCTGTGCTTGGAGGTCTCCAAGTAGAGTCAGAACCGGTGCAGGGGGGAACAAACAGCCTTTTAAACTCTTTTAAAAGCCAGGAATCCCCTTATACATGTCGACATCTGCAGGCAACCACATTGTGCCGTAGCCTCAGCACAGTATTTACATAACAACAAGCTGTTAATGCTAACAAATAAAGCGAGGTTTACTTCGTTCCTGAAATGTTTGCTTGTGTACGTCTGAATCTGTGAGGAGACGAGTCCTTTGTTCGATCTGTTTAGAAACGACTGTATGAAACTGCAGATGAGCGCCTATTCTGTAGAGAGTGTCACCCCTGCTGGGATCAGCCACAGCCGAAGCACAAATGTCTAACCAAAGACAGATGGGCTCAAAGAGGCATGCTAACGTCATATCGAGACAATCTTAGAGCCACTGAGATCAATGCTTCTGCCCCAGTGTTAGCACCATATGGGGTCTTCTTATAATGACATCAGAAAGAATAAGATTGAGGTAAACACAGCAAGTCCTTTTCTGCGGGATCGGGTGGAGAATGTGGCTGTGGAATTTAGTTTTTTCCTATGGAGCTGAAAGGAGAGTTTATTTGAGATTGATGACTAATCTGTAATCATTTTGTTAGATGAACATTTGCGTGGGCTGAGGAGGAATAAAGGGGAAATTTACAAGGAAAATTTAGGAAGTGGAATACACTTAACAAAGCCATTAAAAAAGATATTTCAATTCTCTCAGAGCAAAAGTTACTCCCTGCATACTAAAAATCTTTTTGAGGGCTGATCTCATGCTCAGTCAACTTTTTTGAACTTTTAACCCAGCAATTTATTAATATGTTTTTTGCCAACACCGCAATAAAACAGACAAATGTTTCACTAAATAAACCAAAAAAATGTGACTATAATATCATTATCTCAAACAAAAATTGTACAATTATGCCTAAATTTGTATAACTTTTACTCTTAACAGGGTAAAACTTTATTATTTAACAAGATTTATACAGGTTGATGTCTTTACAAACGGTATCCATTTGAACCATGCACGTTACCCAAAAAAAAAAAAATCAAGCAACTCATCAGGATATTGAAGATATATTTGTGGGGGAAATAGTAAACATACTGGTCTTTACTCTTTTCCAAGATGGTAATTGAGACCATCTTATCGATACTACAGAAGTAAGTACTCTTATCAATACCGCTTATTGATCCTGTATCTTATTGATACTTTTTTACGTAAGTGTAAAAACAAACTACCTGTGGATTCAACGGCGCAGTTTTTTTTTTATTATTATTTTTTAATATACTTTATTAATCCCTCACCGGGAAAGTTATGTGCTGCATTTCACCGCAGCAAGCTGTTACCTATAACGGCGCCAATGGTGGCAGAAACGGGAGAGTAGGTGTCTTCTCCAAGGACCCTTGGCGTGCACTCAGTGGGATGCGAACTTGCAAACTTCCGGTTGACTTCCGGTTCGCGGGCGAACGCTCTAACCACTGAGCCACCATCTCCCAGTTTTCTCAATATTTTCTCAAATAATGTGCATTTTTCCTGTTTAATATTGTACATTTTGGCAAGGTGTCTGTTTAAATTGCTGGTGTTTCCATCTTTGCAGCAACTTTTTGTTACATTTCATGTGCTGTCTGAATTAACTTTAAAGAAATATTACCACTCTCATGAACTTTTTATGCGACTTCGCTGCTTTGCCATTTTCTTGTTTGTTTGTTGTAATTTGTCAGCGGAAAGATACCAGCTCCCCACCCTTTAATTAACACACACTATTTTCAGTGCAGCAGGGAGAGAGACAGACTGTATTTTAGAGGCAAACGGAAAAAAAGTAGTGTGCGTCGTGTTTGCTCTCTTGCCTCCCTCTTGCCTCTCTGCTGATACTGTGAGGATACTGATAAGGCCGAAAGTTTTCGGTCCCGTAAAATAATGCTAATTGGGTATAGGTGCCAAACGGTATAAGTATCCCACTCCTACCCTTTTCCCACTGTAATTGTGCATCATCACTGTAGTTATCCATCATATTTTCTTGTTTTAGCTTTTGGGAGATTTTCATCTGTCTCTTCCGGCCTTTCTTTTTGTTACTGTTAAAAATTTACCACAATAGGTTTGACAGCAAAAGCAAATTTTGTTTTCTGGGGTCATGTGCCCCCCACTATTTTACTTATGAGGTGAAGGATGACATGAAGATAGTTGGCGTGACCGGAGAGGATTCAGCAGATAGGGTTCGATGGTAGAAACTGACTTGCTGTGCCAACCCCTGAAGGGAAATGCCAAAAGGAGAAGAAGAAGAACCTTGTATGGTAGCTATTTCTGCCTCAATTATTGTCCAAAGTGGTTTTCTTTGGACAAAAAAAAAGTCTTGACAGATAGCCCTGTCTGGTTTTTTTTCCCTCCGTTGTGCAGCAGAAAAATTACTTTATGCCACCTTGCACTGACCACGCCTCTAGGAAGCACTCCTGTCACTTAACAACCTCTCACTAAGTGCATAAGTTTTCCTTTTCCGTGCTCGGTTTTTTTGGCTTTACTTTGTATTAAAGCTGCCGCTTGTGCTGCTAAAATAACGTGTCCGTTCCAGGGCAGAAACAATCCTTTGACGAAAATCAAGTAATTTAATTTAAAAAGAAAGAAAGAAAAGTGGTTTTGTGTGCCTCAAAGTTTTGTTTTATTTTTATTTAATTTTCTCTTTGCAAAGCCGGAGCGAAACCTTTCGGCACAACAAAAATTTCACTAAAAATAATTGTTTCAAATGGCTGGAAATGTAATTTGTTCCTGTGGAATAATGTCTGAGATATATTTATTAAAATTTTAGAAATTTTATTTGAACCAATTTTACTTTGAAACTACTTAAATGTTTTTTATTTATTTAGATGTCCACGTTTAAGTTCCTTTAACAAATTTTGGATCGGGAACACTCAAACAAAATTACAAGTGTTAATCCACCAATAAAATATCAAATAACGATACAAAAAAGCATGCAATGTATGCCTTATCCGATTAGTCATTCAAAAAAAAAATCAATAGATTAATCGGCTACTGAAATACTGTAAGTAGCTGCAGCCGTAGTCTGTTTTATTTATTAGACCAAAATACAACACAGGTAGAAAAAGTAGCTTGATTTGATTATTTATCCCTTTAATAGGTAGACTTTTTTTTTTTACTCTGACTGGGCTCACATGCTTTCAAACAAACAGAAAACCAGAAGTGAACAACTGGAAGTCTTGAATAATCCTGTGATGACTTTTTTCCTAATGTTAGTTGCCACGGACGCTTTTGGCAGTTTTGCCCGACTAGTGCGTCCGCTTTTGGCTGCGTACATCCTTGGTAAAATCACACCAAGCACATGCCTATTAAATTTGTGCCATAAAGTTAAAACAAGGCTTCCACTTGCAATGATTTACACATGCCAAATGACAACGGCAGCGAGAACGACGTCACAGAATTGAGGCTTTCATAAAGTGAAAAGCTTAAATCAGGTCATTGTCATTTCTGAAATATGGGCTCACTCAAAGAAACTAGCAATATTTATAACTACTGAGGGTTGCTTGTTGCCAGCACATTATGCTACTGAGATAGTGAAAAGTGGAAAATAGCCTGATTTGCATTCTTAGAGATTACTGTTAATTTATTAACCTTGAAAATAATCAATGAAAAAATACACTATGCAAACAGTCCTGGTTATTTGCACAACTAAAATGCAAAGATTTAGCTATCCCATTTACAACAGCATGATCAACATATTTGCAACATTAACTCCGACAATTACCAGTTCTAAACTAATTATCTCATAAATTATGGAGTAACTAGACTTGTTAATATAAAGTAACAATACAGAACGGACTTGTTTACAGATAAAATTGTCCTTCCTTTACTAACCAGATGCTGCTACACTGTCACCTTGTGGTGGATTTTTATATTTAACTGCTGCCAAACTGTACAGCAGTAAAACAAGTCTATTTTTATAAGCTGAAATATTATGAATACCTCAAATTAGGCTCAAGTTACAAAGTAGTAATATTTGTGCACTGAAAACATTTTATTCACAAAATGAAATTTTATCTCACAAACGTGGTAGACTTGAAAAAAGGTTTTCATCACACAAAACACTTTTAGCTGAACTATAAAACTGGTTGTATGGCTGGTACAACCAGATTTACAATAAAACTTTATTGTAAATCATCTGATGTATGCTGATGACTTGGTTGTGTTTAGCCCCATCAGCGCTGGTCTGCAGCAACTTCTTAAAATCTGTTCAGATTATGGTGTGAATATCATTTATATCAATTTTTAATTAATGATTTTTTTTTATTTTTACATACTTTATTCATCCCTCACCAGGGAAATTTGTGTGCTGCACTACTACACAACAGAAGGCTGCCACGGCGTTGGCAATGGTGGGAGAAACAGGGTTTAGCTGTCTTCTCTAAGGACACTAGACGTGAACTCAGTGGAAATCGAAACAGCAAATTTCCGGTTGACTTCCGGTCCGCGAACGCTCTACCACTGAGCCACCGTCTCCCTCCCCACTAATGCCACTTAAAGTAAGGTGATAATCTGTAGGACAAAGATGGGTAAGTACATTAAGAATCCACTTTTTTTTTTATCGGTTGTTGAGTGCCACTGACAAAACTAAGTATCTTGGGCACGTTATCTCTGCTGATTTGACAGATGATATTTATAGACAATGTAGAATATAATATGCTCAAGCAAATACACTATGTCAAAAATTTGGTGCTTGCTCAGATGATGTGAAGGGGGTTCTTTTTAAAACTCATTGTACTGTACTCCATTGTACACAGCTCACCTGTGGATTAAATATAAAAAATCCAGTTTACAAAGACTTCAGGTGGCCTATAATGATGCATTTTCCAGGATGGACTAGTGCAACGGAACTGTCTGTATCAGCACGAGTAAACTCTTTACAGGCTGTACTAAGAACTTTAATGTACAGTTTTATTTGCAGACTGAATAGGACTGAAAATGAAGTCCTGGTGTCACTAATATGACACAGTGCTGGACACTTTCAGTGCAACATGTAGAGATTTTAAGACAAAGGTGTTGCTTTTCTGTTGTTTTTTATGTTTTACATTTGTGGTTTATCTAGTTTTATGCGGACTGCAAGTCTGTAATAAAATTAAATTGAATTATAGTTAACTCTATTTTTTGAAGTTTTAGGAACATTAATGAAGAATTGAAGTGTGAAGGTAAATAAATATAAACTTTGATGCATTTTTTTAAAGAAATATTCATCTAATTTACTTTGTTCTATTATTTAACAAAAAGACTAAATACAGAATAAGATTGAAGTTGTGTTTTAAGTAAAAAAAAGTTACAACTATGATTATAGTAATTACTGGCTGATTTAAAAAACTTATTGGCCATAAAAGTACCTCTAAAAAAAAATTAATAAAAAAATCTCTTGCTAACTTCACTCTCTGTGTAAAACTCCGTACTGTCCCAGGCAACAGGACAACTTCACCTCTTTATTTTAAGCTTCTGGTACTTTATACACACAGACAAGTAAATAATAAAATATTTCCTGAAGCATTTTCACAAACAGCAATAAACATGGTTAACATCAGCAGCAAAACAAATCTGTACTACTGCGTGTAAATAACATCACGGGAGATGACTACAAATGAGATCAATGGATGTTTCCAAATGAGTCTTAATCCATCTAAAAGAGGCACGGGACAAGTGTGGAGGGATGTCTGCCTGTCACGGCCTTGCTTTAAATACATCCAACCTGGATCTTGGCACAGACATTCTACACATAATAACCTGATCACAGCTACTGCGGATAGAAATCACCTCAAGGATTTGAAAAATAAGTTTACATACTGTACATGTACAAGGGATTAAGAAATACAACTTGTGTTATTACTGAAATGTAAAGAAAAAATATGCCTACAAATCATCCAAATTGCCTAAAAGACTTGTTTGCGGTTGGATCTGAAGTAACAGGAGACATCTACACACTAGATTACAGTAAATTGGAATAATGAGCGGCCTACTGGGAAATGTAATTTTATTACCTCAGATTATTAAAATTTTCGATTTGTTAAAGTCTAATTTATAAATTGAAGCTCATTTTAAACCAAAGGAAGGAGAAATTTCAGGATAAAGTAATTTATTAAATATTTTAGAAAGACAAACTACAGTCAATTAATGAAAATGTACTAATACAATTTTTGATCTCAGCATTTTTAATGTCTGGTTTTGCAATGAAGTATTCAAATCAAAGATGTGTTTAAATCTACACATGAAGAAAATTTTACAACAAAGAGCAAATTAGTCTTTTCTCCGTCATCTGCTTTTAAGAAAAACAAACTAAACAGTGCATCAACATCCAAGATAACTATACTAAACACTTAACAATAGCTGAAATAGAAAATCAATGGTTACAGACCGGAGAAAAGCAGATCAGACTAATGTACGATAAATTCTTCTTTCATAATTCAGAAGTTGGTATTAAATTTTATTTTTCCACTGACTGAAATTTAAGCAGATCTGTATGTCATTAAAGAGCATGAATGTGTTTCGTCTTTGACGTAAAGTTTATGTATAGTATTGTTTGGTGGTGTAAGTGTTTCTCTAGGTTTCTGACAAAAACAGTGCAGCACAGTTAGCAGTGCATTCAATTTGTCTAGCGTATTATTCCAGATAACAGTTTGTAGTTACTTCTTGCCTTTTGAAAATCTATTCAAATTGTTTTGTAATTTTCAAGTAACAAAAAGTTGAGCTGCCTGATTGTTGAAAGAATTAACAGATATTATCTCTTTAAAAAAAAGCTGAATTTTTTTGAGTGCGGACTCCAGAACATGTATTCAATTTATATTTGTGCAGTGCTTTTAAAAAATAACAATGCTACATCGTCATGTCATACATCAAAACGACCACAAACATCAGGGTTTCAGAATCAGCACAGTAAAAACCAATATGTATGTCCTTTTTCATGAGAGAGATTCAAATGGTAAATAAAAAATATATACCTTTGCCAAAAAATTGAAAACTTTTGTGTAGCCCAGCACACCCAACACAGTGAATGTACCCTGAGAAGTAAAATTAGTACCAGAATGAAGCGGATTAGAAACTCTACCAGGGTACAAGGTTTCGTGGTTGTATCTGTTGTAGATGCTGAAAAGGATACTTTTTTTCTTGAGTAAACCTACCCTAATTTTGTCTAAAATGGGGCCTTCAACACAAACTATTTTTCTGTTTATTTATTTGAATTTCATTACGATATCAAATCTATGCTGGCAGTACAGTTCAAATGCATCCACCTGCATGCATCCACCATCCTTGTCAACGATGAGAACTGACATACCGCCACACGGTGAATGAAGCATTAAGAAAAATTTGGGTCATAAACAACCCTCCCGCCATGTATAGGTTAAGAATACTACTCTCATGTTTCATTGATATTTAGTTTTTCTCGTGCATAGTAGTGTTGCTGAAAACTGAATAGTTAAGGTTGTGGATTTGTGGCCTGGACATACAAACATTTAGCCGTGTGTGTAAAAACTTACCGTAGTGTGCTTGAAAGGCTTGGGGTTTGACCACATGACTACAGTGGCTGCACATCACTAGGTAGAAGTCGTCTTGGGCGGGACATTGACCAAATATGGGCATGTCTGCACAAAGAGGAATAAAGAAAAGTAAAGGCACAACTTTAAAAGAGTAAAATATAATGAAACTTTATGCACTTGCTGCCCCAGTCGACAAACTTTTCTAACAGTAGATCATCCATCACTTCAACTCTTTTTTTCAAACATCTATCATTTGCAGTCAGTACTGATCTACCACCCAGGTGATGACAAGCTGAAAGTAAATTTAAACTGAAATAAAACTATGCATTTTGAGAAGATACCTTACAGAAAAATGTATAAAATATGAGAACGAAATTAAATAGACCAGAGGAGCATTGTCTACTCAAGGAACTTTGCTCATACTTGGGAGAGATCTGCAAACACAGACCAGTAAAGTCTCTTTACTCAGTAAGGAGAATAGCGATAAGATATAGCCCAATAAGTTAAATATAGAAATCATGATAACAACCATGAAAAGGTCACCTGCTGTCGATGTCTTTCCAAGTTACATGAAATGATAATACAAATATCTTTCAAAAGTTTTTTTGCGAAAAAGCTGTGGACATGGCGTGTTAGGAATTAGATGTAACTTCCTTCCACCTACCCTTCATTTGCATGCCAAATTTATCTTGTTTAGGTCACGAATAATCACAAATCAACCTTTCACCAATTTATAATAATAAATGTGAATAAACGTAATCAAAGGACAAACATTACACTCTTGTTATCTGTAATTTGTTTGAATATCTAAACATAAAACATCCCAGGCATCACAAGAGCAGAGAGTGGCAGGACTTTATGCATATGCACTATTGCCTCTAAACCAGGTTATTTTAGTTAAAAAAAACAGTTATCACAAATTTACCCGCAAATCAATGATGATCAAAAAGATACTAAAGGAGAATTAAAGTTTTTAAAAAGTCAAGAATTTACAGTACTTGAATAAACCTTTGCAAGAATAATTTTGGAATCTGAGGAACATTTGAAGACCATAGACATTTCTGCCCATGCAATAGCCATACTTCACAGTTTGCAAGCACTCTAAGGCAAATCTGCTCTTCACCAGAAAGTGATCAAAATCTACCCTGGCACAGAGAATCAGAAACTACCTAATTAAGAGGGCTAATTAAGAGATTGCCCGGGGCGCTGTGATGAGATGAGAAGCGAGGAGGACACAAGAGAACAGAAGTGGAGCCCCACTCCAAGACGTACTTTGGAAGGGCCGTCAAGGGTTCTCCAAGCATCCCTGGATGAGTCACGAAATGATGAGGACCATTAAGCAAAGACCATCTAAAAGCATCTACCTGCTGGGTTCCTCTTCAACAGGTCATGGGCTGTCTTGTGTGGACGAATTGAAAAGCCCAATGCTACTTAATGTGTCAATTGTTTGAAGCAGCTGGCCAAGTGTGTCCTTCAAAAGCTGTGGAGCGAATAAGGCTTGTTTTGTAGCATCTGGTATCTGCCATGGCAAGAAGTGAAAAAGTCTGCACTCTATGAACAAAAGGCATGTGCATTATATCAAAGTGAAGTGGACAAGTTGATTGCTGGGCAAAGCAAACAAATGCAGATATGTGATGGGGAGAGTACCATTTACTAGTCGCCAACACCTTGCAAAAGTACAACCTATTAAAACCACTGCCAGACACTATTATGAAAGAATAAACTTTTTACATCTGTTTTGTTTGGGATTTGACCAATAATTCTTTATTTGTAGCACATTTGAAATAACATACAACAGTTCTTTGCTACAGCAAGAATTTTCTGTATAATACTTATACCACATCATTCCTTATTTGCTTCATTGAAACATGCCATTAAAAGTTGCAAACAACAGGACAACTACATTGTTGTCTTTGCTAAATAACAAGGTCAGATAAAGGGAGGTCCCCCGCCCCCTCCTAACTGCTGGTATCCTTTGCTCTAAGACTTTTGCTAAAGTGCTGCTCTACTATGTAACCACTTTGATTACTTTGCCTGATTCCCTTCAAAACAAAATTCTGGGTACTGTTACTAAAACTGAAATAGCTCTACTTCCAAAAAGTGGTTTATTGCCGCTATGTCTGCTCCATTCTCAAAGTCCATTTTGTCCTTTTGGAGGTGAAAAGGATAGAGACAGGAAGTCCAAGTGCCAAAGAAAGAAGCAAAAATAAGGTGGCAAAGCCGAGAAACAAGTGCTAATGGAGGGAAGACAGAATGCAGACAGAGGCAGGCCAAAAATCTCAGCCAGACACATGGAGGGTGAAAGAAGAAAGCCTTAGAGATCGAGGCTGGGGAGAGTCTAGTTAATTTCTGCATCCTCATTGATGGCAGTGATAAATGATCTAGGAGGAATCACCGCAGCTCTGGCTGCTTCAGAGCAGCATGCATGCTGGCTCAATCCGACCTGTGGCTGTTAGTGGCACCACGTTTCCCAGTGTCACCAACTGTGACAGCGTCATTGGAGAATTTAGAAAAACATGCAAAAGACCGGGAATTCATCAATTATTAATTTCTATTTATTTTCTACAATGTGTGTGAGCATGTGTTAATTATCTGTGTGTGTATGTGGTAGAATGGCTGTTAGACCACAAGAGGAATCTGGGGTGAGTCATGATGGAGAGGTGTAGTCATCCACTTGTTATACCCCCAACTAGAAGCAAACACAGCTTACATGAGCTCAAACTTCTGCTACGGGCAGCATGTGTTGATCAGCCTCATGACACAAACAACAGTCACCGACAGATGCTGCTACACCATCACGTCAAGCTAGCTGCACACCGAGCGGTCGAAACTACTTCACGTATAAAAATGACCAGTCTGCTGTGCGTAACCTTTATTTTGCGTCATGTTATATAAACTTAAACATATTCAATATTACTGGTTTTCTCACCTGGGCCTTTGTGACAGGAATTGTGATACGATCATAGAAAAAACAAATATGACATGATGACCTCAACAAGTTGTCTTTAACTATTTACAGCAAGTTGTGAGAACAAGAAACAATATGGTGACATAACGAGGGACAAAAACAAACAATCAAAACCTTCTCAATCTTTAACCAATATGAAACCCAGAAATGACAGAGTACAACACGTACTCTTTCAAGTGTAGTTTCTTCATTTAGAAACTTGTTTATTCCTGTATAAATGACATGCTTCTTAAAGATTGATTTATGAAAAAAATTCAAATAAGCTACCATTTTTTTGTGTTTGAATTACATCACTAAACAAGTAAAAATATTTCCACTTTACGATCAGGAGACAATATTCTTATTCTTTGTGACAACCCTTAAAAGACAGGATGCATCTTAATTGGATGTCCTAGCTCCCATTACACCAAGGTCACACGTGTCATGGTTTGCTCATGTCCTTGAACAAAAGATACAAAATCTGTCTGGATAGTGATTTAAAGGAGACATTTCATGCTTTCAGCTTATGAGATGACAACTTTTTCAGCACTAATGAAATATTTAGAATAAGCTTGGGTCAAAACACCTAGATATTCCACCACTATTTACAACTGAAGTCACTCAGCCTGTTTTAAGGTGTGAATCCACTCTCCCACTTTTGTCTCTAAGGAGACATTATCTCATTAACCTCCATTATCGTCACAACTTTTGGTTACTATATTGCTAAAAAAAAATTTAAATAAAATGTGGACTTAAAGCCAACATTAACACACTTTAAGCTCCGTCTTCAACCAAGGCATTTGCCTACTTGTTGTACCTGTTTGTTATAAACATAATCAGACAGAATTTATGTGTTGGACTGTCCCAGGTTGTTAAAACAGATTGGCACAAGATGCTACAGACACTCAAAATCAAACTTTCAAAATGACTTAATCAGATCAAATAAACTAAACCATAAAACCCTCAATTTAATGTCCGTTCCTTACTTGGTGTCTGGATCACATTTTTAGTAGCTAAAATAATCCAGAGCAGTTCCTTAAAAGGGAAACTTTTCGTGGATGCTTAACGACAGAACTGATGACTTTCGGAAATTAAAAGAAATTGGGAACTGGGATTTAAAAAGCAAAACTAAAACACGAGAGTTTTTCCGACTTTCCCATTTGATGTACCATATTTTCACGACCATAAGGCGCATATAAAA
Organism: Neostethus bicornis; assembly: GCA_902685375.1. Taxonomy (NCBI): domain Eukaryota; kingdom Metazoa; phylum Chordata; class Actinopteri; order Atheriniformes; family Phallostethidae; genus Neostethus; species Neostethus bicornis. The sequence goes on along the minus strand of LR738557.1, from coordinate 16,041,518 downwards.
GTCTTAGATTTTCTTCAAAATGAGTGGCGCGCCCTATCGTGTAGTGCGCCCTATGTGTGTTGTGAAAAAACAAGTGAAGCAGATGAACGCTACGCTTGCTGTAATTCTGGAGGTCTGAAAAAGGAACTCCAACTGCTGGACATCGGTGTCAACTGGCCGTTCAAAGTAAGGCTGTGAGCGGCACAGCTTCACGAAGGGTGGAAGGCAGCGCCGGGCGAGTTACGCTAGTTTGCTAGTGGATTGTAGATGCTTGGGCTGCTGTCACTGTTGTCCGAGCTTTTGCAAAAGCAGGCATTATTTCCAAGGAGCGAGGAAAGTGAACCTGCTATGTTGGATTTTGCACACTTGTTAGATTCTGAAACAAAGGATGAGGACTAGGATGGATTTGATAAATGACTATATGACGACTGTAACTAATATTTTAAAAAAAGCCAACCAAACTCAGTTTTGCTCCTGATCTAATTTTAAATACACGCACTCGTGTGTGTGTGTTGTTGTAAGGCGGACATACGTAGTAGAGGGTATGTATATAAAACCTGCACCCTATCATCAGGTGCGCCTCTATGTGTCTGTTAAATACAGAGCACTCAAAACTGGGACTGCGTCTTTTTATACAATGACCTTTTGGTCGTGAAAATACGGTTTATTATATTAGCTGTTTTTAATCTGAAAATAGTGCGGTTTAAAAAAAAAATAAAAATGTGGAACTCTACTCTAAACTCTGAGTCTGACTGCAAATTTTATTTTTACATACTCGATTGATCCCTCACTGGGGAAGTTTGTGTGCTGTACTACTACACCACAGCACACTGCCACAACGGCGCCAATGGTGGGAGAAATGGGGCGTTAGGGGTCTTCTACAAGGACTCTAGATGTGAACTCAGTGGGAATCGAACCCGCAAACTTCCGGTTAACTTTCTGGTGAACGTTCGTTCTACCACTGAGCCACCCCACACCCTTTAAAACAGGCTGCGGACGGCTGTGACCGTGTTTCCCAAATGAGGTTTATTTTTTTAAGTCTGCTTTAGATTTATTACGATCCTTTTTAGGTTTCTGTTTTTGGAAAGAAACTTATTCTAAATTTACAGATGATAATTAAAGTAATCTAATTGAAGCGCACACATGTTTTAAACCTTCTGTGAACTTCAATTTACTGTTGGTGTACATTCAATGACAAGTTGTATCAATTCCAATCAGATTCATTATAATTTACTTGTTTTGTAAAAAAATAAATGATAAAAAAGTTAGCTGGACTCTATAATGGCATTATTTTATTTTAAAGTTGGTTTCAAATAAAATCATTAATAAGAATGCAGGCACAATTTCCACAAAACTGCTAAGAGAAAGTAAAGATTTATTCTAATCTTACAATATATGCAAATTTTGATTGTATCAAGTCTGAACGGATCGTATCGTGTCTAAAATGTTGACTGTTGAAATTCCATACATAATTTATTTTGGTGTGTGACAACAATATCACGCTTGCTCTTATTTTGTATTTAAAAATACAAGACAAGACTCTTATTTAGAAATTATATACAGATTAAATACGTCAAGCTTGCGACATTTAGAATAATTTCAATAACTATGCTGTAATTTTAAGAAATGAGTGCTGGAATATAACTTCATAGTAACAACTCTAGCTTTGTAACAACAATAAACATCTAAGTGACTATTTTACCAATCTAATAAATAGAGATGCTAAATAATAAAGTTATACTTAAAAATGATCCACAGGGAAAACTTCTAATGGGTCTACACTCAATTACAAAAAGTCGAAGTTATTAACAATTACGTGATTTCTGTGTTGAGCTGTAGCAGGAACATAAAGCACGTTTCACTGACAATATCCGGTTGTCCAATCAGCTTTGAATCCACGTGATCTTTTTGTACATTTTACCTGTACAACGCATCTGAAATGTTTCAAGTCCGTTTGAATGTATGCAAAGCCTCAGAATCAAAATACACCTTTGGCCCGGGAACATAAAAACACTCACCTTCTCTGCACAAACGCATGGCTTCTCGATTTTTCCCCAAGTCTTTGAAACTTTCCTCCGGTTCGGCACCTGAAAAAAAAACACGAAGCGATCCGACAAACAGACAGATAAATAGTTGCACTTGCTTGTCTGACCGTGGCTGTTGCTACCAGTAGCGTTTCTTCGTATTCAACCAAAAAAAAAAACTGCATGCAATCGGCTGAAAAAAGGACAGGACTGGAAACTGTCGCGCTCTGCCAGGCTTCCTGGCGCACAATCGAGACGCTCGGGAACTCACCGTCGTGTCCGTGGAGTTTGGTGGCGTCGATCCAGTTGCTCCAAGGCTGTCCCAGCATTATTTCAGGACTAGGCAACGATCTCCGCTCCGCAACAGTCGCCATTGCTGTGGAGGCTTCTCCCCGCTGGATCTGCTGCTGCTTCAGCTGCTGCCTGGCCGCTCGGCGCTTCTCCCCTCTGACGTCATCCTCGGCCCTTTCCGACATTCTTTCCGCTACAATGTAACAACAGAAAGAGTCACAGGATTGCGATCCCCCCTCTTTTATTCATCAAAACCCCACTCACTCACTCCTGAAAACACCGCCTACTTGATGCCAAATACCACAAAAACAACACATTAAGAATTACCGTGTAAAAAATAACGGCAGGTAGCTGCCATTACTGAGTTTAAAGTACAGATTTGTAGAGCAGAAACAGGGGTGCAAATACATTTTTTGGGTCCTGTGCTATGAGATGTTATTGACCCAAACTCAATGCATAGTGTGGATTAGAATTTGTTTTAATCATTAATTAAAACAAATAATATAGATTAATCAGGCTTAAAAAATTTTTTTTAATTCAAAATTAAACTTAATTTTTTTATTTTCTTACCACTTTCTTCATATTTGGAATGAACCTCACCCAGTCTGAAATAAACTGTTACTAGGCTGCATAAACAAAATGATGTTGAATTAAAAATAAATTGTCAAAAAGAGGCTGGAATAATATGAAAAATTACTTTTACTGAGAAATTTCGCAAAAATTCTCCAAATGTTGACAAAAACATCTGAAAACACCGGGAGGAGCCCAAGTGGCAGACCCCGGATCCACTGGAGAGACTGTCTCACAGCTGTCCGGGGAACAACTCAGGATCCTTCCAGGTGAGCTGGGGATGCAGCTGGGGTGAGAGAAGCCTGAACTGAAGGTGTTGTCCCCGCAACCCGGCCCCAGATAAGCGGAAGACGACGGAACGGAATTTCCATTTCTTGACAACAAATGAATGTGGCATTATACGTAAATGCATCTGCAACCTGCCATCTATTGGAAAATACTAAAAATGCAGGGGGGAAAAAAATCTAAAACGTTTGTTGAATAATTTTCTTCATGTTTGGCCCTCAAGTCATAATTTGCCCACTCGTTGTATGAACGCTTATTTTTCCAGCAATACAATAATGTTCATATGTTTTTTATGTGTAGTTATTTAAAGAACGATTTATGCACTTAGCTTGTTTTGCTGAGTGTAGACAAATAAATGAGCGTGTTTTCATTGTGTCACTGGTACAGTCGTTGGTCAAATTCTGAACAGTTTCCTCACCTCCAGGGTGAATGCATCATTAGCTAGTCTTGGCAATGGTTCATCAATAGATAGAAAATGCCAGGCATCTTGTTGACAATTCAGAGAGTTTTATACAAGACTTTATGGTGTTTCAAAAAGATTTGATTTAGAAAACTTGTTTGGTTTATCAGACAATCCAATATGAGAAATACCTACAATCACAAAGAATGAGACAAGAGGAATCAATCAAGAAACTTTTCACAAATTGTACAAAGACGGTGCTGTGACACATTTAAGACACATCCACCTATTTTCCTACACTTGGTAAAAAAAAAAAAACAGTTTAGAAAAGATAAATGCATATATATCTTTCTTTAAAGATCTTACTGAGGGTAGTGAAAAAAGAATTTGCTTTGATAAAAAAACATTTTGATTAAAATAAATAATCCCTGCATGAAGATAAAACTAAACTTATGATATTTTCTGGAAATAGAAAAGTAGACAAAGCTAATTTATATTTGAATGGAATTAATATTGAACGGGTTTATGAAGCCAAATTTTTGGGGGTTATTATTGATGACAAATTGTCCTGGAAATGTCACATTCATTATATTAAACAAAAAATCTCAAAATCTATTCATATACTGTACAAAACAAGAGACGCTTTAAACACAAAAGGGTTATATTTGATTTACAGTTCCTTGGTCATGCCATATTTTTCATTTTGTGCTGATATTTGGGGGAATGCAGGAAAAACTCAGATAAATTCACTAGCTATTTTTTTTTTTCAAAATGCAACAAGAATAGTAACCAGAGTTGGATTTTATGAACCTACAAATCAACTGTTCATTCAAAACAACTGACATTATAAATATCAGAATATTACAGATTATGTACAAAGTCAAAAATAACTTAGTTTAAAAAAGTATACAAATATTTTTTAAATTAAGAGGTTGTCATTATAATTTATGAGGGATTGTGCCTTTTTGAATGTTTTGAACCAGATGGAGGCGTTTTGGGCACATGGTTAGGATGCCTCCCGAATGCCTCGCTGGTGAGGTGTTTCGGGCACGCTGCACCAGGGTTTCGGCACACTCCTCAGATGAGGGATCTGCTCTGACTCCTTTGTTGTTAGCTATGGTGATGCACGAGGCTGGCACATGAGGTTAGACAGGGTTTGGAACCAGCAGGAAAGAGGTGGTTACAGTTAAGGAAGACATGATGATAGTTGGCGTGACCAAAGAAGATGCAAGAGATAGGGTTAGATCGTACAAACTGACTTGCTGTGGCGACCCTTGATGGGAAATGACAAAATAAATTTATACGATCTGAAGAGAAACATGATAAAATAAATTTACATAAATATACGTATATTTAGAAATTAACGTTTATTAGTGCAGTGTCAGAAATATAAGTCAAGGTAGTGGGGGGGACAGCTTCAGACGGCATGCCAAGGCTTCTGTCACCTGGGCTGCATCCTCAAGCTCACTCGGAGGATCTCGACACGTTCCCCAGCCAGCTGCGAAACATAGCCTCTCCCACAGATTCAGGGCCTGCTTCTGGGTCTCTTACCGGTGAGACGTGCCAGAAACACCTGACCAGCGAAGCACTCAGGAGGCATTCTAGCCAGATGCCTGAATCACCCCATCTGGCTTCTCTCGACCTGGATGAGCAACGGCTCTACTCCGAGCTGTTGCCAGATGGCAGAGCTCCTCACCCTATATCTGAGAGAGAGCCCAGCCACCCTGTTGAAGAAGCTCATTTCAGCTGCTTATATCCGCAATCTCGTTCTTTTGGTCATCACCCACAGCTGGTAAGCATAGGTTAGGGTGGGAAGCTAGATCGACTTGTAAACTCACCATGATTGATCTTCCCAAAAACCATGAACTATGAAGAGATCAATTAGGGTAAAGTCCCAGGCCCGGCCAGGCTCAGCCCCAGTAGGGAACGTGGGCCCCCCTTCAGTGGATTCACCACCTGCAGGAAGGGCTATAGGAGTTGGGCGAAGGTGGAGATGGGCGGCATTCGTTAACGGGTTAGGATGCCTCTTAACCCCTAGGGATCATTGAGTCACTCCTATAGGAAAACAACATTCCCTCATCCTAAGCAGGAACAGAAAGTGTTTTGAAGTGTGGAGCAGTCAAAACTGTCAGAAGTGAATAAATCCTTAATATATAAAATCGGTAAACAATATTCGATCTAGTGTACAGATGCAATTTTTGTGACTTTTTTTTTTTTTGCAATTTATTCCCACAAATTTGTAATGTATTCAAAAGCTTGCAAAGTATTTTTTTTCAATATGAAGTGGGAATTCTGTGTTTTGAAAACCCCAACCAAAACATTTTGGTATTCTGTGGCAAACTTGCTAAACCCTGAACGTTCTGTCTTAAACATCAAATTGTGTTCTTATTAATACAAAGCATAGTGCCTGTCTCATAGATTTGCTAAAATAAATAGGGGAAGACGATGGCTCAATGATTCGAGCGTTCGCTCGTGGACCGGAAGTTAACTGGAAGTTTGCGGGTTCGCATTCTACTGAGTTCAGATCTAGGGTCCTTGGAGAAGACATCTAACCCCCCGTTTCTCCCACCACTGGCGCCGTCATAGGTGGCAGTCTCCTGCGGTGTAGTTGCAACACACAAATTTCCCAGTAAGGGAAATTAAGGGATTAATAAAGTATATTAAAATAAATAAATAAAAAGATAAATTTAAAAAGAACCTACATGAGAGGCCACCATCATGGGTTTTCATTGTAACATTTCGTTTTAATGCTGTTACAAAAGTATATCTTTGGACCAGCTCTGTAAATTAGCTTTTGCAATAAGCACCATGATGCACGCACGGAACGCTTTTTAAAGTTGTCTTTGTATCGTTAATATGTCCACAATAAATAAGTTCAATGAATAAATTGATAAAGTCAAGCACTCTGTAAGTAGTCAAACTACTCCATTAAAGCAAAACTTCAATAATCCTAGCCTGATTTTTTTGAAGATTGAAAACACTGTCAAATGTCCATTCCTATTAAATCTCAGGAATTGTCATTAAAGATCTTGGTGTCTTTACAGGCAAACTTTTAAGCACAGATAAATCCAAAAATGGACAATACCCGATCATCACACCACTACTTTTAACTGATTTAATCTTGATAAGCCAAGAGTTTCCTCAGCTACGACAGCAAAGCTAAACAAGCAGTAAGAGCTCAAGTAACAAAAGCAACTATAAGAGCAGAAAAGAGCAAAATAAGGAAACTTTAAGAGCTCTGAATCACTCTTGTGTGGTCATAAAAGTGACACTGATGTACATCTTCTGCTCAACATCTGCAAGTCTCATTTTCACAGGAAAGTTAATGGAACACATCAAGAAAGTTCTGGGTTTTTTTTTTTTTGGGTTGTTTTTTTTATTTACAGAAAACCTTCACATTATTATTTCTTTGCCCTGATTATAAAAACAAATTAATAAAATAACTTCTGAAGTGATGAATGTAAGGGGGGGAAAAGTGACTTTTCAGAAATCATTATTAACTAATTGTGACCTTTAAGAAGAATTAAATATCAAATTATATCTAATTATTCATTTGAGAATGTTACACTCTGAAATGATTACTTATGGGTCACAGAGTAGTTATGTCTGTTTGGAGCGTTTGGAAAATTATTATATATAGAAAAAAAACACTTGCCAGAGAGCTGAATGGAAAAAATTAATAAAGTAATGGGAAAAAGAGAAAACAAACCCTTAACCTATTTTCTGGTGATTTAGATCATTTTCCACACGTGGAATCGAATTTTGACTTTCAGTTTCAATTTGATCGACTAATTATTATGTACCTCCAGCATTCACAAACTTGCCAAAGTTTATGAATGGCTTTGTAGAAAGAGTCACGATAAGTTTCCGATTGATTCACCTATTTTGATGTAAACATTGTACAAAGCATGCATAAAGACTAGGAAAAAAAAGTCCTGTATGGTATGGTACTTTAGAAAATGTTACGTAAGGCTTTGTCATAAATCACTTCAGAGATAAACAAACTACCTCGCCTGTATGTTTATTGGCATTAGCCAATTTATCATCTAACTTTAAAATAATAAAGGTAGTCGTCAAGGTTTCCCTCTGTTTACTGTCAAAAGTTTTCGATATTTTAAACATGTATTCCTGTATAGCAGGAAAGTAAATCATTTTGTAAAAGTGCCCTGTAGACTTAAAAGTTTGAGGCCAGCAGTATGGCTTCAGGTATAAATGAACACTCCATCTGGAAATGAAAATAGCAAAAAATGTTTCTTATAAATTAGGGATGTTTGAAAAATAAAAATGTATCATTTTTGGTCTGATGACCAGCAGAAAGGCCAAATTGCAGTTGTATAGTCATGTTTATTTCAATTATTTAAAAGTACTTTATACGCAAAACCATACCGTATCATTTAATATGTGACAAAAAAACAAAACAAAACCGCAGACTACATTTTAAAGCCCAGGGTGAAAAAAGTCAAGAGTGGTTTGACCACTCGAGGAAACCTCAAATTTACACTTAAAAGAGATCAAAATGTACAAATAAAGGTTTTCAAAGTCTTGTTTTAAGACCACAAATGTGAGCTGTTTCAACTGAAAATACAAATCTTATTAATTCACGAAAGAAGAAGAAGAAGAGTCTTTTTCAAATGAAGGAAACAAGGTTTAAAATTATCCCACGTGATACCAATAGAGTGGCAGGATACAACCTGAAGAGGTCGCCAGTCTGTTGCGAACATGTAAGCTTCATTTTAAAATATTCGGCCCCATTTCAATTAGTTCTGGTTTGCTAGATATAGTAAAATCTAAAACTTACAAGTTAGGACTTTTAGGATGAGAGTTGCTCATTTATATAGTATCAAGCTTAGAAATGAATGAGTGCGTGATGATCGATAAATCAGAACATAATGGCAATCTCGATTTGCTTTAAATTGTTAGAGATGCAGGTATAAACAGAAGCAGCGTAATCTGCACAGAGCTGCCTAACATTAAAAGATTTTGAGAGAATAAAGCTGAAGTGAACATTCTTATTGTACTGTTCTGTCTGTGTAGGCGGCAGTGGTCCACACTGCAACCCCAACACAGAGAACTGTTTTCGCTTAGAAATTCTACTGTGTAAGTGCACACAAAGCACAGACATCTGCCAAGCCAATGGACACTTATTTATTGATTTGAAAGCTCTCTATATATTTTTTTAATAATTACAGTTTCCTTTGCTGGGTTGCACAGTGGTTTGCACACCAGTGGTTTTGGATTGAAGTCCAGCTGGAGATATTGGCCTTTCTGTGACAAGTTTGAGGGTTTTATGTAGATGTGAGAGGTTTTTCTCTCCCGTTTCCTCATATTTTCTAACAAATAAACACATTAGTTGATTAGTAAGTTTAAATTGCCCAAAGGTTTTAGTGTAATCTTGAATTGCCCAAAGGTATGAGTGTGTACGTGATCGTCTGTCTCTCTGTGATGCCTTATGATAGAGTGTTGACCAATACATGATGTATCCCGCTTCTCATCTGCTACCTAGTTGAGACAAGTTCTGACAACCCATCCTACTCAGGAGTGGATTAAACTGTTTGGAAGATTAGATGTGGAAGAAAATTTTACTCACTACAGTCACCTCCCAATTGAAATTTAGCCTTTAAAAGTGCATGAACCCAGGATCTGGTGCAATCCACAGTACCTTATATCTGATCAGCTGTTCCTTCTTTTTTTTTTTACAGGCAATTCCAGAAATGTTTTTATCAAAATCTGCCACAACAATTGAACTCTTCTTGCTGACAGATCAACCATAACAACTCCACAAAGTACACCATGTTTTTTGTGGAAGTGAATAGCCTTATGTACATGACAAAAAAGCTAAAAATCATTAAAGATTCAGTGTGCAAAGAACTGTTTCGTGACTTAAATAAAAAGTTTGAGGTTTGTTACTTTAGCAGAAAATGCAATTTAGCGTCAAGTAGTAAAGACAGGATGCTAAAAGTTTGTGTTCAGTAGGCACTTTGAATCTTAAAGGCATAGTATGTTAGGATTATAAACATTTGGTGTTAAAGACAGGTATTGAACTCACAAAACAAATTGCGAATAGTTTGATTCATCAGAGGCCAAAATATATGCAGACGTAATCATATTTTATCTGTGAGTGAATCTACTGGTCATAAGTGCAAAATCATCTTCACTACACATGTTTATATAATTGTTGTGTACACATGTACCACCAATTTCTATGTGCCTTTAAATGACCCACATACTACGTTGAGATTTATTTTAAGCTTTTTGATTGTTTCCAGTGTCCTAAACGTGGGCTTTTTGGTCCACTTTCAGATGTGGATCCCTCTATATGTAGAACCTTTAGGCCACCAGTAGAAACTCCAGGGACTGCATTGAGCTGTATAAGTGACATACAAATTCTAAAGTTAAAGGTAAGTTCAAAACTCTGCTTTTTTTTTTTTTTTTTTTTTGCTGTGCAACAAATTTGCCAAAATTAAGACAATTAGTTGACATGAGAACATGTTTTCTCAGAAACAAATGTACAGTATGTGTCAACAGGGAGTATAAATAAGGTTTATTCAGAGACGCTTGGGTAATAATGGTGGTTCTAATGCTGCATTTGTGGTGTGAATGTGCCTTAGGTTAGTAGATAAAAACAACTTTTTCTCAGAGAAATCAAAACACTAACAATTAAACAGTTCATAACATTTTTCTGTAATTGGCCTTAGATTTTTTTCTACTTTAGTACAAGCCTTTGCAGATTATCATTAATACATTTATAATCTTGTGATAGCTGTACGGTCGTGACTGCCTTTTCTGAATGTAATTTTTTACATATATTTTTTTTTCTTCCTTTTACAGAATAACTAGTCTAGCATTTTCTACAATTAGCTCCAAATATTGCTTCACATCAATCAGACATTAGGAAACCCATTCATACAACATATTTAGAAATTTTCATTATATAAAGTCAGGGTTGCATGGTTTCCGCCACAAGGCGGTGTCTCTGCGGAAACAAGTTTCTGATGCCTATAGTAGCGGAAACTGTCAGAAAACCAAAAGATTCTTTGTTTTCACAACAAATGTATAAAAATTTTTTAATGCAGAATGACTTAATCTTTGCTGTACTTAATACCGACTCATAATGCAATTATCTATTTCTGGCTATTTTGGGGAATGAGATCTTCAAAAAGTTGAATACAGCCATACACACTGTCTTATTGGAATTGGATTTCTGATGTCTTTAGTGGTAAACTATTAGAAGTTGAAAATATCTTATTCTAAGCTCAGTGAATTTCAAACGTATTAATTTCACACTTGGATTATCTATATCTGGCCTAGCCAACCCGCGGCTCCCGAGCTTCATGCAGCTCTTTAACTAGTTTTCTGCGGCTCTTCAGGAGCTTCGACATGACAAGCTTGGCTGGCGTTGCCATTCATTCCCCCCACGGCTAGATGGCACGCTAAACAGGTTAGCCTGTTTGAGTGACGTCAAACGCACAACAAGAGAATCTTTGGTGTGACATCATTTGCGTTGTAAACAATTTCCGTCACATTAGCTCTCAAAATGGCAGGGAAAAAAAGCACAGCCAAACGAAAAAAATGAAGAACACAGGACGTTTTTGACAGACTGATGAGTTTATATATATATACATATTTTTTAACGTAATGGCAAGCCGATCTGCCTTATTCATCACGCAGCATTAGCGAATTTCGAAGCTTAAAATCTTCAGCGTCACTTCCGCTCAATCCATCCTAACATCGGACAGGAATTTCCAAAAGGTACTGAGCTTCGCAAGCACAGGTTGATCGCCTTGAAAAGTCAGGCAGAAAAGCAGTTGAAGTTTTTCCAAAGATTTACAAAACACTTGGAGATCGTAACGCTTGCATGTGTGTGAGACAGTGCACACAATGTTGACTGTTGAAAATAACTGATATTATCATGTTGGTGTGGTTATTGTCATTAAATCTGGCTGAGCAGAGGTCTGTGTGTGCGTGCGCGTGCACACATTCATGATTAAGGAATGGGATGATGTTCATGTGTGTCCATGTGTATGATGTGGTTCTTTGCAGTAACACAGAAAAAAAAAGTGGCTCTTAGTCTCTGGCTAGTTGGCCACCGCTGATCACTATGCTGTAGCTGGTCTGTATGTACAGATTGTGCAAACGATTTATCAGCAATCAAAAAAATTATCACAAAAGAGGCCCAATTTCAAAATCCTTAAAGCTGCTAGAGATATTACTGTAAATTTGATCTGTATTCAGGTCTACGGTATTTAAATGTTTCATGGTTCCATGGAACACAATTAGACTAGAACTTGAATATAAGTCTTTGGTTTCTGACACCTTGACAGATGTATAAGATAGTTTACGCCACCGTCTAGTCAGAAACAGGTTTCCGCCGGCGGAAATGCAACCCTGTATAAAGTTATAAATCTTACCTTGACAAAATTTTAAAAAGAACAAAAAAAAAAAAAAAACAAGGAACTTCTTTTGCTTTGATCAGTCGATCCTCATCAGATTGGTTGTTTGCTGACTAGCACACACTCTGGAAAGGATATCTGGAAGCACAAATAAGCCAACAAACAGGAACAGCAGAAAAAAAAAAGGTTAGTTTTGCTTTCTTTTTCTTGGGATCAAGAAAATATCCAAGTTACATTTTGTGTTTACTTAGGATGTTCATTGCAAAAAAAAATGAATCTTATGTAAATCTTCTGAAACTCTATAAACAGCTAAATAAGCCGTAATAACCGTATTTTCACAACCATAAGGCGCATATAAAAGTCTTAGATTTTCTTCTAAATGAGCGGCGTGCCGTATCATGCAGTGCGTCTTATGTGTGTTGTGAAAAAACAAGTGAAGCAGATGAACGCTATATTTGCTGTGATTCTGGGAGATCTGACAAAGGAACTCTAACCGCTAGACATCGGTGTGTACCCGGTCGTTCAAAGTAAGGATGCGAGCGGCGTGGGAGCAATGGGTGACCAGAATAGACCTCAGCTTCACGAAGGGTGGAAGGCAGCGCCGGGCGAGTTACGCCACAGTTTGCCGGTGGATTGTAGATGCTTGGGCTAATGTGTCTGCTGGCACTGTTGTCCGAGCTTTCGCAAAAGCAGGCATCATGTCCGAGGAGCCGCATGGTACAGAAAACGACTCTGACACCGAGGAAAGTGAACCTGCTATGTTGGATTTAGCGCAGTTGTTAGTTTCCAAAACAGAGGAAGGGGGCTTGGATGAATTTGATTAATGACTATATGACAACTAAACTCAGTTTTGTTCCCGATCTTCTTTTTAATACGCACACTTGTCTGCTTGTGTGTAACTAATTTTTGAATAATAAAAAAAAAAACAATTCGGTTTTGCTCCCGATCTATTTTTAAATACGCACTCTTGTCTGCTTGTGTGTGTTGTTGTAAGGCGGACGTACTGTACGTAGCAGATGATATGTATATAAAACCCACGCCCTATCATCTGGTGTGCCCGATGTGTTTGTTAAATACAGGGCTCACAAAACTGGGACTGCACCTTTTAACACGATGCGCCTTTTGGTCGTGAAAATACGGTACACTCAATTTACAAGCAAAATACCATCTTCTGAGTTTTTTGTACTTTTCACATGAAAACTCAAATGGTCATGGTAAATGTATTTTTGTGCATACATTTTCCATTAATATCGACTGTATCAACTTTGTTAGGTAAAATATCTTACCAACAGTGCAACATTAGCCCGTTAGAAAAGTCTGATGATATTTTTTACTATATCAAGTTATTGTAATAACTCTTTACAATAACTCAAACAGTCACATAATATTGGACTATGCAATTCATCAGCTTATGTCACTTTTTATCTCCTTTATGTACATTTTTTCTGAACTGCTTCATAGATTTTAAACGATATCACTTGTTTTATTATTTACTTTCTCATTATTCCTTTAATTTATTTTTTTTTACTATTTCTTATTTTGTACATTTATTTGTTTATTTATTTATTTTTATGTGCTGTCGGAACACACAAATTGCCCACATGTGGGGTCAATAAAGCAGTGTTTTTCAACCTTTTTCATGCCAACGTAAATTTTTCCATCAAAAAAAAAAAATCTTGAGGCACCACCAAACAAAAATGTTTAAAAACAATTCTCTAAAGAAGAAGAATTCCTTTATTAGCCTCACAATGGGGAAATTACTGTGCTGCATTGCACCGCAGCAGGCAGCCACACAATGGCGTCAATGGTGGGAGCAACGAGGGGGTTAGGCGTCTGCTCCAGGGCACCTAGGCGACTCAGTGAGATTCGAACCGGTGTCCCTTGGTCCTAGGACAAACATATATATATTATTACTCTATATATATTTACTGGGCTGCACGTTGGCGCAGTGGTTAGCACAGTGCCCTCACAGCAAAAAGGATGGGGTTCGAATCCTGGGTGGGGGGTAAAGGGTTGGAACACTAGCCTTTCTGTGTGGAGTTTGCATGTTGTCCCCATGTATGCATGGGTTTCCTCCAGGTACTTAGGTTTCTTCCCACCCTCCAAAAAACATGCATGTTAGGTTTGAGGACCCCCTGGAAAACACGAGGTCTCATCTTAATAGGCTTATGTTCCTAATAAATAAATAAATTAAATAGTGAGAGACAATAAGCCTTTCAGTGGATTTGCCCAGAATGTAAGAGAAACTTCTTTCTCTTTTAATAATTTGGAGAAAATGCAAGATTTTATTGGAATCCACAATTTTTCCACTTTAAAACGCAACCAGTTTTTTTAATGATGTCTCAAAACAGTAGAAAATACACTCCACTAACAAGGGTAGTTGTTGGAAGAAATAATATTAATACTTTTTTGATCCCTCACTGGAGAAATTTGTAGGACAGCAGCATGCAACAAAAAAGTAGAGAAGAAGAGTTGGTTGCTATGGTTACAGTGAACAACCTATCAAAGGTCAGCTCTGACTGTCTCTAAATAAAAAAGATTAGATTTCATACCTTTTTTTTCCTTCACATAAACACCATAAGATCAACCAAAACAATTTTGGGGAGCTACCGGTAGATCTAGATCACAGTATGAGCTGAAATAAGATCATTTCCCACGAAACACCTGATGATCTCTCACGGTAGTGCCGCGGAACACAGGTTGAAAAACGCTGCAATAAAGTACCTCCAACTCTGAATCCACACTGGGAAATTTAGTATACAATGTTGATAATCCAGTTTAAAGTCCAGCATATAACGAGAAAGATGATGAATAAAATGAATTAATTAACTATCAAGAACAATGTTTATATATTGAACACGTTGTTCATGTAGCATTCTATTTAAATATAATAAACCCATACATGGATGGAAGTGATTCCCTAACAGCACCGTTTATCTGGTTGAAAAGTGCAATTGGCCAGTAGCATAAAAGTATAACCCAAAATGAGTTTATTAGTGACAAATAGGTGTGAAATCAAACTTTAGTAAACAACTAATGACGAACAGTAGTTTTCTTTGGCTTTGCTCCAACACAACACCTCAGCTACACCTTAACTGCACGCTAACTACCGACATCCATTTATTTTCAAAAGCAGAAAAAAACTAAACAACGTAAGTCTCTAATCAGCTGGAAGCTATTTGACAACGTACACAGTGTCTGTGAGGATCTGTGTGAGGTAAACAGTCTGTAAGCAGTGTGTGTGTGACACTGGCACAGCGTTACTACATGGCTAACAGTTGTATTAGCCTTGCTAGCTGATACCAGCCATGACTAGCGATAGCGAGGAAGCTGCCAGTAGCCTGACAGCAAAGCACAAGTCATCAGCCGCCGTCACCGATTAACGACAACTTTACTCTTACCGTGACGCTGGATGCAGTAGGTTTCAAAGTGGAATCCGGACTGATACAGATCAACCGGCTGCACCTGGCGAACGAGCCAGAAGACGGCGTGAAAGTAGCGAGTGTTTAACGCTCAGCCTCTGAGGAGGTTTTCACCTGGTGCTTCCATGTCTGTTTACCAGACTGCATTCTGGGACGGTGACGTCGCTGCGCGACTACGCACGCAAGGATCTTATGTTGATTATGCTAATGCATTTTTTAAGACACTCAAGATTAAAATAAGAAGTGTTTCTTACTTAGTAGATGAAAACTTAGAATTCAGTCATCATTGAAAGACAAACAGGTCTTTTACAGTGAAACCTAAACTTTATGGGATTTTTAAATATTCATGACAACGTTTAGCACAGAAGTTGTAGGTCAAGGGTCGCAAACTCAAATATCCATTGGGTCAAAATTGAGTATTGTAAAAGCATTGCAGGCCAATATAGACACAGAAAAAGTTTTAAAAGTTTTCTTTATGTACTGTATTTTCTGTACTATAAGGCGTGCCTCAAATGAATGGCCTATTTTAAATCATCTTTCATGTATATTTGCAGCTGGCTTTCTTCGTAGGGTGGCTGGGCTCTCAGAGTAGAGCTGTTGCCCCTTTATGTCAAGAGAAGCCAGGTGGGGTGGTTTGGGCATCTGGTTAGCATACCTCCAAAAAACTTTGCTGCTGAAGTGTTCCCACCAGGAGGCGTTCATGGGGCAGGATCCGGACACGCTGAAGAGACAGTAGGCGTGTTTGAGATGACCCAGGCGGACGCAGTTCTGATCGGCGCAGATCGGTGGGCAATGCATGCCGGTTAGTTTTTGCGTTTGAGATACCGCCGACTTGCTCTGATGTCACCTGTGCGCCGGTAACGAGACTCTCGCGAGAGCAAGGCGGACGCAGGCTTTGAGCCAGGCGGACGAAGTTGCTTTTTACCAACTGCACCGCCTGTATGGACTACAAAGCAAACGGCATGATGGGAAATGGAGTCTTTTCAAGATGTGTACTGATAGCTGATTGGCTCTTAATGATGTTTTTATCAGAAACTCTTTGATTTCTTATCGATACATATCTGCTTTATTTATTTAATTGCTGCTTTAAGATTTATTTATTTCTTTACGCCTGTCACTCACTGATAATCTTTTACTGACACGTTTTTACTTTAACTCTTCAAATATGACGCAAATGATTGTAAAACATGGAAACATGGAACTTAATTAACTTAATTTATATTAAAACAATCTACAATAACTTCTGAGTCTAAAAAGATAAAAAAAAATAAATCAACTTTCACAAGTTTTGATTTGATGCGTTTTTTTTCTACAAATGGATACATTTATTGTGTAAAAATTTAAAACCGGATGTAAATAAGCTGTTACTTCCTGTTCTCGTCTGTCTAAACTTTAAGAAAACTGGTCGACTTTATTCCAGGCGCCTTTCTCCGCCCCCCGCAGCGGCCGACTGGTCTCGTCTGAAATCCAGGCAAGGCGCAAATCATCTCAAACACGCCCTATGTCTCACATCTGGCCAGGGAACGCCTCGGGTGATCCAGGGGGAGTTGGAGGATGTAGTCAGGGTGAGGGTATTCTGGACTTCCTGTTTGAGGCTGTGACCTCGGACCTCGATAAATGGAAGACAATGGAACAGAAAGGCACACCGCATTATAATGTGAACTGGTAGCCACCTCTGGTTCAAGATTGGGCGGGAGGCACCAGGAAGTCAGAGGCACAGACCACAAAAAACATTTTAAATAAAATTTATTTTTAAAAAACTTAGTTAAAACAACAGTCCATAGATTTTGTCTTAGGATTAGCGCCACAGGTGTTTTCCAAGCCAGGGGCCCTGGGCATATCTGTCTCCTGCGGGTACATCCACAAGTCCGGTGCATCCACTTGCTGGCTAGTCCAGCCCATTCACCCTAATGGGGGCTCGTTCCACCATCATGCTGTCACCCCATGCTTTCTTGTGTGGTTGTGTCAGTGTCTGTTTCTCTTTCTTAACTCTGCGTTCTAAGTGTGTCTCATGAGAGGAACCATTTTAGGTCCTTTATGCACACACAAGTGGTGTTTGACCAATACCTTTACCAGCGTTTTAACCCCTGTTATTTCTGTAACTCCTCCTCATTATGGTAACCATAGTTAAAGGTCCCCTATTATGCCTTTTTTCCCTTATTTTATCCTGTGCTTATGTATCTGATATGCATAATTTTACATTTCGCGACACTCTCAACACAAAAGGTTTTAAATAAAACCCGTTTTGGGAGCGCAGTTTCAGACCCGGAAGTCAAAACAGCTTGTTTCAGTATTTTTTTATTTTTTTTTTCCTGGGACCCGCCCCGTTGGTTGCGATTGGTTGTCATTCATTGTGATTTCCCCACCTACCCAGCACAGCGTGGAGCGGGAGGGGCGAGGTGTGAGACGTATTGAGTAAAACAAAGCGGTTCGGATATCAGGGTGGAGAGCAGGTAGAAGTGGGGGAGGGTGTTTGAGCTGCAGGGGGCTGTACAAAAAACAGATCTACGTCACAATGTTCCATCAGTCGTTTGAGGTTTGGAGAACACGCCCCTTACTTTGAATGTAAATATCTCAAAATAGCATGAATCACAATAAAAAACACTTTGGGGGATTGTTTGGGGTAGTACTAAGTAAAATAAAAGGTTAAAACCTCATAAAAGTCAGTTTTGCATAATAGGGGACCTTTAACCAATATTGATCCAAGAGTAAGAACCATCAAACAACAGAACCGAACGGAAATAAGTGAAAATTTAATAGTTCAGTGTACAATATACACATCAGCAATACAAACACACATAATTACAGAGTATTAATATGAGGTCGCTACGACAGTTGTCAACATATGAGACATCATTTCTGGGTCCTGCCAATTGACATATTGAAACTCTGAAAATGCATTCTGGGATTTGCAGTATTAGCATAATTAAAATGAAGAAAAAAATCAAAGTAAACTGTTCTCTTGGGGTTACCCAGGGATCTAATCTATCCACAGGTTCCAGGAAGTGCTGGGTAGGTCACACCCAATTTTCATCCAGCAAGGTGGCACAAAGACAAAGTTCAGCAATTAAAGAAATTGATAAGTAGCAATAGTTATGGATACATCTGCCTTTCAGAACGAATAATGTTCAGGTGAATGAATGTAAAAAACAGTGAGCACCATCTCTGTCACACTTTTGGTCAACCATTGGCAATTAAAAAATCATTTGTCCCAGCTGAACTTATCTTGTATAGAAACTGTGAGGAAGCAACTCTCGTTGGGTATTATAAGTAGTTAAACTCATAAATACTTTAAGTACGATCAATGGCAAAGAATAGAAACCAGTTTTGAGTTGATTACATCTACACCTGTAATTGAGGTGTTAAAGTGGCATGAAAAGAAACCTTGAAGGAATCCTAGTAAAAGTCATTTCGTAGTTTAAGACATTCACTAAGCTCATTCCATGAGATCTGCATAGTCTTACAAACATTGAATTTATTATCATAAATCATGCGAGGGATTTTTTTAAAGAGTGTGAAGCTACATGTTGGGCAGTTTCTAAAACAGTAATGACAACTCCGTGCCAGCAGGGGGCAGGGACATTCCCAGCCAAGCAATCCTGATGCCAACGGACAGGAAGAGGAAGCGGATCTCCTCCCCAGTCATCAACATGGGGGCAGTTACCGACGGTGAGTATTCCTTCTTTTGTGATTTCAGCCCACTCATTTGACTTTTCTGTGATTCTGTTTGTCTACTCGTGTCGTAATTAGCTTATTACAAGTTGCGTTGTAAATGTGTGTTCAATTTTTACACGAAAAAGGTGTTTTTAACTCATGAACGATGTGTGTGCTAGCAACAATTAGCTCAGTGTTGTTAGCATTTCTGAAATGCTACTCATTATGCAAATAAAGCGTCCTTTCTGTTTTGTGCACACAATGTGCAAATTTGAACCTGATCTCCGTCCTTTTATCACAATATTAATTTACATTGTGATTATTCTAACTTAAATGACTACCCATATTCTACTGCCTTATCCCAAACCCAAGCAAACACACACTTTTACTATTAGTATTATTTAAATAGTTAATGAATAGTTCAGATATATTACCAGACTAAGCCAATTAATTTGAAAAGGCTATCTCAAAATGAGCTTCCTTCTCTCAGATTGAGGAGTTCTGTCCAGGAGGAGCTCGGAGTAGAGCCTTTGGTCCTCCAGGTCAAGAGAAGTCAGATGGGGTGGTTCGGGGATCTAATTAGGATGCCTCCTGAACGCCTCGCTGGTTAGCGTTTCGGGCATGTCCCACCGGGACGCAATCCAGAGACAGATCCCGGTCTCGCTGGAGAAACTATGTCTCACAGCTGGACAGTGAGCAACACCTCAGGTCATCCTGGATGAGCTGAAGGATGCAGCCGGGGTGAGAGAAACCTGGGTTTGCCCTCGTGACCTGTGCTTGGATAAGTGGAAGATGACTAAACAGGAAAAATTCCCTCCCACATACCGGACATAATTCAAAAACATGACCAGAATTAGGCTAGATACAATTTGGATAGGATTTGCAAATTGTGGTCCTAGTTTTGTGTATATATGTATATACACAACATCTGTAAATTCAAATCTTACGCTTATTTGTTTTAAATGTGTTAAATTTATCTGTATGTTTTCCAGATGAAATTATCCGTAATCGTCTTCTCTTTGATGGCGACGGAGCTGGAGATGACCGCCGAATCAATTTGCTTTTAAAAAGTTTCACAAAATGGTACCATTCGCCAAGTACTGCTGAGGATGGGTACGTTTTAAGTTCTTTTCTTAAAACGACAAGTACATAAGCAAAATGCAAATTGGGTTTTTTTTTTTTTGTGCAGATTCAATCAGTATCAGAGGATGTTGGGGACTATGGCTCAGTGTGAATTTTCTATGAGGAAGACTTTGATGGTTTATGACATGAATACTCAGGAAATGGAGAATTATGAGAATATGTACAAAACCACTGGTAGGAGTTTATTTATTCTGAATTATTTATATGACTGCTGACAACTTTAAATGTTCACCGTTAAGTCTTGCTTTTCATCCTCATTGCAGAACAGGGCATCGTGTCAGCCCATGAGAAGATTGCAGAATGCAAGAAAGAAATTCAGAAGGCAAAGAGAATAAGAAAAAATCGCCAAGGTAAAAATATTATCTATATCTTCACCGAGATGCAAACTAATAGGTCAATTTAAAAAGGAATTATGGTGTTTTTGAATATGCTTGAATAATTTTGGATCAAATTGGTTCTATTAATACGAGCTATTTGGGCATCACTGCTCTGAAGAAAATGTTTATTACCTGCACTTAATTCTCATCTCTGCCATTCTTCCTGTTTAGAATATGATGCTTTAGCAAAGGTAATCCAGCAGCATCCAGACAGGCATGAAACCCTCAAGTAAGTTAGCATGTTATAATCTAAACACTAAACTGTGATATGATTGTTGAACTGTCTCTTTAACTTTACTTTGGGATTTTATAGACAGTTGCAGGCACTCGACAAAGAACTTAAGAGGCTGTCACGCATCAAAGACGATGTGGATGCCAAGGTACAACAAGTCTACTTGTGTTTTCACTTGCATCATTTTAAATTATGTTTTGTCTTTGTTTTACAACCTAGTTGGAGTTGCGAAAGAAGCAGTTTCACGTCCTTCTTACAACTATTCAAGAGCTCCAGCAAACACTTGAGCGTGAGTTCTTTTTTTCTTTACCCCTGAAAATACAATATATACTGTTCAAGAACTAGTACCTAATTTGTTTCCTTTCTTATTTTTTCTCCTAGATGACGAAAGATCAGAGCATGACGACCAGAATCAGGGGTCCCCAGCAGTGAATGGCGAATGAAAACACAATCAAAACAAATTTGAATGAAATAATTTTCAATGTAGACTTTTGAATAAAAATAAAGTTCTTTGTGTTTATTTTAGAAGCATTTTTTTAAATTAAAAAAAAAAAAGTCTTCACAATTGAATTTGAGTTGCCTAGGCCAGGGGTCCCCAACCTTTTCTGCGCCACAGACCGGTTTAGTGTCTTACAATATTTTCACGGACCGGTCTTAAGGTGATGAGACCAGCCTGAAAAAACTGGCTTTTGAAAATCAATAATAATAAACTAAAATCTACTTTGTCTTCACAAGAAAATTTATTAGCAGCGTCCTTATAAAGTGGAAACATTCTCTCTGCTCGAATGCGCTCTTGTTGCCATTGTAACGGTAAACATGTACCTTCAAAATAAAGACATCACAAAAACAAAGTGAACAAAAATAACAGTTCCATGCGGCCCGGTACCAGTCCGCGGCCCGTTGGTTGGGGACCACTGACCTAAGAGACCAATTCAAGTGGATGGATGATAAGAATTGTTTATAAATGTCAAATGAGGTGTTGCCTTAATGGTAGGATGTCCATCATTGGACCAGGAGACGCTGGTTCGAATTCCACCGTGTCCATGGAGCAGACACCTAACCTGCTAGTTGCTCCCAACATGACTTCCTGCTGCGATGCAATACAGCAAAAGTAATTTCCCCATTGAGGGATGAGTATAGTACATTAAAAAACATAATAAAATAAAATTGGAAACTGTTCTTTATAATCAATTTTTATGGCTGAGTTTAGGTACTTAAACTCCTCCATTTGGGGCAGCACCCTGTCCCTGACCCTCAGGGGGCATTCCGCCCTTTTCCGGGCGAGGACCATTGTCTCGGATTTGGAGGTCTTGTTCACGAGTGGGGGAAGGATGGAGCGGAAGATCGACAGGCGGCATTAGCAATAACTAGGACGCTGCATCGGTCCGTCGTGGTAAAGAGAGAGCTGAGCCGAAAAGCAAAGCTCTCGATTTAAAAGTCGATCTATGTTCCAACCCTCACCTATCGTCACCAGCTTTGGGTGGTGACCGAAAGAATGAGATCGCAAGCGGCCAAAATGAGCTTACTCCGCAGGGTGGCTGCGCTCTCACTCAGAGATTGGGTGAGGAGCTCTGCCATTCGGGAGGAGCTCAGTGTCGAGCCGCTCCTCCTCCAGGCCGAGAGGAGCCAGATGAGGTGGTTCGGGCATCTGGTCAGGATGCCTCCCGAGCGCCTCGCGAGCGAGGTGTTTCAGGCATGTCCCACCAGGAGGAGACCAAGGGGCAGACCCGCTGGAGAGACAATGTCTCACAGCTGGCCGGGGAACGACTTGGGATCCTTCCAGGTGAGCTAGAGGATGCAGCCGGGGTGAGAGAGGCCTGGGCTACCCGTTTGAGGCTTTTGCCCCCGCGACCCGACCGCGTAACAAGCGGAAGATGACGGAACGGAACAAGTTTAGGTACACAAATTTGTTACCTTTTGCTGACATCGAAGATAAACTCTAACATTTTAAATCAATATCAAGTGGGCAACATTTACATTGCATTTTAGAAATTAACAAAAATGACAGGACGGTATTGAAATTTGATTTTTTTAAATAAAATATTTATTCAATATTTAGGCCATAATACAAAAAATCAGAATCCCCACACCAGCAAACTAACGTATTAAAATATAGAAAATAAACTTGCACAAAAGTTTGCTTTTAAAAAAAGTGCTTTTCACTTAAGTTTGACAGTTTTTAAGTAAATCATACATAATTCATAATAAATGCCCATTGCAACTGTCTTGATACATATTCAAAAATGAAAGTGGTACAGTGGGTTGGTTCTAAACCAAAATTTTCTGACCCATGTTGAAGTCTGAGACAATTGAAACAACTACGCCCTCTTGTGGTTGATTTTAAAATCTCCAGCTCATATAGCATTAATATTGCATTTCTATCAGTTCAACCAGTTTGCAAACATTTTTTTTTATTTGCCTCAACATTACAGTATGGACTAGATAGTGAGAGTTCTAGTTCATGCTTCATGTCACGGTACAATGTTGGCCTTGGCAACAGATGAGAATGATAAACATTTTGCAGTTTCTTCCTGATATTTGCAAGTAAATAACATAAGATCAGATTGACTCTACTATTACAGCTATGTAACAACTATAAGCAGCAGGTTGCTTTTTCATTTCAAATAATATACTGATAAATGTCAAACAAAAGCAGTGCAGTGGATTTGTGGTGCTCCACCTCAACTTCTAGAACTCCACCAGGTATGCCCGAGCCTTTAAGAGGCGCCCTAGGCGACTCTGCAGATTAATCCTCTTACTACCAATGTCTGATTCTTCTGTCAGCAAAAGATCAGTATTTTCTTTATCCTGAAGCATCTGCAGCATCTCCCTCTGCAGCTGGGCTGCGGACTCTTGGAGCATCTTGTAACGGATGACCAGTGGGATCTGGTCAGCAAGGCGCATGCCTGCAATCTGCAGGAGAAATCAAGAATGGTTTAAGTCACAACAACACAGAAATATCAAATACATCATAATAAATTCCTTTTTTATCTAAAAAAACTTACTTTGTAATAGGATTTAAGATGCACCATCAACTCCTGGAGAGTTGCATGATTATCTTTCCAGAACACAAACTTTTGTACTGAATGCTCATTATTTTCTTCCTCCTCCTTCTTGCTTTCAGTCAGACTGTCGCTGTAGGTTTTGTCTTGAGAGTAAACCAGGAGCTCCATCTTAAACTGGGTTCTCAGCATTTGTTCAGCAGCAGTTTGTTTCTCCTGTTTTATGGCTTCAATCTTGCCCTGGAAGAACATTTATTGTTACCTTGGCTTCATTAGAAAATGATAAAACCGTAAAGATGACAAAACTGAAAGGAACAGCCACCTTTGCTGCTTTCATGAGGTTAGGAAATCCATGGAAGCTGATGCCTGCTAGCTGCATGAACACCTTCTTGATGGCATCTGTAGGAAACTCAAAAAGCAACTTGTTAACGTCTTATAGCATAGCAAACTAGAAATGTTTAATAATTTAAACATATTATCCTGATTAGAATGACTGACCTCCTACATCTTTGAGTTTGGTGATGGCCGGTTCTTCTAACAGTTTGATCTGCTCTTTGACCATTGCCTCAAAAGTTTTGTAGTTGATGAAACCAGGCAGTTCTCTTCCACGGTACTTTTCTTCATACACCTCCACCTCTTTTTCAATTTTCTTGTTGACTGCATGACACAAACATACTTTTTACAAGGTTGTGGGGATGAACAGCTGACCTTAAGTTTGAAAGACGACTTACAGATTTGTCCAGAGTGGTCCAACTGAGCCTTCCATCTCCCAAACTCTCGCCTCAGTATGGAAAACACATTGAGTTTCCCTCCACATCTGAGCTCTTCTCCTGTGGTCAGGCTGATAGCATCTTGAGTGAACTCTGTCACTTTCTACAACAGATACAGGTATTTCATGTTAAACAGGTTAGAGTGAAAGTAAACAGTTGGGTTAGATTTTGGGAAATCGCCTGCCTACGTCAATGAGGTACATCAGTCTCTCCCCTCTGTCGGATGGAGGCCCGTTGCCGTATCGGTCCAGCTCTGCCTGAGTCTGTTTTAACTTTTCCTCGATCTGCTCTTCTAGTCTTGGCAAAGATTTCTGTAAATTACAAAGCAAAGGTCAAAGAACTACTGCTTGTGTTTAAATAACGTAGGGTGAATGGTATAGGTTATCATAGAATTAACTCTCTCAAGTTGTAAGAATCGATCTGTAATCGATCCATCGTGGTAAAGAAAGAGCTGAGCCGAAAAGCAAAGCTCACAATTTACAAGTCAATCTATGTTCCTATTCTCACGTATGAGTGAGGTTAAGAAGATCACTGATCACGAACAAGATCACGGATACAAGTGGCCGAACTGAGCTTCCGCCACAGCGTGGCTGGGAGGAGCCATCCTGTGGGAGGAGCTTGGTGTAGAGCCACTCCTCCTCCAGGTCAAAAGAAGTCAGATGGCGTGGTTCGGATATCTGGTTAGGATGCCTCCCAAGCACCTTGCTGATGAGGCGTTTCGGACACGTTCCAACAGGAGGAGACCAAGAGGCGGGTGAGCTGAGCTGAGAGAAGCCTGGGCTTCCCGTCTGAGGTTGTTGCCCCTGCAACCCGGCCCCGGATATGCAGAAGACAACGGAACGGAACTTGTAAGAATCTCATTGCTCATTAGAATGTAATGTAAAGAAGCCTGTGATGCTTGTTTTGCTGTTCCAAATTATCTCTTGATTTAATTTGCTCAGAATTTAAACAATATTGGGTACAATTGATGATGGATTTCTTTGTCTGTGAGTGATTCAGTTTCTGTGTTCTAATATTCTATTTACACCCTATGTTGAGAAAGAATCAAGTCATAAGGCACAGATCCCGTATTTTGGAGAAAACTTCTCCCCTTACAATGTTATACATTTGTCATGTCTTGACTCATCTTGTCTCATTGTGTTCACAGTTTAAGGTTACTTCTAATAAATAATCAAGCTGGGCGGAGTACTCATTTACCTCAATGTGATGCACAAGCTCCAGAGTGAGTTTTTCAGCCAGTTTAGGAACAGTGGCCTGGCCATCATTGTAAAGAGTGCTGCAACAAGTATAGCAAAGTTCTGCTTACACAACCTGCCACTGGATTTATCATTTTAATTCTGCACTTTTAATTCAGCTTACTAGAAAAAGGGATGATCTTTAAAGAAGGCCTTCTCTCTCTCAATAGCTTCAGTGAGAGACACCTTCTCCGTAATCTCCTTCTGACCCCGGCATTTGACAATCATGTAGCCTTTGTTTAGATGGATGACTTCATTGTGGATGATTTCAACCACTGTGTCCTCTGTGCCTTTGTCCACCAGATCAGGCTTGGTCAAAATTCCTGCAATAAAGAGTTGTAAAGATGGGTCACTAATGCACTTGAAGAGTCTTTGACAGAATAGTTTCCACTTACCCAAAGTCCTCTCGCCCTCAGGATCCACCAGTTGCGCCATCTTCAAAGCTTCTGTGGTGGCAATATCCACGTTGCATGGAAACACCACCAAGCTGATGGTTTCTTGTTTGGCAATGAATTTCTGGATCAGTCGCTTTATCTGGAAATATTTTAACATCCAAGTTTGAAAGCGTTTTGTGTTCATTAATGTCTGATCAAATTGAATGAATGAATGAATGAAATAATAAGGTAGTTAATTATTCTGCTTTCACATAGTATCTTGTTGGTATAAACCAAGCATGGGCAAACTACGGCCCGCAGGCCACACGCGGCCCGTTAAATGTTTTAATCCGGCCCGCGAAACAAAAAAATTAAATGAATGAACCTTGTTAATGTTTTGTTTACCCTGCAATTCTGATGTTTCCTCACTAGATGGCACACTCTGGATATATTGGTTTTGTTGAGAAAACAACAACACTGCTCCCATCAAAATGTGTGTGTCTCGTGATGCGCACGCTGTCAAAAAAAAACAGTGTGCACAAATATGGAAAGCCATTGGGCCCAATGCACGCACGTAAACAAGTGTGTCAAGATGTTAAAACAAGCAAAATGTTACATCAAGTGCTTAGATTTCAAACCTAGCGCTGCTAAATGCACGTTTTTTAAGCGCTAACACACTCGATTTCAGACCTAGCGTGCCATTCTATCAGTCTAATCTAGTCTAGTCTAGCGGTTATCAAAGCTTGCCATCCATCTGCTCCTGTTCTGGCCCCTCAGTCAAATTTTAGAACTCAATGTGGCCCACGAACCAAAAAGTTGGCCCACCCCTGACATAAACACACTCAAAGAAAGTTTTTTTCTGATTCCCTCATGCAGAAAAACAGTATTGTATCTCGTTAATGTTACTGTTATCAATTTATTAGTCATATATTCTTAGAATAACTTTCTGCCAGAAGATGAGCGTATACCCATTAAATCTCCAGATCAACTCACCTGATCCCCGATATTCTCTGGTTGTCCCTTTACAGCCACTCTGGCTATACCTGGCAGGTCAATCAAGGTCAGGTCTGGAACATCAGGGGAAGCAATTTCCAGACTGATAAGTTCATCGCTGATACCCACCCCCACTCCGGCCATTTCATCTTGTGCTGAAATGAAGGAACAATAATACAAGTTCTAATCTATTAACATAATTTGGAAACTTTTTATGCCTTTAAACGGTGTAATGTAGATTTTTAACTTCTATGTATTGCTTTACCTTCTCTAATTTTTTTCTCCACACTTGTAGGGTCATCTATCACCTCTTCGTAAGCTTGATAGCTTATCTTTCCGTACCACTCGTGTCCGTCTTTCCTTCTCTTCATCTTCAGTTCCAGAGGACATCGTGTAACAATACCTGTAAAAATATTAAATTAGTAACACAAAAGAGGAAAACATGAAAATCAAAAAGTCAGCAGTTATTTCAACACTTTAACTTAGTTTTCTCTCAGGTGTTGGAAAAATACTCCCAGTTTGCACAGTCTTCAGTTGCTTTTTGCTTCACACAATGGTATGAAATAGAATGGGGGGTTGCCAGGGTGATTAGTGCAGTGTCTACAAACATTAGGATGCTACACTGGTCAGCCTTGGGGAGGAGAGATCTGAGTGAAAAATCAAAGCTCTTAACCAGTTTGGTCTATTCACAACCTTCATCTACAGTATGGCAGGGATGTTCAAAGTCGGTCCTGGAGGGCCAGTGTCCTGAAAGTTTATATTGTGTTCCTGTTTCAATACAGCTGATGCACAGTAAGTGAAATCAACAGCCAATAGAATTTGGCACAATAACTCAATTAACTGTATCAAGTGTGTAGATGCAAGAACATATGGAAAACCTTCAGGACACCGGTCCTCGCAGACCGGATTTGGACATCCCTAATCTATGGTTCACAACTGTGGCTGGCAACCAAAAGATCAAGATTAAGAATACAAGCTTCCCACTAGAGCGTGGCCAGGTGCTTTGCTTTGGTATAGGGTGAGGAGCTCTGCCCTATAGATGTGTCTGGTAGTAGTGCATTTGCTCATCTGGTTCAAGAACAGCCAGTTGGAGTAGTTCAGGCACCGCATGCTAAGCTGTTGAGGTGATCAAAGCACATCCAACCGCGAGGAGATTAAGCTGAACCCATGATCTGCCAGAGTGACTCGTCTCACAGCTGTCCAGGTAAGAACTTGAGATTCCACCGAATGAGGTAAGGGAAATTTGGCCATTGAGAGAGAACTCTGGACAGGAGAAACCCCCTTAGACTGACCCAATAAAAAGGGGTAGACGTGGTCTAAGGAAATGGGAAGAAGATTGGTGTTTTTGGCGTCCCCAAGTGGACACTGGTTGCATTAAAAAAAAAATTTGCAGCCGATTGTAAAACAAAAGCAAATTTTAAAGTCAATCAGAACATCAAAATATGACCACTGAGAGCAAGTAAATTAACATTTCTTTCTGAAAACATACTTCTGTTTTTATCAGATGAACATAGTAATGAATTTAATTAAAACATCTAAATGAATTTTATAAGTAAATTCAGAACTACCAAAGTCAAAGCACAAGAGTTTACATGCCAGAGAAGAGCTGTGAGTGGTAGATTGGTGACCTTTACAGTGTGTACCCGCCCTCATCTTATAACGCTCATCATTACAATCTAGCTTACTCTAGTGTAGAAAGTGTCTGTATTTCTTTTAAACAGTAAAGATTAACCTACCACTTCCTCTTGGCAGAGCCACTCCAGAGAGAGCCTCCAGCACTGAGCTTTTCCCCGAGCTTTGGTCTCCTATCACTGCGATGGCAGGCAGTGCCAGATCCTTCTCCACACCCAGAGAACGGAGAGAATCTATTAAGTCAATGCAGGGACGCACCTTCTCCTCATACTGCTGGTTCAGAGAATTCATGATGTCCGATGAGGATAGAAACCCTTCAAATCAATGAGACGTGTGTTCGATCAGAAAGATCAGAAACACTGAGAAGAAGCAGGAAGCCAGTCTGATTAAAAACCTGTTTCTTGTAAGTTTCGTTTTCTCTGTAAAACAACCTGCAGTGTGCTCAAACTGAGCTGCAGGATGAGGAGTACACTTTATGCTCTTTAAGTTTCGTTTCCATCCTTTGCTTTCATTTTCTCAAACTGGTCTTCAATGACCAGATCCTACAAGATCTTTCACACAGTGATGTCAGTCTTTCTTTACAAACTTGTTACAAACTTTAACAGCTCATTAGTGACACAAAATGAAAGAAAAAAACTTGTAAAATGCTGACATCAAACTCAAAATGTTCATTTTAGTAATGATCCATGTTTTTTATTGCCCCACTTTCTTGATCAGAAAAGAATTTCTGTTTGCATTACAAAGCTAATTATGCATTTTTTTTACCTTGCTGTTCAAATGATTGCAATGCAGATTTTTATGTGTAGGTTTAAAGCTAATTACTTTTTAACACGAGGATTGAAACACTGGTAATTCTTTGTGGAGTTTGCATGTTCTCCCTGTGTATGTGTGTGTTTTCTCCGGGTATTCTGGTTTCTTCCCAACTCCCAAAATATGTGTGTCAGGTTGATTGGCCACTACAAGATTGCCTGTATGAATGAGTATGTACATTTGGGATGGTTGTGTGTGTGATCCTGCAACAGACTGGCGACCTGTTTGGGGGTGTACCCTGCTTCACGCCTCAAATCAGCCGGGATAGGCATCAGTACACCCTGCAGCTCGATTAGGGATAAGCAGTTCAGGAAACAAAATGAAACTTTTTAACAAGTCCTCTATTACCCCCCTCCCCCAAATTCCCCACCCAAACGGGCAATTGGTTGTAATTATCCTCTATTTATGTTGTTTTTGTAAGACATTTGTATATATGCTCAAAAATAATGATAACATTTATAATCCTTCAGTTTTTCTCCCATCTCAAGATTTTTCATGGCA
The DNA here is from genome assembly GCA_902685375.1 of Neostethus bicornis. Lineage (NCBI taxonomy): Eukaryota > Metazoa > Chordata > Actinopteri > Atheriniformes > Phallostethidae > Neostethus > Neostethus bicornis. Next base: position 16,011,434 of record LR738557.1, on the reverse strand, counting down.
TGGCTACATTCAAATGGCCGCATTCTGGTCCAGCCCTTTAAATAGATTCTTCTACCCAAGTGCAGGACGACAAACATTATTTATTTAGTAAGGGGTCCATTAAAATTGTAAAACAAGACACAGGATTAAAACAAGAAATATCTCTTGGTCGGGCAGCCAGGAAGACCTGGCTGAAACGGGTGATGACCCCTAGCAGACCAATAGGCAGCTGGTCAATCACCTACAGGTGTCCCAAATCAGGGAGTTGAATGAAAGTCCCAGGCTCCCTCTGGTAGTAGACAAGGGAATGCTGACAAGAATGGTTTTGGTTTGCAGATCAGTGGTTAAATTTTTATTTGTCATACGTTAAAGAGAGCGTTTATACATTAACATTTTCTGACAAAAACTCAAGTTAATTTGCTGCATAGATCAGTAAAATGAGAGATAATGTGAATGCGTGAGAAATTTTTTTTTAAAAAAAGCAAAATTTCTTTATTTGTTTTCGCTTTGTTCTTGTGGTTATGTAAAAAACGTTAACACAACATAGAAATAAAATACATTTTTTAAAAAAGCCTACCACAGTCAAAATGCCCACATTCAGCAATGAGCTGATGAATAAAACTGACCCTGTTCTGTTTAGTTTTCTCCTGAGGAGCCACAAAGCTTTGACCTGAATGTTGAAGTTAAAACTGGGATCAGTAGATGTCCTGGGTCCATATTAATTGCCAAGCCTTCTTCAAGATCTTCGTGGTGTACAGTTCGCAGAGGCTAAGTTGGGGCAAACCCACCAGTCTGGCTCCCCAGTTAACAGCATGTTGCAGAGCATTTATGTACTGCAAAGCTGTTTTACCAAACCAGCCCAACATAGAAAATATAAAACAGGTTTTATATTGGCTTTGTAGAACAGCTTCAATATGGTATGGTCGATGTTTAAATGTGCTAACATCCGAAATGAAACTGGTCCGTGATGACCTGACAGACAGATTGCCTCACTGTTCTCCTTAAAACGTAGTTTGGGATTTGTTAGAACAATAATAATAACGAAGAATTTACTTCATACAACTATATTAAGAGTGGAATAGAATGCAAAAGTTAGATGCAGAAACAAAATACAAACACAATATGTACTTATTGACTACAACAAAATCCGGTTTCTGTTTTCACAGCAAATCTGCTGTGCTGAAGTCATAGATGTTCAAACCAAATTCACACAAAAGACAGCGTGCTTTTGACAGACGCTCAATAGACTTCTGAAGGTGGACTCTTTTACTTTTCACGCTACCATCCTCTTTAATCAGATGGTCCATTTTCTCCTTGTCTTGGAGCATCTGTAGCATTTCCCTCTGCAGCTGGACAGCAGACTCTTGCAGAATGTGGTAGTGGATCACCAAGGGGATTTGGTCAGCCAGACGTTGGCCTGCAATCTGACAATAAGGTGTAAAAAAAAAATCTGCACGTTCTAATATTTGTTAGAAGCTTTCACTTTAGCACTAATATGAGAAAACAAACTAACAAAAGTCTTTACATTTGTTTCTATATCTTTCTGTCTGCGTATTTAAATATATAAATATATAAATAGCTACGTATAAGCCTATATCTATCAGAGGGAATGAGAGGGATTAATGGAAAAATGTGGTTACAGGAAAAAGAGATAAAGAAGGTGAAAGATTTTAATACTTAGGATCAACAGTACAGAGGAATGGAGAGTGTGGAAAAGAGGTGAAGAAGCATGTTCAGGCAGGCTGAAACGGGTGGAGAAAAGTATCGAGTGTGATGTGTTATAGAAGAATTTCAGCTAAAATGAAAGGAAAAGTGTACAACACCATGGGTACAAGACCTGTTTGGTCTAAAGACAGTGGCACTGAGGAAAAGACAGGAAGCAGAGATGGAAGTAGCAGAGATGAGGATGCTGAGGCTGTCTCTGAGAGTGACAAGGATGGACAGAATCTGAAATGAGTATATCAGGGGAACAGCACATATCAGAGGTTTTGGAGACAAAGTCAGAGAGGCCAGACTGAGATGGTTTGGACATGCGCAGAGGAGAGAGAGAGGGTACTACATCGGCAGAAAGATGCTCAGTTTGAAACCACAAGGAAAGAGGGCTAGAGGAAGACCAAAGAGGAGGTTTATGGATACAGTGAAGGAAGACATGAAGATAGTTGGCGTGACCGAAGAGGATTTAGCAGATAGCGTTAGATGGAAGAAACTGACTTGCTGTGGGGACCCCTGAAGGAAAATGCCGAAAGGAGAAGAAGAAAATAAGCGCACATCTACAATATATAGAAATATGTGTGTGTTCAAAAAGTAACTACAATTCGTCATGTTGGTAATGATATATATTGCAAAATAGGTGATAGCTAAAAATGCTACCTTTGAACCTGAATTAATTTTAGGTCCTAAATCCTGAAGTTTAGAACCTACGTTTTGATGAACCAATGTTTTTTGTCATGAGGAAAAATATTTTTTATCTTTCATGAGATAGTTATTTATAGATACTTACTGCATAGTAGGATTTGAGGTGTTTCATCATTTCTTCCAGGTTTGCTGTATCCAGTGTGTTTGCTTTATTCGTGTTAGAGAAAGAAAATGAACCATTTTCTTCTCTCTTCCTCTTTGCTAACTTGTTGCTGTATCTTCCATCCTGTGTGTAAACAATCATCTCCATCTGAAACTGCGTCCTCAGCAGGGTTTCTGCCAGGGTTTCTCTTTCATTTCCAATACTTTCAACTTTCATCTAAAACACACAAAAACAACCACCACACACTCTTGAAAATTCACAGACTGACTTCACCAACACACACGTTCAGACAAATTTTCCTCTGTTCCAACACATTCCGATTCACATCACAAACAGGTACCAGACATATCTCAAGTCACACCCAAATAATTACACCTCATTTAGATTTAATTAAAATCATACCTTACTCATCCTGATGAGATTCGGTAGCCCAACCAAACTTTTTTGTGTCAAAGTAAAAAGTTCTTTCTTCACAATTTCTAAACAAATGTAGACATATATAAATTAGCATTTATATATACACCAGACACATAATAAAATTAGTTTAATTGGTTTAATTCATTTGATTAATAAATAACTTTAAATTATACACATTTATAGAAACACCCAAGACGGTATAAATGTTAGTGATCATTTATTTTCATACAATCATAATTGTGATTATTTTTTAAACATTTTCTGCTGTTAATAAGAAAAACATGAGAAGACATGCCTGCGACCTTTTTCAGCTTCTGGACAGCAGGCTCTTCCAGCTGCTTGATTTGCTCCTGGATCAAGACTTCAAAAGTCTTGTAGTTAATGAAGCCTGGGAGTTCTTTTCCTCTGTATTTGCGTTCATACTGTGTGACCTCATTGTGAATATTCCAATTAACTGTAAAAAAAACAAAACACTTCGGATGGCTTTTTCACACCCTTTTTTTTTCAGGCACAAAAGAAAAAAAAATCTTGTACGCATTTGAGATAGTGAAATTACCCACATGTTGTTCCAGAGTTCTCTATGGTTTGTTTCCAAAGTGCAAATTCTTGTCGGAGTATGAAGAAGATGGAAGACTTGAATCCACATTTAAGTTTCTCTCCTTTGCTGAGATTGATGGCATCCTGAGTAAACGCTGTCACCCTCTTGATAATTATTAATATAATAAAAGAATATTTAGTTAAAACGGCGTGCCTAAGTATGTTAAAGGTGCCAACTAGAAGACTTACATCAATTAGAAAACCAAGTTTTTGAATGGCGTCAGTTGGTGGACCTTTTCCTAATTTGTCCAGGAGTTCCTGAGTCTGTTTTAACTTATTTTCTATCTGTTTTTCCAGCCGAGGCAGGGTTTTCTATACGTTAATACAAAGAGTTAAAAAATAAATACAGTAGATAGTTATTTCAATATATCTTAAGCATTACAAAGTGATTAAAGTTCAGAAAAAAGAAAAAATACTTGGATGTGATGCACCAGTTCCAACGTGAGTTTTTCAGCCAATTTAGGAACGGTGGCCTGGCCGTCATGGTACAGTATCCTACAGAATAAAAGAAAAGTTGAAGACATCATGTGATGCTGAAAACCAGGACAAACTTGCAGTTCAACATATTTCTCTATAATTAACTTGCTGGAAATGTGAGTGATCTTTGAAGAAGGCTTTTTCTCTCTCTATGGCTTCAGAGAGAGAAACTTTCTCAGTTATCTCCTTCTGACCCCGACACTTGACAATCATGTATCCCTTCTTCAGCGGGATTGTTATGTTCTGGACAATTTGAATAGTTTCTTCTTCTGTTCCTTTATCCACCAGATCCGGCTTTGTTAAGATTCCTGAGAGACAAAAGCTATTGAATTGACAAATTCATCTAGTAGCCAGATGAAGATTTACAAACATCACTTTTATCTACCCAAAGTTCTTTCTCCATCGGAATCCACCTCCTGCGCCATCTTCAGGGCCTCTGTAGTTGCAATGTCCACATTGCATGGAACTACGACTAGGTTGATGGTTTCTTGTTTTGAAATAAACTGACGGATCATTCCTTTTATCTGAAATAAAAAGAGAAAAAACGACAACTGAGATGAGGATGTAGCGGTAAAGTCACAAGCAGATTGATGTGGTAACCACAATAATTAGGGCGGTGCATCAGTTAGTTAAGGGGAAAGAAGAACTGAGACAAAAAACAGAACTGTTGATTTACCAGTGGATCTGCATTCTGAAAAGTCATTTATGGTTACCATCTGATTTACTTGTGACAGAGAGGCCCAACTGAGATGGTTCGGATATGTGCAGAGGAGAGAGAGAGCGTACATCAGAAGAAAGATACCGGGTTTAGAACCACCAGGAAAGAGGCCTTGAAGAAGACCAAAGAGGAGGTTCACAGATACAGTGAAGGAAGACATAAAGATAGTTGGCGTGACCGAAGAGGATGCAGTAGATAGGGTTAGATGGAAGAAACTGACTTGCTGTGTGGCAACCCTTGACGGAAAATGCAGAAAGAAGAAGATTTGCTTATCTGTGTGTATGCCAAAACACATCTCCCTGCTTGGCAGGGTAGTCACACTTTGACTACATTTCACATGTAAATGACATGACAGTATGACAGTATGCAATAATGAAGAAGATGAAACAGTGCAAAAAATACACAAAATATTAATTGAACTGATTCAGTAAACCTGTTTTTGTGAGGAAACTGATGTTTGGGAAATTAGAAACCAGATGATTGAGCAGAGGTAATTGAATAATGATTAAAAACGTCAATGTAGAGAAAACCATAGTTACGTGTATGTCTCAGCAAAAACAACCCTCTGCCATCATAAAACACGGGGTATCTATGATCGGGCACAAATATCATCACACAGGGTCTAATCTAGCTACCTGTTCTCCAATATTGTCTGGTTGTCCTTTCACAGCCACTCTCGTGATGCCAGGCAAGTCTATAAGAGTCAGATCTGGCACGTCAGGGGAGGTTATTTCCAGGCTGATCAGCTCATCACTGATTCCCACTCCTTCTCCAGCCAATTTCACTTGTGCTGAGGAAAGAGTAAAGACCTTTGTTATAAGGTATTTAAAATTTTGCTCACCACCAAATGAATCAGATACATTTTATCTACTTTACCTTCACGGATCTTTTCCTCGACGTTTTCGGGACAAGTTATATCTTCTTCCTCAAAATTGCCATAACTTATTTTTGCGTGCCACTCCTCCTCTTCACTTGTTTTCTTCATCTTTAATTCTAGAGGACATCTTGTCACAATACCTGTTTGGCAAATGATGAAACATAGATAAAAACCTTTGAATAAATTTTACCACTGTCAAATAAAAATGTAATGAATAAGTATTGCATGATACTGCTGTATAGCTGCTGATTTTACTTTCAAAATTGGTGATCAGCTATGTTCTCCACCTCATTACCTGTGCCTCCCACCTGTGTACATACTGTAAGTGTAAGTTGTGTTCTCTCCTCCTTGTTTATGGAGTAAAACTTTTTTTACTCATTCTGTGTTGTCAGTTCATAAGTCTGTGTTGTCAGTTCACCTGACACTTCGATGTTTATTAACAAACTCTTATGCCAACTGCCTGTCTTCGTATGTGTCCAATCAGTAAGCTATATAGTTGTTTCATTAAAAAAAAAGACTTTATAGCTCTATATTAGGAGCTATATAACCCTATAGGTTATCAAGAATGGAAGTGTGTCCCCTTATTTACCATGCAAATGTTCTAAAAGTTGTAAGTCAAAGCAGACTGTGAGGGCTTTGACAAAGCAGGTAGTCAAAGCAGACTACTTTCACAGTCAAAGGAGAAGAAAGAATTTATATGCCACGATTCGGTGCCCCTTCCTACTGTTGTACCCAGCTTTCGGCAAGCCAGATTGAAAAGACCAACAAGCCGTAGTTTGGCCAACTTTGCTCTAGCTTAATCTAGTGTAGGAAGTGTCTGTATTTCTTTTAAACAGTAAAGATCAACTTACCACTTCCTCTTGGCAGAGCCACTCCAGAGAGAGCCTCCAGCACTGAGCTTTTCCCCGAGCTTTGGTCTCCTATCACTGCGATGGCAGGCAGTGCCAGATCCTTCTCCACACCCAGAGAACGGAGAGAATCTATTAAGTCAATGCAGGGACGCACCTTCTCCTCATACTGCTGGTTCAGAGAATTCATGATGTCCGATGAGGATAGAAACCCTTCAGAGATCAGTGAGACTTGTGTTGGATCAGAAAGATCAGAAGCACTGAGAGGGAGGAGGAAACCAGTCTGATTAAAAACCTGCTGCTTGTAAGTTTCATTTTCTCTACAAAACAACCTGCTGTGTGCTCAAAGGATGAAGGGGGGTGGAGTACGCTTTATGCTCTTTATGTTTCATTCCCATCCTTTACTTTCATTTTCTCAAACTGGTCTTCAATGATTTCATCCTGCAGGATCTTTCACACAGTAATAGCAGTCTCCAAAGAAAAAAAGTTTAACATATCAGAAATGTCTGAACATTCACATTTCCTATGCAAAATGATGAGGGAAGAGTGGTCTTACATTTGACAAACACTGGCTGAGGTTACCCAAGTATTAATTTAAATCTAAAACTGCTCTGTTAAAATTAAATTTCAATCTATAACAAATATTTGCAATTTGCAACAAACTGTGTCAAAGCCGACTAGTGGATAGAACAAAATCTAGTACCTGTATTATTTACTTTATTTACTGTATCATTTACTTTTTTACCAATAGATCACATTTATGTCCAAAGTGTTTAATTTGTGTTTATTTATTGATCATAATTTAATCGTCATAAATACCAGCCGGTAGACATGCATTATGATACAAATGTGAAAACATGAGGCACAAAGTACACACGTGTCAAATTTTTCACATTTTATTAACATCAAATATTATTATAAATATCATTCATACTCACAGACCTGTACAACAGTCATAGATGCCGAACACATATTAAAAACATGAATGTTCAGTTTATTTTAACACACAAATGCAAGTCACATGCGTAGAAAGTCCAAACACAATATTGTACATGTCAAGCAGGAGCTGAACATTTTCGTCCAAACACAATTTTACAAAACATGAACTGCAAGCGTTTTTTTTTGTGAGAAACTGAACTTTTTATTTTATACAGATTAGTCGTCCGATCATTGTGCTGTGAATGAAGTTTTTGGTTTGGATTTAAACTGTACATACCAGTTCTCAAAACTATTTTAGGATGAAATATATTTTGTTTAAAACGTCAAAATCATCTTAAAAAGTTCTGCACAGATTTTGTAATTTGCATCAAAAGCTGATGGAATAAAAATAAACCAAAACAATGTCCTCCTTGTGATTAATTTAAGAAGAGATTTATCAAAAAACAAACCCAAGTTGTGTTAGTTGCATAAATTTGTAACTTTTCCTCATATGATCCATGTATTTAGTAATTATTGCTTTTGTTTCTTAGAAATTCTGACAGTATCAAAAACAATATTAAGTGCTTCTGATTTTTTTTTTTTTTTTCAAAAACGGAATAACATAAATACTCAGAAGCAGATTTCTGCTTTATTTCATCAGTAACAAATGTCACCTTTCAGAAATAAAAAGTTTTTTCTTCTCATGCGTTTGATAAACATGTCAAATAAAAAGTTTTCTCCATTTTGGACAAAGAGTTGAACCCGTTTAAGAGAGACACTCATTTAATAAATAGTACTTTAATGGATTAGCACAACTACAGTCACAGATGTGTTTCATGCTTCAAGAAAAAAGAAAAATTATCAAACAGACCTGATGGAGCTGAAAAAATCAAGTACCACATTGAAAATTGTATTCAATACCAAACAATTCTTTTATTTACAGTTTTACGACCACCAAATGGTTCTGTGATCAGACTTTACCCTCATCTCGTTCTGTTACCTGTGTTTTTTAAAAAAAAGATTCCAAAATGCCAACTTCCGAAATGTCAAAGCATGGCTACATTTGATTGGAGTAAGATGTAGGTCCTCCGACCTGACTGTACTCAGATGGCTGATCAAAGCTTCCTTGGGTGTTATAGCCTCCTGACTGGTCAAAGCTTCCCTGGTTGTAGGACTGTTGGTTGAAGGTCCCTGCCTGTTTCTCACCACCAGCAAACTTTGAAGTTCCCTTATGCCAGCCGGTCTCCTTGAATACAAACCAGATGTTTCCAGCCCAAAGAACAAAGTTGAGAAACCCGAATGCCTGGAAAAGAAAAGGGAAAATAAACCAAATCTGTCTGGACAGATCTTTATGGATCTGGAGAAATTTGGATCAGTTTTTAAGTTTTATTCTTGAATGACTTCTAGTGGAGGAAACCCGATTTGATGAAAATTTTACTCTTATTATCAACTTGTCCCGTCCAGCAAGCGGTAAACAAATAGTCTTGAGGATGGTTTGCCAGGTCTACAGAAACTTTGTGTTCTCATTTTAGCAACAGTATTAATGTGGCAAGTGTTCAGTTTGATTGGAACCGAACACCGACAGTTCGTGACCATGTTTTAATGTCACGGAGTTAGATTTTTTTTTTTACATTTGTATATTCTATAACAAGATTTTAAAACTTACAAACAATGCATAGAGGAGTGTGAATACAGGAACATTTTATTAGTTTTAGCGCTACTTAAAATGAGGTTACAGGAAAAAGAGATAAAGAAGGTGAAAGATTTTAAGTACTTAGGATCAACAGTCCAGAGCAATGGAGAGTGTGGAAAAGAAGTGAAGAAGCATGTGCGGACAGGCTGGAACGGGTGGAGAAAAGTATCAGGTGTGATGTGTGATAGAAGAGTTTTGGCTACAATGAAAGGAAAAGTGTACAAATCCGTGGTGAGACCGACCATGCTGTTTGGTCTAGAAACAGTGGCACTGACGAAAAGACAGGAAACAGAGATGGAGGTAGCAGAGATGAAGATGCCGAGGATCTCTCTGGGAGTGACCAGGATGGACAGAATTAGAAATGAGTACATCAAGGGAACAGCACATGTTAGAGACTTTGGAGATAAAGTCAGTGAGGCCAGACTGAGATGGTTTGGACATGTGGAGAGGAGAGAGAGAGGGTACATTGGAAGAACGATGCTGGGTTTGGAACCACCAGGAAAGAGGACTAGAGGAAGACCAAAGAGGAGGTTCATGGATACAGTGAAGGAAGACATGAAGATAGTTGGCGTGACCGAAGAAGATGCAGCAGATAGGGTTAGATGGAAAAAACTGACTTGCAGGGCTCAACCTATGAATACTTTTTAATTGTACCTGTACAATAAAAAGTGTTCCCTGCTTCACCTCCATCTGCGTAACTAGAAGATGAAGATCCTAATGTCTTATTTCATTTTATTTTTGCTTTTGTTTTTAGGCAATACACTGTGGAAATCTGTCTGGATGGATTTTTGTTACTTATCTATTACTCACAAAATTATTTGTGCATTTATTTAAAAAAAAAACTTGTGGTATATGAATGTTCAGCAGAAACCACTAGAGAGAGCCATAGAGCTGCTATTTCTCAAATTGCAACAAATCAGAGAACATACAGTAAGACGAACAATAGAGGTTTTCTACACAGAACTAATTCAAGAAATCTTCATTGCTCCTTGTAGGTGTTTAATCATGCATTAAAACGACTGATGCTTCTATGACAACAGGTCGTTAAAATCCTTAATGCAGCAGAGATCAATACAACCTTAGGTAGAATTTTTCAGAATCTAAATTCCAGCAATAAAAAGTACTAATTCTCTGTTTTTTAATAAAAAAAAAGGGGGCCCTGTTTACACATCCTGCAAATTCTAGGCAATACATCTCAAAAGCTTACCACTGAGGTGTTAACTCCAGACCAGCGAGGTCCGTGCAAAGAGCCACACTTGTTAGTTTGGATTTTACAGGCAGGAATGAGGAGCTGCACTTCATCTGGATCAGTGGCCACTTTCACATCTGAGAGAGCTTTAGCCCAAGCAGAAGAGCTGACCAGCCACATAAAGGAGAAAACAACTGTCACCACAAAGTCCTGAAACATAGAAGAGGGCAAAATGATTGATAAAATGTTTTGTATTCCAAATAAATCACACATATTTCAGCATTACATTACAGGAAAGGAACGTTGAAAGTAACACACATTATATAGTGAGTTTAGAGTAATATAAATGTGACTGAATGAGCATATTGGTATTTGACTTGAGTATACTCACAATGAGTGGCCCTCGACTGTTTTCACGGTATTTATTCAGAAAGAAAATGTAGACACCAGAAGCCACGAGGGAATACAGGAAGGAAAAGACAGCGATGGTGACAAAGAACTCGGCAGAGGACGAATAATCACCAATGAGGAACACTCTATCCCTTCTCATGGCCTCACACGCCGGTGCTTCAAAGGACACCTGGTGCAACCTGGTAGAGAATCACAGCCAGGAAAATGAGTTAGTGAGATTTTCAGAGGAAACTTTAAAAAATGTACAGCACAAACTAAGTTTTAAGCACCTGAAAGGATATCCAAAATCGATGCCAATGCTAAGGTTGCTGCTTGCTTTCTCCATGCAGTCCACACTGACACGCAGCTGCCCCGAGAAGCCGCCACACGTGGCAAAGGCAAAAATGGCAAAGAGCTGAAAAAAGGAAAACATAGTAACATCCAATCAGTGTGATCAGCCAAAACTTTCCAATGATTGAACTTCACCTGACTTTTTAAGACAGGAATGCCAAATACTGTACGTATTTGGCATTCCTGTCTTAAAAAGTCAGGTGAAGTCATTCTTGCTGCTCATGATAAATAAGTTGCATAACAATGAAGCGCTCGTATGTGGCGGCATGTCCTCAGTCTCCTGGTTTTGTTCAGGTTAGGTGTACTGTAATTTTGCTCTTTGCTCTTCTTCTTCTCCTTTCGGCATTTACCTTCAGGGGTCGCTTCAGCAAGTCAGTTTCTTCCATCTAACCCTATCTGCTGCATCTTCTTCGGTCACACCAACAATCTTCACCTCTTCCTTCATTGTATCCATGAACCTCCTCTTTGGTCTTTCTCTAGCCCTCTTTCCTGGTGGTTCCAAACCCAGCATCTTTCTGCCGATGTACCCTCTTTCTCTCCTCTCCACATGTCCAAACCATCTCAGTCTGACCTCTCTGACTATATCTCCAAAACCTCTAACATGTGCTGTTACCCTGATGTACTCATTTCTAATCCTGTCCATCCTGGTCACTCCCAGAGAGATCCTCGGCATCTTCATCTCTGCTACCTCCATCTCTGTTTCCTGTCTTTCCCTCAGTGCCACTGTCTCTAGACCAAACAGCATGGCCGGTCTCACCACGGTTTTGTACGCTTTCTCTTTCATTTTAGCTGAAACTCTTCGATCACACATCAAACCTGATACTTTTCTCCACCCATTCCAGCTTGCTTGCACACGCTTCTTCACCTCTTTTCCACACTCTCCATTGCTCTGGACTGTTGATCCTAAGTACTTAAAATCTTCCACATTCTTCATCTCTACTACCTTTTGCTCTGAGAAGCAAAAAAAAATTAAGTTTCACACCTGTATGTTTTCCCTCATTTGGTTTCTAAGTGTTTGGTTGTAGTACAAAAAGTGGAAATGTAAAATGTAAAGTAATGTGATGTTTTATATGACTGAGATAACTTGTAGCCATGTCCTTGCTACAGAACATATCATGGCATGCCACTTTGTGAAAGTGCAGTCAGTGATGGCAGAAACTGACGGACCATCTCCGGTTATTAAGTCTTTTTTTTGTACCTACAGGCTATCTGTCACTACAGAAAATTCATCATCATCCTCAAGTTCAAACTTCACACATTGTAATTAATTTAATTATAGAAAATCAGATTTAAACATCTAATGTGTCAAATGGTGATATCCCTATCACACGGAAGTAATATTTAGAAATATTAGCAAAAAATTTTTTTTAGAAAGTTTGATATAGAGAAAAGGACAATGTACGTATTTCTTTCTTTTTTTTTTTTTTTTTAATGAACGTATTTCTTAAAGGAGAAATTTAGATTGCTTGTAGTAGTACAAACACTACAAGTAAACATTTTCACATCCAATTAAAATAGATTTTAAAAGGTAAATTGATGGCAAAGGAAACAAAAACAATCCAGAAGAAAAATAGATGTTGAACAAGTTTCATCATACTGATAATTTATTGTATCAGTCTCATGGCAGGCGGAATGGAAGACCTACTGAACCTCTCAGTTCCTGTGCTTGGTGAGCGGAGCACTGGGATTGCTTCTCTGAGAGGCCAGAGTCTCATGCAGGATGTGCTTCTTGTAGAAGATAATAGCCTCCACTATCGTCCTCATCCCCTTCTCCACTAAAAACTTTGGCATCCTCTCACCCAGCAGAGAGACACAGTTTGTCAACTTTGTTATGCAGCTCTGCAAAAAGACAATTCCCCAAAAACACAGCAATAAACACAACTCACTGAAAATATTCAACATCTAAATAAAGACATCAAATAATTTCAGCTTCCTCAAAAAGTAAAGATTGTAGCCATGTAGTTGACCTTTCCATATAACAGTCATTAGCCTGTGCTGACCAGTCCACTTTGTGAGCTCTCAGATATCTACAGATTTGAGCAACGTTGAGGAATTCTGCTCGTTGATGGGCAGGCACGTGACATTCTTCTTGCTAAAATCCACTATCACCACAGTTTTTTCTGCTCCAGTCTATAAAGTTGGAAATGATCCTTCTGTACTCCACTCACAGCTGGTGAACGTAGATCGACTGTTAAATCAAGATGTGCCTTTTTGGCTCATCTCTGTCTTTACCGTTACAGACCGATGCTGTGTTCAAATTATTGCAGACGCTGCACCAATCCGCCCTTTCAATCTCCCCTCTCTCATGGAGAAGACCCCAAGATATTTAAACTCTTGAATTTAAAGGTAGACTTTTGCCTACCTTTAAATTCAAACTGATCTCACAATCAGTTTTGATACGGAGGAACTTGTCTGCCATTTTGCACACTTAACATGTCCATAAAACTGACAAACCAAAAGTTAATTAACATGACTCCCAGTTATATGATAAAATACAGTATGGCCATGCAACTAAAACAATCACACACATCCTTGATCCTCAGTGTTCGCTTTGCCAGTTTGTCCACATGAGCCTCTTTTAGCCAGAAGAGTTCTTACAAACTTAATCACCATAATTAGAGCTGAGACCTAATTCACATGAACCTTCCCTCAGACATATTGCAGACAGCTGCACATAAAACTGCACATAAAAAGCTTTAGTGAACCTCAAATTCATCAGATGGACTAACAATCAATGAACTTGCATGGAAAACATATGAAATGCACAGAGATGATTGGCCTACATTTCATTTTGCAAACTATTTTCACCAATAGTAGACTCAGAAATGATTCATTTAATTTTTAAAAAAAAAATACAAAATTAATTTATTTCTAAAGTATTTATTTTGTTCAACTAACCTTGTCTTCAGTGAAAAATGTATTTTTTATCTATTTGGAATAGGTCAAGTGAGATTAGAGTGAAACGCTGACTAGTAGACAGAGTAGTCCAGTTTGTACTAGTTTGATGCAGCTTCAGGCCTCAGGTGTTAGCTGAGCTCTGTTTACCTGACTGACAAGGTACACAGCTGGAGCCTGGGCTGGAAACCCCTCTGCAGAAGCTTTGATCACAAATTCGCTCACAGAAGCTTTGATTCGTTTAAAGTGAGACCACGTAAAAACACACTTATTAAACATCATTAAACAGAGACAATCCACTCATACTATGTTTCTCTGAACAAGTTAAATGAAGGGATATCAGCAGAAATGTGAGGAAAATGTAAATGTCTAATGATCACCGGGCTCCAGATAAATATCTAAATGTCTATTATTTTTTTTTCCTCTTGGTGCTGTTTTCTGCCTTTGATTTGCAACTTAAGTTTAGCCCCTCTCATTTCTGGTGTGGGTCTTTGAACAGGAGAGCGTGGCATTGTGGAAGAAGAGTGGATGCTAAGCTCCATGCCCCCCCGTGTGTTTATCTGCCTCTCCCAGCTGGGGTTCCTCTGGAAACAAGCGATGGATGGAAAGAGAACTAGAGAGGAGGGGGAGAAGAGAAGGAAAGACAGTGACTGGGAAAATAAAGCGGGAGAAAGGAAACTCGTCCACAGTGCAACGCAGGAACCTTTGGTTTCAACCGTTTGTCACAAAAATTTGATTTCAGGAATTCAAAAACTGCAAGATACAACACAATCCAGATAAACCAAAGCAATAATCTGGATAAAACGTCAAATCTGTTTGCATAATAATTTGGAACACACTGTAGTTGCAATGAAGAGATAGCTCCCTGATCAAAAAGGCCCAACAGAGGATGTACTTTCTGCGGCAGTTAAAGAAAGCCAAGCTGCCTGCCCAGATGTTGGTGCAGTTTTACACAGCCATCATCGAGTCCATCCTCACCTCCTCCATCACCGTGTGGTACGCTGAAGCCACAGCCAGGGACAAACACAGACTGCAGCGCATTGTGCGCTCCGTAGAGAAGGTGATCGGCTGCAGCCTTCCATCTCTTGAAGACCTGTACGTCTCCAGGACTCGGGGGCGTGCAGGTCAGATAGCAGCTGACCCTTCCAACTCTGGACATGGACTTTTTGAGCAGCTCCCATCGGGCAGGAGGCTCCGGTCCATTCGGACCAGAACGTCCCGCCACAAAAACAGCTTCTTCCCTTCTGCCATTGGACTAATGAATGCTTTATAACCTGGATCCCCACATCTCTTAGTCACTTTATAACCTGGATCCCCACATCTCTAAGTCACTTCCCTCTTGTCACTTTACTATCTTTATTATTTTCTATTATTTTCTATGACATTGCACTACTTTTCTTTTTCTTTCTGAGCACTCTTAGTTTTTGTTAAAATGATTTTTATTTATTTTATTTTTATTTTATATTTTTGCACACCTGTATCAAAGCAAGTTCCTAGTCTCTGATATTCTTCATTGACATGACAATAAAAGCATTCTGATTCTTATTATCATCAGGAGCAATTGAGGGTTCGGTGTTTCCTCAAGGACACCTCGGCATGCATTCCAGGCACAAAATTGAACCAGCAACCTTCTGGTTACAGGACGGTCACCCTACCCACTGAGCCAACCTAAGTTAAAAGAATACCCTGAAATTTTTCAAAATAAATTTTCCGTCATGGTAAAGAAATAGCTGAACCAAAAAACAAAGCTGTAGATTTAGATGTTGATCTACATTCACAACCTCACCTATGAAAAAATGAGATTGTGTATACAAGCAGTTGAAATGAGTTTCCTCCGCAGTGTGGCTGGGCTCTCCCTCAGAAATAGAGTGAGGGGTTCGGAGTAGAGCCATTGCTGCTCCGGGTTGAGAGAAGCCAGATGGAGTGGTTCGGGCATCTGGTAAGGATGCCTCCAAAGCGCCTCACTGGTGAGATGTGCCGGGCATGTCACCCTGAGAGGAGACCTTAACATAGACCCCGGCCCCACTGAAGAGGCTGGGGAATGCCTCAGGATCCTCCCGGGTGAGCTGGAGTATGCATCTGGGTAGAGAGAAGCCTGGACTTCCCATCTGAGGCTGTTGCCCCACAACCCGTTCCCAGATAAGCGGAAGACATTGGAACAAAACAAAAAATAAGCAGGGACAAAGATTTATCATCTATATAAATAAAAAATGTTTAGTTTTGTTTGCTGAACCACTTATTCTTAACTGTGTCCCGATTTAAGGTGGGAGGTAGGGTACACCCCGAACAGGACGCTAGTCTGCTGCAGTTTGATTACAAAATTAGTTTTATAAAAGTTATAAATAGAGGAAAATATAAGGTCGAAAAGCTGATCATTCTAAGATTTTGATGAGAGCTGAAACTGGGGAGAGAGCACCAGTTGAGGAGGTGTGGATTAAGTTAAGCTGTGAAGGAGCGAAAAGATGCAGCATGCTCACTGATGAGCTCCACCTGACATTTTCACCAACTTCCTCACACGCCCACACACACACCTGCTCCATTCGACATGATAGGCATAGATGCAGTGTCAAGCAGGTGCCTGAGGAGGAGAAAAACACCTCAGATGTTCCTGCTGGGCTTTAGGGGCGAAAAAAAAATCTAGGGCACATTTACAAAGCCAGAAAGAGCGTGAATGATGAAACAGAGAGTGACACAGAGATGGAGGCACCGAGGGATGTCTTTCATTCTGCTTATCGGAAACTAGATTTTAAAAAGAAGAAAATCTAAAGCTATAACATACATTTCTGCTGATTTAGCATTTTCAAAAAGAAAATCTAGACAAGTTATTGGAAATAAGCAGAAAGTAAAACTAGAAAAAAAATTTGATCCAATTAAAGAGAATATAGCTAAATTATTTTAAATATTTTTATCTGTAAAAATAGGCTCCAAAATCAGGCAATTAACTAAAAAATATTCAAATACAAATTCTGCTAAAGTTCAGCATTTTAACGTGTGAACAAAATTAATTTCATAATAACTTTAGTAGAAGTGGAGATTCTAATATAGTTTTTGATTTGAATGAATGATTCATTTTTCTTTTTTGACTGTCAAGTTCATCACAAAAAATGATCAATTGCAGCCAAAACATGGAATTCATAGGACTTGTAAAATTCAGCAACTCAGAATTTAAACAATATTCTGATACTGCTACAACTGAACATAACTGTCAAGACTTTTGAATATTTTTAATGTCTTTATTTATGCGTGGGTTTTCTCCAGGTATTCCGGTTACACCTTCCAAAAACATGCATGCTCTGTTGATTGGCCGCTATGAAATTGCTCCAAGGAATGTGTGTGTGTGTGTATGGTTGTCTGTATATGTGGCCCTGCAACAGACTGGCGACCTGTTCTGGGTGTTCCGTGCCTCTCGCCTGAAAGCAGCTGGGATAAGCTCCGGCACCCCCATGACCCCACCAGGGACAAGCGGTTCAGAAGGTGAAAAAGACACACATCTCCCTTTAACTTTGGTTTTAAATGTTCTTAATTTAAACATTAGAGATCAAACTATTTTAATGGTTTGATTTAATTCTCTTTTCTCTTGCAATTTAGTTCTATAAATTCAACCTAAATAAAATTCTGTACTGTAAAAAGGAAATGGAAATGAGTGGAATTTGCCTTTTAAGTGACTGTAAGTTGGAAACAACAAGAAGCAGCCATGTACACTTGGATGAGACTTACTAGATTATCGTTCTCTGTTTCAGGAAAGAAGAGAAACATATACATTAAGTTTTTCACATCAGTATCCAAAAGAAACAACACCTGAATGAGTCACAGAATTCTAAGCTAGTTTTTTAAAGTTGCCAGATCATAAATATGGTGCTAAACTGGCAGCATGGTGTGTACACTTGGAAAATGTGCACTAACAGTTGGGCCTGTCTGAATGTACTGAAGACCTTTATTTAACAAAAAACAGCACAGCATCAACCTAAACCATCCGTCCACTTTTCAAACTTTATCAGCACTGGGTGTGAAGAGATGTTGAAGGTGAGAGGGAGGGTACACACTGGACAAGTCTCTCAACTAGTTTAATTCTGTCAGTATGAAATGGTGATATATAAAACAGACAAAAAGATCTCACTTGTTCCCAGTATTAGCATCTCTTTCACTCGTAATTCAACAACTTGTAAACATGAGTAATTTCTTGGCAGTGAATCATAGCCAATGTAAAATAATGAGCATAGCCAGACAAAACAAAGCGCACAGCTGTTCTTTTCATTTTTAACTTCTGAATGACAGTAATGGAGCTTGCTTTGTCATAAGCCAAACAAAATAATAATTAATCTTCTATCACTTTAATTAGAAAACTACAATAAAAATGTTTATTTTAGACTTTTTTTAAAAAAACAATTTTATTGAATGTTCCACTTTTGTATTACATATCCTGAGGCATGGGTTTGGACAGGAATCTCCATGGACAATGATGTTTGTAGATGACATTGTGATCTATAGTGAGAGGAGTGAAGAGGTGGAGGAAAAGCTGGAGAGGAGGAGGTTTGCACTAGAAAGAAGAGGCATAAAGATTAGTCAGAGTAAAACAGACTACGTGTGTGAATGAGAGGGATCCAAATGGAAAAGTGAGGTTACAGGGAGAAGAGATAAAGAAGGTAGAAGAGTTTAAGTACTTAAGATCAACAGTCCTGAGCTATGGAGAGTGTGGAAAAGAGGTGAAGAAGCGTGTTCAGGCAGGCCAGAATGGTTGGAGAAAAGTATCAGGTGTGATGTGTGATAGAAGAGTTTCAGCTCAAATGAAAGAGAAAGTGTACAGAACCGTGGTGAGATGGTCATGCTGTTTGGTCTAGAAACAGTAGAACTGAGGAAAAGACAGGAAACAGAGATGGAGGTAGCAGAGATGAAGATGCTGAGGATCTCTCTGGGAGTGACCAGGATGGACAGGATCAGAGGAACAGCACATGTTATAGGTTTTGGAGATAAAGTCAGGCTGAGATGATTTGGACATGTGCAAAGGAGAGAGAGAGTACATTGGAAGAAGGATGCTGGGTTTGGAACCACCAGGAAAGAGGCCTAGAGGAAGACCAAAGAAGAGGTTCATGGATACAGTGAAAGAAGACATGAAGATAGTTGGTGTGACTGAAGAAGATTCTGAGGTATGGGTTTATATATCTGTGTTGTAACAAGTAAATTCAGAAAGTTTTTTAGTAATTTTTTTAAATTTTCTGAAGATACGACAATTGACATGAGTAACACTTTGGAAGGTTTTGGAAGTAATATATCAATACAGTTTTTGAGTTATGAATGGCCCAGATTTTTAAGGAATTCTTCACTCATTGGAGATGAAGATTTTTGCTGTCAGTGCTCACCCAATAATTTCCTACATAATGGGCAGAAAATTGCAACAGATTGATAGAAGTCTGGAATATGTGGGCAGTTCTCCTGTGACACAGTATTCATTTAGTTGGGAAACATACAGTAAGATTCATGACTTCATATTTCCGAGGGTCCTGTTCGAGGAGATCCATATTTTAATGTGAGCCAATACGTAAAATTTAACAAAAACTAACATTTAACAAATCAGAAAATGCAACCTCATGACATTCAGGAAGCCTCTAATATTTTTGTCTCTGTTGTATTTAAAAGGATATAGAGAAAAGGAGCATAAATATTTTTTAACTAAACCAAATGAAGACAGCTGATTACCAGATTGCTATCTATATTTAATTTCGTCCCTGAGCTGTAGAGTCCTAATGGGGACATGGGAGGTGCAAGAGCCTACCTTGGCTGATTTCAGATGAGAGGCAGAATGCACCCTGAATAGGTCACCAATCTGCTGTGTGGCCACACACATGGACAACCATCCTACACACTGCTAGGGAAATTTAATAGAAGCCAATTAAACTAACATGCATGTTTTTGAAGAGTGGGAAGAAACTGGAGTACCTGGAGAAAAGCCACACGTACACAGGAGAACATGCAAACTCCATACAGAAAGGCAAGTGTTTCAAGCCTCTTCCCAATCTGGGACTTGAACCTCTGAACTTCTTGTGTGAGGCCACCATGCTAACCGCTGCACCACCCTGCAGTCCTATGGAATCAATCTTTTTTCTGATAAAGTACAAACGGTTGCCAACACGTTCTATTTACATTAGTAGACTTTATAAAATGTATACACGGGAGAACATGCAAACTCCACACAGAAAGGCAAGTGTTACAAGCCTCTGCCCAACCTGGGACTTGAACCTCTGAACTTCTTGTGTGAGGCCACAGCGCTAACCGCTGCACCACCCTGTAGTCCTATAGAGTCAATCATTTTTCTGATAAAGTACAAACGGTTGCCAACACGTTCTATTTACATTAGTAGACTTTATAAAATGAATGCCATGAATTCTACACAAATTGGGGGCAGAAGGGGTATTTAAGGAAAGAATGTCCATCCTTGGACTGGGAGAACCCGGTTCGATTCCCTCTGGGCTCATGCCCAAGTGTCCCTGGAGAAGACACCTAACGCTCAGTTTCTCCAATTATTGGTGCCGTCATGGCGACCTGCTGTGATGCAATGCAGCAGAATGATTTCCCGATGAGGGATTAATAAAGTGCAATTATTAATAATAAATGGTATCTTGAATCGAAAGACTGAAGCCAATCTTACTGTATAACAATGTAAACATGGGTGTCTGTGTGTCATATCTGTTTTTGTATGTCCTGTCATTAATGGTTCTCTGTTGTGTCTGAACACCTGCACATTCTCTAGAACTATTGGTGTCATGTCCAGCTAAAGGAACAGACAGGTTAACATTTTGCTGTTAGAAAAATGGCAAAAGTAATCTGAAGGACGACTCGTACAGACCAGATGAGTCCAAACAGAAAACCAACGAAGCTTTGTATGGCCATCAAAACGGGTTTTGAACACAAAATTGGATTGAGTATGTAAGAATTAATGAAGCTTCAGATGTACACACTCTTTAAGTCAGCACAACAGTTTCAATGACAGTGTACAGAAGCAGATGGAAACATTTGGCACATGTTCCCCTTTGAGCTGAATGTTTGATCACCATTAAAAATTGGCTGGTATACCATATGTGACTAAGGGGTGTGGGATAACCCTCTTTCTGGTGGGCAAACAAACCACCCTGGGGATAAATACTACCATTTGACATCATAGTACTGTAGATGACATCACTGGGCCAGTTAAAAGATTAGACTGAAAGGCAACAGTATTCATTAGATCGAGTCATGATTGAGGTTTTGGCTCCTGCTGATGAGTCACAGAGACTCATACTGTACTTGTAGAACTGTGACATGGTTCAACAGACTGGCAAAGCTTCTAAATTGCATCATGTGCTCAAGCAACTGTGCAATTTTTTCTCTTTTTTTTAAGTCCTTTTTTTCATCTCCCCTCAAACTCACATGCATAAGCACGATGACAAAACAGTGAAGAGTTTGGGCACATCTCAAAGGACAGCTTCTGCATGAGTTGATCAACGGTGGAGAAGAGGGAACCTTACAGCTGTTTAGAGCAGAATATGCCAGCCACTGACAGCTTGCCAAATAGACCAAGAGCCTGCACACAAACACACATGCATGCCCATTCTTCCGTACTTGTCATAACAGACATAATATGACATAACAGATTCTCTGGCCTTTCCACTTTATTTCCAACCTGCATAGTTGAGTTCTTGAACTTAACCTGCATCGGTCTTTGTGTTTTTCTTAAGCTGGTTTCAAGATTCAAGAAGATTTTTTTGTCACTGCGAAGAAACAATAAAATTATTGGTAATCTCTCAATTACCCAGCCAAATAAGGTAAATAAAAAATAAGATATAGAAAAGTATTATTTTTTAATCAACTATTGTCACAAATAAGTCTATGTCATTGCATAGGAAGTGTGTGTTTCTGAGCGCTTGTGCGTGTGTGTGTGTGCAGTTCTGAGTAGTATAACAGTCTCTTCACGGCCATGAGGAAGAAACTGTTCCTCATCTGGCTGGCCCGAGTTTCTCAGAACTTTGGGGCTACCAGATGGGAGGGTACAAGAGTGCTTTGCAAAATTTTATTGCAAAGTGTCCAGACCTCACCAGTTTTAATGGTTTATTGTTTTGTAGCTTTAAAGACTTACTAAAAGAAAAAAAAATGATGCTCTTTTGACTCTTTCATTATAAACTGAACATGAGTATAGTTTACTCCTGCATCGACTGTAATATCTTGACCGAGGCAAATGGAATCTTCAGAGAGTTTAAAAAGCTCAATTAAGCAGAGATGCACCCATCTGGCCGGTGTTAAAAAGCCAGAATAATCTGAAAGAACCAACAGATGACATGTGAGAATATACAACTTCCACACTAAAATGAGAGTGATTTGAATTTTGTCATATTCGTGTCTCAAACCAGCAAAGTTCTCATTGTAATGTTGTCGTGCAATTTTATCCATAAGATAATTTTTTTTTTTTTTTCAAAAATTGTACCTTGAATAATCATTGTGTTTACTGTGACAGCAATTATTTTCCAAAGAACACTTTTCGGCTGAATTTGGTGCATGCTGACCATATTTGTACAACTTCATTTGAAGCAAGGTTGTGTTTTTGACGACCATTCTCACTCATTTGATTTCAATCAAAAGAGCAGTTTTACATCTCCACCTTAGAATTAAATATGTGAGACAGAAAGGTGGGTCCAACAAGTTAAAATGAGACTCAACGAGAGACTGTGGATTGACCGAGTTCTATGTCCATGTATTGCTGTAAATGAATTCTGTAGTGTCGGACACTGAGGAGCAACACATCCCAGTTGAAAATGATTTGTTTATAAAAGGCGAGAATGTGCAAACTCAAGCTTCATCTTCTGTGATTGTACAAGTTACACCTCGGCTATCAAACAAACCAGAAGGAGGGATCAAAGCCTAATGGTGGGTTCAGCGTTCAAACACAAATTTTGGATGAGACAACAGGAAACATGAAAGTGAGATCACAGATACACAGATTTCTTCTTTCTCCAGCTAGAGAGAAACAGCCCAGATTAAAATAAATAAATAAACGGTGCCACTGTGAACTGCAGAATTAATCAGAATATGTTGGTTTCCTTTGAACTGCCTGCAAGCGTTTGAGCCCTCTGGTCTGCATGAATGCAAAAAAGTTTACCTTTTCTGGCAAGATGGAGAAAAAGACTAAAAAGTGCACCATGATAAAAGTAATTTAAATAGTGAAGGAAATACGAGGATTAAAAAAAAAAGGGGACTGACTTTATCACACGTGTCAGCGTTTTACCAAAAATACAATCTAGAAGAAGTTACACATCATGTTATCCTCAGCATGCAGGTGGTGCTTTGGACCACCTCCTTGTTCTTTGGCTCAGTCACATAAACTTCACCATTTAAAAACTTCTTGGAACACCTTCATTTTATTAACAAAAATGAGCTTAATTTCCTTAAACTCTTTTAGCCTGGGGAATAAATGATTTATTTAAGAACATACTTTTTTCTGTCAAAGTCAAATTTCTTTGAAAAAGCTTACACACATAAGTAATCACAAATATTCTATGTTTTGAAGAGATGGTATTGTGTGTTTGTGAGGTTTTAATTATAATTTACACTGTATGCTGTAGATAAACATGGTGCCCTGTATTAGGTCAGAAACACAATGTTCAGCCAAAAATCTTATAAAATAATAGGGTTTATTTGATAGGTAACGTCAAACTTGTTCGTCAGTTTCAGTCAGTAAACTTTCAGCAAGTAGATTGCAATTGAGGCAAGTCAAAACCCACCCTGCCATTGTTAACAAGTTACGATGTTTCAAATATAAACAATTTGTAAACAAGTTGAACTAGGCTCCTCCCCTACATAGAACAGGTTCTAAGGTACGTTCTAGTAGATTGAAAATGATTTCCAGATGGAAGCCAAAACATCTCGATCATCAAGTTCACTGTCCAGAAGACAACTTTGGAACCCTTTCTATGATGGATCACTCCTGGACTGATGAGGAATTACACAAATTTATAAATCATGACCAGAACGTGTGCAGTCTGAAAAAACACTACTATGCAAAAACACCTACTTATGTTAGAAAGTGGGCGTGGTGGAGAACAGAAAGGCGTGGCCAGAACAACCTAGCATTTGAATCGTAAATTGCTTCAACATTCATGAATGAAATAAAAAAAACACCATATTTTTTAATGAAGGAATAATGTTCAAACAGAGGAGAACCCCAAAAAATATCGTAAAATATTTTAGGTTTCATGATATTAAGGTGTGTCTGATAAGAGTTGATTCATTTCCTTGTGTTTTATTAATAGGGTGATGATGGAAACTGGAACTTTTTAAATGTGTAAAATTGTGAGCGGAATCTCACACAAGCAGGAAGACACACACCATCTGAGCAAAAGCTGAAATCCCTCATGGCTACAGTAATTTCTCTAAAGTCACATCAAAGAAATTCACTTTTCTTTCAAAGCCTCAGGCTTTTCTGCACTGTATTATAAACACAACCCACACCCAGAAAGAAAGCCTAGTGGAGGTTTGATTCATTTGGAGGGACACACAAATCTCACTGGGAATCCTGATCATTTTACTGCATAAAAAGATTTTTTTTTTGCACAGGGTTGGAAATCATATTTGTAATTGAAAAATCTCCAGTGCATCATAGCTTCACACACAGAAGGAAATCCTTGCATAGACACAGAAAACAGAATCACTCCAGAGATGCCTGTGCGCTCCAACAGAAGCGCAAACCCCTCTTTCACAGAAAATAAAGAAAACAACACATTTTGCAAAGTTTAAACACACATTTTCACCAAATCAAATATCTATTCACGCAATAACGCATGCAATGTGCGCGCAATATTATAATAATAACTAACTTATTCATTTCTAACTCACCCATTCCAAAACACGGATAAATCCCAAAGGTAATTTCAGAATCTGGAATGTCCCTGCAGATGTAAGCTGCAAAAACACAAAGGACTTAAATCACATACAATCCTAATTAACATCAAATTGCTCCATCAAGTTAAATTAGAATTGATTTGTGCAAAAAGCAGAGTTTTATTCATTATCTCACTTACCTGATTGGTGGTGTCCATCACAGCAGGATGTGAGTGTTTTACTTGTTTGAATAGATGGAGAGAAGAGACTGATGTGAAAAGCTAAACACTCCGAGATTCCGATGTCAACCGGAGAAACCCGAACCACCCTGACTGATTTTTCATTGTTGAAGAGAGAGTAGTTCACCATGGAGACAAACACTGTGCTACCCTCTCTTGCTCCCACTCACATCTCTACACCCTCCTCCTTTTATTGAAGGATTTATTTCTGTTTCTAATCAATTGTGTATGTGGTTTTCTTTCTTTTCTTTTTCTCCCCCCGACTGATCCAAGTAAATGTTTGCTGGAAAAGCCAGGCAGTGACACAACCCAGAAAATGTGAATCAGATTTCAGATCATTTATTTCAAACCTGCACGTATAGTATGCATAGCATAACATTACAGAGGATGCAAACCTCCTCCTACCCATCCACTCATCACGTCAAGCCAAATATATTTGTATAGCCCAATAATATCACAAAACAATTGTCTCAATGGGTTTCACATTGAAAAAATGATTTGAACAAAACTAAAAAAAGAACAAAAAAAAAGATACACAAATGTACAGCTAACAGCAGACTAAACAAAGGCTAGCTAAACAATTTCAGCGCATTCCTGCCCATATATCCTTCTTAACGGTGAGAAAGAAAAAAAAACATGCATGTTTTTGCATGCATGCAGTGGGAGGGGAAAAAAGATGAAACCTCATGGGGACCCACATGAAAGAGAAATGCCTTCCTCAGGACAAGCAACCGATGTGTCTAAGACTGTTAATTAAATATTAGTTTTTTCTACTCTACACCTTTATATCTGAAGAAATCAGTAGATGGGCTTCATCCTGAGGGAGAAGGGATGGGAGGTCAAGCCAATTTTAATGCTCGTTTAATTCCTAATACGCTGAAAGTCTTTGAAATTAACTATGACCTAAACTAAGCTGGCATAGTTTGCATCCGACTGAGTGGATCAATACAGTCAATAATTTTTTTGGCATGAAAATAAGATGTCGCTAAAGTAGCAAGAGGAGAGTTCTTTCCAGAGTTGTATTCTGGCAGATGTTCGTTTGCTCTCAAACTTTAGGTGAAATTGTTACAAAGCAATAGGCTAACATGATGAAATCACATTGCACTGTATGCCTAATGGACCTGTGACTCACTGTTTGGGGACCAACACTATAATCTGTGAACATAACAGGCTATCATTTAAGTATGTTTTTGACATGAATGTGGACACACAGGTCAGTTTGTGTGAAAAACCTGCACTCTATAAATACCATTTGCATCCAGGTTTATAACAAGCAGTTTGCCATCTAATGAGCCCATCGAGGCGAAAAGAGAGAAAGCCTTTTTCTGACTGCAGGCAAGATGATAGAGAGCGTACAGGGCTTCCCCGAGTCTGCTCCACCGGTGACAATTCCTTTAAAAGCCAAGTGCAAACTGCTCTGACAGCGTGGCTAATTTTTTTCTAACATCTCTGCTATCATCCCACCCCCCATCTCTCTCTCTCGCACACACACACACAAACTCCCTTAAGGGCTCTGTCCTCACAATTATGAAACCATTGAATCTGATTGGCTAACTTTTTCTCCACTGGAAATCAAAATAATCGGAACAAGAGGAATGAAGTCTCTCATGTGTACTTCATCCTTTTAGTTAGAATTTTTCATATAATGAGCTTCGCCCCACGGGGTTTCATGCAAACTAGCCATTTGATTTAACCATACAGTTAGAAAAAGAAAGTTTTAATTTGGAAAATGAATGCAAACATAAACAATATTAATTTTTAAGTGGTTCTGTAAAGATGTAAACACCTACACAAAACATCCATAAAAACCAAAATTTTTAACAATGTCTTAAAAAAGATCTGTTTTCACACATTAAAGGATACTTTCTTAGACCAGTCGAATGAACAAAAAACACGTCGTCCTTCTTTGTGAAGTTGGCAACGGTTTCCGTGATGTGACAAGTCCCCAGTTGGTGTGGCTTTACGACCTTTGGCATGTTGAACTATTCGTTTTCCAAGCTGCTTCATCCTATCAGAGTGAGTTGGCTATTCCACTAACAAGGCGATGGAACCTTGTGGACGGGTCGCTAATCCATCCGAAGGCCACTCAGAGACACACGATCACTCACACTTAATAATTAGGAGACAAAATATTCAAACACACATGTGCTGAGCCAATGGGAGGAAGCTGAATGAAAATTTCAGATTGATGCAAAATCAAACGGTCTTTTCTGTTCTGTTTCTGTTCTGCACTTCCTTAGTAAATATTTTTCAACTAATCTGTGATACACCTCTTCAACTTGCATGTAGGAGTTGTTCATTGTGTGATGTTTGAAACAGCGTTACACGAATATCGATTTGCAGGAATACAAATAAACAGAAAAATATACCTATGAAGCGCTCCACTTGTTTTACTGCTTTGTAAGAACTTGATTTCCTTCCTTGCTTGAGGGAGGGAATCCGTCATTCTCACTGACAGGTGTTGAAACACATCGCCCTGCATTGCACTGTGGGTCAGAAAACACACCTGGGTACAGTACCAATAGGTCAGCTAGGTTTTTCTGCGCATGTACAGTATGTGTGTCAGTAAAAACTACTAACCAAGAGGGTAAATCAGCACATAAAAAGAAAGAAGAGACAAAGAGCTTGTCTTTATGTCCACTCTATATATTGCTTTTGTGTCTAAATCCACATTAAAGATATTCCAATATTTATGTTGGTTACATCACAATAAAAAAAACACACACACACCTTTAATTTGTACAGAAATATCCCCCCATCTGTTTGCTATTTTGCATAAATTACATCCTCAGAGAAAATCTGAATGGTTTCAGCAAAGCAGTTACAAGCTGAAAAAAATGAGAAAAGCAGTGAGAATCAGAGCAATACGGTGACAGCAGTGCAAGAAAAAGGGAACAATTGCCATTCTTTTCTTCTGCTTAAGCCTCTTTCATATTGTGACAGAGGAATTATTGCAAAGAGATAGGTCAGCCACTTATCTATCTCATCCAACACTGAAACAAGGCAATGTTCCACAGCAATTATTGCTCAGATGGAAGGTACGCACATCTACATGAACTGATGTCTCTTATAATGACCATGAAATATTGCACAATTATTCACTAAAAGGGAAGGGGGATGTGATTTGAGAGGGAAACATAAATATGGAGTCATTAGTGCATGCACAGAAAAAAAAACAACCTTTCCAGCACCAGTGTAAAATTTAAAACGGTTTAACAGGAACATTCACGCAATGTCACAATCTTGCACAATTTGTAAATATAAAAAAGAAGATGGACTTTTGCACAATCACATTTGTATTATTTTGTTAGTTTTTTTTCCACTTGTCATTTTTTTGCATATTTATTTCTCATTGTTTGCTTTGCTTTTTAATTTGAAAATCCATTTCATCCTCTGAAGGGTGTGTCAGAGCCTATTCCGGCTGATTCAAGGCAAGAGGCAGGGTGCACCCCAAATAGGTCGCCAGTCTGTCGCGGGGCCACACACACAAGCATCCACACACACACATGCCTGGGGCAATTTCACAGCGGCCAATCGACCTAACATGCATGTTTTTGGAGGGTGGGAGGAAACCAGAGTACTCAGAGAAAACGCATGCTTACATCTTGGGAACATGCAAATTCCACACAGAAAGACCAGTGTTCCACGCCTAGTCCCGACCCGGGATTCAAATCCCGAACTTCTTGTGTGAGGCCACTGTACTAAACACTGTGCCACCGTGCAGCCCTAGTTTGAAAGTCTTCAAATCAAATTGAATGAGATAGTTGTATCTATCAGTTACTTTTCTGGAATATTAACTATGCACATTACAAGTTTTTTGCCACCTATTCAAAATAATCTTTGCAAATCAAGTATTGTTTTTAAAATCTTAGCACTATCCTATTGTAATTTTTTAGATAAGAAAACAACTATTTTCATTTTTAGTTTTATTTTGCATGTGTGGCAGCAGCAAGAGACATGAAGCTGATATCCTAACAAGAAAACGTGTATATTTTCTTGTTGGTACACACACATTGTACCTACGAATGCAAAACCATCAGCTAGCGCTTTTCCATGAAGCATAACACGCAATAAAATTTGGATAAATTCCCATATTTCACAGTGACTGGATAATTAAACCTATCCTCATATGCCTGTAACGGCACAAAGCAATGAAACATGATTAGATCCTGGAACAAAAGGAGGACTTTGGAAATGTTCCTGCGGAAAATGGTATTAGGCTTCGTCTCATTTTGCACCAGTTAGACGGCACACATAATCAGGATTAACTTTAGCATGATGGGGTGAGAAAGGGAGCAGCACAGGGAGAAGAAGGGAGGTCACGTGGAGAGATGATTCAACATCAAAGTGGTTAATGAATCGGAAAGACACACAATTTTGTTTCCATTTGAAATGCAGAAATTATTTTTTGTTTAATTGTACAAGGTAAAAGAAACAAAAGAAGCAATTTGGTAAAATAAAAAAGAGTGACAAAATGGCCAGTTTTGCTCTTGTGACTGTTGCACTATGGTCACACAATTGCTGGGGTTTCTATGTTGAATTTTTGATCTGTTATTCTATCTACACACATTTTCTGACTAATTATTACTAGTTAAGAACATGCATGATGGCTCCGATGATTAGACGTTTTGAGAAAAGGTGCTGACAGATTTAGGAAGGTAACATCCTTGGACAAAAGGTGACAACAGGTTCTGTATCAACGTATCCATTGTATCAAGCCCTTCCTGAAAATGGAATAATTTAAGTTGTTTAAAGTGTGCTCCACATAATGATGTCAAAATATTTCTGTTACATTGTCTTCTGCTTGTGGGGACAACAGCCTCAGACCGAAAACCAAGGCTTCTCTCACGCCGGCTGCATCCTCCAGCTTATATGGGAGGATTCTGAGGCGTTCCCTGGCCAGCTGCGTACATGGTCTCTCCAGTGGTTCCAGATCCTACCTCCAGGTCTCCTCTCTGTGGGACGTGCTCAAAACACCTCAGCAGCGAGGCGTTCACTCATAGCAGGTGACCATAGGTGAAAGTAGGAATGTAGATTGACTGGTAAATCGAGAGCTTTGCTTTTCGGCTCAGCTCTTTCTTTACGATGACGAACAGATGCAGCGTCCTGATTATTGCGGTTGTCACACCGATCCATCTGTTGATCTCTTGCTCCATCCTTCCCCCACTCGTGAACAAGACCCCAAGCTATTTAAACTCCTCCCAACTATTTCACAAAATATAATTATGTCATGGCCCCACAACAGACTAGCAACCTGTTCAGGGTGTACTGTGCCCCTCGTCTTGAATCAGCCGGGATGGGCTCCGGCACCCCCGCAACTCCGTAAGGGATAGACGGATAAGAAGGTGACTGACTGACTGACTAATTATGCCAACCCCAATAAATTTGTAAAACATATCCATAGAAAACTATCAGATTAAATATGGCAGATACAAAGACATAAACACAAAAGCACTAAATAGTGAACTGTAAATAAGACACACATTTCAGGATAGTAGTAGTTTTTGTTTAGGTCAGATTAGACCAGAGGCTGTAGGGCAGCTGTGGAGCAGAGCAAATCTACTTCACTGCTTCAGATTTTTAAAAAACACACAGATCAAACTACAACTTCAGCATTTCAGTTCATCAAAACTCATTGAGCCTTTTATACGAGAAAAAAAAATCAATGCAGTATGTGTTTTATAGGTACTGTACGTCAGCCGTTTATAAGCAGAAGAAGCTATACAACATTTTAAAGTAAAGAAAAGCCTGGGGCCTCGATCTGACCTCCTTAAGGATGAGCTTAAATACAAAGGGCATTTAAAAACTCTTTATATTTCTTACATACATTCACAAAAATTACAAATTAAATTGTTGATATTGAAAGAGAATGTAAACAAGAACTATGCATCCATTTTTTTGTTTAGAAATAGTTTGGTATTAATTTACATTAGATTCAAGCTTTAGGTTGGAAAAGACATGGGATTTCTCCAGTATTAGATGTAAAGTGAGAACATTCTGGCAATGCTTCTCCCAACCCACCATCTACCGTAAGAGTACAAATTGGGGCATGCACACACTGCATTCACTCTAACAAAAAGTGTGTCACTCCTTTGAGCTTATGAGACATAAAGCTCACGTATAACTTCCCACTAAAATCCCTTCCTTTTCACCACCATAGTTTGCAAGAATAATGTAAAGGGTAATGAAGGAGAATGAATGGACACACTGATAACAGACTTATCCTATGTGTTGCTAGGCAACTAATCCAGCAGGCATGGGATAACAGGGCCTGTATGTTGTGACAATGATGACCAATCATCAGCAGCCAATCTCAGAGCAAATTATGTCTGCTTAGTGCACTGTTATTTACATGTCTTACATCCTGCAGTGGGGTTGCATGATTACTGGTGCATAGTGTTTACTGGATGTGAAGTGAATGATTCTCATTTGTGACAGCTGCATTCACTAAATGCATCCATAAAACCAAATCACTTTAATAAGCAGTGTGCATCCCCCTGAGGCCCAAGGCCGAGTGTCTGAGTGGACAAGCTCTGCTACATGGTACTGCTGCTATACATTGAGTAATAGAGGGGGTTTTAAATGAACTACAAAAAAGTAAAATGCATGGTTGTTTCAGAGGGGCATCAGTATAAGGTGTTTCTGGTGATTCCTACATAATTATCCATCCAGAGTAATTTGCAGCTTCAAGCTCCCTCTGCAGATTTTTAGCAGCATGTCACCAACATAACAATGGGTAATATATGTTTATTTGTGCCACAGCAAGACAATTTTGTTGTTGCAATGCTTATTTCAAACACAGAAGTTTTTGAAAGTCATTTTTAACAAAATCAAAGACAAAACTGTACAATTAAGCTCAGTCTATTCAGTCATGATTCTAGAAATAGAATCTTGTGTGTAAATCGATCAGGAACAACCACTTCCGACTACAGATGCAGTATTCAATTGTTTTCCCGTTTACTTCTTTTGTACAGAACTTTTTGGCGCCACAAAAAACAATTTTTTATTTTTTGGGGGGGAAACAAAAACTAAACAGAGTCTTTAAAATCCTCCTTGATCCAAAGGGGTGACCTGGATCACCCGAGATTTAATCGCTTCATCATCTTCTTAAACAGCTTTTTTACATGAAAATTTGATAAAAAATCTACCTGTAACTTTTTGAGTTATCTTGTTTACACACACAAACACTCCTCATCACATAACCTCCTCGGCAGGGTAATTTTTCAGTTCTGTTGTCTTCAGCTTATTCAAGGGTCACAGGGGTAACAGCCTCTGATGGAAAGCCCCGGCTTCTCTCGCCCCCGACTGCATCCTCCAGCTCACCTGAGAGGATTCCGAGGTATTCCCTGGCCAGCTGTGAGACATGGTCTTCCAGCTGGTCCATGGTCTGGGCCTCATTCTCCTCCCGATGGGACGTGCCCGAAACACCTCACCAACGAGGCGCTCGGGAGGCATGTTAACTGGATGCCCCTACTACCCCATCTGGCTTCTCTCAACCCAGAGGCGCAACAGCTCTATTCCGAGCTCCTCCCGGATGGTAGACGCCGTGATCTTGTTCTTTCGGTCCCCACCCACAGCTAGTGACCATAGTTGAGGCAATAAATAGATCAAATGTATCTGTAAAGCACATCTATACTGGATAAAAAGTCAGAGAGAAAGAAAAATTTAACTCCATTAATGATACTCTAAATTAATCTGTTGAACTCAACTTAACTTAAATCCTAAATTCACTTGTTTTTCGAACTGCACCCAAAAATGTGTTGAAAAATTGACACAAACATACTATAAAAGAAACATAATTTCTTTATTTCTTTGGGAACATATTCCTAAATATGACAGAAAATAAACATTTCTTAACATTTTGAACTGAAGTGATGCTAGTTATATTCAAAAGGGCATCTTTGAGCAATTTAGACTGTTAAAATCAATAGTGATCCAACTAATGATGACAATAGTAATAGTGACTAAAGTCCTTGATCCTTATTTCAGTTGCTAACAAAGTCACACCATAATGAAAACTATTCATTTCTCATAGGCAAAAGAAAACCTGCAGCAAGTGGGAGTTTAAATAGAACTAAATAGCTTCAAACAATTGTAAGTGTCTTATATCGAAGTCCTTCAACAGCCCATGATGTTTATAGTATCGATCACATTTATAACTTAAGTATAAATCCATTCAATTAGTTCACATTTATGAAAGTTTATGACTTTTGTTCTGCTTCGCTTGTGCTTCATCTTCATAAAATATTTTTTACTGCTCCATCTCAGTTTCATTTTGCAGAGTTTTCATGGCCAAACCCCACAAAGTTACACTGGACATGAACTGGCCATCATTGGGCCTGTACTGCCTGCTTGAACCTGCAACAAAATTGCAGTGATTGTCTGTGGGAGGGAGGTACGGTCTACCTGCTGAGTCTGTATCCACAGACATATTCCCATTCTCCATATATGGACCATACACAGCTTCTTCAGTCTCATGCTGTTTGGTCAGCTTCATGCGGTCGGTCGGAAGCAGAGTGGAGCTTCTCTCCTGGTGGCTGGATGACAGCAGGTGATGAGGAACCAGGGAGCGCAATTCTGGAAGGGACGTTGTCGCAGGGCTGAGCTGCATGCTGGGAGATGGTGTCTCAATATGTGATGAGGTTTGTGGGGATGGAGGAGGGGAAGACTTATCTAACACCGTGCTCGGTATCATAGGAGGGAAGTGCTGCTCAGACTGGGAGCAGGGGGATTTGTTGTGGCTAACAGATTTGGGAAATGAGGCTGCTTCACCGGTGCACTGAGTCTGCTCTGCACTGACGGGAGCTGGACTCTCAGCTGGAACCCCCTTGCAGTGCATGTTGCTATGCCTCCTCAACATAGCCGACCGGGTGAAGCTCTTTCCACAGGTACTGCAAACATACGGTTTCTCACCAGTGTGTGATCGTATGTGACGCTGAAGGTCTCCTGAGCCAATGAAGCACTTTCCTGTATTAAATAATAAATTTTGAAAGTAAAACACACCAAACTGAACTACATGTATTATCTTATAGTTTTACCTTCTGGTCCAGATACTGTAATAATAATGAACCAAACTGTGACCTCAAAACTTTTGGTATGTACCGAAATGGGATTTTTTGTGTACAGTGAACCCTCGTTTATTGCAGTAGAAAGGTTTCAAAACCGGCCGCAATAGCTGAAGACCCGCGAAGTAGGGCCAACATATTTACGGTATTTATTTAACTTGTATTCATACTTTTAAAACCCTAGTACTGTTAACACATCACCCTTTACAGTAATGTACAGATATCTATTACACAGCCGTGCGAAGCTGTCGCAGGCCGGAGAATCGGTCAAAACATCAATCATAGGCTAGATTACAAAACTTGGTGGTTAAACCGCAAAGTAGCAAGGGTTCACTGTACAGTTATATTACCGAGGAAAGATTTTTTCTTACCACAGGTGTTACAGCTGTGCGGTTTTTCCCCAGCATGACGAGCTTTGTGCTTCAAAAGTTTTCTCTGCGTGTTGAAGGACTTTCCACACTGGTCACACGTGAACGTCTTATCTGTGGTGTGAGTTCTCTTGTGCTCCTTCAGATTGCTCAGGTTGTTAAATCCTAAACAAAAAACAAGTTTTATCATTATACAAAATCACTTTACAGTCTATGAAATTACAGCTGTATAAAAATTATTTAGTAATAATACCACTTTGTTAAGTGAAGATCCCCTAAATACAATTCTGCACCCAGCATTTTGTTTTCAGAATAATGATTTTGTGTGGTTGACTCTACATGAGCTCAGTTGAAATGCTAAACTCATTTTAAATTTTGAGACGAAAGCAGGTGAAACTTGTTGGAAGATGACACATACCTCGGCCACATATGTCGCACAAATGTGGCTTCTCTCCCGTATGAACCACTTTGTGACGATGAACATCTCCTGACGCAGTAAAACTGGAGGATTAAGGTAAATGAATCAAATTATGGAAAATATTGCAGCTATATGACAGAATATTACTTGAAACTGCAAGAAAATAATAATTCTGTTGCCACAGATGTATATGATCCTAGTGGAAAATTATAAAAACTACTATAGTTTTTTTCTTTATTAGGTTTTGCAAAAGTGTTTTATAGAAAAAATAAATGAAAACTTCTTTAAAACAATGGATTCAGCTCTTTTTACCTTTTACCACATAATTCACAGATGTATGGTTTCTCTCCAGAGTGTCTTCGCAAGTGGGTTTGTAAATTTCCAGCCTGCCAGACAAAAAAAACATGGCATCAGGACAGTTTAGAGAACTGCTGTAAAGCAAGGTGGTCAAATTCTAAGAAAACAGAAAGTACCTGTGAAAAGTTTTTTCCACAAATATTGCACTGAAAAGGTTTCTCACCTGCAAGAATCAAAGGTTATGTTTACAGTTAATCTTCACAATCAAATATGTTTTACATTATTTTGATTTTTAAAGGTTAAATACCAGTGTGTGAGCGCTTGTGTAGCTCCAGGTTGCTTGGATGCTTAAAGACTTTTCCACAAACTTCACAACAATACTGCTTATGTCCCGTTTGCTGCAGTGGCTCTGGAGCGGGTTTTACGTTTTGATCCTCTAGGTTAATATGAGGAGGACTTGGAAGATGAACGTCTGGTACCTCTGAAGTTGTTTCTTGACCAGCTGTGCCGACTTCAACTGGAACTTTAGACTGCACCACAGAGTCTTCTTGATCTTTCTCTTTTGGATAACTGATCACTGGTTTAGTGACTGATGAGCACACATCAGCACACATCTCTTCCAGAGCCTTCTGAGATCGGAGGTAGTTGTACTTCTTTAGGTACACGGCCTTCTTTGGGCGGACTGGTTTGTTGACCATGGAGTCAAATGCCTCCGTGTTTGGGGTGTTTAAATTATCAGAGGGTGTTAAAGAGGAAACAGAGAGTTTTTCTACTGGAATGGAGGTGCAAGAAGTATTAGGCTGAACTGTGTTTCCTGAGCGCACATGAGAGTTGTTGCAACCCTGGTTTATTCCCAGCTGATCATCTACTGACATCAAAGGAGCTGGACCTTGGTTTAAACCTGCATTGCTGGTCTGAATTGCACTTTGTTTGAAGTACTGTTTACTGTTAAAATTGCGAAGCTTAAATCCATGAATTAGCTGTTTCTCTGTAGATGTCTGTGAGCTGTTAGCCGTGTCAAAGGTTGAGTTGGTGTTAGGAACTGAATTAGAAATTCTCCTGGTGTTGTCCATGTCACTGAAGAAGCCTGGTCTCTGGGGTTCAGTGGTACAGTGGAGGTCGACATCATGAGGAAGACCGCTCCCCAAAAGACAGTCATTTTCTGAGCTTAGCATGCTTGATAAATTAAAGGAAGGCATTTCCACTGGGGGGCAAGGTTTGAGGAAAGCATTACACATGCTCTGAACATTTAGAACTTGTAAATTCTGAGCGATGTCCAAAAGGGCTTGCACATTATCTTGATTGATCTCAAGATGGGAAGTGTACATGTAGTCCAGTATTTGCCCGATTCCACCAACATCCTGGATGACAAGGTTGAAGACATCATTCTTCTGACTGGGAGAGTTTTGGAACAAAGACCTGGAAAGAACAGAGTTATTTATACACATGACAGCTCAATAATCAATGATCAGAATATGAATCCAAGTTCATTTGGATCAAATATTGAAGCACCTGAAATAAGAGCTGAAAGCAGCCAGGACATTTTTATGAGCTTTGAAGCAAACTCCTTTGACTACCAGCATGCAGTCACAGAGAAGCCCCTGAATCCTCTGTTCCTGAAGCTGCTGGAGGAGGTAGGAGCTGTGGCTTGATAAGGTATCCATGGTTACTCAACCGATGAAGCCTCCTGCATCATGATCTCCACTTATAAATTAAATATTAAAACTAATCCATGAGGTATTCACAATTCCACATTGGTAGAGTATTTTGAAACTACTCTTTAAATAACTATAGTTACTAGTCTGTTGGTCAACAAACGCTCAAAAACTGTTGTTCAACAAGATCATACTAACTAGAAAACGTCGTCGTTTGATTACAAATGCGACTCGTGTTTAATTTCTCTAAACCGACTTTGATTTTAACAGTAAAAATATTCTAAATGCAAAAACTCCTCAACTCATCTCATTTTGGGATGTTTGGTCAGTTTGCGGCGCAATTAAAATACGTCACTTCCTAGTACGTCACGCATGTTAGACGAACATGATTAGCAATTTTATTTAATATTTGCTCAAATTTTTCATTTAAAATTATTTGAAAAAATATTTTAAAATGTAATAAAATAAAATATACATTTTAGACATGAGTTTTTAAATAAATGCCGTAGCATTGGTGTTGTGTTCCAACTAGGAACGATTATTTCTTGTTTTAGAGGACGACAATTAAGGTGCTCCATAGTGCGGCGTGTTTTGAAAAGTTTAAACGTGTTCTTCTATGTTAAAGCTCTAAAATGTCTTTTATTACTCAGAAATAGATTTTTCTGTAAATTTACACGTTTTAAGTCTGTTTGATCAGTTGAAAAATTGACAAAGTCCTTACGTCCACGTGTTGATTTGATCTTTAATATCATTTTATACTTGAAAGTAATTCATTTTTGGTACAAGAAAAATGGTTTTCTTCACATGTAACGCTTGTGGTGAGTCCCTGAAAAAGGTCCAGGTCGAGAAACACGTGAA
Organism: Neostethus bicornis; assembly: GCA_902685375.1. Classification (NCBI taxonomy): domain Eukaryota; kingdom Metazoa; phylum Chordata; class Actinopteri; order Atheriniformes; family Phallostethidae; genus Neostethus; species Neostethus bicornis. The sequence continues at coordinate 15,973,825 of LR738557.1, read as the reverse complement.
CATGTGTCGTGGATGCAAAGTTTTATCCTGCATCGACTGTGGACACGATTTCTGGTAACAATTCTTCACGTTTGCTGTGATGTTGGATTTTAATTGTTCTCTTTTAGAGTAATCTGATTACTCAATATGAATGGATTTGTCTGCAGGGGTGATGATTACAAAGATCACAATAAATGCATCAGCGAGGATCAGAAATATGGAGGTAAAGGTTATGAAGCAAAGGCAAACAAAGGAGATGTTAAGCAGCAGCAGTGGATTCAGGTCTGTTACCAGTTCTACAAATATGAAAAGATGTGGGGAAATCTGATTCTGATTTTCTGTATTTTGTTCTTTAGAGAGTTCAAGAAGCCATGAACAAACCTGGAGTCAGTGCAAAACTGAAAGATGTTCTCAAACAAGTTTGTGCATATGACAATGTACCGAGGAAAAAAGCCAAGTTTCAGGTAAAAGGGAATAAATGTGGACATATATACATATTTTTGTGTGATCCCTCATTCATCCAACTGTGATCCATCCTTAAAAAAGGCTTCAAATGTCCAGAGGACAACTTTGAAACCTTTTCTACAGACAGATATTAATAATAATAATGTATACTTTATTTATCGCTCACCGGGGAAATTTCTGTGCTGCATTACACCGCAGCAGGCTGCCACAACTGCCCCAATGGTGGGAGCAACAGGGGGTTTAAGTGTCTTCTTCAAGGATCTCGACAGGAACTCAGTGGGATGCAAATCCGCTAACTTCCGGTCCAAGGGCGAACGCTCTACCACTAAGCCACCGCAATATACAGTATATTGTGAGTTTAAATGTTTATATGGGGAAAGGATGGCTCAGTGAGTAGGGTGACCTCCCTGTAACAGGAGGGTCGCTGGTTCAATCCCCCGGTCAGAGTTCATGTCAAGGTGTCCTTGAGCGAGACACTGAACCCCCAAATTGCTCCTGATGATGGTTTGTACCTTGCATGACGGCATCCACCATAAGTATAAATTTGTGTGTGAATGTGAGCTACACTGTAAAGCGCTTTGAATGCCAACGCAGGTTTAAAAGTGCTACACAAGTAGAGTTCATTTACCATTTAATTATTTGAAACTAGTGAAAAGGGTTGCACGGTGGTGCAATGGTTATCACAGTGGCCTCACAGCAAGAAGGTCGAGGTTCGAGTCCCAGAGTTGAGGCGAGGTTTGAAACACTGGCCTTTCTGTGTGGAGTTTGCATGTTCTCCTTGTGCATGGATTTTCTCCAGATACTCTGGTTTCCCGCCAAACACATGCATGGTAGGTTAAGTGGCTGCCATGAAATTGCCCTTACGAATGTTTGTGTGTGTGGCCCCACAGCAGACTGGCGATCTGTTTGGGGTTTACTCTGCCTCTCGCCTGAAATCAGCCGGAATAAGCTCTTACACCCCCCACCATTCCGTTAGAAATAAGTGGTACAGAAAACGAAATGAAACTAGTGAAAAAAGATCATCATTATTCAGTTATGTGACTTTGATTTTTTTTTTTCCAGAACTGGATGAAGAACAGTATGAAAATAACAAACTCTGATCTACAAGAAGAAGTGTGGAGCATTATTATTGCATCTTCAGACGTAAGTTGTTTTCCACATCTTTTGTTAACTGTAAATGTTAAATCTGTTACAACTCATAACCAGTAATCCAGGATTCGTAGGGGTTGATATTTTTAGTTTCGCACACACGATTTGTCAGGTCGATTTAGGTGGGAGAAAAGTTTGTGCACACGTTGAGTCCACACAGCATGGTAAAGGCAAGCTGAGAAAAAGAAATGCCTCACTTGATTTAAATTGCATATAAGGAAACAGTTTGGCTCTCATTTCAAATTTATTGATGAAGGAAAGAGTTTTTTGGATAAACTTTGATGGTGATCAAACACCAGAAACTAATCATGCAGCAACATTATCCCTGTGTTTCACCTACAGGCATGTAAATAAAACCTGATCCACAGCTGCTTATCACTGTTGCTGCATTTATATTTCCTCTTGCAGCACAATCAGACCAGGTTTCAAAGTGTTTATAACCACATCTCATATTCAGTTATGTTAAACAAGAGCTTCAAAAGACATGGAAAGTGTTTGAGCCACATTAGAACACCTTGTCGTACACACTTCAGCACAAATATAGTTCCAGATTGTCATACTCATAAGAAAAAAAGCTGTGAATGAATTATTCATCCTGTCAGGTGAAACATTGGGGTGATGCTGCTTGGCTAGCATTGAGTCAATAAAGTTGAATACTAGAAAACAATGCACTCAGTTACTTTAGATATTTGTCTGCAAAGTGATCGCCTTTTTTTTTTACTAACAAGATTGTGTGAAATAAAGCTTTGTCAATTGATTAAAAATCTGCTGTACATTTTCACCACTTATTGTTTGTCAGACACAACAGACGAAAGAAAGCGAAGCATGCACCAATGGAGCTGAAAAGCCGAACGGTGAAACAAAGGCTGAAGAAAAGAAGATAAAGCTTAATAAGAGGGAACGTAAAGAGGCCCGCCAGCAAAAGAACAGGAAGGCTAATAAAAGGGATGAAGAAACAGACACCCAAGAACCAGAAAGTAATCAGATTGGCAAAAAGAGAAAGAACAAGAGGCAAAGAAACCAGGAAGATGAGGAGGAGGATGGAAATGATGCTGAAAATGGGACACCACTGAAAAAAGCTAAACGTAGTTTTTTTTTTTTTTTTTTTTTTAAGCCTCACTTTGTGCATGAATCAATATTTTGCTGTTGGAAATTTCTAAGTGGGACTTTCAGGTACTCAATCTTACCAAGCATGCGTCTTTTTTACAGTCGCAGCAACAAATGATGTTCCAAACTCAGAAAATACAGAGGATAAAGTCGTCGCTGAAGGTAACATTGTAACCTCTATATAATATACCATAATATAGTTTCAGTCAGACATACCTTGAGAACTCTTCATACTGAAACTGGTGTTTAACAGCAGCCACTAGAGGCCAGTGTTGAATCTATAGTGGTATAAAAATGATAATTTATGAACTGACTGCAATGTGATCAAACTTTCAGGTAAATTCAACTGGAAAGGAAACATTAAATCTATTCTAAGACAATCCCCTGACCAGGAACTGGCAGTGAAGAAACTCAGGAAGAGGGTAAGACATGAAGTCTTTTGTTCTCTGCTGCTGGCATCCATAGTCAGCATCTTGGCCTTGCATGTAATCCTTGTTGTCGGTTCAACTTGAAACCAAAGGTCTGTTCATCCGTTCACAGGTAGTGGCAGCCTACTACTCCTTTACTGGTGACAGCAACTTCAAAACAGAGCAGGATGTTTTGGCACTTTTCAACAAGAAGATCAACAACAATCCCAAGTTTAGAATTTTAAAAGATCGAGTGAAGCTCATCGCATAGATTAGCTTGTTGGTAATGCTGTTCAAAGATAAAAACGAATCATTTTAGTCATTCCTTGTATGTTCTATTATAGTTAACAGTCTCAATCATTAAAAGACTTTGTTATTTGATACCGTGTCTTGTTATATCTGAGTGGGCCTGGTCGTCTTCTGCTGAGCCAGCCGTATTTAATGCATAAATTTTTTTTTTTTAATAGAAATTTGTTCCGCTGCACATTCCATGCACACAGTAAGGCTGGGAAATGGCACCTTATCTGCGGGATTGGATGTTGGAGTGGGGGAAGGGAAACGGTAGAGGTGCACCTGAGGTGAATTTGACTCTCACACGGGACGAAGCTAATGCACATTCCTCCGCACCCCGAACGGGGTTCACTTGGCTAGGCACACAGAAGCTCCATAGAAGAAGGACGCTTGGTGTCAGCCTCAGGTGAAGTTTTAATGCTTTCTGATTTTCCACGGCTAGAATGGACAGCCTCTTTGCCCCTGTTCAAACACACACACTTACACACACATGCAACAGGAGGAAATCTGCCCAGCTTTATGAAGCTCTCTTAATCCCAGCAGGTTTAACACTGCTGCTCATTCATCACACTGCTTACCTGTAATAGTATATCACATACTCTGGGTTTGAGTCAAGCTGTTACTCAGGTTTTCTAGTATTAAACAATGTTTTGTGGAGCAGTGGACTGCTGCTAAGCTTGATTCTTGTATTTTAATTCAGATCACACAGGATGTGTATGTAATCTACCTTTAATGTTGCTACGAAATACATCAATTGATTAATGAAATGTGATCGGTGTTCTCTTGGTTATTCTTTTTTTAGCAAAACATACTGTATCTATTAATCCGAGCACAGCACATGGTTTAAAATATGAAATAATGTTTTTAAATGTAGCAACACACAGTATAAGTGTCTCAAAACTGTGCAGCAAAGTAAAATCGACAGGTTAAGACAGTATGTATCTGAATGAAGAGATTCAAGATTCCAAGGTGAACATAATTTGGCTGAAACATATAATATGACCTAGTTAAAAAAAAATCTGACTTCTAAATGTTTTATTCAGTATGCCCAATTCTAGTTTTTTTTTGCACCTTCTTTTAAGTTTTAATAATACTAAAAGAATATTTTTGGTATCAACATTGCAAAAAATTAAAACAGCATCTTTGATCATGAATTAATTTTCCTACATTCATTTTAGTTAATCATCAACTCCACATTTTAATGTCACCCATATCAAAACATTTTAGAGCATCTTTCTTATCATGATCATAATAAATCAATCCCTTTCTTGTCTTATTGAGTTTTTACTCCTGAAACTTTTCACATGGCTGAGTTGAGAGTAGAACAACAGTATCAGCAGTGTCAGATTCTTGCTCCATGTAAAGGTATACAGTGAGATCCAGATGAGTTTTGGGAACCAGCCAGCTACTATGCATTCTAGGAAAGTCAAGGCTACTTTGAAAGTAATGAAAACAGGAAAGAGAATTCCTTTAAAATTCAGAACAAATAACTGTGACTTTAATATCAGAGCATTTATTACCTTTTGAAACAATAATGTTGACAATCTTACAATTCTCTGTCTTTAAAACAATCTCTCAATTATTTGCAGATGTTACATCTTTTTTTTTCTTAATGATTTGTAGTTTCTTTATGTACAAGTTGTAGAAATTGTAATATGATGAATAATAAGAATATTTTTTTCTGAACCAGAAAAACTACATAACATGGATTTTTAACCATCATTAAAATGTGGGAAGATTTGAACATCTTCTGATCTTTGGATCTGATTTGATTTAAATCATTTTGATATATAATATGTAGATTTATGTACATGTGGTTTACTATCATAACTACTATAATACATTTTAATGCGTTTATATCTTATAGATTGCCTTACATTATCTGATCTCCTGACAATCTGATTATATGTAAGTAAAATTGACAACTTTTTGGAATGAAATAATGTCTTGATTATTGAAACGTCAGGTTTTTTTGTCCCATTAGATTTTTTTTAACTAAAATTAAATGCTTCAAACTGTTGTGACGTCATCAACACACGACAACGTCTAACCGGAAGTGTTTTCAACTAGCCGTTAGCATTCAGTTAGCATTCATAGTTAGTTTGATATTTTAATCGAAAAGATGTTGGACGAAAACGAACTTATTTCATTACGAAATCGATTTAGGAGCAATGCACAGCTTCTTATGCAAACATCAACCGGAGAGGATGACGATATAAGGCGTAAGATTAAAAAGTGTTGTTTGTTGGTGGTAAAATGAAGTTTTCTGTTGTGAAAAACTATTTTTTTCGCACGTTTGGGTGCGAAAAATATAACTGAATGAAGATATTTCACTTTTATTTTGCATTAATATACTTTAACGCTTGTTGAATGTGCTTTAAATGGTTATTACATGTGAAATTAAGCATGTAAGTGTGCATTTAAAGTTGACAAAATTATTCAATGTTTTGATTTTTAGAATCAGTCTGTCGAAAAAGATGTCTTTTTATTTACCAATAATCCTGAAACTAAACATTTTAGATCCGAAATAAAGCCACATAGTTCTTTAATTTACATTTTAGTCATTACATTTTACAAATAATATAATTCAGAATGATTGCCAACAAAATTAAATCGAGTTTCCACTGATTTATTCTAAGTGGGGATTTGTTTTTTTGTGATTTAATCAGATGGTAAAATTGATCAATGATCCTTAACAAATCAGTGTTTTTTTAGTACACATCTGTATTCTCCATACAAATAAACACATCACCTTATTTTTATTTTCAGTTTCTCATCTAGTTTGTTTATTTGTTCAAATGAAACCTCATTGGTCATTACCAGGTAACCACAAGTCTTCCAGGAGTCCATCACTTAAAAATCACTTAATCACAAAACACATTTACATAATGTAAATGCAATAACCTTGCAAGTCAGGGACAGGGTCTTGCCCCAAGTAGAGGAGTTTAAGTATCTCAGGGTCTTGTTCAAGAGTGGGAGAAGGATGGAGGGGGGAGATAGACAGTGCGGGAGCTACAGCAATCAGGACACTGCAACGGTCCATTGTGGTGACTAATAGCTGAGCCGAAAAGCAGAGCTCTCAATTTATCAGTTGATTTACGTTCCTACCCTCACCTATCGCTGGTAACCGAAAGAACTAGATTGTAGATTGAAGCGGCAGAAATTCGTTTCCTTCACAGGTTGGCTGGGCTCTCACTCGGAGATAGAGTGAGGAGCTCTGCCATCCAGGAGATGCTTGAAGTAGAGCCATTGCTCCTCCGGGTCGAGAGAAGCCAGATGGGGTGATTCAAACGCCTCGCTGGTGAGGTGTTTTGGACATGTCCCACCGGGTGGAGACACAGACCCCGGACTCTCTGAAGAGTCACTGTCTCACAGCTGGCCCGGGAGCACCTCAGGCAAACATGCAGCTTTGTTCTGTAGCACAAGACCAAACATCAGAGTCATAATTCAAATGCTACCAGACAAGTGACTACAACTAGTTGAAGATCTTGTCATAAAATAATCACATCTTCTAACAACAGAAATGATTAGATCTTGTCAGATCCAATAGTTATTAGCTTCATTTCTTTTGTACCGCTGCTATCTTGTTGGCAGTGTGTACAATGGATAGTTGTCCAACTGAGGCTTTTGCTGGCAGCTTCCCAACAATTCTTAGTTGTTTTGAATGTGAACAAAGACAGTGTCAGCTGGGAAACATAACACTAGGAAAGTATGTATACATTCATAGCATCGTCATCAATCACACATTTGTACTTTGTTCACACTCAAGCCTGATATTATTTACACTCCTGTCAAATTTTGACTAAAGGATTTTAATCTAAATCCGTTTTTGTTGCAACAGAAAATGACAGACTTTTTCTAAATATGATACAACAATGCAATTTGGTCTAGAAACAGTAGCACTGGAAAAAGACAAGAAACAGAGACAGAGGTAGCAGAGATGAAGATGCTGAGGATCTCTCTGGGAGTGACCAGGATGGACAGGATTAGAAATGTGTACATCAGGGGAACAGCACATGTTAGAGGTTTTGGGGATAAAGTCCGAGAGGCCAGACTGAGATGGTTTGGACATGTGCAGAGGAGAGAGAGCGAGTACATCGTAAGAAGGACGCTGGATTTGGATCCACCAGGAAAGAGGACTAGAGGAAGGCCAAAAAGGAGGTTTATGGACGCAGTGAAGGAAGACATGAAGATAGTTGGTGTGACCAAAGAGGATACAGCAGATAGGGTTAGATGGAAGAAACTGACTTGCTGTGGAGACAACCCCTGAAGGGAAATGCCGAAAGAAGAAGAATGCAAAAGAAGCATTACTGTGATCTGAAATGTTTTTCAAATTTTTTTTACATTTAAACAAAAGATTCCATGTGCAAAGTTTTTACTATTTATAAATTAAATTTTGCATTGGTTATGACTAATTTCAGTTTCACTGTAAACATGCATTTACTCATCCATTGATTCATGGACGGATAGGTAAAAACATGGATGAAAAACGCTTTTAGTAATTATTCATATTTTTATAAGTTGTAAAACATATGGGCTTTTAGCATTGCTTTAAACTGAAATGCAAGGTTCCCAGTGGTCCGAGCTACTGAGTTCAGTGTGAACTCTGTGAAGACACACTCAGGATACCTTCTTATTTCAGCAGCCAAAAACAGGCTCTGATACGTTTAATCAACCAGTAAATTATAGAGATTAATAGCTTTTGGACTGGCAAGATTATCTGGAGAAAACCTATCCGTTTCAGCTCAAAAGCTGCTTGAACTTGGAACAGAAGAGGTTTTCACATTTTCTCAGCACAAGATGAATCTCATATTTAGTTATAAGTGTGAGGACAGAAGGACAAAACATGGCTCTGAAGATGTAATGCTATTCCATAAAGATGGAGTTAGAGTCATGATGTATTGTGTGCTGAATAAACTTTTCAGTACTTATAAATCCATTTTATTTTTGTGGCTAAACAAATTTCTGTGCTTAAAAGTTATAATTTATCTTTTTTTCTCTAACTCTTTTAGGTCGAGAAGAAAGAGATTTGAAACCACTCCCTCGTATCAATAAACACTCAGTTTTCTGGATTGTGACGTCCATCGCTGTTACATATTACACAGACTTCCTTCAAGTGATTATGGAGGATGACCTTGTCATCAGGTTGGATTGATACGCAGCTAAATGTCATTTAAAAAGCAAAGGAAAAGCAGGCCTTTATAGAAAAATGTCTTCTTCACAGTTAACGTGCAAGTGAAAACTAGAATGACAAAAAAAAAAACCTGAATAGAAATGTAACTACATTGTTCTGTTGTAACTTGAGTGTACAGTACTTTTTTCTTAGAAAACTTTTTAGCCTTTGTCAAAGGTTTATTGTTCTGGTAAAGGTTGTTCGTCTATGGTTGTTTTCCTTGAAAGTATAATTTCAGTCTATTTGATACTGAACAAGCCAATGTTTGCGCCCCACCTTGTCTTTTCAGCTGGTGGTTTAATGTCGGGCTGGCACTACTTGGCATTTGCTTGTCTCTGGCAATCTTCTGCATTGTTTACCTGGAGTGGTTCAAAGGCATCGAGCACTATGAGCAAGAATACCCTGCCATTCCTCCCATCACCACTGCAGCATTTATTGCTGCGTCATGCAGGTAAAGCAGGACAACAATTAAATATTGAAACTTATAAATACAGAGTTTTTATCAGAATCAGAATATACTTTATTGATCCCACACATGGGAAATTTATGTAGCGTTGACTCAATGTGACTTTTTGCTTAACCCCCTGAGTGCGTCACTATGTGGTTTTTCAACAGAGGTTTTGTGCTGGTTGAAGCCTGCTCATATTGTGTGCTCCATTTTGAGCAGCTTGGTCTTGGGTAGATTTGCTTTTTTTATGTGTGTGAAATCTGGTATAAAAAGGAAACCTAAGTTTGACATAAAGGTAATCTGGTAATAGTTAAACTTCTTTTTACTGTCTTCCTCCACATTTTGTTTTGATCAAGTTCAGCATTTTTATTGAACTGTAATTAAACCAATGTGGGACGCCTCATATGATCTGTTTGCAAAGCGCAATGATTTGGTTTTCGCAGAACTCAGCTAATCAATACGTTAGTTTGATTAGATTGTTGGTGAAACAAGTTAAAAGGACTTGTGAGATCATCCAGGTGGAATAAATAAGCATTCAGGTGTTCAAATCTATCTGTTTAACAGTTGAATCAATGTCAATTTGTCTTTGATTAAGTTTTTAAAAGCATCAGAAAGAACAATTAACTTTGTTCCAGGCAAGAAATCTGATCACATGACACTTTCAAGACAACTTTTGTGATTGAAAATGACACAAAAATAATTCAGCTTTGGGGATTTTAAACAAATTAAAAGCAGATAAGTGACTTTTAGGAAGTTTTGTAACATTGAACTTTTAGAAACTTCTGACTGAACACCAGCCACTGTTTTTCCACTTTCTTTTGTGGATGTTTTGAAATATTCTTTTTTAAATTCAGCGAATTGGACCGTTTGCTTCTGCAGATCCAGACTGGACCCCAACAAGAATTTCCAGCCTCTTAAATCTCTGACTTTTTTTTTTTACCACCTACGAAACTGCGTACGCATGTATGCAACAGTGCATTATAGATAAACAATTATATCAAAATCTAGTCTGTTTTGTAGCATCTCGCGAATCGTCTTATTTCTACCTGAAATTGATGCTTACTTTCCTTTATCACGCTACTATCTTCACCCCAACAATGTTAACTGGTGCAAACAGTGTCTTGTTTGCTTGTTACTCCCAAATTGATTAAGTCTTTCCTGTTGTGGTGATGAAGTGATTATCTTTGTTTGGTTTTGTGTGCTCGGCATCTTTTCAAATGCGAATACCCACACTTGCCATGTGTGAAATGTCTTCAAAATAAAAAAAGAGCAGGAAAAAACTAAATGAAACAACAATTTTTCTCTCCCGGCTTACGGTTAGCTCTTCACTACTGGAGTAGTTTATTTTTCCCTTTAAACAAAAATTTAGCACAATACAAATTAGGATAACTATGAACAAATCTTCAAAATAAAGGAGGAGCAGGAAATAACTAAATGAGACAACAATTTTCCTCTGACGGCTCCCTACACATTCTGTGTATTTCAGCAGTTGACTGGACTTGTCATTGGAAGGTTGATTTGACCTAAAAGAAGAAAAACAACAGCTTTTGTTTTGTTGCTTCTGATTACCATCTGAAGCACACAAACTTTTTATGCTCAAAAATTGTGTGTTTTTTAAAACGATTGTCACATAAAAAGCCTGTCAAGTTAAATGACACAATCCTGAACGTTCTGCCTCATCTGTTTTGATGAAAAAACTTTTAGAAACAGAAGGGGGTCCCATCCAGTTAGGACTTGCTATAAAATGCAAACATTAGTGAGTGTTAAATGTGTCTAATTGATATAAAGTACAGTTTTTGAGTCTTGATTTGTATTTTGCCAAAGTAAAAGTCCATCTCACTTTGTCATGATGACTGGTCACTATTTTGACTGCTTCATTGAACAAACCTTGCTGTTTTGTAATGTCATTTTAGCAGCTGCTTGCTTAACCTGGCATATTTGTCTGGCAGAATAATTCCTCATCATACCTTTCTCTTTTCTTTTGATCAGTTTTCTTCTGTTCTAGGTCTTTTTAAAATTGTGTATAGTAGCAGAATCACCTGTAATATTTTGACCTTTTCATTGTGTTTTTTTTTCTTGCAGCTTCAACATTGCACTCTGGCCTGTCTGGTCCATTTTGACTCCACTTATTCTTTTCGCACAATTCATGGGTTTGGTCATGGTAATCTCTTTGCTTGGATAAATTTAAAAGGTGAGTTTTTATTCTGTTTACGTTGTGTGTAAACAGTGGTTGCTCTTTAAAAGATGAACTATTTCAGTTGGCTTTTATTCCCAAGAACATAAAAAATCTAAATTATTGTTTGCTCTTAATCGTTCGTTTGTTGATGTCTTAAGATTATCTATTAATTTTATTAATTCTATTTGAAACATGCATTTTATTGATACTTTCTTATTTTGTGTTCTTTTTTATAGCAACAGGTCTTGACCAATCAGCAACCAGGTTTTAGTCTGGCACTCACATGATAAAAAGATGGACGACGAATGATAACATAAAAACACATGTCTCACAGGACAGCCTGTACCCGAGTTGCCGTATCTATGACTTGACGGCATGTGCTGTCCTCCTGCCCACATGCGCAGCTCTGCTGGTCCAATTGTTAAAACACTGGACCTGTTCACTACCGCTGAATTGAATTGGGGGCAGGTCAGCAGTGTAGGGTTACTGTACTGGTATGCTGAATTTAATGATCTGGGTATATTGTTTTCCATTTCACTGTTTTTTTTTTTCCTCCAAAGAAAAAGTAAACAATTTATTTGGTTGTTCCTGGTGAAATCGCATCACCCGATCTCAAACTGCCTCCAACTTTTTGCCGATCACACTCCATTTTCCGTGCGGTGTGCTTTTACGTGACCTGTTTTACCATTGTTCTCGAATGTGAGCTTTCTGTAAACACCTAAAACAAGCCAAACAACAGGCAGTGCTTGCATCACTTTTTCTTTTCCCACGTTTTTGATTTTTGTTGGATTTCATATAAAAAAAAAAAAATCCCCATTTAAGTCACCTAATTTATTTCACAAATATCCTGTGTGAATTTGACATGCTCTACTTTATTTTAAACAGAGTTTCTAACTATTAAATTTTGAAAAAGTTTTTTATCTTAACAGAAGCAGTAATTTAACACAAATCAGAAACTTTGTTCCTCTTTCACTTGGGTGTGGTGGATGATGCTAAGATACCTTTTGATTTTTTTTTTTTACATTTTTTGTATTCAATGTTGATGGTAACTAAAAAATATTATGCCTCAACTTTTACAGCTTTTCTAAAAATAAAAAGTTCAGAAATTGTTCTTGTTTGACTCATCATTTCAATTTTATTTTTGTTTGTTGATGTCAAATTTAAGAAGAATTTGAGGTTTTTATGAAATAAGTAATCCAAATAAAACAAAGTTAGGGCAACATTCAACTTTAAATAATAGACAACTACAATAACGCCCTATCTGAATACAGTTTAACGTTAAAACCAGGTGTATATTGTTTCAATCTAAAGTTAAAATAATTTCTTATGTAAAATAATAGTTAAAATTTTTTTGGAAGTGATTTCAGCCAGATGTTTTCTCTCTTGAACAAGCAGCTGTTAAATGCTACTCTTCCAATAGCCCTACTTCTTTAAAAGCTGATATATTTCTAAAGGAGCTCTAAAGTGAACTGTTTTTCTAATCTGGACAATTACTTTTCATCAAACTTCAACTGTGAAATTCAGATAAGGATAGGTTGACATTTCTGTTCTCTTTTTATGATTATGATCTTTTGGATTTAAAAGTTAATTACCACAGATAGATGAGAGATTAAGGAATTGTAGAAGACAGATAAAAGTTCAAATGGGGATTTTGTCATGATGTAAAGCTGACAGATTTAGGATAGAAACTAAAGACCTCATTCGAATAAAAACTGAATAGATTAGAGTCATTTTGATGTTTTCTGGCCTTTGTTTTCGCTCTTCCTGTCCTGCCTTTAAATGCAATCATAATTTACACACTAATGGATCCTTTTCTCCTATCAATGATTAAGTAATCAATCATCAAAAGAATTTACTTGACCAGCTTTCCAATCCTCGTGATGCTTCAGTGAAGGAATCACAGTGACAAACCCACGTTGCCTCACACTGTAGCCTAAGAGAAATATAAAAAACTGGCAAATTTGTATCAAATATGATACTCATATCTAAGGACTGTATGTCCAGCTGTTGATTCAGATGTAAATTGAAAATGTAATGCAGTCATATGTGAAGAGTTGGTTTAACTTCAGCAGATAAAAGCAAGTCTATCTGATAAACTGGGTAATAAATGATAGGATGGAAGTTACTAATCTGGATCAAGTGGAAAGAGACTGAGTGCATCAAACATGCCCATAAAACATACATTAAAAATATATAATCATGCCTTTACTGCATAGTTATGTAGTCACTACACAAATCCACGCATGTACAGTATAAGTACTTTTTTTGTAAAAGTAGAACATGCATGATTGAGGATTTTCTTACTTTTGATTTACAATCAGATTTACTACTTTTTCTGAAGCTACATGCAGTGATTTTTATTTTACAGTACATTTTATTATGTCTTTCTTTTTATTCTTTTTTTTTTAAAGTTTGATGTTGCACAATTATGATGAAGCAAGTTCCCAGCCTGTGAATTTTCATTGACAATATCAATCACTATTTCTTGATTACTTGAGTTTTGTGTAAAGATGCCTTCAGGGATCTATACTAAAAAATGTCTACAACAATTGAATGCTACTGTAAGGTGTGAACAGTGAGGACACTCCCTCCTTTTGTGACTCTAATTCTACACATCCTCCCATGTTTTACATCTTTAAAAGCTCTCTGATCTGATTATTTACCTGCTACAAAGCTTTGATTTCTAACTGAGGAGCAAATAAAGCTGCTGTCAGGATCATTCATGAAGATTTGAGTTGCTTTGACTTGGCTTTAACAACAGATCTTATGTGTGGTGCCAGCAAAAATACCAAAGCTTTGGAAATGTCTTCTCTTTTTTCTTATCCAGCAAATCTGGTCTTAACACCTGAGAGCCAGGAGGGATTCTGACATTGTTTTTTTTTTATCTTTGCACTTTGACTTCTTTCTTCTACTTAATGGTTGGCAGCTCAGCTAATTTCTCGGTAACATATGTGGCTTTGCAGATCAACCATGAGTGAAACAGGATCTGGTTTTCTGTGAGTCAGCGAGCTTATTAGAGGTAGAGATGTTTGAATTTCAGGGATAGGTCCACTGGGTGACACTGGCATCTATCAAGACCATCCACAGTGAGGCTGGACACTGAGCCGGACCTTAAAGATTGAATTCATCTTTGGCACACCACCTATCCATCTGAATCAGGACCTTGTGTGCGCCAACTTCTCAACTTATCTGCCTCAAATGCACTTATAGCGCACAGCACTGCAATTATTACCAAAACTCCGCAAAGGACTGAGGATGGTGGAACACGGTGTAGATATTATGTGTCCGGACAAATATTGTCATAGCTCATCCTCTTCATCTAGCTCTGAGCAAGACAAGAAGATTTTTACCAAACTAAAACTTAATTTATCAACGGATTATCCAAAAAAGAACGGTGAATTCCTGAGCGGGCAGTATGGGACCAATCTGCTGCTGATCGGAGCGGCTCTAATGTTGGCCATAGCTCATCATGATCCGTTAGTCGAGGAAAAACATCTGCTGTCTTTTGCCACCTGTCTCATGATCCTCCAGTTGATCTGGATGATGTGGTACATCCTAGTGCGCCAAAGACGGAAAAACACACGCACAGAGAGAGATGTGAATGCAACCACCAGTTGGATCAGAGGTGAGATCACTGACCAGTATTTTATTTCTAATCATTCTATCAAGGTAAGAAATTATTGAAAAGTGAGAATTTTAAACAGAAAGCCGGGCTACATGGTGGTCAAACAGTAAAAAGGTCAGGTGTTCGACTCCAGGAGTGGGTGCAATTCTTGAATCGTTGTCCTTTCTGTGTGGAGTTTGCATGTTCTTCCAATGTATGCGTGGGTTTTCTCTTGATTTTCTTCAGTTTTCTCTCACCCTCCAAAAACATGCATCTTTGGTTGATTGGCCGCTATAAAATTGCCCATAAGAATGGGTGTGTGTCTAGATGGTTGTCTGCGTGTTTGGTCCTGCAACAGAGTGGCAACCTGTTCAGGGTGTACCCTGCCTCTGGCCTGAAATCAGCCTAGGTAGGCTCCCTGCCATCCTGTACGGGATAAGCAATCCAGAGGATGAAACGTTCATTGGCCGCTATGAAGTTGCTCCTCGGAATGAGAGTGTGGATGGTTGTGAGTTGTCCCTCAATAGACTGGTGACCTATTTGGGTGTATCCTGCCTTTTCCCTAAAATCAGCAGGGATACGCTTCGGCACCGGTATGAGGTATAACCTAGGGGTGTCCAACTTCGGACCCGGAGGGCCGGTGTCCTGAAGGTCTGCTTCGTGTTCTTGCATCTAAGCCCCTGATCCCAGTTATGCTGTAGAGTCATTGTGCCAAATTTTATTGGCTGTTGATTCTACTTTATGTGCATCAGTGGTATTGAACCAGAAACACAAAAAAACCCTTCAGGACACCGGCCCTCCAGGATGAGAGTTGGACATCCCTGGTTGAAGCAGTTCAGATGACAAAGCAAAATAAACAGAAAGTTTATCGAGTTTTATGGATTAAGATGTTATTTATATGAATGTGTTTTTCTCTCCTCCAAGGTGGTTTGACTCTTCTTGCCATCCTCTCTCTGATCATGGATGCTTTCCGAATTGGGTATTATGTTGGCTTCAGGTTCTGTTTGTCAGCTGTACTCGCAGTTTATCCTGTCGTCCATGCCACTCACACAATAGCACAGGTAAGTTTACATCCCCAGCTTTATCTCAATAACCTGATAATCTTTCCTCAGAATTAGAAAGTGGGGTCTTTATAATCTGCAGCAGCGCTCAGGAACTTTAGATAATGTGCTCTTTGTTGCAGCAACAATGTAATCCAATCATTCTTCATGTTATTTACGTGTAACTTCATATGCCAACGAGAAAACTCGGTGGTAAAAAGACTTAAACTGTCTGAGAAAAGATTCAGTAGTGTGTGAGTTTTATCTTTGAAATCTTTGTGAAAAAGATCCTTCGTACTGAATGTTTTGATGTTTTGTCTCTTTTTAGGTACATTTTCTCTGGTTTCATATCAAAGATGTCATCAAGAGCTTTGAAACTTTTGAAAGGTTTGTGAAAATAATGAAATAATTTATTTAAGTTGATACATGTATGATGCGTGATATTAAGTTCTTTTCTCTGTGACAAAAATTACATTTATGGAAATTTTTGATCAGGAGCAAAAGAAAACATTCAGATCCTTTATTTAGAATAATTAAATCATGATGTCATCCCAAAATATGAATGTATGAAAATTTTCTAAATATTTATTACCATTTAAAGGTGGTATAAAAATCTAATTTTATAAGCTTACATGAGTAATTTTTAAATTATGTGTTGATGTTCTGCCCAGATAATTTATCAAAAAATGACCAAAACTTTCCGTCTGCCTAGATTCGGTGTGATTCATGCAGTTTTCACCAACCTCCTCTTGTGGTGCAACGGTGTGATGTCAGAGGCTGAGCACTTTACCAACAAACATATAAGAAGACTCTCAGCATTGGGATATGAAAACCTCACTATAGGTAAGGGCCAAAAGGTTGATTGTTGGCTTGTACCTTGAAGAAAGGTACAATGGCCCACTTGAGGGCTCACTTCTATGGATGAAAGAAAAATGAAAGAGAGGAGGTTTGCAAGGGGAAAGGAGGTTAGCTCAGCCACCCAGTGGGTCTTGTTTGTGTCGAGTGTCTCTCTATTAGGTTTCACAAGAAACACAGATTTACCAGCGGAGAGACCCCCTCCTTCTTCTCTTTAACTACCGCTACCCCCTTTCGAAACCCTCCCGCTTGACCTCAGACGTCTTTGTCTCCAGGCTGCTTAGTCCCAAGGGTGCTGCAATTACAGTAACTGATACATCTAAGCCTGGGGTTGGGGGGGTTCAACTGCTCCTCCTCATATCCGGATGACTGTGAGGGTGGCTGCACCCTCGCTGTTGCTCCCCTTTTAATTAAAAGATGCAGTAGCGTGATGGTGGCCTTGTAGGGGCTGGAAGGGGAGGAGGCGGGCTGGCGGGCACACAGTGGAGTTTGTTGGATTTATTCTGAACTGAACCTACATTTCCTAAATGTTATTGCGAGACTTTATGCACTAAGCATAGAAGATTAATTTTGAGTTAGTCACGAAAACAAAAAGATGATTATTTAAGATGACATGTGCAGTGCTGCTCATAATTATTTATACCCCTGGCAAAATTTGACTTTTTAATCCTTTAAAATGATTATTTTTGGACTGAAACAGATTTCTTAACAAAGATAACAAGAAAACATTGTTTCAAAATATATTTTTAACTTTCATTTACGCTTGTGCTTGAAGAGCTGGAGCTTATTGGTTAGGAAATGTAAGAAACATTTGTTTCTTCCAATAGCGCATAAGAAGTTTTTTTTTCTCAATCAGTGAGAGGAATGGGAATAATAATTTTAAACATGCAAAATTTTGTTCAACTATAAATAAAATTAAGAAATTTTGTTTCACCCCAAAATATCACTTTAATATTGTCTATTAACATATAAAAGAAGCCCGTGTAACCTCCAGGAAAAGCAATTTATTTACTTTAAAATAAGGTTATACGATAATTTGTAAATAATAATAATTATTATGAGCAACTGCAGTGGCTGCAGTTTATTATAACAAAAAGAGACGTATAGCGGCCACTATTAAAATGGTTTAGTTGATTTCAGTCAGTCAGCTTAATAACCGTTTCTCCCTTACGAGTTAGCGGGGAGTGCCGGAACCCATTCCGGCCCATTCAAGGCGTGGAGCAGGGTACACCCCCGACAGGTCGCCAGTCTGTTGCAGGGTTGAATTGATTTATAAGAAAAATTTAGATCTCTTGCTTAGAACAAATAAAAACCTCCATCCAAAACATCCAAAAACCTTCTAAATGTAAATTAGCTACTTAATTTAAAATAACTGAATGTTAGTATTTTGGCGATAAATATGCATCTCATTAATATTATAATGACAATGTGAATGAAATAGATCTGTATATATGAAAAAAAAAATCTATAAAATTTAATTATCTGTTTGATGATGTGCTGCATCAACATCTGAAGAAAATCCCGCTTAATATTTTCAACGTTTTTTCTCTGAACACAGGCAGCAGGAAAAAATAAGAAAAAGTTCCACAAAACAATTTGGTTTAAAAATACCATGATCTTTATTATGATCTCAGCTAAACTTTAACAAAACGTAACATTACGTGCTACATGAAAATATAAAGTAAAGGTTTCTTTTAGAGGTTATTTAAAAATATTAAAAAGTGATATTACAGAAAAAAAAATGGACGTAAATAGAAAAGAAAGAAAAAATACTAGAGCAGCAAAACACAGACTAGAAAAATTGATCGAAGCATTTACTAATGTTCTTGCTACTTGGGGTATTTATAAAAAATAAGAAATCACAAGATATTTTATGTGTAGTAAGATTTAAAAAAAAAAATCTCTCTGTGTGTGTACAGGTTTTTTCTGGTTACTCTGGTTTTCTCCCACCCTCCAAAAACATGCACATTAGGTTGATTGGCCACTACAAAATTGTCCCTAGGAATAATTGTGTGTGGCAACAGGTTGGTGACCTGTTCGGGTTGTACACTGCCTCTCGTCTTGATTTCAGCTGGTGTAGGCTTTGGCACCCCCTGCGACCCTGTTAAGGATAAGCGCTTCAGAAGACAAAACAAAACAATTATTAGTTGTTCTGACATTTGTCCAATTTGCTTTGCAATGTTTAACTCTCTTAGGTTCCTTTTTACATATAAGACATACAAAAAAGCAACAGATTCTGTGATTAATTGCCATACTTTTATAATTTGCTAAGTAGATACAAATTGTTTGAGTGTATTGTGTAAAAAAAAAAAAAAGACAAATTAGGATGTGGTCTATTAGCTTAACGCCTAAAATCTGTTTCAATCCATTTCTGGAGCTTTTTGGGTTCCAGTTATCTCACTAAGAATAAAAGTTATTTTTTTGTGTTTTTGTGGGATTAATTTTCTTGTGAAAGGAGAAATATCTGATTGGAGTAATCACCTTTTCACAAGATTAGGTTAGCTAACCTAAACAAATGAGACATTGATCATTTTAAACTAATGGCTGCATAAAAATGTTTCAGTATCATTTGCTGTCGCTAAGCTGAGCATTTATTTCATTCGATTAACTTTTAAAAACATGATTCTTAATTTGAAAGTTTTATTCACATTAGTCAGTCTAATGTTGCGTAGTGCGTACAATGCACGTATTTTCCACACAGGAAGTAAAAATTTTATGTGGTAGTTTTTTATTATTTCTTTTTATTCATTCATTTTAATTTATTTGAACTTGTTTTGCAGAGGACACAGAACCAGAATGCAACTGCACCACGAGCACATGTGCCATGTTCTCCACCAGTCTCACTTATCTGTTCCCTTTCAACATTGAGTATCACATCTTTGTCTCCGCCCTACTTTTTGTCATGTGGAAGAACATTGGACGCACCATTGATCTCTCATCAAACAGAAAAAGCCCACCCACTAAAACCCAGGGCTTGACCATAGGCCCAATTCTGGGTCTATTAGCACTGGCCAGTACTATTGGAATCCTAGTGGTCTACATCACTCGTATCGAGAAGTCCATTGAACTGCGTCAGTCTGCTGTTTCTATGTTCTACATTTACGGCATCACCATGCTGGTGCTCATGTGCTTCGCTGGAGCTATAGGTCTGCTAATTTACCGAGCAGACCACATGCCACTGGACACATCTAAAAACCCTTCGAGACAGCTGGACACAGAGCTGCTGTTTGGATCCTCTTTGGGCTCTTGGTTCATGTCCTGGTGCAGTATAGTGGCAGTGATCAGCTGCGAGAGCAACCCTCCATATCGCTGGACCAACCTGATCTACTCAATGCTCATAGTCCTGGAAAAGTATGTCCAGAACCTCTTCATCATCGAGTCCCTCTATCGGCAGCAGGAAAATGTTGAGAGGACAGACCCAGAGCTGCCAGGTGCTCCAGAAGTTTTCTCAGTGACTTCTTCTCTTTCTCTCCCCTTCAATGGCATCATCAATCGAGCCTTTGAAACACCGGACAGGTCTTGTTCCTCCATGGAGAAGGAGCAGGAAGAGAACGGGCAGGTTTACGGATGTCAGCGGAAACATTCAGAAGTGCCCTTGGCTATCGGTAGCCGCACGGTGGAGCCCCTGAACATGAAGAGGCTGATCCTGAAAAACATCGCTGTGTTGATGATAATGTGCAATATTTCGGTGAGTGTTTTTTCTTTTTTTCACCAATAGTTAACTAACATGAACAGAGTTCATCACATGCTGGCTTAAACTTTACTGTAAATAATCCAAGTCCTCTTTTCAATTTGGTTTGTGTTCAATATGTTTTTCCCTTCATTTTTAGCAGATTCATCATCACGCCTTTGAAAACCATTTGTGTTAGGAGTCACTAGTTACAAGCTTTTGATATTTCAGAATAATTAGCCACCCTACAAAAGTGTGACGCTCCCAAAAGGGGGCGGGGAGTTTACCAAGTTAAAGCTTTCTGGAAAACGTATGATTTAAACTAGTGGCAGAGTTTTATTATGTTCTCTAGAGAAATTTTTTATGCCAGTAGAAAGACCGATTTGAGTTCCACTCATGTTCACAAAGCCTTAGAAGTCATTTAATAAATGTAATTAATTTAATTGTCTTTCTCCTTGCAGCTGTGGATCCTCCCTGCTTTTGGCTGCAGGCCACAGTACGACAACGGACTGGAACAGGAGATTTTTGGCTTCACTACATGGACCACAGTTCTCAATTTTGCCATCCCTTTGAACCTTTTCTACAGGATGCACTCAGTAGCCTCGCTCTTCGAGGTGTTTCGACGGGTCTGACAGACTGATAACTGAGTGACACTGCCTATAACATGCACAGGAACACTTGTCTGCAGAGGTGTCTCACAGCACAAGTCAACTGTTCAGCAGGCAGTCCCTCTTTAACAGACTGAAGAGCAAGCCATGGTGAAATCCTCTGCTTGGAATATTCGAGGAAGACAATCCTATTCACCTGCGTACCTTGAATAACCCTGTATAACAGGAAACTTATTAGAGACGGGGGTAAAATTCTTATTTTCATTTATTTAGGGGGGTGTTTTATTCTCTACTCACATTACAGGTTTGCTTATTGGTGGAGTATGTACATTTTAGACCTACGCGCATGTTCTCAGATGCTTATTTTGTACTGTTTTAAATTAGTTGACACATTGACGTCTGATTTGATTGGTATATTTGGAAATAACGAGAGTGAAACCACTGCAAATGTTTATGTGCTAAACTAAAATGTGCACGTTGCACAGGGGAAAAGTTCTCATTTAGCTGTCTTAGTAGAATAAAATAACTTTGCACACTCAAGCTCGAGGCTGGTGACAATCAAATCAAATCTTGACTCATCTTTATAACTCGGATGCCAGTTCTCAGAAGTATGTCTTCACATAATCAGGCATTAAAATGAATAATTAAAACAGACTTATTTTAAAAAAGATCACCCGAAACTTTTTCCCTACTTATACCAAATCTTTGATTCTCGTATCTCAGTGTGAACGCTTATCAAGACAACTACAATCTAACAGACTTAAAAATGACAGACATTAATGTCATTACAGCTCATCAGAGATGGATGTTTACCCCTGAGATAATTACCCATCACAGTCTGCGACAAAAACTTTGCACTGTACAAACTCATTTGAGATCTGCATAGAATTCAGTCAGGTGTTTAGTAAGTTCTCAGCCTTGGTGCTATCTTCTCTCTGGGTTCTTTGTATGTGCCAAGTTGTGGGAAACAAAAAAATCCTTTTTTTTTTTTCATTTTAATGTTTTTCTCTTAAGGCAGATTAAAAAAAATATCAGTGCTCGGTCATGAATATGTATTACAAACTGATACAAATCACTCCGATATTGTTATGATTTTTAAAAATGATCCAAATATATGTGCTGGCAAATATGTGTACATTAGTTATGAAAGTATATCATGTGTCTATTGAAATAAAAGGAGTTTTGTTGAAAAACTCAACACAAGTCACTTCTTGTCTGTCTAACGTTTAAAAGGTTCAACAACAGGGAGATACTTTTTGCATTTTACCAGTTGTAGCCAGCAGCTGCAGACATACGGTTAATTCACAAGATGAATCTATCTTCATGTCTTCCTTTACTGTATCCACAAACCTCCTCTTTGGTCGTGCTCTAGGCCTCTTTTCAGATGGTTCCAAACCCAGTATGCTTCTGCCGATGCACTCTCTCTCTCCTCTGCACATGTCCAAACCATCTCAGTCTGGCCTCTCAGACTGAGAGGTTTGGCTTTATCTCCAAAACCTCTAACATGTGCTGTTCCTCTGATGTACTCATTTTTAATCCCGTTCATCCTGGTCACTCCCAGAGAGATCCTCAGCATCTTCATCTCTGCTACCGCCATCTCTGTTTCCTGTGTTTTCCTCAGTGCCACTGTCTCTAGACCAAACAGCATGGCCGCTCTCATCACGGTTTTGTACATCTTTCCTTTCATGTTAGCTGAAACTCTTCTGTCGCACATCACACCTGATACTTTTATCCACTCATTCCAGCCTGCCTGCACACGCTTCTTCAACTCTTTTCCACACTCTTCATTGGTCTGGACTGTTGATCCTAAGTACTTAAAATCTTCCACCTTCTTTATCTCTTCTACCTGCAACCTCACTTTTCCATTTGATCCCTCTCATTCACACACACGTACACTGTTTTATTGTGACTAATCTTCATTCCTCTTCTTTGTATTGCAAACCTCCACCTCTCCAGTTTTTCCTCCACCTCTTCCCTCCTCTCACTACAGATCCCAATGTCATCTGCAAGCATTATTGTCTATGGCGATTCCTGCCTAACCTCATCTGTCAGCCTGTCCATCATCATAGCAAACAGCAAAGGACTCAGAGCAGATTCCTGGCGCAGTCCCACCCTCACATTTAACTCCTCTGTCACACCTACAGCACACCTCACCACTGTCTTACAGTCCTCGTACATGTCCTTCACCACTCTAACATACTTCTCTGTCACACCAGACTTCCTCATACAATTCCATAGTTAATGAAACAACAGTGTTAGACAATATAGACTGTCTTGTGCGACTGCATTTGTTTTTTGCATCTTCTTTGCTGGTTGCTCCTCAAACTGCTTTGTCTCGTCTACATCTGTTCTTTTAGTGGTTTAAAGTTACCTGTAACCAGTTACATGCAAACAAAAAACATACCCAGTGGAACCAAAAGTTCAAAAAGCCATCTCCAAAATGTCTCAGTTACTTCTACCAGACAAAAAATGAGATCCGTGTGACGCTAAAGTGAGACAGAAATCCATTTCTTTTTTGTCTTGGGTGTGTCTCACACTTCAATTGCATGCATGAAATCTGATTTAAGTTTTCTTTCAAGTTAAGGAGGAGGTCTAGACAAGATCTCCTGAAAAGTGCAGAGTTGCCCACCAGCTTGTCTCTGTGATCTAAACCTGAGAAATCAGAGAGTTTCCCAAATAAACTCAATTTATTTTTAGACTAACTTCAGTTTAGATTCACGTAGAACTCTGGCAGAGCACACCTATTTATTTCAGGTACGTAGAAGCTGTACTAAAATAAGAATGTCTCAGCTTTGATTCCTTGCCTGCCCACCTTTTGTAAACTGCCTCTAATAGACTTACCAGTATTCTGATAGGTGGCCATCAAAATACAACAACACATATCTAATTAACAGAACAGAACTCTCCCGAGGAGAGACTTCTCTTTCTGTTTTCCAAAGGAGAGAGTTCTGTGTAAGAATCCTGATGGATCCTCTGTGTTCCTGTCCTGGCCATCCTCAGACTGAGGGGACCTCTGTGCTTGATCTACCTACTCTGATTCCATCGGGATGAATCTCATCTACTGGGGTATACATCAGGGTATACAATTATACAGTAATTCCATTGAATTGAACTAAAAGAGAAGAAAAGAAAGAAAGCACAAGGACTTTTCTTTTTTCTCCTTCTTTCTGTGATAGAGGACATTCTGTTCATGTTTGGGAATGTAACTTCAACCTGTATTGTGCAAGAAGGGATCCACGTCAGTCCTGTTCTCAAAGTTTGGATGGAAAGACAGTGGGCACGTGCCATTTGCTCTAGTTTTCACTTGTTTAGCCAAAAGTGGAACACATCAGGTGCCACTTGGAGCCTTTTTCTCATTTCCCAAACCATAAAGGAATAATTTCAGGAGAAATGGGAACATCTCTCATAAAGAATACTCACTCCACTGGGCTGCTTGCTGTCAACACTTCTTTCCTTGTGAAGATGAAGCTCGTAACATGAAGATGAAATTCAGACATCAGCAGTCACAAACTGACAGAGGGAATTTAGCTCATGAGTTGATGATAAATCTTCAAGGATTTTGACGATCGCTTCAGTTTAAAACTGACGTCTAAAGCAAATGAGAACTTTATGGCAGAAACATCTCATGTTTGTCCCAAATAAACATGTATTTAGTAATTAAAAACAAAGACTCGCATTGGTCTGTTCGTCACCTAAACCTGCTGAATACAAATTCAAATGTTTTGGAAAATGACTCATTTAATTCTTATTTGCATTTTGGTTACTTTAACTACAAAATGTGAAAAGTCTATGATGTTGATGCTTTAAACCACTTGATGGAGCCAGAGAATTACATTTTCATGCACTGCTAAAGCAGGCTTTTGCACAACTGTTTGACCAATTCTGGGTTCCATCGAACAAATATTCAAGTCAAAATTCTGAAATTTGAAGGTGTTTCAATTTCCAACTCTAGCAGTAATAATATTATTAAGAAAAATAAATTCTAAAAAATGTTACAGATGTCTGGGGAATATGTACCCTCACTTTTGAACTGTACATTTGCTGTCATCTGGGCTATTAAGGGAGATCTGGGAGTTCAGAAGTTAGTTTGAATTCTGTCTCCGACACAGGTTCCCTCATGATGTGATCCTGAGATTATGGGTCAGGCTACTCCAGAGAATTTGGCATCAGGCGTCAGGGGATTATTTAGACGTAGTGTCAGAACGATTTGACAGGCACGCAGACACATCTAAAAATAACCATGACGTTTCAAAGGCAGAAATCAGAGTGCTGCAGCCCTGACACACCAGGCTGTGGAGGGAATGTCTCTGCATGTCTGCTCAAAGTGGGTCTGACTCACCTGTTCATAGAAGTCCACACACTGGAGGAGCTTTGAGGTTCACTTAGAACTGAGCCACAGACAATGAAGACACAATCAAACCAGAAAATAAATATATTTCACCCAAACTTTTTCCCCCAAAGATGCAAAGTATGAAACTAATCACAAAAATTACTTGGAGTTTGATTTGGTTTGTGATTAATGAATTTTTTTTATACTTTGGGGGTAAAATCCAGCTTGATTATGCTAAAAAAATTAATTAAATGAATAGTTTTTGATGATACTTAATTCAAACAGTTTAATTAACAGATAAAGCATATAGAGATGTATTTTGATCCTTTAAAATGTGCTGCAGATCATTTGCATTTCAGCACCCTGGACAGCTCTATAAACTCGTTTAATGATTTCTTTTTATTTTAAGCAGCTGAATTTCTTTTCTTGTTTTGGAAAATTTTATGAAAGAAAAGTGAATGATATTATAAAATATTTTAGATGCAATCATTAAGCTGTTTTGTATTGCGCTGTTAAAATTTAAATTAGGCTCAGGGAATTTAATATACAGAAGAATTTCTGACAATTAAAATAAAAAAAATGTTTCAAACCTGAATTAAGTTAAAATATATCAAAGAATAAAAGTGTTTTTCGTGCGTAATAACGCACTAACAGAAGGCGTGATGGTGCATGCGCCCTACCCTAGTTAGTTTGGTGTGTATTAGTAGTTGGGACTCCCTCCTCATCCATTTGGACTGAAGGATCCACAGAAGGAGCAGGTCAGAGGACTAGACCGGACTGGACCTGGAAGCTTTCAATATGCGCTCCTTACTGGGTGCTGCGTTTCAGTCCCTTTACGCACCCGCACCTTCACCCGCTTCACTTTTAACGCTCCCTAACATCTCTATTAGTCTGTTTGCTGTTAACCCAGCGGGGTATCATGGACAGTTAGACTGGTTGGTAACTGTCCCCACACATGGAGCAATGGACTGCAGCTTTACTTGAGGAACGAAATGGAGAATCCAGCCAAGTATCTGTGTTCGGTGCAGGGTATTGATTCAGTCCCGGCACCCATTGGAGAGGTGATGTGGAACAGCACTGAAACGGAGGTAACAAGCGACGGCAGGAGGGATCTGGTAGTGCGTACTGTGACGGGTTGTCTCCTGTCTTTGCTGATCTTGTGGACCCTGCTGGGGAACATCCTGGTCTGCTCTGCGGTGCTGCGCTTTCGACACTTGCGGACAAAAGTCACCAACATTTTCATCGTGTCTTTGGCTCTGTCGGATTTATTTGTGGCAGTTCTGGTGATGCCCTGGAAAGCTGTGGCTGAAGTTGCGGGTTACTGGCCGTTTGGTACTTTCTGTAACATCTGGGTTGCTTTTGACATTATGTGTTCCACTGCCTCTATCCTAAACCTCTGTATTATCAGTGTGGATAGATACTGGGCAATCTCCAGTCCATTCCGTTACGAGAGGAAAATGACCCAGAGAGTTGCCTTTGTGATGATTAGCATCACTTGGACGCTGTCAGTGCTCATTTCATTCATACCAGTGCAGTTAAACTGGCACAAATCCACCGCGGAGGATTTAACTGGAGCGCAAAACTCATCCACAAGTATGCAGATAGAAGAAAACTGCGACTCCAGTTTGAGCAGAGAATACGCTATCTCCTCCTCTCTTATAAGCTTCTATATTCCTGTAGCAATCATGATTGTAACATACACTAGGATTTATCGAATTGCACAAATCCAAATAAGAAGAATAGCCTCATTAGAGAGAGCGGCGGAGCATGCGCAAAGTTGTCGAACTAACAGGATAGAGTGCCAACACCACAACACCCTGAAAACGTCTATTAAAAGAGAAACCAAAGTGTTTAAAACTCTGTCGGTGATCATGGGCGTGTTCGTGTGTTGCTGGTTACCGTTTTTCATTCTGAACTGCATGGTTCCGTTCTGTGACAGAGCAGCCACAGACCGGGATGCTGGTTTACCCTGCGTCAGTGAGACTACATTTGATGTGTTTGTGTGGTTCGGTTGGACCAACTCATCCCTCAATCCCATTATTTACGCCTTCAATGCAGAGTTCAGGAAGGCCTTTGCTAGTTTATTGGGGTGTCGTTATTTCTGCTCTAACACACCTGTAGAGACTGTGAATATCAGCAATGAGCTGGTCTCATATAACCAGGATACCCTCATCCACAAAGAAATAGTCAACGCTTATGTCAACATGATCCCCAATGTGGTTGAATGTATTGAACATGATGAAACTTTCGACAGGATTTCTCAATTTTCTCATAACAATGAAAATGCAACAGACTCTGTTTGTGACTTGGATGACTGTGAGGCGGACATCAGTCTTGACAGGATGTCACCATTCACACCAAATGGATTACACTGACTGGAATCCCAGGATGTATTGACGATGTCATCATTCATTCGGCTTGTTTTTCTCCAGAAGCTCAGAAGAAGTCAGAGGTCAGGGTTTTCTGAGCTGCTGAGCAGTGGCCCTTGCCAGTTTTGGATGAGGTGGAGGTTGGTTAGTGACCTGCTCATTGACACTTCAGCAGGACACATGTCTCTGTAGCCACAAAGCCACCCTGCCACGCTTTGCGTCATGTATGAGATGTGATGTTGTCCTGTTCTGAAAAAAAAAGTGATGTGTAGGTGTTTATTTACATGACAAGTAAAGTCTGTGTTACTTTGTTCTAAGGTTCAATGTTGCCGAAGCTGTTTACTCAAAGGCTTTACTTGGAGCATCTGTGTAACAATCATCACAAAGGGAGGAAATTTGTTTAAAAAATACACAAAAAAATTCATCGAGGAAACTTTGCTGCTTAATAACCTCATGTGTATCTAGTGCCCGCGTTTCCACTGATTATTAAAATTGAGGGCAGCCTTACCGTGCAACTAAAACAGTCAAATGCAGTCATTTCAACGCCTTACAGTGAAAGAGAAGTTTTGAGACATGCAAGGAATGTGTCTTAGGGAGTTAAAGTTATATGATGCCAAAATGCATTATTCAAGTGTTTTGCCACTGAAACCACTCCGGTGACTCCTTCAGCACACCTGCTCTGTTCCATGTGGACTGTTACGCAGTCTGATACAAACATAGAAAGCTACAGGCTTTGACAGGATGAAGTGTGAAGAAAAAGCACAAAACTTTTTTGTGAATAATGGATTAAATCAGCCTGCATGTACTGGCATCTTTAATCCACAGTTACGTACACATGAATACAGTCAGCTGAGATTTTTAACACTTCATTATTATTACTCTTTTCTATAAATTAATTTGTTATTGAGGCCAAAACTGATGTAATTTTCAACCTTACAAGCCACATGTATGTTCGTTTGAACAAAAAAAAAAAGGAGAGACAATCAAAATTGTCTCACAGAACAGGACCAAAGAGTTCAAGGAAGAAATCAATAACAGAGACGTATTAGGTCTGAAGTGTTCTTTGTCTGCTGGAAAAAGTGTTTTTATGGAAAGCCCACACATGTCAGGCCAATGGGCCACCACGCCTGGATGTCACATGTCACATTTTCATCATCTTTTTACTGTCCAGATGACTTGATCTGAATGTACTTCTGTCCTTTAAATGGTGAAGTGTGTCATCATTTTTCTAATAAAATACTGTCATGCAGAGGAGTTCTGTGCATTAGTGTTGTTTTGAACTAATATTACTGGATTCACAAGAAATAATGAATTAATGCATTCTTTATTGACCCATTTGCTATAATTAGAGCAGTGATTTTTATATTTTTTTCTGTTGTTTCTTTGGATTTCTCTTGTTTAACTAGAGATATCGACAGAACATGTCAGCGGAGAAGCAGAGTGAGTGGGGTGGATATGCAACAGAGATCTCCTGAAGGCTCAGCGGACGTTGTGGTTTTTGGTGTACTACTCCTCAGGACACTTTATAAGTCTTACCCGTTTTCCACAGGTTGAGAAATCTGATCTTTCCTCTGGCACATAATCTGTGCCACCTGAGTGTTGCAAGTGTGTTTGTCACAAAGTTTTATAATTAAAAGAACGAATTTAGAAGCAGGTGAAAAACATTCAGGATAGTGCTGTTTTGTCCCATATATCTGATCGTAGATATTAATCTAAGAGGGAAATTGTCTGTATGCAGACTTTGTTGTTGTCCCAGCAGTTGTTTGTTCAACCTAGCCACATACGCATACACCACCAGCACAACTCTGCACTGTTCTGACACTTGAGTGTATAAAAAACTTAAGAAAAAAATATGAACGCATCTGTTTTTAAGTCACTCTTTCTTGGAAACTAACACCCTGACTCTGGAATTTCAAACGCTAGGTTTAAAACAATTAAACAGGTTGCAGTGGTGATAGGCAGTGAACAAATTAATGCGTGAAAACACTAGATTAAAAATGTAATAGTTGCCTGAGTGACACTTCAAAGCGACACTTGAACAATGAGAAACTGGAAGGTGCTCAGAAAGAGCAGCCCTCTGTCTTGTACTTTTGAAGAAAGCAATCCCTTGGGTTTTTATTTCACAAAGGCTCCTAAACAACTTCATAGAATTTGGTCTTTTATTTCTAGTGTGGCTAAAGTAAAACAAAACAGAAAAATAACTTTGAGACAGACTTTTTGAAACATCAGCAACCTCTCTTGCCAATTATCTTGTAAGCCTCCTTGCATGTGGGACATTTTTCTGCAATGTGTTCAGATTGGAAAGGTTTGGAACTTTTGAAAATTACAGAGCTGGGATCTATTGGCCTTGTTGTTTAAAACCTGCTCTGACTTCTTACCCTCTTTATCCTCACAGGCTCATAATTACAAAGAGATTTAACCAAAAGTGAAGCTCATCTGATTTGAAATAATTACATGAGTAAACTATTGTGCTCACAACTTTGATCACTTTTAAAGATTTCTATGGTCTGTTTGTAACCCTTTCACATTTTTTTCTATGTTAATCTGTCAACAATATTCTTTGACTAGAAAATTAGCCATATTTCTACTTTCTCGTCACTTGGTGGGATATTAGATGTTAATCAATTGAATCATAATTGGCACTCACTGTTACACGTGTCTCTACCTTCTAGGTTTAATCCAACCAAGTGATTATTGGACAATTTGCGGCTGTTTAGCTGTTCTAATGTTTGCTCTCATGACTCACTTTTATGTTAATCTCAGCACAATATTCCAAAAAATTCTCAAATTTTATCGGAGATAACGTGCAAGAATATTTATAAAGAGAAATAGAAAGAGCAGAATGGGCTTGAAGCAAAAAAACTTTCAAAAGTTTAACAAAGATGATCCATCTCTAGATTCATAAATAGATCAATTTTTAATGATTTATTTGCTATGTTAGTTGTACTTCTAGACAACATAAAATAAAAATGCTGAAGTGAGGTGGAACATTCATTCATCTTTCACATTGTTTCATTCAATCCAGTAATCTAGGGCATGCTGGAGTCTATCCCAGCCGCTGTGCAGGTGATAATCAGGGTACATCATGGTTAACAATCTATTGCAGGACCACACACAAAAACACCAGAGAATATTTAGAGAGTCAAATGAACCTGGCATGCATATTTTTGGCCAGTAGCAGGAGTAACATAGAGCCAAGCATTCACAGAGAGAATTTGCAAGTTTACACGGAAAGGCCACTGCCTCTAGCTTCGCTCCAGTCGGGTTTTGAACCAGTGACCTTTTTGCTCTAAGCCCGCAGAGCAAAACCACCACGTCATCGTTCAGCGGAAGTAAAACACATTTGTAAAAACAATGTTTATGTAATTTACGTAATTACAAATGGTTCATTCACAAAAAGAAACTACCACTTTCACGTCTGAGGCTACCATTTCTGACTCATTTTTCAATTGAGGACAAGTTTTATGAGCTACAAAAGCAGAAGCTCAAGTGCAATGACACGCTTGTGAAACAAACAAAAGTGGGAAAATTGCTTCAATTTTGAGACAAAAAGCATTCAGATAATTGAACAATTGTGATAACAAACAATGCTCCGAAACATATCCACAAACTTGAAATAAAAACTCAATTTTTTTGGTAGAATCACACATATAAAAAAAATCATCATGTTGCTTTAACATGTAGCATTCAACTGACCCACTTACTTAAAGAAATGAGTGACATGCAATATCTACATTTTGGAGGTTTCTACTATGTTTCAACTTATTAGTTGAAACATAGTAGAAACCGTGTTTCCATCAGGATGAAGAACATCTATTGACTTCTTTAGATATTTAGCTGTAGAGTAGAATAAGCTAATATTTAAGCAATAATCTTTGACACATTGGCTGCCTGTCCCGGGGTAGGGATCGCTCTTTCATGTGGATCCCCAGGAGGTTTCTTATTTTTTCCCCACTGATGGGTTTTTTAGGAGTTTTTCTTCACCATGAAGGAGAGTCTGAGGACATAAATGTGCTAGTCTTGTCTAGTTAGCATTTGTTAACTATTTTTCTTGCTGTGTATTTGTGTTAATACATTCCTCTGTTTCTTGGGAAGTCCATTGAGATGGAAATTCTTTGATTTTGGGCTATACAAATAAAATTGAATTGAATTGGTATGTCAAAAACAGGTGAAATAATTTTCTATTTCATTCATGTTTGAACAGTTTGGGAGCTCTTTTGTTCTGTGTTCAGATACCATTTGATGGCCAGGTTGTTCTTGGCAATGGACTTTTTTGTCATGCTCAAATTCTAATGTGAGCAGGACGTTTATTGCATGCACTCTGCATACAATCGGTCCGTACAGGAAGTGGAACTTTTTTTATGTACGTAAATGCACCAAATCAAGAATATAGAAGGATGTGCATTAGCTTTGCAAACTTGACGTGCTTTTTCTGTATTTTGGGTTCTTAAAAAGAACTCGGGGCAGGATAATGTGAGGAACGAGATAAGGGGGTAATTCACATACAGTATAGGTTGTTTTTTTTTCTTTTTTTTTTTTTTTTCTGGTAAATACAGTATCAATTTTGCACAATTTTGATCTACGTATAAATGCTCTGAGATAAGAATTGTTATCCCACTAAAAGACAATACCATCTACTTAAAAAAATCTAAACAATTTTTTGAAAATTTGTCCTTTTTTGGTCTGGTTTTAACAACTTGTTCATGCAGCGTCCTTGCAGTGCAGAGCATACATGAGAGGTGGTTTGACCTCAATATTCAGTCATGACAGGAGTGCTGTAGAGTATGAGGAGGCTGGCTTAGGGGGGTTACACCATCCGTCAGGACGCATTCATCAAAATCACTCTCTTTTCTTATGTGCACATGCACACACACAGGCGCTAGCAGCACGCACATTTAAAAGCAAATAGTCCAACCATTGTTTTGAGAATTTTTTTCTTAATCTACTTTCACAGAGTGTTTTCTCAGCGACAGTAAAACAGCAGCTCACAATGAAGATTTGTTTCCTGACCATCTGCTTTCTGATTGATGTCCACTCTCTTCCGTTTCCCTTTATCTTCTAAAATAAACTGTCGAAGGAAAACGAGAGAAAGGCAGTCAAACTTCTTGTTTTCTTTATTTTACAAAGCACCCAAGTTTATGTAATTAGGTCTTTTTAGGTTAAGTTTTTTAGATTTTAAAATAGCTAAACCCTGTTCTGGCAATCATCAGTTAAAAGGCGGGGTGCACCCTGAAAAGGTCACCAGTGTGTTGCAGCGTTGATCACAAAACAAAATGTTTTTTCTTATTCAAACAAATTCACATATTCGTTTTTTATTAAACGTGAAGATTATGACTTCAGTGGTTTCCTTACTATTGCATCCTATAACTAAAATATAATTCAATGCAGGTCACGTCACATTAGAGTCTTACAGCAGTCACTCACAGCTGGGCCAACCATTCAGAGTGATGTTCTTCACTAACAAACCTGACATGATTAGATATATTAAATTAAACCACCAAAAGGACGAGAGACAAGAACAGATGCTCTAGATGAAATGATCAACTCTGGTTAAAGTAAGG
Source organism: Neostethus bicornis (assembly GCA_902685375.1). Lineage (NCBI taxonomy): Eukaryota > Metazoa > Chordata > Actinopteri > Atheriniformes > Phallostethidae > Neostethus > Neostethus bicornis. The sequence continues at coordinate 15,940,593 of LR738557.1, read as the reverse complement.
AAACAAACAAATTATGACAATTGAAATCAGACATTTTTCCTCAATGAACATATTAAAGTATTCCTCATGAAAATATTGAACTATTCCTTGCCCTCTGATTTTTCATTTTCTTTCAGTTGCTTGAAATAAAAGCATCTAATTGTTTTACAAATGACACTTGAACCACTGTATTGTCTGACCAGCTGCGTCCTTTGGATAAATGAGCAATTATCTACTTCACTGTCGACATAATAGGACTGTTGCTTTTTCAAAAGATCAGAAAGTGTAAAGGAGATGATCTCTGTCTTGTTTATTAATGAGGTGGATTTTAAGAAATGATTTCCGAGGGTAAATGATGGTATCAGGTGGAGACAGCCTGGTTTTATCAAAGTCACACGTCATTTATGCACAATTCATCTAGTTGAAAAATTACCCCTGTGAAGCATCAAACTGGTGATCCACTTCTAAGGGAGGAGACGGCAGCTCAGTGGTTAGAGCGTTCGCGCGCGGACTGGATGGTCGCGGGTTTGCATCCGACAGAGTGCACGTCTAGAGTCCTTGGAGAAGACACCCAAACCCCCGCTTCTCCCACCATTGGTGCCGTCGAAGGGCAGTCTGCTGCGGTGTAAGGAGTGCAGCACACAAATTTCCCCGGTGAGGGATGACTAGAGTAATTCAGTAGTTGTACATTTCTTGTAGTTTCAAGAAATAAAAGTGTTTGTTTGATATTTTCACAATGTTTCCACTAATTATGAGATAGGTAATAATTTTGCATTTGATTTTGAAAAAAATAGACAAGAGGAATCTTTCTTTAAATAAAAATAAATAATTGGGCTCAAACCTTTTCTTTAATTTCGTTTTCTGAACCGCTCATCCCTGACAAAGTCACGTGGGGTGCCGGAGCCTGTGCTGGCTGATTTGGTCCTGAAGGCCCTGGTATGGTACTGAAGAACGGTCGTGCGTCCCACACTCTCGCATTTTGAATGCTTCCCTGGTGAGGGACTTTCACTGGTCTCATCCTGGCCGGCCTGGCGGGCGCCGGATGTGACCCGTTTAGGGGCAGGGGAGTGCGGGGGGCGGGACGGGGTACTGTCAGGAGAGTAGTCTGTTCCCCCTCTGTGTCCTGTTTCCCCGATGTACTCTCTCTCTCCTCTACACATGTCTAAACCATCTCAGTCTGTCCTCTCTCACTTTATCTCCAAAACCTCTAACATGTTCTCTTCCTCTGATATACTCATTTCTAATCCTGTCCATCCTGGTCACTCCCAAAGAGATCCTCAGCATCTTCATCTCTGCTACCTCTATCTCGGTTTCCTGTCTTTTCCTCAGTGCGACTGTCTCTAGACCAAACAGCATGCCCGGTCTCACCACGGTTCTTCTATCACACATCACACCTGATACTTTTCTCCATCCGTTCCGGCCTGCCTGCACACGCTTATTCACCTCTTTTTTACACTCTCCATTGCTTTGGACTGTTGATCCTAAGTACTTAAAACCTTCCACTTTCTTTTACATTCTTTTAGGACTGGAGGAAAACTTAAATTTTGGATATTCATGCCCAAACTCAATTAATTTTAGTATTATATCATCTCGATGGCTCAACATTGTAATGAAATAATCTCATAGGGATTACTCACACACTTAATTACACAGATAACACTCAATCAGACATAACATAATCAACACTAGTAATAATTAAACTAAACAGAGCCAGGATATTTCTATTCTCAGACCGCTCAATCCATTTAGAATGAGTCTGATACTGATAAGTAAAGCCATAGCTGGATAGGCACTGTTTCCTGTCATCCATCATAACAACTTTACTCCAGGAACTAAAAATAATTTCTATTATAAAAACAACAAACATAAGAACAGAGGATTTTGATTACATCCATCTGAAGACAGACGTTTTCTGCAGTACCATATACTGTATTTTGTCTCCTTTAAGTTTTGGTTTGCGAACTTGACAAAACCTGCATTAAAAATGGTGTCAGTGTTAGTTTGGTATGCTCAAAATTCTTCAGTCCCTTTGGACCATGATGTTTAACCACATTTTGTGACTCATTGTAACTTAATGTTATGCATTCACATCTAAAAATAAAAATGATGCATGACTACGGCTCTGACTCTTTACAACAGCTCTGTGCTTATTGCATCCTTGTGTGTTAGCTTAGATCCACTCTTCCATATCATTTCTGCCCCACAAAGCATCTAAAACTGTAGCATAAACATGGTGTGGAAATAGAGCTGAAAGAATATGGCAGGAGGTGAATGCATCTGTTTCAGGGAGTAAATGAGTCAACACTGATGTTTCTAATGGAATTCTCTCACCAATGCAGCATGCTTTTCTGTGCAGTGACACAGAGCCACAAGTGACATGAGAACACAACCAGGAGAGGTTTCTGATTGTATATGTAAATTTATGAATATGGACATATGGATAAGTATGTATATATGTATATATTCTTTTCTTTTTGGCTTTTCACTTTAGCAAGTCAGTTTCCATCAAACAACTGCCTTCATGTCGTTCTTCATTACATCAATGAACCTCCTCTTTGGTCTTCCTCTAGGTCTCCTTCCTGGCAGTTCCAAACTCAGCATCCTTCTGCTACTTATTTGCCTTTTTCTTGTTTGGACACGTACGAATCATCTCAGCATGGCCTCTTCAAATTGATCTCCTAAACCTCTGACATGTGCTGTCCCTCTGATATCCTTAATTCTTATCTTGTCCATCCTGGTCACTCCCAAAGAGAACCTCAGCATCTTCATCTCAGCCATCTCCAGCTCTGCCTCTTGCTAATCTGAAATGATAAAACTGGTATAGAATTTCACAAAAAATTTCCCACCTCTACCTTTCTGATCCCCCCGTAGAGTCAATGATATAACACTCTACACTTTCAGGTTTCATCCTCATGAAAGAAAAGCGGTCTCTTTCCCCTCTGTGTTGTAAGGGGAGAACATCCTTCAAATCCCTAATACAAAAGTTCAACTTTGAAGATCTGACGTTTTGCTCTTTGAAACTCCTTCCCCCACTTCTTGTCACCATCCCATCCGTTTCCTTTCCGCCATGCACTCCGTGGTTTTGGGTTACTTTCTCTGAGCTTGAGTAGAGAGAAGGACTGGTATCTGTTTTCCCAAAAGGCCAAATGGTCCACTGTGAATATTAACTCTCTCTTAGTTTGCACACGTGATCAGAATCAAATTCTTTGTCTGGGTGACACAATGCTGAACTATCGACTTGCAATAAAATTTGAAAAATGTTTTTAATTTTTAAGTCAAGGCAGACAAAGACTTTCTAAAATAAGTTTTGTAATAAAATCTTGAAAATATTGATGTTTCAGAGGAGAAAAGATCATCCAAAACATCTTGGCTCTCTCCTCAAATCTAATAACTCATCATACATTTTTTATTGAGTCTAATATTGCTGGAAAAAGAAAGACAAAGACGTCTCATTTCAAAGTGCAATTTTCTTTTATTTTTATGAGCAAATTTTGGGAAAGCAGAGCATTTTAATAATGGCTTTTCTACAACATTTTTATTGATGATTAAACATTTGTTTTTCAAACAGCATATATCTCCATCTTTTTAAGACTTCCAGATTTCTCCAACAGTGGTTTTACTGAGCATGTCCTCATCTCCAGTTTTACAGATTGGGACGCCGAGGCAGTTTGGATGACTTCCTGTGTTTATGAACAGCAAAGAACTGATAAAACAAAGAGAAATTAAAAAAAAAAGAAAAACAAAACATTTTTTTATTACAGTATAACCCTACCCAAGCAGGTTTGCCAAAGTCAATCGATTTTTTTCTTGTCGTTCATTTCTACAAATACCTGTCCTAATTCAACCACACCTACCAATTGTTGTACTTGTTTTGTTCTCTCTATATGAAATCTCACCTGTGTCTGTTCGTCCGCTTTGTGTGACATCATGATAATTTTTTTTTCCTTTTCCCATGTTTTTCATGTGATCTTCTGAATGCTTTCTTCTCTTATTCATGCTGCAATGTCAATTTTAAAAAAAAAAAAAAAAAAAAAAAACTTTTTTCCTCAAACTCAGCTCTCAAATTGCCTGGGCATTATCCAAAAATTCTCTCCCAAATAGAAGAAAATGTCGATCGATGTTTGTCATTCAAAACACTACAGCTGTTAAAAGTAGAAATCAAATTGTTAAATTATTACATGAATAGAAAACACGGATTTGCATGATTGAGAGAGACTTGTCGAGCTTGGTTGGTTTTGGTTCTAGACTGGGTAAAAATGTCAGTTTCCTAAAATTATAAATCTAATTTATTTTTAGATGGGTTTATCTTTTGGCCTGTATTACCGATGTGTTCTTGAACATAGATTTTGGTTTTGATTTTCTTCTATATCTACCCATAAAAAACTGTCTGGGACTGATGGTATATGTAGCTTTTCAATTAATGAGGAACATTGTTATGTTTAATGAGCTGCTATGATGAGTTTATTGAGATTTTTTTTAATTGTTTGAGGCTCGACGTAATACACTTATATATTCATGTGGACAAAAACTATACAAACTATACAATCAAATACCCTAAATGAATTGAAAATGCAGTGAGACATAATGATCGGACTTACACAGAAAAAGGAATTAGCCTATCAAAAGTGCGGCTCACTAGTACATAGTGAAACAAAGGATTAATTATTTTCCTTTTGGAAGCACATTTTAAAAATTTATCGTTTTAAAACCCAATTTTAATTTTTTTTTAAAAAGTTGACTGACCTGTTTAAAATTGTCGATCAAAATTCTTACTTTTTTGCACTTACTTCATGTGTTTTTTTTTTTTCACGGTTAAATCTTCCATACAGCAGTGGACCATCCTCTCTGTTAGTAATGGGTCAAACTGGATATTTTAGATTGTTCCCCAGCTGTGTGTGCTGACCCACACCATGCTGAGATGGACCTGGTAATAGAAATAGACTCAAGGCACCCCGTAATGAAAGTTAATTTGGAAGCCATGTCTTTACTTTCTCCAAGTAGTAAAGTCTAGTTGCTGTGAATCTTTGGCCTTTGGTTCACTATTTTTTTTTAATTTTTGGGAATCTTTTAGTTTGCAAATGAAAAAGAATAATTTTTTTCATTAAGATTCTTAATAGATGATAAACAGATTTTGGTTGGACTTTTTCTGTGTGAACAATAACACAAAATGCGTGTTTTTTAATATTGATTATCTTCTGAAGCGAATGTTAATCTGTACAGGGTATATCCTGCTCAATTTTACTAGCCAGAATATATTTTTGTACCAAATGTTGCATAAGTGGCACAGAAAATGTTTCGTTTTGGCTTCGGAACTGCCCATCTGTTGCCAGAGCCTATCCTGGCTTATTTTAAGGTGAGAGGCAAGGTACACCCTGAACAGATCACCAGTCTGTCACGGGACTCCACACACAATTTCATTCTGGCCAATCAACCTAGCATGCATGTTTTGGGAGAGTGGGAGGAAACTGGAGTCTACAGAGAACATGCAAACTCCACACAGGAAGGCTAGTGTTTCAAGCTCCACCCAGGACTAGAGCCCACAATTTTATTGCTGTGAGCTGCACCACCGTGCAGCCCTCAAAAAATGTATGAATCGGATTAATATCAAATAAAATTATTGCAAGGGTGCTGAAAATGTTTTAAGAATGCAAAATACCTTTTTTTTTTGTACTGTTTATATAAACTGTTTTTTCTTCAGTCTCAAAAACAGACTTTTAAATGAACAAAGACACTGCTAAATCTTTTCAAGCAGTGACACTGCAGTCTTCACCAGAGGGACCACCAGGTAAATTACAAGCGCAGTTTTAACAACACCAAGGAGGTAATGAGGCATGAGCTGTTTAGCTTTATGAGAAGCATGAAAACACAGTTTGTGTAACAAAATGCTCTCTAGGTGCTGAAAGAAGGGCAATCATGTACTGAGTCTGCAGTGTAAGGAGTTGTAAGTTGGCTACTACAGCACCTCTAGTAGTTGTTAAATCAATGCCCTGTGATTCTTTTGCTTGTGGACTCAGCAGAACTCAGAAGGATAATCAAGCATCAGCCGGAGATGGCTTCGCGGGCAGAACTCAGGAAATGAAAGGTCACATGACAACGAGAAGGTGCCTGTGTTATTTTAGGAAAGCCTTTATTGGCTGTGGCTAATTAATGCAATCAATGTGTACTCACAGAAATGTCTTAATGTTTGTAGCAGACTATTCCTTTTACAGTAAAACTTTTTTTAAATGTTCACTATGCAATTATTCAAAAACATTTCAACATTAACCAGGGTAGCACGGTGGCGCAGTGGATAGCACAGCGGCCTCACAGCAAGAAGGTTGTGGGTTCAAGTCCCGGGAGGGGGCGAGTCTTGGTGCAGTGACCTTTCTGTGTGGAGTTTACATGTTCTCTCTGTGTGGGTACTCCTGTTTTGGCCCACCCTCCAAAAATTTGCATGTTAGGTTGATTGGCCAGTGCTAAATTGCCCCTAGGAATGAATGTGTGTGTGGCCCCAGGACAGACTGGTGACCTGTTTGGGGTGCACTCTGCCCCTCACCTTAAATCAGCTGGGATAGGGTCTGGCAACCCTGAGAGGGATAGACGGATAAGAAGGTGACTGACTGACATTAACCAACCATCAAATAATTTGAATTTCTTATAATAGTCTCTAGTTATTGCAGTGAAAGTTTTGAAGCCAAACCCAAGAATGTTTTCTTTCTTTTTCATTTTCTCCAAATAAAGAGGGATAGACTCTTATCTGTCTATCCCTCTTTATTTGGAGAAAATGGGCCACACACTTATTCAATAATTTTCCGTGAGGGATTAATAAAGTATTAAAAGAAAAGAATTTGGGTATTAACTATCGAGCATCGATTACAACAACAACAAATTAGGTAAAAAATATCTCTACACCCAAAGACTGCATCCCTTTTTTTTTTTGGATGGAATTAGCAGCATTTCAGTAAGTTAAGCAATAGTGTGTGTTTGCAGAAAAACATAGAAAACAATTTTGCAACAGATACGTTCCCACCCTCACCTATCGCAGACACAAGCGGCCGAAATGAGCTTCCGCCGCAGAATGGCTGGACTCTCACTCAGAGATTAGGTGATGAGCTCTGCCATCTGGGAGGAACCCTCTTCCTCCAGGTCGAGAGAAGCTAGATGGGGTGGTTCGGGCATCTGGTCAGGATGCTCCCCGAGCGCCTCGATGGTGAGGTGTTTCGGGCACGTCCCACAGGGAGGAGACCAAGAGGCAGACCACGGACCTGTTGGAGAGACTGTCTCACAGTTGGCTGGGGAACAACTCAGGATCCCTTCAGGTGAGCTGGAGGATGCAGCTGGGATGAGAGGAGCCTGGGTTTCCTGTCTGAGGCTGTTGCCCCCACAACCTGGCCCCGGATAAGCATAAGACGACGGAACGGTAGAGTTTTGCAACAAGTGTGGCAGAAGTTGCAACTCCCTTCCTTACCCTCGTATCATCTTATTCAGCCACAGCCAACGCTGCACAAACAGGTAAGTATCCAGGTGCAGACTCCATTGTCTCTAGAGACAGAAGGATGCCAACAACAATTGAAAAACAATAAACCAGCAAAAATACACCACCTTATGTTTGTTACCTGTAAATATGAGGTTTTCAAACAATAAAACCTTCATCTGCAAAGGAAAGGGTATTAGAATTGTTAAATTCAAGCAACGACCAACCCTAATGTTAATATCATGACTGCAGACACGGCTCCACAGGGGCACTCTAGGTTTGCTTTTTTCTACGGTTTGTAAGATGTCACATATATTGTGAAAAAGAACATTCATTTCATTCTTCAATCATAATTCTGCAATGAATCAAAATAACTAAAAAGGTCAGGCCTGCTCATCCATATCAGAAAGGACTGCCAGGAAAGGACAAATCAGAACCATTAGGCATTTTTATCCTGAAGCGTTGTGGGGTCATTCGCCATCTTGTCATGGGAAACGACATGGTGCTTTGTGTCAGACAGGTTACCCCTTGCAGGTTAATCGCACACAAACACAATTCTGCATTGGCAAATTGAGACAGTGACAAATGTGCTTGTAACTCTAGCCATGAAGCAAAATGATTCATTATCATAAAAGCTATTAACTCGTGCGATCTGGTTTGGGCCACTGTATGTTGTGGATGATTTTTTTTTTTTATTTGTGATGTTGCGCAGAGCTAATTCATCAGTGGACACCAAATAGACCAAACAGTTTGTGCCTCTGCTGATGTGTGCTGTAAATCAAATATGTCAATAATCTGAAAGCTTCCATGCTGCTTATAGGCTTGACAAGTTCTTAGTCTTCGGCCTTCAATAACCATTTATTCGAACAGGTTGGAGTAGGCTTAACTCACCCAGTCATTCAGTCTTATCTCTACTGGATAGTTTATAATTCCATCCACTAATCTAATTAATAGTAGCTGAATAAAATGTGTGTTTCTATTTAATCCTTTTACTGCCTGCTCAACCATATAGTCGAGGTGAAAAAGTTTTTTTTTTTTTCCCCATTGTTTTCTTGGTGGGATATGCCCCCTACGGGTCAGGGACAGGGTCCTGTCCCAAGTGGAGGAGTTTAAGTATCTCAGGGTCTTTTTCACAAATGGGGGAAGGATGGAGCGGGAGACCGACAGGCTGATCGGTGCGGTGTCTGCAAAAACTAGGATGCTGCAGCGGTCCGTCGTGGTGAAGAAAGAGGGGTAGTGAAAGGGTTAACCACATGTTTGTGTCACTTTAAAACAACATTTGGTCTTTTTCAGTTGCAGCGACATTTAGAAAACTGAAAAAAATGACGCTTTTAGAAATGAATAAAAGCTACAAAACTTCTGACGAGGCTTTGGGCAATCTTTCAAAGACGTGTTTGAACAGGTGTCGTTAGTCATAGCATTGTAGCCGTGTGCATTAAGACAACACCGTCTGCAGACACGTATCCTCCTCAGGGACACCGCCACATGGGCACTTGTTAGATAGTAAAAATTTTCTTGCATTTAAAAAAAGCAACGACTATCTGGCCTGTCTGAATACATAGATATTTTCCATGACAAATAAATGAAAATATAAAATTCTGCCTGGTCTAGGTAATAGGATTCCACATGCGTCCAGCAAAATTATTCAGTTGACATTAATGTCCTCCCTGGAAAGGAGCTCACACACCCACTTAATATGCTGTTGAGGGCCTTTGAAGAACATCAGTCTTTTTTTCTCCGACAGGAGACTTGAGTAAAATGTGAAGAATTGCATCTAATGGACGTTTAACTAGTGATGTATCATCAGTTACCATGCCTCATTGCTATCATGCTTAAGATGTAAAGCTAAATGTAAATGTGTGACAGTCTGGTATGTTTTAATGGTTCAGGTTTTTGTGTCAACTTCGTACTAGCTTGCATTTCAGACTTGAGCTATTGTTGATGTATTTGTTCCATACATTTATCATTTATAAACTTTGTGTGCTCATATTATGTTTCATATGAGATTATTATGGCTTGTATGAGAAACCAGGGCAGACACAATTTGATGTTAAAATTTAGTAATTTTTTCCAACCGTTTCTTTTTAGGTCTGTAATGATTCTCAAGAATAAATCCACTTGACAGTCTAACTTAAAATGCTTACAATCTAAAGCTAAAATTAAAGATAGCTCAGGATGATTCTGTCCTTGATAATCAGCAGGATCTGACATCAGCAGAAATTGCAATGTCATCACCTTCATTTGAGCTCAGAGTTCTTCCTCTGCATTTGGAACTGGGCTGGGTTTTTGACAATAAAGCATTGTTTTTTTTCTTGGGACAAAGAACAAGAAAATCTCTCTCTGGACTACTCCTGTCGACAAATACAGATCAGATCTCAACTAGTTGCTGAATGTTTGTGGGGTCCTTGTATCTCAGTCAGTGGAACATGCATGATTCGATTTAGTGAGTTCCTATTTGAAAACACACTTTTTCTTCATCATTTTCTTGTTTTTTATTTAAATTTGTTGAAAGCCTGCTCTTAAAATAGTCATCTGTAAAAAAAGTAAATAAATGCAAGTTCATGTCATTTGGCCCGTTGATCCCTCAATTATCCAAGAGTGATCTATCATAGTAAATAATTCAAAGTTGTCTTCTGGACAGTTTATTTGATTATCGAGACGTTTCGACCTCCATCTAGAAATTGTTTTCAGTCTGAGTTGAGAAAATCTAAGTTGAAAAAACTCATATTAAAACTTATTTCTGGATGGAAGTCAAAATATCTCAATCATAGACGAGAACTTTAAAGCTTTTTCTATGTAGTTTTGTATGTTTAACATCTTTTCACTGGTCAGTGACATTGATTGTTAGTTGTAAAAAACATTTTTATGCATCCCGACATGATATATGATACATCATTTTTTATTGGTTAAAAAAAAAATACAAAATGTGATTTAACCAAACAACCATTTAGAAAACTGCAAGCAGACTAACTTATCCAAAATATCCCCAAAGCTATTTGTAACATCAAAAAAAAAAAAAAAAGGTGGAAACTAAAAAAAGCCTGCAATCTGTCTTTTTTGCTGGAAACACACAGATCAGAGTGTATTCCTTTTCCCGTGTCTCAGGCTAGAATAACAGGAAGTGATTTTCTAGGAACAAAGATTTTGTTACCATATGTGCTTACGTCAGTAAATGTCCCTAAAATATATGAAAATGATGACAAAGACATTAAGAAAAAAAAAAGATTAACGACCAGAACAGACCATGAATTATTCATTTATGTTCCGCAGCAAAAGACCAAATTAATTGTCTATGTGGTAATAACTCTTCAAGGAGCCTGTCATAAATTGTGAGGGAGCGTTTTTCTTCCTTTTTTGATGAAGCTGGAGAGGAATGATGGAAAAGATTTACAAAATGAGGAGTGAATAAGAGGTTAACTTAATAGTAACACTTGTGAAGTAGAAATGTCCAGAATCATTCGGGGTGAACATGTTTTTTTTTTCATAGATTGCTAAATGAACTATTTTTTTCACCATTCAGAGCTGTTGATATTTATATCTTTTATTCATGTAATCCGACAACTCTATTTTTTCCAATTTATGAATAAACTGATTTTATAATTTATGTGCAAAATATTTTCCACCCAAAAAAATCCCATTTATTTAAAAATTTGCCCCTTTGCAAGTTTGTAAAATAGAAGAATAAATTGTTTCCAAGGATGTTCCACAACACTGTAATCAATTTATTCTTAGACATACTTATAAATTTGAAAAACATACTGAAATGTATATTTTTCTTTTTCAAGTTGTTAAAAGTTTTTTAAATGGGATTAAAAGCAGTGAGGGAGATAAACTTTGCAGAGCCTGAAATGCAAATGACTGATTGAGCATACTAACTTTTGATGATGCATCTTGTTCCAGTGCAAAGCTCAGTTTTTTATTTATTTTTGGGGCATATTTTACTTGTGGTAATGTTTCTAAACTTTAGAACAATATTCCTGATGCCAACAATTCATCTAGTCAAAGAAAAAGAAAGCACAAACTTTTTGTCAAGATTTCTGGATAAACTTTGCTGCGGGGTGGCTGCACTCAATCAGAGATAAAGTGAGGAGCTCTGCCATCCAGGAGGAGCTCAGAGTAGAGCCGTTGCTCCTGTGGGTCGAGAGAAGCCAGATGGTTACAATGCCTCTCGAATGTGTCGTTGGTGAGGTGTTTCGGGCACGTCCCACTGAGAGGGGACACAGAGGCAGGCCACAGGCCTGACAGCTTACAGAGTAGCACCTCGTGATCCTCCTGGGTGAGCTGGAGGATGTAGCCAGCGTGAAAGAAGCCTGGGTTCTGAGGTATTAGGTCCCTGAAACCTGGTCCCGGGTAAGCGGAATACAATAGAATGGAACTTTGCTGCTTTCAGCGTGTGGAGTCATATTTTTTTAATCTTTGAACAAAGACCAATAATCACCGGTTTTGAATCTCTTCCACACACAAAAAAATTGAAAAAAACCCAAACTGTTTTGCCCCCTTTAAAAAAATTTAGCTTTGCGAAAGAACAACAGAGCAATTTCAGGACCCCTCTCTGTTAGAGTACACTTATTTAAAACTATTAACTCTAAGACAACATTATACCTCAGTTTTGGTATAATTATAATCTGTGGCCAGGGTTTGAGTCTATATCGGTTCTTGTTTTTTTAAGGTTTCAATCTGAAAATTGTGCTGACAGTAATTTTTCTTGACACAGTCATTCTGAATGCAGTCTTCAGACTGTGTGAACTGAGGGATGCTGCCAATACAAGTCTTCTGAAATGGGAACAACTGTCTTTACAGAGGAAAGTCAATATTTTTTCTTGGACTGAATGTCTTTATTTTATCTATGTGGATTTGAATAATGCATACCTCCCAAGGACACATCCGCCTGACGTTGGTCTTGCTCAAGCAATCCGCTGATCCAACTTTATGTTAAAGCCATTTAACAGAAAGTAGTTGAATATAGACGTCACATAGATTTTTTTTTTTTTTAAAAAAAGGAAAAAAAACCCCAGCAATATATACCAATTTTTTGTAGACTTTCTCTTCTGTACTGACTGTACTGACTTTTGTACTGACTTTTTGAGGTTGTGTAAAAAAAACAAACCTTCACCTAAAGTCAGGGACATCTCATTGAAATTGTTGAAGGATATGTTGTCGGTTCTCAGCAACATAACTCGGTGAAAAAAAGAGGTCACATTCTGGATAATGTGAAGATACATTTGCATTCAAGTTGAAATTGTAACAAAATTTTGATTTTATAAAACACAAATATTTGGCAAGTGCTTCTTTAGAATCTTTGCCTGGAAAGCAAGTCTTTCCACTGTGTACACGGACTGAGATGTTTTGGCTGCACTTATTACTTTTTTGCACATTTCTGCTCAAACCCAGCTCGACCTGCAAAAAAACATGAAGGTAATGCTCCAGCATTTTTTAATTGGTTTGTTGAAACGGAATTTATGAATCTTGCGATCCCATGGCTTCTTGCATCAAATCATCAGTGTACGTCTGCACAAGTAGGGTTACTTAGACATCCCAGTACATTCAGGATGGTTTCACCATCAACCAGATAGTGCCAAGATACATTAATGCACTTTGATCAAACTGGTCAACCAAGATATTACCCCAACAATAACTCAATTTCCATACTACTTCTATTAGGTTATGAGGTGGAAGAAACAGTCTATCCAGAGGTGCTCCTACTGGTGCTCAATTTCACATATGTTGTCAAAAACTGTTGTGCTCCACACCAAACATGCAGGAGGGCTCTTTTTCACACACACTCTCCTATGAATGAAAGTGTGTGTAGATGGTTGTGTGCATGGCCCGCAACAGACTGATTACCTGTTAAGGGTGGACCCTGCCTCTCGCCTTCAATCCACCGAGATAGGCTCCAACACCCGCAGCACCCTTTTTGAGAATAAGCGGTTCAGAAGACTAAACTAAACTTTATACAGTATATGAAATAATGTCTCTTGTGCACACACATCGACACAGTAGTTAGTGACATTTTATTTACCATCTCATGCATACACTGCGATAAAACGAGGGTTTCTCATGATAATCTAACACAAATAAGACAATCATGACATCTTACAAGAAAATATAGTCACACTTACAGGAGATGACATTGAAAGTTGTGTTTTATGTAACATTTCCTCTTAACATCAAATCTAAACTTTTCCAAACTTGTTTCTGTGTGACTGAAAAATTAATCTTCTCTTCTACTTGACAGTAACTTTGTTTTGAAAAATTCCTCTTTTAACGTGTTTCTAAGCAGCAGTTAATAATTTCTCTCAGATAGCTGACGGTTCATTAATCATCAGCCCTGCATCTCTAACATCTGCACAGCACAATCAATTGAGAAGAGATCTTTTTGTTCTTTTTGCTGTTTCACTATATCAATCTGATCTATGCTGAAAGCCCATGGCTGTTGTGTTATTTGTAGATTTTAAGGCTGTGTCACCACCAGACCTCAAACACTCAAAAGTAACATGAAATAAATGCAAACAGAATCAAATACAAATATTGCTGCTCTTTACTTGCAATTTTCATTCTTTCACTTTCCATGTAAGTGATACGGGTTGATTGGTGTTGACCTGCTATTTTTTACTTCCACATATGAAAAACATCGCCTTGGGATAGATAAAATAAATGTTTTCTGAAAAGAGAAATGTGGGCGCTAAAACGGCCTCATAGCCCTCAGGTATGAATCCATGGCTGAAATCATTTTGATAATTTGTTGACACAGTAACAGTTTTCTGAGCTGCTAAGATTCTTTTTGACCGAGGCATGTTTATTAACAGCACAATTCATATTTAAATTTAGATAAAGAAATCCAAGTTCAAGGTACAGAGGAAAAAAATTCAATAAAATAGTAAATTCTAACATACGTTGGATATATTTAAGAGTTAGAATACATTTAAACATTTGCAGTCCTTATGCGCACAGCTAAAAGGTTTTTAGTCAAATTTTGAGAGAACAAGTCTTGCTCCCACTGTTGGAAAGACTCTTCCAGATTTGATTTGTTTCACTCAAGTAGAAAGCATGTTCACAAGGTTCTTAGAGTCCTAGGTGGGTCATACTGAATCATTACACCAGAGACGTGCTGGAGTTACTCAAGTTAATTCCTGAACCGGGAAAACAGCCTGGGGAAAATATCATTGCAGAACAGCATTTCTGTTCAGTTTACATATATTTTTTAATTATCATCAGCAAACAATAACTAAAGGTAAAGAAAAAAAATTAGTGGTTGATTTACTTTCACGCTAATTTTTAGGACTGACTTTTCAAAAGTTGAACAAAGTAAAGAAATCCAAGCAGCACAGGACACTTGTCCACACGTAACTTTTAAATAAACTATAACAGGACAGCTTGAATTTTTAGCATTTGTGGGGAGAAAGATGGATTTTATCAACAAATATTCAAAGTTTTTGGAGAGTAAAATGTTTTCATATTTTTAAATTTTATTGACATTTTTGAGGTTGTTAAGAATGGTTTTGTTGCGGCTACGTTTTCAGTAAGACTATGTTTATTTTTTATTGAGGAAATAACTTTCTAAAATTGTTCATCTGGAATGCCTTATCTTTTTTTTCTGAAATTATTTCACATGACAAAATGGTTTTATTACCATGAAATAGTACCTTTCACGGGTAAAAATGATTTTTGTAGTTATTTTTAACCTTAAAAAATGATGGTGTACTCAATTGCACAAATAATCAGTTGAATGATACATGTTAAAATTATGAATTCTGTTCATTACTTGTGGTTGAAAAAAATTAAAAATAATATTCACTTTGACCCATCAACTTAGACGCAATGTGTCCTCAGATGGCCTTGTCTCCTCAACAATGACCGCTTGCTCACAAACAGACTCATTGATGTATTTGATACATTTTCTGCTTTTCAAGCGTGGACGCATGAGATGTTCAGCCCCCATTAGATGTCCAGCCTATCAAATGAAATGTCCAGCCTAGCAATAAAAAAGTACAACGTAGCAACGTAGATCTTTAAAAAGCATGTTTTAAAATCTGAAAGTACTGCTGGTCAAATTTTGGATTGCATGAATGTCCAGTGCTGCAGCATTTACCGTAACTTTTTTTATTTTATGAAATTCCGTTAAGGCTTTTCCTCTGTGTGACACTTTTATTGTGACAATTTTACAACAAAGCCTATCCAAAACCAACAATTTAATGACAATAATTAACTTTTTTTTTTTTTTTTTTTTTTTAGAATGAGTTAAATTGAAAATTTGTGTTTCTTTGCTGTTAAGTGACTTTTTTGAAAAGAAATTTTGAATGTTTGAGGACAAGTTTCAGCTTTATATAGTTTTACCACTACATTTAAGCATTTAAAAGCACCACTCAAGTTTTGCAAAATGCCACTTTTTCCACTGCATAACCCTGGAGAATAATTACTGTCAGAGAATGACAAGAAAAGAATTGATCATATTAATAGTAAGATGAACAATGACAGCCATGATGGATTTTAGAAGTGGGAATAACTGTTAAAAAAAAAAGATTGCCTTGGCAGAATATGAAAGCATTTTCTTGACAAATAAAACCTTTGGAAACTTTGTCACTGTAAAATCTATGAACCCCTCAACTGTTATTTTTTTTTGTAAACAGATATGAGGGGGGAAAAAAATGTGCTTCACATTTTCCTCTTGAGAAAAGCCCCAAAAATGGCTCACCCACTGAAGACTAAAAACAAGTAGTATTTTTTCACTGAAAAAGCTCAAACAAAACTTTTATCCTATGAACAGAAAAAGATGAATATTACATGAAAGGCAGATTTTTTTTTTTTTTTTTTTTTTTTACAGAAAATAAGATGATGTGTGGATATCAAACTCTGACATTGAAATAACTTTGAAAGTCTTTGTCGGCCTTGTAGTTCTTACACAATAACACCATGTTGTGGGTGGGTGCGATAAGATCCAAGCGCGGAACAAAGGATGAAAAGGTAAAAAATCTAAATTTATTTCTTAATAGATAAAAGCGAATAGTTCGAGGCAGACAGGTTGTCCGAGGTAAGCTGGTTCCTTGAATAAACGAAACAAAATATAGATACCCAGTCAGGAGAAACAGCAGACAAAGATCCACAAAAGGCTTAGACATTGTTACCGCGTGGAAATCAGCAATCTGGCAGAGGCTGAAGGTGCAGGGTGGCTTTACAGCAAAAAAGTCAGTCTGCCACCGCTCCCCCCATAACTCAAACCACCTATCACATTTGCAGTAAATTTTTTTACTTATGCATTTTTAGAATTAGAATAAACTTACATTGGGCGCAAGTGCTATGAGAGATGATGTTGCTTTGGTCGCTCATACTGAGTTACTCTGATCTGAGTATTCAAAAGTTAAAGTTAGAAACTAAACTGACCCAGACTGCCATGCAAGGATAGTACAAATCTGCTGGGGATATCCCTAAGTTACTTTAAAGGCCATTTCACTGGTTCCCTGAATGCTGTCGACATACAGAACATGAGTGAAAAAGCTTAAATGAACATATGAAGTTGTTTGTGAAAAGAAAACAGAACTGTCCAGATATATTCAGGTTTTTAAATGCTTCTTATTCATGACAAAACAGTTAAGGTTTTAAAATTTTGTTTTTATTACACATTAAAATCATTAGTCTCAAATGGTGTGCACTGTATAAAATGTTACTTTTTAAAAATTCTGATACTTACGGGGATCTAGAGGAGATAGGGAGCTCTTCTAAGATAGGGCTCCTCACTCTATCTCTGAGTGAGACCCGAGCCACCCTGCAGAGGAAGCTCATTTCGACCACTTGTATCCATGATCTCATTCTGTCGGTTACACTTCACAGCTGGTGACTGTACATGAGGGTAGGAATGTAGATTGACTGTTATATTGAGAGCTTTACTTTTTGGCTCAGCTTTTCTTCATCACAATAAACCGATCTAACGTCCTGATTATTGAGGGACGTCGATCTCCCGTTCCATCTTTCCCCTAGAATGTAACTGTTAAATATAAAAACAAGGTATCTTTCTTTTTCTTTCTGTCTTGCAACTGTACTTGTTTTGTTTGCAGAATTAAGGACCCAGTATATGTGACATAAGTGCCCTTCTTGGATAAAAAATGACTTCATACTGTTTTTTAAACAATTGGGCTGCATTTCCACACCAATTTACATCTGGTCTACACAACAATTACTTCATTTCCACATTACTTCAATATATCAGAAAAAAATCCAAGTCCAAATTATGACACTTAGAATAAAAATACTCCCAACTTTACACACTTACATTTACATGTATACATGTTACAGTTATGCACATAAATAATCTTGTTTTCTTGGTGTTTGGCATACTGTATGGTGCATTAGTAATGCAACATACACTACTGAAATGTACTGGTCACTGAAACTCCAAATCATTCATGTATTAATGGAATCACTGGACAACTCATCAACTTGAAATTGAATTTCCTGTGCAATCCCAAGACTATTTTCCATCCTCCCTGTGGAGATGAGGATAATTATTAAACAACTGTCTTACAACGGTGAAGTAGAAACTTTACTACTTTTTTCTCATTTTCACCATGAACATCATTCGTTAAGTCAATTATATTTTGAGTTGGAAGCGGGATAGTGTCTTTCGCATGCAAAGTTGTTTATGTGGTTGAATTGTGACTGTGGGTCACATTAAACCAACCAACTGTGTGCAAAATGTGTCCTTTATGCAGCTACAAGTCAGTATCCTGATTTGCACTGGAACTTCATGGAGAAAAGAAAATTTCTCATGTTTTCAAAAAAAATTTTTCAGGCACGAAGTAGCAATACCACTCCAAGAACAGTGTGGAAAAAATGGCTCAAATAATAAAACATGCAGGAGACATAAGGCTGATTTACATATCTGTCTTGTCTATCAGCTGGCAAATTTGAATTTAATTATTGGAGAAAATAAAGTAAACAGAAGTGTTTCCGTCCATAACATCAAGCCATCCTCCAGTGAATTCACATATTTCCATGTAATTCCAATCTTTAATTCTAATTTATGCTTCTATCATAAAGCTCCCGCTTTGTGATTCTCACATCACTTACAGAAGCACATTGTTGATCCCACAGAAGGGATGATTTTTTTTTCTTAACTATGATCTAAATGCCACCAGCTATTTTTTGCTTTCTAGGGCTTCATTTTTGTTTGAATCCCTTCTGGGTTCTTTCAAGTCTAAGTCATCCGAGACTTCAATCTTTTATGTCTTTAAAGCGGTTTAGGTATTGAATGCTTTGATAATCTCAGCAACTTGAATTTATTCAATCTCTACTGATTTTTTTTTTCTCACTGGCATTACATATTTGGCTTTTCCACCCTCTCAGTCCACTACCCTTATCAAGCAATGTTTAAAGCTTTAAGGTTTTTTTTTTTATATCCATTGATTTTTTTCTAAATCAGATGCAACAAAAGGAGACAGACCCTATCCAAACAAAAAGCTTAGCTCCATTGATGTAGTAATGGGATGACAAACTGGGTTTGATCAAAATGTTTATGTTCTTTGCACATTATACAGTCTATAAACACAATGTTTGTGTATAGTTAGATATTCAGGTAACAGGTGATTCACATTGAGCTTCTGTCTGTTCTTTTTTTCTTATGTCTTCTTCTTCTTTCAGCATTTCCCTTCAGGGGTTGCCACAGCAAGTCAGTTTCTTCCATCTAACCCTGTCTGCTGCATCTTCTTCGGTCACACCGACTATCTTCATGTCTTGCTTCACTGTATCCATGAATCTCCATGGTCTTCCTCTAGTCCTCTTTGCTGGTGGTTCCAAATCCAGCATCCTTCTGCCGACGTACTCTCTCTCCTCTACACATGTCCAAACCATCTCAGTCTGGCCTCTCTGACTTTATCTCCAAAACCTCTAACATGTGCTGTTTCTCTGATATACTCATTTCTGATCCTGTCCTTCCTGGTCACTCCCAGACAGATCCTCAGCATCTTCATCTCTGCTACGGCCATCTCAGTCATCTGTCTTTTCCTCAGTGCCACTGTCTCTAGACCAAACGGCATCGCCGGTCTCACCACAGTTTTGTACACTTTCCCTTTAATTTTAGCTGAAACTTTTCTACCACACATCACACCTGATACTTTTCTCCACCCATTCCAGCCTGCCTGCACACGGTTCTTCACCTCTTTTCCACACTCTCCATTGCACTGGAGTGTTGAGCCTAAGTACTTAAAATCACCCACCTTCTTTATCTCTTCTCCCTGTAACCTCACATTTCCATTTGGGTCCCTCTCATTCACACATCACGTTTTTCCAGAAGTTCAATACAAATAAATCATCTACTTGTTTAAAAAAAACTTCTCTATTACATCTGTGATGCAGTAAGACTGCTATCTGATCTAGATTGTGGATGGCAAAGTTTGCTTTAATTTTAGTATTGTTTGTATGTTTTTCAAAAAAAGCCTCAGCTCTATTTTTAAGCTCAAGCTTCCTAATTTATCAAAGCAAGAAGGATCTACCCGGAGTGATGTAATTTCTAAAACCACAGTGCAAGCAGTGTTTCATTATACACATTCATGTTACTTTAAACCCCCATCTGTCTTATGAATCCATCCTTTCATTCGTTCATCCTGTCACCACCACCAACCTGTGACTCTGGATATATTTTTAATTTGCAAATGAAACAGTTATAAGTTCATTTTTGAGCAGTGTGGAGAAAGATCTGAACTAACATTGACTTAAGGAGCTTTTCCTGTCACTTGTGAAAATTAGACCGTTTGAGTTTAAAATTTAAACTTCATCTTTTGTTTCTTGGAACAAAAGATGATTGTTTAACCACATTCAATAACAATTTGTTGGAAGAGAGCAAAAAAGAGCTTTACTTTCTTTCACATCAAGTCCTGCAGTTCAGGGCAAAACAGAAAATGTTATTTTCCATCCAACAACCTTGTCTGTTTTTGAAAATCTATTTTTCTTCAAAAATAGACACATCCGTCAGTGGAGTCTACAATGTCCTCAAATAATACTTTATTCTTTAAAAGCAGATTTGGGAGCGATGATGATTTTAGAATTTATTTTAAAGGACCTTCCAAACCCATAACAACTATGTCGCTGTATTGATGATACATCATGGTGAAGAGAAAGCTGAGCCACAAAGCAAAGCTCTTGGTTTACCAGTTGATCAATGTTCCACAAATAGTTTTCATTTCAATTAATTAGCATGTTTTTTTAAATTGGGAATTGCCGTTAATATAAAGCTTGAGGTTCTATTTTTTTGTCAAAGTAATCATTTGAAGTAGCAAACAATGAGTTCAAACTGTAAAGAATCTAGTTTTAAAATACGGCTGATGAAGCTTTCATTGTGTTGTAAGAGAGTTAGACACTTATATAGGCACCTTCACAAATGTGCTGGAAATATATGTACATGTACACTCAATCACCAAGGTTATTTTTTAAAAGATAATGATGTTGCTATGAGATATGAGTCTTTCTTGTAGTTTCATCGATGGCTAGATAATGGATAGATCATCTCAGAACGCCACTAACTGCACAAACAAATACTGTCTACCAGTAATTTATTGTATTTACTTTCAAAATAACATTTTTCTGTCCTTTATCACCGATTCTGTTCATCACCTTTATGGCCAAAATTTTTAGGCACAGCCGTGGCGATGGAGGGATCTGGTCTGATGACCTCAGGATCGGATCTCTGCTTTTTGCAGATGATGTGGTCCTGTTGGCTTTGTCAGGCAGTTATCTCCAGCTCTCGCTGGACTGATTTGCTGCTGAGTGCGAGACAGCCGGTATGGGAATCAGCGCCTCCAAATCCGACACCATGGTCCTCATCCGGAAAAGGGTGGAAGGCTCCATGAAGGTTAGGAACAGGGTCTCGCCCCAAGTGGAGGAGTTCAAGTATCTCGGGGTCTTGTTTACAAGTGGTGGAAGGATGGAGCAGGAGGTCGACAGATGGATCGGTGCGGCGTCCGCAATAATCAAGATACCCTTGATTCGTCATGGTAAAGAAAGAGCTGAGACAAAAACCAAAGCTCTCGAGTTACGATTTATTTATTTAAGTTGATCTACATTCCCACCCTCACTTATGGTCACCATCTGTGGGTGGTGACTGATCACAGATCACAGATTAACGCGGTCGAAATGAGATTCCTCCACAGGATGGCTGGGCTTTCACTCAGAGATAGGGGGAGGAGCGCTGCCATCTGGGAGGAGCTTGGAGTAGAGCCGCTGCTTCTCCGTGGCGTGAGAAGCTAAATGGGGTGATTTGGGCATCTGGTTATGATGCCTCCAGAGCGCCTCGCTGGTGAGGTGTTTCAGAAACGTCCCACTGGGAGGAGACCCAGAGGCAGATCCCAAATTGCATTTATGAGACTATGTCTCACAGCTGGCCGGGGAACGCCTCGGGGTCCTCATGGGTGAGCTGGCGGATGCGGCTGGGGTGAGAGGAGCCTGGGCTTTCCGACTCTGACTGTTGCCCCCGCGACCTGGCCCTGGATAAGCAGAAGACGATGGAATGGAACCTTTTTCTGTTAATTAGATTGAATGGATACAGCCAGAAGATGAACAACCCAAAAACTAATACCGCTAAGAACTTTTCTGAACTTTAATTACCATTGTTTAGGAGTTCAGTTTTTCAGTTTTGTAGACATGCAGATAACTAAAATGTGTCAAATAAAATATGGCTTGTAGCTCATTGCAAGCTCTAGCTGTTATCACAAGAATATAAAAAAAAAAAACAACCAAAAAAAACAGTTACCTTGAAGTTAAGCCCATCCCATATTGACCACGGTATCATTCAGTTTATAAAAGAAAATTTATCTTGCGAGCTGCTGGATATTAAAGGCTGAAATTAGCAGAAGCTTTATGTTTGAGCAAATGGGAAATATATCACAACTGCAATAAAGCAAAGTATTCATACTAGATTAAAATGTAGACAGTAAGTGGAATCAGACATATTACTTCAGTTACAGGAAGAGGGCCACTGAGAATGAAAGTTAACGATCTCTCTTGGCTGTAGCATTCCTTTATTTAAGCTTGAGCCCACCTGCTGTGAGGTCTGAATGTGCAGTTGAATTTGAGGGAAGCAATCAGATCCACTGGTGTGGAGGCACCACTGAGTCTGGTATTTATTAGGTTCAAACTGGTATCACATTCTTTCTAAGTGTTTTTACAAACGTCAAGACTGCTAATAAATTTTGGAGGATCTTTTTGGAAAATTTCTGAGTGTGCCACACTAATCGCTGTCCCGGACAAAAGCAAGCTAGGAAACCATTGTGATTGCTCTTTTGTAATCATCGTACCCCAGGTGCAAAGATTAGCATACAAGTTAGCAGCTGTCATGGTGTGGGGATGGAGGTGTAAAGTAGGGTTCTAGGACATTTCAGCCTCGGAGATTTCAGCGACGGACATTTGGGCCAAAAAATTGCAACCTAGGATATTTGAGCCATGTGCGCCACCGAATTTAGGACATTTCAGCCTCGGACATTTCAGCCACGGACATTTGGGCCAAAAACCTATTTTATGTAGAAAATTGTGATATTTTATGTAAAACATTGTGATATTTTGTAAATAGCCTATGTTGCAGTTTCTTGGCCCAAATGTCTGTGGCTGACATGACCGTTCACCCAGTAGGACAGTTATGTAACCCTTTGTGTTACGTGTGAAGTAGATATATTCTGAGCGTATCTCAATATAACTTGTAACTTGTAAAATATTGTGATATTTTATGTAAAAAATTTATCGTAAATAAACAGTTGCACTACAGAAAAGAATTGCTTTTAGTCGTTTTTATTCCATGGCTCAAATAAAAAATTCTGATATTTTTTTTAAAAATTCTGATATTTTTATGTAAAAATTTTATCGTAAATAAACAGTTGCACTACAGAAAATAATTGCTTTCAGTCTTTTTTATCCCATGGCTCAAATAAAAAATTCTTATATTTTTAAAAAATTCTGATATTTTATGTAAAAATTTGATATTTTACGTAAAATTTTTTATCGTAAATAAACAGTTGCACTACAGAAAATAATTGCTTTTACTCATTTTTATCCCATGGTTCAAATAGCCTAGCCTAGGCTGCAGTTCTTCAAATGTCCGTGGCTGAAATCTCCGAGTCACCGTGGCTCAAATATCCTAGGTTGCAGTTTTTTGGCTCAAATGTCCGTGGCTGAAATCTCCGTGGCTGAAAAGACCGTTCACCGTAAAGTAGATGCATAGCCAAGTTTAACCACTTCATCGTGAAAGAAGAGGGTATGGACAGGTAGATCAAGTTGGTAGCCAACTTGGGCAGGCTTGGGTCCAAGGCAGGAATTGTGAGGTCGGCTGGAGACCCTGGAACCTAAGCACGGCTTAATAGATGAGTAGATTGGAGAAAGAAAAAGACTAGAATTGACGAGGACCAGACTTTAAAGCGAGCCAAGACATGGCAAGAAGTCAGGACGTTCTGACCTCAGGCCGATGGAGAACAGGACTCCAATAAAAAGGGGCATAGAGACAAAGGTGTAAAATCTAGGAAGGAACCAGTTGGGGGCAATAAAGTTGAGGATGGGGATAGTCAGGACGTGAGGGCAGTTTCAAAAACAGAAAGAACGTATTGTATGAATCTTGACAGTAATTTTTGTTAAAATCAAGTGTGAAACAAAGCTTAAAAAAAAAACAAAATAATGTAGGGCATATATTAATTGGAAAAAACGGCAAACGGTCATGAATAACTTGCTATGCTCGCTGTAACTGTAGAAAGTTCCAGCAATTGGTGAAAGCCCAAGAGACACAGTACTGTTGCAGTGACCTAAAGCGACACCATCTTCGTGTGCTTGTGTCTGAGTGTGCAAGTTTATGTGTGTCTTAGCATCAATTCAAGCGTGAGAATGTGTTCACAGACCCACAAAAGCATGCACTATATAGCAGATCCTGTTTCCAACAACCTGTAATTAGATGTAGACTGACCCATCACACTAGAGAGTCTAACGTTCTCCAGAGTATTATTGGTTTAACTGAATTATGCAACATGTAAGTCTGAGATTGAGACACAAGGAAACCCACACAATATACTGTACAGTATATGTGTGTATGTTTGTGTGTATGAACACATCTACAAAAATTGTAGATGTTTCTTTACGACCAACCCAAAAAGAATATAATGTCTTAAATTAAGAAAAAAAAGTCACAGTTTAAATAACGTTTCAGCCTAATTTGCTTGTCTACTGAAAACCATGGTGGATTTCTAGACACCTCTCTAGAAAACGCTCTGTTCGAGCAGCAACCTCTGACTACATGACATTGCAGCTGACTTTCGCTTTGTGTACTACGTCACGCACCAGCAGGCTGATAAGAACACTGTCTAGGACGCTCACTGTGGCAGAAAAGAAACATGACTCAAGACTGTCAGGCACTGGCTGGGCAGAGCTTGTGAGATAGTTGGAGTGTGAGATGGATGTTGGACCATCTTTGCCACATGGAAAATTGTGAGACCGTTACTATGTGCTTTTCATTTACAATATTTCTGAATTGAGCAAATATCAAAAAATCTTTTTAAACTGATGTGTTATTAGCAGAAAAAGTACAGATGACACCGTTATTAAGATTACAGATTACAGATTACTTCTGTGGTCACACAGAAGATAATAGGAACGTAGATCGACTTGTAAATTGAGAGCTTTACAATCGGTGTCGAGCCACTCCTCCAGGTCAAGAGAAGCCAGATGGGATGGTTTGGGCATCTGGCCAGGATGCTTCCCGAGCACCTTGCTGGTGAGGTGTTTCGGGCACGTCCCACCGGGAGGAGACCAAGAGGCAGACTCCGCACCTGCTGGAGAGGCTATGTCTCACGGCTGGCCAGGGAACGACTCAGGATCTTTTCGAGCTCGAGGATGGTGGGGCGAGAGAAGCCTGGGCTTACCGTCTGAGGTTGATGCCCCTCCGACCCGGCCCCGGTCAAGCAGAAGACGTGAGCGGAAGAAGTCCTAAAGCCCACAACAGCATGATCTGTATAACTTGCGCCATAGATGATCTTGGTGGGGTTTTGATGGTCCCCCCAGTGAAGTTCCTGCTTCGGCTCCCTCCTTCCCTGTCCTGGTCTGTTTTTTTGGGATGTCTAGAATCTATCCCTTAAAGCAGGTTTTGTCATGATCCTCCCATCCTTCTTGCCTGTCTCCCTTTGCTCATGTTATGTTCTTTGTCCTGATTCCTCACACCGGGTCTTGTTTCCTCACAATAATGTTCACCTGTCATTTTTCTACTTGTTTTAAAAGTCCTTGTGCCCTTGACCCCTTTTGTCAGGTTGTTGTCTACATCTGGTCCCTCCAAGTCTGGGTTTGGCAAACGAGTTCAGGACTCAAGCCTGTCCAGTACACTGGGCTGCACCTGCTTTGTTCTCTCCCCTGACCACTTCTTTCCCCAGTAAAGAAGTTAACTTGTCTGTGCGTTTGGATCCTGTCTCGCAACCCATACTTTGTGACAGACCCCAGATGAAGCATCAAGAAGACATTACCAGCGATCTTCTGGTATCAGCGGTTTATGTGTGAATAGAAGGCTGAGCTAACTTTGTACTTTTTTGTGGGTAAAACTTTGGCTTAATCCATTTATTTTGCAGATACCACAGAAATCTTATAGAAATGTTAAAGAGAATGGAACAAAATGAAACAGAATAGAAAATCTAAATATGATGTGAGCTGCAAAAATATTTTACTCCAAAAAATGCCAGTGACAATAGCCGGTGTTTGACCTTACACAAGCAGCACTACTGTCTTAATTGCTTTACGCTTTCCAGCACTTTTACCCATTGTGTGATAGTCCTCGAGAAGGGCAACAAAGGAAACACATTAACAAAAATTTCCAGCACAAAAACAAAGTGCCAGCAGTATTAGATGCTTTACAAGTTTTGCAAGTTTTAGTCAATAGCTGCTGCCAGCAGATCTTCTTTATGAGGTTGGAGATTTTTTTTGGTCATTAAAGAGGCAAATTTGAATTTGCTCCGGCCTTTAAGCGCAGGTAAATTTTGAAATGATCGTTTTATTGCTTTTTCTTTGTGCTGACTTCACCGTTTCTCCAGTGGTACCAGTTTTCTATTATTTGCTACTTCTTTAGTAAAGAGAAAAGAGGGTGTCGATGAAAACCCAGTATTTTTTTCTAAAATGTGATGATTCAGCTTTACAGACATCACTGCTCTCATCAGCATCATTAAATTTGGTTTAAAGTATGCACATATTTGAGGAAAAGCTAATTGAAAGTAGACAAACATAAACTTGAACGACTAATACTAAATAGACTGTCAGGCACTGGAATAAATTCAAACATTCAGCCTCGGATCCGGAGTATCACCTTCAAATTGAACAATGTTTTCTACAAACCCTTGCAAGAGGGATTTCTTCACTTGCATGCTATTTTATATTTACCGACATTGTTTGTTGCTCTTGTGCAAAAGACCAAGTATAAGTAGGCCATTGGTAAAAGAGAACAGGAGGATCCTGAGCACGTTGTCTGCGGTCATTTCCTCTCAGCATCCTCTGGTCTTACAGGGTTACTTGTAACAGGCTGCAGGGGACACTCGGCTCAAATTACACTTGCAGAAGCATTTTATTACCCAAAGTCCGCTGCAAAGATCAGGTAGCATTCAAAGCAACCAAAAAAACTTCAGTAAGACAGCCTGACCCACATGGAGTGATAAAATGATGTGGTGAGTCCTGATGGATGAGACGATAAAGAACAGATCTGGAGAACACCCCTTTCAATGGCCAGGGCAAGACAAAATAGATATGTCTTAAAAATAAGACTGGACTTCTATCAGCAGAGGGTTTTTTTTACCTTCCTCAGATGCCGGTCTGAAGGGTTTTGATAGAAAAGCTTGAAAAGTTAAACAAAGCCAGTGCATTTATGTGGTGTTGTCCAGATGTACAATCTTTTCTGTTCATGATGCACCACTTCTTCAAATCCTCTGTTAATATCGAGGCTTTAGATTGACAAAGCTAAAAGCTTTTCATCAAAAGGATGTGTTTGAAAGGTTAGGGAAGAGCAACTTTCATCAAAAGATGTCAAGTTTAAATAAAATTAATCAATCATCTAAACAAAAACATTCCATTAGGTGTGAAAAAGAAACCTCTGAATGTGGCACTGAAAATATCTCATCATTCACATTCCAGCATTAGTGCCTTTGAATCGATCAGACCTCATTCTCTTTCACTTTTTCTATGTCATCACTCGGATATTTTCCAGCTTTGTAACCACAGAAAGCCAAAGTGGAGAAGAGGGGGCGTGTGTGTGAGAAAAATTGAGTTTAAAACATTTTCTACTGAGTAAATGAGAATGCAGTCGTTGTCGGTGATAAATGGAAAGTGACAAAAACGCAAATCCCACAAGACTTTTCACCACTGATATCACTTTATTGTCTTTGAAAAGACCAATCATTATTTTTATTAAGTATGTATAGCAACTTTCATCTGAAAATGACCTTTTTTTTCACACGCATCATTACCACTGCACTTATTGTTACTGTTGATTATTAAACACATCTAAGATACAGTGTTTTGAAGTCTTAATAATACAAAAATATCCTTTAAAAAAATCTCTGACACGCAAAAATTTTTTTTTATAAAACACACAAAAACTGCATCCTTCGAAGGTGAAACAAGTGTACAAAGTAAAAAAACTACAGTTTTAGTTATTTCTCTTTGATTGTAGATGCCCTTTGCTGTCACGTCTGTGGATCATGTTGAACATTTGCATTGTAAAACCGGCTGCTTGTGCAGTGGAGGTCAGCCATGTGTTCAGTCTGCAGGTCTTTGAAGGTTTGATGTGTCTCACAGCTCGACAGACAACAGAACAATGTTTAGACATTTAGAGCCTTGTGAAGTGACAAAAGCTGTTTGGGTTGGAAGCAGGATGTGTATGAGGCAGCTGCTTTAGTGTAATTTGTAATGGATCTCAAAGCAGCGCATGATCAGACTGTTAATAAGTATTTATGGTAATGGTCAA
This sequence comes from Neostethus bicornis, assembly GCA_902685375.1. Taxonomy (NCBI): domain Eukaryota; kingdom Metazoa; phylum Chordata; class Actinopteri; order Atheriniformes; family Phallostethidae; genus Neostethus; species Neostethus bicornis. Next base: position 15,912,214 of record LR738557.1, on the reverse strand, counting down.
AACAAAGGGGGATAATACAGCACAAAATTTTTTGCTCATGAACTCCTCATCACAGAAATGGATGCACATTCCAGCATCACAGAAGGCTCTAGTCCCGTCATCTGCAGTGTGTAAGTAAAGGGATGTACTGAGATGACTCATACTTCATGTTCTTGACAACTGAGTGACTCCGTGTGGAGTTTGGACTAAAAGATTCATCTCAGCCTGAACATTTTCAGTTGAGAAAGTCTCTGTTCTAGTCTAAATTCAAACAATCTGAGAGACTACAAAATTGGGAAATGATACCTCCGTGACCGAGTTTTAAGTTTATCCAGGATAAGAAGCAAATGAGAAGCAGGGCACACCCTCGCCAGGTCACCGAGGGTGTCACAAAAGCATGTGAGTCATCTTGCAACATTAATAATTTTTCGCTGTTTTTACTAGTTTGTTCTTCTACATTAATTTTAAGTATGTAGAAACTTTGAAAACTATTTTTGATACAAGGAGAAAGGCAGAAAGTCTTTTTGTTTGTTCCGTTCCGTTGTCTTCTGCTTATCTGGAGCCGGGCCGCGGGGGTATCAGCCTCAGACGAGAAGCCCAGGTTGCATCCGGCAGGTCCGGGATCGGCCTCTGGGTCTCCTCCCAGTGGGACATGTCTGAAACACCTCACCAGCAAGGCGTTCGAGAGGCATCATGACCAGATGCCCCAATCACCCCATCTGTCTTCTCTTGACGCAGAGGAGCAATAGCTGTACTCCAAGTTTCTATCTCACTCTATCTCTGAATGAGTGCCCAGCCACCCTGCGGAGGAAGCTTTTTTCAGCCGCATGCACCTCAATCTCGTTTTTTCGGTCACCACCAACATGGCTGGTGATCATAGGTGAGGGTGGGAACGTAGATCGACTTGTAAATTGAGAGCTTTACAAGCTCTTTCGTTACCATGATGGATCCATGCAAAAAGTCTATTAAAACTAAATGAAGCAAGAAGCAAACTGTTTTACCAATATTACATTTGGATTTTAGCAAATTACTTCATCACATAATTTTTTTTCTGCACAATCAGAGAGAATTATATTTAGCTTTTTTTGAAAGACAATGGAATTAATCAAAAGAAAATGTAGGAATTTAAAAGAAAAAAAAAAGATTCTATGCAGTGGGAATCGGAGTGACTCAGAAATTGCAAATGCAAGAATGTAGCACGTCTGCCATTGTTGGTATAAGAGTTCATCTTCATAAATAAATGTTAGACACCTGCGCTCTGTATAAATGTTGAGATGATCACTTGAGCAAATGTATTAATATTGATTAACTCCATATTTAATGTTTCAGCTTTGAGGACATTGATGCCTCTTTAAAAACGCATGAATAACATTGCATTTAATAAAAAAAACATGTCTTCTTTTAATCTTTCCTCATTAGGCACTGACATATTTTTCATGGAAGTTATGAACTAATGAGGCATCACCAGGAGAAAACGTACAGCTTGATTTGGCTTTCCTTTTAATCAGAAAATTTTCAGTCAATTGTAGATTTTCCAATGAAACAGATTCTTGCCTCAAACATTGAAACAATCTCACAATCATAATTTAAGATCCCATGGTGATGCATTTTTGAGCAGTGGCTATGGAAAGTTTGAAAATTGTGTGAAGTTCACGTATGCCAGGAAAAATCAAGATGTACAAAAACCTCCATGACTTCGCTCAACAAAGCTGAAACTTACACGGGAAAGACAGCAACGGCTAGAATTTGTCTTTGGCCAACTGGAATGGGGATGAGATGATGTGTGGAGTTGGAGTGCACACAGTAGGTGTAGTAGATATGTTGGAAGCAGTGGCTCAGTGGTAGAGCGGAAGTTAACTGGACGTTCGCAGGTTCGATTCCCACTGAGTTCACATTTAGGGTCCTTGGAGAAGACACCTAACCCCCTGTTTCTCCCACCATTGGTGCCATTGTGACAGCATGCTGTGGTGTAATGCAGCACACAGATTTCCTTGGTAAGGGATCACTAAAGTATTACGTTATTATTATTATTAGGTATTACTGTATTAGGTCAGTTGTAGCACCTTCCTCTTTGTGGCCAAATGTGTACTCTCTGCACAACAAAGATGATTTTCACGAGGCTGTATGTTTCTGCAGAAATGAGGAACTGGACCAGTTCCAGCGAACAGTAATCTGTTAAACTTGAACTCATCAGGCCCATTCTGGGAGACGGACTATATCCAGATGTGCCGGGCAGAGCGTGACTACTTTTTTAACTCCTTTCATCAGGCAGGTGTCCAGTGAACATCTGGGGCAGGAACAGCTTCCCTGCAGCTGTTACTATTGCTAATTGTTGCTAATTGAAATGTTTGATTTTATTGTCTGGATTCTCTGAACTAATTTTACATCTTCATGTGTTGATATGGTGGTACAATAGCAAATATAGAAAAAATAATGATAATGAAAATTTTAAATCACATAGAAAATGTTACCCCTCTGTTTTCTGGCAGCTGACAATATAAAAGAGTTGAAAGGTATGTTTTTTTTTCTAATTATATAAGTAACCCATCTGCCTTTAGTTGGATATTTTCTTACAGTAAGTTTATCTTTTTTTGGAGATATTGAAAGGGTACAATATAATAGAATGAGTAATGGATAATGGGTATAATATGGTATAGTTTGTTTTTGCCTTTTATAAAAAGCTGGTATGAAAATCAATACATTCATCTTCTGAACCATCCATTCCTTTAGAGTTTACGGGGGTGAAGGAGCCTATCCCGGCTGATTTAAGGCAAGAGGCAGGGCACATCCTGAACAGGTCGTCAGTATGCCGCAGGACCACCCACACAACCTTCCACCACACTCATTCCAACAGGCAATTTTGTAGCAGCCAATCAACCTAACATATATGTTTTTAGAGAGTGGGAGGAAACCAAAATACCTGGAGAAAACCCGTGCATACACATGAAGAACATGCAAACTCCCCACAGAAAGGCCAACATTCCAAGCCTCATCCTCATCCGGGACTCGAGCCCCGACCTTCTTGCTGTGAGACCACTGTGCAAACCCCTGCGTCATCGCCCTGGTCAATATAAAAAATTAATATAAAAAGCATGTGTGTTAAATATTTTTTTGGGAGAAGAGATAAAGAAGGTGGAAGATTTTAAGAATCAACAGTCCAGAGCAATGGAGAGTGTGGAAAAGAGGCGAAGAAGCTTTTGCAGGCGGGCTTAAACGGGTGGAGAAGAGTATCAGGTATAATGTGTGATAGAAGAGTTTCAGCTGAAATGAAAAGAAAGAGTTCAAAACCGTGGTGAGACCGGCCATGCTGTTTGGTCTAGAGACAGTGGCACTGAGGAAAAGAGAGGAAACAGAGATGGAGGTAGCAGAGATGAAGATGCTGAGGATCTCTCTGGGAGTGATCAGGATGGACAAGATTAGAAATAAGAATATCAGAGGAACAGCACATGTTAGAGGTTTTGGAGATAAAGTCAGAGAGGGCAGACTGAGATGGTTTGCACATGTGCAGAGGAGACAGAGAGAGTACATCAGCAGAAGGATGCTGGGTTTGGAACCACCAGGAAAGAGGACTAGAGGAAGACCAAAGAAGAGGTTCATGAATACCGTGATGGAATACATGAAGATAGTTGGTGTGACTGAAGAAGATGCAGCAGATAGGATTGGATGGAAGAAACTGACTTGCTGTGGCGACCCCTGAAGGGAAATGCCGAAAGAAGAAGAAAACATTTTTACACAATTATTCATTTGCGCAACATGAATGATGCCGCTGCGCTTTCAGACAATGCGCATGGTAAAAAAAAATATCTGCTTATATGTTCTGGGATAAAGTGTTTTCAAAATAAAAACAACCACTTTTGAGGTATTGATTCAAAGGATTTTTTTTTTAACCTAAAACCAACACAAACCAAACTTCAAACATTTGTCAGTAACCTTGTCTCACATCACGTTGAAAAGGTCACTTTTGCCCGTCCAGCTGTGTTTAGAACTTGAAGAAAGTACAGCGATGAGATGAGAAGGTTATGAAAAGGTGACACACAGGAAGAGCATGTAAATGTCAAAGCATCATGACAGAAAAATCAAAGCAACATGCTTTCAAAATTGAAATGCAAAACAAAAGGGGAAAAACGAATCGAAGAGGAGTGGATGTTTCTGAGTGAACTGTAAAAAGAAGTAAAAATGAAACAATTTTTAATTAAAATACAAAAATACAATGGTCAATCAAAGTGAAGAAGTCAGGAACTCTGGCTGAATAAAAAAAAGACATTATTTCTAATGTAAAAGGAGAAAATGCAAGATATGATGCTTCTTTGAAAGATAGTCATGTGTAATATCTGACTTTACGTTTACATCAAATGATTGTTATCATTCAAAGGAATGCTTGATTAGGATGGGCTGGTTTGTTACTGCACACAACAACGCATTACTGAGGATTAAAAGGTTTTTTATCAGACATAAATCAACCTAATGGTAAGAACGTCTGGATGTTTTTCGGAAATCTGTCTGAAGATGTAATATTATATCATATTTTTTATCTTTTTGGTGGTAAATTCAGCTGTAATTTATTTGCACTATTAAAAAACCCCACTAAAAAACAAAAGATGAATCATAAAAAGGAGAGCGAGATAGAAAACGACATAAACTTTATGTGGGCGAGTACCAAAAAAAAACCTCCCTAAAAACCTCCCTGAAAACTTCCACAGAAGAAATACTAATAAATTAAGAAGAATAAATCAACAGCAAATGAGATTTTGGAGACAAAATAATTAAGGCATAAATTAATTACATAAAAATGGAAATTAGGTGAATAAGAATGAGACAGTATACTGTACAATCAGTTACACCAGCAAGTACCACAGAAAAGCAACGATTGGTCTCAACTTAAAATTTTTGAGAGATGAAAATATTTCAACTTTATGGAAGTGAGAAAGACAAACAAATCTCTTTAGGCTAGAAATTTCCATCTAATGTAACAAAAAGACCAACAAAGCTAATTTTTATTAGTAATATTGCATGGTAACACTGGCCTTTCTTTGTGGAGTTTGCATGCTCTCCCTGTGCTCTGGTGGGTTTTTCTATTTCCTCCCACTCTGCAAAAACATTCATGTTGGGTAATTGGCCGCTACAAAATTTTAGGCATAAGTGTGTGGTTGGTTGGTGTGTGTGGCCCCACGACAGACCTGCAAGACTTGGATAGACTCTGTGTATCCTGACTCTTGCCTGTAGTCTGCCAGGAAGGGCTACGGCACCCACCATAACCCATTAAGAATACGCGATTTAGAAGATGAATGAATGAATGTTGAAAGAAAAAAAATCTAAGACTTCCTTTTTTTGTGGAAATGAAAAGTTATGAATGACTTTGAAGAAAAATTCTTCAATTTTTGAAGAAAAATTCTTCAAAGTGCTTTTAACACAAATAAAACCACAGATTTGATCAATGAAACTCAAATCTCATCATGTCCCGTTGAAATCAGTTTGAAAAACTTATAGAGCCTTCATGCTTCCAAACTTCCACAGATCAATCAGTTTCCAAATATTTTAAAAGAGAGACATAGAAATGAGCAAAAATTCTTTTTGAAATTGACCAGAAATCACATTTCAATTTTGAATGTTACATCAATGTTCTTGAACTCTAATGAGTGAGGCCTACATAACAGTAGTTTGGTCTCAAGTTTGAAGATTCAGAAAGAAACCACTTGAATAACTTCTAATTTCTTTCGAACACAGATTTCTTGTTCACATCTGGCTCGTAATTTTCTAAACAAGTGTTTATTTCAGTAGAACAACTCTGAATGGCTTTCCTCAAACAATCATAAAATTGAGAGACAGATGGCAAATAAAATGTTTGTGCAGAAAAAGTAGGTTGTTTTGCTTTTTAGTGGATGGAGGAAGAGAACGACAGCGACCCTCTGCAGTCACATGAGCACTCCTTTTTGGATCAGTATTTCAAATCACCCAACTGTGTTTTAGACAGACAGGTGGCTTTTAGGTACAACCTAGAAAACCATGGCCTAAATCTCTGGCTTATCATCCTTAAGCGATGTGTGCGTTCTTCCACACAAACCCATCCACACTCGCTCAAACAAAGGCCACACGCAGCAACATAGGAATACAGCTCCAAAGATGAAACAGCTTCCATCAAATGCCTCTAGTGCAGGTTTCCACATTGAAAAACCTCCTGATGATCACTTCCTCTGAAAGAAACCAAACAACTTTAAATGATTTTCTCACTTCAGCTTCATAAATCTGGGAGGGCGAGGGAATTATGTGCTCTGAATGTTTTGTCTGAACGTACTGCATCAATGTGACAGCTTCTTGGGATGCTGCAGGCTAATGTCTGTCCTGCATTGTTAGCTCTCAGTATTGTCTGGAACAAAGTCTTTTATAATGCTTCCTTCTTGTTTTTTCTTGAGAACACACTTGATCTTCTGTCAAACCCACCATCAAAGCGTGTAAATAGGCAGTTAATCCTACTCAGGTCTCCATCCGCCTTTTGTTTTAGGTACAAGAAACGCTGGTAAATTATGGATTTAAGTCGCCTCATTACCTTGATGTATTAATACAGTATATATATATATATATGTATATATATGTATAGTACATTAAAAGTCATAAAATAAATTGTGAACATCTTCATTTTTACCTGGTTTTGTATTTATAAAACATGAATGAAGCATGAATATGTGCGACAGCCTCGAGGGATTTCATCAGAAAAATCTGAGTTATTATGATAGAGCTGGATTTTTATTCATTTGTACATGAATACCAACCTCCAACCTCTATCACCTTCTTTTCTTTTGTGCTTCTCCCTTCAAGAGGAACAACAATGATTGAGTTTCCTCCATCTGACCCTACTGCATCCTCTTTTCTCACTGTAACTACCTTTTATGTATTCATTCACTGCATCTGGAAACCTTCTTTTGGACCTCCTGTTCCTCCTCAAGCATTTGTCTTTCAATACTTTGTTTTGTCCTCGGTACCATTGTCTCTACACCAAATAGCACGGCAGGTGTCACTAGTTTTTTTTTTTTCTTTTTTTTTTTTTTACACCTTTCTTCTCATTTTAGCTGGAACTCTTCTATCATACATCACACCTGGTAATTGTCTTCATCTCTTTGAGCCCGCCTGCACATGCTTCTTCAGCTTTTTTTCACACTGTGCATAGCACTGGAGTGTTGTAAGCTAAGTACCCAAAATCCTTAACTTAACTTTTTCTCTTCTCCCTCGAACTGTCACGGGAGTAGTGTTTAATAGTGTTTAAAGATAAATATTAAAATAAATCTCCATGCTACCGGCCTGTTTTATCAAGACATTTTTTTTAACACTATTTGATTTCTACTTGCAGACAATATTAAAACCACAGATTCCCTTTTGAATCAGACCTTTTGGGTCACTTTAGTTCTTTTATTTATTCAACAAAGAGCATAAATTGTTTGGCTTGACATAATGAAAAATACTTTTGGTTGGTACTCTCTCACCCAGCATGAAGAGAAATTATTTGTCCTTTGGCTAAAAAAATTCAATTACTGAAATATTTTTTCATCCTTGCAAACTCATGAATGTACTTTTTTCTGCCCCTAGATGCACAGAAGACTTAATCGAGGTTAAAGTGCACAGCAGCAAAGCTTTAAACTGTTTCAAGTCTGAGTGCCTTGGGTCTGTTCTGGAGGTTCTTCAGCGTCTGTGGGGGATGTGAGTCAGACAGTTGGCTCCTCTCAGCCTGGATTCCCTCTAGGGAGCAAATCTGTGTTCCACCTGCTTTCTACACCAGCTTTGTCTGCTTATTTATGGATGCCCTATTTCTTGAGTTGGAAAACAATAAGTGAAAAACATCTTGTGATGTAGAAGAACATTAATTACTGGTGAATAGCAGATTAAAATTCAACTGTTGACTCATCTTTTTATGAGAATATTTTAAGAACAAATTGAGACTTTCACTTTAGGCAAATTTGTGACAAACTGGTGTCAAAACCTGAGGGCATAAATAAGTCTAATTTAAGAACTCATTCAGTCAAAAAGATCACAAATTTGTACTTTTTCCACATATGATAAGAAAAAAAGAAATCTTGATTTATCAGTTGCTTTTAATTACTTTGTATTTTTCGGTCTAAAAACATTATAAAATAAAGCATTGCTTCAGTTTGGTTTCCTCAAAAAGAAAAGTTCAAGGTGAGATTCCTGCCTCAGCTTTCTTTCTATACACTGTCAGCTTCAATGCTGTGAATAGACGTCAGTCATCCTTTGCAAAGATGAATTTCACCGAGCTGGGACTATAAGCACAGGAATGCATTGTGCACTGGCTGGCTCATTAAGGCTTAATTTTAGTAATTTCTTCAAAGGCTCTGCTCTTCATTTGCTCTCGTGTGTGCATAAAAGATCTACTTATCGTTAAAAGGTAGATCAATAGCATCCCTTCTGTGTTGGGCATCCCTGGTGGTTTATTGATTGTGTATGCACTGCAGAAACCTGCCGGTGGGGTTTAATGAGATGGAGGCAGAGAGGAGATCATGTATTGATAAGAAAATCTTGAAATAGTCGATCACACAAGTGCAAATCTGTCTCCAATGGATTTAGCTAAAGAGAGATGTGCTTTTGAGTGTTCTTCCTTCCTGTGGCTTACCAAAGCATTTAATCTGTTTGTGCTCACATCGTTTCGACAACTATCAGAATGAGTTTTTCATTTGCTTTCTAATACATACAGTAAGACTATGCGGTTTTTTTCTTTATTCCAAAAAGTACACAGACAGATTTTTTTTCTTTTTCTTTCACAGTCAGAATTTCAAATAATACATTATTCATCACATCTGTTTTCTTTTCACATAACTTCCAGTTTTCCATTTAAAACCAACACATCTGAATCATAAGATGTCCAGCAGAGAAAAGTACAGATTTGACTTTTCCTTTTCTGTGTGAACTCTCGTATAACTCCCAACTTAATAAAAATTCAAGTTAAAGAAGTTTTCCCCGATGCTAAACTCCCCCGAATACTATACTTTAGATCCTCGTTTAACTTTGAATGTTTTCCAGTCAATAAAAAGTGTGTATTTTATAGCAAATGTAAAAAGTCAATGTGCTGTGGGAGCAGCTGAAGTCAGATTAAACCATTTCTGAGGTTAACTGTTATAACTGATATTGTGCCGGTGGGGCAGAATCAACTTAAAGGGTTTTTTTTTTTTTACCACCGCAGGGGAGTAATTCCTATCTGCATATATAAATAAAGATGGCATCTTTTGTTATTCTTCAGATTGGTAATTAATACCACATTACTCTAGTACTCAGTACTCTCAATACGACATTTGTGTCAACTGGGATTCAAGCAAAACTCAATAAAACTGTTTATTAGTGTTTAACAGAGAATCCAGGTCCTCACTCTGTGCTATCTGGACAGTTTATTCAGGTTTAATGGATCTGAAATAAAAGACGACACAAGATTAAGACCTCTACTTTTCAATCTCTCTACCCTTCCTGCCAAAAAACCCCAGAGTTTCTTTTATTCCTCATAAAGCCATGCCCGGGGAGTTCATCTTGTGTTTGCTCTTAACTGAGGCAGCTCAGTCCATAAAACTGGAAAAGGCTACTGCAGGATTTTGAATCAATATCCTGGACACAGAATATTATAAGAACTTTTTTGTAATTAGACCACATTTGTTCTGCGAGAATCAGACCAGCAGTAGAATTGTATCTAGTTCGATGTTGAAGTGTCATTATTAATGAAGAAAAAAGGGCATGTGTTTTTACTTTGCACCATGTTTAACTGGAAAAATTCTTTGACAGTCATTTAGTGATTAATACCTCCTCGTACCTGTGTGTGCATGTACGCAAGTTTGAATAATTACCTGCAGCAGAACCTCTGACAAGGATTGGTCCCATTAATTTTCTCCCATCTTCTGCACCTTTTCACTTTTTCAACTGCTTGAGAGAATATTATCTTTCTCCGAACACATTTTCAAGGACCTATTTGTTTCTTAACCATCTGTGAAAATGAAACTGGATAAACTTGGAGGAGTTAGCATTTATAAAATATTTCATGAAGCTCAATACATTAGAAAGATTGGTAATGCTCACACCTTCCTGAAATTAGACCTCATTTAAACAGAAAATGTGCAGTGCCATTTGGTGTTTCTTATGGATTAAATCTTTATATTAGGAGGAATTAAACTTATAAACTTAATTTGTGGCCATACCAGCCTGTCAATGCCTGATCCTGTCAGACCTCAGAAGCTAAGCAGGCTGGGCTTGGGCTGTACTTGGATGGGAGACTGCTGGAACCCCAGGTGCCATGGTGGGATGGCTGTTGAAATTAAGTTGCTGTTGTGTCCCTGGGCAAGACACTTCAGCAACTTAGTCTAGTCTGAATAGTGTGTGTAATTGGTTGGTGGTGGTCAGATGGGCGGATGGCGTGAGATGGCAGCCTCGCTTATGTCAGTTTGCCCTAGGGCAGCTGTGGCTACAACGGTAGCTTACCATTACCTGGTATGGAGTGAATGAATAATGCATATGTGAAGCGTCTTTGAGAGTCCTGAAAAGCGCTATATAAATACAATGCTTTATTATTATTATTATAAAGCACACACACACACACACAAAAAAAAAACTCTGCCAGGAGTTGGGATTGGAACACCTTCATATTCAATCTTCTTTATGACTGGAAAATTGGGTTGGAATATCCGTTGGATTCATTTTTTCAATTCAGCTAATCGGAGCTTTTGCAAATCATGATATATTATTGTAAAGCTGTACACAAAGGAATCAATTCATTCAATTCATGATTACCGAGCTTGAGAAACCAACTATTTGCATTCAATAAGTAGCTTAGCAGATGACTTCCATGAGCTTTCATTCATGCATTATTGCTATAAATAATATTCATAATAACAATAAAAACAAACCTTATTCAGAACTAACTTTTAGGTTTGTTATTTCGAACATCGAAAAAAAGAATAAAACCAAAATTGGACATAAAGAATAAAAAAAAGTCAATTAAATGTAAACAGTGGAGAATTTTCCATTTGGTTGCCATAATAGAAGGCAGACTTGAACAGGTGGGTTTTGAGTAGCGAGTGTTGATTTGAAACAGCATGAGTACCAGTGTTCCAGATGTCTAGTGGCAAAGAGTTCCCGTGCAGAGTAGCAGAGCAGCTGAAAGTCTTGCTTCCCATGGTGCAGTGGGATTGGGATGGGGTGGTGATGTGAAGAAGGTCAAAGAGGTATGGAGGAGGAAGGTCATGGAAGCCTTAGAAGGTATTGAAGAGGCGTCTGAATTGAATTTGTTAAAACAAAGTGAGAGTGCAGTCACTATAGAAGCAATCTAAAATTTTGGAATGATGAAGTTTTTGGCTCCAAAAATACATAATTTTACATCTTGATTGACTTCGAGCTCAGGAAAGAAATTTGTTGCAAAGAAGAAGAATTGCAATATAAAAAAATAGGCCATTATTAAAAAAGATTTTGGTCAGTTGTAGTGATAAAAGTGAGTTGTCATCCCCAAAATTTTGCAAAACAAATGGCAAAATTTGGTTGAAAATTTGACCGAGAAGAAAAAGAAAATAAGTGATTGAGTGACCCTGGAACAGGACCGTGGGGAACACCCACCAAAATGAGCTTGGGTTTAATTGTGTGAGCACACCCTGAAAGATAAAAGTGAAAACAACAGTGGGAGGTGTGAATGAACTAAGGAAAGTGTCCACAGAGGAGGACGGGGTGAGAAATAGTGTCAGAGACTACGCTCAGATCAAGCAAGATGGGAAAAGAGAGTAAACCAGAGTCGGCTACGGGGAGGAGATGATTAGTGATTTTTCTGTGGGCAGTTTCTGGACTACGACGAGGGTGGAAACTAGATGCAAAGGTCTCACAGAGGTTATTTCAAGACGTATTAAATATTCACAAAGGGCCTTTTTTACTCTCAAAAGAAGTGACCAGAAACATAAACTTAACCATTCTCATCAAAGAGAGAAGTGAAAATGATGAAATGATGATAAGAGCAAACAGGTATTTTAAGATTTTATATTTTTAACTCTCATTAGTTAATGCTATATTTACGAGAAAGATATAAAGATAATGAATTCAACCTAAAAGTCTGCTGTCTTTAGGATTTTAGATTTTTTTCCCACTGTATTTCTTATCATGTTTGTTCTGAATAAAACATCTCCGGATGTTGCTATTGCATTTTAAAGACTATTTACATGTATATTTTTAAACTTATTACATCATCATGTATTTACAACATTGACTTTGTAAAATGACAACTATTCTCAAAATATAATGTGTAGAACTAACTCACAAAAAATTAATTTGCTTGTAAAGTTGACTATGACTGGAAAATTATGAACGATCAAGAAAAACCTCTAAGTGTCTGATCTTGGTTTGCTTTAAGTGGACTCCTTACAGAACATGGACTAAAAGGAAATGGGTATGGAGGGTAAACACATCTGAAACATGTCAGGATGTGACAAAATGTAGCTCTGATGGGCAAAAGAACTGACAGAACTCTGATCAAAAAAAAATTCAACATTGCATGAAACTTTAACTCTGTATTGGAAAATAAGACATCAAGACATCCTGCAGGTACTATAGATGTACCAGGTATCACTGGACAGCAACTCAGTTTACAGACATGGTTTGTAACCCATACAGAATGTTCTCACATTTCACACGACTGGAGTTCAACAGCTTATGGATCCAACAATAAAATGCTGCAGTTCCACCGTCAGAAAGTGCACTAGTAAAATAAAGAGATAGAAATAGATCAGAACCTAAAAACACCCCACACTTAGCTCTATCATTAACATTTAAAAGCCCGGTGGCTGAATGAATAAAAGAATTGGCTAATCTGTTTTGCAGCTGCAAGCATAAAGAAACTCTCCCAGAGGACTTTGGGAAAATCTTTCTGAGTGAACAATAAGGCTCTTTTCTTAGAAGCACCTGTCTGCGAGATCTGCACATCTATAATCCAACCACAAGTTTGACAATGCAGGAAAAGCTTTCACTGTCAACTTATAAAACCGTCAAACAAAAGACAAAGTTAAAGGACACAAAAACAGAACAATAAAAACACAACAAAGGAATTTTAGTACAGAGAAAGAATTCCATTTCAGGTGGTCACGTCTTTGGCTCATTCCTCTGCAAACAATATCCGTGGCAAACCCCGGACCTGCTGGAGAGACTATGTCTCACAGCTGGCCGGGGAACGACTTGAGATCCTTCCGGGTGAGCTAGAGGATGCAGCCCGGGAGAGAGAGGCCTGGGCTACCCGTTTGAGGCTGTTGCCCCCGCAACCTGACCCAGAACAAGCGGAATATGACGAAATGGATTTATTGGGTTCATTTTATTTATGATGCTGGGTTTAGAACCACCAGGAGAGAGGCCTAGAGGAAGACCAAAGAGGAGGTTTAAGGGTACAGTGAAGGAGAACATGAAGATAGCTGGTGTGACCGAAGAGAATGCAGGAGACAGGGTTCGATGGAAGAAACTGACTTGCTGTGGCGACTCCTGTAGGGAAATGTTGATAGAAGAAGAAGAAAATGTTATTTAAGTCATGAGAAGTGGACAACTAATTAACTGTGAGAAGTTTCCTCCAGGCGGCACAATAGTGCATTAGTTAGCACGGTGGTCTTCAAAATATACTGGTGCCACCTATCAAGCAAAGACCACACTTGTAACAAGTTTAACAGACTATCTGAGTGTTAGAATGCCCTTAAATAAAAAATATTTTGTCTTGAACAAAATACTGTATATGTAAAATATAGCATGCAGTGATTTGCTAGGAATGTGAAAAAAGAATTTAATTGTAAAAACCGATTTAAAAATCTATTTGATCATTTTTAGGGTGCTTCAGGGTTTCTCTGAGTCACCTTTGTTGAAGTCTAAAAAACATTTCCCGCCTCCTTTATAAATCCAAAATGGCAGTTTCATCAGTCAGATTGGCTTGACAGGTTGACATTTCTCTGCTTTAATGGATGTTTTTCTCTGCAGATGTTTTGACATGTCACAGAAGGAAAGGTACGGCGTCCTCACTGATGGCTGTATTTTTATCCACAGTTTTACAGAATGACACTTAAACACAAACATTTTCAATGCACACTAAACTCAAAATCCAGGTGATGAAGTGTTATTTTGGGACATTCAGGCTCATTATCATGAGCAAATTGTTTTAAATTGTTGCTATCTGAGTTTGAACATTCTTGCTTGATAACTTGAGCTTGTCCAGTTTCAAGTTTCCACAGCAAATAAAAAAAAAAAAAAGAAAAGCAAAAAACATGTTGGTGTGCACCCAGCACTATGTGTTGTTCCTGTGTGTGTGTCATTGCTGTTTTGACCTTGGGTAAAGTGGTGGTATAGCCTCTCCTGGGAAAATTGCGTCTTAGTTTTCTTTCTGTGAGCAATTTAAGCAATTGTAGAGCGAAGAACTCCCAAATCTTTGGGAAAGACCCTGTGATCTTTTCCAGACTGAAGGGCAGCAGTAATTGTTTTTTGTCCTTGGTACTTTGTAAACACACATTGAAATATTCCATAAAAAAACAACGAAGTGGACCAGCTCTAACTAATGATCATCTGGTAAATGCCAGATGTTTTATGTTATTGCTGTTTACATCTTAATTACTGGTGGGTTTTATAGACATGCTGCTCCTGCATTTTTACACCAACCTGATTTACGCTTCTACTCTCTTATTAAAGAAAACCAACTTCTTTGTTCATTTTTTAAAAAACTTTTTAGGACATCACCATGTAGTTCAAAATCTAAACTCTTTCAAAAATGTGACCGTGGTTCCATCATTTTGCAGATTCTTGATCTGATTTCATCAATCCTGCACATTGTTCTAAAATTATTGTCTCTCTCAATCTCTCTGTATCTCTCAAACACACACATACAGACACATACATCCAGTTGAAGTGTTTGATATGTTACTTTCATGTGTTACTGTTTGCCTTCTCTGATTTACATAAATTCTCTGCTCTATGATATGTTGACAGCTGCATACTGACATGCAAAACAATAATGTTCCAACTCGTTCTTTCGGCACTCAAAGAAAGTCTGTCCTTCAGATTTCGATGAATGAGAAGTATGCCTCAGATCAAACTAAAGCTCTGAACTAACTCAACCTACTTAAATATCTGTCTGTCTGTCAATCTATCATCCTATCATCGTGTCCTTGAAATTGTTCCAAAATGAAAATGTGCTCTTAGCTAAGTGCTCTGATATCAAAAGAGGAGGTGTTGTGCTTTCTTTTGTAGGGTAGTCATTTTGATGTTTTTGATCACACATATTGATAAACATGTTACCTTTTGACAGCTCAGAAATGCAATGTTTGCTCCAAAAAAAGGAACTTTATAAGTACATTTATTCAGCTTTACCTCAGTTTTTGACAAAAGAAATCCCCCACCTCCTCTCGCTTCCTTCTTAGTCCAACGTCTGGGTGGAACACAGCATAAAATTGTGTTTGAGGCCATAAAAGCAGTATAGGCAATCAATCAATCAATAATAATTTTATTTATTCGTGAGGAACTTCCTTTGCAGACAGAGCGCCGGGACAAACATAGACAAATGCATAAAACCAAATTCATTAAACACATCATAAAACAATAAAATATAAATAAATGAAAATAGAATAAAACAATAAAATCAATAAATAAGAACATTTACTTATAATTTCATCGGTACATGGCCACCTGTCACAAGGCCGCTCAGCCATTCAGCAGTTGGATTGAGATAGGTATGAGGTGCGAGGGATCTGAACCTACGACCGGATGATAAGACGGTGTAGTGTGAGTGCAGAATGTGTGAACTGTCCGTCGAGAGCTGAGTACCTTTTCTCAGGACTTGGTTATTATAGATGGAAGTGAGTGATTCTTGTTGATGTCCAATGATTTTACTGCTGATTTTAATGATCGTTTTGAGAGTGTTGCGATGTGAGACACTGAGTGAACCAAACCAGACTGTGATATTGAATGTGAGGATGGACTGGATGAAGCATTTGTAGAAGACTGCAAGAATGGATGGATGAACCTGAAGTTTGCGAAGTTTACGGAGGAAAAAGAAGCGTTGTTGACATTTGGAGAAAATATTTTCTGTGTTCAGTTGAAAAGTGAGTTTGTGTAAGACACATTAACTTAGCATGACTAGCTTATATTCTTTTAAATTGTTATTTTGTTGCTTTCACATAAAAATGGGACTCGCCATTGAGGAGAGGGACTGAGCAGGAGCAAAGTGCGTGAACAAAAACACTGCCTTCTTGAAATTGAAAATATTTTATTTATCCCTGAAGCGAAATTTGATTTCTTACGGTTGAACGTGGGAGTGATCAAGAACTGCAAATAGTACAGGACGGGACAGTTTGTAAAATTCTCCAACATACAAGAAGAAAATAAATTTCAAAGGTGTGTTTCTTATATTCAAACATGGTGGAAACCTTCAAAAAGTCGATTTGGATAAAACCCCCCTTTTACTTTGCTCGAAACATATGAGTCTAAAACCTAGTTATTACTTTTTTTGTCTCATAAAGTAAAACACAGGAGTTTTTTCCATCTAATAATTCAATTTTACATGATTAGTCTTGTATTGTTGGTACTTCACTTGAGCCAACAGGTTGGGAAGTTAACCTACAACTTTGGTAATATTTTTGGGGCTAATTGAACTTCTGAAAATCTTGAGATTCATAAATAGAAAAGAACCAGATAAAGTAATTTTAAAACAAAAACCGCATGTTGGTTTCTGGTAACATGCTTTGAGATATCAGTGGGAAAAGGAATGCATCAGCAATTCTACATTACAGCAACATGTCTGCACTGGTGTAGATTTGGGAAAGCTGCCTTCATGCAGAAATCAGAACATCTTTTGTTTTCCCAAAATGAAAAAAAACAAACAAACAAACCACAAAATTATAGTTTTTGAACAAAAAATAACTCTGTTATTGACATGAATGTTACACAAGGTATTTCATGAATGCTGTAAGGCGTTTCAAGTGAAGGGAAAAGAGCAATTTCTTTGACACACAATCAAAATTTCTACCAATTCAAATAAATTTCTCCAGACAGCACCCTGCAAATTTCCATTTTATTTCCATTCTGCACATTAATGAATTTTATATTAAACTCAATTTTATTTAATGCATTTCAACCGACTAAAATTCTAAATGGTGTTTAATTTATGGAAAAAATTGACACTTGTGTAATCACAAAAGTCTTTTCATTTTAAACTCACCTCAAGCTGTTGCTCCCCGTGTCTTTTTAATTATATTTTTTATCCACCATTCAGCAGTTATAATCTAGTAAATGAGTCAGGGTGCACCTCCTCCCTTCATTCAGTTGGAATAGATCCCTCAACAGGACACAAATTGAATTGCCTCAGGAAAAAGAAAATCATTAATATTATCTAAGTAAGTTTTAGCATTAGTTAATAACTTTAAGTTATCGTAGTCATAATGGAAAAGTAACTTGTATGATTAAAATATATTGAATGATGCATAATATTGAGATACCTTTTCATTCGAAACAATGTATATACTGTATATTTTATCCAGTTACATGTTCGTTCCATCCTCTTCCGCTTATCCGGGTCAAGATCGTGAGGCAACAGCCTCAGACGGAAAGGCCCAGGCTTCTCTTACCCCAGCTGCAGCCTTCAGCTTACCCAGAAGGATCCCAAGTCGATCCCCAGCCATCTGTGACACACAGACTCTCCATTGAGTTCGTGGTTTGCCTCTTAGTCTCCTCCCGGTAGGACGTGCCGAAACACCTCACCAGTAAGGCGTTCAGGAGGCATCCTGACCAGATGCCCTAACCACCCCTTCTGGCTTCTCTCAATGTGGAGAAGGAGGGGCTCGACACTCCCAGATGGCAGAACTCCCCACCCGATCTCTGAGTGAGAGCCCAGCCACCCTGCAGAGGAAGCTCAGTTATATGTCAATTTTATAATTGTAACACGTTATTTCAGTCAATACTGCATTCGCCGACTCATGGTCAACATTGTCCTGAACTTTGTAAAACGGCTGAACAGAAGACTCCTCAAATAAAGACTCCTTGCTCTTCATTTTCTTTTTTCTGTGTTGCTCCTTCTTAAAGTAGGACTTCAGTGAGACTCAACTTTATTTTGAGTTGATTAAGCTTACGTGGAATCATTCGCAAGAAATTTGAGCTTCTGTTTGTTTTCAGTTTTTGTCATATTCTATCATTTTCCTGTGAGAAATATACTGTAAGAATGACAGATGATTCAGAGGGAAGGACCTCATGTAACTGAATGTAAGCTGGTCTATTTGTAGACCTGGAACAGAGGCTATGGCCCAGCTCCACGTTAACCTACTATTTTTTTTTTTTTTCTTTTCTGGATTTTGCAATCAGCAGCTGCACAGATGGCGAGCTGGCACACACTCATTTTGTAACTTTTTCAAAAGACTAGCTGGTGTTTTTTCTCTTTTAACCCCAACAGACATACGCTGACCCACATTCACTTGTCGGTTTCACTAGAATTATAATACAAATTTTTAAAGAGATAATATTTTCCTGAACCTTTTTATTTAAACGATACATAAAAGTAAAATGTGATCACTCCCCTACCAGCCTTTGTAAAACCTTATTTTTGTTAGCTTTTATAAACTTTGATGTGAAATGACTGTTGAAGTCTGGAAGCAGGAAATCAAAACAAATTTGACAAAATGAAGTTTTTGCATTGCATACAAGAATTGGTTTTTAACAGAGGTTTAAAAGGCTTGCAGATGACTTTTGATTGTTTTGGTATATTTTTAGAACAATTCAGAAATTATTTTTATGAATTAAATCCATTTGAGGGAATGATATTCCCAAATGAGCAGCGCCTCCATTGGGACAGTGAGCGTCATTAATAAGAGCAGGAATGTTGGTAAAGTCAAGCACAAAAGCAATTAGATTCCATGTTTCTACTTCTGATACTTCTCAGTTTTACACTGGTAATACTAGATGCCCTACAGTGCTTTTTGATTGAATTGGTAATGAGAGAAGAAAGGCAGTAATGGTTAGAAAAGCCAACATTCAGAGCTTGATTCAGTTTTCTCGTCTTATAACAGATGTGTTTCTAATTTATGTTTCTATTATAAATCTCTGCATCAATTTAAAAACAATTCAACTTCCAATCAATGTTTCTTGTTTATCAAGGCTTGTATGGCTTTCTAGAATTAGATAGGTGTCCTTAAATGTAACTCAACAGACACAAAACAACTTGGTAAATTAAATGTTTACTTTGACCCTATATGACCGTATCCTTCAAACAGAATTGTGCTTAGGATTAGTTCCTAGGTGTATGATGGTATGTGTGGTTCAATGCATGTTCATGCATGTTTGCAATACTATTTGAATCTCAGGTTTTTCTTGGCCAAGGCTTTTCTTCTTCACTGTGCTCACATTCTAACATAGACAGGAAATATTTTTTCAGCACGGTCAAGCTTGGTCCCTCCCTTCAACAGAGAGCCCCATTATTATTTAAATGTACCAAAAAAATAAGTATTTAAACCAAGAGTCTCAGACTGCATGCCACAGGATAATAATTTGCAGTTGCTATTTTAAGATTAAAAATTAATGTTAGTAATGCTAGTAATGCATTAGCCTTATCAACTTGATACACACCAGCATAAAACAAATTTTACACTGTGTCATGCACACAGGAGACGTGCACGAGGAGGGGGGATTATAAAAGAAACTAAATAAATGTATATATAAACTTTCTTGGGGGAATATCACATTTCTGAGTTGATAAAGGTATCATGTTTATCTGCACATGCTATGAGAAAATAATTACCCCCCAAACAAACTAATACCCCCTTTTGAATTATCAGGTCTTTCGGCAACACTGTAAAATTTTTTCTTCCTAGTTTAGAAGTTATCAGCTGGGACTTGCCACTATAAATCTGCATCCAGGCCAATATTTTCTATTTAGGTACATCTGAACTTTATATGATCCTCTACTTATTTACTCTGTCAGCAGGCTCTCTGTGCACGAACAGGCTTCCCCTGCAGCTTCAATCCCACCTGGTCCCAACAAACAGCTTAATGATGCACTTCCAGGGAAATCTCTTTAAACCCAAAGACGGAAATCCAGCAGTTATGTCGGGTCTGCTGCTACGTTCTGTAGCGCTATGCTGAGAGTTTTTGCATGTCATCATATCTTAAATAGCTGTGGGAAAAAATTGCAACCAAACACTTCTGCTCTGTGGAATATATACTTCAAATCAGCCGTTTAGATAACCATCTACTATAAGGTAAGCAAGTATTTTATTGAATACTATTTCAAATATTAACTATTTAATAGTGTCATTACAGCAAAACATCAAAGCAGGGATGAAAACACAGCCTGCAGACATGTATGACTTCCTCCAGCGTGCCCTTGGAATAGAAATAACTGCATTGGGGAATAAAGTCTCAAAGCATTTTGTGAAATTGGCACGAAAAGAAATGAATCACGTTGATAACACTTCGTGCTGGAAAGGATTCAAAATGAAGCAACTTGCTCAATTGCTAAAGCTGAAGTTCAAGAGGGGTCTGCAAAACGGAAATCTTAACAGCCGTTTGCTCCTGTATTCTTATGGGTTTTATAATCAGGAGAGCACACACTTTTTAGGTCCACTACCCAGATGAGCACCTAGAGATTGTACTTGATGCTCATTGAGCACCCGGGTTGCAATAAATCACACAAGAGGCTAAACAAGGGATACGTTTTCAAAAAAATTTATAGCAAAAACGTCTCTTCATGCAAATATACATAATTAGACAAAATATCTCTTATAATCACATTTTCAAAACTACTTTATCCAACCTAGGGGGGGTTCGAACCCATCGCAGTGACTTTCTGACCATTTTTTTAAAAATGTGGGTTAAAATAATTATGAGCTGAAACCACAGACAACAACCTGAATTTTCGGCTTTAAGTTTTTATCGTCACTATCTGCAACAGTTAGTCAGTTTCCTCCATCTAACCCTGTCTCCTCAACCCTTTACTCTCACACTGACTACCTTCTAAGGACTCTTAGAAAAGATCCGTGATGCTTCACCTTCACTCTGAATTTTCAGAATTACAGCACAGTCAAGCATGGTGTTATAGAAAATAAATGTAAATACATTTTTTTCAAATGGGTTACTAAAAAATTAATAATGTAGTGCATAATAACAAATTGGCAATCAGTTATTGGTGTGCTTATTTGTGTATTAGAACTCCAACAAAGCAAAAGTAGTTGACAAAATATGGAAAGCCTCGTTCTTGGGGTTCAATGTTTTGCAAGTTTTAGATTTCTCTCGTGATGGGCAAATTTAACTATTGTAAACCAGTGGACGACCCTTAATTTCTCATCAAGCTTTGCCAGTTTAGCCCAGTAGCTTATTTTTTCGTTAGGCAACAGTTTAAAAATTATGTGATAGCGGCACTTGAGGTCAAGGGCTCTACACCTCCACTCCAAAGCAGATACTCAGAGGAATGTTAGACCATGAGCTGGTATCGCCCGACAGAAAAATTTAAAGGATCAGAAGAAGGTAAACAATTCTTGAGATTACTAAAAGAATCTTTCGCAGTTCATGACACATGCACACATACTCAGATGGGTAAACACACAAACTATCTAAAGAACAGGGTCTGGGTAATAAGCAGGAGGCAATCAGCCCACCCACGAGTTGCTCAGTTAAGTAATCAGCCTCCCAGATAGCCATGCCGGTGGCAGGCAGGGGCAAAGAGGAGGCAGAAACAAACAAACAGACAAAACAATCAGAAAATCCGCAGTTTCTTCCACAATCACAAGGGCTGTATTGATCATATTGTTCAATAATACATTTACCAAACAGGACGGAATAATCAGGGAACACATCCCTGATCATTCTATTAAGATGTGAATGTTTTTTCTCTTTCTGTCTGTTACCTTAGGTATAGGTTTGCATAATGTTCAAGGTGTACTGCGGAACCTTTAATCCAATGTCAAGTGAGAGTCTCCAGCCCTGCGCAGACTAATGGGAGTATAGATAATAGATGGTCAGATGAATAATTTATTAGTGAAGGTCTCACAACCTAAAACCCAACAATAAATTAGAGATGCAACCCCTGTCACATGCTGTGATTAAGCCAGCTTCAGTTTGACCCTAAAGAAGTAAAAAATGATGAATTCACCCTATTTTGCACGGCCAATAGAGATTTTAAAAGTCACTTCTAAAAGACACAAAAAGTTACCCAATGGTTTGCATTTATTTGTTCATTTTTTTCGTGTCAATGCTGGAAAGAATCGTTTCGTCTTCTGAACCGTCCATCTCAAAATGTACCTTTATGTCTCTGCCTTTCGCCAGGTTTTGGGGCCACACACCCAACCCCCCACACACTCATTCTTAGGGACAATTTTATAGAGGTCAACCACCCCAACATGCATATTTTTGGAGGGTTGGAGGAAACCAGAGTACCTGGAGAAAACCCATGCAGACATGGAGAGAACATGCAAACTACCCACAGAAAAGACAATGTTTCAATGGACTCAAACCCCAACTGCTTGCTGGGAGGCCTCTGTGCGAACCACTGCGCCACCATGTCGCATGTCAGAAAGAATCAATCTATTAAAATGTATTAATTAAATAAATCAATTAAAATAAATTGAATTGTTGCTGCCAAGTGGAATCGCAGATCCTTGAATTGGGCTTTTTTTTCGTTGTGAGAGATCCAACTTGACTTAAATTATAGTTGCTATCTTTATGTCTGAGCAGTCGCTTTGGCTTCCAGCAAACTGTCTGAAAGGGGTGATTATCTTCTCCATTACAAGAGTAAAAATAAAAAAGAAAAAATCAGTTTTCTTGATTGGGCTATGCAATTTGCTACCAGTATTAAAAAATGTACGCACACATTTTACCAAAGAGGAGAATTCACATGGATGTGATCAATATAAATAATAACAGCAATGTGGTGAAATGACAATCCATCTGGTTCATAAAAATATAGGTCTATCCATTAAATGAAATGTTGTATTTACTACCATTCCATCTCCTGGTTATTTAAAACATGAACAAAAAAACTCTTCGACAGACAGAATAAAAAAACATCTTTGGAAGAAAGAATGATTTTCCGTGTTTTAATTGCTCAACAATCATCATAAAGTGGTTGATGTCCGTACCACTAAGCCTTATGTAAATGTTTGGCACAGAGAAAACAGCTGCGTTTCAAGGATAAAAACGTCTTCTATAAAACAAATGTAAAGTATTTTGCATAATTTGAGCACAAATAAAGGCAGAACAAATCTGACTTCATTTTGTTGCTTCTGCAAAAGTTAATTGACTGCTAATGAGATGAAGCGTAAAAAAAAAAAAAAAAAAAAAAAGTAAATTAGGCTTTATGATTGAAATGACTTAAGAGCAAGAAGAAGTTTGTCTTGCTTCGAACACCCAATATACGTTTATCATTGGTGCATTATTTTTAAAAGGAGACATTTTCCAAACTTGTTCATAGAGTTGTACAGTCGACAAAATAACCCTGGGAGTTTCATTTGCTCTCAGTCCCAGCAAAATGCACACTCATTTGTTTTGAGGTGAGACATGAAGGACAGAAAGGGTCACTTCCACTTCAAAGCAGACTGATGGTGCACCACAATTAATCATCAAGTACATTATCATACCAGTAAAGCAGCACAGGGACACCTTACCGCCCTACTGAAACTACCTTTGGGATTAAAATTTGTAAAAAACTTCCAATCCACGTGGAAAGTCGATTTTGTTTTCCTTTTTGTCCTTCAGATTTCATTTAGTTTGTTTCTGCAGCTAAACAAGATTAGACGAATTGGAATAATTACAATAAATAATAAATAAGAAGATATCAGACACATTGTTCTTTGGTTGGTTTGCAATAGCTTTAATCCACTAAGCATGATGTTGTGTTGTAATGAGACATTTGATCTATTGTTTTTTGTGAAAAGTTTTTTCTTTTCTAAGTTATGCAGTGATTTCGGCATAATTGATCTAAGTGAAACAAGCTATCAGAATAACTATTTTATTTTAGACAGCAAAGAAATTATAGAAGTCCCTTAGAGCAGTGCAGTAGACATAAAGCCTTTAAAAGGCTCAGTTTTTGGAGTTTTGTGCCGTGTTTGAACATTATTTGCAAATCAAAAACATGCTTGGATTCAATATTTTTGTACAACCCAAAATCATAATTGTTAATTGTTGAATGAACTAAACAAACTGAGAGCATTCCTGCCCTCAAACTCTCTTTGAAAATCTCCTTAATAACAGCAGTGAGAAAAAAAAAAGAAAGAAACCGCATGGAGATCCAAATGAAGGAGAGATCCCCCGGGACAACAGACAAATGTCAATTAAATATTAGCTAAAGAATTACAATAACAAGCATAGATGTAGCAAATGTTTGAATGTGTTGGAATGTTTTTAATTTAATTCATACATGTTTGATTCAATTGCAAACTCTTCCGTCCATTATTCAGATACTGTTCAAATGATAGATTGTTCTTGGCCACAATATATTTTCTCTGCGCCATGCCTACACTTGACACTGTTAGTCAATTTATATATAAAAAAAAAAAACTTTTACTGCTATTTGGGAGAAACTTTTGAACATGAGGTTAATAAAGCTAACTTTTTATGTTGTTGTTTGATGAACATGATGACACTCAGATTAATATTGTTATTGTCAATGAGAACGTTTCCAACTAGATCTCCAGTGACTTTCTTTGTGTACTTTATGCATGGATGACTTCATTCAACTTTTGCAGCAGTTTAAACACACACATTTTAGGCTAAATGGTGATACTAAACTTGTGAGTAGAAGTTTGTCTCCAACTTCATCAAGTTATATACTGTTGAACCATCAAGGGATTTTTTTTATACCAACTTTGGTAGCTGTCCTCTCAAAACACTAAAATAACAAGAATTACGTAGTGTTTAAATATGTACGGTACATTTGGCACCAAACTGAGACAGTATGTATTATCTAGTCTGTAGAGAACAGTTGGTTTCCCTATTTACCATCTCTGTCTATTTTACTCAGACTTGACCTGTTAAAAAGGCTTTACAAGCTTTGTTCTGAATCCAAAATAAGGCAGGGGTTCAAAAAGAAGATTACAAAGTGAAAGTGTCCCGAGTCCTGAATTCTAACTTATAATGCAGAAGAGATGACCTGTCTGACATGCTGAGGGAAAGATTGCACTGTCTTGTTCAGTCAACTCAATCTCTTTAGATCTAGGGAGGGGTGTTTTTCCCAAGTGTGCACGTACTGTATGTTTGAGATACGGAAGAGCAGCTCAGAGAAATACCTTTCTCCTGTAAGCCAAGACTGAGAGTGAGGAGAGAAATTGCACAGCTGTGACTTAGCATGCAAAGTGGAGCCGCACAGGCTGTATAAAATTCACCCTATAGCGTTTATCTGTTCTAATGATGACGCTCGTGGGAAGAAGATACCACAATGTAAAACGTGGATGTGCTGGGACTCCCAGTCAGTGCTTCAGCGACTTACTGTTAGGGGCTAATTTGATACCCTTTATTCTTTTCTTGATATGTAAAATCTTTTGCATTAAGTAAAGTTTTCATCTCATCAATTGGTTTAAACTGTATGTATTTCTAAATAAATACTGTTACCATTGTGATCTCACATCAACCAAAGCATCAGAAATACCAATTATTGATATCTGTTTTTAGAATGAAAGTAAATGTGCTGCATATTGTAAGAAACATGGTTGTTAATCCAACTGTCTTTTTTAAAATCATAATAAACTCTCATTTGGTTCACACAATGGTTGGAAGTGGCTGTTTGCTGCATGACTGAATGACTCTTGTTACACTGTACATGGCTAGTCAGGCATGAACTGGAACGTACCACCCCCCCACAGGTCATAGAGCAAAAGTAGAAGACCGTTGCCTTGGTAACACTAAATACCTATAAATAGATTTAACTATATACACATACTTATAATATGAATATATAAAAATACATATAGAACATATTTATGTACTGTATGTGTACATATACTTAAACATAAGCAGCCAATGTATACGTATGTCAGTATACAAATATGGCACGGGACGTCTATCTATCTATCTGTTTGTATACCCACCTACCGGATCATGTATTGATTTATATTTGTGTCTAAGTACAGATATAATCGTATCTATATATATATTTATATGCATTTTGATGTGTTTTCATGCATGTACATATGTGTGTGTAGTAGCCCTGGTGTTGCAGAGGAAAGACTTGTTAGAGCTTATTGGGAGGTGAAATTTGATGACAAATTCTCATGGGCCATAAGCTTTGTCACATCACCTCTTCAGGAAGTGCCTACTTGTTAGAAGGAAATGGCAATAGTGGTGCTATCTATTCCAGCCTGTAAAACATGGTCCCATTAGGTTGGTCCACTTAGTGAGTGATGCCACTTAGAGGCTGCTTTAAAGCCTGGCAATCCGAGTGAATTCTAATTTTCTCATCTGGCAAATAGCCCAAACGGTGCATCCATGTCAGCTTTTCTTTTAGCACCGTGAAGGACTTTGTTGTGTTAACATCAATTATTTTATTTTGTTATTGACTGAATTGAACAAAATGAGGTTTTGTAAAAATTTCACCTGTTAAATCTGATACACTACATACTTCTATTCAACCTGAACTGCCTTT
The DNA here is from genome assembly GCA_902685375.1 of Neostethus bicornis. Classification (NCBI taxonomy): domain Eukaryota; kingdom Metazoa; phylum Chordata; class Actinopteri; order Atheriniformes; family Phallostethidae; genus Neostethus; species Neostethus bicornis. The sequence continues at coordinate 15,885,645 of LR738557.1, read as the reverse complement.
TTTTTAATTTAATGACTTGTTTTTGTCTAAAATGACCTACAATAGGTTGAATAATTGCAGGTATAAGATGTTGGAAATTTGCCTAAGGACAAAATTTTGTGGCCAAATTTGTGAGCGATGAACAGTGTGTGGATCCCCAACCAATAACTGACCTTTCAGAGCCACTTTACTAATATCTGTACTGAAAGAAACATGGTTGTAGACACCAGGGGGATCCAGTTCTGTCAGGCAGGATAAACTGTAAGGCTGTAAAGTGCAGCATCTTTTCCTCGGACCTTTACGGGATAATGACTGCCTCCAGGAACGCGCCTGATAAATGCCAGCGAGCCACCAAAACAAGGTTTAAGCACTCATTTTTAAAGCTGGAACCTAATGTAGTTTTAATGATCACTGATTTATTGATGGGCAATTCCTCACTATTAAAAGTTAATAAGAGGAAACTTCTTGTCCGTAAGAACTTTTTAGGCAACGCAGTTAATTGAAGACTTGTTTCTCTCTTCTGCCCACACTCACTATTCTTGCTTACAGTAAACACACCCACACAATCAATATCAGCTAAAGGCTGTCTAAAGAGCTGAAGCTCACTTGTGGCAACCAACATCCTAGTGACTAGAAAAGAAAGCATGGAAAATAGAAGAGCCTCCTCATGTTGGAGAAGCACTTTAAAGAACCTCCAGGTCATTTGATAGTTTAATGTTGAGTATAAATGTCAAAAACATCTTAAATGTCTAACCTTTATGACTAAACTGATTTTTTATAGTTTTCAGATGAGCCTTAAATCTTTTTGTTGGTTGACAAGGTTCAAAATATTACTTATCGGTGAGTCAGTCTGTGAGGGTCACAGGTTCAGACAACCATAAAAAGACACAAAACTGTCCATCTGGGCTAACATTGTAAAGTACAAGGTTTGTGACACCTGAGTGTTTTTTTTTGTCCACCAAAAATAAGAAACCGATGTTGTTACGTGTGCACTGGCAAAGGAAAACATGTCTGACATGATGAGATGAAATTAGAGGTCTGACTTCAGTAATCTGGAGGATAAACTGATTACCGCCTGTTGCTTTTCTTTTCCATTGCTGGTTATTAGATGTAGAGACCAAATCCTGCTCTGATGGGTGAATAAAGTAGGCAGGCAGAACCAAAGTGGGTTAATCCTCCAATACTGTGGTAATTCACTCTGAGCGTGAGCGAAATGGAAAGGCAAAGATGTTAATGTCTAATGTATGCACGCCCACACACACAATATTATCGGCTTTACATCTAAATATGCAAAAAACTAATTGTTGTTAATACTAAAACTGGGATTTCTCGCAGAAGTAATAGTTATTACCGTTTTTTCTACCCCTTTTTTTTCCCCTGTGCCCTTACTCCTCATACCTAGTCCTGCTCCATTTGGTTTGCTTTGTATTATGTCATGTCATCGTTGGTATCACAAGGGTGACTTAATTGATCATGTGTGTTTTTTTTATTTTTTGGTGAATCACCTTTTGTTTGACTTTGGCTTCTCTTTTTCTAATCATCTGATCATTTTTAACATTTTTTTAGCTTTTGTAGATTTGGCATGTTCATAGTACATTTAAAACGAAATTCCCACAATGTCTTGTGCATAGCTTTTCACTCTTCCTTTACTATTGGGAGTGATCCTTTCATTTTAGACTGAGGAGAACAGAGAGAACCAGCATGAGGCCAAAATACATGGAAACAGCAAATTAGTCAGTCTGCCACTGCTACCCCCATGACTCATACCGTCTATCACATTTGCAGCTAGTGTGGTAGGAACTGCAGCACCTGCATTGGCTTATTCAGCCACAGCCAATGCTGCACAAACAGAGAAGTATTTGTTGTCCGTAGAGACAGAAAGATGCCAACAAATTCTACAAAGTATTTATTTGGTTATTTAGGGACTGCTGTTATCAAAGTAAAGTTGTGATTTAATAATGTATACTTTATTGATCCCTCACGAGGGCACCAATGGTGGGAGAAACAGGGGTTAGGTGTTTTCTACAAGGACCCTAGACGTAAACTCAGTGGGAATCAAACCTGTGAACTTCCAGTTTGAGGGCGAACGCTCTACCACTGAGCCACTGCCTTTTTTAAAAAATCTTTTTCACAGATGTGAGTCTTCTTTTATAAATTCCTGACTTATTGTCAAACAGGCTCTAGAGTGGGTTTAAATATGGCAATAAGTAAACATGTGAAAGCTTTCATAGAAACTATTTGAGGTTAAAGGTGTCCGAACAAATGGAAACCTTCAATTGACTCAAATCATTTTTAAACGAAATGAATGCATTTATGAAAACAGTAAAAAAAAAATAAAAATCATAGGACACAACTGAAAAACAACACACTTTGACCCTGTGAGGATTTATTCAAAATTTTGTGAAATCAAAATCAATATTAAATGGGAGTTCCACAACTTGAGCTTTTTAATTAGTTTTTTCTTCATATAAAGTGATATTTCTTAGAAATATCTTCTATTTGTTGTGCTTTTCAAATGTAACAAAGAAAGACCATGAAATGCAGTGACACGTTGGAAATGACACATTCTATCATTTTTTTTATTATTTGTTGGATGAACTTTCAAATAAAACTAGATGAATTATATTTCATCACTCAGTTCCTCAAATAGAATCTCATTATTATGATTGCAGTGACCTGTAAATGGTTGTTCGGTCTTTTCCCACTCAGGTGGTGCAGCCGAAATGGGGTCAAAATTCAAAAGCTTTGTCAAAACAAGATGTTTCATCAGAATAAAAGATAAACTGGTTGCAAAATTTACTTTTTCAAAATAAAAAGTACAAAAGCAATGCGCAATTTTAGGGAAAGGAATAACATCATTACAAAGGATTTTTTTAAAAATTGTGTTTTTGCTTCAAATTTGTGATTTAATAATTGAATTTAAAAAATTCTTTTCAACTTCTTACACCACAGATGTAGATCTGGGTTGAAACAGTGTTCCAACGTTATCAAGCTATTTCTGACATTTTCTGAAAATTTCATCAAACTCAATGAATAAAGTTTGAGTTTTCTCACTGGCAGACAGACTGACGCTGTGGGAAATTTAACCTCCGCCTTAGTGGAGGTAATTATTTTGTCAGAGTCCTTAATACCGATATGTATAAAACTGTCATGGTGAAGAATTTCATCTAAATGAACTCACCCAAGAGCAAACTCGTGTAAGATTTACACAAACTCCGCCGCCAAATCCACTTCTTACTTTACATAATTGGAGATTAATTTAACAGAAATTTTAAGAGGATATGTGAGTGGCTTGATAAGCAGAGTAATTTATCAAGCACAACTTTATGCCACAGTGCATCATTTAAAAAATGAAGTATTTATCCTCTGTATGATAATTACTCTCCCAACAGCAATCTTCAGCAAACCTGTCAATTACTCCCTCTCTAAAGCTTTAGAGAATATAGTTCCTCTCTGGAGGATGATGCTGGAGCAGAGATATGCAAGACAACACCGATTGTTATTCTGATCACTCCTCCGCTTGCCTGCCAGTTTGGCAAATGTAATTTGTGGTGCCAACACACAAGATATGATCAGGAATCAAATTGAAAGTGACGATGCGCTAAAACTTCCACACTTCCACCACAGTGCCATATGAAATTTGGACCACCCTTTGTTGGAACATCAGACACACACACCTTCCTGCCTGTATAAGAAGGTTGTGTCAACCGTGTAGTCAGTGGACTTTCAAATGTTGAAAACACCCCACTGTGGAGCAAAGCGTGACTGTTATCCAATGCTACGCTTGTCTGCTTCTGTTCAGATCACCTTCTTTGCTGGTTCTCACCATCTGTTGGGATGTAGCACCAGCTCGTTCACATTTTGGGAAAGCTCCAAATTATTGTCAGTGCTACAACTTTGCGTTCTCCCAGGAAGTAATTACTTGGCATTTAACATGGGCAAGATGTAAAATATGATCAAATATGAAAGTAAATGAAGACGACGTTAAATATTAATTTGTTGCTCTACAGTTTTTTTGGGCAGATGAGAAATCTGATCAGATGGATTCGAGTTATAGTTTCATAACTCAATGGTAAAATCAGAGTTTTATAAAGAAAAATGTGAAAATAAATAAATAAAAATGACAGCATAGAAAGAGTTCATGAGTTTAACACAGCTCAGGATATTTTTGCATCAGACAGAAAATGCATTTTAAATACCATTCAGTTGAACTTCCAGCCCCCTTTTCTGTCAGTTTTGAGTCGTGTTGACATTTTATACACGTTTAAAACCTCACTTGCAAACACTGTTGGTTATTATTTATCTTTTTAGACCAAAATATTCTTAGATGTACTGTTTCATCATATTGAGCCACGAGTCAATGGGGCAATTCTCTAAGTTGGGAAGGGATGCCCAGGTTCAGTATTCATACTCCTGCACCATACCAGATGCATAATTGGATTAAAATGAAAAAGTTATCATAAATAAGCTGTTTAGAAAACAGATCAGTGAAAACCTTCAGGAAAAAGGGGTTCAGTCACACAGACGCGACGACACATACTGTTTCCTGTCTGCTATGTTCCTTGCTCCCTATACCTACGTTCAAACAAAATCACCACACAAACTTTCCCCAAAATATATTTTATTGAGGTTTTACATATTTATTGCCACAAAATATACAAACAAACAACACAAATGTCTTTTACAGAGTTAGTTAAACAGTGCAATCTGCTACAAATTTATGCAAAAAATATATAGATTTCAGTTTTCAAAACTACAAAAATGATTGTTTATGTTAAAGAACCACAGAGTCCATGTCATGTAGTTATTTGTAGTATCTCTGCATAAAAAGTAGTACTTTGCATGAGTAAAAATGGGTTTAAAATGTTTTCAAACTTTTCCTGTTTGCATTTTGATGTACTGTATCTAATTCTGATAAATCTGACAACATCTGTTCTATTCACTGGGTAAAAGTCGGTCGCTGAAGTTTCTTCCAGAATATTGCAATGCCCTGTTTTACAGTGATTATCTTGATGTCTGTGCATTTTGCTCAGATTTACTTAACCGGTAGATATGTTTTTCTGCGTATAAATCTAACAAAAATAACCTCAGAGCAAGTACTATTTTTTTCAGTAATAATTTTCTCTGTGACACCTTTTATTTTTATCCTTGAACAGTTCAGTTTGTTTACAGTACGACACACAGAGAATCCAAAAGACATTTCCCTTCTGGTTGAAACATTTTCTTTTCTCGATAAACCAGCATGAATGTTGAAAACTACACAGACTCAAGGCATCTTAGCACCCCTAATGTCACACTTTCTCTCCCTTCCTTTTAATTTCACTCCACTTTTTCTTCTACTGTTTTTCTCTCTCACGCTCCTCAGTTATCCTCGTCATGCCCAGCAAACAAAACAGGACATGTATAAAAATATGTGCAAATTTAATAAAATACCAAAATATTACAGATAAAAATATTGAAAAAAGAAAATATCAGAAAAAAACTACCACCAAGAATTGGGAAAAAGTATGCCACTGATAATCCTTTAGAACTTTTTGGAAATAAAAATTGGTTGTCAATGATGATGATTGTTGTGATAATATCTTTCTGAGAGAGGACATACCAACAAACGATTAAGTAGAAAACAGCAAAATGATGAAAAAAAATGTATAAAATCAGGTATTTGTCCAAGTTTGTCTGCTCACACAATTCGCTCTACAGCAGCAAAAACTCTCAACAAGCTTCTAGGCTAACTTTGATTTTATTAATAAGCCATAACGTAGAAAATACTCGCTGTCACTTCTTTTAATACACAAAATAAAAGTTTATGTAAACATTCCAATCTAAGCAAAAAGTTTTAAAAAACCCTTTTACTGGCATTTTTATTCTTATCAAAATACACACATACAGTGTGGTAAAAAAAAGTTTTACCCCATTCCTGTTTTCTTTGCTTTTTACTTATTATTCACTCGCAAAGGTTTCAGATCCCAAAAAAATACAGTTTAAATGCAAGAAATTTAGTTTTTAAATGATGAGTCACGCACAAAAAAAATCTAAATGTTTCTGGCCCCATGTAAAAAAGTAATTGCTCCTGAACCTGGCAGCGAGTTCTGCTACATTTGGCAGCCTGACTGAAATCAAGCTTTTGCGATCATTTGTTGAGTTTTTCACAATCTCCTTCTTCTGCAGATTCATTACAACTGTGCTAGATTAGAGGATTTTCTACGAGAACTGCATTTTATATCACAGCATTTCAACTGGAATTGAATCTGGACTTTCACTTGGCCACTCCAAAACTCTAATTTTGTTTGGCCATTCAGAGATGGTATTGCTGGAATGTTGTGGATTGTTGTCTTGCTGCATGATCCAAGAGTTTGTGGGCACAGACTGATGGCCGGATGCTCTCCTTCAAGATGTCCAGAAGGCGCAGCACAACTTTACACCACTAGTTACAGTACCTTGTGATTTAACTAGGGGGGGGAAATTACTTTTTCACATTGGTTCAGACACTTTCATAGGTTGACCCGCCATTTAAAAACTGCATTTTCTATTTCCTTGGGTTATAATATTAAAATTGGTGATCTGAAACTTTTGTGAATAATAAATTTGCAAGAAATACAGAAATCAGGAAGGAGGCAAATGGTTTTTCACAGCACTCTAAAAATATACGCTTAGTAAATTTGACCCTGGTCCATTTTTTGTTAAAAATTATTTGTGCTCTTGCTTATTAGGAGGAAGTCTCCAGGTTTGAGTTTTGTGGTAATTTTCCGTTCCCGTTGGTCGTGATGTTCAGAACCAACTCCATTTCTTGGCCAGGAGGTGAAACAACAAGTTTGTTGATCTTGGCAAAGCTTTTACTGATGTCCATAAAGGTTTTATTTTTGGTTTCAGGAAGGACTAAACCGAGATAAATGGATGCCACGATGCAGACGACCACAAACACCAGGAAGGCGTAGGACTGCAACGACCTCTGCAGAAACACAAAACAACACAAACATAAATACACTTTAAATAAATTTACATCTCTGGACACTTTTCTTATCAAAACATCTCCTCTTGTTCTCCTAATCCCTTTTTGTTGCTGCCATGGTTGCATTCTGCGGTGCGATGCAGCACAGTAATTTTCCCATTGTAGGATTAATAAGTTATTCTTCTTCAATCAAAGTATTCCGGAACTAATTCGTCACATCTTTTTATTCATTTTATTTGAACATCAATCATATTCCGGTCATGCACCAGATAAATCCATCCATTTCTCCAGTCGTGTTCAGTCTGACTCCCCTCTTTTGCTTTTGCTTTGTCATCTGTGCGTCAGAAAAGCAAATCATCTCAGCGATTTTCCACTCTCAAGGTGCCACGGACGTCTATGTTCAGAGTAATTGAAATACTCAATATCCAGCGTAGATTGTTTGTAACATCCATGTTTTATTTGGCATAAAATAAATGTTTTAATAAACTTTTACTGAACATATTTTATTTGTCACACCAGTGCTTTTACATTAAAAACATAGATCACACATGTGTCTACACACATAGCTGACCTTGTCCGGTATGCCATGCCAATAAAGAAGATTAGTGATGTATTTATAGATGCATGCTGAACATACAGAAAGATTTACATACTCTAGAGAGGACGTGTGTGTCTCTACTAGAAAGTAGGATGAAGAGAGAGAGAGAAAGTGTGTGAGACAGATTTAGCTTGAAACTTGCCTGATCCTCAGCAGTGTGTCACTCAGCCATAATAATCCCCACACGTAAGGGGACCAACAGCACATGAAGTACCTTGTTTTAGAAATACATTGTGTTCAAATATCCATGGCCTTATTAAAGAACTTCTTACTGTTTTCATTTCATGCTGCTGTTGGCTACATCTTTTTTTTTTTTTTAAACCGAATTTGCTTTATTAGGCAAGAAAAGAGAAGACAGTGCAAAGGGCTTGACCCAGTTTCCCTGCCCTCTTAGTTATGTAATGCTCATCTAGAAAATGGGTACATTTCTTAGAAAACGCTGACTTTCTTTCCTTTACATCAAAGGAAATGAGTCATCGTATAAATGTGATGTTTTTTTTTACGTTTACTACGTCTGCCGTTGAGTAATATAAAAAAATGTGTGTAAATAAATAAATAAATAAGGGTTTCTTGCCATCCACGCAGGGATAAGCCTTTGAGCTGCTACAGTGTAACATCTGGGTTCAGTTCGGGACAAAGACAACAGTTCAGAACACAAAGATCCATCAGTCGCTTAACACACGAGAACCCTTTTTTTTTGGTTAACCTAGTGACACATTTTAGTCTGACAAACATAATGAGAAGTGATGACACACTGATTAAAAGCAATAACATCTAACTTGAGAGAGTGTTTTTCTGAAAGAAATTCTGTAATTTTTCAAAACATGTTTAAATTTAATGTGAAAACGACAAACCCTTTCAGTAAAAATAATGGCGCATACAACTGGGAACTACAAAACCAACAATAGGAAGATAGGAGAAACAAAATGCAAGTGGCAGGAGGGAACTTTCTCAAAAAGTGTAAATGTGACAAAATGGACCAAATCGTCTCAGAGTGCCAGGGTTTGAAAGCTGTGTCTAAAAGTTATTCACGAGTGCTACAGGCAGCATCGGTTTCGGTTCAGAAGGTTAAAAAAACACTTGGCAACAGCAACCGCGTTGCACATAAATAATTCAGGCTGATGTGATGCTAACTGTCCGTTATCAGTGAATTAAACCACGTGCTGTCAAAAATTATTCTCATAATTGCCAACGAGCAACAATTTTTTTTTTTTTTTTTTTAGGTTAATCAACTAATCAGACTGTGCATAAATGATTAGATATAAAACAAACTTTTGTTTTATATCTAAAACAAAAGATATAAAACAATAGGTCAAACTCAAGATATAGGTCAAACTCACCTAACACTTCAGTGACGTGTGGTGAGTTTGATGTCTGTTGAGGTACTGACTCCTCAAGAGTCAGATTTACAATTGTAAGAACTGAAAAATGCATCTTATTTAATCATTCATCCTCAGCAGCACTCCTCTTTCAATTAGACTCACAAACATAAACAGAGGAACAGATTTGTCTCTTTTATAGCAATGAATGCGGTTTAAGAAATTTGTGTATACTGTAAACAAATTAAAGTACAGAGATTTCATTTTGACCAACAGTAAAATACTTATGTAATTTTTCAAACTTTGAATTATGGTGTTTTAACACATTTTAACAAAGTTTGCTTTTTAAAATGATCAGAAAAAAAAAAAAAAACAAATCTTTATGAACAAACGTGTATTTATTAAATGCATTTTTTATTGCTAAAGCAACAATTAAAACCATTTGTGGTGTTATTTTTACTTATAAATGAAGCCCATCTGCCTGTATAGTTCTAATACTAAGCTGTAGAAGTTGTCTTTATTTTCTCTTAGTTTTAATAGACTCTCTGCTGAAAGTTAGATAGAACCTACCAGTTTGCGACCCCCCCCCAAGTTGAGACAAAGTACATACCTGCCTCACTTGCTGACTTTTCTCTGCACTGTTCTTGTGCGATCAGCAGCAATAGTTTTGTCACACACATGAAATACATTATATAGACTGCAGAAAGTTGTGGTGTTTAGTGAATATTTCTGTAAAGTTCATACTGGTGATATGTTGAGAAAAAGAAACTAGCATGCATCACGCCGCCCAGTTTGTATTGGATCATGCAGTCAGAAGTGAGACGCAGCTCGCCCCTGCATCACTCGGGGTTTTTGACCTGGATTTGACAAAAAAAAAAAAAACAAAATCCAATTTGTCTATTTTTACCCAATAAAACGGCAGAAATGTGTAGTACTCCAGATACATTTTTAAAGCACATGAACAATGTGAGGCAGTGCCTTACCTGCCTCACCTGATCGCACGTAACTGTCACATCTTTATTTCCACATTCAGCTTAAAAAATATTCCAAAAATCACAAGCAGAACATGGGGGTGCTTAAACACTTTCTGCTTATGTTATAATGTGGGCGTGGTGAAGAACAAATCTGGCGTTCAAATAGTAGGTGAACGGAAGATGGAAGTGCATCAATGAAATAGAAAAGTTGTTCAAAAATGTTTAAGATTTAAGAATAAAGTTTAAAATTGGGGAAACCACAACAAAATATTTTGCATGAACACCTATGCCCTAAAGCTGCGTGGTGGCGCACTGATTAGCACATAGGAAGAAGGCAGGGATTCGAGTCCCTGGTGGGGCGAGCCTTGAAACACTGGCCTTTCTGTGTGGAGTAAGCTGTACAAAGACAAAATGAAATCCCTCCCCCATATTGACCTTTATAATCACTACTATGCATGTGTGTTAAATTGGAAGGCAGAAAATGTTGGAATGGGACTGCATCAATTTTGAATTAAGAAAAATTCTTGAAAAAAAAACAAAAAACAATCTGATTCCAATTTAATTAGTCGTTGACTATCGTGGTGGCCCTACTGAACACAAAAACAGGAGCAGGACCTGTGGTGGGATTTGATAAGATTGGACCTAATGACATACATAACTCTGCAGACAGTCTGGTTCAGACAGAAGAGATTGTTTTGGAACAGGAGAGGGCAGAGCAGTACAAAACTTAAACCTTCCCCAGACATGTAGATCTAATAATGGCATAAAAATGGCCTTGTCTACTCTGTTTCCATGTGTGAAAATATAATGTCACAGTCACTCGATTCTGGAGGAACTGTGACTCATCAGTGGTGGGTGTGGGCAGTGTGTGCGTGAGAGACGTTTTGAATCCTCTCTGGGAAGCACACTCAAGGACAGCGACTGCATGGCTTGAAGGACAGAGATGTACATGAGATTAAACTGCCAATATCCACTTGGAGATGCTCAGTGATTTTATGGATTACGGTGAATGAGTGCCGTCACGCCAGGAGCACAACAATGTAAAGACAAAGAAGCTTTGAGCAACACAATCATGGATTAACACAATAATGTTAATTCATCACAGAAGCAAACAATAAGCAGGCAAGAATCTCCTTATACACAAATAAATGATTATGATGAGTCATCAGGCTCCACATATGTCACACCCAAATGAAGCGTGATGTTATTACCTTTTTATTACCTTCATAAATCCTTTGAAAATTGACTGTGTATTTGTTTTGCAGAAAGTAATTAGACACGCTCATTATACGCAAACGTCTATCTGAAAAAAACCTTGCTATTTGCAGATGTAATCATTTTATAACAGTGGACACTGCCAATGTGATAATAAATTAGCAATGGTGTTTAATTGAATTGAAGATACTTTATTTATCCCCGAAGGGAAATTTGAGTGCTGCAGTGTTACAATAATACCATGGGTTTTTTTTTAAACTGTTGTGAATGGTAAGTAATTACAGGTTTGAAAGTGAAAGGTTAAATAGTTTGATGGAGGAGGGTAAGAATGATTTTCTGTAATGTTCCTTTGAGCAGCGGGGTTGCAGGAGTCTGTTGCTGAATCTGCTCTTCAGATGGTCCACAGATTCATGGAGAGGGTGGGAGGGATTTAGCATGATTGATGACAGTTCTGCTTTCATTCTGTCCTTCCCAGCCACCTCCACCACGCAGGCAAGGGTTGAGCCAACCACAAGTCCAGCTTTTTTTATCAGTTTGTTTAGTCTGTTAGCATCCTTTGTTTTGTACTAGATCCCCAGGCGGCCACAGTGAAGAACAGGACACTCTCCATGATGGAGTGGTTAAATATAGAGAGCATCTTGTTGCAGACGTTGAAGGACCTGAGCTTTCTAAGGTTGTACAGTCGACTCAGGCCCTTTTTGTAAATCATGTCTGTGTAGGTAGACCAGAACTGCGGCTCAATACAAAGCGCTATCAACTAGCATTTTTTAGTAGGAAGACAATTTTATTTTTGCCGCGCTGTTATTGACAACAAATGCAACAACAATAAATCTTTGTTCATTTTCATGCTTTATACTCAGATGGATCCTTTAGAATCCTTAAAAAATGTGCCTCTTAGTTTTCTATGTCAAAACTTCATCCAGGTATGAGAGAGGTGAAATATTTAATAATAAATGTGAAGACCAATTCTTCATTTTAAGTATTTCCTTCCCTGCCCTCCCTAATGGGTATTTGCACCTGCAGACTAAAACAAATTCTTTATAAAAGTAATAAAAAGGGGCACAACACAAGATCTCTGCGGTAACTTAAATAAAGCTTTCAGTAGGCAGCTCAGAGCCATGTCTGCTTTAATGGCCCATACAGGAGTGATGGTTTGTCGCTGGGAGGTTGTGAATACTGCACAATGGTGTCCCCATATCAAAAAAATATGTCATGCATACCAAACAATTTTAACATAAACTTTAATCAACATTGTAAATCTACAAACTTAATTTTTTTTCTACATGCTGTAATTCAAATGTGAATTCATTTAAATTGACATGATTGTGGTAAAATGTAATTATAATCATAGGAAAGGTTTTCAGTAAGGTTGGTTTGCATATTTGTCTCCAGGAAAGCTGAAGAGAAAAATTAAACTTTTAATTTTGTCTTCTGATCCACTTATTCTTAACAGGGTCACGAAGGGTGCCAGAGCCTATCCTGGCTGATTACAGGCGAAAGATAAGGCACCCCTCGAATAGGTCGCCAGTCTGCTGCAATTTCCCACATACGCACTAATTCCTAGCGGCAATTTCGTAGTGGCCAATCAACCTAACATGTATATTTTTGGAGAGTAGGAGGAAACCAGAATACTCGAAGGAATTCCATGCATACACAGGAAGAACATGCAAACTCCACACAGAAAGGACAGTGTTTCAAGCCTGGTCCCACGCCGGGACGCAAATCCCAACCTTCTTGCCATGAGGCCACCGTGCCAACCACTGCGCCACCGTGCAGCCTATGATCAAACGCTTTTCAGAATACTTCTGCACAACAAAGAAGTTTTCTGTTTGAACCATTTTCAATGGACACGTCCTTTGTGAACATGTACAGTTACACTGTGTCCACATTGCATGCTGGTCGTCTTCTTAGTTTGGTTTATTCAGTATATACTTGTTTGATGAGAAATTAACAATTGTAAATTTGTTTTGTAATCATTTCCTAAGACTTTGCTGCAGTGTGTGAAGTACGGAAATGCAAGAATAGTAAATCAAATTGAGTGTTTTATGATTCAAATCTTGTCTCTGTAAAGAATTACAATAGTTTGGAAATACATTTCTGTATACATTTATTAAGGGTATACTATATTTTACTGTCTAGTTTAACTCCTAAAAAATAAATTGAATTTATTTGATTGATATTCATATTCTCTGGTGATGTATTAACTGTCATGTTTTCTGTCTTATTCTCAAAATTCATCAATTTAATCGGATCCATTTGGAGTGACAATTTAATTTTATTAAACCACTGTTTGTGTTTTCCTGAGTTTTTCAGTCGTAGTCTGAATGAAGTCTTGCAGATTTACATTTGAGCAAAACAAATTTGTGTCATCAGCAAACAATACTTGCTTCAATCTACAGGATTTTACCACTATAATATATTTGAACTCATATCTAATCTCCTTCCTGTTTATTCACAGTGGGCGTTCCAAAGAGCATCCGTGTTCATATTCAGATCATATGCAAATTATTCAATCATAAACTGTGAGTATATTCAGCTATAAATCCCTCCAAATGCTGATACGCTATTTTCCCCACAAGAATGCGAGGTTCACGGATAACCATTGTAATCTTGAAATGAGGTAGAAACAGTAAAATAGGCCATTTAATTTACCATGAAACAAAACACAATTTCACGCAATGGCCTGTGACTTGTCTTTGCTATAAATACAGCTGCTGTGCGTCACAGCCAGGTATATAGAAAAGTGTGGAAGACCTCTATATTAACCCTGCTATGATCTAATTTGTATTCAAAGTTTGTGATACATTTCTGCTATCAGTGCCTTTAAAAACACTTTTAAAGATAACTTAAACCAGACTTTATGAAGTTTTTTTTTACATGGAATGCTATTGTTTTATTTTTAGTCATAGAAATTTTGTTGTTCAATTTTCCTCCCAGTTTTAAATCTGCCAAAATAGTTCAGTCATATTTTTATTTTCTAACCGACTTCTTCAAAGACTGGCTTGCTGAACCCTATTCCTGCATAAACATGTGGGTAAAATGAAAGTGGAAAGTGGGTTTAAGCTTGTGAGAATCACAATAACCCTTAGCTCTACACACATAAATCTGTAGCAAATGTGTATGCATGTGTTTGCATTTTTAATGTTCAGGTTTAATCATGAAACCACTTGAAGTTTCATGCAACTGACTCCGAGGGTTGGGCAATCTGTCAGGATTTTCCAAAACACGGGATGTCTTAAAGAGTACTTTAAGTAAGCAACATTCACAAAATGTCTTGAATAATTTATGTTTTTCTTACATTTTAAAACACTTTTGCATTTTTTCACCCTGTTTTCTGAGGTTTCAACACATGCATTTATGCAAGCCAAAGAGCCACCTGTGCGGTGGGCTGTCACAGCGGTGGCGTGATGTGACAGTGCAGGAGGGTGTTGTTTGAGCAGGGGTCAGAGCTGGTTTCAGGTGCAAGTCAGGAACCAGTGAGTCACGGCTGTGATCTGGACGCCCTACTCGTGCCTGGGAGTATGTGGGTCCGACGTAATCAAGCCAACAAAAGGACGCTGCTATAACAGTGGCATGGGCTGCCTAAAAATAAACCTCTGTCACTTCCTGTCTCTCACATTTGTCCACACCTTCCTCGCCTCGGTCAGCTGTATCTCCTGGGTTCCTCTCTTTGCCTGTTCAAATTCATTTTTACAGGTCTCCTCTGGCATCACAGTCTCTGTGCTGCGTTCCTCTTATCTGTCTAATTAGATTCAGGTCTACTCTCCTTCCATTAACTGACTTCTATTGTCAAGTATCTCATTACACAACCGTAATGTGTGTGCATGCATACACAAGTACATATTGATATGTACATGGTCTGAGGTAAATAAAACTAATTAGGCATAAGGGACCAACAAAGCAATGTATCATTTAAAAAAACAAGACAAAAAACATCTCTCAGAAATGATCTAAAGGAAGATATTTTTTATATAATATTTGTGATGAGTGACTATTTTTAATTAGATAATTAGTCATTTGATTCATGAAAAATTTTAGCAACAAAGGCATTGTTGAACTGTTATAAAAAGGCTGGCTTTTTTAATCATCATGTTGTAAATATTGTAGACTTCAGCTTGGTTGGATGCCAAATGTTCACTTTTAGCAACCGCAGATATTTCCACCGTGCTCAACAATTCAAGCGATAGACATGATGACGTTAGCAATTTATTCAAAGTAGCAAATTAGTGTCCTGTTGGAGACCATTAATTCAAATCTCTCCTGCATGAATTGCTTGAGGTCAGTCAGACCAGCGTGATTCACATCCCACTGCAACTCTCTAGTATTTAATAGGTACTGTAACTAACTGGCTGGACTTTGAAAACTGTAAGATAAACAGCTAAGACAGAGCTCGTTCCATCAATTTGATTACATTTCTAAAAGAACCTTTGCCATGAATATAGTTTACATTTGCAATTAAATTTGTACCACACAAAGTCATACATACAGTATTACAGGATATGCAATAAAATAGCTGTGAAACAAAGAAACAACTAAAAAATAATGGAATTGGTTAGGATGTGCGTGTATG
Source organism: Neostethus bicornis (assembly GCA_902685375.1). Taxonomy (NCBI): domain Eukaryota; kingdom Metazoa; phylum Chordata; class Actinopteri; order Atheriniformes; family Phallostethidae; genus Neostethus; species Neostethus bicornis. The sequence continues at coordinate 15,870,041 of LR738557.1, read as the reverse complement.
TGTGTGCAAATGCAATATCTAGGTGTGGATGTGTACATGGAGGTGTTTGTCTGGTGGTCTGGTTGAAAGACCAGAAAGAAGCTCCCCTTAAGCTCAATGTGTTGACCTTCATGGAATGGAAGTCAATACCCGACCGCAACAAAGAAAACAGTCCATTGCAGCAATGGCTTTCACAATCTTCCTGGCCTTGGTCTGCAACTTCTTGCTGAGGATTGTGTGTAGGAGTAAAAGTTCCTGAGTATGTTCAATGATAGTCTGAAGTCTCTTGAGTATCTGAGGTCATAGAGACGCTGCAGGGTCTTTGTTTCTCCACGGTATTTATGTGACAGAACCATTTAAAGTCCTGTGTCAGATGAAAACTAATGTAATTAAAATTGTTCACTCTATCTACTGAGCTCCAATTGATCACAGGTGTCTGTTTGTTCCTTCCCTGCTTAGTTTGGAATTTCACCATCAGTGCCTTAGTCCTACTGACATTCAGAAGACACCTCCAGTTATCCAAGTTTCCAATATCCTTCAGATAGGCTGACTGATTGTTGTCAGTGACGAAGCCCACCATAAAGGCATCATCAGCAAACCTAATGATGCTGGTGGAGCTGGTAACAATTACACAGTCATAAGTGTATACAGAGTTCGAAAGGGGGCTTAGACAGAAGTACTGGGGGCCTCCAGTGATGATTGTGAGCAGAGACATTAAGAAATGGGAGATCCACTGACAAAGAAATGAGTTGAGTGGGAAATACACCTTAGGGAATTTCAAACCAAATCTTTTTAAAAGCTAACTGTGAAATGCAAATAAAGAAACTCAATCATTTTGAAAGATGAGCTTGATATTTTGTTTAATAATTTTCCTTTTCTTTATAAAGTTTTTACAAGCATCAATCAAAAAGCTTTATAAGAAGAATCCATTTCCCAAAGGATTTACAATCCGTCCTTTTTAAACATTTTTATTTAAGTTGTGGTTTTCAGCCATTGTTGCTTCCAACACATAACACTTATGGTTCAGCTGAGTTAAAAACCAAAATTAGTTTTATCTGGAGGGGTTGCAGGGAAACCAGGCAGAGAACATTTGACAGAAGGTCAAAGCAACGTCACTGCAATGTCCACCAAGCCTCCAGCAAAGTTTCACTCCAATCGCCAACTTCTGCACTGACTTTTATTTAACTCTTTGTCTCTGAATGTGTTCCTCCAGCTATAAAAGGCAAGTTCAGTTTGTGTGGGTGTCGTACAGAGTTTGGTAAAGACAACGGAAACACTTTTTTCATCAATTTTGGAACTCAACGTTGAACTAATAATGTTCAGATTCTGTCATAATCTATTTAAATGTGCACTGTTTCTTTATTATCTTCGTAAACATCTTGAAGACATGATGCAAAACCAATATATTCATAGTGTCTAGTAATAAATTCCCAATATAGATTTTGCATCTTTCATATTGCATAAGAGTATTTCAGGAGTATTTCTGAAAGAGAAAGATTGACTATGGTCAGGGATGTTGTGAAAGTTTAGTTTACCAATGGAATACTCTTCTTAAGATAAATTTCTGTAGATTTTTTTTGCTCAATTTTCTGTGTGAAACCTATTCAGACAACTGTATTTATAGAGAAATATTTGTATAGAGAAAAAAATCTACATTAAAATTACATTGTATTACATTGTATCGTATTGTGTTGTATTGCATCAAAATTTATTGCATTGGACTTTATGGTGTTCTAATAAAGTGCATTGCATGGGATCGGATTACGTATCATTGCATGATGTCACAGAAATATGGAGATATGTGCAAATTTATCAAGTAATTCAACTTGGACAGTCAGACATTTTCACTTGACTGGTTGTTACTTTTAATTCCATTTACGATGATAAATGAGTCAGCCAGTCAGTCACCTTCTTAACCATCTATCTCTTTGGGTGTTACGGGGGGTGCCAGAGCCCATCCTGGCTGATTCAAGGCAAGGGGCAGGGTACACCCCGAACAGGTCGCCAGTCTGTCGGGGAGCCACACACATACAACCAGACACACACACACTCATTCCTAGGGGCAATTTTGGCACCGGCCAATCAACCTAACATGCATGTTTTTGGAGGGTGGGAGGAAACCAGGGTACCCAGAGAAACACTGATAAATCTTTACTACATATTTAAACTTGGTTTTGTCTCAACCACTTATCCCTGATGGGGTTGCTGGGAGTACCGGAGCCTATACTGTCTGATTTCAGGCAAAAGGCGGGGTACACCCCAAACAAGTCACGAGTCTGTTGTGGGGCCACACACTCAGAACCATCCACACACACTCATTCCTAGGGGTGATTTTATAGCAGCCAATCAAGCTAAATGCATGTTTTCAGAGACTGGGGGAAACCGGAGTATCCGGAGAAAACCCACGCATGCACAGGGAGAACATGCAAACTCCACATAGAAAGGCAAGTGGGTCAAGCCCCGCGCCCACTCCAGGACTTGAACCCTGACCTTCTTGCTGTGAGGCCATCGTGTAGCCTCTTTACAAGATAATTTTACACATAAATTCAAAGCATGTCAGGAACTAAAATAATGAAGGAAAATGCTAAATTAAAAATCAGAAAAATATTACTTATTAAATGAAAAAGCTAGCGTTATCTAAAATATTGAGGCAACTCATTTTTTAATTGACACCTTAATGGATTAATTGTTGAACGGCTCAATAATAACTCACTTTAAAATTTTTCAATCCTTTGTTTTGATGTTATTCATTTAGTAGTTTATGCCTGAAGAACGGAGCATTCCTGTTGTCTTTTCTTTACCGCAGCAGTGTGTGCATACAACTGATTCCATGTGCACTGAAGTCTTAAAAACAGCTTCAGGCTAAATGCCTGCATCCAACTGTTTCATGTGGAGGTCAGGAATATTTTTGTGTTACACTGCTGTGATGCTCGGCCAAGCATTCATTTTATGGAAGTGATATGAGATTCAGATTAAAGTCCCAGGAGGAAAAAGGATTTGGGATTGGCGAGAAATCGTGAGACCACACTTACACTTTATTATTTTACAGTAAGACTGAGCGTAAATGTCTTTTTAACTAGAATATAATTGTTTTAAAGAAACACCTACAATCCTGCCTGTCAGTATAAATCTAAAACATTATATGTTTTATACTAACTGCCTGAACACTGAAACAGGAACATTTAAAGAAGACGTTGCAGTCTGAATTTAAAACATTTTAATCTCTATGAGCCAAAATACAAAATAAAATCCCTAAATTCCCCAAAAACCCACCTTAACTTTTTTCTTTTCTTTGTTGAAATCGGTCAGTCAGTCACCTCTATCGGTTATCCGTTATGGGGTTGCCAAAGCCATCCCACCCATTCCGGCTAATTCAAGGTGAGGTGTGGTGCACACTCCAAACAGATCACCAGTCTGTCGAGGGGCCACACAGATACAACCACACACACACACACACACACACACTCATTTCTAGAGGCAATCATGTCATGGCCAATTAACCTAACATGCATGTTTTTGGAGTGTGGGATGAAACAAAAGAGAAAACCTACACATACGTTGGGAGAACATACAAATTCCACACAGAAAAGCCAGTGTTTCAAGCCTCATACCCACCCAGGACTTGAACCCATGATCTTCTTGCTGAGAGGCCACTTTGCAACCCACTACACCATTGTGCCACGCTTAGTTGAAATTCCACAAAGATAAAATAACGTGCTCAAATTTTCCACACACATTTTGGAAATTATGTTTCAGGAGAATTTGAACTTCTGAGTTCATTTCTCTTGTTACAAAAGAAGAATATGATGTCCAATTTAATTACAATCTAATCTGAGACAAGTGTGACATTATGACCAAAGGGAAAGTCCTGTCTCTATTAAATAAAAGCCTTTTAAAGTCATGTTCTGAGTACAGAGGACAATTACAGGGCAGCCAGTAAAATAATTCCCCACTTAGTATATTTTACACAATACATTCAGAGATAAATATTTTACCAAGTATTTCCTAGTTCTTGGGGTATTTTCTATTGATTGGAAATCTCACAGATTATATAATAAAAACCATAAAAGATGTAGTTATATTCATTGCAAAGTTAAACGACATGTTGAATAAAAAGCAGATGATTTTAACAAATGTAGACTATTTTCCTCCAAAAAAAGCAATGTGTCCTTTTGCTGGTTTGAAATACCATATTTTTACTAATAAAATGTGATTTATTAGGTCGATCTGATGTTTTTAATCAGTAAATTAGGCCATATTTGATAAAAAAAAAAACAGTAAGTATGAAGGTGTGCCATTATGTTAAACTGAGCTTTTACTTTAATTGATTAGTGAATGTCTGATGTCTGGTGTCTCATTCATCCATGATCGAGATGTTTCGACTTCCATTCGGAAATCATTTGAATATGAGATTGGAAAGCTCAGTAAGTCTCAGGACTTCAGTGGGAAAACCCACATTCAATTTCTGCTGTTGGTGTAAAACTGTGATGGTTCTCGAGCAAAATTCTTAAAGTTATTGTTTCTGACAAAATCCTTCAAATTTTTACTTCTGACCATGAGAGACTAAAGGTTACGTGCTGGAGTGAAGCTTAATCTGTTTTTGCAGACTTTTCTGAGCAACATCAACAGTGGTTCTTGTCTGAGCATACCCAGCTTCCACCTCTGTTCCACCAAGTGGCTGTTCCTTCAAGTGGTTGTTCTACCAAGCGGCTGTTCTGGCTCCACCTCACCCAACTTTGCACCACCTAGCAGCTGTTCTGAAGCTGTTTTAGTACTTTAAAGTTTAGCAACCTCTAAACTTGTTTTTATGGTTGAATGGGATGTCTCATGATACACATAAAAAAGATTTTTCATTTCTTTATGATCCCATTACCTACCCATTTAATGACTGCTACTTTTCCTGGGGCCCTCATTTAAAGTTTAGAAGCCCCAATTAAAAAAAAAAAAAAACTCATGAAATTCAATAACAAACATTAAAAAAGTTCAACAAGAAATTTGACAACCTCAAGAAGTAGGTTTCTTCAGGCATATGAGCCAAACCAGACGTACTAAAGTAGGTTAAGACAGGCACAGACAAAGAATGCACGATTGATCATAGAATTATGGTTTGAAAAATGTGCTGAATATTGTCATTCATCATGAGAATAGATGTTTGTCTTTTTTAAAAAGAAAAATTTTTAATTTCGGAGGCTTCTTTTTTAGCCCAATTTCGCTATAATAAATCACTCTTTTTATCGGTAGAACATCTTTTAATTAGTTGTTTTACAATTAAAAATTCAATTTTATGCTCCTTTTGTTAAAAATATGTTTATTCAAAACAGATCTTCAGAGAGTAATTATTCATACTTCAGAGCAAAGCAGAACCAAAAGAGTCTGTTTGAAGATATTCTAAAAGTAAACGGACAAAATGTTCGAGCAGTTGTTGTATTTCGGCTATACAAGACAATACAAGGCTACTTTCAGTTATTGGCCATCAAACCCTGTTATTATTAATTAATTAACACAAAAACAGACATAATCTAACAAAAATACCAAATGGATAAATGAAAGCTGTACTGCGATAAAAAAAAAAAAAAAAAGACAAATAATGTCTTCAAAGAACTCCACTACAAACTGGATTCAGCTTCTGTGGATACAAGGAAGTTTCTCACTCAGGACCCTTGGCAAGATATTAAACACCACTTCAAACGTCAAAGATAAATGAAGAGGAAGACAAAGACCAGCAGATAGAGAGAAAAAAAACTGGAAAACATATTCCAGGTGTCATGTGTATAGTTTTCCAGGCCAACCATACTTTTTTCTTTGCAAGCACAAATAAAAACGGTTCATTCATTTTCTGAATGTCATCTTACAATCTCCAGTATCAGTGAAAACTGGAGCCTGTGTCAGTTAGTAAGCAAGTGAGAAGCAGTGTACACCCTGGACAGGTCACCACTTTATTGCAGGACATGAAAACCTCAAATAATAAACAATCAAGTGCAATCAAGCTAAAATTTGTTATATCAAAGAAATTCTCAAGGCTCTATGTTACTAATATTTTCTACTCTTTGGTTTTGTGCTCTGCTCTCTTTGTTCTTTGGTGAGAACTAGTTTCTGCCGTAGGTCTGCATTTACTAAAATTCAAATGTCTCTGGAAATGAAGCTTTGAGAATAATGAGCGAACAGCTAAATTGCATAAAAGAAAGGTTGAACATTACTGCATATCTGAGATCAACAGTCACAGAAATCCAATTATAATGATCACTAAGCTTTAAATTAACATCAGTTTTAGAATATTTATGTACAGTAACCACACACAGCTGCAATACTTGCTAAGCATAGATTAAACCTTCCACAAAATGAGGAGGATATACATTTTCAGGCATCAAGTAGTATTTTAATATATAAGTATTTATTGGATTACATGTGTTTTAATCATACCAATACATATATGCTATATACTGTAAGCACATTTTTCCCCTCAGCTGTTTCATCTGCAACCAGCCTATTGCATTTTTAAGTGAGTGTGTACGTGTGACTGTGTGCATGCTTGTGAGTGTGCGTGCCTGAAAATGTGTTTGTCATGGTTCATTGTCTATCACCAGAAAGAGCCCGGGACTTTCTCTCATCTCCCTGATTCGGGACACCTGATGGTGATCGACCTGCTGCCTATAGACAGTTTGCCTTTCCTTCATTGTCGGGTCATCATTCCTTCTAGTCAGGTCTTCCTGGCTCCCTGACCAAGAGACATTCCTATCCTAATCCTGTGCCTTGCCTTAAAGCTTTGCTGGTCCTTTTTGTTAAAAAATGCTGTTTGTTGTCCTGCAAGTGGGTCCTCATCCTCCTTCTGCACCCGCACCATGACAGAGTGTGTGTGTATGTTGTGAATATTTGTACATGTATGAGGGCTTGTGTTCTGTGTGTGTATTTGTACATGTATATGAATGTTCTGTATATAAGTGGTCTGTTTGTCTGTGGGTGGGGGACTTGTCTTCATTTTGTTATTGTGTTCTGGGGTTTTTAACGTGTAAAGCATGTTGCGTTACATTTTATGTATGAAAAGGGTTTTATAAATAAAGTTTAATTTGATTTTATATATTTATGTACACATATATACTTGTAGATACATTTCAGTAGCTAATACTGAACACCATCAGAGTGTTCTCTGCAGGCCTGACTTTCAAGGTCAGTTTCAAGATAGATTGTTTTTTTAAAAAAGTTGACTAAAGTAAAGAAGTACAAGTAGTACAAGAAAGAAAATGCACACATTGGTAATAATGAACCATAATATGATGCAGAAACATGACAAGGCAGGCTTGACTTTTAGAAGTATAAAGAGACAGAAAGATAGATTTTATTTACATACAGTATAACCCAAGCTTTTGTGGGCAAAATGTTAATATATTCTTAAAGATAATTAAAGTTTATGAAGTGAATATGGATGGTTTTGTGTGTCCCAGCGTTACGGTATGTACGATCAGAGATTATTTCACCACTGAATTGTTTATTGAGTAAAGGTGTTTATGGTGGAGTTTCTCATCTGTGAAGCCCGAGTTTTTTCTGCATTAATTTAATAAAGTAAAAGGTTTTAAAACCATAAAAATTTATAGAGGACCTTCAGCTGGAGTACTACTGAAGGTCATGTTGTGACATGCTTTGTATATGTTGTTGTTGAAATTAAATTGTTGAAATTCAAATTTTCTGTCGTGGATTAATAAAATATTTTCAATTCAATATATTTCTAGCTATAAATATATATTTTTAACAGATGGTATATAATGTTTAAAAAATTCTTATTTATTTCCAACAAAATAAAAGACTAACTCCTAACAGCTGCTGTCATTAGCTTGGTAGCTTTCATTAACTAATTTAGGGACCGGGTGGTCATGTTGCACACAACCAAAAAGCTGAAATCCTTGTGTGTGCACTCTCAAATCCTCAGGTTTTTGAGGCAGTTTAGCAGACTGCGCTCGCTCTCACACTGTTCAGTGCAGCTCTGTGTGGCAGAAAACAATATACTGGAACATTGGTGGTGACTGCTTTTTCCCCGCGCTGGCTTAACCCCCTCTGCTTCAGTTGTAATTGTGTTGGAGGTGTGCCAGCACCTGTTGGGAAAATTGTGGCCACTTTCTGAGTGCCGGATGTTTGTATTCAGAACACGAAGAGATAATCTAACTTCTCGCTCTAAAGGTTAGTCCTCCATGCCGTGAGTGTAAGAGGGTAAAACAAGAGGCTGCCAGTCTTCCTGACACTTGCTGTGAGGAGTGAAATGTGCCTGAAATTAGCATGATAACAGGAAAAACATCCCATGTCAGTGCTGCAATTCTAATGTGTTATTTTTCCCGCAGGACAATAGTAGGACATAAGGCGCCCCTGCTGTACGAGATCACTGATTTCTTAAACCACTGGTACTGATCTTGGATTTAAACTTGATGATGGGCATTTTTTTGTGAAATACAACAGAAATATGCTGTCAAAATAGGGACCTCTGGTTACTCTATTGGCCTGGGGCAAAAAACTTGAGATCATTTCAAACAACAAGTTAGACTCAAAACTGTCGAAGTTGTACTTGAAGAGCTACAATTTATTTCTAGTTGGTTCCAGTGTTCTAGTTACCTGGGAAATTTCTCCACAACTGAAAATGTATTTATTTGCTCGACTACTCGTACATGGTAAAAAAAAAAAAGCCTATGAAGCATCTCTGATTTTATTATCCTCGTGAGTATTGTTTAATACTTACCTCCTTAATTCTACAGGCTTTAGAAATTGCCTATAAATTTCAAGTAGGCCTTTGAGTTTCAACACATGACTATAAAGAATAATTTGTGTTGTTTAGATAGTTTGCACGACATGAAATACACCAGGTGGCACAGTGGCGCAGTGGTCAGCACAGTGGCCTCACAGCAAAAATGTCAGGGTTATGTTAGTTCTCCTGCTCATATTTGATTAGTTTCTTTACCAAACTGCACCCTCCTTTCTAATGCTACAGATTCCTTCCTGGTAAGTTTGCCTTAATTAATATTTTTTAAATGATGAGACTTAGGATACCAAGCCCAGAACACCAACCAGCCATTGTTGTAGAATAACATATTTATCAGTGGAATATTTTCTCCTTGATTTTAATTTTGCTATGTGGAAATTTGCATCTCTCATCCTAAAACATCCGGTGAATTTTAATTTGATATTTCATTTTAAATAGTCATGAATCCCTTCAGACATATATGCTTTAATATTGCCATGTTTAGTATTCTAGTGATACATCGGAAAAGATGAGAAGAAGTAAAACTTTTAATCTAATCCTACTTTCTATTTTACAATAAAGAAAAAGGCTTTTTTTTATAGTCACTCTAAAAAAAAAAACAATCTTTATGTCTTGTAATACACATGTGCACATTTATTTTTAGTTTTTTTCACAGCTTTGAGTAAGATATTGAGTAGAATATTGATTCAGCTTATGGTGTATACAGCAAAGGGTCCAAGTGGGCTATAGATCATATTGTCATGACCACAGGGCAAACTAGATTGTAGGGCGCAGCTTCAACTGTGGGTGCTTTTTCTCTATTTAACACATACAAAAGGGGCACTGGATTTTAGGATGTAGGCACATTAAAACCTGTAAACATGAATGCTAGTGTGTTTTATTTTTAAAAGGAAGCAGGATCAGCAGCTCCTGCTTACACTAGCATGCATGCTTTTTAAAAAGCACATGCATATGCAATGCAATGCATGGTAATGATGTGTTTTAAAAAAGGAAACAGGAGCAAAATTGAGTTTGGTTGTGATTTAATGAAGTAATTTAGCGAGGTACCGTCATTTCTTTTTTTTAATCAACAATCAATCAGCATCCAAAAATGCATCAAAGTTCTTATTCGTATCTGAAAACAACAGCTAGATTTGATTTCTATCAAAATGTGTCTATGTGCACCATCACACAAGTTCTGTAGGAAATTAATTGATTTCATGCCGTCCTCTCCAACATTGGCTTGGCTTTGGCGGTGAGCCAAAAACAAATTAGGTGCACCGCCCTATAGAAAATTCAAGACTTTTAAGTCTGCTCTATAGTCGTGAAAATACAATACTTTTTTTTAACACAGGGCACTGCTCTATTACAGACCCTGCCCAGGAGAATGTCAGTTCAAGACATTTGACTCCACAGACTTAAAGAAGATTATCAGGAGAACCTAATCTTTTTTGGATTGTCTGGGTGAGCAGTCAGGCTGGTATCAGAGTGAAGCATGCTGCACTTCTCTTATCTTTGCAGACACCGAAAGAACTTGGAAACAGAACTAATTCAAAGATACCGAGTTCAACACTCAGTGTACACATATATGTACGAATATAAAGGGAAAAGGTGGAGCAGCTAATTGTGTCCTAGGATGAGACAGCCAAAGCAAAGATCAGTTTTTAAATGGGTTGCTAAACCAAACATTTTTCATTACAGTCGTCTGCATCAGTCTGCAAATTCACTGGATAATGTTCTTTCAATCAAACTTATAATAATCATTTAAATAAGATCTTTTAAATAAAAACGACTCAGTTTTTACTGTATTACACATAAAATGCAATCATTGCCACTGGCTGGAGTTGAAATTTTACTGCCACCTTAATTTAGATGTTTAGCCGTTCTAGCTTGAAATTATTAGAACCAGTTTGCATGAACCATTAACCTATCCAAATGCCATTTTTTATATTATTTAGACTCCATAGAAATCTATTACATTTAACTTTCTTTTTCAAATGTCCCTTTTTGCTGCTTCAGTTATGTAATGTATTATCTTCTCATGTATTTGACTAAATTGGACTCATAAAGGACATGAAATACTACTGTGTATTTAATTAATGACACAGTGTGAAAATAAATGTTATAATTTAGTTCAGATGCTACAGTATAACCAGTGTCCAAATTATTCTTACCATGAAATATTAAAACTAGTAGTTTGTGTTGAATTGAAGATTTTTTTGGTTAATCAAATTTCCTTCTGTCTGTTTACAGTAAAAATTGTATTGACTGTGTTATTTTACATACATGTGTCATATGATTTTTACAAAGCAATTGTTTTTTCTCAAAGATATTTTTTTATCTCATATTTTTCAAAACAAGTGTAAAGATAAAGTATTTTTTTGTTTGTTAGAAAGTGTTTGTAGGTGATTTCCCAAGGTTTCCAGAAACCCAACAACCGTGTTTTATTTTTTATTTCTATTCAAAGTTGGCATTGCAGTCAAATGAAATGTCATATTAGATGGAACCACTTAAAGTTCGGTCCCATCTGGTTCCTCTGATTCAGAAAAAAAAAATGGAACAGACATTGTTCAACCTTTCAGAAATTGCAATAGTTTTAATAATTCTAGACACTGGCATCCTTGAATGGCCCGTTTTTTGTTTGGGAAACTTTTTTGAAAAAAGCTCATTTTTGTTTATGACACTCTGCAAAATCTTTTATCTTAACCAAAATCGTTTCACCAAAGCGTACTTTTTTTGTTCTACTTTTTTTTTTTTTTTTTAATCATTAAACACAAAGACATCCTCAAAGTAATGTATTTCTTTAAAGAGTGTAATAACCATGCACAAAACATCTCTGGTATCAGATGCATGAATATTAAAAGTACATAAAAGAAGTAAAATTCTTAAAAAAGATGGTCATAAATTTAGAGGTGCTGATAAGTTTTCATATGTATGGTTGAAGGGGTTTATAGTAAAGTCATTTTTTATTACTATTTTTTAAATGTTCTGTATTTATCCCTCAATGGGGAATTTACTCTGCTGCATTGCATCGCAGAAGCATGGTGCCAATGATGGGAGAAACAGGAGGTTAGGTGTCTTCTCCAGAGACACTTAGGCATGGGTCCATTGGGAATTGACCCGGCTTATCCCAGTCTAAGGGTGGACATTCTACCACTGAGCTAAAGCCCACTACCCCTTTGAAGGGGTTTATAGAAAGCAAAATTTTAGTTGGTAAGTTATTGTGAGAGAAACAGAATGTTTTTTTTTCTGTCTTACTGCATTTTGCTGCATACCGAGTAAAAAGAGTTATTGAAAAATTTGTTTAGAAGATAGGCTGCATGGTGGCGCAGTGGTTAGCGCAGTGGTTAGCACAGTGGCCTCACAGCAGGAAGGTTGGGATTTTGAGTTCCGGGTGGGGATGAAGTTTGAAACACTGGTCTTCCTATGTAGAGTTTATATGTTCTCCCCACATATGCGTGGGTTTTCTCCTGGTACCCACCACCCTCGAATATTATGCATGTTAGGTTAATTGGCCACGATAGTTTTGCCCCCAGGAATGACTGTGTGTGGGGGCCCCGCAATAGACTGGCGACCTGTTTGGGGTGTATCTTTCCTCTCGCCATGAATCGGCCGGGAAAGGCTCCGGCCCCCGCGAACCCGTTAAGGATGGATGGTTCAGAATATGGATGAATGGATGTTTAAAATATAGTATAAAAGAAACTACATTTGCCTCATTTTTGTCTTTAAAAAGAATCTCTTTCTGTGCGTTCGTCCCTCCAGCATGACATTTTTATTTTACCACAAATTTTTCTCAATGTGTGTCATTAATTCTGCACCATCACATCCTTCTTTGACCCGAATAGTTTGAGTAACTGATGTGAAATGTCAAAGCAGACAATTACTGTGTCTGGACTCTATTCATCAAATATTTAAATGTTCGACATTGAAAGATTGAAACCAAACTGTCCAATGAATGAGCAGAATTTTACTAATTCCAATTGTGAAGAGGGGTTAAAGCACCTCATCCTTCTGAGAAAATGGTTCAAATTGAAGTTTTTAGAGTTAGGTTAAACCTGGGAACTAAACAAGGACAATATATCAGAAGAAAATACAGAATGTAGAATCAATGAAAGAGATCTTAAGGCTCAGGGGGGAAAGTGAAGAGAGACTAAATGAGGCAGCAGTAATGCTGACCTGCCTGGGGCAATAACATGGTTTTTAGAAGTTGAGAGAGGACTTTGTACTTTTCAGAGAAAGTGATCATCATCCTCTCCCCGGTTGTGATTTCTAAAACTTTAACATCCTCTCTACAATATTAAAGATCATGCCAAACAATTGCAGGCTGACAATAAAATAAAATTTAAAAAAAAAGTACTTTCTAGCCTGACTTTGCAACATCCAAAACCTCACACCTGATGTAAAATATTTCTTATGCGTTTAGTTAAACTCATTTTGATGAATGCACTGTTTTAGAAGGACTTTCCAGTTTGGCCTAAAAAGGAATTCATCCCAAACAGAAGAGGTTAAATAGAAATAAAAACTTTCGTTTCTATATTTCAGTTTGTTTCTGACAAAAACTCGTAGGATCTGCAAAGCTCAGAGAAAAGCTGCAACTGGGCATTCATCACTGATGTCAAGTATTGTGTTTCACCACTTACACCTTGTAAACAAATGGCCTGTGGTGAAAAACAACACGTCAGCAGAAGCACTCATCTTTACTGTCCACACTGAATCTGTTCAGCCTCAGTTCCTCCGTACACTCAAGGCATTTTGACACATTACTAAATATTATGGAAAAGAGGCCGTTAAGGTGTTTCTTGCACAAACAGCTGCACTTTTTATCGAAACCCTCGCTCCCCAGTGAAACAACACAGCTAAACTACAAAACAAGTTTTTTATTTGGATGCTTCTTTGGGATACCATAAAAACTAATTTAAACACAATCCTGCAGTGAAGCAAAAATCAGCCTGGCCAAAGCAGTGGGCCAAAATTATTTTGGGTTGACAGTCCATTTCTTAGACTGGTCAATAAAATTTATTAGATTGGTGGTCTGCCGCCGAGTCGGCCGCCCACTCACATTTATAAATGCCGTTGGCATTTCATTATTCAAAGTTAAGAAAAAAACTTTATTTTTTATCGGCATTTTAAAACATTGGTCTGCAATCCATTATTTCTACTCCTAACTGATGATGGTGGGAGAAGCTGCAGCTATTTCACATCACTGAGTTTCTCATGTAAGTTCTATTATTCTCAAAGTAGGATTAATAATGCTTGAGTATCCATTACAAGGAAACAGATTTAAATGTTTATTTTGTTCACTGATGACAGTTTTCCAATGGTTTCTGTTAGCTCACTTGATGGTTTTAGCGGTTTTGTATGGCTGCACGGTCGATGCGCATTTAATGGGGTTCAAACATTTGTCGTGGGCAAACAGGCTGGTGAGAAGTGAATTCTCAGGGTCATTTTTCTTAGTCAAAATCTTCCACCGAAGCAAATAGACTTTTTAATTCATAACCCATGTGTCATACAAAGAGAAGTCGTGTCACCACCCAATTACATATTTTATTGTTTTCATTTTGTGGTTATGATTAAAACGATGTCTGACATTGCTCCAGTTACAAAGGCAGAAAAAATGGTCTTAATATCCCAGTTGAGTTGTTTTAACCTGGCAGAAGACCGAATGCCCTTATTCATGAACATCACTTCTGTTTCAGCGGATGTAAAGATCCCTTTGGACTCCAAGATGGAAACAAGACAGTTCTTTTTTTGTGCTTTTCAAACTTTTTGCAAGATTTAATTAACCTTCAAGTGCATCAATTATTAAAATGCAGTGCCACCGTTTTTTCATGTACAGTAAGGTTTCTCTATATTCTGCATTTCTTCAGAAATACATTTTAAAGCTCTCGGGAACTGGATAGACTGAAAAATAAAACAAAGCATAAAATCTACGCAGAACATACACTGACACTAAATAAAACAAGAAAAAAATAAATAAATGAGTGGACTTGCTACTAAGTGGTGGAAGGGAAAAAGCCATCTTGGACAGGTGGGTTTTCAGTCTGGATTTGAAGATGGCAGTAGTGTCAAAGATCAGATCTCTGGTGACAAACTGTTCTACAGCAGAGTGGCTGAAGTCTTTGCTCCCCATGGTGATGAGATGGGCAGGGGGCACAGTGAGATGTATGGAGGAGGTGGGTCTGAGGCATGATGTGAAGGAGGTCAGACGGATATGTTGGGGCAAGGTTTTATAGGGTCTAAAGGTATTAAGACAGAGTTTGAACCGAATACAGTAAATTACTGAGAACTCAGAAAGCATGGTAGAGTGAAATATTTTTTCAGTAGTTCTTCCAACAATCTGAGGTCTTAGGTGGAAATTTAGAAAAGATTGAGATTGTAACACCCAGTATTTGCTTTGACAAGGCTGTAGGAAAGGACACCAGCAGATTGAAGGGGAGTGGTATAAGGCTTTAAAAATTATGGATAGATTAAAGAATTGAATGTCATACTGATGAGAATAAATTGATTTAAATATATATGTATTGAAGATAAATTAAAAGTATAACTGCAATCTTTTCTTTTTATCAATGAGCCGATTTAATAATAGGTGTGGATGTCTTCATGTGAAAAAAGAAAGAACTTATTTCAGTGAATAAAAATTTACAGGCAGGAAATCAACAAGGGTTTCGGTCCTCAACAATTAGACTCCCCCATCAGCCTGTCCAGCTACCATACCCCTGAAGAGCTAGTTGTCTGGAAATCCCAAATTTGTCATGATCCTTCTCATCTGGAACCTTTCCTCACTCCTTGTCCTGCCCTAATTAAACACACCTTGTCCCATTGCTTGTTCCTGCTGTGTCTCGTCATCCCCCTAATTATTTAAGCCCTGGTTTCCTTCATTTCTTTGTCAGATCACCCTGCTGCATTGCTTTGCAGTGCTGCTGTCTTGCACTCCACAGCTGCCATGACGGTGTCCCTCCACGTCTGGTGTCTCATTCCGCTGTCCTTCCATGTCTGGTCCCTCATCCTGCTGTCCCTTCCATGTCTGGTCCTTCATCCTGCTGTCCCTTCCATGTCTGGTCCTTCTTCCTGCTGTCCCTCCATGACTGGTCCCTCCATGTCTGGTCCCTCATCCTGCTGTCCCTTCCGCGTCTGGTCCTTCACCCTATGCCATACCTCCATGTCTGGTCCCTCCATGTGTGGTCCCTCATCCTGCTGTCCCTCCACAACTGGTCCCTCCACGTCTGGTCCCTCATCCTGCTGTCTCACCACGTCCAGTCCCTCATGCTGCTGTCCCTCTACTTTTGGTCGCTCATCCTGATGAGCTCCACATTTGTTTCTGTACTTACACTGCTTGCAATAAATTGGTAAAAACTGGCTGTACATCTGGTTTCTTTTTCACCACATTCACCACAATCTTGACCAAATTGTTTCATAATCATTCTAATACACATAATAACTAAAAGATAAAAACAGTAAATGCGTTGCCTGAAAAGTTGAAAACTAAGTATTCTTCAAAATGAGAAGCTATTACTGGCAGCTTTCCAATTAACATGACTCAATGTACTACAAAAGCACTTTTGGCAGTTCATATTGTTTTGGCATTCATATTGTTTGTAAAAAAAAATAAAAAAATTGAGAAGACAGAAAATTCAAATTAGTGTGTTGAGTGAAGATGGTCTGGAGAGCAGTCAGAGTGAGGTCAACTTGATGAGAAAAGGTGCCACGGTTAGAATTAATGAGGAGATTGGAACTCTAATTGGCTGCAAAGTCTGACCTTACAAACATGCTCAGTTAGCTGACACGGTACCAACGATCCACTATGCTAATGCTCTTTTTCTCTGTAATTTTAATGTTTTAAAGTTTACTTAGAAGAAACTTGAGAGGCTCTTAAAGTAAGTAGACAGTTTTAAGACAGAGCTTACTTGGATGAATGGAAACACGAGTCCCACAATAAAGTTGGACAGCCAGTTTACAATACCAGCGATCAGGAAGGCAGCAGGACGGTAGGACTGTTCAAAGAGTTCTCCAGTCAGGATAAATGGGATGCCACCTAACAAAGAAAACAATAGTTTAATCATTAATCACAATGAAGAAATACACTGCAACAACAACAAATGGCTTTGGGTGCAGAAGGATTAAACATTTAGAAACCTCAAACAAATTTTCAATAAGGACTTCTTAACGTTTAAATTCTCTTGGCCTCTCATTACGAAGTTTAGTCACTCAATTACTTTCAATGTGAGTAAAAGTCAGACACTAAAACACTGTACACTTCTTCTCCTTTCGGTATTTCCCTTCAGGGGTCGCCATAGCAAGTCAGTTTCTTCCATCTAACCCTATCTGCTGCATTCTCTTCGGTCACACCAACTATCTTCATGTCTTCCTTCACTGTATCCATGAACCTCCTCTTTGCTCCTCCTCTAGCCATCTTTCCTGGTGGTGCCAAACCCAGCATCCTTCTGCCGATGTACTCGCTCTCTTCTCTGCACATGTCCAAACCATCTCAGTCTGGCCTCTTGGACTTTATCTCCAAAACCTCTAACATGTGCCATTTCCCTGATATACTCCTTTCTAATCCTGTCCATCCTGGTCACTCCCAGAGAGATCCTCAGCATCTTCAGCTCTGCTACCTCCATCTCTGCTTCCTGTCTTTTCCTCAGTGGCACTGTCTCTAGACCAAACAGCATGGAAGGTCTCACCACGGTTTTGTACACTTTTCCTCTCATTTTAGCTGAAACTCTTCTGTCACACATCACACCTGATACTTTTCTCCACCTGTTCCAGCCTGCCTGCACACGCTTCTTCACCCCTTTACCACACTCTCCATTGCTCTGGACTGTTGAACCTAAATACTTAAAATCTTCTACCTTCTTTATCTCTTCTCCCTGTAACCTCACTTTTTCCTTTTGGGTCTCTCACATTCACACACACGTACTCTGTTTTACTCTGACTAATCTTCATTCCTCTTCTTTCTAGTGTAAACCTCCACCTCTCCAGCTTTTCCTCCACCTCTTCTCTCCTCTCACTACAGATCACAGTGTCATCTGCAAACATCATTGTCCATAGCGTACAAGAACACTGTACACTATCATTTATTTTCCACAAAGTTAAATGTTTTGAGGTGAGAAAATCACATTAACTTAAGTATAACACACTATTTAGTGGCCTATTTGAAGATACCAACATCAACAATCTGGTAGATGGAATTAACTTCTAATTTCCCTTGGGAAATTTAGTTAGGAAAAAGAGGGGGAAAAAATTTAAAAGGCTCAAATCGGAACACAACAGAGCGACACAAATAATGAAAGCACAACATTAAAGAGGCTCGATAGACAGGAAAATTTGTTCTTATTGGTTATGACAAATAAAAAGTAATTACTCTATTTAATTTAATTCGGAGCAATTCTTTATTTTCAAAGTATATAAGACATGATTATACAAATGCAAGTATTGTTCATATTACATTTATTGCTTGAAAATAAAGATCACCGTTAATGGAAATGCTATGACCATTAAAATTGTTATAATAGAACTCAATTTATGGTATTTTTAGTGTGTTTTTTATGCTGTAAATGTAGAATTTTAAATGCTTGCTGGTTAAATTTTGATGTCTGTGGTTTGCTCTCACAACTCCTATTTTTAGTTGGTTTGCTTTGTGAATGTTGTTCATTAATTAGTAATTGCTCATTGTTAGCGGAGATGTTGGCTAACTTATATCTACAAAGCTCCACTAAGTATTTTCACTATTAATGTTATAATCATTTAGTTGTTTTGTGTAATGTCATGTGTAGGGCTAAAAAATTTGAATAAATGACATGGGACTGTTTGATCTAGAAGAAGTGGGCGTTAATTAGCGTGGGCTTTTTGCTACTTCATTCAGGAGATCCTGCATGTTCCATTTGGTGAGTTTAAAATAAACAAATACATAAAATCAAAAAGTCTAAATTGTGTCATTTTCATATCAAAAGCAGAAAAAAAGAAAAGTAATTAGAGAAGCCCTTTTTCATTGTTCATGCTGAGACCTCAGAGTATTAACCATGTTCAACTAGGTTGGCATATTGTGAATATTAGCATTTAAGAAGGAAGGTATCTTGATGTAGTTTTATTGAAATAACACTCAAAGGAAATTTAGCAAATTTAAATGAGATTTTTTGGACGGTAGAGCCCACAATAAAAATTTTCAATTTTTCCATCACTGCCGTATTGATAAGCAATGAACTGGGTGACCTGAGACACATTTTTAAAAAAACTGTCTGGACAGTTCTTGTGAGGGATTCTTCTTCTTCTTCTTTCGGCATTGCCCTTTAGCGGTCGCCACTGAAAGTCAGTTTCTTCCATCTAACCCTATCTGCGGCATCTTCTTCGGCCGATGTACTCTCTTTCCTCTGCACATCTCCAAACCATCTTGGTCTGGCCTCTCTGACTTTATCTCCAAAAGCTCTAAAATGTGCTGTTCGTCTGATCCTGTCCATCCTGGTCACTCCCAGAGAGATCCTCAGCATCTTCATCTCTGCAACTTCCATTTCTGTTTCCTGTCTTTTTCTCAGTGCCACTGTCTCTAGACCAAACAGCATGGCCGGTCTCACCACAGTTTTGTACACTTGTACACTTTTCCTTTCATTTTAGCTAAAACTCTTCGATCACACATCACGCCTGATACTTTTCTTCAACTGTTCCAGCCTGCCTGCACATGCTTCTTCACCTCTTTTCCACACTCTCCATTGCTCTGGACTGTTAATCCTAAGTACTTAAAATCTTCCACCTGTTTTATCTCTTCTCCCTGTCACCTCACTTTTCCATTTTGTTTTTTTCTGAGGGATACTTTGAGAAAAAAAAACCCCAACAACCAACATAAAGAATTAAATTAAATCAGATTAAATCAGTGACGCACAGAGAGCCTAAAATTAAAAACGATCAACCCATGTAAGCTATTAAAGTATGTAATAGATGACTCAGAGTTAGAACAAACAGCTTTATTCTTGCTTTAATTTTCTGAAGGGCTTTAGCTATTTTTCAAGGTATTTACAATCCTGGTTACAGAGGAAAATTAATTCCTCGTCACAGCTCTCATTTGTCATGTAACTACTGTGTAAATACCATTTTTAAATATTAGGATTTATTTTAATTCTTGATTCTAATTTGGATCTGTTGGGTGAAGTAGAACTGATCTTTTATCGTCACTCAAAGATTCAGAAGCGTTTGCATTCAGGAAAGGATGCATATTTCAAAGTTAGTACTTTGTTGAATCACCTTGTGCAGCAATTACAGCTTCTCATCTCTGGGGACATCTCTGCCTGCGCTTAGCACATTTCTGTATAGAGCTTTTTGCTCATTCGTCAAAAGAAATTTGCTCTAAAGCCATCTAGTTGGATAAGTTCCACTGGTGTAAAGCAATATTTAAATCACACTTGCATCCAGCTTTCACTGAGAGCTGCTCTTTAACTCGGCCTTTCCAATGCATTTAAATATCTTCTTAAACAACTCAAGTGTTGCTTTACCCATTTCCTCTCTGGAGCTTTTTTGCTTTTTCATGACTTGTTTGGTCTCTTTTTTTCCACTCCTCTGATTTATTCCCCGCTTTTCATCCACTCAGTAAGTTTCGGTAAATGGCCTTCTATAGACAGTTTTATCGTGGTGCCGTGTTCCTTTCAGTGCAGTGATGATGAGTTTTAATGGTATTTTTTGGCATTTTCAAGGTTCAACTTTTTTCTTTATCGTCCATCCCTGAATTTTGCCCAGATTACACAAGTCTTTGATCTTCATTGGGTTGGATGCTTGGTTGCTCCTCTTGATTAGCGGGGATCACAGATGCTGGAGTCTTTGAAAGAATGTTTTTGTACTAGGCTCACAAGATACATTATTCCATCTGATCAAGATCATGTGTTATTTGGCTTTTTTAATAATTTGAAGCCTGAGTGAATAGTAATAAAATTACAGCTTGTGATTTTTTTGGGCTCAGATGACACACACCTACTTTTTGAGTTTACAGCTAAACAGTTCGAGAAAAATGAGCACGCCAGAATTTTTTTTTTTTTTTTTTTTTTTATGTAACTTGGCTTCTTTTTTTCTCCAAAGTGTATCAGCATGACCATCTTGAATAAATTCTGCTCTAGCATACTTTTTATATCTGTTAAATATTCACATTTCTCCAGCTACTCCGGTTTCCTCCCACCCTCCAAAAACATGCATATTAGGCTGATTGGGCACTATAAAATTACCCCTAGGATTGAATGTATAGATGGTTGTGAGTGTGTCGCCCTGCAACAGACTGGTTACCTGTTTGGGGTGTACCCCGCCTTTCTCCTGAAAGCAGTCGGGATAGGCTCAGGCACCCCTAAAACCCATTATGGATAAGCAGTTCAGAAGATGAAACAATTAGATAATTCAGTCAGTCTTCTTATTCGTCTGTCCCTTTCGGGTTGCGTGGGGTGCCGGAGCCCATCCCGGCTGATTTAAGGCGAAGGCAGGGTACACCCCGAACAGGTCGCCGTTCTGTCACGAGTCCACACACATAGAACTATCCACACACACATTCATTCCTAGGAGCAATTTGGCACCGGCCAATCAACCTAGCATGCATATCTTTGGAGGGTGGGAGGAAACTGGAGTACCCGGAGGAAACCCACGCAAACATGGGGAGAACATGCAAACGCCACACAGAAAAGACCAATCAGATAATTGTTAAGACAATTTCTTAATTGGAGTTGCTAATGTGCCAAAACACAACATCCTTCCATCCATATACTGTATCTATAAATGAAGGCTTCCAGTGGGCGAAAGGATGATGCAAAAAAAAAGAAAGATATTTGATTCCACCTGCGAAAATCACAGTGTTTGTTTTAGATAAAATAGGCAATGAAAGATTCTCAAGAAATATTTGTCTTGTGTTTGAAACTTACATATAAAAAATAGGATCAAAAGGCAGACAATATTTAATGTTGTTCTTAAATGTTGTAAAGAAGTAAATATAAAAAAAATTGGATCAAACATCACAGGCCTTGCAGTTTTCATTTACACAGTCATACTCTGGTGAGCCTTTTTTAGATAGTACAAAGAAAATAAATTGTCAGCTTCAAGCCGCAAAACTGCCCGAGTGGAAGCATAAATCTGCTGTATGTGTGCAGTATGTGTGTGTCTGTGTGGGCAAATATGTAGGTGCACACAGTGGTAGGGGAGTGGTGTAGATCTCCTCTGTGATAATCAGCTCATTTTAAAAGTTTTTGTTGAGTGTGGCTCCCAAAATGAGAAGTTTATGTGCAAGAGCAATTTTGGCTAAAAAAAAAAAAAAAAACTACCATTCTCAGTCTTAAAAATATTGATAATCTATAATGTTGCAAAGTCAATGCCAAGACTAAAACTTTGCTAAACTATGGGGGTGGATGGAGTACTCATATTCCAGTAACATGCTTTGGCCTCAGAAGGTGAGCTGAGGTTAAATACTGCTCAGTAATTGGGTTATTTGTGTTATTTTGCCGGCATATGTTTGCAGGGGCCTGAGAGGAGATGTGATGCACTGAATCATGCAGAATGAAAGTGTGCAGGTTTGCCTCGTAGGCCTACAGCACTGCCTCACTGATTGTGATATATCCAAGCACAGGCTTATTTCTAATTAAAAAAACTGGTTTAAAAATTGTCAGCTAAATCTGTTTTGCACCACTTTTTATATAATGCCATTGTTATAAAATTTTCAAGCATGGTTTTGATTACGTTTTTGCCTATTTTGATTCAATTGGCAAACCTGATATGCAAATTTTATTTTTTTTCCTACCTTAGGAAATTGCATGCTCTAAGTAAAACTGGTTAAACTACAATCCTTTGCAAAACCGAACAGCCCCAAATTCAGGATGTTTTGCCGCTTGAAAGCTCATAACGCATTTCTGAAGGCGTAGAAAATTCAATTAAAAAATGACAAAGAAAACGTACAAAAGTGAAATTTTACTCAACAAAGAAACTACTTCACTAATTAAAGTTTGATCACACTCCTGCCGAATCCCTCCGTCTTTCATTTAGCTTAGCTCACTTGTGACTGGCAAGAATAATCGTATATAAATTACATTGACCTGCTAAATACGAACACACAGACAACTTGACTATGAATAAATTAAGTCAGAAGATAATTATTGGAGTGAGAAAAATTTAATTAAAAACAAAACTTTCAACAACAACTTCAAATACGGATTCCGTAATTTTCACCCCTTGTGCTTTTTATGTGTTGCAAAGGTTTATGAACTGCCTTCTGTTTCAGCTTGACCTCCTAAGACATTACATTTTTTGTGTGCTGGTCACACTCCAACAGTGCCAGAGCCTTGATCTGCTGTGCCTGGGGCAGAAACCTGCAGATGACTTGGCAGCAACTGGAGAGGGAGACTCGAAGCCAATATTTTATATTTCCCTCACAGTTGGTTCTGACATGAGTTTTTAGCCGCTCATTTGTGTCATTTACCAGCCTGCCAGAATTCTGAGGATGTTTGTAAATAGCCAATAAAAAATTGCAGTTATCAATTGGATAGATTTCTTGGGAGCGTTACCTTTGCTTTCCGAATGAGTCGTGGTTGGCTCCAGATGTGTGCATCTAAAATGATCCAACAACAACACATTTTAATTCTTTTAATCAAAATTCTTTAATTACTATGATCATTTTTACTATGTACGCCCTTGTTACATAACAGAATAGTCATGACACACCAATAAAATATCAAACTCTACATCCTACCTCCCCTAAACATATGAAACCAACATGTCACAAAAATGCAATCTTTTTCAGTAAAATTGATATCTGCACGGCAGCTTAAAAGGAAAATTGCACATTATACTTGCATGCTTATATCTAGTGCATGTGTAATATCCAATGACATCTGGGTTCAGCAGGAATATTTTAATAGAGCAGTGATTGAACCAGCTTTTCACAAGATTTGTTTTAAAGTGCCGTTTATAATTTTACTTCATCTGAGAGGGGATGAATAAAAGATATTTTCTGTATTTCTTTCATCTCTTGGTTAAAAACAGCAGAAAATATCAGGAATAACAAAAATTTAAGCATTGCTTGTCATTTTTTTCTACAAAAACAAATTATTTACAACTTTCTGACTTTGTGATGAACACTTGCGTCTTTTTATTTGTCCTACTGACCACTATTCATTAAACATGATTGGTAACTACATGGGCTGCGAGGTGGGGCAGTGGTTAGCACAGTGACCTCACATCAAGATTGTCAGGGTATTCAAGTCCTGGAATGGGGACGAGGCTTGGAACACTGGCCTTTCTGTGTTTGCATGTTCTCCCTTGTATGCACAAGTTTCCTCCAGGTACTCTGGTGTCTTCCCACTCTTTAAAAACATGTTGGGTTTACTGGTGACTACGAAATTGCCCCTAGGAATGAGTGCGTGTGTGGATGGTTGTCTGTGCGTGGCCCTGTAACAGACTGGTGACCTGTTGAAGAAGTACCCTGCCTCTCGCCTATGATCAGGCAGGATAGACTCGGGCACCGCCTACGACCCCATTAGGAAAAGAGCAGTTTCAGAAGATGAATGAATGATAACTATGTTCAGTAAATGAAAATACTTCAAGTAAAGAAATCGAGTTTTCTTTTAATGTAAATTATTTCTCCTGCTTTGTATGTTGAACAAGTTTGTGTTTAACATGTGTTAGTGCTTTTGTGCTACTTGGCCAACAATGAGTTCGACCTTTTTGTTCTCCAAGAAAATCTTAGAGGGCGATATTCATCAAAGTCTAAAAAGACACCAGCTGTGGTGCACTTTATAAATAGAAAGGTGGGACTTTTCTTAAAATTTAGTCACAGTCAAACAATGAATTTATCAAGGTCTACAATGATATAAAGGCAATGGCGTGCACCGATAGACACCAGGTTGTGCGGGAGTACTTGTTTCCTGCCCTGTTGATTGGCTCACTTCCTTTTTGAAAGTTTTTGGGGGTTTTCACAATTCATCACACATGTAATCGAGATAACATCATTTTCAAGGAATCGCAGGTGATTGAAAGAGTGTAATATGCCTTGATATGCATTCCTTGTCCTGTCTTTAAGCTGAAGCATATGGAAAAAAATATTTTCAACATGTTCTTGTAATAGTTTTTTTTATTTAAACTCAGGAGCTAATCCACCTGCACACAAAGTGCCCTAATTGTGTTTGGTGTTAAAAGAACCTCCAGTTCATAATCTATCCTAGAATTGTTGTAATTTTATTTACATGCAGACAAGCTTGTCTTCTTTTTTGACTTATTTAACTGTAACTATAGCAACTAAACAACACGTTCTTCTCCTCTGTCTCTCTGTTGCGTGAATGTCCCCTAAACTTTCCTTTAAAAGCTTTTTTTTGTTGTTTTTGGGGGTTTTTTTTGTTTGTTTTTGCTTAGAAGGGGACAGTTTGCAATTGAAAAAGAGGGCCTAGAAAATGTCATGCTGTCTTCATCACACATCTTTTTTGTGACACTGAAAGTGTGTATAATTTACACTTGCATTTGAATTAATCTTCTTACCAACAGGCTAATTATTTGGGCCCAGATATATGCATATATAAAACAGATCAAGGCATAGTATAAAAAAATTAATGTAGGTTAACACAAATCTACATACATAAATATATAAATATGTAGTGTAATGTAAATACAGTATATATAAAACATTTAAGAAACCAATTTCAATTCTGAAGCACTGAAGCAGAGCAAGTCCCTCTTCTTGCACTGATAATAATTAATGTTTAGACACTTGCACAACTGTGTGTCTCACATATTGTTACAACTTATGGCATGTCACACATCCCTACATTTTCCTCTAATGTAGCATATGACAAACACTGAATATGAAATGAAGCTTCTCTCTGTTGCTACCGCTTACCACCTGCTGCTTGGAATGGATCTAACTGCCTGGTGAACATGTAGGCATGTTATGACATGCTACTGCATAAATATCCATGCCTTATGTGCAAACTGTTCAAAAGAATATTAAACAAAACTTTTTAAAAAACAAAAATAATTAATACTTCATTACAGTTTTTGATTGCCAAGTTGGTCGATTATATATTTTATTTTCATTTATCTCTATTTTTTTTTTACATACTCTTATTCATCCCTCACCAGGGAAATTTGTGTGCTGCACTACTACACAGCAGTAGGCTGCCACAACGGCGCATTAGGTATCTTCCTCAAAGACCCTAGATGTGAACGCAGTGAGAATTGAACTCACGCACTTCCGGTTAACTTCCAGTCCGCGGGCAAATGCTCTATCACTGAACCATCGTCTCACCCCTAAATCACATGTAGCTTTTTGGGAACATCTAAAATATTTATTTTGATTATTATTTTGGTTCGGGCTTCTGGTCAGGATGCCTCCCGAGCGCCTTGCTAGTGAAGTGTTTCAGGGACGTCCCACTGGGAGAAGAGACCAAAAGGCAGACCCCGGACCCGCTGGAGAGAATATGTCTCACAGCTGGCTGAGGAATGACTCGGGATCCTTCCGGGTGAGCTGGAGGATGCAGCTGGGATGAGAGAGGTCTGGGCTTCCCGTCTGGGGTTGTTGCCCCCTCGACACGAACCCAGATAAGCGGAAGATGACAGAACGTAAAAAATATTTATGTTAATGGAGTTAAAGACGTGTTTTCCCACAGAGCTTATATCATACTTTTATTTTAAATATATGGTAGCTCTAGTGTAGTGATCATTCAAATTTTTTTCAAAGAAAAAATCAAGCTGCTTGTTCTTTCTCCGAAAATGTATCTCAGTGACTGATTTGAAAGGATGTGAGAAGTAGATAAGATTATAAAAAGAGTCAATAGTGTCTCATACAAGATGACACATGTCTGCCACCTCTGTGTGGTTAACATTTTTAGTCTGTCAGGCTGCTGTGAAAACCCATTCACACTGTGTTGGTACAGCTTGAAAGTTCTCAAGTTTGCTCGGTTTATAGACGCTACATTCCCAGGAACACCACTTAAATGTCTTTTATATGTCGTTTTACAACATTGTGGGTTTTGTCAGTGAGGTTGTGCAAAAACTCCAAGGACTGAGTATCTTTCTGTTTGTATGCAATGCGGGCAAAAATGAGAAAATCCCAAGCTCTCAACAAAAAGATCAATACCACTCAAAGGCTTAAGTGAAAAATAGAAATTGTTTTCTGTTACATTGTAGTAAATAGAAATATGTGAACAAATTGAGACATCCCCACTGCACAGAGATGTTTGTGGGAGGACCTTTGATAAGAGTGAGAGAGCTTCAGTTTAAACAAGGCATAAAATAATTTTGATGATTTATTGTTGGTCACATGTTACAGCAGCAGAAAGCATTAAAGAGAAACTTTAAGTGGAGCTTAGAACAGCTACTTGTTAAACTCTCACTGCATCCACAGCAGATTTACTGTATGGTTTTCCAATGTCTTGGTGCCATTCCTCACCGTACAAAAGAAAAGATTTTTACTTGCTATTATTTAGTGTCAGTACTGTGAATGCAGTAAAATAGTCTTTGGAAAAAAAAATGTTGTGTCTTGCAGAGTTTGAGAATGTTTCTAATCACCTTTTTGTTTTAGGGACTGTTGAGTTGTAATTGTGTTTTTATCATACTATATCCTCCTGACTACCAGTAGTTCAAATTTGTCTTATGTGGAGGACATTTTTAAACCTGGATATCTCTCACCCATTGCACACGACTGCATCAACTCCCCTCGCAATCTACAGAGGACGTTTAAGGCTTTCCAATGATATCAAATGTAAAGGGGTTATTTAATTACCCTATAAAGGCTGGAGAATGTAAAAAAAAAGTCTTCAGACAATTTTTTTTTCCTGGTTGTAAGGAGGATATTCATCCCTCATGGGGAAATTACTTTTGCTGCATTGCACTGCAGCAGGCAGCATGATGGCACTAAAGGTGGGAGTAACTGGGAGTTAGGAGTCTTCTCCCGGACACTTGCGGCCTGCTCACTAGGGATCTGCTATGGGACTCAAACCTGCTTCTCTCAGTCCAACGACCAACATTCTACCACTGAGCTAACACATCCCTAACAACATGTACAACAACATTTGAGCCCGGAAACGTTCAGATTGTATTTTATCTATACACATGTGTGTAATATTTTTCTACCTGTGAGACCTGATCATCTTTATACTGTGAGGAATTGATGAAGACCATGTAAGTAAATGAGTAACATTATATGGAAATGATGAATAGACCTGCACGTGAATACTGTGCAAAGCTCATACCACTCGTCAGTTTTCTATCCCCATTTCCTACTGCGGGTAATCTTTCTCCCCCTAACAACGACTACCTCACATCGTTACATTTCACCTTTCTGCAAGGTCTCTCAGCAAGAAATCTATCAGTCTACTTTATTTTCTTCCTGTGCTCATCTAAGTTTTATCACCAAGGTTTTCTGAACCCGGTGCCTGCAGGGTGTCATAATCACATGACTAGTGAGCAAACGTGTTTATAATCACATTCCCCGATGGTTCATCTTAATCAATACATTTTGATTTTATCCACTCTGACTTCCAGCATTTTGTAAGGATTGTTTTATTTTTTCTGCTACGTAATAGTGAGAAGAAAATTGAGAGATTTGAAATGCATCGGTATAAGTAAATAAAATATTTGTGTTTTGCATGCAATTCGGAAAAAGTCCAACAGAGAAAACGCAAAAGTGTTTGCATACATGTACATGAATATTTGCTCATTTTGAGAACTTCTTTCTACTTAGACTAATTCATGATAATTATTTTGAGTTTTTTCTAAACTATCATATAGTCACTGTCTCAACTTAGTGGGGAGAAAATTGTCATTCACATTTGATCCACATTGGAGGTTTTTTGTACTTGGTGGAAAAGTTTATAAGTTTTCTACCAGAGGTGCAATAGTGGTCTTTAAAGATTCAAACCAGGAAAGGAAAAAATATTATCCTTCTGCTGTAAGCCACCAATCCACTGGCAAGTCCTCACACCCCCACAAGTACAGCTAGATTTATATTCAAGGGAGTCGTTTAACATTTTACATATTTCCAAGTTTAATCTTTGCCACAATTTATTTTAACAGTCCAGATACAATGAATGGTTTCAACTTTAGACTACTAATGCTCTTCTGGATGAGCCTTTTTCCACATTGAAGTAAAAAAATAGGAAAAACATTTGAGAATTGCACTAGATTCAGTATATATTGCCTCATGGTGTAAACTGGCACAATCCTTACAACTGATAGAAATTTGATCCAGCTGAAGACCTTACTTTTTGGAACATAAACATCTCGTAACACTCAGATCAAAGTGTTTTTCACCCTTTTACTATCCTTTAAAGCTTTGAACATAATAAAAATCTCTACAAGTCTGATTAGGGATGGATTACACAATTTTAATCCTTGAAGTTGAGGCCAAATGTAAGCGCAACTAAAAAAAGACAACAAAAAGGAAAATGGGATGAAAAAAGAACTAATCCCGCTTTTTCCCAGATTAAGATTAATTTAAATTGTAACTTAATAACACTATGTAATTACAAATCCTTCAAACACACTGCAGATGTTTTTTTTTTTTTAAGAATAAAGTATAAAAGGATTAAATCTAAAGTGACAAATACGTATATGAAAATTTATAACCTGGAAAAGAAAATAGAAACCCGAGCTAGTGACACAATTGTATCTCATGATCTGTATGTGAATGGTTTGGACGTGTAATTTACTTTGTTGATGCATAATTTACATTAGGACAATGGCTGGGTCAGTGTGATTTGACAGGGGATAATTATTTGCAGTTTTATCAGAAAACAATGAGGATCTATAATGACTGCCTCTTTTGCTTTTTCACCGTCGACTGCAGCCGACCTCCACACAAAAGAATATCATTTCCATTTTATCTCTCAGATCGAATGTGGAAAACATCAGGTGGGTTTTTTGTCATGTCACTGAATGTTTCGGTCCTGACAAAGTTGAGATACCGAGAAGGGAAAATAAAAGGCATTAAAAAAAAACCTGCATCCTATATTTTGTATTCCGTTAACCTGCTACACAAAAGAACTGAACGCTCCAGTTAGATGCAGCTTGAAGTTTATTTCTGAAAAGGTTGCCAAGCAATAGCAGATAGCGAAGCTTTTTTTTTCTGTTGCTGCTTTGCAAGATAGTAATGTACAAATAAAACTTCCACTACAACCTTTTCAACATATGGAGGTAAAATCATTCTAAAACAATGGTTCAGAGGATAGACTTTAAAGCTGCTCTGCTTGTGTTTAAGTCTCTCCGTGGTCTAGCACCAAAGTACATCTGTGATATGTTAGTACCTTATGAACCATCTAGAACTCTGAGGACTTCAGGGACTGGCCTCCTGCCGGAGCCTAAAGTCAGGACTAAACATGGAGAAGCTGCGTTTCAATTTTATGCCGCAAAAGTCTGGAACAAACGTCCTGAGGCCGTGAGATAGGCCTCTACTGTGACGATGTTCAAATCTAGGCTGTTTAACATTTGATTAAGTACTCTTTTTTTATCTGTTTTAATTATTTCCTTTATTTACTTTTTTTAAAACATTTTAATTCTATGTTTTATGATTTTAATGGATTTTTTCCTTCTTGTGAAGCACTTTGAATTATGTTTTGTATGAATTGTGCTATATAAATAAACTTGCTTTCCCTTGCCTATTGCGAGGAGTATAGGTTTAAATTTTTCTGTTATGCCATTAAATTTATTCTAATTTTATTTAAAGTGATGTTTCACTAATTTAAAAGATTTTCATAAAACAAAAGTTATATCAGATAGCAAAAAGAGAAAAACCAACATATCTATGTTAGATTTTTCACAAATTGAACACACTTATGTGCATTTTAACTTACTCTGTTGAGCATCTGTACTTTTTTTATGTGACAAACCCCATACAGCAATACATGTGACTACAAAGATGAGAAATGATCAAAATAACATCCTTGAAAAACCTTTTCAGCAAGTAAGACTAGAATCCTTGAACAGAATGTGAGTAAAGTGAACTGAAGTGGAACCCAAGCACCAAGTTTGAAGTTTTAACCTCTCTGAATGCACTTTGGATATTTTTCTTTCAAATATTAAAAAATGTTCTAAATCCTTGAAAAGTTTAAATTTCTGTAAAAAAAAAAAATTATTTTTCAACCAATTGAATATCTCATTCATGATTAAAGCCATCCTCTACTTAATCGGCAAATTACCAAATAAACTGACCAGGTTACATTAATGAAGGTTCATTATAAGTGGTTTAGTAAAACTTGATTGATACTGTTTTAATTCAACCAAAACATATTTTGGTTGAATAGTGACAATGTAAAGGAAATTAGAAGATAAAACTTTTTATTTTTGTTGCATCGCGAACATTTGATATTCATAAACTAATACCATGATGCAAACTGGTTTAGGCTTTGCAGGGAAATCTAAATTATACCTCAAGAGGTTAGTTTTTAGGGTAGTCAAAGTTTGCATTTCTCTCACCAATGGGTAAAAATGTGGGTTTTTTATTTTAAATCAAAGATAACATTCAGTCTCTTGGCCGATCTTCATCGGAAACTGAATCGGATAGCCGTCCATGCCCTTGGATTTTTTGCACCAATCGTTTTTCTTCTCAGTTCTGCCTTTGCAAATCTGTTAGATATTCATCTCCATACCTTCCATAAAATGAAAAAAAACTTTGGCTCAGAAACTTTCATTACTAAACCCAACATGAATCAAAGTCCTTGCTAATCACAGGGAGAAATAGATGGATCCGTCTTTATCCTCATCTGTGTGTATATTAAAAAGTATTTGAACAAACTATGGACTCATTATATTTAGTGATTACACTCAGTGTGCTCCGGATAATAACAGTCAATTTATTATAAATGTAATTTCCGTAAACAAAACAAAAAAATCTTTCCATCCTGCTCCCTGCTGGAAATATTTCAGGTCCCAACTGAAAAGCAGGACAGTTTACGCTGTGCAATATAATTAGAATAAAGTTCCTCTAGGGACAAGAAAAAAGACAAAGCAGATTATTACTTTAGCTAAACTATTCTTGAATTATTTGCAAGACATATTAAATAAATATAAAAGCATAGCAGCAAAGCAAGTTTGTAACAATTTTCCCAAACGGAAACATAAGTTTCCATGCTTTGTCCTTGGGAAGGTTACAATATGTTTGTTTGAATTGTGTGGGGGTCAAACAAATTGCTAAAAGTCACAGGGAGAGGGTGCTCATTTATCTTGTAAACATCTAAAACACAGCATCCCAAAAACAACAGCACTGATCAGTGAAACAACATCAAAAGTGGCTTCCTGTGTTATCTAAGCTCAAAGATGACCGCTGGTCTCAATCTAATTCTTTTCCACTGACAGCACTGACCGCCTTGTTATCTCCCTCTTTTCTGGAAAAAAAAATCAATGCTGTCATCTCGTCAAAGTAAAAAAATAGTGACAATGCTCGTCTGTCTTTTCAATTGTTGCCCCCACTGATCAATCACACACTTTTGACAAACAGAAAGGCTCCCCATTTTTTAGATCATAGAAAATCATCACTACCGCTCCCTGAAGAGCAGACAATGAGAGAGAAAAACAAAGAGAAGGTAGGAAAGTGACAAATGAGTTTCCACCACACGTAAGAGCTCACAGAAAGCAGATGTCGCAGCAGGAAATTCATTCTGAAATATGAGCCAAAACCCACAAAATCTTTCTCGAGTTACACGACAATCCAAACTGTAATAACACGCACATTCAGCTCTGATGGGTGCCAACAAGAGAGTGAAATGTTTATTCTCATGTGGGCAACTTTCTAATCCCTGTTTTACATGAGTGAATCACAGGATTTAATTAATTCAGTCATTAAACTGTGAAATGAACTGAAAGCACTGATTGTTAGGGAATTTTCTTGACATTAGATTTTAATGTTTAACAGAGCAGGAAAAAGCATTAGTGGACACACACGAACACACACACACAAAGAGAATTGTTCTAATACAATCATTTTTTCAGATCTCTGAAATTACTGTGTTGGCTCACACAGTAGGAAATTTCCCAGGAGGGCTCTCCAAATTCTTCTTCCTGCGTATTTAAAGAGCGCGAGATGTTGAGATGTGAGACATATCAAGAACAGAAATGTCACAAAAGTGGAATAAAATAAAGTTTTCAGATTCTTTTTGTATCTGTTTAACATGATGGGATTTTCTTAATTAAAATTCTGTTTAGTTGTCTTCCGCTCATCCGGGGCCGGGTAGCAGGGGCAACATTCTCAGCCGGCACCCCAGCTGCGTCCTCCAGCTCACTTGGAAGGAGTCGTTCCCCAGCCAGCTGAGAGACATAGTCTGTCCAGCGAGTCCGGGGTCTGCATCTTGGTCTCCTCCGGTTGGGAGGTGCCCGAAACATCTCACCAGCGAGGCGCTTGGGGGGCATCCTGACCAGATCCCCAAACCACCCCAGCTGGCTTCTCTTGACCTGGAGGAGAAGCGGCTCAACACCAAGCTCCTCCCGGATGGCCAAACAAAAAAAGCTAAATATTAACACAATGGACATTTTGGCCAATATTCCAAAACAACTCAGTGTAAGATTGTATGGGCGGAGTTTACTCTTATTTCTCCATCGAGTTCATTGGTCATATTAATATTGGGCCACTAAATAGATTATAATTTTAATTTTGCTTAATGTTGCACTCACAAATTTCCTCAAAGCCTCCTCAATGGCTTGAGTAAGAATTTCTGTAGGTTAAATAACTTTTCCTCTCGTTTATTCCTACTTTTTCTGGTTTTCAAAGAAAAAAAGTTAACTTAGATTTGCTTTAATATTCTAATCAGGCTTGACATAGGAGACTAATTTTAATCTGGCATTCTGAAAGCCAAATAGTTTTAGAGCTTCTTCCCATAGTGCCTATTCATGTGCATAAATAGATTTGTCTTTTTCAAATGTCACTGCCCTCATACTTTCATCCATCCTTAAAATTGGCATGGTTGTCAGCCAACACATTCACCAGACAACACAATTCAGAGTTCACCTCCAATTTCAATGTCAGACCATAACAAACATGGTGATAGTGGAGGAGGTCGAGATGATGCACATTCTCAGAAAGATCCAAAAGCAGTTCTGAGTTTCTCAAAGCCATTAAAAAGACCACTGTTCCATCATATAAGCCTCATAGTTGTTCACCAGCAATACTGTTTATCAAGAGCTCTGGGCTTAGAGATCTAACTATACTGTATATCTCATCACCATCATACAGCTCTCAGATCAGTTCTACTTCATTTTTTCCTCATAAAATCCCACTATTTTACGCTCGACAGTCTTTAATAAGATTTTACTTGATCTACAAGAACAATATACATCTCCTCTGAACCCTTGTTGAATTTTTTTCTTTCTAAATCCTCAAAGAAATTATTTCATTTTATATTTGAACATTTTTGTGGTTTTCTTATTTCAGCTGTACTGTGAAAATCATCTTAGATGTATAAAAGAAAATCCACCCTTTGCAATAGCAACATTCGACACCCTGCAGGCGGGTGCGATGTGGGGTTGTCAAACACATGCAGGCTCACATTGCTAGGATTTGTGTTTCTCTATGTGACACCACTGATGCAGCCTTCACCTTGTGTGTGTGTGTGCTAAATATGGTCTGTTTTTAGATGCCCGCAAAGAAAAAGAACAAAAAAATATTGAGCGGCAACAAGTGACAAGAAAGACAACCTTGATGACATAGTTAAAGGATAACATAAAAGAAATATATTTGAAGAAAAAAATTCATCTGGTAGCGTAAGTCAAAAAAATCTCAATAATTATGTAAAACTGCATGCTTGCCTCCAAAATATAGGCAATCATGAAGATAAAATGACAGCTGAACACCATAGGTAGTTTGGGATTAACAAGGAGCTATTCTGTGCAGAGAAGTGTAACCTTTTGTACGGATATGGAACAATCTGAAAGCTGAATGGACTGACTGGGGGCATGCAGCAATCGCCTGCAGACAGTTAAAAACCTCTCTGGATCAGGCAGCTAATGTCTTGTAACACTTCACTACCTGTAAGTGTGAAGGCCAGAACAATACTGGTGTTCCTATTCTGGGGCGGTAAGCCTCAGTTCCCATGTGTTGATCCATTTGCTGGCGGTCACCTGACATACTCAGTGTCCCTGCAGCCTGGAGTACTTCACACATTGTTCCACACCAAGCCAATCTTCACAGACTGAATGCCTTTCACCTGTATGTTCAACCTGCATGTTAATATCCAGAGAGAATACTCTCCCACAAACTCTCTTGCTCTGTACAGGACAGATATGACTCATACTTGTTTTGTACGTAAGAATGCACCAGTGTTGGAACTCTTCTTGCCCTCACACCTTCTTTCTAAATTTGCAAAAAATGTATCAAAGGTTACTTGACAGAGCAAAAAGATTTACCCTTCTCTGTTCTAGTATTACTGGCTTAAAATTAAACGTTCCATTGTCAACATATCATGTTTCTACCAGGTAGGGAGACATGTTGTTAAATTAAATCATTTTTGAGGAGAGTTACCATTGTCGGCTATATTTACCAATATGTTACATTTTACAATTTCAAGAACTGCTCATCATGATGTTTGTGATCAACCGCTAGCTCCACGAGACTTTTTGGTTGGTTGGGCATTAAAAGAAAAGATAGACTTCAATTTAGGTTTTTTTCCCCTCGGAATGAAATAATGTCAGTTTTTTTACAGTTGCATTCAAGTAAAATCCTCTTAAAGGTGCAGGTTTTTATGTGAAACTGTTCCATTGTCTTTTGCTTATGTGAGTCTGGGCCCCGGGGGCATCAGCCTCAGGCAGGAAGCCGAGGCATCTACCACCCCAGCTGTATCCTCCAGCTCCAGCATCCTCCCGCAGGATCTTGAGGCATTCTCTGGGCAGCAATCCTGATGTATATTCAGAAAATATACTGGTGGGACGTGCCCAAATTACCTCACCAGTGAGTTGTATGGGAGGCGATCGAACCAGACGTCCAAACCACCCGATTTAGTTCATTTTGGTGGTTTGTATCTGCAATCTCGTTTTTTGGTCATCACCCACAGCTGGTGACCATAGGTGAGGGTAGGAATGTAGGTCGACTAGAAAATTGTGAAACTAAACCAAAAACCAAATTTTATGATAAACTAAACAGGAAAAATTTATTCTGGTTATTCAGAACTTTCATTGAGCAAAACATAATTAAGTATCTGGTATAGCACGATTACAAAGAATACCTTTTTCTATTTAAATTCACCCCTAATATGATACTATTAAAATGTCACTGATAATATAAGATGCACTTGGCACCTGCAATGTTCCTTTATAAGTACTTTACCTTTTTTAATTGTCAGTAGATCTATTTGATGTGATAATTTTATTAATTGCTCAGATGCTGTAACTGAGCGGACACCCCTGATGTAGAGAATATATGACAGGCTACATATCTAGAAAAATTAAAGACTTCCTGATTCTATCAAATTGTAGGTAAACATAAAGCCACAGTGAAGTGCAGAAGTCACAATGTTGTGTTTCTGCTCGAGATATCCGTGAAGAAGTTGTTTAAAGGGCACCTTCCATTCATGATAAATGGCAGCTCCTTTAATAACGTATCTAATTTGACCACTGAGCCAGTGTTATTAAAATAAAAAAAAAACAGATCGGGGGTCTCAGGTGTATTAACATCATTAGTAGTATCTTCTTTATTTACAGATAGTCTGCTTTTCTCTTAACAGTGTAATTGGTGTAACAGTGATTATTAATCCAGAAATCTCCCAGAGGGAATTAGTAAGGTACTTGTGATCCTGTTCTATTACCGTGTCAAATCGACAATAGTTCTGTGTGTAAAGCCTGTCTGTGTCTAAATAACTACCTAAGTTGAATGCACTGCAGTCCTTTGTAACCTTCAACAGACCGACGTGCGTATTAAAAAATGATGAATGAACTTCAACAACTCTCCCTCAAACGCATCAGGTGTTGGGTTGTGTAACCAAACCTTCAGACAGGCACACATAAAGAATTGCAGACATTTTTTTTTAAATTGAAGAAAAGTAATGGCAATTTCATCTTTGTGCTCAAACAGAAACACAGATGACATATTTATTTTGAATTTGAATGGTTTTTACTTTTAGTTGTATTTTTAGACCAACCCAAACAATCCAAAAAAAAAAAAAAAAATCCAACATACACCACTGAATACACACGGTAACTCTGTATGCACATAAACTGTTCAGGTTTGATCAGGTGTGTTCATCCTGGAGTACATTACAGTACATTACAGTAGCATGTAGATACAATTTTGGTGGCATGGGCATGATGTCTTTGTTCTTGCTAGCTTGCTATTCAAGGTCTAAGCTAGGTAAAACATCCAATGAGGTGTACATTACATGGAATTAATGAACAATGCAGAGTCCCATATTTCTGAATAATGGACACATCAAGGAGCATATTCCCTCTTTTACCGTCTTCATTTAAAGAGGGGGTAAGAATTCTTAACTCACAGCATATATTTTTAAACTTAGTTTGTTAGCTCAGCTACGCAAGTTTTACTGCAGTGCACCATAGCGGGCAGCCATGATGTCACCTATGGTAGGAGTAACTGGGGATTAGGTGTCTTCTTCAGGGACACTTGGACAAATCTAGGACATTTAGGCCATGGATACTTGGGCCACGAAACTGCAACCTAGGATATTTGGGCTACTTGGGATGGACTTTTGGGCCACAAACCATTTTTTTTCTTTTCTCTTTAAATATATCCCTAACCCTAACCCTATTTCTGTGATAATGTATCCTGTGAAATTGAATAAAACAGTTGCATTACACAAAATAACTGCTTTTAGTCAGTTTTATCCCGTGGCCCAAATATCCAAGGCTGCAGTTTCTTGGCCCAAATGTCCGTGGACGAAATGTCTGTTCACGAACTTAGACATGGGCCCAGAGGAAATTGAACCAGCATTTCCCATTCCAAGTACAGCCATTCTACCGGCCCCATTTTAAATAATAATGTATACTTTATTGATCCCTCATCAGGGAAATTCGTGTGTTGCATTACACCACAGCAGCACCAATGGTGAAAGAAACAGGGGGTTAGGTGTCTTCTCGTGAACTTAGTGGGATTCAAAACCACAAACTTCTGGTTAATCTCTATTTTGAGGTTGAACGCTTAACCATTGACCCACGGAGTTCTATTTCCAATTTTCACAGTGGGAATTCCTTCTCCTTTCTCTTCCTACTTAATGCTGCCATATGAAGTCGTAAAAGATGCAGTTTAAATCTCGTAAGAGGCCACAAATTCAGTGTACAGTGAATCAAGTTTGCAAAATTAGAGCATCTTCTTTTACATTCTTATTTTGGTGCGTTCACATAGAAATGGCACTACCCTGGTGAGGGGAGAGACTGGTCATGAACAAAGTGCATGCTCTAAAATATAATCCTTCACGCACTGTTAGAATGTTGGCACAGCAAAGAACAAAAGACATGGCTAAGTCCAATCTGGTGTTTGAATACAATCAATATACTTTCTTTTGAAAACTTGACTGTTTGTAGGTGTTTGTTACTATGGTAACAGCTATAGAACTGGCAGCTGGTCTACGACTAACCAGCAGAAGAAAGTGACGTAAAAACCTATCTAAGAAAATCTTTCAGAGGTGTACATTATCCAAAAATAATAGACATCCTGCAACTAACCTGAACCGGCAATTTGTTTTTTGAATGAATAAAAAGCTGCATGTTTTTTTGGGACAATTTCAGAGAAATGTTCTTGACAAGGTGACAATACTTTGAAGGGACACTCTGAGAACATCAACAATAAACTGCACAGGAGATTGGTCGGAAACAATGAACAATATTGAAATCTCATCTCTATTTTGAAAAGTCTGAGTTCAATATCTGGAAAAAAAGTTGCCGCTAGTAAGTTTTCCGTTTTGCCAGCATTTTTATTACAAAATTCTGTTGCAATATAAATTACGTTATAAGCTCAAAGACTTCTGTTCCTTTCCAGCTTCCTATAGTTTATCAAGCTGTTTCCATACTGGAGATCTCAGGAGCCCGTACACTGAGTCCCAGACTCAGCCACAAGCAATGAAAGGACCCAATTAACCCCACTAGATATATCTGCCCTGTTCACCAGCTCTGGTGTTTGGCAGAAAAATTGATTTGCCTCAGCAACCCGCCGGACCACTTGTCAATCAACTGACCCAAACCATCTGCAAATTTGTCTCCAGACACAACACTTCCCAACTTTCATTAACTGGAGTTCCGCTAACTCCCAAAAGTCAAATCAATGAAGCAGGTAGAAGATATTATAGTTTTTAGATTTGCTCTGCTAAACTAGAAATTATGAGCGAATGGTAGACTTTACAGATGGAGACCATGTTCATAATGTCTGTGCACGTACAAACTGTCCTTGTTACATATAGGATATAAAAAAGTTTTCAGCAGTCTTTTTCGTATTTGTGAGAAGTGGGCACAAACTCAGCTAACAAGCTAGCTCTTGTCAACTGCTAAACAAGGCACACAATCTTTGAAGTCTCTGCATAAACAAGTCATAAAGTCCACATTAATTCAGTGTTAAGCTTGAAGCTTTGAAAACAGCAGATAGAGCCATGTATTAGTTGCTGTATAACAAGCAAGTAAGTACATCATTTAAAAAGTTTTGGTCTGGTATTTCTAACTGCTGTTTCAAGTGTTTTTTTGATGTTATTGTAATCATTTTAAACTTTAAGCAAAGATGGCCCTGATGGAGGCAAACAGCCGCTCTGGCTGGCTGGCTCTATGACAGCAGACCCAAGGTAGGGTCATAAGCTGTGGAGCAGCAACACAGCACTGATAATGATGGGATTTTATTTTCTATAGTTTTCTTTTGTTCACTCTTTGTTGCAGTAGTTAAGAATTAAACAAACTATCTGGTGAAGATTTCTGAAGAAAAATCCTGGTTCAGTTGTTCAAAGTGCTAACAGTAAGTTAACAAATGCCAAGCTTCATGGATCACTGAGTCTCGCTTCAATCCCTATTGGTGATCAGAGTAGAAACAATTTCTAAAGTATAACATACTGTAAATTCCACAGAATTTGAAGAAATATCTCAAACTTTTGCTCTTCCCGTAGTTTCTTTTTAATGTCTGATTGAACATGCACATCAAACTGCCATCCTGTTGAAGCTCAGGAAGCAGAGGTGGAAAACTGGATGAAAAAATCAAACTGAATATTAAACTCAACATACTTTTTGTCAGCACTAGAGGGTTTGAAATCAAACTACAGCTTGGGATGCAAGTACATACAGTATAGGAATAAATCATTTTTTGGAAAGATAACAAAAACCGTGGTATGGCTTTGGTAAATCTAAGATTATGCGCTCGGAAAGGAGGGAACCCGTAAAGTAGCAAGATACAGGTGAGTTATGAGCATCAGGTTCCTCATCATGAAAAAACTTGATGAGGAACAGGTGGACCACATGAGTGCAGAAAAATGGATGAGAAGAAATGATTGTCACCTATGATTTATGATTCTTCTATAAATTTCTATTCGAGATGAACTGATTTGACCATTGTTGATATGAAATTATCAAAGTTGGAACAATTTTTCACATTGTTGTTTTAAATAAGTGAAAATGCCATTTGAGTGTAACGTCCAGATGACAACTTTATTTTTGAGAAAAGACAACTGATTAAAAAGCCAACTGTATATATATATATATATATATAAAAAAAGCCAACTGTTTGCATTCACTTGCCATATTCACTGAACCAATGGATACTGTTTAAAAATTCAATGACACTGAGTGATTATTTATGATCCTTTTTTAAAAACCATAAACTAAAAGTTTTAATGCAGGACATCTAGTTATAAATACAGTACACCATGCTAACAAACATCCTAACCTAAAGGATTGTGTTATTTACTTCCTAAGCAAGCTGAGGTCCTTCAACGTGTGCAGCAAGATCCTGGAGATCTTCTACCAGTCTGGGGTGGCTAGCCCCTTGTTCTTCTCTGTTGTCTGCTGGGGGAGCAGCATCGCAGCCAGTGATGCCAACAGAATGAATAATCTGATAAGAAAGGCTAGCTCTGTCATTGGCCGCAATCAGGGCACACTTGGAGCAGTGGTGGAGAGGAGATCTCTGAACAAATTTTTTTTACATCATGGACAACCCTGACCATCCTATCCTCTCTTCTCACTTCTGGACAAACAGTAGAGCTCCACCTCCAAGAGGCTCAGACAGCTCCGCTCAAAAACCGCCCGGTGGGGGAAATCTTTTCTTCTCTACACAATCAAACTCTACAATAACTAACGGAAAATTTGTGTGTTACAGCAACCAGTTATCTGTTAATTTTCTATGTGTGGGATCAATACAGTATTTCTGATTCTGACTATTACAATTTAATTTAAGGGTTATCAATTTAAAAAAGAAAAAAGGAACGGAAGGAATATTGTGTTAAAAATGAGTCTGTAAGGGAACTTCTTTATAATTATTAGACCACAGGTTTAAGTTTTATTTTCTGACTTTCTATCCTTTCCTTTACCTTTTTTCATTTTCTTGTCACGTAAATGTAGATTTTAATCTGTGTGTCATGGGAAAGACGTGATAATGTTTAATTCTGATTCTTAGCAGCCTCAGTATTTGCTCACATTTATTTTTTACTTTAAAGAAATTAACTATGTATATCTGCTGTGATGCAGTAGACGGCTCCTGAGTGGTTTGCTATTGAGCTAAAAAGAAAAGACTGTATTACCAAAGCAAGGTTAATCCAATTATAACACAGAAAGCAGTGGAAAGTTTCTGTGCCAACCATTTGCTGAGGCTCTCTTGATCCTTTTTATTAAATCCTGTATTGTAACAATACCACAGTGTGCCATTTGTGATGTGACTCTGTTGTGCTGACACTGTGCAAGTTTTAAATCTGGCCTTCTGCCTATGATGCTGTACAGAAAGCAAAAAAGTAATCCATTATAGCATTCTGTAGATGGTGAATCCAAAAACTTCAAAACTAACTCAATCTGGAAATAAAATCCCACCAGAATGATATGCAAAGAAAAGGTCTGTTGAAGATAATATATCTGATTAAAAGTTTAGACTGACATACAATATGTGGTGAGGTTGTGTAATTGTTTTGTTGTTAGTGTTCCATTCCGTTGTCTTCTGCTTATTCAAGGTCACAATGTGGGAGCAACTGCTTCAGATGGGAAGCCCAGGCTCCTCTCACTCCTGCTGTATCCTCCAGTTCACCCGGGAGGATCCGAAGGTGTTCCCCAGCCAGCTGTGAGACATAGTCTCTCATCCGGGTCCGGGATGAGAGTTTTGGGCAGTGGGACGTGCCCAAAACACCTCACCAGCAAGGCGTTTGGGAGGCATCCTAACCAGACGCCCGAAACACCCCCATCTAGCTTCTCTTGACTCAGAGGAGCAATGGCTCTATTCCGAATTCCTCCAAGATGGTAGAGCTCCTCACCTTATCTCTGAGTTCATGCCCAGCCACTCTGCGGATGAAGCTCATTTCGGCCGCTTGTTACTTGTGCGTGTAGCGGCCAAAGAGGCCAAAGGTGAAAAATCTCGCTTTTTTCTAAGTATTTGTTCATTATTCCTCCGTCTACACCGCCCAAAAACATACCTCGGGTTAACCAGTCACTCCAAATTGATGCTTTTGAATTATTGTTTGTCTTTTGTGTTGATGATCTGTTCAAGATGTGCCCAGTCACTAACCTTTCAAACTAAAGTGGTGGGCTATGCAAAAAGAAAATTACGATTAAACTAAACATACGATATAATATCTATTTGTTGGCTTTCATAAAATAGAAAAAAATTCAGAAAAAGAAAATGAAAAAATGTAAAGCTAGAAAATACAAGTTGATAAATAATTAATAACTACCGTAAGGTAAGATTGTCCAGAATTGTGGGTCTTGACCTCATCTCGTTTAAATCCTTTTTGTGTGGGTGAAGCCTATCCACTATTTATGACTATGAGTGCTATCGTCGATATACAGATCTTTCATTTTTTCTGCTAATTCGTCATGTGAGACAGGTTCTTCTCCAACCGGATCCCCACAAGGTTTCATTTTTTAATTCAACT
The DNA here is from genome assembly GCA_902685375.1 of Neostethus bicornis. Taxonomy (NCBI): domain Eukaryota; kingdom Metazoa; phylum Chordata; class Actinopteri; order Atheriniformes; family Phallostethidae; genus Neostethus; species Neostethus bicornis. Next base: position 15,827,378 of record LR738557.1, on the reverse strand, counting down.
GTATTTTTAGGAATTTTCTCTCCTCAAGAATGAACCTCTATGGAGAAGCCTGGGTTTTTTTCCTGGACTATAGAGATGAAGTTGATTTGAATTGAAAAGTAAAAAATAGAAAATGCAAATATGTGTTGAATTTATTCTGTAGGTAATACATCAGAATGTATTCACTGCACAGCCCCAATTCCCTCAGTTTACACTGAAAAAGATCCTTTACCCTAGAATGTGTAGAAAAGAATTTATTGCAAAGAAAAATTTAAATAAAACTTGAAAGAAGGCCTTGGTAGTTTAAGAAATTATTCAAAATGAATTGAAATGAGATTGAAAGAAAGAGAAGAAATAACTGGCGCTATTAAGCTATACTTTTTGCTTTGTCAAACAAAAATTTATCATTTCTGTTCTTTAAAGAAAAACATACAGTTTGTCTTTTTGTCCAACTGCGAAATATCTGGGCCATGATTCCCGTGGTGACGTGACTTCAGAGGAATTATTGCTCCTCATTTATCTACTCAAAGCTTCAAAGCACTTCTGGGGCCATATCTCTTGTGAATATTCCCCTTTTCCCCTCCCTGGGAGACAGGACTTGCAAAGGGTCATAAATTATAACTATAGACGGAAACAATCTGCCATCCTTCAATGATTTCAATAAAAGTGTATCTCACCAAGACATTTTAACTACATAAAAGTGCGTATCAGGATTTCTCTTATTTTAGTGCAAAAGAACTTAGTATGGTGAAGAAACAGTAATGTTTTAAAACTTCTGTTCCATATGTGAACTCTGTGAAGATTGTCACATCATCGTGAAATAGCGCTATTCTTGGTGAATGTTCCCTGGAGACACAATTATTCCAAAAGAAGATGTGGAGCCAGTAATGGCCTCACCTTGACACACAAAATCAGCCTCCCACCAGGACCCACAGCACATACACTCACACACTGCCTGCTGTGCTTTTCCAGTCTCATCCTTTCTACCGTACAATACAGAGCGGCTTCCATTCGGTATGCTAATAAAGGACAGCAGCTTTCACCGCGATGATCAGTGACGTACTCATTTGTTTATTATTCCAAACCTCAGGTGACAAAGTCACTTTAAGACCTACTTTGCTGCATTGATACACCAATAAAGGACAAAATAAAGTGTTCAAAGACTTCTTCTTTCGGCATTTCCCTTCAGGGGTCGCCACAATAAGTCAGTTTCTTCTATCTAATCCTGTTTCCCGCATCCTCTGTCACACATCACACCTGATACTTTTCCCCACCTGTTCCAGTCTGTCTGCACACGCTTCTTCACCTCTTTTCCACACTCTCCATAACTCTGAACTGTTGATCCCAATTGAAAATCTTCCACCTTTTTTATCTCTTCTCCCTGTAACCTCACTTTTCCATTTGGATCTCTCTCATTCACACACATGTACTCTGCCTTACTCTGACTAATCTTCATTCCTCTTCTTTCTAGAGCAAACATCCATCTGTCCAGCTTTTGCTTCAAGTCTTACTTCCTCTCACTAGAGATCACAATGTCATTTGCAAACATCATTGTCAATGGTTTAAAATGTTTAAAGTATAGATTGGAATAAGCTTGTAGTTTTTACCTGGTCCGGAGCAAAAAGCAGCAATCACAGCCAGAATGCAAACGTAACTGAGGTATGGCATCCACGAGTAACTGTCCTGTAGTAACACAAGTTAAAGGTTTTTAACAATACATAAATGAGTCCTTTAAAAAAACGAGTGATTTTTATAACATGAAGTGAAAGTTATTTCAAGTTTTGTTCTTTCAAATTTGCATTAAATAATATGTGATCAATGTGATCAAATATAAATATATTAGGATTAGCATGGTACAATACGTTGTAGAAAAGTAACTTAAAGTTGTGTAACAAGGTCACAATTTTAGCAGCAGTAAAATTGCAAAATAAATGCATAATGTTTTCATCTTCATATCTAGAAATTTATAATGTAGTTTTAGACTACATTTTTCAACACTACTGCTGACAAAATTACAGGGTTTTTTTTCCCCAGTAAATCTTCCGTTTTAGTGTGTGCACCCTTCAGCATGACTTCAAATAATGTATGTAGCACGAGAAGGAGGAATGATAGTTTACCTGGAAATTGAGGAAGACTGTGAGCAGGCTGAAGAAAATAGCCATGGAGGCGAAGCCAAATATAAGGAGGGGTTTTCTCCCAATTCGCTCAATAACCAGACCCTGAAGATGAAACAAAAGTAAAATTGTACCTGAAGGCTGTACTCGTGCATTACGGTGTAGACTAGTTTTCAGACATTCTAATTTTATGAGTGCATAACAAAGTCAGCTAGCTGATGGGTATGATACCAAATTGGTCCGTGCTGTTATTTCCAGAAAGAGTACCAAAAGGATGATGAAATGAGACATAACTTGTCCCCGGGGAAAAACTTTACCCAGTGGTGATCTGCTGACTGCTGCTGCTTTCACATAAAATCTCTTTACAACTCTGGATGGATTTACTCATACACAGCACTGCATGCAGCTCATCAATAATTCTGTTGCCACTTCACTTTTTACCCAGGTGCCTCTCTGGATTATGGATGAAGCATTGGGCATGTGTAGCAAAGTACGTGCTCCAGCTGCTGGCATTACTCTACTGTGGCCTCTGAGACTTGAAGTATTCATACCACTGCTTGACCAGTGGGGTTTTGTTAGGAAAAAGGTCACTGCACTTTGTACAGTATGTATGACCACACTGGTTTGTAGAGAGGAAGTAGAGCTCATGGTGAAAGTAAGCCTTACCCTCTTTTCCGCTGTTTATATGGAGTTATTTTACTCTTTTAAACACTTTCCTGTTGGCATGGCCTGGACTGTATCAGCTTTAGATTTATATTGCTCCTAAAAGCAGTGGAGTTCACTCAGCATGTGTATGTATCACAGTGTATATCCCAGTGGGCATGGTCCCTGCAGGAATGAGGCAATTCTACCCCGAACACTGCCCACATTACAGCAACACCGTTACACTCATACATAAACACCAGCAAACACACAGCTCATTAGGGTCTCGAAAGGTTTTTCCAGGATGGATATTTATGAGGCAGCAAATATGTGTGTGAGCTAGTTTGCCAACACCAGCAACAAAAGTTGTTCTGTTGTAAGACTGCAATGGGTATCACTAGGGACGAGAAAGACCTGTGAGTCAGGAGGAGATTTTTCAGTGAATTTGTGTTTTTCCCTTCAGCATTCTCTGTGGATGTTCAACTATTTAAGCACCTCATTTTTCTGTTCCTTGTTCTGTTCTGCTGTGAATATTTCTTTCACTGATTACCAAAAGCAGTTCAAAAATTCAGCTGGTCAATAATTTATTTAATTCTTAAAGCAAATAATGTGGCATGGGATCTTTTAGTAAAAAATAAGCTAATAATCAAATGGCAGTAACTGAGCTTTCCAGCGTTCTCTCACATGCAGCCCCGAGTACAATCCTGCATCTTAGACTTGACGGAGGTCAGACTGGTAATTTCAGCCCTAACGGTTTCAGCAACGGCAGTTGTTGAAATGTCTGGTCACAATTCATCACATCAAGAAGCAGATGAGGCCTTCCAGACAACTGGTTACAACTTAAGCAGCCTGCGGCTCTACGCTTTACACAATATCTAAATATTTAAAGATGGAAAAATAACTGACATGTTGTAAAATCTTTGTACACACAAGATGATTAACATCTAAAATATAGGTTTTTTTTGTTGGAAAATTTAGATTGATAAATTACTAATTAGTCCCAAGCAAATGATGGTGTTGTTTATTTTGTATCAAACAGACACATTTTTCTGTTTTGCCAACTAAGCTCCCCAAGGCTTAATCTAGATCTACTTTTATTCACCATCCTTGGTTCTATTTTTAAAAAGTGCATTATTTTATTTTATTTTTATGTTTATGAAACACAACTTTATCTTTCTTTAAGTTCAGAAAGTTCTGCAGGGTAAGGACTGCATAATTTCTGCAGGTCAAATACCGGACAGAAAACACTTTTGTAAGTTAAACAAGGACAAATCAGAGGTTAACTTTTTCTCTTTCTGCCCATCATTGAACATGCAAAAATAAATATTCTTGTTTTTTTCTATTTGGTATTTAATAAACACAGCAATTAACCATAGTCAATCTCTGTAGAGCAGATTATTCAAAAGGGTTTTTTCTTAATTTCACTTTTTAATTAATGTATTTGTATTAGTTTTGCATCTATTTTATCTTTTTTTTTTCACCTCCTCGTCTAAATATAATTGAGTACTGAATAGTTTTATTTCACTAATTGCAAAGAAGCAAATTATTCTGCATTCTGCACGAGTCTTTTAGAAAAATTCAGTTTTCTATTTCCATTGAAAGGAAGCAGTTTTTTTCTCTCTTACTACTGTACATCCCATACACAAAAGAGAAAAACTTGTTTTGAAATCAAATAAACCCTTTTTAAAACGACCTTTGTCTTTCTGTAATTCAAAATGCTTCCTCGTCACCACAAGGTCAGTTCGTATCTTCCACGATTATTTGTTTGTGTTTAGACTTTAATTTGCCAAAGGGCTTTGGAGTGTGACGACAAGGCCGAATATGCGTGAACTAATGAAAGGTGGCACCAAATCTCCAGCTCTTGTTTGGTGGCTAGTGGAATAGTGACAAGTGTATTACAGTGAAAGGGCGATTGCCCAGTAGGGCACTGAAAAAGAGGGCAGGAGGTCAGTGGATAGCAGATTGCATTTAGAGCTTTGAAATGGTGTTTTTCCTCTCTTTCTTCCACATCTTATGTTTACTGTGATGCTTTGAATGGAAATGAAGTGAATAATATTAAAGCATAAATTGAATAAAGTAGATAGGAAGTCTTTTCCAACAAGGTTGAGGGTTGGAAGGGCAATCAACCTAAATAAAGGAAACTGAGAGGAACGTCTTAAAGGCAATGTCAAGGTCATTACAATGAGTGTAAACCTATTCCTATCAAACGATGAGCTTTCTTTATTTCCTTCCATCAGTTTGTCAATTCCTTTTGTTTCATTATCTGGGGTTAAGGGATGGAGGTTAAGCAGGTTAAGCAGGCTAAGCAGGTATAGCCTAACTTTTGTCCCCCCAGCTCCTTTTTCCAGCTCATAGTGGATGATTTCAGAGTTACATGAAGACGACCTCCCTTCAAAATATCTCGGACCTTGCCTTTGAACTTTCTCTCCCCTGTAAATGTTGGACGGAATATGTAGAAATGTTCCACAAGTTATGAAGAGCCATGTTTGTTAACTTGAAAAGACTAAAAAACAGTGGCCCAAGTATTTAACCTTGATGGATCCCCGTGTTAAATTTGGAAAGGAGAATTTCTTAAGAATAGCTCAAAATTTTCTCTCACTTTCCCCCTTGTACTATTAAAATGCTGACATTCAATTTAAATCCAATAGCTTAGAAAATATTCTTGGGACAGACTGATGTGCTTTGATGGCTGATTTTGATGAATGTCTAAATTTTGAGAATCTGACAACGTTGCAGTTTTCTTTTTTGCAATGAAGAATTTGGTCTAATGCCAGTCATCATTTTAGTCACTATGCTAATTTATACAACTGTTTAAACAGTTGGTAGTTCAATAAAAATAAGCCATCAAAACATTTCATTTTGAATTTGGTTTAACGCCAGTCATTATTTTCTGCTTGACAATCATTACGCGGACCACCAACTGCTTATGACAGATGTGTTTTATATACTATCGGCATTTGGCGAGGTTCCAGAGCTTTACAAAAACCAAAACAAACATTATTTTACAGCTTCATTTACATAACTAAAACGCCAACACAATTTACATCCTGGACACTTGGCAACTTGATTTACTGCTGAGGCAGTAAAAAGTACAACTTCTGTTGTATTCTGAGGGGATAAAACTGCAGAGGTTTTGCAATGATCCCCCAGGGTGAAAATTAGGCTTGCTTTGTGTTACACTTGTCACTTCAGACTTTTTCTTGGGTTGTTTGGATCACACTTAAAGTGGACAAACACAAAAAAAGATGCACTAAATATTAAGTGTGTGGCTGTGTCAGCAAAGGGTTATTTGGAGTTTACATGATTTAAACCCAAGTGAACAAATTGTGTGCATCAAGGTTTCACCACCTGTAGGAACTATTTTCTATTTGCTTCCTTTTCTTCTCAGAGATAACTGTGTTTCACGGTTATGTAAAGTTCAATGTCAGTTTCTTTGTTTTTTACAAAAAGAGAAACTACATTTTTCCGTTCCGTCATCTTCCACTTGTTCCGGGGTCGGGTCGCGGGGGCAACAGCCTCAAACGGGCAGCCCAGGCCTCTCTCACCCTGGAGAGACTATGTATAGCCATATTCTCTCCAGACTTTGTCTCTCCAGACATAGTCTGGAGAGACTATGTCAGCGTGACCCTGTCACGCTGACATAGGAATTTCCTACAAAATTTCCTATGTAGGAAATTTTATAATTTCCTACATAGTCTCTGCGTGTCCAGGAGCTGCCCTTGGCTTCCTGACCAGATGCCTGAACCACCCCATCTGGCTCCTCTTGACCTGAAGGAGGAGCGGCTCGACACCGAGCTCATCCCGGATGGCAGAGCTTCTCACCCGATCTCTGAGTGAGAGCCCAGCCACCCTGCGGAGGAAGCTCATTTCGGCCGCTTGTACCCGCAATCTCATTCTTTCGGTCACCACCCACAGCTGGTGAACATAGGTGAGGAGCTACATTTACTTTTTTAAATATGGTGTTTCAGTAATAAAAAAGAAGTTCACGGACAATTGGGAGAAATCGGCCCGAGTTTTAAAAATTTTGTTGACTCCACAACCTGTTCTAAAATAAGCGGCAAAAAGACAGAATGTAAATACTATTTCTATAGTCACCCTGCACACTAATCATAATTACTTCCTTCTGTAAATAGTTTTTGTAAAAATAAATCTGAATCTGTGCAGAGCAATCAGATGACCTCGTCTCTTATTCCAGGACAAAACTGAAAAATGAGAAATCAGTGAAGCGTTCGAGAAACCATCAGTAGTCTAGCACTGCAGTCACACACTAAGGAGTTGGAAAACAATCATAGATACTATTATGTGCATGATAGCCTGAAAGAACAGGTATGGCAGGAAACCAGTGAAGCTATACTGCTGCAAAAGAACAACATATTTCAAATGGAATTAAAGAAACTAAACACCCAAATCACAACATACACACATCTCATGTGCAAGTTTTAAGGACATGAGGGTTTAAACCTAGTCTACCACGAAGATAAAGGTTAACGTAGCATGAAAGCTCTGAGAGTGAGCGAGTAAATGTGTCCCATCCATCATAAATAATTCAGCAACACTTTGAGCCCAAGCCTTTTTACTTGTAAAGTGAAACTTATAATATCAATCCGAACACTTCTGAGTTTGGCAGCCGTGTCTAATATATAATATTCATGGCTTAGAAAACTTCTATAAGACTATTTGCTTGTGATATGCTGAACAATAGAGCAAATGTTTATTCCTTATAAAGGGTAATGTTACCGTTTAGAATCAGCCTGGACTACTTCTTAACAATTACAATGCATTTCTCCACAACAGTGGTTTTAAACTGGATTTAATTAAAGCCTGAGGGTTCATTGGAGTCAAAACTAGTGATGAATTGATTATCGATCAGGCCCATAATTGCTTGATTCCTTGAAAGGCATCAAGTATTGTTTTCCTGTTTTTCTGTATTAACTATTTATTCCTACTTCTTCCATATGTTTTGGGGAGCTCTGTAGTCACAGCAGCAGTGACTGATTAGGATGATTTTGGTGTACATAAGTCCATCTTTATCGGGAATAATTGGATTGTATATGTATAATTTTTTTACTTTCGCTTAGTTTTTTTAAAAAAATATTTCAGTTTTAGAGATTTATTTTTCAAGGGATTGCTTGGAGTTTGGAAACATTCCTCAAAAATATGAATGCTCTTTAAAAAACTCAAGCATACTTTTGGCGAGAAACACAATCAGACATTTAGAATATTCACAACAAATTTTTCTCAAACTATCTTGAACAAAAGTTTACTTTTTAATGAGTGATATACTTTTAATGAGTGACATACTTTTTGACGTATGACTATTAAAAACTGACAAAATTTAAGAAAAGTCCATTGCTCCGGTTGAAAGAGCTACAAATTGCCACAAATTTAACATTTAAACATAGGAAATTTTGTCCTCTTCAAATCCTAATGAGCCCAAGTCTAAATGTCCCTGGAGCGTACACCTGCCCCCAGTTACTCCCACTATTGGCGCCGTCATGACTGTCTGCTGCGATGCAATGCTGCACCGTAATTTTTCCCAAGGATTAATCAAGTATGATTATTATTATAAGATGCAGTCATGTTTCCTGCCTTGCGGTAGAGGTGAAGCTGAAAAACAAGAAGCAGAACCTCTGAAGCTCTTCAAACGCAATAAAGAAAAATGATTTTACAGCAATGAGCTCCGGAGATGAAAGTAAATGCAAATAACTCTTTCAGAATTGTAAGAAATATTTCAGAGCTTCACTTTTTTGTAATTTCCAAGCTTTCTTCTACTTTTTCCCAAATTTCAAACCCTGTTACTCAAACACTGTTTCATTGAAATCAAACTCATACTAAATTATTTAAAACAATCATTACGCACTTCTAATACTTAAAATAATTATGGAAAACATAAGAAGGGAGGCAGGTTGCGGCACCAATTGAGAGAAAAAAAAAATTGTAAAGGCCGCTGGTTCAGTAGATAAGATCAGGGGCAGGGTTGTAATATTTTGGCTAAGACCAAGAGAAGCTTGAGTTATAGTTTAGTTTGCTTTCAGAAAATGAAGTCTAGCTGTTCTATGACGTCAGATTTTAAAAAGTTTTGCCAAGTTGATACAATTACAGCAAAAAAAATGTTGGCTCTAACATATAGCTTTTGGCTTCTTTTACCTAACGGTAATTGATCCTGATCACTCTGTGTCAAATTTAATTTTCCAAAAAAAGATGAATGTGTACATGAAACTAGTTGGGTCTGTTCAGTTCAGCAACCAATGATCTAATCAAATCCTGAACCACCTGTCCAATACTTCAGCGTTTTTCAACTAGTGTGCCATAGAGAATGATTTATTTTCACCTAATACGACAATCTTGATCTAATTGTAGCTCCCAACGATTGTTTTGGTCAGTCTCGTGGTATTTGGGTTAAGAAAAATGGATTAAAACATCCATTAGCATTACTTATCTTTCTCAGTATGATATGAATCTCTTTTTATTTACAGACATAGGTTGTTTACTGTAACCACAGCAATCCCCTCTGCCATCTTAGCTGGTGGTGTGTCTCCAGGTTTTTTAGATTAAAAAATGTACTTTGGTTTCAAAAAGGTTGAAAAATGTTGCAACAATGTGTAACCATAGTGCAGGGGGGCTACACCCGGGTGAGAAACGGAGTACATCCAAAAAAGTCTTGACTGTGTCACTGTTTACATTTTGACACATTTATAAAGATCATTGTGGTTAAAAAAAATATATGGTTTTAGTCAAAAGTTTAAAAAGTTTTGCCTTTAACAAAAATTTGGCATCACTTTTGTTCTAAAACTATAATAATCAAAGCAGGCAATTACTTTATAATACTACTAAAGAGTTAGCTCCCAGCCCTAAATGTTATTTCAATTGACATAATTTTTTGTTTTTGAGGGCAAATATGCATTGTAAGCAATATTTAGGAATAAAAAGGCAGCTGGAGTGCATGTGAGCAGAGCCTGATTGATGCTACTGCCGGGTCATTGTCAAAGCAGTGCACCTGGTTGTTTGAAGTTAGCTTCATGGCTGTAGAGACCCACAGTAGGACCTCACCTCTGCCACAGATCAAACATCATCTTTAATGTGTATCTGCTTGCAAGAATCTCAGAAATAGATAGCAAACCACAAGAGAAGTAACATATTTAATTGAGGAGATATGACGATAAACAATTCACTATACATTTTTAAAAAAAGTTTTTGTTTGAAAAGTCTGTCACACACACTCACTCAAACACACATTGAGCTAAAAGTTTGTCCAACAAGAAAGCCTCCCAGTGAAATTTACTTAACCTCTTTTAAAATTTTCCCCTCTGCACTTTGGCAATGGAGTGGATTAACTGGTAAATCAATAATTAATTAAAAGTTGCACATTCATTTCAGATGTACAGTATCTTCACCAGAGAAGAAAAATGGCACCCCTGTGTTGTTCTTTATAAATTAATGTTGCATTACCATGAATTTAAAAAAAAAAAAAAATCACTTGCCTCCAAATTCTAAAGGTACCTTATATACTGTAGAAGGCTGTGTTATTGTTCAGTAATGTGATAAGAAAAGCACCTGGCGCGTGCAGACACTTCTTTGAATTTGTGAAAGCAGCAGCCAAAGCAAAGCAGCTTCTGCATTAAATCCCTAACTAGCTCCCCATTTCCTCCTGGAGGACCTCACCTGGGGGTCTCCTTTCAGTTGTCAGTGTTCAGAATACCTCCCTTGAGTTTAATTTAGGTTCTGGTTTCTGCAGTCCATAATTCATGAAAAAGAGATTTAGGGAGCAGCTTTTACTCATTGTAAACCACAGCAATGGCATTCCACTACGAGCAGTTCAACACTCCTTTTGATACTTAAAAAGGGTTTATATCAAACTCAGAAAACGATTGATAGAACCACTTTTTAATTACCGTTAGTATAACATTATTAAACTGTGCTGCTAGTAATGTGTGAATGAGAAAAGGACTTTAATTGAAACACTGTAATGAATTCACTTAGAATGCTTCTTTAGTGATTTTTTTTAGCCAGCCAGGGCCATGCTGAGACTGATTAGATTATAAAAATGAGAGTTTTGTGGCTAAGAGGTCAAGGTACAACTTTTCACTCATAATGATCTGATGAAAATGATAGTTTTGGTGTTAGGAGGTCAAGTTACAAGTTTTTCACTTGTGTTTTATCGTTACATACTACTTCTCAAGAGAACTCAAGTCAAGGTTGAAGCTCAGATGTTCATTCATTTCACAGCTAAGTTACCGGTAATTACTTTTCACTGTATTATTATTTTTCATAGGCATTTTTTATCATTATTTTCAAAGAATTTTATCTAAAGCTTCTTTGATCACACAAAATTCAGAAATAGGCTGTTTTGAATATTGGACAATAAAATAATTTATGACCAAATAACGTCCCTTTGAGCAGTAACAAGTGAATGCGTCAAGTAGTGCACTTACAACTACCGACCTTCCTTTCATATTTCAATCTGAGATCCCCACAATAATCCAGCATGAAGAAATAGTTAACAAAAAAGTAGGCTTGGTTTTTGTAGTTTTTCAATTTTTCAAAGCAATCTTCTAGATTGTGATTGTCATTATTTGTACAATTTCTATAAAAAAAAATAAGCAGAGAAAACGTTAGAATTTACCTAGCACAGTGTAGGCACTTACCGAAACAATGGCTGCAAGCGTCTCTATGGCTCCTGTGCTGAGTGTGATGTATGGAATCATGTCCTTTGCAAAACCTGCTTCCTGAAGAATCCCATTAGTGTAGTACCAGATCTGTGAAAACATTCAATTTTGGTCAATAAATCACAAATGTTCTGTTCCGTCATCTTCCACTTATCCCATGCCGGGTCACCAGGGCAACAACCTCAGGTGGAAAACTCAGGCTTGTCTGACCCAGGCTGCATCCTCCAGCTTACCCAGGAGGGTCCCGAGGCGTTTCCCAGCCAGCTGTGGGATACTGTCTGTCCAATGGGTCTGGGGTTGCCTCTGGGTTTCCTCCTGTTGGGACGTGCCCAAAACGCCTCACTAGAGAGGCGTTCTGGAGGCATCCTTACCAGGTGCCTAAACTAACCCATGGGGCTTCTCTCGACCCAGAGGAGCAACAGCTCTATGTACTCTGAGCTCATCCCAGATGGCAGAGCTCCTCAGTCTATCTCTGAATGAGAGTCCAGCCATCCTGCGGAGGAAGTTGATTTTGGCTGCTTGTATCCGCGATCTCCGCGACCAAAGCTGGTGACTATTGGTGAGTCACCAGCTCACCTATTTAATCTATGAACTAAATAGGAACGTAGATTGACTGATAAATACAAAAAAGGTTGAATTATTCTAACAAACGTAGAAAATTAGGGTGGAGGTCCCTCTGCAGGTCAGGGATAAACTCCTGCCCCAAATGGAGGAGTTTAAATATTTCTAAGTCATGTTCGTGAGTGAAAAAGGATGGAGCAAGACAACAACAGACAGACTGGTGCTGCATCCACAATAATTAGGAAACTATACCGGTTTGTCGGGATGAAGAGAGAGCCTGCTTTCTTAGTGACCAAAACGCTGATAAACATCGGCCTAAAGGACAGATATGAAGTGTTTTATTTAAAGCACTTTGTGTGCGACATCCCTATACTCTGACTTCTTTCCAACGTGTTCGTGGGTGTGTGTGTATGCGTATGGATGTCCCCGTGCTGTGACAGATTCAGGCACAGCTGTTACTCATCACCCAGCAATATGTCTACCTCCATCATTCCTTCACCAGATTGTCCAATATGCAACATGTGAAGACATGGTGAGGCTGAGGATATCGCTGTGGATTCCTTTTCAGAGCCCTGCCTGCCTCCACAGCTCTCCCCAAATCAGTACGACAGCCTGTAACATCTTTAGCCCACCTGCTTGTCATTTAAACTACTCAGATAGTTTGAGTGATTATCTTATGCTGATTATCAAACTCTCTTATTTGCAGCTTCAGGTTTCTGTCTCTTTCTGCTATTGTGTGACACTTCATGCACATAATCTAGCAAAACAAATCCACTTTGCCTCTCTTTTTAAAGCTCAAATACTCTTGTCCTTCTTGAGAACGAGTGCTATAGAGGCTTGTAATAAAAAGCAATTGCAAGCAATCGTGAACACCCCTCCATGTGTGTATGTGTGGCCTGACTTGGCAGAGCTAATACTCTGAGTAATAAGAGCTGCTTATACAGTAGTGGTAATGTGTTTTTTATCTTGTAAAAACAAACTGAATACCTGGTTGTTAATGTATAAGGAGGTGAATAGCAAAAAAATGCATTCGTCTTGGTTAGGGCCATAAGAAGCAGAACGTTCAGACTTTTTTTCTCATGCTGGGTATTGTTTCCTTTGCCAAGAGAAAATTTATGTGTCTAAAGCTTTTCTTATTACCTCAGCATCCTTTTGAAATGAATAATGTGATTTAGAAAATGAAATGAAAATGTGTGTAGCTAAATTTACATAAAACGAGGCGAAGGAAAAGAATAACAAAGAGAGAGAGAAATTAGAGCGAAGAAAAAACATTATTTGACAATTTGAAAATGTCAAACTGCCTGTATCAACTTGAAGAAACACAAAGCAAATTCATCAAGAGCATCTACAATAAAGAAAACAAGCAAAGAGAACTAAATACATTAAAAATAAGACCAAAAACCACAACAACTAATTTAAACCATTAAAAAACATTGAAAACATGTTTCTTTCGGCATTTCCCTTTAGGGATCGCCACAGCAAGTCAGTTTCGTCCATCTAACCCTATCTGCTACATCTTCTTCGGTCACGCCAACTATCTTCATGTCTTCCTTCAATGTATTCATGAACATCATCTTTGGTCTTCCTCTAGCCCTCTTTCCTGGTGGTTCCAAACCCAGCATCTTTCTTCCGATGTACTCTCTCTCTCCTCTGCACATGTCCAAACCATCTCACTCTGGCCTCTCTGACTTTATCTCCAAAACCTCTAACATGTGCTGTTCCTCTGATATACTCCTTTCTAATCCTGTCCATTCTGGTCACTCTCAGAGAGAAAAGCATAGAAAATGCTATTTTTGAATATTAGACACAATAGAAACATGATTACTTCTAAAAAAAAAATTGATTGTTGACTTAGGAGGTGGTGGCTCAATGGTAAGAGTGTTCGCCCGCAGACTGGAAGTCAACCAAAAGTTTGTGGGTTTGCATCCCACTGAGTGCGCATCTAATGTCCTTGGAGAAGACACCTAACCCCCCGTTTCTCCCACCATTGGCGCCATCGTGGCAGCCTGCTGCGGTGTAGGAGTACAGCACACAAATTTTCCCGGTGAGGGATGAATAGAGTGAGTAAAAAAATAAAAATTATTTTTCTGCCAGCTTTGCATAAACTTTGTACACTATCTTAATCAATTTTAACTTTATTACATTTATGTTATTGTCAACCCAAAGAAAACCTGAAATGATTGAATGACTCGGCTTTGACAGAAACAAATTGGTGGTTTTTGAAGAGACTTCTTGCGAACTCGACAGTTGTATGTCATGAATTGAAAAAAAGATTTTTCTTATTCTCTAAAGGTTACTCTATGAGTTTTGCTGTGTTTATGTGACCCTCTTCCCCCTTGTGAGACTGATCTGCACCAGCTTCATGCCTATACACCAGCAACAGCACATCTTCCTGGTTAAACTCACACTTATCACCAGATTTTCGATTCTTCACTTGGCGAGTAAAGCCGTGAGAAATTGGCTCTCTGCTCTCCTTTATCTCAACCACTTGCTCAATGCTCATATCTTTGTTCCCCTCATGGCTTCTTCTCCGTCTGCCAGCTTCAGTCACTCTACCTCCATCTGTCCAACCCTGGTCTGCTCCCCACTGGGATTCCAATAAAGCCCGTATCACTCCAGCTCAGTTCTGTGTCCGCATTTGGATCATATTAAAGCCACGAGTCCCAGTTGAAAGAGACAAGCTGTTGGTCAAGTAAAAAAAAAAAACATCAGACAAACGTTAATTACTTATTTGCCGGAAGCCTTTTTGTTTCATCTTCAGAACTGCTTATTTACTAACCGGGTCATTGGGGACGCTGGTTGTTTATCCTGGCTGATTTCAGGCGAGAGGCAGGGTACACCCCAAACAGGTCACCAGGCTGCCATGGGGCCCTAAACACAACCATCCACACATTCATTCCTAAGGGCAATTTGACAGTGGCTAATCAACCTAACATGCATGCTTTTTTTGGAGGGTGGGAGGAAACCAGTGTAACTGAAGAAAATCCATGCATACAAGGGAAGAACAAGCAGACAGGCAAAGAACTCCACATAGGCAGACCAGTGTTTTACGCCTCGTCCTACGCAAGACTCGAACCCCAACATTCTTCCTGTGAGCCCTCTGTTGTAATGACCGTGCAAATCGCAGAAAGCCTTCGACCCTGAATTACAAAAAACATTCAGACGCTCCGGATTCAACATCTCAATAAGATTTACAGTGACTGTATACGATGACCGTATGCAGTCATAAAAATATAGTATCACTTGTCACAGAAGGCTTAAAAATATGTCTGTAGTTTGATGATCTTGTTCAAATACTATCTAAAGCAAGTACTTTAAATTCTGTAATAGTGTCACACATAAACTTGTTTTCCTCTCCCTGAAGATATGTAAATGTCCAAAGTTTGTTGACAGTCTTATTTTCATCAAGATGCAAATAAGTGAGGTTGGAGACTCTTTTTTTAGGGAAAAAAAAATCATTTTCTCTGAACAGAAAATAAATGAGTTGCCAAGGTACTTCAAGAAGGTATTTTTGTTTTTAGAAAAAGTGAATTTTGTACATTTTAATAGCTGCTTATAAACTCAGGAAATTTATTTCAGAATGATTGAAAGAAATGCATAAAATTTTAAATGCACAAGTAAAGGGAGAGAAAAAGTAAACTAAATCTAAAAGTATATACTGTATATATAAATTATTCCATACGTTTTTTTAAATGAGAAAAAAAGCGCTCTGACAAGATCACAAAATGACCCCATAGTCAGAAGTATTTAAATATAGTTTTTCTTCAGGGTTTAATAGCATCTAAATTAAGCTCATGTGGCACTATCCCATTATTTTCAGATTTACTGGAATCATTTCAACAATTCTGGAGGTGATGGGGTGGAAAATAAGGTATGACGGGCCAAACAAAAAACCCACGGTAATCTAAATTACATTCCTGTCTCATTTGAATTAAAATGTATCTAAATGAAGTCATTTTCATATCTATGATCATCTGGCAGGGCTGCATCACTTCAAGGTTCAGTACAGAAATTAAGTCAGGATCATGAGAAATTGAGTTCAACAGCTATTGAAATTTACCATTTTTTAAAAATTCATCTCAACATATATTAACTAGGATTTACAAATCAATGGAAAGGATCATGTAGAAAACAGAAAAAGGAGGGAATGGAGATTTCAGTGTTAATGTGATGCTTGTTTTTTAGATAAAAGACAGCTTTGATATTATTTAAATCTACACCCGTGTGATGAGGGTTACAATGTTACAATCCCTCCTTCAGTTTCGTTCTGTTCTGTCGTCTTCCGCTTATCCGGGGCCAGGTCGCGGGGCAACAGCCTCAGGCAGGAAGCCCAGGCTTCTCTCACCCCAGCTCACCCGGGAGGATCCGGAGTCGTTCCCCGGCCAACTGTGAGACATAGTCTCTCCAGCGGGAGCTCCTGCTGCCTCTTGGTCTCCTTCCGGTGGGACGTGCCCGAAACACCTCACCAGCGAGGCGCTCGGGGGACATCCCGACCAGATGCCCGAACCACCGCATCTGGCTTTTCTCGACCTGGAGAAAGATCGGCTCGACACCGAGCACCTCCCAGATGGCAGAGGTCCTCACAAGATCTCAGAGTGAGAGCCCAGCCACCCTGCAGAGGAAGCTCATTTCGGCAGCAGTATGAGCCACAGCTGGTGACCATAGGTAAGGGTGGGAACGTAGATCGACTTGTAAATCAAGAGCTTTGCTTTTCGGCTCAGCTCTTTCTTTACCACAACGGACCGATGCAGCGTCTTAGTTATTGCTGACGCCGCACCGATCCGCCTGTCGAACTCCCACTCCATTCTTCCCCCACTCATGAACAAGACCCCAAGACATTTAAACTACTCCACCTGGGGCAGGACCCTGTCCCTGACCTGCACGGGGCATTTCTTTTCCGGGCGAGGACCATGGTTTCAGATTTGGAGGCGCTGATAACTATCCTGGCCGCTTCACTCGGCCTCCTTCAGTTATATGCATTCATTTCAGATACACATTTATTATATAACATGAAAACAATGGCTATGAGAGTACTTTTGTTCATTGTTGGCTGCATGCATGTCCCTGGCTGGTAATCCAGAAAATGGATGAGAAGCTTCTTTCTTTACCTTCCAACATATGCTCCGGCTTGGGGAAAAGAATATAGTAAGCCAAAACATGTATGCCCCTTTGGGGGTTAATTATGTTTTATGTACTGAACCAAAATAAAATCTTTGCAGTTTTTCTAACATGATCAATCATTTGAGATAAAAAAAAAAGAGAGAGAACTAATTCTAAGATAAGAGAAAGTTGAAGTTCTTTCTAATGGAGCTACAGACAAATGGCGGTGCTGTGTATGAAACAGAAGCCACATTCTCCTGGGTGACAGTCTTGTGCTGTATCCCTGAATCACGGTTGACCTCATCTTGCTGCAGACTTTGCAGCTGTATGTCTGCATTACTCACGCTGAGACAGGAGTCAAAGCTAATCAGACTGTTTTCTTACTTAAATGTGAGACAGTACTGTTACTCCAAGAAATGGCAGAATAGAAGTTATCCACTCTATTTTGCTCATACTGATGGGGGTAAGAAAAGGGAGAGGTTCATTAGTTTCATAACCATCTAAAAAGACTTCTGCAAAGCCAGACGATGTTTAAAAATCATACTCTTTCCGTGGCATCCTCTTTGTGTGCCCTAACTTTATCATTATCTTACACAAACAATTCTAAAGTAATTGTGCTGTTTCATTCCAACTTTCACCCATAGCCGCTTTACCCGGCTGCCTCGCCACTGATTGCAAGTGAGGAAGTAAACAGTCATGTTTCGAAGATATAAAATGTAGGGCCACAATAGAGTTATCCCATGGGTTAGTCCTGCAACACCTGATCCACTTTCTGACAGGTAACACTGATGGGTTTTTTGTCGATTTTATGACCTAAATGGGGCAACACATCTGAGCTGTTCCACGGGGAACCGACAACAATATCAAATGGCACATCTCTGCGCCGACGACATTCAAAATTTCTTTATTACATGATGAGCCCCAAAAAATGTAAACCATATTTTCAAGAAAGGGTATTGTTCACCCATTAGGTAATAACTCTTATTTTATAGTATAAATATATGAACATGGTACCTTTTGTTAGCTCAGAAATCATTTTCATCAAAAAACAGTTTATAAATACATTCATTTAGTTTTACCCCTGGGGTAGCTGCATGGCACAGCCCTGAAATTTACTTGATGCCGCAAATGCAGTTTAAAGAGTATCAGTGAAGCCAAGCTAGTTCATATTTTTATATTATTTCTTTGTTGCATTTAAATAAATACAGCACTTCCTGTCGTACAACTTTACCGCTACATGTTGGTGCGACAGAGAACAAAATCCAAGGCCAAGAGCTGGCGTTGGAATTGTACTGGAATTCTGGAGGAGAGAGCTTGCAAACTACTCAGACATGTGTGAGTGCAATAGAAAACCACCTAAAGGATGTTTTTGAATGAGGAATACCACTCAAACAAGGTTGAAACCTACAAAAAAATAGAAATAGTTTTGCTTATAACCTTCTTTTGTAAGTTGAATATAAGAAATAAATGTTGTAAATACATTCACAATGATAACAGTGAAAATGTGGGACGTGTGAATAAAAAGCTTCATCTTACTGCGTTGAGCCCACAAAGCTGATACGAGGCCATGGTGACGATGATTGTGATGAGCTGCCAACGAACAGCTGGGTTCCTCACGAGCTGCAGCACGGAAACCGCTTGTGCGTTATCCTGAGCTCGAGCTTCCGCATGGACTTCTTCCAGCTCCTGGGACACATCTGTCTTGCCCAAAAACCTCTGAAAAGCTGACACAAACACACAGCGATGCTATTAAAAATATCAGCCGTGTAGCAACTATCAATAACAGTCATCATGCTGAGATCAAAGACCTCAAGGATTTGTTCCACAGGAAATGAGAGTGTAGTACATTCTTACAAATGGAGCTATTTATTAAACCCTGAATATCCAATTAGTCTACATGAAAATATAAACCCATCTCCTGCAGCTTTACTTGGCCCCTTTGGTCTAAACAGTCTGCATTCTTACCTTTAAGTACATCCAATTATTTGACTCCTTTTGGCTGTGCAAAGTGATTATTATGGGTAAGTTTCCTAGCAGAAGGGATTAGAAGCGCAGGCCAGACTGGATGTTGTTATATTTTTTCTTTACAAGAAAAGACAAAAATTGTGAGTATAATACAGGTTTTAAAAAAGAGCTCAGATTGGGGTTTTTTGTTTTGTTTCTGGTTCATCTTTGAACTTTTTCTTTACGTTTCTCTTGTACTTGTGCTGAGAAACAACATTCTTCTCGAAACTGGCAGCAGATTTTTAAAAAAGAATTTTCATTCCAACTTTCACCCACTGAAAATACTGTGATACCAGAAATCGTAGTGGCCGAGGATTTTCTTGCTAAATGTGTTTTTGAATGCAACACAACTGGTTGTGGTTAATGCCACTCTCAGAGATAAAAACTGTTCTAGATTAAGTCCCAGCTGAGCCATGATTAAAACTTTGGCTATTCTTTGTGGAGTTTTTGAACTTTTCAGATACTTTGGCTTTCACTCTACAACCCAAAACCTTCAATTTAGGCAGTAGTTTATGCTCGAATTGCCCCTTAGAATAAGTTCTGGTCGTTCTGGTCGGAGTAGCTGGTCGTCTTTCTCAATGTGGCCCTGTTCAGAGTGTACCTTGCCATTTGCCCAATACGAAACCCCTGCAACCTGGTGTTGGACAAAAGTTCAGGAGATGGATGATTGAATACACTTTTGAGAAAAACAAGGCCCTAAACCAGGCGTGCTCAACCAGCCGATCGTGGTATACTGGTAGCTCGCGATCAACTGGTTGGTAAAAAAAGGAAATGACAGGAAGTAAATTTGGCCTATTAGTGACTTCGATGCTATTTTTCAGCTAGTATTCAGACCCTTTAGCAACTCTTTTTTTTTTCCAAAAAAGCAACAATCTAGTGTCTTTTTCTAGTGTTATTGGAGACTTTTGGGGTCTGTGATGTGAAAGCACGTTGTTAAGCTTGTTCTCAGTGAGAAGCGCCTAGTGCTGCTGTGGCCCTACCCACTCCCAAAGCACATGTGAAAAATGTCTGTGTGTGTTTGAGAGTGTGTGCGTGTGAGAGGGAGAAATGTGTTTCTGTGTGTTAGAAAGACAAAAACAGTGTTTGTTTGAGTGTGGGTTTGAGAAAGAGAAATTTGTCTGTGTTTGTGTGGGTGCGTGCATGCGTGCCTGTGTGTTTGAGAGAGCGGGTTTGTGATGTGATATCAGTTGTGTGAAAACAACAGTATGTGTTGTGAGGGTAGTTACCACCGGCTGGAGTAACTGGGGGTTTACTGGACTAGTAGATCTCAGGAGGTTTGCTACTTGAAACGTAGATTTTGAGACAAAAAAGGTGGGGCAGCCCTGCTCTAAACAAAAGAATCAGCACTTACAAATTCAAAACCATGGTCCTTGGCTGAATAAAAAAAATTTAAGCATTCTCTATATGGAAAAAGTTCTACCTGAAGTGGAGGAGGTTACGTATCTCCTGGTCTTTAAGGGAAGAATTGGAGCATGAGTTCAACAAGACAATTGGCACAACGTCAGCAGTGACTATGACGCTGCATCATCACCTCATCACAATTAAGAGCGCTGAAGAAACTCACATGAAGATTGTGTACTAGCATAAGTTTGAAGGTATTATTTTTGTCTAGATGTGCATTAAAAAATAAAAGTTACATTGAGGGAAATAAATTATTAACTAATATCGAGTGACGGTTCCACAAAGACTGTGTTGAACTATTCATAAAAATAAGATGTGAAATGTTCTGGAAGAAACAAGCTACACTATTGTAAATCCCACACGATTTACAATAATTACAGCAGGACAGAGCAGGATTTTCTCATAAAGTTAATACATATTTAATTACCTCTGGGGTTTCTGTAGGTGGTTGTACTCACATTCTTATAATAGGTCAATCACATAAACTCTATCTGGCTGATATTGTATTTTTAACCTTACGGATTCTGAAAGATGTCTTCTTTTGAGTAAATATACTCAGAGCAGGAAATTAATTATTTAGCATGTTAGTTTACATGATATCTCCACATGATGCTTTTAAAATGTAAATATCTGTAGCATACCCTGAGGGCACCTATCAATTATGCCATGTTCGGAGTATAACGGCCTCCTCTGAGACGTATAATTCATTGAGTAAACGTTTTAATGCAATGGGAAAGGCTCTCAGCTTTCTGCATCTGCCTGCCACCTGCAGTGATTTAAAGCCTTTCAACGCTTGATTTGCCTGCAATATGAGCTCAATGCAGACAGATGAAGCCTTATTCTTTCTTGATGGTCATCAGCTCAGTTCAATAACAGGATCCATTTATCTGGGACCGATGTCAGTCACCTTCTTGCTGCTTGAGGAAGCTATCTTATAGAATATTGGATTAATGTGAAATAAAATAGTACAGATCACCTCTGGGGTAAGCTAGGGAAAAGGACGTTGTAATTCTCTTTACTCAGTTTCTAAATCTGTTTTTAAATCCAGAAGCACGTTTCGATCATTTCATGAACATGACAATCTGCAATCACAGATTAGAGGAAAAAACTGCAAATGACTTTTTCTCCTCCTCAAAAGCGCAGGGACATGGTCGCTTCGACAGCAACCACCGAACAAACCCTTCTTAAACCGAAGATAAGGTGGACTTGCTCAGCGTATAAAACTCGCTATCCAAATCCCCCATTCCACATTCTCAGAAACGGTGTTTAAGATTTTATGCACATAGTGATTTACAAATCTGTGGGCACAGATTATGAGTCAGCTAACAAGTTATATATACCAGCATTAAAGAATTCCGTATATTTTTACACTCTCTCTGCTGACCTTTGGGAGTCGTTACAGATAATTGGCATTTAACACACTTGAAGAAAAGTTGGAATCATTTTTAGGGAAAATCTTTCTCAGCTTTTTGTATTAATCTATTATTTTGAGAGAATCGAGGCAATGGCCAGGGACAAAAAAATGGAATAAACCGATAATAAA
This sequence comes from Neostethus bicornis, assembly GCA_902685375.1. NCBI lineage: Eukaryota > Metazoa > Chordata > Actinopteri > Atheriniformes > Phallostethidae > Neostethus > Neostethus bicornis. The sequence goes on along the minus strand of LR738557.1, from coordinate 15,805,368 downwards.
AGGGATCTCTTCTATGTTCTTCAGCATGCTTTTCTAAATGTAAAATAAAACCCTTAAAAAGCAGCACATATATCAAATTTTACTACACCTAAACAGAACAAATTCAAGTATATTAATCATTAAAAAACAGTAATTTTTTTTAGTACAACTAAAATGACAGTTTTTTTTTTTTAGTTTAGAAATAAATAGGCAGAAGGAAATAATTCCAGGTGCAGACATTTTTCTCCATATTGTGATTATTTCTGTCCCTTGGGTGAATTTCTAAGGTTATGGAAAGAGCGAGTATGTGGAGAATTGGGACTCAACCCTGAAAAGCATATTTCTGAAAACAGATAGGGAGTAATAGCAGGTTACTAAGAAAGTGGGAGTTCATTAGAACAGTCTGATGCCTTAGACCACACATCAAAGCTGAAACCTGATCTACAGTCTCCTGGGTCCCCTGTGTGCTGTGGCTTATGGAGAAAAAGGTGACATTTTCTACCACTGCAAATCGCTTGAATTGTGACACACAAGAAATTCAGATATTTTATTTTAGATATTAATTTTTGCAAAGTCACTTTTTGTATATTGCCACAAAAAGCATCACTATATAGCAAACATGTCCTCTTTTTTTTTTCGCCCTGGGAGATACCAACTAAATTGTCACACGGGGGGAAAAAAAATCTACCAACAATAAAAACGTAATATTTACATTTAAAGACTTTAGGCGTCACATACCATGCTTTAATTTTTTTTTTTTAAGTGTAATTGAAAGCAATTATGTATGTTTTGCTGTCGTTTCTGACTGCTGTGGTGCAATGCAACACAGAAAATTTCCCGTTGAGGGATGAATACAGTACGTAAAAAAATAAAAAATAGAATTAATGATAATTTTTAGGCTCAATTTAAACAAAATAAAAAGCAAGAAAATCAGAATGTGTCAATATAAAACTGCTTAAATAACATATTCGGAAAAGGAAGATCAAGATGTTTTCTCACAAAAGAATCTTTTCGTGACCTTTAAGTGCTTTACAAAGTTAATATGAAAAATATTATCACTTAATTTTTGCTTTTTGAACGATTGAGTTGCACCCAAAGGGTTTTTACTTCTTGTTAAAGAAGAGAGGAAGAGATCGAACGTGTGCAGAGAGCAGGGCATGACATCCAGCAAAGTACAACATAGATCAGAATTGAATCTAAGTCGGCTGTATGGAGCACTATAGTTACACATCTCTCAAGGGACAGATTATTTTTGAGAGAAAAATGTGTACAAGTATCTCATTACTGTTACGAAGGAGATCAAAATGTTGAAACTAACCTAAAGTAAGAAGTTTTAACCTTGATTGTGGAACATTGATATTTATTGTAAATAGGGAGTTCAATCTATATGTGATAATTCTGAAGAATTTTGTATGATTGAATTAATTAATTTATTTTCCTCAAAAACTCCTTCTGACTTTTTTGTTGGTGCATTATAATAGTTATGCACATTACAAGGGTAGTAAAAATACGATGCATCTTAACCTCATGAGCATTTTTGCTTCTCAGTACAACATTTAGCAGCTCAATATTAACCCTTGTATGATTGTGCATTCATTGAACAAAAAGCCCATGATGACAGAAAAAACTAAAAAAAAAATAATCAAAGGGAAAGAGCAAAAATGACCAATTTTGTTTAACTTTTATCTAAAGTTCAGTGATACTACTTTTTAAAAAAAAAAAAAAAAAAAACGTCCACAAGTTTCAAAAATCAAAACTTAAACACAGCATTTTTCATAAAATACAATAAATAAATAAATAAATAAAACACATATGCTGAAATATAGCGTTGCAGTTCACTTTCTAAAAATGACCCTTGAAGTATTTCCGTCCTTTCCTTTAAATGTAATAACCGATGTATAAATGCATGTCTAATTGCCTTTCCCTGCTGATAGAAAATATGGTAAGCTATTTACTTTGTAGATTGAAAGTCATGCTGGGGCTGTCTATGTCAGAGTCATGATATTGGTATTCGTATGAGAGTGGCAGAATGTCCAACAGTGTCATTCTGCCCGTGGAGGACTTTGATCTGATTTCCCCTGTGGGACGACAGAATGGCTCCACTCCATGTCACTGTTGTGATCACACACTCACAGTGCCACAAGGTGAAGGGATGTGACACAACAAATAACCTCTGAATGATCCCACAGCTTGACTAAAATAGTGATTGGGCAAAAACACAAACTCAATACTTTTTTATCAAAGAAGAATTATTAAAATGTTCTAATTTGGAACTTTTCTTTTTGCAGATGTTTAACTAAATCATAAGTTTCCCTAAATTGGAAACATATTTGAGATTTAGTTGTGATGATTCAAATAAATCTGCTTTTAAAAACATGCAAAAATGCTATTTGTGCATTTGGAACTGGAGTTTCAAGATGTTGCATATCAAACTATTATCAAGCAAAAAAAAATATTTCAATTTCTTTTGTCACTTAAACACTCAATATTGCAAAACCAGTGGCAATAGAAGAGAGATTAACGATCCCTTGCAGAGACTCAAACCATTGATTCCCTTATGGGAGTTTCTATTAAATAGGTTCTGATCTAATCAGCTGGCTTCACAATGAGAGATGATGACGTCTTATTCACAGAGAAAGAGAAAAAAAAAAATCTCCTTGACTTTAAAGTTCTTCAATAGATTTTTTATTCTGTCATTCATCATATGAACCGCTTATCCTTGACTGAGCCGTACAGGGTGCCGGAGCCAGTCCCGGCTGATTCAAGGCAAGAAGCAGGGTACACACCGAACAGGTCACCAGTCTGTCCCAGGACTACACACACACACTCATTCCTGGGGGCAATTTTATAACGACCAATCAACCTAACACACGTGCTTTTGGAGCGTGGGAAGAAACCGGAGAACCCAGAGGAATCCAGTAGATCAATGACAAAAAAATAATACCGTTATTTCAAAGAGCAAGTTAAATATATGTTATTTGGGAACATTTCATATCAGAATCATAACTGAATGTTTCTTAAAAGTAGGATCTTATCCTGTCAATGTCTTGTTTTTCCATCCTTAAGTTAGGCTGAAACTAATTTTCTCAAACACTAGAAAATCTCAAACATTCTCTTTAAAGTAATGAATTTAAATAAGACAGATTTTTAATTGCAAATTCCTGAACCCATGCTTAAATCCCTATTTTACATTCCCCCTTTTACCTTCAAAGCGCATTCAGCAGCTTATCCCTTTTTCCGGGGGTAATTGAACTTAATTGAACTTTGGGCAGATTTTGTCTCAATGAAGAGTTTTATATCCAGAAGCAGACACTGTTCAATGCAAACTGATTAGATTTTTACAGAAAATAATTAACTGTGCCTATGGTATCTCAGGCTCTTTCCTATTTAAATCTAGTCTGCCAGAGAGGAAAACAGCATTTGAATTGAGTTCATAAAAACATCATCAAAGACTGTCTGATCATAGAAGTTTCTGAGTTATTCTTTTTATTGTAAAGAGAAGTTACAAGAATATTTGGGACAATATATCTAAAGATAAAGCATTTAACACAAGGACCGTGTTCTAAATCTACCTGCAAGCGCCATGACCGTCAATGTGACCGCATATGTAATTATTTCTGTTGTGCGCTGCTATATCGCATAAATAAACTTTTACAACACTCAATTTTTAAAGTAATAATAATGATAAAACAATAGATACTTTTTAAACTTAGAATAAAAAAGCAAACACCAAAGTAAAATGATCTAATTTGTCAATAGCCTACATTTTTTCCTGCATTTTGCTTAAAAAATATCCTCGTTATAAATTGGCTATATTCCAATATGTTGACCTGACCTTTCAAGACTTATCCAGAAAACATGGCATACTTTATTTAGACAACAATTTTCTTACTCTCTTCATGGTATCTCTTCAATATTACAGTATCTCACTCAACCGTTACAAAATATTTCTGTAATGGCATCAGAGTCCTCCTTGTCTCTCTCCACAAATATAAACACACACACAGATGTGTGTGTGGTTATAGCAATATGCCTGTTGCCACAGCAACATGGCAACAACTTCCACTGCACGCTTCCTTCCAGCTGCTGCGCCCCAGCTAGAGGAGACAAATTGTTTGTAAATTTTGAAATGTTTATTTATAGAACACAAAAAACTACATGATAAAATAGAAAACATGTTTATATTTAAAGCCATAAAAAGGTCATTCTCTTAGGTTGTGTGTTATTTATTCTAATTAGCATATTAAAGTGGCGTGGAGTCAAATTGACCGCTGCGCGGGTCCTAATGTTAAATGACAAAATGTGGCTAAAATTACAGTGAAAGGAAATCTCAGTGCCAGTTTATAGATCATTAATGCCAGGTCAAAAATGTCTATGCCACAAAAACAGATGCAAATGTCTCCTATTCAGATGTCAAACTTTGATAAAAATAAGTTCCTTCTCTTTGAGATGAAATAAGACTGACTTTATTAATGCCCAAATTAAATTGATTACATCTTATGGCATAAAAGGTGGTATTACAATGACTCTGTATACTGATGGTGTTTAAAAATAGCAACACTGTCAGTTCTCATACAGTCCTCAAAAAAACAAGGCATCAATATAACGTACATGGGTGATCTAAAAAATAAAATCCACTTGAGCCCAAAATTGATTCTATGTTCAATAGTGTGTAGAGTATGTGTGGTGGAATTCTTAGTTTCACTTGAATAGATTATTTGTTTCAGACTACTTTTGAAGAAATTCCATAAAGTTTATGAACCTGGCACTGTCATGTACCTGTGCCGAAGAGTGATAGCGAGGATGGGCAGAGAGGAGAAAGGCGCTAGTCGATGAGAACGGAGAGCAGGTACACGAAGCACGGTGTGATCATAATTGAAAAACTAAGGGCATCCTCAGACTATGCTGCTGCACTATCGAGGTCCTTTCACACAACTGGCATTGGACTGTTCACTGAAAGTGAACGCCAAAAGAAACAGGAGTAGTTGGGACTGCATTAATGCTCACAACATACACATTAATTTAGCATAACGTTCATGCTAAACGTTCACGTAAAGTCAGATGCACCTAACAACAAAATGGAACAATAATGAGCAAATTATTTTTTTAGTTACCTCCTTTTTTCGGTGGTTTGTGTTTTTACCAATGTTTACATTGCTTCAAAATGGTGAAGCATGAGCCGAACAAAAAGGCCCCTGAGAATCAAGTCATCATTTTTCATAAGTCACTATGGTACCATATAACCTGGCAAAATGTAGAGATAGTTTGACAGATTTAGAAATTTGATACCGCATAAACCTACTTCAACAGGTAATAAACAACACAGTCTGAGAGTTTAGTCAAAGTTTTGTTTGTAGCTCACACATCCTTTGTCAAACAAAATGTCCTGCTCTCTGATTAAAGAGCTGAGAAAGACCAGTGGAGCTACGTGACATGACGAAAAACACACTGGATGTGAGAGGACATGTTGTTCCTGTCTGACTCTGTATGATGATAATAGGACGTTACAGAGCCCGCCTGCACAATCTGTGTGCAGTGACAGTAATTTCCTAAACACGGGTGCTGTAACACATGCCAACAATGTGGTGATACAGCGTCATGCAAAATCCTTCCAGCAAAGTGCTTCCCGGCTACGACATGTAAAAATCCATAGTATGCTTGGATTGGCTGTACTTTAGAAATCCTGTCTAATGCGTAATAGCTCGGTTCTCATTATATCCTGTTCATATAATTAATCCCAAATTGTGTTTTTGAAACATCTGTTTTGCAATAGTTATAAAATCTTACTGATCGGCAAAGCTTATCACAAAATATTTCTGATTTAAAAGTTAATTGAAAAGTACATTTTCGTTCCATTCTGTCATCTTCCGCTCATCCGGGGCCGGGTTGCGGGGCAACAGCCTCAGGCGGGAAGCCCAGGCTTTTCTCTCCCCGGCTGCATCCTCCAGCTCACCCAGACGGAATAGAGTAATTGTGTATCCCGAGTCGTTCCCCATCTCGGGATCACAATTACTCTATTGAGACAGTCTCTCCAGCTGGTCCGGGGTCTGCCTCTTGGTCGCTTCCTGGTGGGACGTGCCCGAAACACCTCACCAGCGAGGCGCTCGAACCACCCTGTCTGGCTCCTCTCGGCCTGAAAGAGGAGCGGCTCGAGCTCTTCCCGGGTGGCAGAGCTCCTCACACGATCTCTGAGTGAGAGCCCAGCCACCCTGCTGAGCAAGCTTGTTTTTTCCTTTTTTTTGGAACAATAATCAAAAATCTCTCTTACTTCATCAATCACTTTCAAAATAAAGTTCCACTCTTTTCTCCAAGTTCATTGGTCGTGAACAGGTGAACAGAAAACCATTACTAAAAGTTTTCTTCATAGTATTCTAAAAAAAAAAGTTTCAAACAATCTTTTAAAAACTTTCAAATTGAACAATATGACAAGTTTTTCTTTTCCACACATAAATCTGTAGAAAGAATCAAATAGATGGAAATACAGACCTGCACCCTCTTAAACTGTCTTCTGCTTTTGATTAGACACCTGAGTGCAATCAAAGCTCAAACAATTTATTCCACTTCCATCGAGTATGTCTAATTTTATAAATCTGTAAGAATAAGCTCACTACAATCACATTCTATGAGAGCCTGATATTTCAAATTAAACCAACAATGGAGCAAATTCTTCACTTAAATGCCATATTATTTGTGAAATAATGACAATCTAATCATCTCTGCAGCTACATCACAAAAAACACACACTGAATAACTTTTATACTTTGTATTTCTGGTGATTTTTTCAGTCAATGATAAGTTAAAAATCATGTATTTCTTCCTTTTAGTGACAGTAAGTGCTTGTGATAACAACTTAAACTTTACTGATTTTTCCAAGTAATAAGAGAAACACAATGTGATCTACTTAACTTATATTGATGAAAAGCCACATCTCCGAGTCTCCGTTTCACTTTCAGCACACTATAATTTTCATATTTTACTGAAATTAAAAACTTTTTCAAACTATCTAGAAGCGATTTGATGCTTAAAACGGTTTGTTTTGGCCGCCACATGTCACAAAAAATGGTCTTTTCAACTTTGAAGGTGTGATAGTATTTGCTTTTTATAATTTTTTATTTGAGTTTGAGACACTGTGTTAAACTAAAAAGCAGCCTTTTGAGTTTTATCACAAAGAAAAAAAAAGAACACAACAATAAAAAGATGTGTTATTTCAATTGAAAATTAAAACCTGAACATTTACTACCTAGTTTTCTAGAAAGATAGCAAGATAAACTGTTACCTTTCTTTCTGTCCGGATGAAGCCCATCTGCTATGAAAAAACAACTTAAAACACTTTTGCTGTGATAATGGACTATTTGACATGATCCTCCTCCCATCTGGAACATTTCCTCTCTCCTAAGTCTGCCCTGGGCCTTAATTCAGTACACCTGATCCCAATTGGATCAGGTGTACTGATCCTGACCAATTGGGATCAGGGATGGGGGAGGCGGTGAATAAGTGGTAGAGCGTTTGCCCGTGGATTGGAAGTTAACCAGAGGTTTGCGGGTTCGAGTGTCACTGAGATCATGTCTAGTGTCCTTGGAGAATACACCTAACCCCCCGTTCTCCCACCATTGGCGCCGCCGTGGCAGCCTGCTGCAGTGTGATGCAGCACACAAATTTTCCCGGTGAGGAATCAATATGGTATACAAAAAAAAAAAAAAATTGCCTATCCCTGATGTCTGCACCTGTGTCTCATCTTCCCGCTGGTTATTTAACCGTTGGTTTTCATCACTCCACTGTCGCATCACCTGCTGTTGTACTCACCTTTTGCATCCATGACGGTGTCCCTCTACATCTGGTCCCTCCACCTCATGTTTCCCCTTCAATGGCTCTTCTGTCTGGTCCTGCCAAACCTACTCGAGATGCAACAAACCTGCCCAGGTTGGCTTCAAGGCTGCACAAACTTACCTCTTTTTTCAAAACCCTTGATTAACAGGGTCCTACATCTCCACTTTCCCTACTTAGTGACTCTTTTGAAATCTAATTGAAAAGAAGCAACAGTAAAATGCTATTTGCTATTGTCGGAGAGGTTGGGGGAAAAAAATAGCTTGACAACGGAACATATGTAAACTGCTCTTTGTGTTGGTGAAACCTCAGCTGGTCCGATCAACTAACAACCCAAGAATGTACCAATTCTCATCAACAGTCAGGGAAGCTTTGATGCAACAGAGCACTAGCATTGGAGGAATAAAACAGTAAGTTTATTTAAATAATGTTTTGAAGTTCAAAGTGTCAGATTAAAAGGCTCAACCCTGCGATACAATTTGTTTGTTTCAAGTGAATTATTAATCAACCGTATATCTCCAGTCTTAAAAAGAAAAAACACTCAATAAACAGGATAAATGAAAGTATCCTTATGTTCTCAGCTTTAAAGATAAAAGTGAAAAGTTGATGATAAATTACCCGCAACATCTGGCAACATTCCAACCTCCTTCTCGCTTCACCATTACTCAAACACTTCACTTATTTTCCTTCCATCACCATGTACATTGTTATAGGTTAAAGATCAAAAACTTCTTCATCTTCAGAACTGCTTATCCAAGTTGGAGTTGCATTGTTGCCGGAGCCTATCCCAGCTGATTGCAGGAAAGATGTGGGGTACATCCCGAACCAGTCACCAATCTTGCCCTGGAACATCTGTTCCAGGGCAAGATTGAAAAACTATTTCTGGTGTGATCAGAGGGAAGAGCTCAGCAGGATGAATGACCGGAGGGAAGAGCTCAGCAGGATGAATGACCGGAGGGAAGAGCTCAGCCGGATGAATGACCGGAGGGAGGACCTCAGCAGGATGAATGACCGGAGGGAAGAACTCAGCAGGGTGGCAGGGTGAACTAGGAGTAGGGTGAGGGACCAAACATGAAGGAAAACCATAATGGCTGCCTGAGAAGATGTATTACTGCATACACTGCACTGTGCAGCACTGCAGTGCAACAGGGGTTGATCTGACAGGGAAGTGAGGGACACAAAAGCTTAAATAATCCAGAGAAGACAAGACACTCCTGGAGACATCAGGGAGAGACGACTGGGACCAGGTGCACAGAATTAGGGCAGAGGACAGGATTTGGATGGAGATAAGGTTCCAATGAGAGGAGGATCATGACAGTACTATACAGTTTTATGTTTAGTTTGATCACATCATTACTCCACTACATTTCTGTGTGCACTTTGTGGAAGAAAACAAAAAAAAAAAAACTAAGATGACGAAAATGATAAAGAACACAAGCATGTGATCCTTCGAAGAGTTTCTACCCAATAAATGGACATAAAGATGAAAGGGTCGATGTTACCCGAGAGACAAAACTCATCTTAGACATATCTTGCATCATTTTCTGCATACTTTGTTACTGCATGTGGGATGAGTTGAGTTTTAACCAAATTTGCTTCCTTTTATTTTACACAAAATCGACAAATAAAATAACTCATTGTTTCCATAAAAATATGAATAAAACCATTACTCGTCCCATATATCTTTGTTGTGGCTGGTTGTAATGAAAAGGTTAAGTGAAAAGTTAAAAGAACTGGAAAAAGGACGGCCATCAAAGTAATGAGACCTGCGTTACCCGATAGCTGTGTGCTACTGTACCAAAGGGGCTGAAGAGCAATTAAATATTCACTCTGCTTCTTGGAGTCCTCAATAGTCACATCATTAAATTACAGGATGTAATCTCTAATGGACATGGACATTACAATAAAAGAAGACAAATGATTCCCCACCCGAGCATCACTGAGCATAAAAGAGGAGTTGAAAGAAAGTTGAGTGAAAATGAAACTAATCTTCCTTCCGAATTGAGCTGAAAATCGTTCTGTTTGCAAAAGCTTAATGTTGCGCCATAAAACTGCTTAGTCTCCGATGATCTATAAGAAGCATGAGTGGGGTTGTTAATTAGAAGATTTGCTACATCAGAAATAAGACGATTTGTTTTTTTCTCTGTCGGAGAATTCAAACTATTTTAGAGGCTTCTCAATTTGTAACAACGGTCCGAACAGAGCGATGTAAAACAAAGCTGAGTAAGTTATTGTTGGGTTTGCTAGCTTATAAACATATTGTGTATTGGTTGTTATCATCCATTCATTCATCTTCTGAACCATCCATCCCTAATTGGGTTGCGGGGTAGGGCCGAGGCTTACACGCAACCATACATACTTATTCCCAGGGGCAATTTCTCAGTGGCTAATCAAACTAACATGCATGTTTTTTAAGGTGGGAGGAAACCAGAATACCAGGAGAAAATCCACGCATACACGGGGAGAACGTGTTCCAAGCCTTGTCCTCACTCGGGACTCAAACCCCCGACCTTCTTGCTCTGAGGCCACTGTGCTAACCGCTGCGCCACCGTGCTGCCCTATTCAGATATTATCTTGCTTTTTTTTTCCCCCAAATTTGAAAGAAAAAGATGTATTACCCAAAGAAAGTTTGACAAGCACCAGACCAATTGTGTAAAATCCGTGTCTTATCTTAATCTGTGGTTAAGACACAGACAGTAACAGAAACAGAATTTGTGTATTATTTGTGCATTATTTTTTTAGAATTTCAGCCTTTCACACTGTGCTAGCACCTTAATGTTTCCTACTTTAAAGTGAATCGAAAAGAACATTTTTAAATAGATCTGTAGACAAAAAAAAAAAAGCCAGATTCACTTTAACAATCAAGCCTAGCAACTCGGGTGGCATCAAGCCATTTTGACACATCATAGAAGACACATAGAGGATTGAGACGCAACATTAGGGTTTAACCCTGCTGTTTTTGTCACAGTCACTTGCTGAGACAGGTAATGACACCAAGTCATCATTATTTCACCTTCTGCATCCCTGCTATGACTTGTGAAAGTGATTGCTGTGCTGGATATGTTTCATGTGTTTGACGCAAAAACAAAACACAAAAGAACTCTGGACAAGAATAAAAAATGAAGCCTAACAAGTGAAGTTAGAGTCCTTCTTCTTCCAACTTATTTTGTGTGGGTTTTCATTTTTAACGACCAAACTTTTAGTAAAGTAAATCTATAAAAAATATAAGCAGCTGCTGTATTGGAAGGTTTTACAAAATGATGTAGTTTTTGATTTTGTATTGCATTGGTGAACATTTTTTGAATACTTCTTCTTTATTTAGTCCAGTTTTTCCAAGTTTAAATTGAATTTTTTTAGATAAAAAGCAGCAGTCTGAAAGAAACATTCTTGAAATGCTCATATAGAGGAGAGGTTATTCTGTCCTCAATCATTTTAAACGTTGCTGCTACTAGTGGCAGCAACGTTGGGCTACACTTAGATGCAGAGGTTAAACAGTTGCCTCAGAGCAAGAGGGTTATGGGTTAGAGCCCTAAGTACAGTGTAACTTAAATCACTGGTATTTTTGTGTGGAGTTTGCATTTTGTTATTAGTCTAGTTTCCTCCCACCCTCCAAAAAACCATGCATGTCAGTGTATTCACACATATATGCTAGAAATTAGTGTATGTGTGTGGATGGCTGTCTGTGTGTGGTCCTGCAATGAACTGGTGACTTGTTTGGGATGTATCCCGCCTTTCACCTGTAATCAGCTGGGATAGGTTACAGCATGAAAGATGACTGCTATTTTATAAAACAATTGAGCTCTGCCATCCGGGAGGAGCTCGGTGTCGAGCCCGCTCCTCCTCCAGGTCGAGAAAAGCCTGATGGGGTGGTTCGGGCACCTGGTCAGGATGCTGCCCGAGCGCCTCGCTGGTGAGGTGTTTCAGGCACCTCCCGCCGGGAGGAGACCAAGAGGCAGAGCCTGGACATACTAGAGGGACATACTTCTCTCACAGCTGGCTGGGGAACGACGCGGGATACTTCCGGGTGAGGTGGAGGATGCAGCTGGGGTGAGAGAAACCTGGGCTTCCCATCTGAGGATGTTGCCCCCGCGACCCTGCCCCAGATAAGCGGAAGATGACGGAACGGAATTAATTTCTACATTTTGGGGATATACATTTATTGAACCCTCTTATCAAACAGTCACATCTAAACTTAGAGAGCAACAGAAGTAATACAAATACACTAAACCTCTGAAAGAAAAAGAATTATGACTTTATTATGAAAGACAATTTTATTAAACTTTTCTAAAGTTCTGAAATGTAGTTAATTTTACGGTTTGAACTCAAACACAAAAGCTCGGAGGGTTTTTCCTCCCAACTTTGTAAAACTTTCAAAATGAGGGGATTTTCAGCTTTAGCAGGGAATATAAGTTAGAAGATTTGCTGGTGACTGCCTTATGTATCACAAAAATTAACTTGAACAAGCCCTGGTGTGTTTGTGCTGTGTACAATACCTCTCTCTGCTCCTGCTTCATCCCTCCTCTCAATCAGTAAGAACCGAGGGCTCTCGGGGAGGAAGGGCAACACACAACATTGCAGCAGTGCCGGAACTGCCAGGAAGGCAAACAGGTAGTTCCACCTGGACTCCTGTGGTCAGCAAAGAAAGAAAAGAGCATCATCAAAGCTTCAGCCTGAGAAGAACAAGAGAATATTCAGTGATGACATCTGTCAAAGCACATGTCTTAAAAGTTGTCATGAAACACATCATAAAGTGAGTTTATCTGTTTTTATCACAAAGGCTGGGGTTTAGAACTATCACAAAGCCTCCCGCAAGTAGAGGAACGCAAAGCGAGGAGGTTGTAAATGAAAAAATAACCTATTTGTGCAAATGCTTATCATTTATGGATTCTTGCCTGTGTGGGCTGAGAGCTTCTGTAATGTGGAATTCTGAGATTTTCAAGCTTTTTTCTTTCACCCACAGAAAACCTCATTTCAAGGCTTAATAAACCTCACATCCCAGATTTTTTTTATGTGCTGCATGCAAAGAAAAGATATTTTGTTCTACATCAAAATTTGCTCAAAATCAATCTCTATCTAATAATACATTTTTATAAAAATTTTGCAGTATTTTGTTTTTATCAAACTTCTAACAGCTTCATCCAAAACAGCATAAATGTGAATCATCCTGACGAAATAGTTATATTCTTCAGAAACATCAGAAAATTGTTAGCATTTGCCATTAAAAATAAAAAAATATATGTTGGACCCAATGCAATCCTTGACGAGGAACAATTATAATAAATGGAATGGTTTTTTTTTTATTTATTTAAAAGAACAAATTATGTCCACGTTGTTAAAGAAAGATACGTACTTAACTGGTTCATTTACCTGCTCTCGGAGGATTTAGTTTTGAGTTATATGTTTAAATAGAAGTGAGATCAGCCCGTTATCCAAAGCATGATTTGATTTTTAATTACTCTAGATTTTACCTTATGCATTTAAATGAAGCTATTTAAATTTTGTTTACCCTAAGAGATGTAGACTCTAATTTGATACCCTTCTGAAAAAAGAGAATAATTTATGTTTCTGGGATTAAACTAAAAAATGAGAATCTTGTAGCCCAGACAGAGAAGATGGGACAAATACAAATACCTATGCATGGAGTCCTTTAAATAAAAAATGTCCGATTCCATTTGGTGAAGAGTGGCTTTTGGATGAATAATTTTTAAAAAAATATATGAGTTGTTAAAAGATTGAATAATTTATTTTACAGAATTGTACATTTTTCAAATAAAAATTAGATTTAAAACATGTAAAAGAGACAAATTATGAACGCAATAATTTCTGCAGATTATGTGCAACACACATGTATATATGGCATCTTATACGTTAAATATGTTATGAAAAATCTTTAAGTTGAGAGAAGCTAGATGGGGTGGTTTGGGCATCTAGTCAGGAAGTCTTCCGAACGCATTGATGATGAGGTGTTTCAGGCACCTACCACCGGAAGGAGACCCAGAGGCAGACCCTGGACCCACTCTTAGCACCTCGGGTGAACCCATGTGAGCCGGAGGTTGCAGCCTCCAGCTCAGTGTGTCAGTGATAGAAGATGTTCCATACTGCCTCTGACATCGTGTTGTAAATAAAATATTTCAACTCATAGAAGCATATTGTTGCATAAAAGTTTTGAATGCATAATGAGGAATTGTTCAAATTTGGGTCAATCATTTTTCCCTAGGGAAATTATTAATAAAACGTGAATTCTTTGTACCACTAGCAATCTTCCTGGAAATCTTGAAAGAAATAGGCAAGAAATGAGTCAGACATAAAAATGAAAAAAGCTCCAAAAGTTGAAAAGAACGAAAAGCTGAAACCCGACTGTATGAAGGGCATATGACTTGCTCAGCCTTTCATTTTGTTTCTGGGTGTAGTCTGTCTGAGATAGTTAATGGAAAATGAAGAAATACTAGAGGACTGGCTTTTTGCTGCTGATAAATCTGGATTGTCCGTGCTGCTGATGACTCAGCTCCTTGGCGTGTCAGAACCTTTAAAATTGGCTGATCTGTAGCTAGGTTTGCACCACAAAAGAGATCTGTTACTGATTTTAGGAGTGGATCGGCTCATCCAATCATCCGAGGAAACGCTTGATAGGATGAATGTTCTAATAAGAAACTGGACAAAATGATGAAGACTGCAGCGTTAAAATCTGCATTTAGGATTCTCTGGTGAGACATTATAGATCTACAGGTGTTGTCTGCATTCCCAACACATTACTTGTCTTGCTACTAGTGTGCTGCTTGAAAATGCAATCACATCCTGTTATGACCCTGACTTTTTTCACTTTTCTTCCTCATTTAGGCAGTCGTGTCATTGACATTCCTCTCATCTCTGAACCCTGTCGGGGTGCTGTCGATTTTACTGATTTTACGGATTTGCTTTTGTAAATAATCTGACCTGAGAAAATCTCCTTTTTTCAAACTTTGACTTTCCCTGTGTCAGTCATGAGGAGCTGCTCGGCTGTTCTCAGTCAGCAGGAGGCAGGATGCCACAGTCCTGAGTTTGGACAAAGTCTAATGATCAGGTTGAACTGTACTCATTATTTATACGGACTGCAGTTGACTGGGCAGTGGAAAGGCGTCTGAATAATTGATGGATTCAGGCCGGGGTCGTGACACAAAGTCATGCACGGTAGAGCAAAGTTAAGATGAAAATCAGCAGTAAAATGAAATGCACAGAGGGAATTATTTGTAGTTTTAAACTCTTTGGATCTATTTGACACTTTAATGATCTAATTTCAAACCACAGCTAAACAAAGCAATGTAATTGTTGTGTTTGTTCTTTGACTAAGAAAAAAGTCCATGTATTGTCATCTTGTGATTGTAACACGCAAAGGAAATCACCGAGAACATCAGAGATATAAAAACAGAGAGGCAAATGAAGCTTTGGCTGCTGTGAAGCAATTATTGATGCAGCAAGAAGGAAGTCGTGAACCCAAAGACGGTTTTGTGGTTAGCACATAAGTTATGTGATCGTAATAATAATTCTCTTGAAGGCCACTTCTGATATGAGCGCCTCTGTTACATTACTGAGCTAATAAATATCTCAGCTATGGGTCTGTTGGATCACATAGGGTCATCTCTGAATATATGATGGTAGATGTTTTTAATAAACTTTGTAAAGTTTAGTTTTAAAGAGTTAGTTGTATATTTTTTTACCTGAGGTTATGAGCTGAAGGTTGCACACGCTGGATGTCGTCGCACATTTTAAGAAAAAAAAAATTGTTCTAGAAATAGTTGTTTGTGCAGCATGCCAAACTTTTCTAAAGTTGAAGCATGACTGGAAATTTGCCAGATTCGTTTAAAGTATCTGCATTGTCCACCTTTTAGATTTTTTATGTTATTCATGGATAAAAATCTCCCAAAAGTTAAATTTTTTAAAAAAATCAGAAAAAAATACTGAACTAATCCACTCCGATTCTGTATTTTGTAAAAATGTCACGTCGTCAGAAACTCAGCATTTGGAAAACTGTAAGTGGGCATCTGCCAGGATCAGAAGAAAAGCCCATCATCCTTCTGCCTGCAGCTGTTTGTGATGAATGTCACCTTGTCCATAAGCTGATTTTGCTGATGGTGTGTCAGAAGAGCAAACTGACAGTTGGCCCCTCACAGGTGTGTGAAGTCCCATTATAGAAATATTAAATCTGTGCTGTTTATCATCTGGGAAATATGAGCTTCATATGCTGCAGGATCGACCAATTAGAGCTGGCAATAAAACCATCTAAATCAGCCACCACAGGATTAATAGACACTTATCATGAGTTGGCCAATGAGTTGGCATGAGATAGCATAAAATAATGCCAAATGCCAAAGTAAAATAAATACTTAAACAGAGCCAAGTGTCAGCCCTGCAGAGTTTTGGTCACAATCCATCCATCCTGAAAGTAGAAATGCAGGATGAAGTTTTCTGTCAGAGGTTTAGATGTTCTGTAATAAGCAATTTGGGTGTTGATTTTAGGGAAGGTTGCTTTGTTGGCTTTAAGATTTTTTTACACGGACTAAAACATTTTTTTAAATTCTGCCTTTTTATTGTCAGATCTGTCACAATGTAATTTATTTGGTTGAAATTACATCAATTTTATTTAAAAAGCATAACAAGTTAATTACTATAATAAAAGGACAGCATTTCAAAGTTTTTTTTGTGGATGATGTGGTCTCGTTGGCTTTGTCAGGCCATAATCTCCAACTTTCACTGAACTAATTTGTTGCCAAGTGTGAAGCGGCCAGGATGGGAATCAGCGGCTCCAAATCCAAGAACATAGCCCTCACCCGTAAAAGGGTGGAATGCCCCCTGCAGGTCAAGAACAGGTTTCTGCTCCAAGTGGAGGAGTTCAAGTATTTCGGGGTCTTGTTCACAAGTGGGGGAAGGATGGAGTGGGAGATCGACAGACGGATCGGTACAGCGTCCGCAATAATCAGGACGCTGCATCTGTCCGTCGTGGTGAAAAAGCAAAGCTCTTGATTTATAAGCCGATCTATATTCACACCCTCACCTATGGTCTCCAGCTGTGGGTGGTGACTGAAAGAATGAGATCGCAAATACAAGCGAGTCCAAGAGGCAGACTGGACCCACTGGAAAGGCTATGTCCCACAGCTGGCTGGGAAAGGTCTGGGGTGAACAGGAGGAGGCAGCCAGTGTGACAGCAGCCTGGGTTTCATATCTGAGGCTGTTGGCCCCCTGACCCGTCCCCCTGATAAGCGGAAGACGACGGAATGGAACGGATGAAAAGTTAACAAAAATCAATTAGAAAACAACCAATGAAGGGACTGCTTTACTGTCGACCGAACGACAGAACAATATAGACAAATCTCAAATTGTCATGGTTTAAAAAAAAAAACGTTTGTCACATAAATGAAGCTTATTATGTCTGCCCGGGATTGAAATCGATAATTTAAGTTCAAGAAATGAAGATAGAAAGTTAAGTTGACTTTGGACCAGTAAATTATCTTCAGGAATCCATATTGAAGGTTTTTGTAGCAAAAATGTTGAAGAAACAAAAATAATGCAGAGATGAACTGAAGAATGAATGGACTTAAAGACAGATGAAGAAATGAATAGATGGATGGAATTGCCTCAATATTTTGCCATGACAGACAGCAAGCAGGCAGGTAAAAAGACAAATTAACAAAAAATGTTGAGAAAAACAGATTTATAGAGAAAATTGGGAAGTTAGATAGGTTGGTCGGCAGGTAGAAAATTGTTTACTATGAGCAGCTTTCTCCTGAAGCAGAAAATCCTTACAAGTGGGATAAAAATGTGAGATGGTTAATTAGACAAGGCATAACAATCCAATTTATAAGCTCTAGTAAAGCTACACAAGGTCAGGAGACCTTGCTTTTCATGTTTTAAATTCAGGCCAAACAAAGATAAATGTTTCTTTCCTTCGCTCTAAAAGTGAAGAAATGTTTCCTTCAGGCTGATTCTAAAGAAATTCTCGTAAAATGTCTCTCAAACATGTCATTTTAAATAAACTTTTTATTCCTACATTTACATTGTATCTAAACCCAGTTCTATTTCAGATATTTCACATGATGTGACTGCACAGGAGTCAAAGCGGGGCTGGCAAACATAACAGGCGCTACATGTAGAGCATCTCCAAAGATTCACAAACATTATATGTATCTCTCAGAGGAGCTCCCACACCATCTTGCAACAGCAGGATGTGTTAACCTGTGCATCAAGCAAACTGACTGGATGATTCAACTCCTGAGAGGATGCAAGTTTGAAGACAAACAAGACCAAATCTGAACATACAACAGACACATACTAACTTCTTTTTAAAATGTAACCAAGCAACACTGAAGTATTTTTGTTTGCAAACTCCAGAGAATTTATTTTTTTCGACCTTCATTGTCATTGTGTACACCACCATGTTTACTGAATTGATGCATTATGGGAATTTTTCTGAAATGTAATTTTGAATGGCGAAGAACTCATAAAGAATACACTGCCTTCACACTGTGTGTGTGTGTGTGTGTGTGTGTGTGTGTGTGTGTGTGTGTGTGTGTGTGTGTGTGTGTGTGTGTGTGTGTGTGTGTGTGTGTGTGTGTGTGTGTGTGTGTGTGTGTGTGTGTGTGTGTGTGTGTGTGTGTGTGTGTGTGTGTGTACTCGACATTCAAAGAAGTCAATGTTCTTGTCCGTCTGAAACCACAGTGTTCTGTGATGAAGAATGCAGTTCATTGAAGATAAGGACTTATTAATTGTTGTTCGATACACACTGATGGCTTCAGAATCTCATGGGTACTCAATGACATATTGGCTGAAAGGCTGCTTCTGCTGTGATGCCCACATAAACATGCTTCTCTGCTGTGATAAGGTCATCAGTTGTCCATGAAGGTTAGCGTAATAATCAGATGGAGAAGCTTATCACCATTTTGCACCAGTAAACAGAACACATGCTGGACTGCCTCCCAATAACCATCTTTATGGTATCTGATAGCACATACAGGGGCTCTGCACCAACAAGTAAATTCATTCATAGTGTAAATCTGACAGGTGTCAGCGGAGTGCTCGGAAAATGGCATGGTAAGCGGCATGTCCACTTAACAGAAGCTGAACAGTGAAAACTCAATTCCATGTGACATTTATGAAGTTGCTCTGCAGATTAAAATGAAAGATGGAGCGAATCAATGCTTATAAATTAAATATGAGGTTCTGCTATGTCAGAAGTATGCCAGCTTTCACAGATGTCAACGCAAAGTCACAGAGAAGGAAAGTAACTTTTGTTTCTGCTTGAGCAGAACAAAATTACCATAAAAAACATGTGTTACTTTGGATTAAAAAAATCTCTTCAAATTGGAATGGTGCAAACAAATGCGGGTAATAATTCTTTTTTATTTTGAGGGGAAAGCATTGCTGTGAAAAGCATGGTATTTTTCTTTTTCTGGTTCATTTAATTTAATCAACATAGCATCCACACAAGGAAAGGAACAAACAATATAAAAAATAAAGTAATTGCTGTTCCCACAACTCCATTACGGGTGGGCTATTGAGCTACAGAAATTACGCTACAGGGAACCATATGCCATACACCAGAAATACACATTATGGCTGTTGAAACAACAAATGAACAATTAGAAAGTATGCACATAAAAGGCACAATAAAGCCAAGAACAAATGAGAATTCCGACAAAATTATGGGTGCAAAGTCTGTGAGTTACACTGCTCATACATGGACAAATGCTGTTTATTGAGTAGAAGATTCATCAGTTTAATTTAAAAGCAATCAATTTTATTGGTAAAACATCTGCAAAGTGTGATGTAATTTGTGTGAAATACTGAACGTTAACAGATTGCAAGTATGCAAGAAATTTGCGCTTCAGTGTTCATGTTACAATAAACAATCAATAGATGCAAGTAATTGATTGCTTGCATCTATTATAAAGTAACCTTGTATCGGCAAAGATTGTTAAGTTTCATCTTTTGCGCTGCTTTTGCGAGGCCACAGAGGGCGGTGGAACCTATCCCGGCTGATTTCAAGCGAGAGACCGCGTACACCCCAAACAAGTGGCCAGCCTGCTGCGGGGTCACACACAATCAATTCTAGGGCTATTTTAAAGTGACCAATCAACCTAATGTGTATTTTGGAGAGTCAGAAGGTGAGATCGGCCATGCTGTTTGGTGTAGAGACAGTGGCACTGAGGAAAAGACAGGAAACAGAGATGGAGGTAGCAGAGATAAAGATGCTGAGGATCTCTGTGGGAGTGACGAGGATGGACAGGATTAGAAATGAGTATATCAGAAGAACAGCACATACTAGTGGTTTTGGAGATAAAGTCAGAGCGGCCAGACTGAGATGGTTTGGACATAAGCAGAAGAGAGAGAGTACATCGCCAGAAGGACGCTGGGTTTGGAACCAACAGGAAACAGGCCTAGAGGAAGACCAAACAAAAGGTTCATGGATATAGTGAAGGAAGACATGAAGATAGTTGGCGTGACCGAAGAAGATGCAGCAGATAGGATTAGATGGAAGAAACTGACTTGCTGTGGCGACCCCTAAAGGGAAAATCTGAAAGAAGAAAAAGAAAAATCCAGAGTACCCGGAGAGAACCTATGCATACACGGGGAGACCACGCTAACTCCACACAGAAATGCCAGTATTTCAAGCTTCAGTCCACTCGGGACTTCAACCCCAACTTTCTTGCAGTGAGGCCACTGTGCTAACCACTGTGCCACCATGCATCTGCAAAGAATGTTGCTTTAATACACTAAGTTACTTTTTAGCATCTCCCTAATCGCTATAATTAATTTATGTTTTTATTTACACTTCATGTTAAATAAACAGCAATGAAACGCTTCTCTTTATCTTTGAGCTTAGTTGTGTTAATTGCCTCAATTAATATGTTACATGAGGCATCTAATATTTAAGGATGTACATGTTTATTTACCAATTATAAAACTCTAGTGCCAAAAGATACACTTGTATGCTTTAAATATAGTAAATCAATTTAGCAATCACATCCCATTATCTATATTTTTAACATAGTGCCAAATGTAATTGGTGATTCAAAAACAAAATCGTGCCAGAAGAAGATGTTGTTAGCTTTGTGTTGACATGACACACTGACTGGTTTTCCAAGCATACACGCCTTTGGCTAATGTCTGTTTTTGGCATTAAAAGATAAAGTGAAAATGTAGCATAAAAAACTGGCATGCTTAGATGATGGATTTCTGTCAGGAGAATCCTTCAGCTGCAGGCTAAATCAACAAATGTGGGCACAATGCTTGCATAACAGTGTAATAAAAAAAAAGAAGGATGAAGTGGGTAATATTACCTCTGGGGCTACCGAGGTGTGTCTGACAATTCCTGCAGCTGTCTAACTAAAATAAGGGACAGACAGACAGGCAGACGCAGCACTGTTAAGAAAAATGCTGCATTTTTCCTACAGAGACCATTGATGGACAAAATGTTGTCAACCAGGCAGAGAAAGTGAAGAAAAATAATTAAGTGTGAGTAGAGCTGGAACTTTCTCTGTCTTTCTCTCTCTCTCTCCGGGGCCAGCTCAATTTTGAATGTCAAGCCAAAATGGAACTATCTTCTGCTCTGATGGTGTGAGGTTGCAGAAGTCATTGCTGAGCCTTGAGACCTCATCAGTTAGAGACCTTGGCATTTAAACCTTTAGGGCCACATCTCACCTTAATGTCCTGCATGCTAAAGCGTCCTTGGGCAAGGCACAAAACCACACATTGCCTTCCCATGTGTCTGTCGGGTAGGAAAACAGCGTGTGTATGTGAGACACGAGTAGTAAGATCACTCTGAGCGATTTACTTATAACCAGAAAGAAGATGCATTTATAATGACCATTTAACATTTTGATTAGGCGTTAGTGGTTTTTGTAAATTTTATTCCTAAAATTTCTTTTTAAAAAAAATATACAAAATTATGAACATGTGTTATGATTAAAAGTTTAAATAACTTAAACAGCTGTTTGATTAAATAACCAGTTTTTACATATCAAGAAAATTACAGTTCTACTGCTTGATCAGTGGTTTTCCTGGAACTGGAAAATTTCGGTTTGATTCCCACTAGGGCTATGCCTTATTATCCCTGGGGAAAGGTGTGGGGGAAAGTTACTCCCACCGTTGGCGCCGTTAAGGCTGCCTGCTTTGGTGCAATGCAGCAAAAATATTTTCCCGATTGAGGTAAAAGTTTTTGCACATCTGGATTTATAATGATTTGCTCTCTTTTTTTCCTTCCCGTTCCTTTTTTTTTTTTTTTTTTTTTTTAGTTGAAGCTTTGCCTTTTATGTTGTCTTTTTTTGTCAATTATTTTTGAGAATGTGTGGCTTTCAACCAACCACAGAAGTTGCAAATGAGCAATATTTTTGTAAGGACTAATAAGCACTTATTTAGAAAAATATTCAAGTTCAATGCAAAACTTTAGGGTGAATGGCAACAAATCAAGAAAAAAAAAACTGCCACATTGTGTGACAAAATTGTGTGAAGTTATATTTGGAAGTTTGAACAAACAAATTGCACAGTAAATTGTTCTTGTACGTTGTCACAATTTTGAGAAAACAAGGTGGCCATAAGAATCCACATAGACCGGTATAGAAATACATCAAACTGTAACAGTAGCATAAAAACATCCTGTTCTACACTTGGATCTTCTCACCTCAACCAACACTTGTTCGAAACAGAAAATTTAACACCTCCCTAATCTGGTGAATCATTCAGGGAAACCGGGTAAATAACTGCATGACAGTAATAAACAAGCCATCTCCTTATAACACAAACATAACAAAAAGTCACACCACCTATAACGCAGTTTGCTTTTTTGGATTCTTAGGTGACGAGAACTGCTGTACTGCAGAAAGAGGGTTGCTAGTTAAACACCATCCTAGCCACAGCTCCAGACCCTTGCATTTTTAGTGTTGTTTTTTTGTCTTGTGGTTTTATTTAATTTAGCTGTTTGTTGTTTCTTTTGGTCATTGTAGCACTTTGAGATCTCCACTAGAGATATAAAGTGCATTTACAAATAAAATTTATTATTATTATTATTTATAAGTTTTTCCTGTGTATGCGGGATCTTAACACAGGTACTCCAGCTTCTTTCCACCCAACAAGAGCATGCATATTGATAAATGCTCACAGTATGGAAGATCTTCTGCCACTGACAGCCCAACAACTCTTTTTGGATACAGGCCAAACATCAACACCTGCCTTGGTCTTTTTTGGCTTATTCTGAATTTGCATCTCCAACCAAAAAAAACACTTGTTATCACAAACAGAAAATTAGAATGATAGAAAGGCAGATGGAAAATATACCGTTTTTTTTTTTTTTTTCAGTACAGCTATTTAGTATCAAATCAACCAGTCAAAGCAATTTAAGTAATATTACAAAAAATGAATTCATAAAGATCTTCCATACCACTTTTAACAGCTGGTGTGTGACTGGTTGTGCATCGCTGTGTGCCTCCGAGACACACGGAGAGGGACACCCAACATAGCTATGATCTAGCTACTAGCTACAACGCTGTGTAAAAAAGTATATTGGAAAACTGATTAAAGTACATTTGGTTTTACTTTATAAACATAGTAAACGAATGCAAATCTTAAGGATTATCATCAGGATGCAAAAAAGGGCTTCAGTAGCTCCAACGTATCAGAGGGATTTGGGGTAACTTTATGAGAATGAAAGGCATAAAAAAAAAATCTTAATGGAAACAATAAATTAAATTCGATATTAAGTGTATACCCATATTTACATAATCCTTATATGTTAGGAATGCAAAATTATCTTTAGAAAAAAAGCCTTGTAGTCTGTGATCAGTTTTACCTTCTCACTATTTGAAGAATAATTAAATTCTGAATCACTTTTTCAGGAAATCACAGTCCTGATTACTCTCCCTGGATTAAATGACTGAGATATCGCTGATGATGGCAGGTGATAAATGAATAATATACTTAACAGTGCAAAAGTTCATGCATAAAGTCAGCTCTTCTGGTGAAGTGGGGGAGCCTTGCTGTGTTTGCACTTTCCTTGCACCCTGCGAGACGTTACATGAGATTAAAGAAGTGAGCTCATACCAAAGCCATTGAAAAAGGTTATAGAGGGTGGAGTTTCCAGGTTGCATCATGCCAGTGGCTACTGTTACCAACAGTGCAATTTAAGATTATCCAAGCACTCCGGCTCACAGTGAATTATTAAGTAATGAATAAGGATCGTTTTATGCCTTGCTCCCGCTTCAGTCTGAATGAAGTCCATCTGCATCATTCTACAAACATAAAATATGAAATTGTAAAGTTTTGTTTTGTCTTCAGAACTGCTCATCCCTACTAGGGACATGGTGGTGCTGGAGCCTGTATCGGCTAATTTAAGGCAAAAGTGGCAGGATATATCCTGAACAGGTCCCAGTCTGTTGCAGGGCTACACACACACTCAACTATCCATGATTTCCTCACAAAATTATTGACTGAGACACATTTGCAGCAATTTTAAATGTCATGGTATCAATGTCTTACATTTTCACCGTCAGCTGTACCTTGTGGTAACTTTAATGTGAATGACCACAAACAATCTATTTTATTGTTATTTTTGTCCACAAATAAGAAAGATCCAAAAACGTACAAAAGTATAAAGATGTTCCTTCTTAACAATTGTTTCGCAATCTTTTCATATTGATCAATTGTTTTCTGAGATTGCAGAAGGTCTGAGTAAGATTGCCTTTGGGGGTTTCACTTCTTTTCTCCTATTTTCAGTACAACTTTTGATTATTTTGCAAAGAATGAGTTGTCATTTCGTAACAACCCTCAACTCTGACCTACAACTCTAAAAGCATAAAAATCACAGGATTTTGTTGGCAACAATTTTGCAAAGAAAAATGCAAAGAATAGATAATTTGTTCCTGTTCCTTCAGCTACACATTTAAAGATGAAAACATTAAATTCAACACCAAAATACACAAGGTAAAAAATTGTTTTAAAAGTACAGTATGTTTATTCTCTTCTGTTCCATTCCATCATCTTCCGCTTATGCGAGGCCAGGTCGCACGGGCAACAGCCTCAGACAGGAAACCCAAGCTTCTCTGACCCCAGCTGCAATCTCCAACTCACCTGGGAGGATCCCGAGGTGTTCCCCAGCCAGCTGTGAGGCATAGTCTCTCCAGTGAGTCTGAGGCCTGCCTCCTGGTCTCCTCCCAGTGGTACATGCCCAAAACACCTCATCAGTGAGACGCTCTGGACGCATCCTAACCAGATGCCTGAACCACCCCATATGGCTCCTTTCGACCCGGAGGAACAACGGCTCTATTCCTAGCTCCTACCTGATGGTAGAGTTCCTCACCCGATCTTTGAATGAGAGGTTAGCCACACTGCGGAGGAAGTTCATTGCTGCTACTTGTAAAAGCGGTCTTGTGCTTTCGGTCAACACCCGCAGCTGCTGACAATAGGTGAGGGTGGGAACGTAGATAGACAGGTGAAGGAAAGAATGGCTCAATGCCCACTCAGTGAGTAAGTGAAACTCTTCAAACTTATCAAGAGTTACCCTCTTGCTTTCACCACCCAACCTTCTCCAAATCTTCCGAGTCGTTGGTACTTGTGGATCGTGCCATGGATCGTGTACTACCACTTGGGGCTGGCTTGTCCACTCATACAGCTTGCCACTGGTTGCAATGCATCACCACAACTTCTGATTGGTTCACTATAGCATTCCTGTTTCTGTATTCAATCTGCTTTCCAGATTGATAAACCCTTAAACGTTTGACCACTTTGGGGTGCTGGCACTGTATTTCTTAAAGTTTTATACACCACTCTTTTGGCCACTTTGAAACTTTTGTGTTTTTTTATTTGGAGTTTGTTGTTTTTTATTTTAAAGGCAGCTGTTATCAGTTTCATCGAGTTCCCATGTTTTATTTCTTTTTTTTTTTTCAGCTTCCTAAACCAATCTGTTTGTGAACTTTCTGGTGTTAGTTTTGTGTACCGTTCTGATTGCTTTCTTCTCTGGTACTTCCAATGATTTACTTCAGACCTTCACATCATAACTCAGATACAGTAACACTGAAGAAATCAAGCATCAGGATTTAGTATATAATGTGTCTTTCCTGATATGGCAGTATGATTTTTTTGTGTGCTCTAACAAGATTACTCCAGTGGATTTACGATGTAGTGTCCTTCAAAATTCTGTTCATTTAAAAGCTCTTTCATCACTATCAACGCTTGTGTTGTACGTGCGAATTTATTAGAGTTTTCAAACACCATAAATACAGTTTTCCAATCCGTCTCTGACGTGTATGTAATGTGATGTGCTGCGGTATTAATACTATTAATGATACTATTAATTAATAATTAATGCTAGTGCACCTGAGATTTTCGGATGGTAATTTTTTTTAATCAACAAATTGATGATTTGAGCAATTTATTTTCAGATTTTTTTTGTGACTGTCATTTATGGTTTTTTTGTGTTTCAAACTACTAATAAAAAGACATACAGAAGCCTGTAGTGATATACTGTAGATTTGCAGCACTAACCTGACCCAACAACTCCGGCAGGCCGAGCACTTGTCCTGTGAACACTCCTAAGCAGATCAGGATGGAGTTGAACTGGCCAATAGATCCTCTGATGTGTCGTGGGGAAATCTCTCCCAGGTACATGGGGAGGGCACTAAGAGCTATTCCTACGAGATAGAAAAAGAAACATCAGATACTACATAAGGTTTTAGAAATTCACTGATTAAAGTTGTAGAGACATCTGGACATATATCTTCAACTTTCGTGGGGAAAGTTGATTAGCAAAAGACATTTGAAACGCAGTCATTCACAGGGACAAAGTCATTAAAAAATCTTAGTAAAAAAAATTGAATGAGTGAACAATTTCAATTCTACATATAACACACAACCCCCACCCCCTCGCTCAGCATATGCTATTTTATTATCACATTAGTAAAAACATTGTGTCACGATAGTAATCTTTCCCTCCAGGAGTATGTATCGCAGAAACACAGTCACACTTCCAGCTGTCACACTCACCAAGATACAAAAAAAAACTCCACAGAGATGATCTGTGCAACAAAAACATTCAGTCTCTACATTTGGAGTCTTTCGGTTTGTCTTCTAAACCGCTTATCCGTAATAGGGCAAGGAGGGGTAAAAGGAGGTACAGGTTGCCTGTTACGGGGCCACACACACACAACCCTACACACACACACTCATTCCTATGGGCAATTTTCAAGAGGAGAGTGGGAGAAAACCCACAGATACACGGGGAGAACATGCAAATTCCACACAGAAAGGTCAGTGTTTCAAGCCTCATCCCACCTTAGACTCGAATCCCGACCTTCTTGCTGTGAGGCCACTGTGCTTACTGTACCACTAAGCCACCGTGCAGCCCAATTATTAGGGTAAATAACATTTTTGTACTGGGTTTGTTTTTTCAATATGTCGTAACACTATTTTATCACTAACAGCATTGAGTGATATTCTTTTGATTGCAAAATAATTTTCTTTAGGATTCATAAAGTATTTATCTATCTTTGACGCACATAAAAACAGCTGAGCTTAGTCATAACAGTAAAAATAGATTTTCCTTTTTTGTTCATTTTTTCTATTAGAAAATCTTATTACATGATTAAATATGATTCATTAAAAATTAATAAGTAAATAATACTTTTTTGCTTCAAAAGCCTTGAGATTTCAGGTCTATTCAGTTTTACATGACAGAGCTCTAACTAAAGCTAATTTTTATGTAGAATTTTTAAGCAGGGCATGAAGTTATATTTACATGCATAAACACAATAATCTTTATGTTAAAGTTTGAATGAATGTTCTGATAAAGAAGTTCTCGATTTCAGAAAAAAATACGAAACATGTAAAAAACATGTTGAAACAGAACTTACCCGAGTTCAGTCCAATGAATATGCGCCCTATAAGGAGCATCTCGAATGATCTTGACATCTCACCCAGGGAAAGCAGTAGAGCAGCAACCACTGTAAGGCTGTTATTCACCAATAGTGTTCCTTTTCTGAAAGTCATTAACAATAAAATGAAATGTGCTGTGAGAGATGTAAAAATTCAAATCCAAAGTGACTAATTTGTATGATATTAAAATGTAGTCTTATGCTGTAACCTGAGCAAACTTCTGACATATGCTGGAAACAAAAGCCCTGAAGACGTAAAAATGTAGAGTGGAAGGCTTGTTATTTTATTTATTTTTTATGAAATATGAATATTTGGGCCTTTTATACTTCAAAGCGCAGAAAGGAAACATTAAAAGAAATCACATTTCTGAGTTAGGGCGGCACGGTGGCGTAGTCAGTAGGAGAGTGGCCCTACAGCAAGAAGTTCGTGGGTTCAAGTCTTGGGTGGGGGCGAGGCTTGGAACATTGGCCTTTCTGTGTGGAGTTTGCATGTCCTCCCATATCTGTGTGGGTTTTCTCTGGGTACTCTGGTTTCCCCCTGCCCTCCAAGAACATGCATGTTAGGTTGATTGGCTAGTGCCAATTTGCCCCTAGAAATGTGTCTGTATGATTAAATGTGTCTGGTATGATTAAAAGTTTGCTCAGCTTCTGGTCCCGTGACAGACTGGCAACCTGTTTGAGATGTACCTTGAATCAGCCGGGATGGGCTCTGATACTCCCCAAAACCCCGTAAGGGATACGTGGTTAAGAAGGTGACTGACTGGAATTTCTGAGATCATAAAACAGATTTTTTTTCAAAAGAAAGCTAATGTAAACATTTCTTCAAACTTTATCAAGCTTAAAAAACCTAGCTTAATTTACTTTTTTAATTAACTTGATTTATTGACTTAATTAACATTTTGGTTCTTGAGCAACACCGCTCATTCTCATAAATATTTTTCCATCATTTTCCAGGTTAGGTCAGAGCTCAGATTACAATTTAACACACAGAATGAAAGTGATCCTTTTAGAAGTCTGAGTACAGATTACTTGTCCTGATTTAATTTGAAAAACAAGAAATTGAGTTCTGATTTCAGGAAAAACTTGCAATCCAAAAGAATCCTCCCAAGGTGTCTGCTAAACAAATCCATAAACATATTAAATAGAAAGCTTGTTTAAATGGTAACCTGTCATATTTTGCGTCATTCAGGGTGGGATTGTGGAGGCTGCAGACTTTAGCATGAAAGAAATCTGTTTAAATGGTTTTGGACCAAAAACCAATTTTGTCTTCTCAATTATTCATGAAAAACATTTGTTTTGGGTTTTTTTTGTTTATTGCCCTTCTCCCCTCTAAGAAGTCTCAACTACTACTCAAACTGGATCTAATTTATTACTAATCTTTAAAGTATAAGTAAATCTTAGTTTTGTTGTAGGGATTTTTTTTTATATTTAGATTTTTGTTTCTATTGAGTCGGGGGCTGGGGGTTTGCATATACTTTTTTATAGATGTAATCAATAAGTGAGCTCTCTTATTGCATTTTTGTTAATTATATCAGGATGTTTTTTTATTTGATCATAAAGCTATAGTATGTGACTGGTCTTTTTTTGTTTGATCATGTTTTGCTTGAAAATGTACTTTGATATTAAGTTTCATCTGATATTTTGTAAAAGAGAAATGAAATGAAATAGCATAACAAAATCTGAACATTAGAAAGTTTCTTCTAGAGTTTTAGTTTATGTATTTTTCACATTACATTTATTAATAATTTGAATCCACCCTTACATCCCCTCCACTTTTACATCCTGTACGTCTGGATGGTTGGCAAGTAGTGTTCATCCATCATCTATAATTTCCCGTTTTGTTCCATTGTCATCTGCTTATCTGGAGTCAGGTCGCGTAGGCAACAGCCTGAGACGGGAAGCACAGGCTTCTCTCACCCTGGCTGCATCCTCCAGCTCACCAGGGTGGATCCTGGGGCATTCCCCAGCCAGCTGTGAGACATAGTCTCTCCAGCAAATCCGGGGTCTGTCTGCGATCTCTTCCTGGTGGGACATGCCCAAAACACCTCATTAGCAAGGCTTTTAAGAAGCATCCTAACCAGATGCCCGAACTTTCCGATCTTGCTTCTCTTGACCTGGAGGAGCAAGAGCTCTACTCTGAACTCCTCCCGTATGGCAGAGCTCCTCACTCTATCTCTGAGTGAGAGCCCAGCCCACCTACGGAGGAAGCTCATTTCAGCCACTTGTATCCACAATTCTGTTCTTTGGGACACCACCCACAGCTGGTGACCATTGGTGAGGGTAGGAGCTTTGCTTTTTGGCTCAGCTCTTTCTTCACCATGACGGACCGATCATCTAGAACTTGATTTTAAAAATATCCTTTTCTTTACAGTTATAAAAAAATGTTTGTGTTTTGGTTCAAACGCTTGAAAGAAGAATGCACAAATATGAAAGCACACCATCACAGTCCGCATCAGGTATTAACCAATTTGCATATTTAAAAGTGATGTTTTTCAAAATGAGTCTCAACGGGACACAGTACAGGTGAAAAGCTAAAAGAACATATTTGTTTCAGAATTATCTAAAATAACTTTCCTGTGTAATGTTAAAGGTCAACGTCAAAGGGCAGAAACGATGTGTTTTTGTTTCGATGCAGCATGATTAAGACGGTTAGCGACAAACATGGTCTCAAGGGCAGCTTCATTTGCATCGTATGCGAGTGAAAAGATAAACACTTCCTAATAATTTTTTCCCATCACGCTTTCACCGTGAACAAACTCCCTCTGGTAAAATATCCCGGCTTCTTTGTTTAGTTTTACTTAAAAAAGGGCATGAAATTACCTGTGTTTCAAAACTTTTAATGGAGCACTTGCTCTTTGAAGTAGTTTTCTTTAAGATTGCTTCATGTGTCCCCATCTGATAATATATTCGACACTTCATCTCGGCATCTGAATGTCAACCTCTCCGGGACTCTGAGCTGAACTGCCAGCTGGCCCACAGATGTCTAACAAAGAATATGGCGGGAGAATGAATAATACCTTTCAACCTAAGCAACGTGTTGGAAAACTGCTACCTGTGAGATCCAAGGTGAATTATCAGGGCATCTTAATTATCTCAGGCGGCTCGAAGCCAAAACTATAAAGCCTTGTCTTTGTTCTAACAGTGGGATTCTTTCCAGTAGTGGATGAGAGATTCCCTCGGACGTATATCATTTCAAGTTGATAATACCGGTCTTTTACTCTTCGGCTAAAGATTTAAAAGACATCCAGTGTGCACCTCTGTGAAAAGAATGCAAAACGACTTGGCTCAGCCATGACTTGAAAACTCATCACACCATCTGTAAGATTGGATCCTACAAAGTAGAATTAGATGTCATCCCAAAGCAGATGGATCTTAGAGGGATAGTTATTTCATCTAAACATGTATAATCAGTCACAAAGAAAAATTAAAAGAGAAAAAAGACATCCATCAAGAGTTTGTTGAATAAAAAAGTATAATGCCGGGGAACAGAAGAGTTGGGAAAAACTATGGAGGGATCTTTGATTTAATAAAGAACAGAATTGTTTAACGTGTGCAAGCATGCTCAATAATGATGAAATTTCATCAAACAAATCCATCCAATTTTAGCTTTGAGTAGAGAAAAAGTGTGAACGATCATTAGATTTGGATTTAAATATTGCATAAACGTCAATAAAAACCTCTTTTGATAAATGACAAACTAAAACAAGAGAGTTTCTCTGATCAGATAACAGAAAATGGAAAAGTCTGAGATGGTGGAGGTGATCAATACCAATAAATTCAACTGAGTTATGCAGTTGAAAATGAAATCTTTTTTCTCTTGCTGTATCTATTATCATCTGCACCGCCTCATAAATGATGACTGACTCAAATAACTTGACATCTCACCAAAGTTTTCTTGGTTTTCTTTAGCAGAATAGCCCAAAGATATATTCACAGAGGTTATCCATTACTCCTGAACCTCATTGATTTGTGGATTCATACTTGATAGCAATACTTCAGTAGCAAATATATTTCAGTCTTTTCTGTGATTTTACAATCTTTATTTTGGTCACATCAGCCTGCGCCGAGCAAGCCCCACCACCTCACGCCAAGCCATGCCGTGTTAACCCTTTGAGCACCCGGCGGAGGGAGCTATTGAGGAGAAAGTACTGCTGCCAGAGGGAGCCCTGGATGTTTCTCATCAACCTGATTAGGGTCACCTGAGGATGATTACACATTCCACCCATCTGTGCACCCTGCCAGCTATGTAAGGGCAATCACCCCGGACTTCCCTGTCGGATCATACAATCCCTTCCAGCCAGGTGTCCCTGATTGCCTGACCAAATATCCAATCTGTCAATAACTCTATGCCATAAATATATTTATTTATTTATATAGATATATATTCATGTAAAAGAAATATGGAAATGAATGATGATTGGCAAAAACAACACAACTTTCTTATTTTGGGGATGGATGGTGGGTGGGTACAGCGAGCACCCCGTCACTGGAGGGTTGCAGGTTCCATTCCAGCCCGGAGTTCATGCGGAGGTGTCCCTGAGCAAGACACTGAACCCCCAATTGCTCCTGATGGTGGTTTGGACCTTGCATGACAGCTTCCACCATCAGATATGAATATGTGTGTGAATGGGTGAACGTGAGCTACGATGTAAAGCATTTTGAGTCCCTACGCAGTTGGAAAAGCGCAGTATAAGTAGAGTCCATTTACTTATTTTGTACAAGTATCATCATCAGTTTCGACAATTCTGATTCAAACTTATTTTGTATTGGATTGATACTGAAAATATGAAAAATATATCGCACACCATTGCTTTTTGCCAAACAAAGTAAAAATAAAAAAAGTGTCCAAACTTTCTGAAAAAACATTGCACCATAAATGTGTATTTTACCGTTTACATGACCACAGTTCAGAGTTTACGATTTTTTAGAGTTTGTTGACTCTCGAATGCTCTCATTGATTTATATAATCTGCAAAAACCAAATCACAGACATGGAGTTTCTGATTGGATTAAAATTAATCAAAGACCCGAGTTTCGGCCAAACTTGTGTGGGTTAGTTTTGGGAGATTTCTAAAGATATTGATAGAGTAAAAGCAGGTTAAAGTAACTTAAAGGCCTCACAGTTACTGTTACATCTGGGATTGGTTTTACCGTAGTAAAATCAGTTTATCTAAGTATAACTAATCATACAATCAGAGCTATAAAAAAGTTTCTTGTTTACTTGTAACTGACATCCTGACAGCTGGTTGGAGTGTTTCTGGAACAATTTACAACAATCAAAACTACTGCTAGTTATAAAGTGGAGCTGGAAAGTTGGAAGAAGGAAAGGATGGCTGACAAAGCAAAAAGACTAACTTTACCAATTGCACACAGAATATTTCTTTCTCCTCTTGTTGAATTTTTGTATCAGCTAATAAAAGACACATTTATAGGCACTGGTCTCATGAGGATATGCTTAAACTACAGCTCAGCAGAAAATATATGACATACAGTAAGTGCCTGAAACTAGGTAGGAGAGCCTTGGAGGTATAGCACATCTAGTTTCACAGAACGAGGTATGACTAGTCGATACAGTTGAACGTGGAGTTTGAAACAAAGTAAAAACATGGAACAA
This sequence comes from Neostethus bicornis, assembly GCA_902685375.1. Classification (NCBI taxonomy): domain Eukaryota; kingdom Metazoa; phylum Chordata; class Actinopteri; order Atheriniformes; family Phallostethidae; genus Neostethus; species Neostethus bicornis. Next base: position 15,772,063 of record LR738557.1, on the reverse strand, counting down.
TTTGTAGAAGTAGGCTTATGGGTAGAGTTGATATATTTTACATTTTTATTCTTCTATCTGTAATAAAATGTGAACGATCCGAACGGATGGATGAGTAGATAGGTAGGTATTGGGGACAAACGTCTGTTTTCTATAAATAACGCCATTTTCCTTTTCATCTACTGGACCACTTATCCCTAACAGAGTCGCAGGGGTGCCAGAGCATGTCCAGGTTGATTTTAGGCAAGAGGCAGGGTACACCCTAAACAGGTTACCAGTCTGCTGCAGGGCCACACTCAGAAAACCATCAACACACACTTATTCCTGAGGGCAATTTCGAAGGGGCCATTCAACCTAATGTGCGTGTTTTGGGAGAGTGGGAGAAAACCGGAGTACCTGGGAAAAAACACATGTACACAAGGGGGGACAGGCAAACGTCACAAAGAAAGGCCAGTGTTTTAAGCTCCATCCCACCTGAAACTCAAGCCTCGACCTTTTTGCTGTGAGGCCACTGTACTAACCACTGCACCACCAGGCAGCTATTTTTCCACATATAAAAGATAAATGACTAAAGTTGCCTCTGACTAGTGACATGACTGTAAATGCTCATTCACTCTTTTAGGTACACTATTACAAGCTGTTTTCTTGTTTTCCTCTCTGTTGACCTGTATGTTTCTTCCATCACGCTCCCAATAACGATGGATATGTTCAAATTGATGCAGTCCTGATGTCTACACAAAAAGGGAGCCTTATTTTCCATTCTCAACGTGCTACGATGAAAATAGAGCAATTTCCACAGCATCTTTTCAACTCCCTCTTGTGTGTTCTGAACAAACACCTAATACACCGCCCTCTCATTTTCAACCATGAGCTCACATCTCCAGCTGAAAGTACCACGCTGTGAAGCCCACATGTGAATTGCTACAATTTAAGATAGTGAGGGACAATTTTTCCTCACATTTTATAAAAGATTTCTGTTGAAGTGTGGAACATCTTGTATTTAAACAGGCTGTCGTGCTGTCAGTGTGACACTACTAATGCATAAACCTCGCATTTTTTGTTGATGGGATTAAGCTGATTTAGTTTATGATGCGAGGAGGAATTATCAGGTCTGGTGTTTAAGTTTGAACATCTTAATCGGCTTACTTGTAGGGAAATTCATTTTGAGAGTTTAGTTCCTGCTACAACACATGGCTCAGCTAAAATTCAGACAGCCTCAAGACTTTTACAAGCTACAGGTTAAATTCAGGTTAGCAAGTGCGTGCCTTAGATCCCCAGAGGAGAACAACTGTATGGTAGAAATGTTATTATGAGCACATGAGTGAACTCACCTTCCAAGAAATTTGATGATAAAAGGGACAGTGAGCGCTCCAAGAAGGCCTCCAATGGCAAATATGGAAACAGTGAAGGACCAGAGGAGGGTAACTGTTTCTGTTGGAATGGACACGCCATATCTCTCAAACCAGGTCTTGTTGTAGAAAGTTTTAATGTACTGACATAGAAGAGAGAGAAAAAGAAGTTAAACATTTTCAGTATGATAAAGTTTTAAATGTTTGCTTTGGGTCACGGAAGAAACATTCTTTTTTATAATTACATATGCTTATTACTACTACTATACATATCAAGCTGTAAATCTACCCAACCGAAGTTAACCGTCCATCTCCATTAACCCCATCATGCTTTATTTATACAGTGATGAAAAAAAGGAAAGGAATTTGGCTTCAACTCTTAGGTTTGGTTTGGATTTTGAAAGGTGTATTTCTAACATGTAATAAAACCCACAGAACCTACAGAACACCTTTTTTTTTTTCCTAACGTATTATATTGAGCCCTCAATGGGGAAATTTCTGTGCTGCATTCCACTGCAGCAGGCAGCTATAACAGTGCCAATGGTGTGTTGTGTATAATTTTCTCCTGTACCAATATATTTGTGTCATCAGCAAATAATATAATTTTTAGGTCATTAAAGACGCAACAAATCTTGTTAATATAAAGGGTAAAAACTTTTGAGTCCTGATATTGACCCCAGAGAGACACCGCAGATAATGTCTGTAGACATTATCTGTCTACTGACAGTTTCACAAACTATTTCCTTTCAAGTAAATAGTGTTTAGATTTTGCTGAGTGATTTCCCTCAATGCCTTGTTTAAGTTTTGGAACATAAAATGAACAGACATGTTAAGATTTGTTCCACCACTGAGTGAAGACTGTGTAAAATTTATCTTGTTACCCTGAAACTCAAGAAACATTGTTTAAGGTCAAAGACGTATTTCTAGTTTGAAGAGTTGATCAATAACACACGATCAACTGTGTTATCGTGTGTTATCGGCTCTGTATGATTACTTGGAGCATTATCTGTAAACAGGAAGTCACTGCCTCTAAGGATGGAGCAAGGTAAAGACAATTTACCATGTGAGTCATGGTTTTCCAATTGCTTTTTCAGTATTTTCTCATTATCTATTTTGTCTCACTGTTTGTCGCTATTATTTACTGATGTCACTGAAATCAAAGAACATAATCTGCTTCATCACACTTGACTCAAATTGATGAGTCAAATGTCCAAAACTTCTATCGTCAAAACTATCATCGATGTGTGTCAAAGCCTAAATACATTAACAACACCCAAGACGGCAACTTTCAGAGACCAACTTTGGACATCCTTGCATTCCATCAGTTTAAATGAGTTAATAGTCAATGGAAAGAGCTCAGAGTTACTTAACTATTATTATTATTTTACATACTTATTCTAAGTGTGATGTGCAGAGTAGAGAGAGAGAGAGTGCATCGGCAGAAGTATGCTGGGTTTGGAACCACCAAGAAAGAGGCCTAGAGGAAGACCAAAGAGGAGGTTCATGGATACAGTGAAAGAAGACATGAAGATAGTTGGTGTGACCAAAGAGGATTCAGCAGATAGGGTTAGATGGAAGAAACTGACTTGATGTGGCGACCCCTGGAGGGAAACGCTGAAAGGAAAAGAAGATTCTAAGTGCAATGGACAATCAACTTCAAGTACAATTTGGGGAATCTATTGATTGGCCTCCTCAATATAAATGTTCCAGTTCCGCCGTAACCAAGAAAGATCATGTTCCTACTAGGGACTAAATTAGGCAACTCTTCATGTCCTTATCAGAATGAACTAGAAAACTTTGGGAGCATTTTAAGTTAACATTGATTTTGGTCAAGCTGAAAAAACAACTGTTTAGGTCATTTTTCCATCCCGTAGCCACTGAACTTCAGAACACTACCTATCTGGAACTGTTGTAGATATTCATTTAGTTTAATTGAAATCTGCTTCATTTTTCATTTAATTATTTATAGTTTCATTCTACCTTAATTTTATTTTTACTTTTTTGCTGTGTGTCCACTGTCTGTGGAAACCCTGTTTTGCAGTTAATTCTGATCCTTGATTTTAACAGGATGGCATAGGTTTTATTTTAGAGAAAACTGGTCAAAATTGAATTTATCGAGATACCCCAGATGGTGACCAAGCATTAGGTATTGTAATTAGGCAAACACTGATGGATTCTACTCATAATGAGCAAGATGCCCTTGTAACTGTTTCCGTCTTTCATTTACTGCTATCATGATTGTGTTTTCCTGCTTCATGCCTCACTGCTGTCACTGCTGAGACTGATGAGTCCACATGCACTGGGGGAGCATCCCAGCAGTTCTGAGAGCAGACAAAGTGACCTCTTATTTGTTGTGGAGCTCATAAAATGTCTCTTGTGTTTTCCTATAAAAGGAAAAGTAGCAGGTCAGAGGTTAGACTCATTCCTGCAGGACATACGTCTCTTGGATAATTAAGAGTATTACTTTATAGGCCTTTGTAGGTGGATGCTGACTCTGCAAAGTGCTCACCCAAAACGAGCAGCATCATTTTCCGTAAGCGCAATCTGAGCCTACACATATGACAAGAAACTAATTTGTTTGGAAAAAATGCAAAGCAAGGCTTTAAAGTATAAAGATTTTCCGTTTCGTTCCACTTCACTACTTGCTCAATGTCTTTTTGGCAAGCATGTTTAAATTAGATTAAAGGCTAATTGATGAGCAAGTTAGGGCAGATAAAAATGCATTAATCAGATGTTCAGTGCCTCGCAGCATGCACATAAGGACTTACATTGGGTCTGTTTTACATTTGATATAAAATTCCTTTGCACAGATTTGAAAACGGTTCACAGTGGGAGATTGTCCCGCTGTGTGAGAAGGAAACTGAATGTTGATTCATGCATGCTGGGATTTTACATGCTGCGTGGAGAGATTCTCCTGGTTTTAGTGGTCTGTTACCAAAGAGGCAGATTAAACTCTTTGTAAGACAGAACTGCGTGTGTAGTGTCAGTGTGGCATTCCTCTTTCATCATCTCATCATTGATATAAAGCGTGGCACTTTCTTTTTTTCCGTGACTTATTTACAGCTAGTAGCTGGTAGTGAACGCCTCAGTGATCATCATATTCTACCATGACAGGAAAACATACAGGAAAAGAGGAAAGATACTGCTCAGAAATTCTGTATGAATTTTGCAAAAAGCAAAAAGAAAAGAAGAAGACAACAAAGCTCCCTGATGGGTCTCAAATGTGGTGGACAGAAGCGAGTGTTACATTATTGATCAGCTTATGTTCCTTGTGGGCAGGAGTCATGAAGGAGAATAAGCAACGAGCAATCACTCAGCATGCGTATAAACAGGAGAATTAGCAGCATCATAAGCAGCAGCCGGGATTTTAAAGAAAGATTTCAGCTTAGTGGAAGTCAAGTGTCGTACTTGATGCACCACATTTCAAAGCAGACGGGATTACCCGCGATAAAAAGTTGTTGTTGACAAGGTCCGCTGAATTAAAGCCAAGAAATTATCTTCACGAGATAAAGACTGCAACATAAGCTCGTTCCCTGAAGCACACAACAATGTTTTTTGGGGTTTTTTTTTGTTAAAATGATAAAGGTGTCTCAGAAGCAATGTTTTTCATTTTGCGGATAAGAAAAGTTGTCTGATAAAAAAAATCCATCAGTATTCTAAACATGTACATATTTATTCAATAATTGATTAATTGATTCATTTTTGGACGGCTAAATTAGATTTCTTCCAACCGTATCCACAAAACACCACTTAGATTTCACACCAGCTCTCCTACTTGTTTTTGGGTTGTTTTCAAAAAAGGATATGCCAATCCCAATTTAAACACAAGAATTGTGTTTAAGGACCTTTCACAAAGTCCACCTAGAAAACAAAGTGAAATACTCTTTTCAATTTGAGGAGGTTGCATTGCTCTTATACTTCAAAGTCAAACTAAGTAAATAAAAAATAAGAATTTTAAAGCATGATATACATTACATAGAGATTCATATACTTTCATATTTTCCTTCAGAAACTACAATACTGTTTCGTTCCGCTCTGCTTATCTGTGACAACAGCCGGGGCAACAGCCTCAGATGGGAAGCCCAGGCTTCTCTCACCCCGGCTGCATTGTCCAGCTCACCCGGGAGGATACCGAGGCGTCCCCCTGCCAGCTGTGAAACAAAGTCTCTCTAAGTGGTTCAGGGTCTAGCTCTGGGTCTCCTCCCTGTGGGATGTGCCCGATACACCTCACCAGTGAGGCATTCGGGAAGCATCAAAACGAAATGCCCAATCTAACCCATCTGGCTTCTCTCGACCTGGTGGAGTCGAGAGAAGTGGTCTCATTTCAACCACTTGTATCCGCAATCTTGTTCTTCCAGTCACCACCCACAGCTGTGACCACAGGTGAGGGTACAATCCCGTCTGTAATGAAACCATCATTCCATCTATTTCTGTGGCCATCTGCAGAGCTGTAATCATTGAATACTAATTTAAATGACCTATAGCATCTAATTATCTCTGAACATGAGGTCAAAGCTGGAGACCCTGACCTCTGAAGTGACATCACTCATTTAAACAGTGAACAAAAAGTGAGTGATGCAAAAGTTATTTACAGTGTACATATAGTTTTTGTTGCAATCTGTATTGTTATTATGATTATGGTTTTGATTTTGACCAAGAATAAAAAACAACTGATGATGATGATGATACTGTATATGTAAACATAATATATATATTATGATTTACATACTGTATACAGTACATGCACACAAACGTATGCTTTTGAGAAAAAAACATCCATTCGGAGAAATCCAGTCCCCCTTTTATGTTTCATAGAAAAAAAAAAAAAATTGATTTATATTTTTTGGTCTGTTCCGCTCCGTCATCTTCCGCTCATCCGGGGCCAGGTCACGGGGGCAACAGCCTCTGATGGGAAGCCCAGGCTTCATCTCCCCGGCTGCATCCTCTAGCTAACCCGCAAGGTTCCCAAGTTATTCCCCGGCCAGCTGTGAGACATAGTCTCTCCAGCGGGTCCGGGGCTGCCTCTTTGTCTCCTCCCGCCCGAAACACCTCACCAGCGAGGCGCTCGGGGGGCATCCTGACCAGATGCCCGAACCACCCAATCTGGCTTCTCTCGACCTGGAGGAGGAGCGGCTCGACACCGAGCTCCTCCCGGATGGCAGAGCTCCTTACCCAATCTCTGAGTGAGGGCACAGCCACCCTGCGGAGGACGCTCATTTCGGCCGCTTGTATCTGCGATCTCTTTCTTTTTGTTCATTTTCAAAAAACAAAACTTAACTTTTTCTACAATATGTACATATTTATTTAAAAGACAATACACTCCACATTTTCTTTGGTAATAAATGCATCAGAACATTTTGGTCTTGATTCTTGAAGCCAACCATACTTTATTCCAATGGTGATCAAAGTCAACAGAAGGAAATCTGCTATTCTCCACTCATACAAGTAAGATCTAATTTAAACAGCTCTACTCCTCCACGTGTGGCCCCTCATGACTCTAGCAAAGAAAGGCTTCATCAATGTTCCATAAATATTAATAACAACTGCATAAAATAATGATGACAGTAAAATTCCATCCAAATTTGTTCCACAAGCTTGTCTGTTGACTTTAAACGGGTACAATTCTTTATTAATTCTTGTCAAACTTTAAAGAACAAACACATACGTTTCTTCATAGAGGATTAATAAAGTATTCTGAAACTGAACAAGAACATGGTCTTTTACATTGCCATGTTAATACATTTTATCATCATTATTTTGTCCTGTGTTATATTTGCAAATAGCACACTGGTTTGCCTCAAAGGGTCTGAACTCAATGTGCCACTCTATGACAGATGTATTAAAGAGACTACTTGAAGTTTATAGTTAATAAGGTGTGGTCACACATAGACCCACAATTAAAGGTTTCATCAATCACTGAGAAAACACTCAACAGGCACCTCTGGCCATTTTAAACTGTGGTCGTGTTGTTTGTGCCAGATCGGGTGGTAATGAAAGTGCACCCACTCATCCTGAGGTCACCCAGAAAATGACATTCAACCTATAGAAACTATAATCCCATTTGTATTGAATCTATCATTCCTTTTAATTATGTTTCCATCTGTCGAGCCGTAATCTTGAAATCCTAATTTAAACGACCTATTGCTTCTAATTACCTTTGAACACAAGGTCAAAACTGGAAGTCCTAACCTCTGGCTGAAGGTGAAGCATCAATATTAAATAAAAATGACTATATTTGAATAAAATTAGCAAAGACAGAAAACATGTTGCGCAGTAAGCAAAGCTAGACAGAACAATCATTTATCACATTAGCTGCTTGTAATTGCATAGCACGAGACAACTCTGACCTAGTGAGAGCAGGACAACCGACCTTCTGTGACATCCAGTAATTGCCAGAGAAGATGTAGCTGATTGGTGCAACTACTTAGCTGCCATTTAAAGCTTAAGAAACTTCACAAGAATGCCAACGGCAAGGTTTTCTCAGAAGAAGCTGATAGAAGCGACTCACTCAATATGTCGTTGCTTTGAAAATAATGACTGATGAATGTCCTCTTGGTTGTGCCAGAGGACATCTCAGTTACGGTGCTAATTATTTCAAATGTGAGAGTTGGTTTTCTTTATCAGCTAAAGGCTGCATTAATTATAAAAAATATATAAAAATGAAACACTAACTGGACTAAAATGTCTTGTTTGTAGATTTCTTTTGCTTTGTTAAAAATAATGGGAATATTTAGAAAATAGGAGTTGGATCCCAATACCAGGTTGCTCTGAAAAACATTAGTCCTTGTCCATTGTGGGAGTTACATTAAAAAACAAAATGCAAGAAATGAAATTTGCAAACTCTGCACATTCATATATTTTAATTATTGCAGCTGTTTTAAGGCTGTAAAGCTCATGATACTCATTATAGACTTTTCTCAGCAAGTCGTCAACAATTCCACACTTTTTTCTCTTGTTTCAGCAAAGTTCAAACTTTCACAAAAAAATTAGTGAAATTAAAACAGTGACAACTTCATTTGCACTAAAATGACATGTGTTGACCTCTGTGTAGACAAAATTAAATACATATTATTTAACTGTAAGGAATAATTCTCACTAGAAATTTTGTCAAAACAATCAGCTACAATTTCTTCTTTTTAGAAAGTAGAAAAATGATCTATCATATTTCTCTCCAGGGTCACGTCACCTTAAGAAAGTCCTTAGAAATTAATGAAGTAAAGAAAAAAACATTTGCTATTTCCCATTTTCAGATGTGAAAATGTAAAACATCTAAATCCATGCCGGACAACAAGTCCCACCCCCTTTAGAACACTGTCTGCACCAAAAAGCAGCTTCAGTGGCAGGCTGCTGCACCCTCGCTGTGTGAAGGAGAGATTCAGGAGGTCTTTCCTTCCTTCTGCTGTGAGACTCCACAATGAGCAATTTTAACTATGCGCTCTTTTTGCTATTTCTCACCAGAACTGTGCGGAAGCTCACTCACTTTGAATGCATGTTTTTGTCCTTAGTCTAGTTTACCTTTTTTGTTTTTGTTTTGTTTGTACATACTTGTCGTGACCTTTTTTTTCTTCCTGTGCCCATGCTGTTGCATACTGCAATTTCCCCTTTGTGGAACAAATAAAGGTTTTCTTCTTCTTCTTTTTACCTTTATCCTTAGTCTACAAACAAAATTGATTTCAGAAAATGTCACAGGGCAAACAGGACGATACTTTTGTGAACAATGAGTTCCAGAAAACAAAGGACTGCTTGTTGCTTTTCAGTATATGTGAACCTCAATGACTAAATTGACTTCATTGTTTTTTTTATATTTCTACATCATTTTGTAGATAAAAACTAATTAGTGCTGATTTTAGTGCATAAGAAAAGATAGGTTATTAATAGCATCGTAGCAAATATTTGTCATCTTGAGGAGGAAGGAGGAATGCCTCAAGCAGAGGAAAGTGAGAAAACGTCCAACTATTACTATTCCCATATATTTTTGATAATGGCTTTATTCCAAACACACCAGGGATAGTGACGTATCCATTCCCTTGTGTGCATGTTTAGTTATTTTTGAAAAAGCCACTGTAAAGCAGATATTTTGTGCCTGAAGTTGTATTTTTAAGAAAAGTAAAGAAAATTGTGTTGTCTAGCAACCACACGGAAAGTCGGTTTTAAAAAAACATCTAAGATAGCATTTGCCAAAAAAATACATTTAAAAAAAAAAACAGCAAGACTTTAAATGAATTCTTTATATTCAATGAAGTTATAAATTTCTCAAAAGTTGTGTCTGAAACAGGAGCATAGTTAATTCAAGACATATTGATTGTGAGAAGTGATATGACAATAAACAAGACAAATCAACACTGGGGTTCCCACAGGAGTGGTTCCAACAGTTTAACTCACCACTGCGGGAGCATTAACCACGGAGAGATTGTAACCGTAGAGAAACGATGAGCCAAGAGCTCCGAAGAAGGCTGCGCTGAAGAGGCAGGCTGTGATTGGCTGGTAATAAAGAGAAAACACAAAGAACAGATACATAAATCCCTGCTGGCACAAAACACAGGCTTCATCGTTGGCAGTCCCATCATTTTTAAGGTCGGACTATACCAAGGGATGAGATTTATATAGGTCTAGGTATTCAGGTCAAGAAACTAGGTTATTCACTCCATCTTACCTTTTAGTAGATTCCTGTTTGAGCATAATCTAGCATCCTACACGAGGTAGATGTGTGAAATGGAAACAAGTTTTTAACTTGTTAAAAACAGCTGACATCTGTGGCTAGAAACCATTTTCACCCCAATTACACTTTAGTACACTAAAAACACACACTTCTAAGTCAATAGACTCATGTGCATCCTGGTTTCTGAAGAGTTTCACACCTGGATCTACAAACAAGCATCTGTGTACACCTAAGATTTAAACTACTTGAGCACCCAAAATAGACAATCTTCTGACCTGGCACTTGTGGTGAGAAGGCTGAGTATATTATTTTACTTTAGTGATAGTCAAGAGTTTAGTTTGTATTTGTAATTTTAAAGAAGAATAAAGTTACAAAGTCTATAATACCGGCAGCTTGTTTGACCTCCAACAAGGTCAGCACGTTCAGACAGTCAGTCAGAGGAGGCCAAACAGTGAAATTGTATAGGATCCTTTCAATGAAGTTTTTATTTTATTTCATCGTACTATGTTCATCCCTTATGAGAAAATTACTTTTGCTGCATTGCACTGCAGCAAAGACCCATGACAGCGCCAATGGTCGGAGTAACTGGAGGTTAAGTGTCTTCTTTAGGGATAAACTGTTTTTCATGTTCTGACTATTTGATTGTGAAATTGTGTGTTAGAGTACCTAAAAGTTTGGTACAAGTTTGGGCATCAAACCATCTTCTTCTGGTCTGAAAACAAATAAGTTTGGAACTAGTACAATGTATTTTGTATGAGATATTGATTGGCAAATTGTGAAAAGAACAAAATACAAAAAAGGAGTGATGCTAGAATGAATTGCTAGACAAAAGTAAAAAAAGACAGAAGAAAGAAAAAATTGTATTTCATAAACAATCAAACATGAAGTGATTAAAAACAAAATGATATAAAGAAGCCGTATTCTTCAGATTTATTAAGCAATTCTCCCTGAGACTGTGAGTTTGATATGCAGATTTTTTTAACAGAATTCTATTATGACATATCTAGAAAGCAGGTTGACATTTTAGCCAGAATATGGTGAAGATGCTGAGGAGTATCAGTGAGCACTATGAACTCCACTTCAAGAGTCATAGAGAAATTAACTATTTGTGAGCCAAAGGGTTGTAATTTTGAACTCTTTGTCATGGCAGAGTAAAATTGGAGGTATTATAACATGTATAACAAACAACTTTCCTGCATTTTTACCTAGAATGTTACTGTGTAACTTCTTTGAGGAAAGTGTGGAAAAGAGGTGAAGAAGCGTGTGCTGGTAGGCTAGAACGGGTGGAGAAACGTATCAGGTGGGATGTGTGACAGAAGAGTTTCAGATAAAATGAAAGTAAAAGTGTACAAAACGATGATGAGAACAGCCATGATGTTTGGTCTAGAAACAGTAGCACTGAGAAAAAGACAGGAAACAGAGATGGAGGTAGTAGAGAGGAAGATGCTGAGGATCTCTCTGGAAGTGACCAGGATGGACAGGATTAGAAATGAGTATATCAGGGGAACAGCACATGTTAGAGGTTTTGGGGATAAAGTCCAAGAGGCCAGACTGAGATGGTTTGGACATGTGCAGAGGAGAGAGAGAGAGTACATCGAAAGAAGGATGCTGGGTTTGGAACCACCAGGAAAGAGGACTAGAGGAAGGTCAAAAAGGAGGTTTATGGACACAATGAAGGAAGACATGAAGATAATTGGTGTGACAGAAGAGGATGCAGCAGATAGGAAGAATGGAATTCTTGGAATTAGATGGAAGAAACTGACTTGCTGTGGCGACCCCTGAAGGGAAATGCTGAAAGAAATGCTGAAAGATGAAGAAGAATGAGCACTAAAAATCTTACACCTGTGTGGCATAGGTTTTGCAATCAAACAATCATTATGATGACTTTTTCAAGCATTCAGACAATTAACAGAAATATCTAAGAACATCTATTTACGGATATTGTATTCTTTGCACCGGCGGGCCAGATGGATTGAGGGGCTCTGTAGTTATGCCGTTAGCCAGAGGCTATAATGCTACACAACAGTGCAGCTTCTTTATCCAACATGTTGAAATAAGATCCTGAAGGGTTGATGTTTTATGATGGGGAATATTTGTGATGGATGTTGCTGGGATTGGATTGGATAGTTAAGGAGGATGAAGAGTATGTCGAAGCCAGGACGTTGAAAAATAATTCACCTGCCTGCTCCATATAACAAACTCTATTAATAATAGATGGTTAAGGTCTATGTGATAAGTAGGTTGTAGCGGCCATATGTGTAAGGTTTTACTTTTTTTTTTTTTTTTTGCTATTGTGTTGTCAATATTTATCATGTGACCTTATTGTATAAATTGTCCTCAAAAGACACATTTTTTAAAAAGATAGAGGTTGTATTGTTTTTTAAAATCAGTGACCTTGTCCTTTGTGACCTTGACGTTTGACTGTATGATCCTGAAAACCTAGTTAGTTAATCTATAGCTGGTATAAAGTATCTGTGAACAGTTTCATTCAAATTCCTTTACTGATTTGGAAGATATTGAATTCACTTAAGGGTTATAAAAGCAGAAAAACACAGATGAACGCATAGATGGATGACCGGACAGCTCAAGCACTGTGAGCCTTTATGCATAAAAACTGCAGGTATTGTGGGAGTACACCACATGATGATAAGTACAATCAAAGTTCATTGGGAAATGTAGCCCACTACCGGAGTGTGAAATTCAGTTTGAGATTATGCATTCAATGAGTTGACGGAGGATCTACTAAGGACAGTCAGTCATTTTCTTATCTGTCTGTCCCTTTCGGGGTTACGGGGGTGCCGGAGCCCATCCCAGCTGATTTAAGGCAAAGGGCGGGGTACATCCCGGACAGGTCGCCAGTCTGTCGCGGGGCCACACACATACAACCATACACACACACACTTATTCCTAGGGGCAATTTGGCACCGGCCAATCAACCTACCATGCATGTCTTTGGAGGGTGGGAGGAAACCAGAGTACCCGGAGGAAACCCACGCAAACATGGGGAGAACATGCAAACTCCACACAGAAAGGACAGTGTTCCAAGCCTCGTCCCCACCCCAGACTCGAACCTATGACCTTCTTGCTGTGAGGCCACTGTGCTACCCACTGTGCCACCGTGCTGTTCTACTAAAGACAGGATAATTGAAATATCCAAAGCAAGCACCACTCCCAAATTTTTACAAATCAAAGAGGATCGTTTTATGTCCGGAATCATTTGTTTTCGGCATAAAGAACACCACTGTTAGACAATTTTTAAGATGTAATCTGTGGTGTTTTATTTTCAAACTCTGGTGACATACAGCACTGAGTTCAATTTTTCTTTTATCCAGCATGAAGGCGATATGCCTTGGATGTAATGATGAAATGAATATATTCATCTTCTTTTAAGCATCTCAAGAAAAGAAAAAAATCTTCCAAGTCAGTGATCAAGGATTTCAGATCAGATAGAGGCATCCACAAATCTGTCCATCAAACTTAAGACTCACCCTAAATCACATTTCTATTTTTCTCAGACAATGATTTCACACTGAATACATGAATGAATTTATAGAGGTCTAATGTATTTTTTTTTTAGATCTTTTGCTGTTTGTACCAAAAAAGAGAGGTTTTTTTTTTTCACTTTCTGGATTTACACATCCAGGTGCAGTGTTTCTAATTTTGTTGCAGTCTGAATTTGCTGTCTCATTTTCAAACCTTCCGGAGCAATTTCAATGAACTTGCCTTTTTGATTTGTAGTTAGATTCTGCAAGTAGCACATAGCCTGTTATGTTAGATTTGGAAGTTGTTTGCTACAGCTATGATTAATGGCACCGATGCTCATTCTCCATCTCCTGATTAATGCTGAGACTGCTTGCACTGATTTTAGTCACATTGTTATATCCTGCTCCAACATCTTCAAACAGCTCTTTTGCATATGGTGCTATAATGAAAATGTGCTGACAGCTAGACCTCACATAATCCAAACTCAAAAAAGATACACAGTAAGTATAAGCTCAAATCTATCTAATTTCTGACTATATTTTTTGCACCACTGCTTCATTTATGCAACATGCAATTCATGTTGCAAGGAGGAATGCACTCTTATCTTTTCTACGTGGGGAAAAATAAATAAGTTGCAGAGCATCATCTTTGTTCTGTTTACTTTGCATCTCAGTTCATCAAAATGACGTTAAAGCTTACCATAAACAAGTAAAAAAGACTAACAAAACATAATAGTGCATGATTTGGTCACACTATCTCAAAGCTAAGAAGGTGTTAGGCCAAAAAGTTGTCCAAATTTTCAAACTGAGTAACTCATTTCTGTATTTGGTGCACAGACTGACTCGGTCACAGATAATTGCTGAAGGTGCTGGACAGCGTCAGGTTGAGGTTCAGCATGACGATTACTTATTTGAAAATCTATGCAAACTGAAAACTCAAACACTTGGCTTCCTCTCTGGACAATGAGGCTTTTAAAACTTTTTTTTATCAATGCAAAGATCAGAACGTGAAGCTTTTTAGACAAAACAAAAATGAAAAGAAATTCTCGGCAAAGGTGAGCGGTCCATATGCATGCCTCTTACAGAACAAAATGCTTCTAAGTGAAAACCTTTTTTTCCAAATGATAAATCACTGTGCATGAAAATAAAATGACAGAATATTAGAATAATTATATAATGAAAATCCAATAAAGATACATGGTGAAAAATATATAAGTCTAAAACTAATAACTAAAAATTATTGGTGTAATATTTCAGAAAGCCATTTTTATATTTTAAAACGTATGATAAAAAAATCATAGAAATCGAATTTGATCCTCAGATTATTTGGGGTGCCTAACATTGTATAATTCGTATTCATTTAAATTTTCACGACATAATCTGAATAGGTGGCCAGTCTATTGTGGAGCCACACACACACAATCATCCACAGAACGACTCATTCCTAGGGACAAATTCATAACAGCTAATCAACCTAACATGCATGTTTTTGGAGAATGTAAGGAAACCGGAGAAAACCCAAACACAGGGAGAACATGCACACTCCACACAGAAAGGCCAGTATTCCAAGCCTCGTCCCCACTCGGGATTCGAACCCCAACCATCTTGCTGTGAGGTCACTGTGCTAACCACTGTGACATTGTGCAACATGTAAGTAAATTAATATTACGTAACTTTTTTTTTTAAAAAAAAAGCCAATAATCCTGCCAGCCAAATGATGTAAAACATTATGTAAGATTTCCTCAACAAATGTTAAGCAAACACTTTTTTGTTTGAGTGGTTGTGTCATTTTTTTTTTTTTGGTTCATTGAGTTCCGAAGTAGTAGTCGGCTAAATACAATCAATTTTTTTTTTAATAGTGTGGTGAGAGATTTTCACACCAGCACGTTGTGCATCTCACTACAGATGGGGTGTGTTGTGTTTTGGAGGGTATGAACGCAGGTGTGCAGTCATGAAGATATTGTTCACCTTTGATAAGAGTTTCAGTAAACAGAAAGAGATAAATCTGTATGGAAATATTTCCACTGGGACCTTGCTCACTTGGCAGAACAGAAATGCTACATGGCATATTGTATTACTGTGGGGTTTATAATTGACTAGGTGGAGGCTGGTAATGAAAGTAGCACAGAAAGGCGGCTAGATCAAAACTACCATGCTAATGTTTGTCACTACTGCTGAGGCTCTAGAATAAATAGAGATTTAATGAAAAGTTATGAATAAACATTTACAGATGTTCATAAGCAGAATAATAAACATGCTCCTTGGAAGTGAGAGTTTCTGTATGCACAGCCCTATTAGATAATAAAGTTCTTTTGGTTTTCTATTTTATATTCAAGACTTATCAGTTAATTATCTTTAAACCATACGTGGAGTAGGTGGGTTGTTGCGAAATAGCAAGTTATTTCCAGGTCAAATCCATAATAATGGAAGAAACAGCATGTACTGATTACGTCATTTATGTCATGACTGTAAGTTAATGTACAACACAACAGGTAAAGAACATGAATGGCTATGACCTACGTAGTGATAACATGACTTAGCAGACAATCTTTACGCTGGAGCAGACTCATTTATTTCCTCCCACAAGACTGAATTGACATAGAAATAACTTTTAGAATTGCAACTTGATCAACAACCTTTTCAGGGCTCTTCTTCAGGTTGCTGACCTCAGGAACAGACGGTCCATCCATTGTTTTGTCCATGTTCCACTTTCAGCAACCTGTAAAAGAAAAGGTTCTGATAAAGTATGGCACATTTTAAGATGAAACAATAAAAGGAAATGTTTCTAAATGTGGATGAGGAAGTGTCATTTCTTATAGAAACTAAAGAGTGAATCATTTGGTCAAAAGCACACAGTGCATTTGTGTGTTTGCATGAAACACAGAGGCTAATACTGAAACATACAGGATTACAGATCATGGCTCAGCTACAAATTCAGGATTACACCTCACTAAATTCTCTTAAGTAAGCTTTTACGTTAAGAGTTTTCTTAAAACATTTTTTTTTTTAAAAACAATAGGCAGTGTGGGTGCTGTAGTCAATTTTTCCAACTACATTAGGAACAATAGTTTAGGTTTGCTTTGTACTGCAGTGAAGGAATTCACGCTGTAAGAGGACCAAAGACTGAGGATGCCACCTAGTGCATGTACAACTGGGAATGTGGCAACCTAGAAATAGAAAAAACATCATTTTCCCATAAGAGTTACCATTTTGTGAAGAATGTGGACGCTGAGTTTTAGACGCTTTAATACAGTTGGAAAGAAAAGGCAACGTTATATCAAATTAATCAATAAAAGAAAAGTAAAAAACTTGGGCTTGTTAATTCCCAATATATCCTTCTATGGTTATAGCAAACATATTTAGACCAAAAAATGGCAAACCTCTAGACTTGGAGTTTAGCATTTGTGAATCTAGCATCACTGAGACATCTCTTGATATTCAACTTATGGGCCGCAGATTTAAAAAACAAACAGACCCTGAGTCATGATGACCAGGAATGAACACCCAGGCTGTGTCGAGACTTGCAACGAGAACCATCACATGACTACATTTACTAAAAGCGACATTCTTTCTATGAGTGTGTAGAAATAAATGTAAGTATGGTTAAATCAGGACAGCAACTACTTATTGCACAAACCCTACAGTGGAGTTTTGAAAACCCTCAAAGTGAGTATTTGTCAGATTTGAAATATGGCACATACATCAAACCCAAAATATTTTATTATTTATTACACAAAAGCGCAAGTTTCGTTCCCCTTTCGCAGCCAAAAATAAGTTTATTCATGCATATGGCACGCATCAAGTCTGCTGCTTGCTCAATGTGAAAAGAAAACAAAAGGTTATCAAAAAAACAAACCAGAGTTGTCTGCCCTTATGTCTAGCGTCTAAAGATTTGAAGAAAATTTTCTTCAATGCAATTCCTGGAATTCATAAAATGAATCATAAATTAAAAAAAAAAGAAAATCGTCCTAAGTTTCTTTTAATTGATCTTGGTCTGAATCACTTTTATATCTAAACCAATAAAACGATAAGGTGGTGGCATTGGTAGATTAGCGACACATTATTGCCTTGATGCAATAAGATGTATTACATAACGGATCAAATGGTGGCAAAACATAATCAATATTAAAATATCTATTGTTTGCCCAGCTTTACTGTGTATCCCACTGTCCTGAACTATTATTACAGTTGTCAAGTCGATATTATTACTCTTATCATAGTGCAAATAATAGTGGATTGAATTACTTCATCTTTATATTTGATCACATCTTATGCAGGCTCGTCAATACACTCAGAAATGCTTTAAATATGTAAAGACTTATCATATCCTTTGTCTAAATACAGATGCACAGACATCAATTTCTATTACTGTACACTGAGAATATAGCACAGCACATGATTATTAAAATTCTGCAAAAAGTTTAAACATAAAATGTTAGAAAACATGTTAATTTGATCACTACATAGTCTTAAAGTTAATTTAGAAACTTGATATTATTTCACTCCACTCATAAATACTGGTAACTAGCAGAAATATTCCTACCTTTGCACACAACTTGAGTGTAGAGAGGAAAGAGAAAAATCAGCTTCAACACCACAGAGACGTAACTGTGACAACACTGACAAATTATTAACTTTGAGGAGTTCATCACCTCAGTAGCTGTGCCACTTTATCATGCCATCGTCACAGTCCAGTTGTGCCTTGTTCCAAGAAAGAGGAAATACCGGTAACAAAATTTTTCTAAAAGAGAAGATCAGATTACCTGCCCTGCCATTGTCACGGTTCAATAAAAATTATTTCAACATAAACTGAGATTTAGAGGTTAAACATACCTGACTTCTGAAAAGATGGATCAACGTTTTCCTAATTTCAAACCAAGCCAATCAAAGCTCATAAAATTTTGCTGTCACGCTATAAATATTGCATATTTTTTCCTGCATGGGATTTGTGTGAAGCAGATGTAACTTATAAGTGGGTGTAAAGTTCTTTTATTGATCTCCCACTGGGTGAGGGGTGCTCTGCTGTGGTTGCAAATGGTGGCAAAAAAAATGATGAACTTTTTCCTTCATCACAAACTTTATTACACCTTCAAAAATTGTTAGGTAGAAAATGTGAACACTTCTTTGGTTACTACTTCTGTTACTTCTTTTATAGGGACACATTTCTTGGTAGACAATTCTGGTCTTGAGAAAATTCTACCTTTGTCAACAAGTAAAACTTAGAGTTCTCTTGTCTAGTCTCGGTCAGCACTGCTTTGTGACAAAAATGAATAACTTTTCCATCTAACAAACATTCTACTCAATAATCAACTGAATTGAAAGTCAATTGCCCAAAAATCCAAGACCATAGCCTTCATACAAAAGGGAGGATTACTCTCCCTGGGTCAAGGATGTAGTCTTGTTCATAAGTTAGGGAAAGATGACGTGAGAAATTAACAGATGGGTCAGTGTGACTTCTTTAACAATAAGGATGTTACAATGATTTGTCAAAAAGCGAATCAAACTTTAATTCCTCAATTAACAGGTCAATATGTGTTCTTTAGGTCAGCTGTGGAAATCAGTTGTGAGTGGTGACCAAAAAACAAGTTTGTACAATCAGTGTAACGCAATGTACAGTAGCTGGACTCTCCCTTAAAGAATAGGGCAAGGAGCGCTGCTGTCCGGGGTGGCCTTAGAGTGTACGTACTGGTCCTAATAAACTACAGCTGATTGGTGGAGAAGATCTTTATTCAATTCCAAATCATTTATTTTCAAACAATCCAGATTTGTTGCCTGTAATTATGTAGCCAGACATTGTGAACGACCTTATTTTCTCTTCAAGGTTCTACAAAGCTGCAGATCTGAAAGACTAAATGCATGTGTCTGGGTTGATGATGTTAAAAAAAACAATAAACTGTGGGGTTGGGGTTTTTTTTGGGGGGGGGTTAGTTTTTCTTTTTTTAGATTAGTGTCTTTTCTTCCGCTCCAAGACTAGACAATTTTAATGCCATATCATGCTAAAAACGTGGGAAACTAGAAAATAAATACTGCATTGTCGATTGTTTCCTTCTGATTGAGGCATCTTAAATGTCCGACTTCCGGGTTTTAGTTACGTGGGTGAAAGCACTCTATTCTTCTGGTACAGCAGAGAAACCAGATTGTGAATATGTTGAGGATGTGAGACACAAGTTTTGTTGGTAATGAATGTTTCGTTTTACGGATGATACAATATCAACTGTTCTTTTTTTGTTGATGAGCTAACATAACTTTTTACTTCACAAGACTAAACCATGCTGGAAACCAATCAAAATGAAACTTTTAACAGTATACAATATCAAATATGATGTAGTTTGACAAATTTAATTGTAATGTCACATTTTACTACCAGTAGTTCTTTTTAAAACAAAAGATTGCGGCCTTCCTGGTTAAATGAAGGTAGTGAAGTGGTGAAATGTCCTTCACATGGTAACTACCTCCTGTTTTTGGCGTAATATTTTGCTAATGCTAGCATGCACAATGATGTTTGCAGATGACATTGTGATCTGTGGTAAGAGGGGGGAAGAGATGGAGGAAAAGCTGGAGAGGTGGAGGTTTGTGCTAGAAAGAAGAGGAATGTAGATTAGTCAGAGTAAGACAGAGTACATGTGTGTGAATGAGAGGGATCCAAATGGAAAAGTGAGACTACAGGAAGAAGAGTTAAAGAAGGTGTAAGATTTTAAGTATCAACGGTCAAGAGCAACGGAGAGTGTGGAAAAGAGGTGAAGAAGTGTGTGCATGCAGGCTGCAACGGGTGGAGAAAAGTATCAGGTGGGATGTGTGATATAAGAGTTTTAGCAAAAATGAAGAGAATGCCAAAAGAAGAAGCAGAAGTTTTGCTCCTGGTAGCAAATAGGAGCAGTCATATTAGTAGGGGAAGTCATTCTTTTTTATTATAAAGAACAGTAACTGATAAATAATTATTACTAAATAGTTTTACTAATTACTACTACTAACCGTCAGTAAAGTCGTCAACTTATTTTGATAAAAATTAACTTTTTTTTTAATTTGCAAAAAAATGTTGAAGTTTGAGCTGGCATGTGTTTACAATAGTTATATTGAGAAATAAATTAAATCAGTGCCATCTTTTTTTTATTATTAAGAACAGTAAATAAATAATTTGCAATATTAACCATCAGTAATGACATCAACGTATTTGAAAAACATGATCTGTTTGTTTCACAGGCTGCACGGTGGCACAGTAGTTAGCGTTGAGGCCTCACTGAAAGAAGGTCCGCGGTTCGAGTTCTGTTCTGGGGGTGAAGCTTGAATCACTGGTCTTTCTGTGTAGAGTTTGCCTGTTCTCCCTGTGTACGCTTAGGTTTTCTTGCACCCTCCAAAAACATACATGTTAGGTTGACTGGATGCTGAGAAATTGCTCCCAAGAATGTGTGTGTGGTTGTCGATGTGCCCCTGCGACTGACTGGCAACCTGTTCTGGGTGTGACCTGCCTCTCACCTGTAGTCAGCTGAGATTTTCCTGTCACAAAATAAGTGCACAGGCTTTTCTTAATGTCTGTAAATCTGCACTAAATAAAAGATCAGCTTCAAGCGTTTCTCTTGCATGATGATCTCTTTTATATTCTGTGGCTATTCTATTGGAGAAGAATAGGAATAGTTTTATCATTTTAGTACTGAATTTCTCTGAGATCCAATTTGTATCAGTTACAGAGTATTTGAATTGTTTTTTTATATCTATTTGTTTTAAATGTCATTGACCTAGTATGCGGATTTGATAGGGGTATGCAAAAAAAAAAAACTGAGAGAAATGAGACTTCCACTGAAAGCTGATAAGTAAGCTATTTAGTTTAACAAGATAGTCTCAGTCTAGATAAAACAAACTATAAAAAGCACTTGCCCTGTTTTGTTTTCATTAAAACATTCCTTTTTATAAGATAGCTGATATGAAATTAGGACAAGATGAGAACAGAGACACGGTCAGAGATTAGACCCATGTGTTTTTACCCAAGGCCTGGGCCTTGCAACACAATACATCCTCTTCATTCTGAGCCCAACTTTATGGTGGAAAGTTGTTAAGAATATATTATAATAATAAACTATCAGTGCTTACCTTCTGAAAAGCTGGAAAAGTGCATTCTGTCAACGATAGAGGGAAATTGCAAGAGTTGGTAATGAAACGATGGAAATAAAACTGTGGAGCTGGCAGAAATAAACTTGTTTTCTTGTCGTTGGGATAATTAGAACTATCTTCCGGCTCACCCATGCCTTCTGCTACATTTCTTGACTTAGTGTGACAACAAAACTCCCTCAGTATGACTGGTCAAAGTCCATTGGAGACCCTCGGCGAGACAGTTTGATCAGCATAGAGGCAGAAGGAAGCAACAAATGTCAAGGTAACAGAATCCAAATGCTTCTGCAGCAGCATGTTTCAGGCAAATTTCCTGACATACACTCTGCAGCTTGTTACATAATTAGGCAACACAACAACTCTCTCTTTAATCCCCAAGAAAAAAAAAGACTTTCTCCTCCGGCAGCTTTTGCTCTCATCAATGCTTGCTTTCTTCTCTCACAATGATAACATTTTCAAAAGCACAGTCTGGCAGCCGTCTATATTACAAGCATGTGAGTTCCATCTCTGCAACATGAACACTGCAAAAAAGAATCAGGATTTTAGTGAAGTTTTCTCCTGACAGTCGTGCCATATGGCTTGAGCTTGCTGAGGCAACTTATGTCATTTGCCCTGTCAGGAACCACTGTGTGAAACCGATATCACCCGGTAATGAGGCTCTGGGTTGTAAAGAAGATCCCCCACCTCCAATGGGACACCTCTGCTCACTCAGCTCTGAAATCTCAGAAACACTTTGTTGTGTTTCCTGGTGAGGATACAGGTCTTGCGGTGAGATGGAATTTCACTGACAGGCCATTAATCTTTTTCTTTTTCTCCCTCTTAGCTGGGTTATACTTTGTGATGCATTACAAATGTGCTTGATGGAAGATGACTGAGTAATAAGTTGTGTTTTATGGCTTGTGTGTGGATTTATCTCCACCATATTGAATGACTCTATCCACACCAGGCAGCTTTATGGTTTAATATCCCATTGCCATGTATTCTTTGCTGAGCTGTGATAGATAGGAACTCAATTAAAAATCAACCCAGTCCTAATTCAACCAACATCACAAAGTTCTCTCTGTACCCCATGTCCTACATTTCTTTTATCTCAGCCTGTGTTATTTATGCAGCAGTGTAAAATCAAATGTCAGCAGCTGTGTTAACCATTGACTTCACACAACCGCCAAGATCTGTGGCTGCTGTTCCTGTCACTTCCAAACAACTCCATCTTTAATGAATGAAAGAGAGAACATAAATCTTTCTCATTGAGTATTATAACAGGATTGTATGGGATGTGTAACATAAAAGAGGCAAAAAAGAAAACTCACCAAGTATTTTAAGGACTAGCTGTCCAAAATGAGAATTATTCCGCAGGATGTAGCAATCTTGAGTAGATTATGAGCAGGACACTTAGTCACATGAGAGTCGACTAACTAAATTAGATTAAATTTGGAGATGCAATCTGGCAACTCGGACTGAAACTTAGTTGCTTGTTTTGTTAGGTTACATTTTACGACATAATGCTTTATTTTCACAAAAATTGAAGTGATTTTCTGCCTTTTTTAAAAAAAAAAAATACAACAAATTAAACTTGAGCAGATCATCTTAAAGTATTTCTATAATTTTTTCAACTTACCTTTCAGGTAATCCAAAGAGGTCCATTCAAAGAGCAGACCATTCACCTTCTAAATGTGCTGGCTGGTTTGATGAGAAATCATTCTTTCTCTGTTAACCTTTCTCATCTTTTTTCTTCTCCTCACTGAAAGCCAACTGTGCACAAACATTGGGATTGAAATCTAACCTCACCACCAATAGCTGTATGTTTTTAACAATCCATTGGTTTTGTATGCCCTCTTCTGTGGTCTGCTTAAGAGTTGAGAGGCTAGTTAAGGAGACTTTATTAAGAAAGAACATGGGGTTAATGATACATTTAAAAAAGTGCAGCAATGCTTAATCACAAACACCCCAACCACAAAAAGACTTTACTCCTCTGTTGGTCATTTTTTAACCTGTTTGGAGATTTTGAAACTCATTTTTTATACAGTTAGGTCCAGTGTCGGGATCCACGAGTCACTCCCAAAGATTATTTTGGTCTATTTCTAGGTGTTTGTGTAAAAAAAAAAAATGGATTAAAGGTTATTTATTTAAGATCATTTTTTTAGAGACAGTCAGGGATGTTCTGCAATAGGTTGTTTATTGTAACCATAGCAACTCACTCTTCTCACCTTTTTTGTTGCATGTTGCTGTCCATCCCTCCCCAAAACTATCCCAACTAGTTCATCATATTTTGTAGATATTTTTGTGACATTATGAGAAAATTTAAGCTGCGTTTTAATGGGAAAAAGTTGTGGATCCCAATAAAATCTCACATTTCTACAAGATATTAAAAAAGAAAAGTAACTATACTTTTAATTTAAAAGAGGAATCATAAAAGATGACAAACAGGTTTTAATATATTGATTTGGTTCCTATTCAGGACACTGGTGAGAATCACTATATTGTAAGGGAAATATTACACACTAAAAGGTGTCCCTTTGTTTGAAAGGTACAGTTTAAAACTATACATAGTTCTTGTTATTGTCAATGACATCTACCTGCAGCTTTCTCACATATTGTTTCCTCTCTGATTTGTGTCAATGATATGAAGAATTGTCTTGCATGTTCAGCATCTTATGCAGCATTCATCCACATGGCAGTGGCTTCCTGCTGCTGACAGCTTCTTGAAGTTTTGATTCAGATGCTGCTGCTGCAATGCTCATTATGCGTTCCACAACAGAAAGTAAGAGATGCATATCAAAAACATCACCTCCACCTTTTCTTCCAAGAATTTAAACCATATTTTTCTATATTCCTGCTTCAACAATCATCTCTGGTTTTGTTTGTTCCTAGATAGGATTTTTCTTTGACCAGGTCTCAGCTTCCTGTCCATCTCTGATATGTTTCACAACTCTAATCAGACTATTTCTGAAGATGACACATGTGAGAGTTGTGTTGATAGTTTGAGATGAATAGGGCAGAGGAAAATGATAGGATTCCAGTCTCCTGTGGTGTGGATAAACATCATCTATCACACAATCTTTCAGTTATAAATTCAGTTGGCTGTAGAGATATTCAGCTTAGAATTTATGGAACTTTACACATGACAGAGCAAGGAAAATTATGCTAAAAGCACATGGGGAATAAAAGACCACGATCCTGAAAATTTCTGTGTGTGAACAAGATAACTCAAAAAGTTATGGATGGATTTCCATAAAAATGTCAGGATATCGCTACATTGGGAAGATGAAAAGGTGACTATATTTTTTGGGGGGAGGGGATACAGTTCACCTTTTGGGTCCAGGCGTATTTTAAAGGTTAGTTTGTTTATCTACACAAGTGCCAAAGTCCTGTTCTCGAGGGCCGGTGTCCTTGCAGGTACACATCTGATCCAGATTAACAAGTCATTGTCCCAAATTTTATTGGTTTTTGATTACATTTTATGCTCATCAGCAGTATTGAACCAGGAACACATGGGAAACCTTCAGGACACTGGCCCTCAAGGACTGGAGTTTGACACCCCTGGACATAGGGACTGCAGTGTGATTTTTGACAATATACTTAATTTAAAAAATGTGTAAGCTGCTTGTAAAACAGCAAATCTGCATAATCCAATATTTCTAACAAAAATGTATGACTTTATTAGTTACTGTAAGGAAAATAAGAAAACATGAGACAGCATTCAATAATCAGGTCAGAAGCATCATTACATAATCGGGAGTAATCATTGACGAATACAATGGACGATTATGTAAGTCAAATAAAAATACAAACAACTTGTAGCACTTGATAAAGTTTTAGTGCATGAGAGGGTGAATGCATAAAAAGTTAACTTTTATTATTCATGAACCACTTTCATTCCAGAAGCAGATGCCAAAAGACAAAGAAAAAAAGAGTGACAAAAGAATTTTTAACCAAACAGCATTCTGATTGTATTTTTTGTTCCTATTTTTGCACCCCAGTTCAACAGGTAGTGATGAATAAGGTCAAAACTAAAGACTAAGAAACAAGGCAAAAGAGTCTGTCTGCAAATAAAAAGTGACATACAGCTGTGAACTGTTAATGCTCATTTTAAGGAATGTAACCAAAAGTTATTTTTTTTTCCTCCAAACAATTATTAACAAAAAAAAAAAAAAAGGATGACAATGTACCTTTTGGTTCCTCCTTTTGGGTGCTTCGAAAACAACCACAACAAGAAATTCAGTGTAAACCGAGTATGGAATGATGGGCTGGTAAATGTTTCCATGAAAAAGGTGTAAAAGCACTCATAGTTACATTGCTCAAATTAACCGCATTAAAAACACATCATATTGCAGGAGCCACTCCCGGACATAATCATTTACAAATCAGATGTTTACAGACAGCAGAGAGCACATTTTAGATGTTTGAAAGTACAGTTTAGAAAAAGAAAAGCTTGAACTCTACAGTAGTCCGTGTCCCTGAATGCATGCTCAGTATGTAATAGTCCACTGCTTGACGCTGGCATCGTGGGAGGTGGTGACCAGAGTGTGCTCGTCTATCCAGGCCAAGCCGCTGACATGGTGCAAACGGTGAGAATCTGCAAATAAAAACAAACAAAAAAAATCAAATTTCAGAAAATTTTATTAAATTTATTTAACCCTGATAAAAGATTAATTTCACCAAGCATTTTGTTTAAAAAGTTGTTCAAAGTTTTCTCATAATTCAACTTTGATTTTTAATTATTCTTGAAATTGCATGTCTAAACTCTGCACCATGCAAAGCGAAGAAAAAAAATAGATTCCTTCAAATTTACAGGTAAAATTTACAGATTTAATAAGCTTCTAATCTCGAGTGTGTTTACATGCCACACACAAAAATAAGTTAAAATAACCATTTGGAATTTTTTTTGCAGGTTTGATTATACATCAGTCCACCAAATATAATGCACAATGAACTTGTTTGCCCACCTGGAAGTTTGATTCTCTTTTCAGCATCTCCCACCGTCCAGATATACACCATCATGTCCATTCCACCAGTTGCAAAGTGCTCGTTATCCGGTGACCATGCCAAGGTCACTGGCTTGGCATGATGTCCGTAAAACTCATTTTTTACCTTTTGGATGAAAAAAATTCAAGATTCTACTAGAAGAATTGGAGAATAATTCATTGTAACAAGGTAATAAAAATATTACCGAGTATCCATCTGCAACACTGAAGGCTGTGGTAACTTTCTTTTCATCGATGACCGCCAGATAGGCTCCGTCATTTGAGTAAGCCATGTCTGTGATCCCTCCTTTGCAGTCCAGAGTTTTACCCTCATCCTTCAAAGTGTTACCCTGAACCAAATACAGGCGGATCTTCCCATCCTGAGAGGAAAAAAAAACATAAATCAATGCACAAAAAAAGAATTGCATGTGTGTATGTGTATTAGACCCAAAGATTATGTGTTACAACATACATAAATGTACCAACAGACGTTAAACAAATCATAATATACAGGGTCATTAAAAATGTGTCTTATTAACATATCATCAGTCAAGATGCCCTAACAAAGATGGGTTTTATTCGATTGTGAGATCTCATCTTTTTACTAAAGTGTGCTGTTTTTATTGTTTGTGTCTGTATATTTTCTATGTGCTGTGTTATTTGTGGGTACATGTTTGCTACACATCTTGTGTTAAGGTTATAACAGTTCTTTTATGTGTATTTATTGCTTTTTTAAAAATCTGGCTCACCGGACCACAGAAAGAAACAAGATGA
This sequence comes from Neostethus bicornis, assembly GCA_902685375.1. Taxonomy (NCBI): domain Eukaryota; kingdom Metazoa; phylum Chordata; class Actinopteri; order Atheriniformes; family Phallostethidae; genus Neostethus; species Neostethus bicornis. The sequence continues at coordinate 15,744,753 of LR738557.1, read as the reverse complement.
TTCGAATAAATTAAACCAATCCTGGTGTAAATTTGTCTCATAAACTGGGAAATATTGAGTACGTCATAAATAGGATTGTGTTCTGATGAATTATTTCACTTACAGCTCCGCCAACAGCTGCCGTGGTGCCACCAGGATGTATAGCTCCAACCTCAGCTTCGTAGCCGAGATTGTCCATCGTGAAGACTTTCTTCTTATCTTTCAGCAAGACAACCTAAAAAAAAAAAAAAAAAAGAAGCAAATTACATGATCACTTCAATAAAGTGGTAGACAAAAAATAATTGAGTGAAAATATGGATCAATGTGAAACCTTACCTGTCCAATGCAGACAGCCAATGACAGCCCTCCTACAGATACAGACACACTTTTTGGTTGGAAATCCATCTTCACAACATCAGAGGCACTACAATTTAGACCAATTATTAGACAAAAAATATGAAAACAAAAACACAACAATTACACTATTGTTAGATATACTGTATGTTTATACATTAGATTAATAAAAAATGGCAAATCCATATTTCACACCATTCTGTAACACATACCTCCATAAAGGTGGATGACAGAATATATTAATAAATATGACTCATGTAGCCCTTATTTTATCATCCCAAGTGGGAACATTTGTGTTATCTATGCCGCAATAAATGATTATATGAACCTGTATTCCTTCTTGGAAATGTTTGTGAAGCGCAGTGTGTCGTCCATGCTGCATGTCACCAGCTCATTGGCTTGGTCGGTCACCATCTTGCTCACTTGGTTGCTATGGCCCTTCCCTGAGAAACAGTCGTTCTCCCCGGTTGCTGCATTCCAGTAATGTGAAGCAATGTTAAGGAAAAACAGCTCAAGTAGACCAGTAATGTCATTTAAATGGGATTTAAGTTAATATGGTAAAGTAATGCACGACCCATGTTTTCTTGTGTGCTTCTTATTAGACAGTGCCATCTGATGTCTGGGTGGAATCAATAAGATAAAGTGGAAATTAGAAAAAAACACTTCTTATGCTATGGCCCAAGAAACCATTTGAATAAATTACTAGAGTGATGTAAATTCAAACCTTTGCATCACAGAAAACATCTGCAAATGGACTTAAAAGTCATGCAGTTTTTAAAACAATAGAAAACACACATACACCTCAAACTGTTTGGGCGTTTGTCAAATTAGAACCTCAAATTGGAACATCAAAATTAAGAGTGAGTAAATAGACAAACACCTTCAATTGAACCAACATTTAATTTATCAATTTTTTATTCTTCCAAAGTGACTTCAGGTTTGCTTAATTAAACTGGAGAATAATTCATTCCCCAATCATGTTTTAACAACAATATTAACGTGTCTTTTTGTTCAGATTTGTGACAAAACTTATCTGTCTATGATCAAAAAAATGATTAATCCCTTTGTCCTTCAAAGTTAAAAGCAAAACAAGACTAAATTGATTTATTTCCTTGCCTGCCATGACATATGCTGAGAACTCAACAACAGGGACCTCATTATAAAAAAATTCTAAAAGGATATTGATGTGTCCATCATGACTGCCTGAGTAGATGAATGATCCTTCTTCACTTCTATGAACGGTCAGACACTGAATGGATTTGGTGTGTCCCTGCAGGATGAACAAACGTGTAATTAAAAGCAAGTATGTACATTCCAATGGTTTGAAATTTCCCATTTATGAAATGCAGCAACGCAGGAAGCAACTTAATTGTGAGGTTGGCTTGCTGTGTGCAGTTACCTTGGAAGTTTAAAGTTGGGGGAAAAAGAATGAATATAATAATAGTAGCCTACTACTCAAATATTGATAAATGTACCAACTTTAGTTGCTCTTTAAAGTTATTCCGATTACAAAAAAATTTAAAGATTTCCGTTCCGTTCCGTCATCTTCCGCTTGTTCCGGGGTCAAGTCGCGGGGGCAACAGCCTCAAACGGGTAGCCCAGGCCTCTCTCCCCGGCTGCATCCTCCAGCTCACCCGGAAGGATCCCAAGTCATTCCCCGGCCAGCCGTGAGACATAGTCTCTCCAGCGGGTCCGGGGTCTGCCCCTTGGTCTCCTCCCAGTAGGCCGTGCCCGAAACACCTCACCAGCGAGGCGCTCGGAGGGCATCCTGACCAGATGCCCGAACCACCCCATCTGGCTCCTCTCGACCTGGAGGAGGAGCGGCTCAACACCGAGCTCCTCCCGGATGGCAGAGCTCCTCACCCGATCTCTGAGTGAGAGCCCAGCCACCCTGCGGAGGAAGCTCATTTCGGTCGCTTGTACCCGCGATCTCATTCTTTCGGTCACCACCCACAACTGGTGACCATAGGTGAGGGTAGGAACGTAGATCGACTTGTAAATCAAGAGCTTTGCTTTTCGGCTCAGCTCTCTCTTTACCACGACGGACCGATGCAGCGACCTAGTTATTGCTGATGCCGCACCGATCCGCCTGTCGATCTCCCGCTCCATCTTTCCCCCACTCATGAACAAGACCCCGAGATACTTAAACTCCTCCACTTAGGGCAGGATTTACTAAATTTAAAAATTTAGTAAAAGTAATTCAACAAATTGCTGCATAGTTTTCCCATTCTAAAACAATTATTTAAAATATCAATTATAGTGGCCATCAGAACTAGAAACACTAAAGAACTACAGTATTATGCACAAGACTTTGGGACATTCACACACAGAAACCACACTTCCTGTGGAGTTGTTTAGATGTACAGACATATATCTCTCAGAGCTCCAAATATGTGGACACCTTCAAAGAACTCCTTTGAAATAATAATAATAATAAAAAAATGCACCTCTGCTAATTAATACTGCTCAAATTAATTTCTATAAAATCTCGTCAAGGCCTCAAATGAGCTGAAAGAAAGCGTCCAGGACGAACTTTCCTGTAGCATACTCCAACCTTGGACAGAAAGAAGATGACAGCAGGATTTGATATATTTGTGTTTTTGCATTGCTTTTTATCCAAAATGCTCTCAACAATTGTTTCGCTATCACTCTTCCATGTTCAACTGGTGTTGTCACCAGTTTATCACCTGTCTCCCTCTCTTAAGTAGCAAGATTTATAGTAGTCTTACCTTGACTGTACGAATGGGTCTATTTGGGTTGTTCTTGTCCAGGTAGTTGATGTATCCCGACAAAGAGATGCTGAGAAGGTGGTCTTTCTGCCACAGGCAACCCAGCTGCTGGTCTGTCACATCGGAGCCCATGTTGAAGGTGGTGACAGCCGTTCCGGCACCTACATCCCAGAGCTTCACAGTTTTGTCCCCAGAGGCAGAGATCAGCTGGGAACTGTCTGGACTCCAGCTGACCTGCAGAAAACAGCTTGGTCAGGTGAAAAAAATATTTCAAATCAGAATGAAACAAAACACAAGTGAAACAGAACCCCTGATTTGAATATGAAAATATTGTTTTTGTCACATTTCCACAAACAAGCTAGACTGCTTTGTGAGTGAAAGATGAAAACACATGTCAGCAAAAGACCACAATTCATTTGACAGCTAAGAATAGTTCAGTAACACAAGCAAATGACTGCTAACAAAATATGTTTTAATTCTTAGAAAGAAACATACAGCATAAATTCCTCCGCTGTGGGCCTTCTCGCCACCCAGTGATCCAACACGTTCACCAGTTGTGCCGTCATAGATGAATATCTGGAGAATAAAAGTAAACAAGACCAATAACCAATTCATATCTGCTACGAACATGTTCCAATCTTGAGATTAGAACTCTCACTCGATAAAGTTGGCCTTTCAGAAGTGAGTTTAACATCTAAATTTTACAGGTCAATGATTTGGTACACCCGCATATGCCGTCTATGTCCTACTTCTGTTTGCTTTTACAAAATAAGATAGAAATCTGCCTTTTTTGGGTTTATAATAAAAAATATCTTTTTAAAAAAAACTCAAAAATCCTCCAACATTTTTGGTAGATTAAGCAGAAAACTACTTTATTAAATAATATTGGCTTGCTGTGAAAAATAGTTTTCTTTTCTAAATTATTGTTCATGATACCTGTGTGTGCATGGATGTAATCAGCTGATCTACTGGTCTAAACAACAGCATTGTTTGACCTCTATTTAAGTCAGTGACACGACCACATGTGCTAATCCAATATTTACCTGCCCATCAGCACCAGCTGTGACAAAACGGCTTCCGTCTGGAGAGAAACGGACACAGTTGACGAACTGGCTGTGGTCCTTATTCAGACACCAGGAGGAAATAAAAAAAAAAAAAAAGTGTGAGTACGTAAAAGCGAATTAAATAGAACTCTTATTTGACACTGTTATTCCATTACAATTTTCCAAGAAATGTCGTAATCTCTAAAAAAAAATTTCCTTCATCAGGGGAGAAATAGAGATAGGTTTGCATGAAGATGTCAAAAGTTGAATGTGTCAAATGACATGATATGAAAGGAATGAAATGGAACTATTTTGTTTACAAGAACAAAGTATCATTTGACCATCTTTGCAGGTTTTATAATCAGATAGGATTGTAAATCCCTAATGACTAGAGATAAATAAATCGAAACAAAATGTTCATTAGCTATTATCTACAAAAGAACATAGAAATGAACAACAAAATCTACAAACAATTTGAAGCTTTTATGAAAAAATTAAAGAAATACAAATGCTGCTTTTGTAATTTGGGGAAACAAAAAGTCAGATTTTAAAGCCTGACACAAATTGTATAATCCCAATTAGCGGAGACAGTGACAAAACATGGCTAAATATGGAAAGGAGATTAAACCCAGAATCAAATTCAGGCATTTCCTGTTTCTTCTCAAAGAACATTCATCTAGATTAGAAAACAGAGACAGGGGAGTGGGCTTACTTAAAACCAAATTATATCTGTTTGTCCAGTTTTCCTAGAAAAGTAATGAAACGATCATGCTTAAAGTAAATTTGAGATGATTAAAATAAATGTGGTGAAAAGAGAAAATAAAATTGAAAAATAAAAACTATATGCATGTGTTGAAATTTATGAAAAAGAAATTTGAAATTTAAGTGGAAGGAATGCTTATAATAATAATAATACATTTTATTTGTAGTGCGCCTTACATTTTAAGAAAAAAATCCCAAAGCGCTACATAGAAAGGTAAAAACAATAAAAACATTTTAAGAACTAAAATCTACATTCTGCATTCTGAAAACAAATGCAGAATGTAGATTTTAGTTTTTATAAATGTCAAGTACACACATCTACATCTTCAAGAAATTTACGAGGCAAGTAATAGATTAAATAATATGAACAACCAGCAACATTTAGTATGAAAATCAGTTCTAAACTATTTAAGATTTCTGACTTCTACGATCATCCATTACTGTAATTTTCCGATTGCCATTGAATCTTCACTAAAAGAACAATAGTGACACTTGATATCTGACCAGTGTGTGGGATGATTCCAGTGTAGCCATGGCAACCAGACCTAAACGCTTTGCTTAAATACAAATGTTCTTCTAATGAGGCATCTTGAACAAAATCTGCATTTAACTCACCCTTAATGTAAATTTGAACTTGAAGGGTGGTCCTTCAAAAAACGAACCACAGGTGTCATCACTAGCAGTCGCAAGGCGGTAAGGGCGTTTCTGTCTTATGTCCACACTGTTGATTAATTTTGAATGACCAGACACTTCTCCAACTGATGAGCCCGAGTCCCACAAGAACACAGCACCAAACCTACAAGGAAAGTTAAATCGTCCGTCATTTTTTCTTTTACAGATATCGACCTTCCTGTGTATTTTGATAACGAGACAAAAAAAAAAAACAAAAAACCTAAAAGCACAGAAATTACTTAAATGATCCATTGAAATTACATTTCAAAACTGGTTCATATTTAAGAGTTAATCCCTGCTACGTTAATGCTTTTGGCTTTTAATTGAGGTGTATATAGGCTACATCAACTAAAACAAAAGTAAAACTAAAAAAATTTGACCTACTTTTCTCGTCCATCCCCAACAACAGCCATCCTCTTGCTATCCTCTGTCCATGCAATGTCCTTGACCTTCCCTGAAATAGGGGTGTACTCATACTTGAGCATGTGCTCCTTCTGAGTGGTGTCCCAGATACGAATCTTTCCTGATGCATCTGAAAAAGAAAATAAAAACTGTTTAATTTCAAAATGCCACTACTTTAATCAGTCAGACACGTCTGTATGTTTAGCTGCTTAAGATACCTCCAGACGCGATGTAGAATCCACTGGGGGCATACTTGGCCACGGTCACAGGATGAGCATGCTCAGTGTAAATGTCTGCAATGGCTGGGTTCTATCATTTAAAAAAAAAGGAACATATTATAAGCACAGCTGAATTGAACAAAATAATTTAAAAGGCTTGTATCATGTCAACATGTACAAACAAGTGGCAAAAAATTTGAAACAATTCATTTCTTAGGACTGCACTGTGGTGCTGTGGTCAGCCCAATGGTCTCACAACAAGAAGGTCAGGGTTCGAGTCCTGGAGTGGGAGCAAGACTTGAATCACATGCCTTCTGTGTGGAGTTTTCATGTTCTCCCCGTGTATGTGTGGGTTTTTCTCCAGGTACTCCAGTTTCCTCCCACCCTCCAAAAACATGCATGTTAGGTCAATTGGCTGCTACAAAATTGCAGCCAACTCAAAAAGATAGTTTTCCGAGTGTGTGGCCCCGCAATAGACTGGCAACTTGCTTTGGGTGTGCCTTGCCTCTACCCTGTATTCAGCCAGATCCACACGGCCCCATAAGGTATCCCTTAAACATCCCTGAAAAACTTTGTGTGAAGAAGTTTTTTTTTCTTGTCTTTTTTTGTAGGTATTTTTGTAGAACGAACACATTTGTTCTACAAACGAGTCTTCGTTCAGAAGACGAATGTCATAGCTTAGATCATTGATCAAAACCCCAAAAAATGCAAACATTACATTTTTCTGTCTATAGAGTCAACTCAGTTTTCAGTGTCAAAGTAAAAAATGAAAATTGAAAACTGAAAGTTGAAGACACTTAAAATGTTCTGTTTTGTTGTTTTCCATTATAAAGAGAACATAATCACATTTTAAAAGGCTTAAGTTGAATCAATGGAGCTATTGTGTAGTTCAGGGTTGGCTAATGTCATTACACTAAGGTGCAGCACTCTGCTTTTCATTCCACCTTGTTGGGGTGTTCTATAGACTACACACGTGGTCCCGCAACAGGAACAAACAACTCTTGACTTCTGATGGTAACTGACTTTAAAGAACTTTGTGTACTTTGCAAGTTTGAAATAATGCAAAAGAGGAATTGCATGAACAACAACAAACAAAATAGAGCGCGACATGTTTACCTCAATGTTCCTGATGATGACACATTTCCCATTGGTGTAGAGGAAGTTGTTTCCTTTGGGATCTCCACCAATTACCTTTGCAACACCCCTCTCCATCTGTGGGAGACTGGCGAATACATGCTCTAAAAATACACAAGCACAAACCTTAATCAGATTTTAGTACTTTAAATACTTTATGCTTTGTTGTCTTCTGCTTATCCAGAGACGAGTCACGGGGCAACAGCCTCAGACAGCTGGCGTTCCCTGGCCAGCTGTGAGACATAATCTCTCCAACAGGTTTGGGCTCTGGGTCTCCTCCCAGTGGTACGTGCTCAAAATACCTCCCCAGTGGTGCACTCAGGAGGCATCCTAACCAGATGCCCGAACCACCCCATCTGGCACATCTCGATCTGGAGGAGCAACTGCTTTATTTCGAGCTCCTTACCTAGTATATTTGATTGAGATACCAGCCACCCAGCAGAGGAACGTTAAATACTGTACTTTATAAAGATGTATAAAGTCTATAATAAAACACTTCACTCAAGTATTGATTGAATATTGCATTATACTAAAACATGGTAATCAATGGTGTTTCTTAAGTTTTCTGAAGAAATCTTTAACTATTAAATCAATCCCATGTAGAGGAAACCAATCTGATCTGTAGATTGCTTGGAGTGTTGCCTCTGTGTGTCTGAACATGTCACAACAATGCAATGTGAGCAAAACTATTTCCTAAGTGACGTTAGCTTCCTCAACAGCTAATGCTAACTGTTTCTAAAAACTACTTTCAATCATTAAACACTTTTCCCACAAACTGTGATTCACAAACAGAAGTGTAAGTTTGCTTTTGAGTGTGCAATGAAGAAATAAGTACATTTTTTTAAGTAGTAAAATGTCTAAAATCACAGAGAATGGGCGAGGCTAGCTACCTAGCTGTGAACCATTTGGATGACTGGCTGGATTGCAGTCTAGTTTCACACCAAATTATTTGTTTTCTATTCAACCAAGCTGCTGACTTTAAAAAGAAGCAGACTTACTCAGCTCGTACGGCATTTTTCTTTGCTGATCTCTGATTTCTTTTTGTAATGAATGAAACAGAGCAGGCAGAAACGCTACTCAAAGCTAATCACACAAACACGGAAGTAGGAGCGGCTCTGCCTCTGCCTGTCTTTGCCCATATATGGTAAACTCAGATGATTCTACGCTGCAGCTGTCAGCCAATAGATTCACGAGGCAGCCTTGCGACAATTTTCACCTAAATATGGACTTTCAGGCCTCCATAATTTTTACATCACAAGTTTCATCAATCAAAAGTTTAAGCTAGAGGCCAAAAGCTACTCTCTGTTTTGTTTGAATAAAAAAACTAAAAAAAAAACTTTATATGAATTTACTGATGAATCTTTCATCCAAAAATTAAAAAAATGGTTCAAGTATCTGTTGATCCCTTAACGTAAAATACATCAAACAAACCCCTGAAACAACTGTTCATCAATTCTCTATTTTCATTGATAAAGTCTTTAATCATTTTTCTTCTGAACTGCTTATCCCAGTAGAGGTCACGAGGTGCAAGAGTCTATTCTGCCTGATTACAGGTGAAAGGCGGGATACACTCTGAACAGGTCACCAGTCTGGTGCAGGGCCACACAGAGATAGATAACCATCCATCCACACTCATTGAAAGAGGCAATCACTCTGTGGCCAATTAACCTAACACATTTTTGGAGGGTGGGAAGAAATTGGAGTACCCTAATGAAGCCAAGTCATTGCAGGGGCAGAACATGCAAACTTCACACAGAAAAGCCAATTAATTAAGGCTTGAACCCCCTACCTTCTTGACGTGAGTGTATGGATGATATGGTATGTCGTATTATTGTACAGAATAATTGTATGACTCACCAAATAGTAGTGATTGACTGATAAATAATCACAAATAAATTAAGAACGTATTCAGATAAGGCAATAACAAGGGCTAGTTTGGGGTCATTAAAAACAATTTGAGCAATTCACTCTTTGACCTTGTACCCAAAATTTACTCGAGCACCAATAAAATTCATACAGTAAATAAATAAAACAAACCAAAAAAATATTTCACAACATTTAATACATGATCAATTCAATTTAGTATTGTGTATAATTATATGATTCTGCCCACTACTTTAAGTATAAACTATGACAAATTTGGCTTGAAACACCAAATAAAAACGATTGATTAATAAATCCTTACGAATAAATTAAGAAGTTGTTGCAGAGAAGGCAATAATATGAGCCTGATCTGGATCAGTAACACTTATGATCCACTAAATATGAATCCTGAGTCAATGCAAAAGTTGCCTTAACTTAAATTAGTAGAGCAAAGGTCTTTTTAAATCCTGTGTCATCTTTTAGAATTGTGCTTGTGACATATCCACTCACTCATGGACAGATAGATGAATGGATATGTCATCTTCTGTATCAGCTGAAAGTGTCACTTGCCTGGATTAGCTCTGGGATTCCCCCAAACCTTTATAGAACACACTCATTTCAGCGAGTAGATCTCTACAGGACATACACACACACACACAAAAAAAAATATTTCTAAAAAGTAAAGGCAATGTCTGCAGGCGGATTGTAGGAACTGTAATTCTCATGGACTTTTTTTGCTAATTTAAATGATTCTGATACAACAATCCCCTTGATTTGAGGGAGATCATATAATATTGTCTTTTATTTCAACTTTTTTTTACTGCATTGATATATTGTTTCAGTGTTAGTCTAAAAGAAATAAAGTACTAGACAACAACTTTGACCATTTCATGGAAAGCATATATTCAAGAAAGGATAGTGTTAAAATGATTATCTATAAACTTTCTGACTTGATATGATGTTTAAATGTTGTTGGCACCGTCCCGTCTCTAGAGACAATGGAGTCTGCATGTTGTGCAGCGTCTGCTGTGGCTGAATAAGCTACCATACTTACTGCAAATGTACATGTCAGTATGAGTCATTGGGGGAGCAGTAGCAGACTGAATTTTTTGCTGTTTCCGGAACTTTGTGGCCTCACGCTGTATCTGTCTGTTCTCCTCGGCTTGATTGATACCGATTTTGACAGGTGCACGGCAGCAAAAGTTGTCAGAGGTCACTGACTCAATTTCTGCTGCGTTGATGTTGGACGTTGATGTTTCAATGTACAAACATGTATTTTTGCCATCTTTCTGATTTCCTCAAAAAAAAGAAATTACTAAAGCTTATATAACATTTTATGAAAATCTTGGGTTTTTTTTATTTAAATGACCATTTTGTTTAAATACATTAGGGCGAAGGGGCTGCACGGTGGCACAGTGGCACAGTGGTTAGCACGGTGGCCTCACAGTGAGAATGTTGTGGTTTCGAGTCCCGGATGGGCATGAGGCTTGGCACACTGGCCTTTCTGTGTGGAGTTTGCATGTTCTCCCCGTGTCTGCGAAAAAAAACATGCATGCTAGGTTGATTGGCCGGTGCCAAATTGCCCCTAGGAATGACTATATGTATGGTTGTATGGCCCAGCAACAGACTGGCGACCTGTTCAGGATGTAACCTGCCCCTCGCCTTGAACACACCGGGATGGGCTCCGGCACCCCCCGCAAAGGATAGACGGTTAAGAAGGCGACTGACTGACATTGGTAACGTCTCATTTATTGCGTGCAATATCCGATGAGTCCAGTTGGATCCGCTGTTGTGCAAGATAACACCCCTTTAGCAGCAAAGAAGAAGAAGAAAAACCAGAAGTTAAAAGAGAAGAAGAAGAAGCATCTGGCAACATGGCGGCCGCCTTAAGAAGAAGCTTAGGAACGGTGGTCAAGGTGAGTGTGCAGGTTATGTGTTTTGGAGAAACACATAAAATGAATAAACGTGAACTAATTTAAACAAAATGATGTCAAACCAATGGATACTGTTTGTAACAGTTGATTAAAACGATCTGAGAAACTGATTTTGTAGCATTGAGTCACAGCAAGTTTCTCCGTGATTGACTATTAAAAAATTAACAAAGCGATGAATATTATAAAATACTTACGAGGAATTATAAAATCTGATAATCTTTTCAATTTACTAGGGTTACAAGACAAAAAGGGGTTACACTGCGATGGTTAAAACTGGTTAGCTACGACTGGTCAAGGTTAGCACGAGTTCACGTTAGAACAGAAACAGCATCTTCTGAATATTTCTGCCTTTTGTCATTTCTTTTATTTAAGTAGAAATTAAAAGGTGTTTGTTTTTTGGTGTAACATCACTAAAGACAATTATAGTTTTTAAAGTGTCGTTTCTCTCCCGAGGATAAGCATAAAGAATTGTCATATTGGTGGTATATCATGGATGGGTGGAGACGGTGGCCGCGTGGTTAGCGCGTTCGCCCGCGGACCGGAAGGTCGCGGGTTCGCGTCCCACGGAGAGCACGTCTAGGGTCCTTGGAGAAAACACCTAACCCCCGCTTCTCCCACCATTGGCGCCGTTGAAGGGCAGCCTGCTGCGGTGTAAGGAGTGCAGCAAACAAATTTCCCCGGTGAGGGATGAATAGAGTAATTCAAAATAAACAAAAAATAAACAAAAATATATCATTGTTTTAGGATGTTTAGGCTGGTTTACAGATGATTAGTGATCTTGAATTTTTAATGTTCTTTTATATATATATATATATATACAAACTAAAAGATCTGGACCAATTCATCAAATTTACATTTATATTGCTCAGTGCTTTGCAACAAAAGCCAAGTTTAAAAATAAACAGAATCGAATCTCATCACTTATCCTGGTCACACACATACATCCTATTACGGTACTTTGCCACGCATTCTTCCAGAGTGAGGAGCTTTGCCATCCAGGAGGAGCTCAAAGTAGAGCCGTTGCTCCTCCGGGTCGAGAGAAGCCAAATGGGGTGGTTCATGCACCTGGTTAGGATGCCTCCTGAATGCCTTGCTGGTGAGGTGTTTCTAGCACGTCCCACCGGAGAAGATCCAGAGGCAGACCCCGGACTCGCTGGAGAGACTATGTCCCACAGCTATCCAGGGAACTCCTCGGGATCAACCTGGATGAGCCTGGAGGGTTCAGTCGGGGTGACAGAAGCTGGGTTTCCCGTCCAATGGCTGTTGCCCCCATGACTCGACCCAGGTTAAGCAAAATATTCTTCCACCTCACACGTATTCTACTCCTCTTACAAGGAGTAGAATATTTATTTTTTTCAACCCATGGCTGAGGGTTACACTATCTGGACTGATGCTGCAAAAGATTCAGGAAGCTATAGGTATCAGATCTCTCCACACCGGGAGCCCAAAATATACATAATGAAACAGTGTGACTTTGGTTGTGGATTATGGACATATTTATTTGAATAGAGAGCTCTTCTTTTTATATTTACACATGATATTGCAAAGTCTGATTAATTTGTGTTTTTCAACATCTTTAGGGTTTTGGGGGCTCCTGGTGGCAGCCGGTGGCCTCTCGACCCCTAAGTGCATCAGCTTCTCTGTGGTATGCAGAGGCCTCTCCAGCTCGTGCTGATTCTACATTTAAGGTTACAATGGTTCCCGGAGATGGAGTTGGACCTGAGCTAATGTCTGCTGTTAAGGATGTCTTTAAGGTATGTTGGAAAGGAACACGGGGAATAGTTTGCATAGTCTTATCTATTTCTCAGTATTGACATGTAATAATAATAATAATGCATTTTTTTTTTTTTTTATATTGACTTCTACCTGATTAATTAGCTATGATTAAATTTTGGTTTGTCTTTCCTTTTTGCGGATATTTCACTCATTGAAATTAACCAAGTACATTTTATCTTAAAAAATAAACATTTATTAATTATATGTAATTTTTCTCATTTTGTTTTAAGGCAGGAGATATCCCTGTTGAATTTGAGGAGTTTCATTTAAGTGAGGTGCAGAACATGGCTAGTGATGAGAAACTGGATCAAGTTTTGACATCAATGAGAAACAACAGGGTGGCTCTAAAAGGTATCTGATTTTATTTATTTGTTCAGTCAAGTTAAAGTGTAACAAAGTCTTTTGACTTAAAATAAACTAACATAATAAGATTTTTTTTTTTTTTTTGCTTAATGTAGGAAAAATTCATACTCCGATGGACTTCAAAGGAGAGTTAGCGTCATTTGAGATGAAACTAAGGTAAGACGGGTTGTTTTTTAAAGAACAAAACAAAAGCTTTTAAGCTCTGGTACCTCCTTGAACTTAATTGCAGTTTAGAAAATGATGTATGTGAACTTTAACATGTCCTTGTTCATCCTGCAGGCGTAAACTGGACCTGTTTGCTAATGTAGTTCATGTGAACAGCTTGCCTGGTTATAGCACACGGCACAACAATCTGGACCTGGTTATTATTCGTGAGCAAACAGAAGGAGAGTACAGCGCCCTGGAGCATGAGGTGAATGACAATAATGTCTTGTCATGTGGTGGGAAAAAGGATCTGAATTTGTTATTTTGTGTATGTGTGTGCGTGTGTTTGTTCTTTGAAATATTTTACAGACTTTTCTAATAACATACTTTAAGACTTTAAGACAGGTGAGCATTTAAAATCATGTGTGCACGTGTACATTTTGTGCGAGAGTCTTAGAGATTTATACTTTCTTTTTGCAGGTGCTGCTACCACACATAAGAATGTAGCATTCTTTAGACACTATTTTACAGTTAAGTAGATTGTTGTAGCCTCGTAAGAAGAATAGCCTGAAATTTATTTTTGAATTGAGACCCTTCCAACATAATTTTCCAGATAAACTGTCTTCCACTTTTCTGGGTGAACCAAAACTACTTTTCCAACCCCGTCTATTCAATGAGCCGTCATTGAGCTCATTTGTTCAATGACAACTAATGAGCTTTAAGAACAGAGCCAGCAGGCTCAGAAACAGCTTTTGTCACGCTGTTGTCCCGCTGTTGCTGCGTTGCATATTCGAGTATTTATTTTTGCTAAATATATTCTTTTTTTTTTTTTTTAAAGGTCCCCTATTATGCAAAACTGACTTTTATGAGGTTTTAACCTTTTATTTTACTTAGTACTACCCCAAACAATCCCCCAAAGTGTGTTTTATTGTGATTCATGCTATTTTGAGATATTTAAATTCAAAGTAAGGGGCGTGTTCTCCAAACCTCTAACGACTGGTGGAACATAGTGACGTACATCTGTTTTTTGTTCAGCCCCCTGCAGCTCAAACACCCTCCCCCACTTCTACCTGCTCTCCACCCTGATATCCACCCATTTCCGTGCTTCACTCTACTGTGAAGCACACCTCGCCCCTCCCGCTCCACGCTGTGCTGGGTGGGTGGGGAAATCACAATGAATGACAACCAATCGCAACCAACGGGGCGGGTCCCGGGAAAAAAAAAAGAAAAAAAGACTGAAACAAGCTGTTTTGAGTTCCGGGTATGAAACTGCGCTCCAAAACAGGCTAGTATTTATAACCTTTTGTGTTGAGATTGTGGCGGAATGTAAAATTATGCATATCAGATACATAGCACAGGATAAAATAAGGGAAAAAAGGCATAATAGGGGACCTTTAAGTGCAGCTCATGACAAATGAGACACACTTACACCTGCCATCATACATTCATAATTAATGATTATGTTCCTGAACGGAGATCAGAATTAGAGATCCCCAACGTCATGTGGTAATGGGCCACACAGAACATATAAATAACTTCCATTTGATTTTTTTAACCAAGCCTTTTCTTCATTACATCTATCAATGACTTTCCTTGGATGCATCATCCTGCTAATTTAAAACCCTCCAACTAGACAAATGATAGGGGGAAAAAAAACTTGTGTAAAAAGTTTCTTTGCTAAGGGGAAATCGTTACTAAGTTACGGGGCAGACTGGTCCTTAGTAACTCTCTTCAGGTTTCATTGTCACCCATTTAGCCCAACATGTGACTTTCTTATTGCAGCAAAACAATCTCAGGTCTCCCACAAATTCACTGTTACTCTTAGGAGTCTAACCTGTATTTTATGCACTTTGTTTTTTTGTGATTTCATATATTTTGAGGGTAAATTTTAATGTTACAACAGCAACCAGAGTGTGTTAGAGCAGAAAGAATGTTACTGGTGTTCTTTTGGTGCCATGTTATAAAGACGTTGCTAATAAAAGTGCACATGAAGGCAAAGTGAATTTATATTCATTATTATTATTGTTGGAAAAATGCCAGTTTGTAAAGATGGTCTCATTTAGTTTTTTGCTAAACCTTTCGACCAGTTTGTGAAAATATTATTAATAATAATAATGCATTGAACTTATATAGCGCTTTTCTAGACACTCAAAGACGCTTTACATATATGCATTATTCATTCACTCCATACAAAAATTCACACGCACAATTCATTCATGAAATTGTGTGTTTGAATGAATTCACACACACAATTGTGTGAATTTTGTGTGTGTGAATTCATTCACACTCGAATGAATTCACATGAATGATGAAACACACACAATTCATCATTCATGAATTGTGTGTGTGAATGATGATGGGAGCTACCATGCAAGGCGCATACCACTATCATCAGAAGCAACTAAATTTTTTTGCTTCCTGTTGCTCTATTGTTGCAATAGAGCAACAAAGGTTGAAAAGGTTGGGGATCACTGCTTTAGAGAGTGTTCAGAAAACGTGTTGTCCATTTGTTACATACAAGCTATTGAAGGATAATCAGACGTGAATGCGTAAACAAAATAGGTCTTCCAAAGTCGGGTTGGATTGCGGTTTTCCCAACAAAACAAAAATCTTAACTCATACTTACAATCTTGTCTTTCTTTAGAGTGTGACAGGTGTGATTGAGTGTCTGAAGATCATCACCAGAGAAAAGTCCAGGCGCATCGCTAAGTTTGCTTTTGACTATGCCACGAAGAAAGGCAGAAGCAAGGTCACAGCTGTGCACAAAGCAAACATAATGTAAGTGTGTTTTTTATTGGGAAAGTTTTGTAATCCCACATTTGTTTGTGTGTTTATTTGGGTCCTGACTTGTGCTGACATCAGAATGCTCTTCACCACCTCTTTGCTTTTAGGAAATTAGGCGATGGTCTATTTCTTCAGAGTTGCGCGGAGGTGGCAGAGCTCTACCCCAAAATCAAATATGAAAACATTATCATTGACAACTGCTGCATGCAGGTAAATTCATCCACAACAACTTTTTACATGAGCTTAAGTATATTTATTCAAGTTGGTAAAATACTAATAAAAAAATCAGATGTTTGGGGGTTTCTGACTCTGATCTTTTAATCTTTGCTGCAGTTGGTTCAAAACCCATACCAGTTTGATGTGCTGGTGATGCCCAACCTGTACGGAAACATTATTGATAACCTGGCAGCAGGGTTGGTCGGAGGAGCAGGAGTTGTTCCTGGAGAAAGTTACAGTTCAGAATATGCTGTTTTTGAAACTGTGAGTTTCCTTTAACTTTGCAACGCTTTACTTTGGTTCATTTTTGTTCAACAACTCAGCTTTTTTGTTCACAATTTCTGAACAGTTAATTTGAATCATATTAAATTACTACAATAGATAATGGGGATTTTTTTGTTTGTTTGTTTAAGGGTGCACGCCACCCCTTTGCACAAGCTGTTGGAAGGAACATCGCCAACCCGACAGCCATGCTGCTCAGTGCCTCCAACATGCTAAGACATCTGAAGTAAGTCAGCTTCTTAGGCTTTTTTCCCACTGCATCTGCTTAAATGCCTTTGTTATCTGACCTTATTTTCCTCCAAGGACTTCGAAGCGACCTGAAGCGTGAGAATGTTTGAATTCATTGTGAGCACAAGGTAGCATTGTTGTAATTATCAGAGTGTTGTGTTGCAGTCTGGAATATCACTCCCAGATGGTGTCAGATGCTGTCAAACGAGTCATCAAGCAGGGAAAGGTAAATATGTCTGTACATACTAGTTCTTTCTGTTCTATGTCTGCATGGGTGTG
The DNA here is from genome assembly GCA_902685375.1 of Neostethus bicornis. Lineage (NCBI taxonomy): Eukaryota > Metazoa > Chordata > Actinopteri > Atheriniformes > Phallostethidae > Neostethus > Neostethus bicornis. The sequence goes on along the minus strand of LR738557.1, from coordinate 15,727,591 downwards.
TTGGAAACAGACGCTTCGATCTTAACCCTAATTACTGACAAAATTAGTAACAGAGATGTTGGATTATGAATTCTAGAAAACGACAATTAATTGTTCTGCAAAGTGTTAAAATGTCTTTAAAAAAGCATTGATGTTTGACTAAAATGGGTGTTCACTGGTTTTGTAGGTCAGTAATTGCAGTGTTTTATCCACAGTGCAACATAGAGTTGCCTGCACTTTAGAAAATTACAAATATGTAATAAAATGCATGTAAGACTGTTTTCTATAAGCTGCTCTAAGCATTCTCCCTTTAATCAGTCATAGACATTTAATAGTGGTAGTCCATGAGCTGTAATGTCAGCAGTTCTTAACCTTCAAATCCTTGCATTTACAACTACAATACTGCTTCCTGTGTGTTAGAGAGCCTTTGAAATACTGCATGAGAATTTTCATGTCAGCATTTCTTTGCTGTTTTGCTGTTAATCTAGTCATGCTTTGTATTTTAACTTCTAAATATCATTAATCCATAACCACAACAATTTCCTATTCCTTTTTTAGTTACTTTGATTTATTTCAGTTTGCCTTGTGCTTAAATTAACATTCTTACTTTAACTGCATGTGTGAAGTCAGCCAGCCGGCCTTCCTTCCTGTTTGGTCTTCATTCTTCCAAATATGTGAAATTTGCTTGCACATCATCTGAAAACTCCACCTCTTCATCCATCCACTCTATTTCCCTCTTTCCCTCGGACATTATTACCCTGTGAATGTATATGTGTGTGTTTGTGCACATCTCAGGTACGGACACGAGACCTTGGCGGGTACTGCACCACCGGCGACTTTGTGCAGGCCGTCGTGGAAAACCTGCGTCACCGACCCATTCACTGAGATGTTTGGTCATGCCCCTTCCTGACATTTCCTTTGATGTAGACATTGATCTTAACATGAACAGAGTACATGTTAAGCCTCATTCTCTACCCTTTCCCATCCCAAATGGCAGCTGTGTCTCCCGGCTTTGACATCATGTTTGCGGCTGGTAGAGCCTGTAAAAGCAGCAATCATGTATGCTTTATTATTTGAATTGTGACTATTTGTGTTACACAGATCAGCCTCTGCTACAATTATAAAAAATACTCTTTATTTATTTCATATCTTTACTGTGTTGCATTCTAGTAACTGTAAAGCTTCTAGAAAGCCTTATCAACTTGTGCAAGCACATGCTCTTTTACCTCCAATCATGAATGCAAGCAAAAGTAAAAATGGTAAATTTATATCAATGATGTAACATTTCTAACATGCACTGTCTTAGTTTCATTATATCTCCATCAGGAATCCTTCTTAAATCCAATAAGAGATATTACTTTTCTATTGGGGTAACTATAGTCAATTTGACTTAAACTGTCATCGAACCCCTTTATCTTTCATTATACTTCTAAAACCACTTATGGTACATATATAAAACTGAATCATAAACTTATCATTTACAACAATGTACAAGGTCTTAAAGTGCTGCTCTCTCAGCTTTTTTTATCAACATGTTTCTGTTTGTATTTATTATCAGCATGCATTGCTTTTTAAAGAACTTCACATGGTAACTAAATAAATATATATCTCTGACTGATTTGTTGTTTTAACTTTTTAATACTTTAAAAGCTTTTTGAAAGACATCATCATCGTTAGCTGTTTTAAATAGTAAAATCGTTGTTTAGGTGCCTCATAATTTTTATAATTACATCAGATTCTCTCAAACGAAGAAAAATTCTCTCCTTTAAAACAATCTAGATGCTAATACAATAAGAATACCACATCTGCGCTATAAGGATCATTTCTAAAGGCTCTCTGACACGCAGGCTCTGATACTGTATTTGGACATGTGTCACAGCAGCTGTGCATATAGTAACATGCTGTCCTTATGTTTGCGACAGGTGCGTACTGCAGACCTGGGGGGCCATGCATCAAGCGGCGAATTTGTCCAAGCTGTCATTGCAGCCCTTGTAGAACGAGAGAAATAGCTTGTCTGTCAACACCCCCTTCCAACACTTTCTTTTTGTTAAAAAAAACATGACCAATGGCCCAACAAATCTACACACAATTTCCTTTACAAATGAGTGTGAATTACAGGAATTACATTTTTAAGTTTACATTTATCTGACTGCTATTTTTAATAAAGAATTCCCATGCAATGACTTGCCAATATGTTTCAAATACTGAAAAAAAACACCTCATGACTTTATTTCAGAAGATTAACCAGCAGTCAAAACACAGTGTAAGCATGCTCTTTATTATTTATTCACTTTTAGGCCTATTGCATAGTCATCAATGATTTATTAGGAATAATAAAACAGCTCGTGTGTAAAAAACTTGCATGACTATTAATGAGAGTAATGCAGTATTTAATTTTACTCAAAAGTTTCCTGCTTTTGGTTTGGATTAAGTACCTCTGTAGGGGTGCATAATAAATATCAAATCATTATTGAAATACTTACACAGAAAATTATTGCAAGTTTTCTTTCAAGAAAAAAATTTATTCAGAATTTATTTTTTCACAAGAAAGAAAGAAAAAAATTCCAATTTGCTTTTTGTCAGTGTTGTGCTGCTCTTTCTCACAGTCTGACAAACATGGATCTTATTGCATGGACATAAAAAAAGTTGTAGTCCACATGATGAACAGATGATCTTTCAAACCCATAGAACTCAAGGAAGCAAGTATTTTTTAAAAAATATACATGTATCAATTGAAAATTTAACAATTTATTTAAACAAAAATATACATAGATTTTTTTAAACATTCTTTTATCTTGTAAACTGCTTATTTCAATCAAAACTTGCAGGCTGCTGCAAAAAGCAGGGTACACTCTGTACCCAGTGTGTCTCAAACTATCACCAAATATCAAGTTACCTGCCAGTGATGTTTTTGGCTGAATGGGAAGACCAAAACTATAAATTGATTTCCATTTTGAAACATGTTCTAAATATGCTGCTAATGTCTTATCTTTTAGACATTTTTCCATCCTATCCTGGCTTCCTCATGCAAATTATTACTGGGGTGCTCAAACTTTAAATTTCCACTGCATATATGGATGAATCTATTTATTTACTGCTACACTATTCCACCATATAGATACCTACACAAATTTGATCTCATGAAAGAGTTGTCAGAAGAAAAGTTTTTTTATTTCCTTGTTGTAGTAATTTGCAAACTTCAAACTGGAGTTTGAATATATTGACAAGCCAGATTTGTTTTGGAAAAAAGAAAATAGAACTTTATGGCCAAAATGAAGCAAGGGATCTTTTGACAAAGAAGAAAAGACTTTGTCCAACTGTTCATGATGGGAAGGATCAATCATGTTTTGACTATATTACACCCACAATTCACACATTAGGAGGAAAATTGATCCAATTTTAATGCTTTTTGTGAAAAAAAACCCTGAAGTTAAAGAGAGAATGCTTTCTACATATTAATAATAACCCTAAATGAACTCCAAAAACAAAGGTGTGAAATAATGGCCAAGGCCTCAGTACTTTCTGATCTCAACATAATTGAAAATCTATTAAAAGATCTTGAAGAAGAAGTGTATGACAGAAAGTGAAAGACTTTTGAAGGAAAAATGAGCAAGGATTTCTCAATTAGGAATTGTAAGTCTATTAGCTGATTATAAAGCATTTTCACATCATGACACTCATGCTTTAGTGAGAGAGGCTACTTTATGGACATTAATGCTAGTTTTTTTTATTTACTTAGAATGCCCAAAGTTTTTGATCTCAACAGTAGGTGGGCAGGCAGAAAGATTGATATGCATTATACAATTAGTAAAGTCTTTTCCTTTTGGCATTTCCCTTCAGCGTTAGGCACAGCAAGTCAGTTTCTTTCATCTAATCCTGTCTCCTGCATCCTTTTCAGTCACACCAACTGTCATCATGTCTTCCTTCAATTTATCCTTGAACCTCCTCTTTGGTCTTCCTCTAGACCTCTTGCCTGGTGGTTCCAAACCCAGAATCCTTCTGCCGATGTACTCTCTCTCCTCCATACACGTTCATACCATCTCAGTCTGGCCTCTCTGACTTTATCTCCAAAACCTCTAACATGTGCTATTCTCCTGATCCTGTCCATCCTCATAGTCACACCCAGAGACATCCTCAGTATCTTCATCTCTGCTACCTCCATCTCTGTTTCCTGTCTTTTCCTCAGTGCCACTGTCTCTAGACCAAACAGCATGGCCGGTCTCACCACGGTTTTGTACACTTTCCCTTTCATCTTAGTTGAAACTCTTCTATCACACATCACACTTGATACTTTTCTCCACCTTTTCCAGCCTGCCTGCACACGCTTCTTCAACTCTTTTCCACACTCTCCATTGCTCTGGACTGTTGATCCCAGATACTTAAAATTTTCCACCTTCTATGTCTCTTCTCCCTGTAACCTCACTCCTCTCACTCAGACAAGTCAGCTGTCATACTCTGACTAATCTTCATTCCTCCTCTTTCTAGTGCAAACCTCCACCTCTCTAGCTTTTCCTCCAGCTCTTCCCTCTTCTCACTATAGATCACAATGTCATCTGCAAACAGAGTCATAGCAAAGTGTTATCTGCAATCGAAACTTCTGCAGACTTCTTCAAGTGTAATGAATGAAAATAGAACCAAACTATTTTAAAGATATAGATTTTTAACATGTTTAATTGGTGGTGTGCCTCAAGATTTATTTATTTTTTTCATAAAAAAAATAGACGTTGGCATGAAAAAGGTTGAAAAGCACTGCTTTAGTGGAGAAATAAAAATTAAGTTGGTGCTGCAGTGCTGAAAGTGTAGTGCGCTGCTGAGTCAGCAGGTGTCGCTGACTCCCATGGAGAAGAAAAAGGAATTTTCTCTCCGCTTCCCATTCTTCCTCTGCAGACAGACACACAACATGGCGGACTAGAATAGTCGGCCGACGCGCCCGGATACAGCGGATAAACTCTGGGATTTACCTTCCAACAAGGGAGAGAAAAACTCCCTCACTAGTCGACATTCAAAGGAAAAACACTACGGTTTTTCTTCGTCAGCGGGGTGCCTTCCTAATCTGGATTTAGTAGGAAAACTATCTGCGAAGTGTTGGCTGTGTGTCCCAGGTTGTGTTTCCCTCCTCTGCTATCACCCAAAGCCCCCCACCCTGTTCACTCTCGGTTCTTGGGGTGTGGAGACAGGGTATAGGGTTGAAAAACGTGGAAAAGGTTCCCTTTGGGATTTTTTCCCCCTCTTCCAGGACTCCCACCGGGCGCTGCAGGAGTTTCTGGTGAGTTTTTTTTTTTTTTTAAAACCCAATCACTTGTTACAATGTCGCTATGTACAAGCATGTTTCCTCTTTCTGTAACACTGTATCCCCCACAAAACACCCTCACACAGAACCCCTTCCAACAAAGTGGGGACGTAGCAAAGAACCTGGATTAGTTTAAGGACTTGCAAGCTTTCCTGTAACACTTGAACATTTCAGAAGTAGCTCGGAGGCAGGGAGGGAAAATTTGGCAAAAGGGGCTCTAAGAAAAAAAAGAGAGGAAAAAAAGAGGGGGCCTAAAAGATGAAGGTGACAACATCCAAGAAGTCAGAACTCTGTTTGGTGTGGATACATGGATGCTGTTGCACTGAAACAAAGAGAGAGGGGGGGGTCTCTGGATGGATCACTGGAAAGTACACTGTATTGATCAATGCTTTGTTATTTACACGTTCAGAGAGAGAGGGGAGCAGGCTGGTTGGGTAGAGGAGATGGGAGGGCTTCATGAGACCCACAACAGGAATTAGGTCGGCCTTACATTAACATGCACCCTCTGTCAAATCACTGCTTTCTGTGCTTCCCATCTCTTATTCAAGAAGGCTGCAATGAAACCGACTGAGAAGTTTTTTTGGATGGTAGATGTCTTGGTAAGAATGAGGTGTAACAAAGCTTTGGATTTTGTAGGAAAGGTTTCAAAGTTGTTTAGACACTTCTGGACAGTGTATTTGATGATCGAGATGTCTCGACTTCTATTGAGAAATCATTTTCAATCTGAATCAGTTTCAAGATTTCTAGTGTTTTCTATCTGAAACATCTAGATTATCAAGAACACTGTCCAGAGACTACTTTGAAGCCTCTTCTACGATGGATCACTCCTGGACCAATGAGGGATCACACAGACTTATGCTAAGATATGTTTTCCCAAGTTTTTTTCTTTTTATGTGCGATATTTAACTTTTAAAAACTAGTTCACCAGCCATGAAAAAGAGTGAGGTATCAAAAGGCTGAATAGGTATGTCTGAGGCTGGATTATCTCATCCGTAAAAAAAAAAAACTTAGCTTGCAGCTCCATTTGCTAACATCTGGTTTGATTCAAAGAACTACAGCACATCCACACAGTTCCTCGCTCAATGTGTCTATCCACCACAGTACATCCAGCTGCAAAAAAAAAAAAATGTAAACGTGCACAATCTCCAACTTGTGTTACTGCTCTTCTTTCAGGCCTCTATGACCTCTGTTCGTCAGGCCCCAACATGTCTATCTTGTTCTCTTAAAAAGGTGTTGCACCATTTTTTGTTTAAGTTGGACCATAAAAATGTTTCAAGAAGCAGGAAAAGTTTCTTATTCTTTGTTGTTGTCTTACTTTGTTTTACAATCTATTTTGAGAAAGGTGACATTTTTGATGATGCAAGCCAAAGGATTTTTTTTTTCTTTGCAGAGGAGTGTGAGTGATCTTCACACTCTTCATGATTGGCCTAGTTTCTATAAATATTCAAACATACAGTTTGAGTTTGCTGTTGGAAGTCTGTGTGAAGTTTTGATAGGTGGATTACAGAGTTTTTGGGACATTTCAGTGCTTCAACTATGGGTTGTGAGTTGGGTGGGGTTGGGGGTATATTTTTATTTCCACCTGTCAGGCCTGTGTGTTTTTACAGTGGAAGAGCACTGTAATTTAGGCTTTAACAGGATATACACTGCCACATTTAGAGGATTATGAAGTATTGTGGAGCCTGATTGCTGCTTCGTGTTTTAAGTCATTCAACCTCTGCAGCATTTATTTTACAACACAGGAAATGAACCAGCGGTACTACTCATAATTCATGATTCAAATAATTTCATGACTCAGAAAATGGCTCCGGGCAGAGTCTTTTAGTTCTTTTGCTTCTGAAGATGTACAGTTATCATTATATCGACTTTAGACTATGTGTTTAATAGTTGAGGTGGAGGGGATAGCGCTAAAATGAAAACTAAACCAGAACCTTTTTTAAATCAAGTATTTTACCTATGCAAGGTGCTTTTATGCTGATTTATTGTTTGTTCAATCTGTCAAAACGCTGTTGTCACAAAGTTGTTCATATGTTCTGCTCTGAGTGCCACTATTAGTTCACCCCAGCCCCCGCAAATTATTACCATATAGCAGCTATAAATGAACCATTGGATTTTACACATCTCGCTTATTAATCATTTTGACTTAAAGGGAAAATGGATTTTTTTAATTATAATGCTATGTGCTTAGTAATGTGTCTAAACTGCATGTTCAATTTTTATAGTTATTTATGTATTTGTTGTTTAGTGTGTTAGAGCAAGTTCTCTGTTATAAAAAAAAAACATTGTTTTACTTCTCTGAACAATGCAGTCTCCGTCAAGGCTAATGTGGGTTGGGTTTGAAAACTATTAGGAGCCATAATTATCCATATTTGTCCTTGGAACCAGTGAGCCAATAAGATGCTCAGACCAATCATAGGCACATAAGTTAGTTTAATTTTCTCACTGATTTTCCTCAATGTCGGTCCTTAGCAGGTTTTGGAGTTTTGTCATTTGGAGGAAAAATGTGTTGAGTATTGTCAGGTGATCCCCTTAAAAATCAGTGGTCACTTTGGGTTTTGATTTTTATTAAATAAAAGGTTGTTTGAAAACTCAAACATTTGTACATACTCATATACAACCTTAGAAATTGCAGGAAAGAATCTGATCGTGTTCGCTAAAATCTAACAAACATCAGGCTATCATTTATAGTTTTCACACTTTCAGGAAATGGATTTACTACTTTTTTGGGGTTGCAATTTAAAAATAATAATCATATAGGACCTTAAAAGAAATATCAAAATTGTGAGGACACAAAGACCTTAATCTGTAGAATTACGAGTATAATTTTTTAACCATTAATGACTAAACAACAAATCGTTGGTGGTAATGCCATGCCCGAAATATTATTTTGGTATTTACTCGGTAGCAGGCTGGTTTGGCAGATTTGGTAAAAATGTAACTAAATCAAGCATAATTATTTCAATTTTCTTTTGAAAAATTCCTAAAAAGCCAGGCCACTTTGCAAAAGTTTCAATTTCAGAAGTAGTTCTTAATTTTTACCTGGTTGAAATGTTGGTTTATAAAGAAAACTTTTAGAAATGTACATTCAAAATTAACTGGATTACGGGTGTTATTTCAAAAAATGAATTCTACCGAAACAATTGCTTGTATTTTTTTTGGCATATGGGTGCTGTGTCACAGCTGTCGACATAATCCAACAATAACCTCTTTCTCCTCCTTATTTACGGTGGTTTTCAAGCCTTATATTTGGAGGATGGACAAAGGATGACCTATTTGTTATATCACATGATTAACAACTCAATCAAGTTTCATCTTCGAAAGAAGCAGAATTTTTTTGTGAGGATTCACTGAGAGATGTGTGAGTCTTATCGTGCCAGGGTCTGAGTTAGCTGTAAGTAATTTAGGGCTGCCCCTGACTAAAACTGTTCTTGGCCTGCCAGCAGTTTGTGATAAATAGTGGGCTATTTGTTGCACTTTTATAACAGATGTATTCAGGCTTCCCCACACAATAATTCAGCTCCCCACCCTTTTCTCAATGCACATGCACCAGATCATTACACAACCTCCGAAGAGAGGAATGCTCATTGAGTCACTCGGTTTCCAACTAAATTTGGCAACTTTCAGATATTTGTCAGATCCCTCTGGTCTGTCTGTTTTGATAAAAAAAAAAGAATTAAGAAAAAAACACAGAGGAAAATTTACTAAACTTTGTCTTTACCTGCGATTGGTTCAATTTAGCATCCAACTTTTTGTCTGATAATATTATTTACCACGTCCTGCTTGAATACAAATTGAGAGTAGAGCTTTCACTTTGGGGTATTAGTGTTGATATAAAGTTTGATTGTTGGTATCAATATCACATTTACAAGAACTTGAGAGCTTAATTTGAAATTTGGCTGTAATCTGACAAATTAGGTTTATGTTGTCTGACATAATTTTTTTCCACTGTAAAAGTTTGTTTTCGTTTTCAAACCGTATTACGGAAGAAGGAAATTTAATTAGGAGATTACATGTTCTGTCCAGCCAGGTTGATGTAAGCTATTTGCAAAATAGCTGTGCTTGATAGAGGTTCAGCAAAAAAAAAAACTAGGGATGCAAATATTTGGGCACAGGATTTGGTTACAAATGGCTACTAATCCTTTCCATGGAACTTGTCTGGTCGCTGCATGAGTACGATCTATTTTTAGGGCGGGGCAAACAATTAAAGAAGGGCGAATGTGACACCAAGAAAGTGACCAAAATGTGCACCATGCGGAAGTAAACAATCCTCAGTTGTTTCATCCAAACATCACATGGTTAGTGATGTTTGGATGACTTGATTTTGTTTTGTTTTTTTTATCCTTTAATACCAATTTTACTGCCTATTGTAACAAACTTAGTTTGCCATTGCACCATCTTGGCTTTACTCAGTGGCTCTCAATTAACACATAATGGAAGTAAGGAATTTCTTTGGACACCCATTCCAGTATTTTCATTGAATTGCCCTTTGAGGGGATGGTGTCCAAAATAATATAACAATCTCTGTAACAAATACTGAAATATATCATTCTGCATTCCATGCAAACTTCAACTACCTTATTAATACATGTATGACTGCGAAAGATTTGTCCAGGCCAACACCTGACTAGTGTCATTGGATTGGTCAGGATAATCAGACTAAATTGCAAGTATGGGAACATTCGGTCCTCCTTGTCAAATTCAAAGGAAGAGGTTTGTGGATAAAACTTTTAAAAGTCTTTCACTAACAATAGTTCAAACCAAACCTTCTCCACAACTGCTTATCACTGGCATTTAAACAACGTGTTACAACCAGGTATTAGTGTCTTTTTATGTGCACACATTATTAAAAGTGCTTTAGTCACTTTATAACCACCTGTTGCGCACCCACTTCAGCAAAAAGATAAAAAATGCAAGGAGATGAAAAAAGTTGTGGATAAACTTTTCCTCCTGTCAGTGAAACATCAGAGTGATGTCTTCTTTGTTTATTCTTTTTTTGCTGGTGTGAAAAATGACCAGAACTGTAACTCTGACCCAAGCTGTGAGTTTTTTAATTTGTTGCTGTCCTAGAAGCAAAATTTGTTTAAAATAAAAGGTCATTTTAATGGATGAAGTCTACTCATCTAAAGCAGGAGATATAGCAGATTAAGTGTCCGACATCAGCATTCAAAACAATCTTTCAGGTCTTTGTGGGTTTTGATGTGCAATGCATCTCACGAATTGTGTAAGTTGCCAGAATTGACTGTCCGGCCTCAGCTGCATCTAGAAATTAGTTATGGTGCTTGGGTTTGAAAGGGCAGAAGTGATAGGGAATTGAGCCTCATTGTGGTTCTTGAGCCATCCATTTGGCCCCATACAACCCTTGAAGGTCACAGTGGCTTTTGTGGGGAGGTCATGCATTGCGCCTCTAGATCCTCTCGGTATCCAATGTGGGAAAGCTTGAGAGGCCCCTGGCATCCTCTGTGAGAAACCCTACAATGCAGCAGACAGAGCACAGCTTTACCAACTCACCACTTTCACCCTTTGAAAGAGTGTTTTTTTTTTTCTTGATCCCCACAGTTTGATGGACCCAAATCCTCATTACAAGCCTAATAACAGACACAGCGGTAAATCTTCCCCTTGTGATTAGCCAAAGTAATAATCCCATGCTTCTGTTCATCTTTTCATCAACTCACCAACTCATGAATGAAGCCAACAGGAACAGAAACCACGCCAGCAGGGAGTAGTATTCCTCAGAAAAGGAAGTCCAGGGGATTGTGGCTGTTGTATGTGGCACTGGGGATGTATAATCTGTGGTTTGTTTCAGAGCATGAGTCCTAGCAGCTCTGAGTTAGACCTACTTCAGCCTCCCATGAAGAGAAGCATTCACAGAATTCCCGTTGGCCCAGACCCCCTCCTTCTGAAGACATAGAAACAGTATTAATATGCCATGAATGGAGACAGACAGACAAGCATTATCCGGCTCTGGAGCAACTAGTGGAGCAGGATGTCATGTTTAAATCCAGAGAAACTTTTTCTTTGCATAAACTATGTAGTCTTTGAACTTGTGTCTTGTTATTGAAATACTTTACCTAAAAGATTAGTCACTCACCTCGAGCAAGACTTCAAAGACTAGCAAGACTAATCATTTTTATAAGATTTGTTTTTGGGATTGTCCTTGTCACTACTAGTAGTAGTAATTTTTAGCCACATTGTCTTTGGGTTTCTGCCAAATCCGGCATAAATAGCGTATAGTAAACTCATTCATAATGAGCGGCAACAGAAAGATCTTTTCTAATGCTTAAGTATTTTTATCCCCTCAAATATTATTATTAAATCCATTCTAAGCCATTCATAAAAATCTCCTGGGCATAGAAAAGACTAGTATTACTCCCCCTAAGGTCACAGATAAATACCAAAGCACTGCTTAATCTACAGACCACAGCAGGGATTTAATGTTTTTTACTACCACCAATCACTGGGTTTATGTGTTCACCTTTTGGTTGTCATAGAGAAGTAATTAGGCTCTTTTTTTATTCGGCTATGAGCGTTTCTTTCAGTGTATCAATTAAATGTGGTGGGAACAGTGTGGCCCACACAATTACTGCTCCTAAGCTATAAGATCTGCACATGGCCACCAACTGTGACACTACATAAGAAAAGCCTTTTTTTTGCGTGAAAGTGCACCACAATAATGACCTGTTGACCTCAATTTTGAATTTTTAAATGACTTTTCAGAAAAATGCCTCAATTTGAAAGTTGCGACAGTGCCGCCTATGAGATTAATGACAGTCATTGGAAGTTTGATTCCAAAATTTTATTCCCTCAATTTAGAAGAGTTGATACATTAGAATTCCATCTTGGTACATACGGTTAATCGCTCTAGTGTACAGCGGTACAAAAATAACATTTAGCTCTGAACCATGTACACAATAGGATCCAAAAAGATTAAATGAAAAGCTATCAAACACTTTCCTGTTTTGCCTTTATAAACATGAAAGTGTTCAAAGGACATTTTTAAGAGTGATGGTATTGATGCACCAAAGTTGAAGAGCATCCACTCAACTTCTACCACTCATTATAGTCATCTATGTTTATCCACCTTGGAAATTGTGATGGTTTTGTGTTTTTTTTCCCCACACCATTCTTTGTTGTGTAAATAGTTTTGAAATGATCTTTATTGGTCAAACCACAAAAGTTTTTTGGTGCTTCAACATTCATCTTTGTTCAGATCCTAATCCTTGCATAGTGCCAAACTAAATAGTGGTGATGTTCACGAGAGTGATTGAAAGCACATATCAAGAAATCAGAGGTACAAATCAATTCGTTTAAATTGAGAGATTAACGTATTAGACTATGGAAACATGGTGGTGTGTTTCTTTAATAAAATTCAGATTATTGCAAATTTTAGAGACATTAGTAATACGGTTCACTACTAAAACTTTTCTGTTCCATCATCTTCCGCTTATCCAGGGCCAGATCGCAGGGGTAACAGCCTCAGACAGGAAGCCCAGGCGTCTCTCACCCCGGTTGCATCCTCCAACTCACTTGGGGGGATCCCGAGGTGTTCCCTGTCCAGCTGTGAGATACAGCCTCTCCAGGGTCTGCCTCTTGGTCTTCTCCCGATGGAATGTGCTCAAAAAGACCTCCCAGCGAAGTGCTCGAAGGCATCCTAACCAGATGCTTGAACCACCCCATCTGGCCTCTCTCGACCCGGAGGAGCAGCGGCTCCAGTTCGAGCTACTCCCGGATGGCCGAGCCCCTGATACTTAATTTACTTAATTAAATCATACTTAATTTAAATGAAGCAACCTGTTCTCAGTCTCAAATCCCATCTGAATGACATATTTGCATGGACTTGGACAAATTTGAATTAAATTTAACATGAATATTTTATGTTCTACTTAATATTATTTAATTAATATTAATGAATTACTCTATTCATCCCTCACCGGGGAAAGTTGTGTGCTGCACTCCTTACACCACAGCAGGCTGCCCTTCGACGGCGCCAATGGTGGGAGAAGCGGGGGTTAGGTGTCTTCTCCAAGGACCCTAGACGGTGGTCTCAGTGCGAATCAAACCCGCGACCTTCCGGTCCGCGGGCGAGCGCTCTAGCGCTGATCCACCGTCTCCCACCACTTCATAGGAAATAAAAATTCTGTTTGAAAGTAAAAAAAAAAAATTAGCCTACCTAAACTTACTGGCTGGGACTTTCAGTTTAAAAATGACTTTGAGTACATATTTTCTTTTTATATATCATTTACACACCATTTATGTACCATTCAAACATATAGTGTTTGAATGTATCTGGTATGTATGGTCTGGAGTTTCCTCTGCTGATATGAAACCTTGACCTGCGCTATTATTATGGTACAAAAGACCTGCTTAAGTAGCAATCCACTGCCTCTCAGCAAATAAGCTAGTAAGTATAACTACATAAAGACAGAGCATTGTGTTAGGTAATAAAATGTGTTGCACTACAGCGCAGGGTTTTCTGTACCCTTGTTGATGTATTCTAATCGACTCCTGGGACTAGGAGTTAACCTTCAGCTGAAGTCTGTTAATCTTATCTACTTATGTTCAACTTTCTGCTCTATAATTCAGAGCTTCTATTCAGGTCTATCCAGTAAGTCATTTTGTGATTTTAAAAGCCAAAATAAGCTGTTCCCAATTTCGTAATAAGGTTCAACCAACCGTAGTTCTTCAGCATTTTGCCTGACCTTTTTACGAAAGTCCCTGACCTTAGGGTCATTTGTATTTGAGCGTGAGAAAAAAGTTTCCCACTGCTTACATGAACTAACGTTTCATTCATCTGACTTCTATCAAGATCGAGCACTTACATACAATATTTCCCATTTTAGTTTCAGACTGCAGCTTTGAAATAGGACATGCCAAATTTGCATGTATGCAGTTAAAAATAAGCATTTGCACTAAGTTGAAAGTTCAGTTTTTCTCAAGTTTTTCTGTACTAAATTGTGTGTATAGAAAGTATCTCAAGGTATAGTTGCCACACCTTTAGTTGAGTAAAAAGTACATTTTTCATAACCCCAACCAAATGATCAGTCTGAAATATTTTTAAATAATTTTTTTTCATCAAGTTATTTTACAGACCATGACAACATCCTTCCAATCTCCCAAAACATAACTTCCTAGTTCCATAACTTCCAAAAGTATAACAACCACTGGGCAAAACTATGTGCAAAGTTTTTTTTTTTTTAAAAATGAAAATCACTCCTGTGTGCATGCACTAGAGTTAAATGACTTACTTTCATCAACAGGTATTCTTACGTTAAGATTTTAGGGCAAATGTGCAACTTTTCTTAACCAACATTCAGTTAAATTGTTGTGTCCGGTCCGGCTACAGTGACTGGTTGATCACTTATTGACATCTCTGTAAATGTTGACCAATTTACGAAAAAAAAAAATTCAATCTCTGAGTCTTTAAAATAAAAGACACTGTTTCTTTTTAGTCTCTGCAGTTGAATCTACTATTTATATTAGTATCATGATAGAACTAAATGTGCCTCTGGAAATCAGTCAATTTTTAATTTGTTTTAAAAAATAAAAAGCCTGTCGTGTCAAGGTCCTGTGCTGTGTGCTTCAAACATCCATTAGTCAAACTACTGATTTTTATATTCCAATGTGTTGCCTGCCATAGTCTTTGGAAAGCCGTGACAGTTCTGCACTTATGTCATGGGACAGCTCAGTCCCAGCAGTGATTTCTGAAACAGACTGACTCTAAGTGCACCTCCTTGTCTGAGAAATGCTCACATGGCTGCACAACACAACCCAAAGTCAGGAGAGTGTGAGCTGCATGACTGTTTCTTGAGTGCATCCATTCACCATTAGATGGATTTGTACACATTTCTTCAGCGGGCGTTGGCTGGTAGATATTTATTTCTGTTTTACCTTGTTGCTTTGAAATAGTCATAATATATTTTTTTCATAGAAATTACAACTAGACCTATGCCATTTGCTTAAGCCAGAGTTGACTTTTAGACACAGCAAGTTGCTAACCTTGCCATTCGTTTAAGAATATTTTGAAAATAGCTTTTATCTAGTTTGTAAGAAAAATTTAGATTAGATCAGTGGGAGCGTACAGTATGGTTCCTTGGAAAGTACTCAGATCACAAACAAGCCAACAGGGGAACATAACTTCGGAAAATCCATAAGTCTTCCAACAAAGACTGTTGTTGGAAGATTACTTGGACAAACAAGAGGACTAGTTCACACCTACTTAAGACTGTTATTTTACAAGCAGCTTTTCTTTAACCCTGGATAAGATGATAGATGGATTAGTTTTAAGCGTTCATAACATTTACAGCTCTTTTTGCATAATGTGCAAACTTCTATGATCTTCCTCCTTTGTCGACAGGATCTAGTAGGTTCTCAATGAATTCTAGATAAAACATTAATCGTGTATTTCACACAAATTTTTATCCTTGTTGATTAATGCTAATAAATGGCTGAAAACTAGCGGAAAATGACTTTGTTTCCTGCATCATCTATGAGAGTTTAGAGACTGTGCAGAACTTCAGTCACCAATTGAAGCTCAGCTTTAGTGTCTTTGATTTTAAAATTGCCTTCCATCGACCCTAAGCTATAAAACAAAGATTACACTTGCTGGATGGTAGCACCCTCTCTAGAGACTAGGCCAACATTAAGATGTATCTCCAGGGAGTCGAATTCATAGTGCGACACAATTTCTAGATTTAAAAAACCCTTCAGTGTTCTTTCAACACAAGTGAGCCAAAATTGATCTAAAGGATTAGTTTAGATCTTTTGCACAGTGACACATCATTTCTGTCTGGATAGCTTGCTCAAAACTAATGAGTCATACTTCATTATTAAAAGGTCAGTGAGAAAAAAGATGTTCACGGCAAAAGCCATTTTTAGACGAAAGATGGAGGTTGGATGAGCGAGGGATGTTTCTGCATGTGCTTACAGAAAAAAGGGGGGATTATCATTTATTCATGTCACTTTGTTTACAGTAGCAAGGGTGTACTTTGTCAAGAAAGCTTTGTAGTTTGCCACGTCTTGACTTTTTTTTAACTTAAGTTAAAATTCTCCAGAGTTAAATAAGCAATTCAACCAGTCACCTAACATCAAATATAGCTGTTGTTGTCTTAGCATAAATGATTAAAAAGAAATCCATTGTAGAAAAATGTGAAATACCCATTTCATTATAATTTGTTTTTTAACTGAAATATTTCCGACATAGAGGAATACAGGGGTAAAGACGATATCACACATTCTATTATATGCACACCCAACAGGGATTTTCCAGATGAGCTCAGCTCATGGTTCAGCTGTCCCAAAGTTACCCAGAAATAAGCATGCAGTTTGTCTAAATGTGGAGTAAAAGTGTGGGAGTTGGGCAGTGTCTTTTCAAGCATCCGTGATGTTCTTCTGCTCCTTTTTATCGTAGAGACTTATACATGTAGTAAGCACTTTGAGCCCTTGTTTACAAAGCAACATTTCCACCTGAAAATGTGCGCTGATTGTTGAGAGCATGTAACCTTTACAACTCAGTGGAGTTGTAAATGTAGGATACGTGTTTCACTGACACATTTTACTTAAAAGTACTAAATAAAAGAAAGGATGTAGCAGTACGAACAGAAGTGAGTGTTTTAGTGCTTTGGATGGTAAGGCAGGGTCCTAATTAACACATTCAAGACGATGTGTACAAGTCTCCCCATAGTATGAAAAAAAAATCAATTGTTCACCTAATCAGATCTTACATCTGATTAGCATAAAATATTTGCTGTTTAATGTACCCAAAAATCTTTTTGTTTAGATGAGAAGTGAGATGCAATAAAACTTTTTTTTTTATAATTGATGTCCAAACATTTTTTTTTAAGAAACAGCTTGAGTAAACCTAACAGGTTAGAAATTGAATTCAATTTTATTCATGTATCTCAATATCACAACAAAGTTGTCTCAATGGGCTTCAGACTATTAATTGAACAACAAGCACAAAATCACTCTTGAGATGAGCAGCAGCAAATTGTTCAACTAAACAGACGCAGAACATCCCCTGAGTTGGGAGTTTTCTTCTTAGTGTGGAAAAAACTCTTGCAAATAAAAACCATGACAACTTAAAAAAAGAAACCCATGAAGATCCACATTAAGTAGAAATTCCCTCATAGAAATGATGGGCGATGTTCCTGGGAATCTAATGAAAAATTAGTTAAATTCTCTAACTACATGTTTGAAGAATTTAGCAGATGAGCTTCATTCAGATGGAAGGGGGGCACAGGTGAAAGGAACCAGAGATGAAGCACACAGGACAGGAGCACACATGATCTATCTACGTTCTGCAAAGAATCTTAACTTCCCAAGAGAGCAGTGAGTCGGAGGGACAGGTCAGTCATGCTCTACCAACTAGTAGTATGGAATATTAAATGGAAAAATTATTTAGAATAGTGGAGATTAGGAGCGCAGAACCCTAGCTTACCATACAGCAGGGGTTCTCAATCTTATTTTGTGATGGAGAACCACTAACCTCTGATTCCTGTCCAGAGGACCCTTAGTTAAAATCAACAACAAAAAAGATAAACTACATATAGGTGACTTTTAATTGCATTACAATGGCTTTAGACCAGCAGTGTCCATCTCAGTTCCTGAAGGTCCTGGAGACCTGAGATTGACCTGAGATGGTCCATTTCAGGTCCATCTGGGATGAACCTAAAACCCTTTAGGAAACCCTTTATTATCCTAAAGGGTTTCTATCCAGGTTATTGAGTCATTGTGCCAAATTGGATTGAGTGTTGATTTCAGTCTGCTTCACAGAAACTATACATTTCAAACAAGGCTTTTGACTTATTTAATGGTTATAATGGCAAAATAGTCAAGTGAACTGAATATTTTGATTCCATTTAACAAAACTGACCATAACTTTAGGGCCATTAACCAGACTTGATAATTGAAATGTTACATCACTGCTTGGATTTTCAGATTTTTAAGTACATTATATTTAAGTGAGAGGTGTGCATCAGGGCTTTAATCTTGCTACTTTATAAACTACTAAAGTTACATCCAGCTCTTCCATTAATCATAAACCAAAGCTTTTAAAATTGTTTTTCTCTGCATCCATCTGGGATTTGTGATTAATTTTTTGACATGGATTTCAGAAAAATATATTTTGTGCAAATAACATTTTAAGCATTAACATTTAAGCATTTATTATTTTTTTTTGTTTGTTGAGATTTTATGAGATTAAATAGTTGATTTAAGGGATGCAAGAGCAAGGCCGAGAGAGAACGGATCCGCAATTAGATTAGTAGGTTAATGGTATCCTCATTGACTACATAACTTGTTCATCATGTCCTCATTGGTCGCCGCTGTCAGATCAGCACTTAAGAGATTGTAAGTAGCACCATGAATGAGTTCAGAGGATTGGCAACTAACACGATGAGCGCTTTTAGCACCCTCTGCCCTGTTTGCCTACTGATGCAGTAATGTGTGATTTAAAGCATCAGTCTGAGTGTGGAAGTGCACCGTTTGGCTCCAATTGCTGATGAAGTATTGCTGTAAGCAAAGGCAGACAAGCTGAATTATGCCAGGGTCATGACCTCCAGATTAGGCCCAGAGATTATCGCAGCTCAGTTAGCCTCTGGGATTAAGCGAACCGGACAACAGATAGTCTGGTCGACCACCAGGCTTTCACTGGGATATCCTCAACTCTGTCCACTCATGCACATGAGTAGTTAAATCTGAAATAGATGCACCTTTGGGTTTAATACTAATTGTATTGCCTGAATTTGAAATTTTCAGAAAAATAATGAAATAAGTGGAAATCTTGTTGAGAAAAGACAATGATTATTGATATAAAGTATTTTGATTGTGAGTTGAAGGTCCGATCAATTAAAAGTAACTTTTTTTCTCATCGTATTTTATGCACATAAACAACCACTGCTTTGTTTTTGGAACATCCATCGCTCTGTAGATTTATACATTTTATGGCAAAACCAGAAAATGTGACACCCATCCATCCAGTAAAAACACAGAGTTCACCACCAAAATTTGACAGGGTCTTGAGTGTACCGCCCACCCTCCAACCAGCTCTTAGGGGTTGGTGAAAAGGGGCGAGGAGCAGGACGTCTATGATTGGAGAGGAGTGTGTGTGAAATGCTTCCTGGCATGTAAAAAGTGTAATCAATGTAGAAAGCACTTGTTTGGTGTAACGTAGGTGGAGAACAGTTGCCCAAAATCACTATTGGAAAGAAAAGTTCATGTTAAATGATATGTGACCTCATTTTTTAAAAAATTATTAGTGGGAATAAGAATGTTTCAGAAACATCTAGACAACAGACTTCTATATTTAAAGATGCTACATTATATTATTTTATTACTATTCTTGTGAGATGAAGTTCTCAAACATCCCCGTCACTGCTGTTCCTACTACCTGTTCCAAATTCTTTGTGGGAACTTTGTTTCAGAAGTTTTCCTGAGACATCAAGGATTTGAAATTGTTACCTTAAAGATCTCACTGTAGCTTTTCTTGCCTTTTAGGACCACGCTGTGCGAATGAGTTACTAATGCAAACTTTGCTTCTTCAGGTAAAAGTCTTTCATTTATTGACTTTTGTACATTTGTTGATTTTTAATCTAATCTGAGGCTGGTTTGTTTTGTCTTTAGGGGAGAATGGGTGCTTATCCCCTGCTCCTGCTGCTTGGTGTGGTCCTTGGGGCTTCAGCCCAGGTTCAAGACCCCAGCACAAGTAAGATGTGAATCCACTTTTTCTTTGTTGAATAATTCACACTGACAAATGACAGCATTTAATTTTTTTTTCTCCACACCAGGTTCTCCAAATGCCACAGCAAAGCCCACAGACCCACCCGTTGCACCCTTTCTTAATGCCACCGTTCCACACTCACTAACAACTCCTGATCCACCCACAACACCCGCTACTGCAGTCGTCATACCCACAACAAAAATTTCAACAACAACAACAACAGTTGCTGCAACCACCACAAGCCCAGCAGACAATAAGGATACCCAACCTTCTGGTCCTAATGGGACAGTGCGACTTCTGCCCGTTCCTCCTCCACCAGTTTCTACCAAACTTCCCGAGGGGCCAACAACCACAGAACAACAACCACCACCTCCGTCTACCATTGCAGAGGATAAGACAGAGGATAAGACAACTATTACTACAGACCCATTTTTCACAGAAACTCAGCCTGGTGAACCAGAGGATGCACACACTACCACCACGCCTATGGTGACCCTCACAGAACGACCCTCAGATGGTGAGTGCTATTACGCATCACTTGTATTTTATTCCCTTTGACTAAATTGAAGTCAAATTGAAGATGCAAATTATTTCAGATCATTACATATCCTTTTTTTAAGTAGCTTTATTGCTTCTTTCCAAATGTAATCAGAGAAAATCCTCATGTTTTAACTGGTGTTTGAAATTAAACCGGATTAGTATTCCCACATTAATGTGCAACGCCTTTTAAAAGTTACATAATAACAAATCTCGTTAAGGGTTTTTTCCAATAGGCAGCCAGCAGATTTGGGGTGTTGGTTTATTTGTATTTGTGTGTCTATGCGTGGTTTTTATGAGATGATGTTGTCAGACCCATCCGCTGATTGAGCTTCTTGAATTGGCATTTTGGGTGTGTGTGAGAACGATTCACTCTGGATGTTAAAATAGAAAAAAACTTGTTGAGAAAGAACTTTTTGAAGTGTTCCAATAACTTGTCCTGGTAGAAAAAAGATAACTTACAATTTAAAATAAGACACTGTCGTACTAAAACAAAAAACCCAAACTGTTCCATACCTATTTTTTCTATTCATTTATGCAAATCTTTTTGTACTTGTGTTAAACCTTTCAGTGAGGTGAAGATGTCACCTAATTACATTCAGATTCAGAATTCTTTAGGAAATCCCCAATAGGAAAATTTAATCATTATAACAGTTTGTAGATGTTTTATGTGTTGAACTGTTTGTAAGTTTAATTTCAACTGAAAAAAAAAACCCCACATCAAACCCTCTAGCCAACTATCTGAAATTAATGTTCCTCACAGCAAGAAGATCGGGGTTTGAGTCCCAGGTGGAACGAGACTTGAAACGTTGTGTACTTTGTATGTTCTCCCCGTGTATGCTTGGGTTTTCTTTGGGTACTCCAGTTTCCTCCCACCCTCCACAAACATGCATGTTAGGTTGATTGGCCACTATAAAATTGCCCCTAGGACTGAGTGTGAGTGTGGATAGTTGTGTATGTGGCCCTGCAGCAGACTGGTGACCTCTTCGGGGTGTACTCTGCCTCTCGCCTGTAATCAGCCGGGATACGCTCCACTACCCCCATGACCTCGATAGGGAATGTGCGGTTCAGAAGACAAAAACACAGGTTTGGAATTTTCGAATAGCAAATGAAATAATTAAGGAACTTAGCATGCTGCTAGGTAAATCTCTGATATTGTTCTTCTGTGCTCGTTTGGTTGGCTCTTAATCTCGTAATTTATTTAATTTTTCAAATAAAGCTCTGTGGCTGTATCAAATACTGGGTGGGAGAATACTGGATGAATTACTCACAAGTATGAATAAAATAGAAAACCACTTCCGGTATGGTTTTTATGGGGAAAACATCCAAACATGTTAGAAAACCTCCAAAGAGTTGATTTAGCATGAAACACTCTTTAATTATTTTGTTTTGGCTATGTGTACTTTTGATGCTAGTTTAAATTTAAAGGATATCCAAGTAGTTTATGTGTTGCAGATGATGCTGTGCACTCTTGTTTTTGTCTGGATTCACATCCAATTGAATTTAGTTCTTTTTATTTTTACTGCAAAAAGCCATGTCGTCTACTTTCGTGTATACGTTTTATACGAGAAAGCCAGCATTAAAGAGTTCATAAAAAAAATAACAGCTTGAGAAAATTAAACGTGTGAAAGTGGTTTTGTGTTTGTGACTTGAAAAGAGCAAAAAAGCTCTCTGATCAAAAGTCAACTTTTTAATATTTCAAACAGTTGAACATTTTTCTGCTTTTAGGCTCCACGGTAACGGGGCCGAAAATATCCTGATGCTACATACCTGCATTTGAGCGATCAACCACACAAAAAAATGAATCCCAGCCGTATTGGATGTCCTCCACGAGCGCACACACACTCACACACACACATACATAGAGACTGCCTGAGTTTTATTTATACATTCCCCTTTTTCAGATGGCTCCATGTTGAGGTTAAGTATAAAGTGGTTCAGTAGAGGATTAATGTGGTGTAATTCGAGACAGATTTGCACACTATTCTGGTATTTCCAGTGAATCACTTGTTAATGGGCATTAAAATTCATATATTGTAACATCCTTACATGTTTCACTAATAAAGTATCTGCAACATAGTGAATCAATAGTTAAAATCTAAAAATTTCAGCATATTTTTATAACACCCTGAGTTTCATGAACGTGAAACATGACTCCATCGCGTTTGCATTAATTATTTATGAGACATGATAGTAGAGAAATGCACAGATTACCAACCTATGGGACTGATTCATGTGGTTATTCTGCTGGGGAATGCAAAGACTCCTAGTATGTTTTAAATAAATCCATAAGTGACTCAGACAATGTTATTCTGTATCAGAGGTCAACATGCAATGGATGTAGATGAATTTCCGCATATGGTGTTACTGCGTTTGGTTCAGAGGTCTTATTGGTTCATTGTCTTTCTCTGAACATCCTGGAGTGTGGTGTGAAGAGTCACTCTAAACGACATCAGATCCGTCAGTTCCACATGACACCCACAGCCTGTTGTGCCCCAGCTCTTTGTAAATGTACATATTGTCCATGGGAGAATGCTGAAAAGTCCTGGGAATTGCGAGTGAAAAGGCAACATGACCGGGCGTCAGGCCAAAATCCATCTCCTAGAAAACGCGTATAGAGACCGAAGTCAAATGATGCATTCTTTGCAACATACCATATCCATGTGTAGAACTTTCTTGAATGAGATTCATAGAATAGCTGATTTGGTATTTCTATTGTCATCATTTCCATGAGGTTTTCTAGAAAAAAAAAACATTTGTTTCACTCTAATGTGTCTTATTGAACAGTCATCGGCACACAAACAATCCACATATTAGTCGGGTAAGTTTTATGTCTCTTGTTCCAGTTGGTGAAGTGAAAAGTCAAAAGGATGGCCACAGTCACCTTAAACTGCTTACATTTATCTAGATTATTGACTGCAATTCTTTCCCATAATTCACAAGGCAAAAAGCAGCATTTTAATTTAAAAGTTTTTCAGACATCTAAAGAACGTTAAAAGAATAAATTAGTATTAAGAAATAGGTTTTCTAAAATTTGTATTCTTTGCTTCATTTTTTTATCTTTGCTTACGTCAAAGTTTTCTGGTTAAAATGTGATTCATCTGTTCACTTACAGCTTAATCTGTTGAGCTTGTTTTTGTCATAACTAATTAAATATTAACATGGATGCCTCATATGAAGTTGAAACACAGCTCGGGGACTAATGAGACATAAAGATCCTCTCTTAATCTTTAGTCAGAATACATTTATTGCCATTAGCATGTCGTCATTGGCTAAATCCCAACTTATTTTTTATCTACACTCTGCCTATTAAACATATACCTTCCATATCCACCCTCCTTAAATTTTTCTAATGACAGATTGTGGTGGAATTTCTGTAGAAAAACCAGGTAATTCAGCTCATGTATCAATACACCACACTCACAAAATGCCTATAAACAGTCTCTACTGTATGTGGCGTTTTTTTTTTTCCTTGTAAATTCATAATTAATTCTAGGAAAAGAACACAGTGATATTGCGGTTTTAGCTAATTATTTGAAGTAAGATGATGAGAAATTTAGAAATATTCCATAAAGTTCAAGGCGCTGTTTAACTGATTTGTGAAGTGTGTATATTGCAGCGATATATCAATACACATCCCGCATACATATATGTCTATAAAGAAATACCGATCTATGTAATGTGTCACATTATGAAACATTTGGCACGTTTAATGTTTATCCTTTTGATAAAGAGACAGACTTTAGTGGCCAATAAAATAAGTATTGTTACTTTTTGCTCGATGTTTGCTTTGTTTCGAGATTTATTGAGAATCAAAGCAACTTACCTGCCGTAAACTAATCTAGTGGGATTTCAAAAGCCTTCAAGTTTCTGAAAAAGTTCAAAAGACTCCTTTAAAGTCAAACATATTTGTCTTTGTATGCTTAATTTTAGACAAAGCCCTCTGGTTGCATTTTTTGTGTAGGTGACGATATTTTCTAATTCAAGGGAATCCCAGTTTGTATTTTGGTTTATTAGACATAAGCATTTGAATTATTTTTTTTAAAGTTTAGATATTTGGCGTGTTTTAAACAAACTTCTTCTTTTTTTCCCTCTTTTAGACAAATACGAGGATATGCCGGTGATTGCCGTGATGGTGGCCCTGTCCTCCCTGCTGGTCATCATCTTCATCATCATTATCCTTTACATGCTCAGGTTGGTAAAATTCAGTTGAGGATCTACAAATAACAGAAATGCATTGTGTGTGAGTGTGTGTGTGTGTGTTGCTGTTTCCATGACAGCAATTGATTGGCATGCCGCTGTTCTGGCATGTTCACGTGGGCATGAACGATTCCTTTTCCCCGTGCATAAACCTGTTCCATAATCTTTGACAGATTTAAGAAGTACAAACAGGCGGGAAGCCATTCAAACTCCTTCAGACTGACCAATGGCAGATCAGATGAGACAGGTGAGATGACCAAAAGTGTGTGTAAGAGCGTGTGTTACCAGTTCCTACATGCACAGAACAAAATGTGAAAAAAAAAAATGACAAAAATGAGAAGATGTTAACAGCCGCACCTGATAACATGTCACAATCGGTTTGCTTTGCTTTTTTATTACCTAATGTATTACCTAATGAACAAAACTACCACTTTCTCCCTGTGTTCCAGGGTTAGCTCACATCACCCTCTGCTGGGCATTTAAGAAACCTCCAGTAAATGATTAAAAGTGTGTAGAACATGCTGCAGGACAGTTCTTATCTGGTGTTCTTAACCTAAATCCCATGTCTTTATCTCCACCTGTCTGGCCCCTCCCGTTCCTTCCCTCCTCTTTTCTTCTCCCTTCATGATTGTTGGCACAGAGCTTCAGAGTGTTCCACTATTGGCTCGTTCACCCAGCACAAACAGGAAGTACCCACCTCTTCCCGTGGACAAACTGGAGGAAGAGATGAACCGCCGCATGGCTGACGACAACAAGCTCTTCAGAGAGGAGTTTAATGTACAGTAAACACACAACAAAACTGCTCAGTCTAAATATGTCCTCAAAAACTAAACCAAAAAACTCCCAGAAACGAGACGAATCGGAGCAAGTAAAGACTCACAAAAATGCTTTGCAGAGTTCAGTAAAAATATGGATTTAAAACCAAATTTACTGCAGCAGCATTTTAATGTATACCTGCAGCTTTCTTATTCTGACTTTTTTATATTTGATCAGTCAACATAGATATTATTCAACACATAAGTTAGCACACACAACTAACCTGGATTAAATGAAGATGCTGTTGACATATTAAAAAAAAAAGAAGAATGGGTTGAAGTTCAAAATTAAAGTCAATTTAGCATTTGATTGCAATAGAACATATTAGACTACATTTACTTAATATGTTTTTGATGCTTTGATTTTAGAAATAAAGTTGTAATAAATAGATCATAATGACTTAAACCAAACGTCCAATAAAACTTTAACTGTGTGTCACTTTTCCGCATGACTCACATGAAAACATGCTTCAGCATGTCCAGTCACATTTAAACACCTGGTGTTTCCTGGGTGTTATCAAATATTTCTGTGACTTTACATGTGTTTTCTTTCAGCATTGTTATCTTGTTACTGTACACTCATTTTACCTTTGTTTGTTTAGGCACTGCCAGTCTGTCCAATCCAGGCATCATGTGATGCTGCTTCAAAGGAGGAAAATAAAGAGAAGAACAGATATGTCAACATACTGCCATGTTAGTCAGAAATAAGTATTTGTCCTCACTTGTACAAACACATTCATAGACAGATGTATTCAGCTTGATGAGCCATTAGTTGGTTCCGACTGTAGGTTTCTAATTAGTTGGGATGGGTGACATGTCAAGTCTTTAAATGTTGGAACTTGTATTGCATTATAATACATGGTCTTGTTTCTTTGTTTTCTACACTTCACATGTAATTTTGCTCTGCCTTTGCTATTCCCTCTCTCTCTGTCTTTTAGATGATCACTCCAGGGTGCATCTCTCTTCTCTAGAAGGAGTTCCTGACTCAGACTTCATCAATGCTTCCTTCATAAATGTTTGTACATCTTCATAAAAAACATTTCTGCTGCAGATATGAAGGTGAAGAGTGTCAATGTAGAGTTTTAATTTTCTTTCTGGTCTTTATTGAAGGGTTATCAAGAGAAACACAAGTTTATTGCTGCTCAAGGTGAGGTTGATGTCTAGTAGAGTAGAATAATCTAATAAACTAGCTAATCAATTCATTTTATATATTTATTTCTGGGACTTTTTTAGGGCCAAAGGAAGAAACTGTGAATGACTTCTGGCGGATGATCTGGGAGCAGAATACAGCCACTATTGTCATGGTGACTAATCTAAAAGAGAGGAAAGAGGTGAGCTAGAGGAGCAACAAGAGAAATGATACTTTCTATTAATTTAAGAATATGCTGTAGAAGTTAGTGAAAAAAATTCCACCTTTTATTTCTATGTTAATCCTAATTTTAGATATGGTTTTTAACTCCACTTTAGTTTGTCATTCTTTGTACTCATTCTGAGTAAGATACATCATAATGTTTTTTTTTCTAATGTTTACTGTTATGCAGTGTAAGTGTGCACAGTACTGGCCGGACCAGGGCTGCTGGACATACGGGAACATTCGCGTGTCTGTGGAGGACACAGTTGTTTTGGTGGACTACACAATCCGCAAGTTTTGCATCCAACAGGTATCATAAACGACCAGCTGAAAAAAACAAATTAAAGAAATTGCTTAAATAGACAAACTTTTAGACTTAATGGGTATCACGGTAACACTGCCGGTGTTTAAAAATAGCAACGCTATCAGTATTAATATTGTCATAAAAAAGGAGATGAAATTGGTTTCACAAAACTAGTATCATAAAAGTGTACTCCTCAGGAAACTCCCAGAGTGCAATCTCATAACATAAGCATAAATGTAGTACATTGTTAATGCTAAATATTAACGGAACATTAGAGGGTGCAGCTAATAATAGATTAAAATATTAATGAATTGATTAATTTACTTGTTTATTCCTTTTGTTTTTTATTTCAGGTATATGTTTTGGTTTAAGGTGAAGCTAACAGTTTTATAGTTCGTTGAAGTTAACATCATCATTTTTAATTAGCACCATAACACTGTGGTTAAAAAAGAAGGAAGCATTTGACGTTATTAAAATTTCAGTCATGAAGAAATCATGAAGCCTGCAAACTTAAAAACTCAAATTACTCATAGATTATGTGGTATTTTATTAATTGAATTTTTGAATTTTATTTCTCAGGTGGGAGATGTTTCTGGAAAGAAGCCTCAAAGACTCGTCACCCAGTTCCACTTTACTAGCTGGCCAGACTTTGGGGTGCCTTTCACCCCTATCGGCATGCTCAAGTTTCTCAAGAAAGTCAAAACCTTTAACCCCCAGTATGCTGGACCCATTGTAGTACACTGCAGGTATGTGTGGATGGTTTTTAAAGCATGTGTTAAGGCCTAGTCACAACGCCCGAACTTTGCTGGAGCGGTAAGAAGGGATGCCGCGTTTTGACAACGGTCGTCATGACGCATCGAATAGGAGGTAAAATAAACAAAAACAGGGGCATTGGCTTAGCATTGCACCATCATGAACAGATGGTCATGAACAGTCACGAGGGGTGAGAATTTGTTTTCACCGATACTGGATTGTTCCAGCAAAGTTCAGGCGGTGTGACCAGGGTCTGAGGCTGTATGTGTAAACAAACTCACAATTGGTCTTTGTTTACTAGTGCGGGTGTGGGGAGGACCGGTACCTTCATAGTGATCGATGCCATGTTAGACATGATGAACGCAGAGAAGAAGGTGGACGTGTTTTGCTTTGTCACAAGAATAAGAGCCCAACGCTGTCAGATGGTCCAGACAGATGTGAGTCTGACACCAGTTCATGTTTCACAGCTCACTTTAACAATACCTGCATAATGTTTTAAACAGTAACTCCTGATGATGATTAATGAATCGTGTGAAACTGAGATAAATTCATGCTCTCTCTTCCACAGATGCAGTACGTTTTCATCTTCCAGGCATTGTTAGAGCACTACTTGTATGGAGACACAGAGCTGGAAGTGACCTCTTTAGAATCTCATTTGGCTAAACTCTATTCCCCCTCACCTGGAGCTGGCTGCAATGGCTTGGAGGCTGAATTTAAGGTGTGGAGTGTGAGAGAGAGTGCCCTCTTTAATTTTTTTTAAAAGAAATATCTCATAATCTGACAGTTTTGTAATACTTTCTCACTTGAACTGAACTAAATCCTGTTCTAATTGTCTTTAGAAACTCACATCTATCAAGATTCAGAATGACAAAATGAGAACAGGCAACCTGCCGGTCAACATGAAGAAGAATAGAGTCCTGCAAATTATTCCATGTAAGTTTTGTACTCTAATGCATTCACACACACACACACACACACACACACACACACACACACACACACACACACACACACACACATATTCACAAATGAGGCCGTACACACACAATTAGCATTGCTGTTGTAACCAACACCTCCATTAGAGGGCAGTGCAGAATTTCAAATCAGATTCCTGACAATGATAGAAACTGTGGCAACAACATAAAAAAGAAACAATTACTTCTGTGATTTCAGCTAAACTCAAATAACACCAAAAACTTGTTTATAGACCGATGTGTATTAAACATTTATGATAAATGTGCATTTAAGTCTCTCACATTTTTGTGTCTTCTGTGTACTTATTGCTGTACATAGTGTTACATAACCCTATATAATTTTAAATATTCCTTTATCAAAATTTTTCTAATTGTTCTCTCTGTTTTTCACAGATGAATTCAACAGGGTGATCATTCCAGTCAAGCGAGGAGAGGAGAACACTGACTACGTCAACGCCTCTTTTATCGATGTGAGTGTTTTACAGAAAAACCCGCAGTAACAGGGAATTGCAAAAGGTTTTTTTGTTGTTTTTTTTTTTTTTTTTTTTAATTAATCTATTTTTCATTCGGGTACAAACTTATCCCCTTTTCATTGCTCACTGTATTTTACGTCTATCTATTTCTTGAACTGACTGACCATAATTTCCTACTCTCTCGTTCATCTTGTCACAGGGCTACCGTCAGAAAGATGCATACATAGCGAGCCAGGGACCTCTGCAGCACACAACAGAGGACTTCTGGAGGATGATCTGGGAGTGGAGAAGCTGTTCCATAGTCATGCTCACTGAGCTGGAAGAGAGAGGACAGGTGAGACATAGCTTAAACTTAAAGATCTGCTTGTCGGTTAGTGACTAAAACAGAAGACCAACAATGTCTGTGTGCTGTCAAACTTCTCACTAACCCCATTCATTTGGTTTATGCTTATCAAATGAACAGAACAGAGACCTCTTTGGGCTGACACAGCAGATTTATTTTGTGTTATAAACTTTTCATATTTAGACATATATTTACTGACATGGTATTTACTGAGTAAATGGGCAAATGTTTGAGTTGTAGATATTTAATTTACATACTGAATAATTGTTATGATCATCAAAAACTTTTATTGAGGATCGTCTGAAAACTTTTTTCATTGTGTTTCTACCAGGAAAAATGTAGTCAGTATTGGCCAAGTGACGGCGTGGTGGTCTACGGAGACATCTCTGTGGAGATTAAAAGGGAGGAAGAGAGCGAGAGCTACACAGTGAGGGACCTCCTGGTCACCAACAACAGGGTAAGAAGGGATTTGTAAAAAATAAAGGGCATCAAAGACAATCTGGGTATGTGAAGAGGTTTAGAAAAAGCAACAGTACATGTAAAAGAATTCTTATTACAGATCACATAACGATCTGGTTTTAGGTTTCCAGATGAGTTGTTGTTGCACTCTCTAACCTTCATCATGTTTTAGGAGAACAAGGCTCGAGCTGTGCGTCAGTTTCATTTCCACGGTTGGCCAGAGGTTGGCATTCCTACTGATGGGAAAGGCATGATCAACATAATTGCTGCAGTGCAGAAGCAGCAGCAGCAGTCGGGGAACCATCCCATCACTGTGCACTGCAGGTGGGCTACACTAAACACACACATACGTCATTCTAACCTCTCTATAACACTCGTTGCTTCAGTTATTTTGTAGCCTTCAGTGGTTAAATACAAATGTTTTTTGAGCTGTTAAGATGGCTAATCTTTGACTCAGGTATAAACTTTAACGGTCCGATCAAATCTATAACATCTACAGTTTTTTATTTTAGATTAAAACATCAAAGGTGTTATTTCTAAATCAGACTTTAAAAACTTAAACCTTTGTCTCTTGTAACAGTGACAGAGGTAACAGTATGGCACTGGTAACAGTGTAGATTTAATTAGTTCAAACGCACCCAAACTAAACACAAAACAAACACAACCCTTGGGTGCATATGTAGCTACACAGGTATATGTATGCTATACCCATGGTGCTATATGTATGCTATACCCATGGTATACACTGGTATATACCAAGTATACTATGGTATACAGGTACTGCATCCATATGCAGTACCATATACCATAAATAATATACATTATTATTTTTTAGATCATTACTGTAAAAACAGTCCTTTTTTCTCCTTCAGCCATGTGCGTGCTGCAGGCTCGCTCACATGTGCACAAACACACACTTTCTCTCTGTTAAACTTGTGTAACCCAACCTTAGGTTTGCAGAATTCCAGTGGTTCTTGGAGCATTGCAAAGTGATTCGCTATTTCTGTTTTTAATTCATTCTTATTTTTATTTTGTTGATTAAAATAAAGAAAATCAAAACAGTTAAAACCAAACAATTATAATCAGTAATGTTGATAAGTAAGTACAGTGACTGATGCTAACTAAGTAAAACATGCATAAAGATTTTTGACACAATCTTTCTTTGTTTTAATCACTAAGGTTTGTTTAAATGTCCAAAATCCTTTCTTTAATTTACTATTTTGCATTTATTTCTCTGAAGCCCTTTTAAAAGATTTTGCATGAACTGTGCAGTACAAAAAAACTTGCCTTAATTGAATTGAATATACTTTATTTATCCCCAAAGAGAAATTTGTGTCGCTTAATATGTGTCCCTTGTTTCGGTTTGCTTGTTTGTAGTGCTGGTGCCGGCCGGACGGGGACTTTCTGTGCTCTGAGTACAGTGCTAGAGAGGGTGAAGGCAGAGGGGATCTTGGATGTCTTCCAGACAGTGAAAAGTCTCAGACTGCAGAGACCCCACATGGTGCAGACACTGGTAAGAAACATAACCGACATGATGGAAATAAGACGTCATTTACTTAGGGGTGAGTGAACAAATGCATTCGGTGGCCACAAAAATCCCAAAAGACACGACTAAAGGACCGAGCCAGCTGCCAATTTTTGGTGTGTTTAGCGGAAACACCTCAAAGATTAGATGAATATGTAGAAAATGTGAGCCTTAATTTCAGCCTTCAAATTAGAGATTCCTTATTGTTGGTTTGTTTTCTTCTTAGCTCGTCTTTACAGAAGCATTGAGGTGAACTTATTCACATTTCTGTCTGGATAAAGACCATCTCTTTTTAAAACTGCTTTATTGCATTACTATGCTATAGAAGTAAAAAAAAAAATCAAAACAATTATCAGTAAAGTGTAATTGTCAGAAAGGAAAAAACAGACTTTCCAACTGTGAAATTTTAATTTAGTGTTGGTGGGAAAAAAAGCCAGAAATCTCATCCTCATCAATGCATAAATTCACCTTAATAATATTTATTTTAACTACACAAAACCAGAGTTTCAAGAAAATATTTTATGTGAGGCCTCACTTTCATGGTCTGTATTCAAACTGAAAATAAAGATCAAGCGAGCTTTTGGCCTTCTGCTCCTCATGAGGTTTCTATCCTCCCTGATCTCGCCTTAGAACACCTGCGTTACCGTGTGACAGGTAGTCAAACACCCCACCTACCACTGTCCCCGGAGCGGGTTTATTTGAATCTATTCAAGTTTGTCAGGCTGGATTAATAGTCTGAATGATTTGCATTCGGCTCTTGAGGCAGAGTTTACCCATCCCTGGTCTAACCCTTGTAGTTCTACAGCATGGATATTTTGATTATAATTTTTTTATGTTCGACATATAAAATATTTTTTGTGTGATGTTATTGAAGCATTGGTTGACAGATTACGTAAATTTTTCATTCCCTCTTCAGGAGCAGTACGAGTTCTGCTACAAAGTGGTCCAAGAGTATATTGATGCTTTTTCTGACTATGCCAACTTCAAGTAGGGACCTTCTGTGGGCGGATGGACATCTATACACTTCTTACATGCATAAGCGCGTATCAGATCACACACGTACATTGCCATGCAGATCGCTGCGTATTCCCCATCTGGTGGATCTCTCAGAAAGACGCGTAGCTTGATCAGTGGACGGGAGGAACTGTCCGCGGGAAAAGGGAACAGAGCTCCACGCCTGAAGGACAGAACCTTGTAGTTGGACTTTAAAAAAAAAAAAAAAAAAAAAAACTGAGATGCCTTCTTGAATATTTTGTAATGATGTTAATACAAACCATCACTTTTTATTTGCTTTATTTCTTCACCACCAACATGTACATATACTTACTGTGTTGCATTTTTATTCCGTTGGTTTTGGACACAGTTTTGAGTTTGGCTGCATTTCGAGTGGCACCTGTAATGTATTTTATTGGTATATAAAGATATATAGAAAATATAATTATAAATGAGTATAATTCAAATGTTTTTTGGTGGCTAATGTGCAACATCAAAAGTCAAGATGAGGACGCTCTGAATTTTTTTTTTCTTTCTATGGTAGCAGATAGACTATTTTACTTCTCTTGAGCCTTGCAGTAGCGACTTATGGTAAGCAAACATTTACATATTCACAAAAAAATCCTTAGCTGTTTTTTCTATACTGGTTTAAGCCATTTTCAACACATAGTTTGCCCAGCAAAACAAGTATGGAGAACACTTTGGGTTGATGTTTTTCGGTGTTCACAGATCACTTACATTTGGAAATTCTAATTTGAAATGTAGCACACATTCTCAGGTTTTCACACGAACCTCCATGCTTAACGTCAGGAGCCATTTTTTATTTTGTGTACTCTTGAAGTACAAGCTGCCAGATAAAGTTTTGTGTTTTTGATGTAGTTTTCTTTAATCTGCAAAATGTTCTTTAGTTACATGCAGCTCTGCAGTTTGAAAAACACCAGCTGTATTAGATGCTTCAATAAAATGTTTTTTTTTTTTTTAGCAAATTCCAGAATTAAAACAGAAATTTTGGGAAAGCTTCAAATCTACTTAAAAAGATTAAAATTTGGAATTATCAAGCTTTTCTAAATTCAGTCTGTTACATTATTGGTAGTTACTGACCAGAAACACAGTGACAGAATACTCCATATTTTTATAGAAATGAGATAAACTAAAACCTCCAGCATGTTTTACTTGCATGTTTATTTGTTTACAGACATAAATCAGATTTCTTTTGGACTCTGTGAAGTATTTCATCATTGTTTGGATCTTTGGTGTGTTCGCTGGGATTAACCATCACAAATTAGAATCCCATAATAATCCCCTTTAGAAAATTATTTTTATTTTTCTGATAAATTCTGAAGATGCTTGTTTTTCCCATCTAAGCACTGTTGCTGATTTATTCCATAAAAAAGGGTGATTTGTTACAAACTTGCTGTGCTGTGTTTGCTCAGATTATTTCATCTTAATGGAAGTCCCCTGAGGACCGATTGACTACGTATTGTTACTTCAGGTCACTAGGGAGGCCGTGGCCTTTGTGATTGTAATGAAAGATAAATGATGTAATTTAACCGTGGCGTCAGCCCTAATTTCCGCACCGAAAATGACTGAAGTCAGCATTGTTTGACCGTACTAATTGAACAAATTCACCTTGAAGTTCTCTCCCCAGACGATCCCAGACTATTTCTCTAAACTGGTATTAACCTCCTCTTTTTGGAATTTTTTAAATCAAGTTTAAACCAGTCTTGATTCGAACCTTTCAGTTAACTCCATTCTTATGTAGAACCTACATTTTAGCAACACTCCCATATTTATTAACTAAAGGAACGAGCACAATCAAATGTATTTATTGCCACAATTCTTAAGATTACATGCCGAGTTTAGTTAAAGGGCATTTGCATCCATGTTGATTGTTCAAACCCTCATGCACTATTTGCACCAAAAGCAAAGCCCTTAAAATAAACCAAATGCAACAAAAATTGTCTCAGAAGCTCATCTATAGCTTTTTTTTTCCATCTTTGTGACCCCGATTGAAACTTTAAATGGCTGTTTGTGCATCCCCGATGCTCCACGCCCGGTCTTCCTTCCCTCCTTCCAAAGCATCACAAGTGCCCACACGTATTGCTAAGTGCCATCAAACTAGTCTTTCAGCTCCATCACAGCTTACTGAGTCTTACAATGATGAATGAATGAGAAGCTTAGCTGTGAACATCCTGCATGGGTTAACGGTGCTTGTTTGGATCATGGGATTAACAATCTCTCCCTGTAGTTTGATAGCCAATCACGACACCGTGCCAACCCAAGATATGCTTAAAAAGTGCCTCATTGGCAGGCTTTTGATATGGATTTACAAAGTTTTAATTTGAGGAAGAGCCATAAACATCCGTTGCGTTGGCTTGACTGATTTGCATTTCCACAGCAATGTTCTGAGGCAGATCACAGGGGCTTAAACTTAAGAGTCGGTCGAAATTTATTTTTTGGTTCACATTCCCCCAAGTTTGCTTATTTGTGAATTTCTTGATTGTCAAACTAATCCAGAGAATCTTGTGCTGTTAATGGTGTGGCTTCATTTCATTCCATATCAATTGAATGTGAATCCATGACAAGTAATCAGTTGTGGATTCTGAAATTTTCTGAGATTTTTTTTTCCCTTGATAAGTGTAGAATTTTCCTTTACCAATTATGGAATTTATTCCCTTTTATTTGGGAATTTGGTCCCATTGAAGTGTTTTAAATGCTTCAGAAAAAAAATCCAGTTGGTCTCAAATATAGAGATAGTGGAAAAACTAGAATCCAACATCTGTCTTCTTGCCACCTTTATACGTCCTTTTTGTTTCCTCTGCAGCTCCGTTCACCGCTGTCATCTTTTCTTTCTTTCACTTTGTCTTTGGGCCACTTTTTTCTGTGGTCAACAGACATTTCCCTTTGTACATAATGTAAGGTTATTTATATTTCATTCCTGCTTGCTGCCTTGCTTATTTCCCCACTGTCCCAATTTTTCTTTTCTTAAAGAAAAATGTATATTGAACTGTATCGGGACCATTTTGAAATTGTATTTGATATTTTTGTTTTTGGCCATCTTTAATTTGGTATAAATGTCTTACTTTTTTTTTTTGCTGAAGTTGGTTTCTAGTGTTTTGTTATTCAACATTTGAATATATGTATATATAATTATATATATGATGAAATTATATATAATTATATAATGCCAAAAGGCCTTTCTAAGCAAAATACTGTTGGAAACCTAATAAAGTGCTTGAGATTTTAAAATTTGTGTGTATTTATTGTCACGAGCTGCACCATAGTGGTGCTTGGTCTGAAAAAGATGCAATGCAAAATATGTACCAAAAACAATATACAGATCAAACTTGAAGTTTCTGGTTAAGGCTAATAGTATTTTTTAAAAACAATAAACATACTAAGTATGGTACAAGGTGCAAAGATGCCTGCAAGAGGGATCTGAAGTCGTGCAACATCAACGCAGCAGATCTCAAGTCCGTGACTTCTGACTGCTACAGGTGGCATGCAACTGTCAAAATCAGTATCAAGCAGGCCGAGGAGAACAGACAAATCTAGCACGAGGTCACAAAGACCTGGAAGACCAGCCACTGCTCTTACATGACTTGTACCGCCTATCACATTTGCAAAATGTGTGGTAGGAGCTGCAGCTCCCACATCAGCTTATTCAGCCAATGCTGCATAACCAGTTAAGTACCCATGTCCAAACGCAATTGACTCTAGAGACAGAATTTTGCCAACATCTTTTAAAAAATTATTCAGCTTTTACCATTTGTTGAAATTTAAAAATCCATTTTATTTTTGTGCAATTAGCTGCAGATTTTGTTTTTTAAATATTTCTAAATCTATTGTGTCATTTCTTTGCTATGTTGACACTAACTAACCCAACTATGTATGATTTGCCCTTCAAGATCACCTCTATCCCAAACTAAATGGTTTAAATAATTCTCAACCGATAGTCAAATACAGTTATCAGAAATGATTTTATTGCCATAGTTAATGAAGAATATCGACGGAGACTATGGTGCTAGTGTGCAAAGAAAAATAAATAGCTGAACTGGATGAGATCCTTTTTTTAAATGTATTCAGATCTCTAAATGCATACAAGCAGAGAAATTAAAAGAAAAAAAGTATAATGTTTGTGGAAATGAACTAAATTACATCATGTTTATGAATAAATCACTGCATGTGCATGTACATAAGGAACTGTATGACTATTCCTTGTCTAGCCAAAACCTTGCACTGGAGAGCCATAAAACACCTTAAACATTGATGTTAACCTGAAAGAAATCTAGAGAAAATTCATCCATTTATTATTGTTTATCCTCAACTTCATTAGGGCACGGTGGCCTCACAGCAAGAAGGTTGGGGATTCGAGTCCCAGGTGGGACGAGGCTCGAAAAACTGGCCTTCCTGTACGGAGTCATCATGTTCTCCCCGGCGTATTCTCCTCCCACCCTCCAAAAACATGTATGTTAGGTTGATTGGCCACTAGGAAATTGCCCCTAGGTATGTGCGAGTGGATGGTTATCTGTGTGTGTGGGACAGACTGGTGATCTGTTCAGGGTGCACCCTGCCTCTCAGCTGGGATAGGCTCTGGCACACACCGAAACCTGTTAGGGATGAACGGCTCAGAAGATGAATGAATGAACTTCATTAGACATTCCATCAGTAATTCAAAAGTACTGCTATTAATTAAAAGGTAACCACTCAAATGTAAAACTTACAAACTAGTTAGCAAGAACAGTTTGGATTCCGTTTGTAACCCAAAGTAAAATTCTTCAAAATCTAAAAAGTCACTTTCTTGTGTTCAAAGATGGGTAACCCAGAAATGTCATCGCTGTTTGCAGTTAATAATTGGAAATGGTTGGGATTTCCCATCTTGTTTAAACAGGGATGTTTCATTTAACCCCGAAGTCCTCTCAGACTTCTGAGGTCAGTGATAGATGAGGCATGTGTGTAAAAAAAAGAAGGAGGGGGACCCAGAAATCCTTACATATATTAGGTGGCAAGAGGCAAGGATTTTAGAGTTGTATCAGAAATACTGAAGAATCTGCAAAAGACTGAGGACCTCAGGATCTGATTTACTTTAAAGGAAACTCCAAGCTTCTGCAGTCACTTTAAAGAAGTTTTTAACCATCTTGAAAGCTGATAAAAAGGTGGGTCATCTCTACAGATCTTCACAGTGAATTGATCTTTATTTTTTAAAGGACAGATATTTAACAAATATTTGCATTCTGCATGCAGTTTTTATTCAGTTTGATCAATTCAAAAGTATATCTGGACATATTGTAAAGATTTCTTTCATATTCAAACATTTTGATGTCAGCTTTTTATGTATATTGATGCAAATATTTGTTTTCAGGTAAAAATATGTCTCGATTGGTTTTGCTGCTGTGCCTTCTTTTGTACATGGGGGCCCACCTCTCATATGCTCAGCACTGGTCCCATGGGTGGTACCCTGGAGGAAAGAGGGACATAGACTCCTTTGGAACTACAGAGGTGAGAACAAGCGTCTATTTGTGCCTTATAACTATGTTTAGGAAGTTCTAGTTGGAGTAGAAGATGCTTGTTGTTTCCATAAATTCAAAATCTCACTTTTCAATCCCATTTCCAGATTTCTGAAGAGATTA
Source organism: Neostethus bicornis (assembly GCA_902685375.1). NCBI lineage: Eukaryota > Metazoa > Chordata > Actinopteri > Atheriniformes > Phallostethidae > Neostethus > Neostethus bicornis. The sequence continues at coordinate 15,689,252 of LR738557.1, read as the reverse complement.
AACTGTGTGAGGTTGGAGAATGCAGCTACTTAAGACCACAGAGGAGGAATTTCTTGAGAAATATCATTGTGAGTTTTTTGCTTTTTAAAAAGCACTCTATTACACATGAGTGACTACAGTTTGATGATATACTGACTTGATTCTTTTCACAGTTGGATGCTTTGGCCAGAGAGCTTCAGAAGAGAAAGTGAAAACTCACCTCCTAATTGTCCTGTTCATCTTTGTTCTAAAGTAAAACAGTGAGCATCTTGTTAGATCTGTTTGTAATGGAATTTTTTCCCCCTTGTTAAGACATTTAAAGGTAATCATCCCAAATAAAATGTCTATTTTCATACTATATCTGTTTTTGATTTGTTATGTGTCTTCATTAAATCAGATGTGCTGAAACTGTAATTTTATTGTTTGCTTGTGGTCCAATGACATTAAAATCTTCTTAATTTATTTTTTGAATGCGTTGAAGTTCTTTGAAGGATCAGAATCTTGATTACTTATAGGCAGCAACAAAATGTGATTTTGACCAGAGGGAAATAAAAATTCTGAATACTGATCGAAATAATCAAGATTTGTTATGATGCTTCATGCAATTAGTACATTTTCCCCCAATTTGTGCAAACCAAATTTGAATGAATAAATGTGTTTTATGTTCCTAATGTTGTGTGATTATTTCTGAATGAAGCTACACTAGTCATAAAAAAAATCACTTACTGTAATCTGTTATGTATTTTACTACTTAAATCATCTCAATCTAGTTTGTAACATGCAAAGATACCAACTCATGCAGTTTTACTTGAGTTGCCAGGAAAAAAATAAAACCCAATTAGCAGTCTTTATGTCTATTGATTTCTTTTTTCAATCTAAAATGAAATAAATCAGCATTCAAAATCAATTTTGTAGTCACTATGGAAACGTCACATCAACATCACCCCACGCATGCGCTTTAATCACATAAAAAAAAAGATGGAGGCTTCCAGCGAAACAGTGCCACAAAATGTGGAGTCTGAAACCAAAATTGACGACGATAGTCCCCCTGAGCCGGCTTCTGAGCTAGATTCTAACAAAGAAATAGTAAAAAATGAAACGGATAGTACTCAGGAGGACGGTGAGTTGTTCCATGAAGAAGAAAATTGAGTCGTTATTGACTCTTTACTGTTCAGCTAACGAGCTAACGTCTCAGCATCATGCTAGTTAGTTAGCATCTTAGCATAAGATGTTTATAAAAACACGATTGCTCTGAAACTTCTCTCACTAACATTTTAAAATCTGTATATTTTAATCTAAAAAAAGTGGTCTGTTAAAGCTGAGCAGCTGATTTAACAGACTAAGTACTGCGTGGATTATGTAGCCATTCAATGAACCCACGTTGTTAGCATCACAGACTGTAACATCAGTCAAATAGATCATTAAAGAGATCAAAACTCGTGTTTCAACTCTTTTTTTGTGTATAAACATACATATTTCTATATGATCGCTGATGATGTTAAATTGCTCCAAAAAATAAATCTGAAAAAAAAAAAAATTTAAATGTGCATGCATGGGGGATCCAGCATTTCTTTAAAAACATGGCCTGTTGTGGAATTTAAAGGGAATTTTGATTCCATTCAAATATGTATGAAATCATAATCAAATAATTGAACACATTCAAATATGAATGAAATCAAATCATTGAATACATTTAAATGTGAGTCTATTATATTGTATTAATATATTAAATAATTGTATATATATGTCAAATTATTGTATTATATTAATGTATTTAATGAGTTACTCAATCTTTCAAATACTACCCATTTATAACAGGTTTGAAGTTATTAGCACCGCTCTCAGGTTGGGCAAACTCATGGTAGTTTATCAGTTCTTAGGTAAATTCTATCAGATTGAAAATGATTTCTGGATGGATGTTGAAACGTCATGATCATCATACACACTGTCCAGAAGACAACTTTGAAGCTCTACACTAGCGACAATGCAGGGACAGATGCAAAAAAAATAATGCTTTGCTTATAATATGTGGCCTTACAGCTAGAAGGTTGAGGGTTTGAGTTCTGGACTGGGGCGAAGCTTGAATCACTGTCCTTTCTGTGTGGAGTTTGCATGTTCTCGCCGTGTATGTGTGGGTTTTCTTCAGGTACTCTGGTTTCCTCCCACCCTCCAAAAACATGCTTGTTAGTTTGATTGGCCGAAATGAAATTGCCCCAAGGAATGAGTCCGAGTGTGTGCAACAGACTTGTGATCTGTTCAGGATGTCCCCGGCCTCTCACCTGAATTCAGCCAGGATAGGCTCTATCTACCCCCTCACGGCTCTGTTAGGGATAAGTGGTATAGAAGAAGAAACTCGTAACTTGTCTTCACTTAGTTCAAATTTTGGAGGACCCCAGAGTGCATGGTTACCATAGGAACTGAGAACATTTATAAAGTTATTGTTCTTGCTGAAATTATCTCACCTTGTTTTTTTGTTTCTTTTTCATACATACACAAAGCAGTTACACAAGATTTTGAATCTTTTCTTTTTATTCTAATCCAGTATCAAAACAACACTCGAGAAATAAGTGATTTTTAATATTTTAAAATTTTGGATTATTTCTTTTAACATTCAATGATTTTGTTTAGTTTTGTCTCCTGAACCAGTACCAGGGTCTTTACGGGTGCCGAAGCCTATCCCGGCTAATTTAAGGCGAGAGGCAAGGGTACATCTTGAACAGGTCGCCAGTCTGTTGTGAGGCCTTAAAAACACAACCATACACACACTCATTTCTAGGGGCAATTTCATAGCAGCCAATCAACCAAACATGCATGTTTTTGGAGAGTGGGAGAAAACTGGAGGAAAACCCACGCATTCACAAGGAGACCATACAACACACTGAAAGGCTGCTGTTCCAAGCCATGTCTCACTGGGGACTCAAACCCCAACCTTCTTGCTGTGAGGCCACTGTGCAGTCAATAATATTCAAAGTTCTCAACTTTTATTTGTAAAAAACGAACATTTTGTATCTCGATTCTGAATTTAATCTCTTACTGTATTATTTGTCTGATAACTTTTCTCTTCTCATACAGACAATCTGAACAATGACGATCTGATGACCGGTCTCATCACTGATCAGTTTTGCCATGTGTGTTGCTGTCAGCTGAATTCAGATGTCCACCGAGAGTCCCACTACAAGGTAGAGAACACTTTCTGATTCTTCTAGAGAGTTAAAGTCTGTGTGTGGCATAAAACTTGACATGCTTTGTGTTTTCCACCTGCAGGGAAAGAAACATGCTCAGAAAATCAAGGGGTACCTGAAGTCAGTAAAAGCAGAAAAAGCCTTTCGAGCACAGGTTACCAAATGGTTTTAAATGTGTTACTAATGCCTGAAACAGAAACTACAATAGAATTATTCAATTTATTTCTCAGCGTAATTGGCTGTCTAATGTATGTTTTGTTTTGTCATTGCAGGGCATGCCTACTGATGAAAATCGTTTCTGTGACCTTTGCAAGATATGTTTTAGTTCCCCAATGATGGCCAAATCACATTACGGAGGCAAAATCCATTCAAAAAACCTTCGTAAACACGGACTAAGCCCACCTGGTAAGTGCTTGCTGTTTGACTGAAAAGTCTAGAAATCTGGATTTGTTTTTTTTGTCTCCGCTCATTTATTTAAACATGTTGTCCATACGTTTTACTTTGCTGCATGTTATGCAGGGCTGCACAAGTTTGACAAAGTACCTTCTCTGTTTGATATTCCAATGCCCCGTAAGAGATAGACGGTTAAGAAGGTGACTGACTTTTGATATTTGACAATCAACACCTATATTTATTTTTAATTTGTTTTAAATCTTTTTATTTGAATTTTCTTTAACCATTTCAATGCATATTTGCAGACAAACCAAGCTAGAACGAGCAGAGATGGGACAGTGAAAAAACAAAAGTAAAATGCAATACGCTGTTACGACCAAGCTGATTGGGCAGCTCTACCCCGACAATCAGTCATCCAATTAGAGTGAACACGCTGTGTGGGAGACTGAGTGAAAAAACGTTTGGCTAAATGACCTGATGTCTTTTTCGGCCGATCAAACTAAACTCTCGGCCAATTGGAAGTTTTTCCTGTTCGAGGCCTTTGATATTTTTTTCAGACAAGTTTTTAACAACAAATCACAGTATAAACCTCGAGCAAGGTTCACAAATGGTCAAATCAATGGAAAAATGGCCCGACCCACCCTATTGTAGGAGTACAAGATTAATAGGACCTTAATACCTGTTTCTATGGAAAAACATCTTAAATGCTTTAGATGTAGAATGGGCATCACTGATGCTGTTTTTTCCAACTGATACGTTGATGGTTCGTCCTTCTTTGGCTGTGAAACGCTGCAGCTTTGATGTCTCTTTTGTCATTTTGAGTTTTGTGTTATGCCATGTTTTTTTAGATGTTGATATTGCAATATTGATTTGATATTAACGTGCAGTCCTGATTTAATGTTAGAAATATGAGCAAAATTAAATTTCCCAGTTTTTGTCAGTTAATTTACAGATTTAGAAGGTAGTTGCTCATCAAGATTTTGTCAAATCTGAAACAAAAATCACTTACAGAGCCGACAGAGGACTCCTTACCCGACAAAGACGTCCCTCCACAGGATCCTAACAAGTACTGCTCGCTTTGCTGCATCAGCATTAACAATCCACTGATGGCCTTCCAACATTACAAAGGACGCAAACACCTGAGGTGCTTGGCCAAACTGGAGCTGGCTAAAGAGTTTGAAAAAGATCCGGAGAAAGGTATTGCTAGATTTGAAAATGTCCACAAAGAAAAAGTCATTTAGCCGTAACGCTGATTTCAAGAAAAGAAACTGTCTTCTTACATACAGTAAGGAGCACAGCAGGACCGAAAAACAACAGCAAGAAATTAAGATAAAGAACTCTTCAGTTTTCTAAAAAATATTCTGATATTTTATTGGACTTGATAGAAACAAAAGCTGAGATGATGTTTCAGTGAATTTGTTTTTGTTAAAAAGTTGTAGAAACAGTTTGGGCAAAAAATAAAAAAAACTCAATACAAATGAATAAACATTTTGTATTTTAAGTTTTTTAATTTGTTTTTTTTTTTTTTGCAGCAAAGTCCCTCACATGTGATCTGTGTGACGTGGTCTCAAAAACACCAAGGGGTTTCGAAAATCACCTTCTTGGGGCCAAACATATGGCCAAGTAAGGAAAACTTCTTGTTCCTTAAATATTCAGTATTTACTGTAATTATGACCGAAAGAACGAGATCACGGATACAAGTAGACGAAATGAGCTTCGTCTGCAGGGTGGCTGGGCTCTCATTCAGAGATGGAGTGAGGAGCTCTGTCATTAGAGAGAAGATCGGAGTAAAGCTGTTGTTCCTCCAGGTCGAGAGAAACCAGATAGGGTGGTTCGGACTACTGGTTAGGATGCCTCCTGAACGCCTCTCTGGTGAGGTGTTTCGGGCATGTCTCACCAGGAGGAGACCAAGAGGCAGACCCCGGACCCGCTGGAGAGACTATGTCTCACAGCTGGCTGGGGAACAACTCCAGATTTGTCTCTAGAGTTTGTCTCTAGGTACCATCTTTTTTGGAGATAAGATTACTTTAACTTCCTGTTAAGCTTTCGTGCTTTGCATTCCATGTTGTGTCCAGTAAAAAATGTGCACGAGTTTGAGCTGATTAGTGCAAAAAAACAAGCATACAGTGGCTGCCAGAATTGGAAAGAATCCCAATATGATTCCCCTTTTAACTCATTGTCTCTGTTTGTATTTTTCGGAGCAGAAAGAAGGAGCTTGCCGAGCTCTCCAATGACCAACGCAAGCGCAGCTACTCATTTAATGATGAATTGCAAGATAACGTCAAGATTCGGAAAATCGACTTATCACCCAATCAAGATCCCCCTCAAGATTTTGCGCAAGATGAGGATTCAGAATACGAAGAGTATGACGAGGAATTAAGTGAGTGGGAGATGGACGATGATCAGTCGTCCCAATCGGAAACGAAAGATTCTCAGTATTCAGCGGTTACCGTGGAGCCTCATCAGTGGGATGACTGGACCTCTCCGCTCTACATGTGTTTCGATGACAAAGCAGAGGACGAAAATGAGGCGAAACGCCGAAAGAAGGAGATAGAGGATGAAGAAGAAGAGAAGAAAAAAAGGGAGGCCTTAATTTTAGAGATTATGGCGAGAAAAAGAGAAAAAAATCGAGCCAAGCGACAAAGAAGAAAAAAACAGATTATCGATTGTACTAAACCAGCAGAAAAGCAGAACTCCGTAACAGAACAGACTGAAGTAAAATTAGAAGAGAGTCAGGATGACAAGCAGATAGAGGAGACAGAGAAGAAACCAGTCGTACCAGAAGGTGGTCCGGTAGAGGAAAAAAAGCTGTGCAACGACTCGGTTCTGGGCTGTTAAACCTTCTGAATTTCCACTTTTTTTTTTCCAACTAGATTAAAATATATTGATTAAAATTTTTGTCTTCATTACAAATGACACCGATGAGTAACGTAAGTCTTCTATTTGCACAATCAGTTGCTTCTTCCTGTTTTGTTAAGTTTCAGTCATGCATCTGTTTGAACAGACCTCCTGCTGTTGGCGTTGTTGAGCTTTATTCTTAACATCAGTAAAAAAAAAAAAAAAAAAACTGTACATGCAGAAAACTTGTTTTTATTTCACTTTTGACCACTGAAGACTTTCACAAAGATGGGTAAAGACGATGGAGAAACGATGATAAAAAACAAATGAAATTTTATAAAGGTACGCGTACATCATTGTTTGCATGCCGACATGCACAACACCAGATGTTTGGGGGCATCCAGGTGCACAAGTAAAAGTAAGCACTGCAGCTCAGAGTTTGAGTTCAGCAGAAGATGAACCAATTTAGCATGCAACGATTGTAGAAAAGGAAAACAAATATTTTTATGAACTACTTTGCTGTAAAAATTCTGAAATGTAATTTTGACTGAAAGATATCCTCGGAAGTGTTGCTCTTCATGCAACTCCAAACCCAGCGGAGGAGCAGAAATGTTTATTTTTCATCTTCCAACAAAGTTCTAAAAATGTTTCTATAAATTTTTATAGATGATGTCCCAGCTTTGTAAAAGTAAAACCTTATTAATCCACCAGTTTGACTCTAGAAAGGCTGATTCAGCAGCATTCGCATCAAGAGTCTGATCCAAAAACTAATTTTTCACTAAATATATTTAATATTTTTACTAAATGTGTGAAAAAAGCATGTAAAGAGATGAAACGAGAAGCAAACAGTTCTCAGCTTGTGCTTGAAGCGTTGAAGCAGAGACCATCAAAGACTCCGAAGCCCCCTGAGATCTCCTGTTTTCAAAGAATCCTGTGGTCTCCTTCGTTTTCTCGCTCGGGTCTTCGACCCCCGTAAAGCTGTAAGGCTGCCACATCCTTTGCCTTTCAGACCCTCCATAGTCATACTCTATCACACAGGCACATCCATGAACATTCAGGTGTTATGTGGTGGATATCCAGAGATGTCTGAGTCCTGTACATCTACAAAACTCTTGAAAAACAGCTTTAGATAAAAGAGAAAAATGCAAAAAATGAGTGTAATGTCTCAATTTTGTCTCCTAACAGTAAAACATTTTACCAAAACAATTTGGCCTTGAATCTGTGAATGCAACACTTCTATATGTTGGTGAAAAAATACCTGTTTTTGTTCAAATTTTTATGAACGCAAAAAATCTATGTGTAGATGTAAAGTTTTATTCAAATCTTTAGTGGTCCAGCCTTAAAGAAACTGGTTGCAACACAAGTTTCAAATAAATCTACATTGATATTTGTCATTGTCCACATTTTAATTGTTGAAATTATTTACAGGTACCTTTGCAATCATTTTAAACATGCATATTAAAGATCAATTTGTCTAAATAGAAAAAAAGGAAGAAGAAATATACTTTATTCATCTCTAAACGGGGAAATGTGTGTGCTGCAATACACAAAAATCATTTTGCACCACATTTTTCAACAGGGTTTTGACCTTTAAAAAGGCAGCTCTTCTCTAAAATACTTCAGAATTCAAATAAACTAAAACTATTTCTGTTGGTTTTTCAAGAATTTTTATCTCGTATCCATTCCAAAACTGCAGCATGAAGTTTAACTAAAGCACAGATCAGTGTTTTTTTCTTATTTACACATGAAGATAATGAAGTCAGAAAAGATCAGATAGATAGATGAGATAGATGCATTTTATTTAAAACCCAAATTAAACTTAAAAATTTCCTCTTTTCGTTTTGAATCATGATTTTAATTTAAAAAAATCTACGGGTACATTTTGTTCCCTAGAATGCATACATTCGTCATGTTTTTTACAAAAACCCTAAGTTTTCTTTTCAAAATTGCATACACTATTGTCTAAATCAGGTGTCAAATTTGATTTTAGGGCTGAAATTGGCCCTTATGATGATCTGATAAGGTTAATATCAAGGTGAATTATTTTAAGTATCTCTTTTAGATTTTTAGTGTTTAATTATGAACACATGGCAGAAAAAGAACTTTTTGGGTTTTGTCTTCTGAATCGCTTATTCGTAACAGGGTCGTGAGGGGTGCCGCGGCCTATGCTGGTTGATTTCAGGTGAGAGGCAGAGTACACCCCAAACAGGTCGCCAGTCTGTCGCAGAGTAACACAGACACAACCATCCAAACACACTTATTCCTAGGGGCAATTTTATAGCAGCTTATTAACCTAACATGCATGTTTTTGGAAGGTGGGAGGAAACCTGAGTACCCAGAGGAAATCCACACATGCACGGGGAGAACATGCAAACTCTGCACAGAAAGAACAGTGTATCAAATGTCGTCCCACCTGGAACTTGAACCCCGACCTTCTTGCTGGGAGGCCACTCCATCACAATACAGCTCACTTTTTCAATTTTTCAATTTCAATTCTATTATTCAGTTTAAATAATAGGAATCATCTTACATCTAGAAATGAATAAAATATGTTCACCAGAAATGACCTTCAGACCTGAAAAAGTCAATCAGAACACAAACAACATGCTTCTTTATTCTATTAGAGCGTGAATGACTTTACACGTGTTATAAGCAATGTGTTATTAATTAAATATGACACCAAACTTTGCAGAAAATGCTTGATTTTTTTCTCTTAGGCGATTTCAAATTGTTCGTTTAGTAAAAAATAAGACAAAAATTAAACAAATAACGTGTGATCGTTACTTATTAAAACATTTAAACGTAGTTAATTAAACTGTTTACCACACTAATAATAAGAAAATGAGGATTTTAATTATTGAAAAGGTTTGTTTCTAAGTTTCATCGAACATTGAACATATAAAAGTTTTGGACTATTGATCCAAATATATTCAATCAAACATTATTTTCATCAGTAAGAACCAAAAAAGAATGTTGCTATGAAATCTGACAACATTTTGCATCAACGAGAATCAAAATTTTACAAAAAAAATAACAGTAAAATATAGAATGAACTTTTTGATATGAACATGCAATCGTATGTAGATTTTTCTTTCAAAAATACACATGTTTCCCTGTAAAAAAAAATGAATGCATTGTAAATAGAAAAAGTTTTCCATTCATTACAGTTAATATCTGCTTTTTACGACTTGCTGGGGTTGCCTTCGCTTTGCAGTGAAGTGTGTGATGAGCAGAGGCCTACATGCATGAGCTGTAGGTCACACACCTGGGCAGAGACCACAGCACTGCAACCTGTTCTTATTGTTTGATATGTGGTATCATCTCAGACTATAAAAATGCACCACATGTGTTCAGCTGTTGGAGGAAAAAAACGTTTAGATATTTTCCTGAATGATAACTATTGCATGTCAGAGAAATATATAGTATAATAAGTCATTTCTTTTCTCCAAATGTGTGTTTTTATGCTTTCATCATAACAGGAACATCTGATCAATCCTGTGTGTATGTGTCACAGCGGGGTGTTACCCCCCCAACAGATCCTCCCATCATTTCTAACAGATAGATAGCAAGAACAGAAACTATCAACAGCTTCATCAGTCCTAAGACACTGACGAACTCATAAAATGTCATCTCTTCCTCTCTCGTGGACCCTGCTAGCATCACTCATATGGACATATGGTAAGATCAATAAGTTTCTAGATGATTTATAGAGCATATTTTTTTAATTTTTCTGTCGATCGTCCTGAAACGAAAGATGTTTTCTGCAAAATGATGCAGCTTTGTTGTTTTATTCACTCTTCACGTCTTTGTTCAGTTGATTTATTTGATATCGTACTGTACGACAGGCCGAATATTAGAAAGTGTCATAAGTTTTTTATTATGGTTTTAGTTGTTAAATTTCTTAATATTTAGTAAATTGATAACATTACAGTTACAGATTCTACTTGTAGCATGAATTGCTACGTATTGTCAAAAGAAAAATAGTTTTGATTTGACATGTTTTAAAAAAAAAAGTCAGATTGAAATTTTCTTTTTTTTTTGCATTACGAAATGTTTAGATTTCAAAATTATTCTGCAAATGTCAGAGTTATATTTAACCTTGAAAGCAGACATTGTCTTTCTACACGCAGAAAAAATAACCGGATTTAAATTGATTGTAACAAGAGATTAAATGACTTTTGAAACATGGGCTTCTTTTTAATCTCTGACTTGTTTTAAAATGGTATGTCGTGGGATGTGAGATTTCTTCACGGTTCAGCTTGAGTTGTTTTCTAGTAAAAGTTTTTTTTTAATGATATATTCCTGCTGATTGAAATAAAACGCTACACATTTTTTTACAACTCGTCTTCATTCATCAACGGTCGTATTGAAACGCTTTGATTCATGAAATCACATGATATGTACCAACTGTATTTGTTCTAAAATCTAATCTAAGCAGATTGTGTGTGACTTTCTTTGCATCGGCCTTGTTTCTCTCATTCCTGCATCACCTTTGACCTTCGCCGTTCCATCATGTTTTTCAAACTTAAACAGCTTAAACTTTTTTTTTTTCCCAGTTTCATGCCAGATTCCAGGAGAATCTGCGATAGTCCGCTACCCGGCCATCAGGAGCAGTGAGACTCTGGACTGTAACTGTCTGAACATCAACTGTGACAGAGTCTACTGGCTCCGCTCCATTCCTACCAATAAAACAATAGAGTTTGTTGGTAGATGCAACAACGCTAACCGTATTGTACATGGCAACGTGGACAAAGAACGATATCAACTAAGCAAGAAAAGCCCCCCAAGTTTCACACTGCGCATCGTAAATATAACTGAAGCAGATGCAGGAATTTATTCTTGCATCCTGATTCAGTCCGGCTCTTCATCCAAAGAATTGTTTCAGACTGTGGCGGTGCTTCGACCTGGAGGTTTGTTCCCACCAGTGATATGTCCAGATTAAATGTTAAAAATGAGATGTGGTTCTAGTTTCTGCCAGAGTTTGGTTTAATGGTTTGACTGTCTGGAAACAAAATAAACAGGGTGGACCAAATTTATGTGAAGCCTGACTTAAAAAAATGTTCACCATCTAAAATACTGTATAGCAAGACGATGTCAAAGAAATTGTGGAGAAAAAAATTCTCAACTTTTATTTACATTTGAACAAAATACTGAATAGTTTTCCACAATACGGTATTATTATCATTCTCACTGTTAAAAAAAACTTCATAGTTTATTGAAAGAAACAAATGCTTCTCATATTTTCCTTTTAAATGACAAAAGCTTCCGAAAAGCTTCCAACTTTTTTACGTTTTCCGCTGGTGATTTGCTTGTTTTCTCTTCAACAAAAAAACTCCAGCTGTTAAAGTACATGCAACTGTGTCCAAAAGTAATTAAAAGTTAAGTTTAATTACCACACAAAGTATCCTTTTTGCAGTTTACTAGTTTTTGGTGGAGGATGTGTTCAATTAAAAAGAAATAATCTTGAGTTGAAAGTAATTTTGAGTCAAAATGTCAGTCAGTCACCTTCTAAACCGTCTATCCTTTACGGCGTTGCAGGGGGTGCCGGAGCCCATCCCGACTGATTCTAGGCGAGGGGCAGGGTACACCTCGAACAGGTCACCAGTCTGTCGCAGGGAGTCAAAATGTATTTTGAATAATCATAAACTGGGCTGAGCTCTTTACAGCATTTTTTAGATTCAGCTTTAAGAATATTTCAATGCAAATGATGACGACGCGTGAAATAGTATTATTTATAATAACTTTTACATAAGCTTCTGCGTCTTTGTTTTGAGAAATCCAATTTTCTTTGGTTTATTGTGCAAATCTGACGGAAATGTTCAAATCTGTGATGTTTTTAAGAGGTACAAACCTTCAGTTTTTTTGTTTGATTTGATGGAAGAAACTTTGGTTTATACACCGTATGATAAAAACAGAGATCCTCATAGTTAATAACCTCAGCAATACCGAATCGGGTCAGGTACATCATACAGTATATAAAAGAAATAATTCAAGAGTTTGAGTACACGTAGTGTGAAGAAGTCTTCCTATCTTGTTACATAAAGTACATGTTTTTTTAATCTCTGCCCAGCTAAAATGTATGTAATCTGTCAAAAACTTGATCAAATTTGTGCATCCGATTTGAATCAGAATCTAGAAGACTGACCTTTTCATTTTTGGCGATTACGTCCAATGTCTAGGAATAAAACAGATCTGATGATCAAATTTGACGTGAATATTTTAGTCGTGGATGCAATCAGAAGAAAATTGTCTTCACTCTGATGCTTCAAGTATTGCCAACAATAACATGCATTGATTTGTAATCTTTAAACTAAGTTTCATTTTTTATCAAAATGCCGGCTAGCAAGTAAACATTATCTTCAACAGTTTTCAAAAGATACTGATTTCATACTGATTTAAAAACAATTAGAGAGATTAATCCTTAGGAAATATTTAATCTGTTTTGGCACTTTTGTGGTTATATATTTATTATGTTTCATCAACAGAAACTCCTCCAACGATACCAACAACCACCAAAACCCAGACAAAACCCAAACCACGGGGATGTGACTGCAATTCAAAAGATTTGTCAGGTAGGTATTTTAGGATGGATTGTGTCAAAGATCAAAAGAGTTTAGTCCAAGTTAATTTGAGTTTGAATACAAGTTGTGTTACAAGGTGAATCTTTTCACTAATCAAAATTTTAAGAGCTGTATTTTGTTCTCTTCCAGGTGACTGTAGCAATGTTATCTGGACGTTAGAGGGCCTGATCGGAGGCCTCACACTCGCTGTGATCTGCACGTTGTACTATTTCAGCCGTAAGTACTTTTGTTCATTTCAATACAGAAAACAAATTATGCAGAAAACCGGTTTCATTAAAACGCAACATATCTTGTCGTTTCATAACCATTTCGTTATTATTTAATATCTTTGTTTACGTAGAATTCTGGTGTCCAACAGCAACAGAAATCACACAAGCTGTACATACAAAATAAATAAAAACAACATACATACATAATAAGATAGGACTCAGTTCCTTCCAGAACCATCTGATTTATTAAATTTTTTGAGGGCTGAAGGGATGAACGACCTCCTAAAGCGCTCAGTCCTGCAGCGCAGTGAGACGAACTTGTTACTGCGGGTCATTTTCTGGGTTGTGATAACAACGTGTAGAGGGTGACGGGGGTTATTAAGGATACCCTGCATCGAGACCCTCATCTGCCCCTCCAAAACAGCTCCCACAGAGTCCATTTTTTTTCCATATTTCGAGCGAATTCATTATCAGCTATCATTAGCTCTTGAGCTAACCTTATCTATCGATTCGCATTATCAATTCCATCAATTTGCAAATAATTACAACTGCGGATTCATTTTTATGTTTGTCTTTCTTTCCTCTAAGGCCTCCCCAAAAAGTGTAAACACCACTTTGTCAAGTAAGTCCAAATTTTCTTTTTCTCTTTTCAACAGATAATATTAAAATAATTTAGTCAAATAATAAATATTATTAATGATCAGTATATGATAAATAAAATGCTCATGGGTATGAATGTGCAGGTGATTAGTTGTATGGATCTTGATAAGGTTTTGTGACAGAGAGGTGGCCTTCAGCTTCCTCAGCTGCTGTGAATATTTTCGGACTGAAAATGACAAATAATTTATCTAATGAAACCAACAAGAATAAATATGATCATGCAAAAGAATATTTCTTAACTTTTGTTTACAAATGAGACAAAAGTTTCACATACGAGACGTCAAGTTCATTGTTAAAGAATTCCAAACTAATAACTAGTTGAGTTGATTTTAAGGGACTTGAATTCAGAATTTGCCAATTGTATACACGTTTATTTACAGTCTATACACCGTGCAGTAAAAAGAACGTTTTTTTTTGGGGTTCGTTTTTTTTTTTTTTTTTGGTAAAATGCTGATTTAACCAAAAAGACATCATAAAAAATTGGTTCATCTTTGCTGCAAATAAACTTGTAAAAAGTTAAGATATCGTAATTTGACTTTTACTGTATGGATGATAGTTTAATCAATGCAACGTTTTGTCTTTCATTGTCCAAGTACTTAAAGAGATTTTATACTTTTATGGCTGAAAAATTGTTTAGAGTTTTACCAACTTAGCAAACACACGGTTCAGAACTCATCCTAGTGAAATAGATCACACTTATGGATTTACGAGTGAAGCTCAAACATTTTGACCGACGATATTGCAAATTTGATGACAATTTGTGATCTTTTTCACATTTTCACTTTACAATACAGATGAATACTTTTTCAAATCATATTTTTGCAATGTTTTTTTGTTGTTTTGTCAAACTCATTCACTGACATTTTACTGCAAAACCATATTTTTTTACAGTGTATTTCATTTCTTAATAAAATAATGTAACCTTACAATTGCTGTGAGACATTAGAAGTGATGCAGAAATATTCTGTTTAACTTTACAGAAAGTTACTGTTTTTTAACTGAGACGTTTGTGAATAAATTACAGTTCAATTAAGTAAATTTATTCATGGTCACAGTTGGAAAAAAAAGTACCACATTTTCTTTATTTGGCTGTTCATGGATATTTATTGTTATGATTTGCAAGATTTTACTGTCAAATCTACAGGAAATTTTCACAGTATGTTTACACCTCTGCACAGACAGATAAAAAGATATTTTCAATATTCAAGCCAACTCCTAATCCATTTATTGGAGGGGAGAGAATGATTTATCTCTATCCCCAAACTGATATGACTGGAGATCAAAATGAGAAACTCTCTGTTTTAGCATTCACCCTAGACTAAAATGCTAAAGAGAAATGCCTCCCTGTCTGCTTTTTTTTAAATCAGTTGTGGAACTGTGTTGTACCAGTTTTGGGGTAAAGAAAGGTAAAACAAAAATGTTAAGTAAAAAAGGTTAAAAAAAAAAGGTTATACTGTTATGGGTTTTACATAGTAGTGAGAAACAAATATCTCTGTGTCACGCAGCTGCGAGTTGCGGACTGTAGCTGGGAATCAAATTAAACTAAAAGACACTTTTGAATTATAAAATAACAGAAGTAACAAAAGAAGTAATAATTGAAGTAACAAAAGAAGTAATAAATGAAGTAACAAAAGAACAAATAAAAGAAGTAACAAATGAAGTAATAAATGAAGTAATAACAGGTGTCATAAAAGAAGTAACAAAAGAAGTGATAAAAGAAGTAATAAAAGAAGATACAAAGATTTACCTTTTCTACCTAACTACATTACTGCATCATTATAGCATCATATAGCAGCTCATTAGCAGGCGAAAGACAGAGGACACCCTGAACAGATCAGCAGTCTGTTATAAGGCGATAAAAAGACAAAAAAAAAAACCTCTCTATTCATATTTATATGCATGTAGATATGTAAATGTTTATTTAATACGTACAGGATGCATTCTTAAAGCAAAGCTAAATTATTTCTGATAATCATTTACTGAGGCTTTAATTCTCTGTTTTCTTTGTTAAGGAAAAGAATGACTTAATGCAACACCGTCAGAGCTCACTTACTGGGTAAGTACTTCTTATTTGTCGTATAATATCCAACTAATCAATGTTGATAAAGTTGAATAACTCAATCTGTGTTTACAGACGCTGAGCTGGATTTCTGGCTTCTTGAGACGCATCATGACGACTCGCTCTAATAATGACAACATGTTATGTTGAGAACCAAAAGATGTTGCTCGGACAGAGAAAAAATCATGTGAAATATTGTTAGATATTCATTTTTATTATGATGTATGCAGGAACTTAAAACTCTGTTGTTTTCATTGATTTTTTTTTATTGATATGTTTTATGCAGAATATTTTGACATTTTCATTTGTAATCAAGGCTGTAATGTTTTTCGACAGACAAGACCAATTAAATCTGTTGACTTTTACACGTTTCCATCTAAATATATTTCTGCATGTGTGTGTATAGACATTTGTAAATTTATGTGCATTTATTTTTCATGCTAAATATCATCACGTCAATCTTTTACTTTCACACATTCCTTATTTATTTCCATGCTTTTTCAAAAGTTTAGTTGAAATGTGAGTTTTATCATCTGCCTCGGGATCAATAAAGTTATAAAATAATTAACAAAGTGGTGATAGTTGAGTTGATGAGCTTTAAAAAAACAGGTATGCCTGATCAGATTCAACACTGACAGGAATAATCTGAGTGTAGATACTAAAGACCTGAGTAGGTGGTGTTCCTCCATCATCAATATTGTGTGATGTGGAAGTTGAGTAGGTGTGGCAAAGTTTGGTTTCTAATTCTACTTTCGATGCTCATCCAATTTTTGTTGGAGAACCTCAGGGTTTGCATCTTAAATTCACTCCACACAACCATAGTTTTATTTGTGAGTTAATCTCTCTCACACACACACATACACAATTGACACCTGCGTGGCGGAGTGGTATGAAGGCACCGCAGGGTTAGTGGTTGTTCAGGTCTCAGGGAGTGTGTGCATGTTTTTCCTGTGTGCAGGAAAGAGAGGATAAACGGAGCCGTGCTCTCTGAGATGCTATCGCCTTCGTTCAGCTTTGAGCTCATCACGTCTCTGAAACAAAAAGACCACAAAACACACCACAGACCCAACCACAAGCACTAACACCGTCAAGAAGAGTGACTCTCAAAGTGTGAGATGTAAAACAAAAAGATCGAGAAAACTGTAGGCTCTTGTTGCAATGGTTTTATTAGAGTTGAAAGAACGTGTTACAAGTCGACATCAAAATATGCTAGCACGCAATTTTTCTTTTAAGTTTGAACCTCAAGTAAAGCAGAATTATACCGGTTTACTCATGTTCAGACATTCATAAGCGATGAGAGGAGCAGGTGAATCTGTAAAAGGAGGGAAAACGTGGTTAGACTTTGAAAGAAATACAATTTAGACAACATTACAATGGATGTCTTACAAGTAAAATATGATAGTTACATTTTTTGGATAAAGCTTTGATCTTTTTAAAATGTTTCATCATTAGAATCCACACCACATGTTTCTTTTAAATCATAAAAGAGCAAATCCATTGAACAGGATTTTTCTATTGAACAAATGTAATCGAACTTGAACCAATTTAACGTCTTCATTTCCTGCTGATGACATTGCAGGAAACCTTAGATGTTTGAGGAAATAATCTTTCTGCTGACCTCAGTTACAGGAAATAAACGTATGAAGATGGCAGCTTCGTACATTCGCTGACTCTTAGAGGTGGTTATTGTTATGAAACAAAAACCTGCATAGCTTTAAAATATATATATTATATACCATATATATTTTTTAAATCAAAATTTGTACAGTCACGTCTGTTAATATTAAGTTTAAGAGAAGTTATTTTAGTTTAGAACAAATAAAATTGGAATGGTACAAACATACGTACTGTATATGAACTCCTTTTAGATTGAATTATCCGATGAAAGGTAAACTGAGACAAAACGTCTCACTTTTTATTTACTATAAATGTCTGAATTGTTTTACGATAAAAATAAAAGCTTTATCTGAAACTTTAAAAGCCTGACATGAGTTGAAGTTGTGAAATAAGGCTTGATGATAAATATTAAGTCCAAAAGAAAAAAAATTATATTCGACAATGAGTTGTAGAATTTTACAACCAAATGATGTTAATAGATTTAAAACAATTAAATAGATCTAAAAGCCTTTTAAACCTGATTGGCTGCTATAAAATTGTCCGTAGTAATGTTTTTACAGTATGTGTGGATGATTGTCTGTGTGTGGGGCTCTACAGTAGACTGGTGACCTGTTCGGGGTGTACTCTGCCTCTCACCTGAAATCAGCCAGGAGAGGTTCCGTCAACTTCCGTCACCCCATTAGGGATAAGTAGTTGAGAAGACTAAATAAAACCCTTTTGTAGCATTTTTTTTCAGGGCTCAGGAGTTTAAAAGTTGTTGAAATTGGTGTTTCAAAGAACACAAACCTACTCTATTATAAATTGTACTATTCTGATAGTATTTTATACAAATATAAAATATTATTCTGATAGAGAATCAATTCTAATCTAAACAGATAGAATATGAATCAAATTGGGACTAATAGCTGTAAAGCTAGTTGTTCCGATGAAAAGACAAATTAAAATCACACAGACGCACGTTGTCTTTGCTTATCTTTATTTTTTCAGTTTGAATTCTGAAAAACAAGTCAATGTCTTTTTGTAGCTGTGAAATCTGAATGTAGTAACCAAAAAAAAAAACAGATTATATGGCATGTTTTTTTTTTTTAAAAAGAAACTTGTAAAAAAAAAAAAAAAAAAAAAAAAAAAAGTTCCCTCTGAAATTGAATCAAATCAAGAACAATAAATATCTTTAAAGGGTTCGACAAGAGACAAAATTTGACCAACAATCTGAAGGTGTGAAACAAGAAAACTGATGGGTTCGAAATTCAATCATTCTGTAGATGCTTTAAGTTAAAAAAACAAAAAAACTTCAGTTTATGATGAAATAAAGTTTAAAGAAATGTAAAGATTCAGACTCTTTTCAACTTAAAAATATCTAAACACACAACTAATGTGCTGAAAATAATCTTATCCCATAAATTAATATTTAATTCTCTTTTTGAACAAGTAAAATTTATAAGTATCCCATTTTTGTGACCAAATGACCATAATTTTCTCAGTCAACAAATAATTCTACATTTTCTTCGTGTTTATAGTAATGAGCTTAGTTATTAACATAAGGCAAGAACTACGTGATGACGAGACATTTTTATGTTAAAAAATAGTTTAAAAAAAAACAATAAAAAAAAGAGAAAAGACCCAACTTTATATTTAATTTTGAATCATGATTTAATTAAAGAATTTTACAAAACTTTCACTACATTACATTACATTAACCATCAATTCAGCTGAAAAGTTGGACATACCAAACAATCTGTAGGTAATAAATGATACTTATACAGATAGTTTTAATTATATGGATTTTGCAAATGACAAAAAAAATAGTGGTGAAAATGTATCAGAATCATAAATTATAATACTATCAGTTTAATTGTAATTTATACCAAACCAAATAAATTAAACAGACTCCAGAAAAAAAATTCTTTCTGCTGAGAGTAAAATATATATCAAAGTCAAACATATACTGTACATACGTACATACATGTCCACTCCCACTGCTGCTTTTCTATCTCTACTTCATCCTCTTTGTCCTCTCAGTTTCCTCATGTCAGGATCTTGGTAGAGACCAGTCAAATCTTTATGATCAAATAAACAGCACTGATGTTAACCTGGTAGAGAGGGAGCGACTAATTTTTCATCTGTTGATGGTCTTATGATTAAAGTTTGCAATGTTCATCTAAAGGAAGGTTTTTTTTCTAATTGGCATCCCCTTGGTCACCCACCTCACACACTCTCACACACCCTCACATCTGCAGGTTTCAGTGCTGGAGACCCCCTGTGTGACTAATACAGGGAAGCCCATGCAGGTGTATTTGTCAGTGACTAATCCCTGAAACAGAGAAATGGAAAGCTGAGGTGGGTTTACTGAGTTCTGTTTGACTGGGTCTCCCCTCTCACATGAGACATAAACAGGATCCCCTGCTTACTGAAACCAGCCTGCTTTTTTCATCTAGATTTAATCTGACATAAATGTCAACGTATTAAATGATTAATGATGCTTAACAGGATCTGAATGTGTCAGAAAGAGAGAAAACCTCTACAGAGGAGCTTAATGAGACGTGATGATAGCCTCAACTTTTTATTTCATTTTCTCTGATTGTGTATGTCTCCTCCCACCCATGGAAAAGATCCACCACCCACAGGGTGTAAAATGTCAAGCATTGTTGCCCATTACAAAATCTGTACATTAATTTTCCAGGAAACAGGAAATATGACGCCACGGCAGCTGAAGTTTTAATCTGATGAGTTTCATGTCTCTCTGATGCTTTGCAGGGAAAGATGGAAACAAACAACGAAGGTTGATCTAATTTAGTACTATCATCATTAATTATTCAATAAAGTAAAAAAAAAATCACTGAATAGGTTTGCTTTCTAAACTGTTAAGTCCAAACTTTTTAAAAATCTGCTTATCTATTTCTACCTTTATAATTATGGTTGTGGTATTACTGTGAAATATGAAATAATATTTTTAATACATGTTTTTTTGTGAATTATGCTGAAATTTAGTTGTTTAAATATGGATGAATTTAATAAATCAACAAATCAAATAAAAATTATTACTTTCAACCTCATCTCATTTCACAAGAAAATCTAGTCAAAGTTAAAGATCAGTTTGGTTTTTTTTTTGTTGGTCCAGACTTACAGTAAGTGTGTGTAGCCACACAGCAGGTGTTTCTTTGTCTCAGTTTTTACATGTTGAAGCTCTTGTGGTGTGATGAAGAATTGCTGGGAAGATTATCTCTCTCAAAAAACACAAACAAGATCTAATGGGTTCATATTTCAGTAAATTACTAGTTCAGACAGATATGATGTTGGACTGAATCTGTTGCCATCTAGTGGAAAACATTCATTTATATGAATGATAAAGAATTTCCCCCTAGTTCATATGTAATTTTAGGCAATTTTTGTACAAATCTAACATTATTTTCTCATTGATCACAAACTGGTCTCTAATACATGTAATTATTTCTTGATAAATTGATAAATCTGGTTCAGTTTTCTGAAGTTTAAAGTTAAATCTCAAATGTTGCTCCTGTTTGGATGTGGATCAAAAATAATTTTATAAAAAAAAAAAAAAAAAAAAAAGAAACTTAAATCAGAACTTAACAGAAGGAAAATGGATTTCCAAATAGAGAAAATGATTCCGTTTCTCTCCTGAACTACTTATTCCTAACGCAGTTGTGGGAGTTGCAGGTGCCTATTCTGGCTAATTTCAGGCGAGAATGCAGGATACACCCCAAACAGGTCACCAGTCTGTTGTGGAGCCACACACCCAACCAATCCACATATTTATTCCTAGGGGCAATTTCATAGAGGCCAATCAACCTAAGGCGGGGGGAAATCAGAGTACATGGAGAAAATTCATGCATACTCCTGGAGAACATGCAAACTCCACACAGAAAGATCAGTGTTTTACGACTCAAACCCGAACCTTCTTGCTGTAAGGCCTCCATGCAGCTTACAGAGAAAATCATTTACTTAAATTGAGCTTTTTTGTCTTGTAACATTGAATTTTAAATTGAAGCAAAGGAAAAAGTTTATTCCTATTTTTTGGAAAAAAAGAATTTCTGCAGTCAGAGCTAAAAAATGGAAAAACCTCCATAAATTCAAATTGAGAAATAGAACTTTATCAAATCTGACAGGAAATGAATGAACAGTTTTAAATAACACCTATCTAAATTTAAAGTAAGATATGTTGCCCCTTCATCACTTCATAGAAATCAGTATTCGTAGGAAAAGCATTAAAATTTAACTTGTTTCTAATTTTCACATCTTTTCCTCATTGATACTAAATGTGTAAAAGTTTCTACTCTTCCTTCAGTGACTATTGGCTGATAAATAATATTTTTACAGCTCATTACAGATGTTTCCTAGCTTTGTTTTTAATGATAAATTACATAATTTTAATAATTGAAAAATTGAAAATCCACCAAAAAAAATCCTCCGGTTCTTAAATGCAATGACATTAAGCGTTGTGAATATTTGGCTGCTGTCTGATCAGCAAGTTTTAAAACGGTGACATAGTCTGAAAAGCTTAAATTTTTCATTGCAAATCAGCTGAAAATCTTGTTAGTTGAAGCAGATGAAACAAATCCCTATAAAAAATTAAGGGGAGTTATCATTTTGATCCTACCCGATTCCAAAAGTCGGCTGAAGTTTAAATCAAAAGAAAAATAAATGTGAGACACATTCTTCAGAGAATATATGAAAGGAAAATCATTCGGAAAACTTAATAATACTTACAGACAAAATAAAGTGAACATCATAGTGTGATTCAGATGGGTTTTTTTTAGAAAACCTGATAACCTTTCACTGATAAACATAATGCAATTTAAAGGTTAAGGTCATCAGAAAACTAGACGTTTCAAGAATAAACTTTAATTTGAAGCATGTAACCTAAATAAGTGGTAACTAGTT
This sequence comes from Neostethus bicornis, assembly GCA_902685375.1. Lineage (NCBI taxonomy): Eukaryota > Metazoa > Chordata > Actinopteri > Atheriniformes > Phallostethidae > Neostethus > Neostethus bicornis. Next base: position 15,666,835 of record LR738557.1, on the reverse strand, counting down.
TGTACAGAAACAGACCATAACTGTGTTAAACCCTCTGCTCCACAGACATAATATTTTTTCTCATGTGTAGTTTTTTCGACTTCCTATCTGCACCATCCCACACGCTGCACCATTCTATCTGTGCTTGTTTGCCAATCGTTTTTGGATCAACTCACTCTTGAAGCTTCAAACCAAAGACAAAGCAGTAAAAGTTCAGCTCAGGTGGGCTCCACTTCAAAACATTATGTAGACCACGATCGTGCAGCAGGAAGGTTCTGCAAACGTTTCAGCTGCAATGATCCCATTTGACGGAACGGAGAAGAAGGTTGCAGCTGAGGCGTGGTTTCATATCTCACTGAACTATCTCCTGACAAGTTCCAATAAACATCACACATACAAACTAAGCTGCTGTTGTCTGTGAAACCAAAAATGAACCAAAAATGGATTCTGGTGTTTGTTATTCTGGTTTTTTATCACGGTAAGTGGAATCAAACTGTTCATCAGTTTTTTTTTTGTGTGAAATCTTGATGAATAAATGATGCTTCTGTCTTGTTATAACATCCAGAAATGAGCCAAGGAACTGTTCAAGACAGGGTGGTGATGGAAGGAAGTTCAGTAGAAATCAAATGTAGACCTGAGAAAGGAACACTGGTCATCTGGCTCAGAGTGCTCGACCAATCTGATGTGGAGCATATTGAATCATTCAGCCCGAGTGGCATGAGCAAGAACACTGTAACAAATTCTGAAAAATATTTCAGTCACAAAAAATCAAGTGGTGATGATGAATATACTTTAACTCTGAAATCATACAAAAGTAAGGACAGTGGTTTGTACACATGCTGCACATTGAACAGCAACAAACTCCAATTTGGAGCCATCACACGCCTCTACAGTGAGTCCCGTTTTAATCTTAACATGTTCTACTGCTCATTTTCTGTTTAATTTCAAACAACACGGATCATGTTTTATTTCAGCTCATGTAGAAAAAGAACCAACACGAGCACCGACACGAGCACCGACACCGCTCTGCACCAGCAGGCCAACTGAACCTACAACTACCACGAGCTGTGCTTGTAAAAAGATGACCAGTTCAGGTTAGTAAAGTTTATTAAGAAATGATTGTATGACCAGATCTAAGCAGCTAACATCCACATCTGTACCAGGACAATATGATAGTTTCATGATATGTAGTCCATACGTACTGGGCCCACTGGCTGGTGGTTGTGGGTTCTTCCTGGTGCTCCTCATCGTCATCTCTGTTTACTGCAACAGTAAGTCTCTCTAATACATTTGAAACATATTCAATGCACTTTTCAAGTTGAAAAAAATAATCATGCAGGTGTTATGGGATCTTTTGAGATGTTAATAAGTTTTTTGTTGCAGAAATAAGAACACGCAGATGTCCTCATCATTACAAACGAAAGTAAGTCCCTTTTTTTTTTACCTTATAAGGTATTTTTATGTTGAATTATCATTCATAATTACTACTTAAAATGATCAATAATTAGAGATCAAATAGAAAAGTGGGGTGTTTTTTTTATATTAAATTAATTTGTTGAAGATTGTTTAATTTTTTTCTATTTTTTTTTCCATAAGCATTTTGTTTTTTAGATTTTTTTTTTGTGTGTGTGGCATTGCCATTTATTTCATTTTTTTGGTCTAAAAAATACTTGACTTTTTACTTTTATGCGATAATCAATACAAAAAATTTCAGATGAATTTAGAAATAATCATTTGCTGCCAGACATAAAACTAAATCAAATTTCAATATGGCATTTAACTCCAACATTAATAACGTTTACTACAAATATTTGTTTACATTCGTCTTTAGTCGAATCATAAATATTAATTAGAAACAAAATGAATTCAAAATTAAATCAGATATCTGCATGCATATAACTATAATCAATTTACTGCATTAGATAAATTTCAATTTATTTGTGTCTGATGCAGGCCGAGGATGCGGGGTCCTGAAAAAATGATGACCAACATCTGATTGAAATTCACAGCTTCATTCTTGTTCAATCAAAATGTCTTTATGACAGAATTTTGTTTGTAGTTTATATGCTTAAGTTTTTACTTTTGATTTTATCAGCAGCTTTTTAGGTCAAAGCGTTTCTCGCACACATTTTTATCCCTTTATTTCTTCACATAATTGATTAGAAATTGTTTTAGTTTAATTCTTCAAGACCTCATGAAGAATCGAGCTCAGTTGTGAATGGACATATTTTTGCCGTAAATGTTAGAAAATACAAAAAAATTTTTTTAAAAAAGGAGTCAATTTGAGAAGTTTAAAAAACTTTTCACTGTATACTGAAGAAATCTGATGTAAATACATTTGTCAATGAATTTAATTAGCACAGAGTTTTTTTAATCAATGCAACAAAGAAAGAAGAGGCAAATAAAAAATATCCTGAGAAATTTTCTATTTTAATTTTCATCATTTTTCTTTATTACATTAAGTTTGTGTACACATACATAGAAACATGTTTGCTTCATATTGACATGACGATGTAAAGTTGAATTTTAAATAATTTCTTTTATTACTATCGAACTTTAAATTTGTGGATTTGTTTTTTTTACTTATTAATAAAAAGTACTGTAACAAAAATCGCCTCCAATTAAATCTTTTGTATATCTTCGTTTGCTTTCATCAAGTTTTTATTTTGTCAAAAAATAGAATTTTACTTGCTCATTATGCAATTATTTTTAAAAACGCATATGGATAAAGTTGGAAGAATAAAAATGTAACATGTAAAAATGTAAAAAAATGTAAATTAACTCCACAAACCTTTATAAGACTAAATGATTTAAGATTAAAAAATATTTGAACGAAACACTTTTTATAAGCCAGCTGTCAAGTCAAAAGGAAGTGGGTTTGTTTAACCATATTCAGAAAAAAAAAATCAACACACATCAGGGAGAAAAGACACGTTCAGATCGAAATTGGTTCCTTCTGACTTTAATTCGCACACATACAGACTCACACACATTTCCCTTGCACCTTTAACACAACCCTGTTTGGTAATTTCTCTTACATTTAACATTTAAGCCAGTTCCTGTTAATTTGTTTTATACCAAAATTATTAGTTCTCATTTTCACATCGTCTTTATTTTTCATTCCCCAACATCAGAAGTCTCTATTTTACTTTAAAAAAGAGAGAAAAACTGAACTTACATGACTGAATTACACGACGAGCTCTCATACAACTTTCTATTTTTTACAGTATGCAAACAACAGTTTCTGAAGCTTGTAAACATCTTGATTTACTAAGTGCACTTATGAATGCAGTGATTTATTAATTCTTAGAAAGCCAAGTACAGAAAAAGACCCATCTCTGATCAGATATTCACCCAGAGAATTAAAGACACCTTTGCTGAAAAAGTCCTGGGTTAAAAAGAAAAAAAGAAAAACACTTCCTGCAGATCCTCCATGAAGCTGGTTGTGTAAATGACAAAATTACACCAAAAAATTGCAAACTAAGCTGTGCATTAGTGTTTTAAAGGGCATTTCACCACAAGTATGTTATAAAAGTGACTTTTCCATTTGAATCAAGATTGCACAAACATCCCGATACAAACGTCTAATCTCTACAAGCTGGCAGCCTCCACTAGACCAACACACCATACCATAACACCACCTACACCATGCTGAAGTATTGGTGTCACTGGAGAATGTCAGCTGAGATGTAAATACAAAAATTTTGGCCTCACAGACTTTGTTTAAGGTTTGGCGCTTTCATATAAATTCCCTTTGTTCCTTATTGTTGTATCTTGGCTCTTTTTTTTCCACCATATTGCTGTGAAAGTCTTATTTTCTTCAAAGTTAGAAACCGAAAGTTTATTGTGTTCGGATGTACAGCCTTACAGGATGGAAGCTTTTGTAGATATGTCTGTGTGTGTCAGGCCAGTGTTTTAGATTACATCAGTGGGACTTTCAGTATACATTACAAATCATTAAGAAAAATCGATTCCTCATCCAAAGCACAGCTTGCTGTTGCATCACGGAGCCAAACCATTAACCTGCAAAAAACATTCAAATGTCACAGAAAAGACTGGGAGATAAAAAGTTTTGATTTAAAGAAAAAAAAAAAAAAAAAAAAACTACTTACCAAGAAAACTAACTTTTGCTTCCTTTAGCTGTAGATGACGGTACAACATCTGAGCTCAGCTGAGCTGCTAACAGATCAGTGGCAGCAGGCTCTCCTGCATGCTGTGTCTGAAAAAAAAGAATAGAAATTAATGTACTTATAAAAAGAAAAAAGGGCGAGCCTATAGGAGAAAATAAAACCACACAAACTGAAAAAAAAAAAGTGTAAACAATTCATCTTAATTCCCTGCAGGCATCAGAACTGACCAACTTGCTAAAATAAAAAAAACCCGAGAACCAAAAAGTACACACAAACCCCCCCAAACTGTTGCATCTTTAGCTTCATGCAGCAAGCAACTTGCTTACTTTAGACTTTGACTTTGACTTGCTCCTCCCCTGAAACAAAGGTAAGAACTGATGGTGCTCATCAAGAATGACAGTATGCACAAATGCAACAATGTAGCCTACAACACAGCCTATAAACTAATGCAATGTGGAATAACTTTCAAAAATAACCATGGAAAGACAAGAAAATACCTAAAAATGACAAATGTAAGGGGGAAAAAAAGAGGTGAAAGAATGTTGATGGAATCAAAGTAAGAGTCCAATCACAGCTGGACAAATGAGTGTGTGGAGCACACATGGTAAACATCCAAAAGCAGTGATGTGCTGTACGGGGAGGCAGGTGAGGCACATCTGACTGTATGATTCAATACAAACTGTGTGGTATGATGTGTGTCAGTTTCTCTTCCTCATCATATTGCCAGTATGAACTTTACAGAAATATGTTAAACACCACAACTTTCTTCAGTTTATGCGATGCATTTTATGTAGATGTGACAAAACTATTGATGCAGATCGCACAATAAAGTGCAGAAAAAAAAAAATCAGCAGGTGAGGCAGGCAGTACTCTGCCTCAACTTAAGGGGGCGCACACAAACTGGCAGGTTCTTACTTGCTGCGAAAAAAATAACTGGAAAAAACTTACATTAACATTTAAGGCAGTTCTGTAGGATCCTTTTTTTTTTTTTTTTTTTTTTTTTTGACAGTTTAAAATTTTTACCTTGTAATAAGAAGTGCCGAGTAAAATATAGAGCTTTCTTTACCTTTGGCTTGTCTGTTTTAGATTTAGACTTCATGGCTTCGGGGACCAGTGATCCAGCCAGTGAATCCAGAACGGGACCAGCCATTGGCTACAAACATGTAAACCAAATATATTCATTAGTGGCAAGCTAAAAGTATAAATCTATATAACAATCTTTTAAAATATTGAAGAATACTAGAAATTAAGAAATGGAGTGGTACACAAGGATGCTTTGTTGCTTTGTCTGAATATCTTAACATTTCTGGATTTACCTTGAGGGGTTCTGAGTCCAACACAGGTGGTTGCAGCTTTGCTGTTGATACGGTAACCGATGCAGAAGCTTTATGCGCTGCAGAAAAGTCACTGGACAGCATATCCAACGCTGCATCGTTATCGATGGAATCCTACGGAAGCAAGAATGAAAAATTAGAAACTTAGCATAATTTTTTTTTTCAACTTTTGTTTGATTTTATGTGACCAACCTTTTCTGGAGTTTGAGCCATTTTTTTCTCGTGTTGGGCTTTTTTCTATCACATTAGAATCAATTACATTAGAAACAAAGAAGTAAAACGAACAGACAAGTATATATTCAATAAGTATGTCCTGAAATAAATTTATTCCTTAAATATTCTGTGATTATGATAAGAATTTAGAAACATAGACGTGGTTTTGCTTTCTGCTTTTAATCAATCATTTGCTCGCCTTCAGGCCTTCCTTGGTGGGTCGGTGTTCTGGGGGAAGTGTGTCATCTCTTTCGCCCATTTTTATCAGTTTCTCCTCCCCAACCGTTTTTTCCTACAAGAAACAAATAAATCCACCAGTTTGACTTAGACATTTTATGAAATGGGTTTAAAGCACTACGGTGTGAGCTACCTTGACAAGGTCTTTAGTTGGAATTGGGGCGGGTTCAGGGGCAGGTGTGATGTCCTTCAGTGTGTCTGACAGAGCATCCAGAGCATTGTCAGCTTCTACACCTAACTACACTCAGAGAAAAACACAATTCAGATCAATTGTATATAAAAACAGGTCTAAATCAGTCTGAAATGTGTTTACGTTTGCATCAGATTTAGCTGAAGCGCAAGCAGATGATTTCATCACTGCAGCAGGAGTGGAAGAAATAAAATCTTCTCCCAACGCGTCCAAAGCAAAGTCAGAAGGCTGAAGGGGAGATGATAAAATAAATAAGATGCATGTCATTGTTTCTGTATCAGATTTATTTTTGGTTAATTCCACTAATCTTCACCTGAGCAGGACACACTGCAACAGGAGCCTGGGCTGCAGGAGCTGATGAAGAACTCGCAAAGTCTCCAGATAAAAAATCCAAAGCTTCACCAGTTCCAATCGTGGGCTGGATGGACAAAGAGATTGTATCTAAAAACTACACATTGATGCAAGTAAAAGGATTGATGGATTTTTTGGTTCTAACCTCTGGTTTTGGAGCAGGCAGTTTTTTCAGTTCCTCCTTATTGAACCTGTAATCTGGAGGAAGAGTGGAGTCTTTCTCTCCCACAAACACACCAGCTTCCTTTTCTACGTTTTTCTCCTGGTAGAAAAAAAATTAAAAAGAACATGATGCGAATCTGTTTGATTTATCTTTAAAATCACATCTCGTTTTCTACTCTATCACAAAAAAAATCTCAGAAATTTTTATGAAAGAAATGTAAAATTGTATTAATCTGTTTCCTTACAGAGACAATATCTTCAGGTCTGAGTTTTGGCGATTCAGGTTTAACTTCGTCTGCAGCCAACGTGTCACTTAGAGCACTGAGAGCATCCAGAGAGAAAGAGTCACCCTGTGGAGGTGACAAACAGATTTGTTTTCTCTGCAAAACTATGTGATGTGAGAAGTATGTAACTGAGATTTGAAGAAACAGTCCTTCTGAAAAGAGATGAACAATTGAGCAAACACGTTTTACACACACAGACTTACCTCTGGCTTCTGGGTAGGAGCGGGGGCTTTAGGTGGAGACACTAAATCTCCACACAGAGCATCCAGAGCAGATAGGTCGTCCACTTTCGCCTTAGAGAAAGAAAATGTATTTTTTTTGTGGCAACTTACGTGAAACAAACCATATGCATAAAAACTAATTGGAAATATTTACTTTAAAACTAGATGTTGTTGCCATGGTAGCACACTGTTCAAATGTGCTGAGGAAGTTTGTTAGTATCTGTCGCCAAGGAGAACGTATTTTGACAGTAATTTATTGTTTTTGAAGGTAAAAGTTTGACTCATTTTTATGTCCTTTTAGCTTCCCAATTTCTGTCAATTTCTGTACTTATTTCACATGCAACTAAATTTTCTGATCAAAGGCTCGCATGTTGACTTGTTTTAGTTAGAAAATATAGAAGCATACTTTGTCAGATTAAAGAAACAGCATTTTATAACATTTTTTTATTTGAGCACAACTCTCATCATTCTTTAGTAAGACTGAAATTGGTCTCTATATAAATTATACACGAGTTAATAATTTTATTGCATATTTTGGCTACATTAAAAAGTATTTCCTATTTACTAATGTAATGGAAATTTTATATTAAATAGTAGTATTTAGCAAACATTATTAGTTGATTGTTAAAATCTGGACGCTTTAGTTTCTCGTATTGGTGTAACAATAATCCTGTGTTCTGCTATGTTTCTCTGTAATGCCAGGTGTCTTAGGGAGTGTGAAGAAACACACTCCCTAAGAAAACGCGAAAACCTCATCCGCGTTTTCTATCTGAATCTAATGCTGAGATGACTCTGGACTTCAGTTGAACTATCTACGGGGAGGTTAAACCTTCAATACAGCAATGCATTAAATTTTGTAGAATTGGAAACTTAGAGAGAGATCTCTCCAGCTCTTCAATTGTGCACGTGATCTATACAATAAACTTGTAAAGAAAGCAGTTGATTTTTTCTTCCACCGAGGCTGGTTTCCACCATACTAAAAAAAAACAAAAACTTATTTTGTTTCTGAAACCTTTATTCTAATTTCAACTGACTCAATTCTTTTCAACTGATACAATTCTTTGAATCTATTAAACTAGTTAGCAAAACTAATGAACTACTAGATTTCAAGACAGGCTTTTCCTACCCAATCTGTGACATAGTCATTGAAAAATAAATGTGCATGTGTTCGCTTGACAATATCTACTTTATTTGCATATGTGTGGCACACCTGAGCTGAAGGAGGGGCAGGAGTAACAACAGGAGCCTGAAGTGTTGGAGCTGCAGAGGAGCTCATGAAGTCTCCAGATAAGATGTCAAGAGCTTCATTAGTTCCAATAGTTGGCTGCAGTGAGAGAAAAAAAGGGAGAAAAATGAGTAATTAAAGTAGATAAAGTGGATCCACATCTCTAAGATCCTCTTAGGTCTGACCTCTGGTTTAGGAGCAGGTAGTTTTTCCAGCTCTGCTTTATTGAACCTGTACTCTGGAGGAATACTCTCCTCCGTCTCTCCAACAAGCACACCTTTCTTGTCCTTTTGCTTCTCTTCCTGTTAAATAAAACAAATCAGACAGAAATCTAACAGAAAATGTGACAATTTCTCTAAGGAGTCGCTCTTACTGAGACAATGTCCTCGGGTCTGAGTTTAGGTGGTTCCGGTTTAGGTTCATCTGCTGCCAAAGAGTCACTTAGAGCACTGAGAGCATCTTGTGGCATGAGTCCTCCCTGAGAGAATAACTATAGGTTATTTTATCTTAGGCTGTGTTATAAATTTCCTTCTTTTAAAAAGCCAGCTAGCGAGGGAAATACAAAAAACTGTGATAGACATGTGCAGGTGTTTTACCTTATCAGTCTTAGAACTAGATGGTTTTTCCACTTTGGCTTTTTTATCAGCAGGAGGAGCAGGAGCTTTCTACAAGAAGCAAAAAAAAAAAAAAAAAAAATTAAAAAAGACCAAAGAAGTTTATTTTCTGCTCTGACCAAAAAAATTTATTTGAACCTGAGCAGGAGCTGCAGAAGAGGAGATCATGGGGGTCTGAACTACAGGAGCCGGTGAGGAGGTCATAAAGTCTCCAGACAAAATATCCAGAGCCTCTCCAGTTCCGATGGTGGGCTGTAAGAAAAGGAGAAAAAAAATGGAGAAAAAAAATGAGGAAGTCCCTAAGTTATATTTTTAAAAATAACCTGCAACAGGCAAAATGATCTTACACATTTAAAAAAATTCCATTTCATTCCGTTGCCTTCCCATTATCCAGGGCCGGGTAGTGGGGGCAACAGCCTCAGACGGGAAACCCATGCTTCCCTCACTGGCTGCATCCTTCAGCTCAGCCAGGAGGATCCTGAGGCACTCCCGAACCAACTGTGAGACATAGTCTGTCCAGCAGGTCTGGGGCCTGTCTCCGGATCTCCTACTGGTGGGACGTCCCCGAAACATCTCACCAGCGAGGCAATCGGTAGGCATCCTAACCTGATGCCTGAACCACCCCATCTGGCTTCTCTCAACCTGGAGGAGCAACAACTCTACTCCGAGCTCCTCTTGGATGGTAGAGCTCCTCACTCTAAAAAATATCATAGATTTTTTTAAGATCATAAAACCACTGTTTACACATTTTATCAGCATTTTTTTTTCAGGCAGGAATTGATATTTTCCCACTTTTTTTTACATAGATTTTAAATATTTAAATTTTTTGGTTTTTGCTTACTTCGGGTTCTGGAGCAGGAAGTTTTTCCAGCTCTGCCTTATTAAACCTGTACTCTGGAGGAATGCTCTCCTCAGTCTCTCCAACAAGCACACCTTTCTTGTCCTTCTGTTTCTTCTCCTGTTTAAAGAAAAAAAATGAGAAAAATCAATCAGAAAACATGAATCATCTCTTTATTTTCTTACGATATTTTCTCCATTGTGTTAAAAAGTATTCTCATGTAACATGATGTGGTAATTTTTTATTGCCTTACTGAGACAATGTCCTCTGGCTTGAGTTTAGGAGGCTCTGGTTTTGGTTGATCTTTGGGTAAGGTGTCACTAAGAGCGCCGAGAACGTCCAGAGGCATTGAAGCTTTCTGAGAGGAGAAGATGTATAAAATAATCAAGATTTTTTTTCCAAAATGACAAGCTAACAATTTTTTTTTTTCATAACTCACTTTGTCAGCTTTTGCTTTTGTGTCCACTTTGCTGTCCAACGCTGCTGATAAATCAGGAGTGGTTTTATCCATCTTTGCTTTTTTATCAACGGGAGGAGCAGGACACACAGCAATAACAGGGGCTGCTTTCTACAAGAATAAAAAAAATATATACAACATATGAATCTTTAAGGTAACGTATAAACGTATAAATTCATAATTCATAAAATAATTTAGCTAATAAATATTCATAGAAAACTACCTCAGGGGAGATTCCAGCCTTGTGTGAGCTGTCTGGGACCTTCTCCATTTTTGCTTTTTTATCAGCAGGAGGACCAGGACACACAGTGACTTGAGGAACTGCTGCAGGTGTTACGACTTTCTAGAACCAAGACAACAAGAGTGTGATTGTCTCGGTGATGCAGTAACAAAGTTTCAGAAACACTCGACCAGTCATATGTTAAACAAAACAGTGGATCCATCAAAGTAAAGTGTAGATAAAACACGTTTTTCAATCTGTGTTCCATGGTACACTAGTGTGCCGTGAGAGATCATCCGCTGTGCCGTGGGAAATGATTCTACTTCACCTCCTAAGGTGATCGGGATCTACCGGTAACTCCTAAAGATGGTTTTGACTTGATCACATGTTTATTTAATGAATGATTAAAGGCATATTTATTTATGTTTATCAGTATTAAAAAGATCAGGTTAAGAGTTCTGCCATCCGGGAGGAGCTCGGTGTCGAGCCGCTCCTACCCCAGGTTGAGAGAAGCCAGATGGGGTGGTTAGGGCATATTGGCTGGATGCCCCCAGACCGCCTCGGTAGCGAGGTGCTTCGGGCACGTCCCACCGGGAGGAAACAAAAAGTCAGACCCCGGACCCGCTGGAAAGACTATGTCTCACAGCTGGTTGGGGAACGACTCAGGATTCTTCCGGGTGAGCTGAAGGTTGCCGAGGTGAGAGAGGTCTGGGGTTTCTGTCTGAGGCTGTTGCCCCCGCGACCCGACCCCGGAACAAGCGGAAGATGATGGAACGGAACATGTTTAGTTAAAAAATTATTGAAAGCATATTTATTTATGTTTATCAGTATGAAAAAAAATCGGGTGAAAATTTCTGCCATCCGGGAGGAGCTCGGTGTCGAGCCGCTCCTCCTCCAGGTTGAGAGAAGCCAGATGGGATGGTTAGTGCATATTGGCTAGATGCCCCCAGACCGCCTCGCTAGTGAGGTGCTTCGGGCATGTCCCACCGGAAGGAAAAACCCCGGCACCTCGGACCCGCTGGAAAGACTATGTCTCACAGCTGGTTGGGGAATGACTCGGGATCCTTCCGGGTGAGCTGAAGGATGTAGCCTAGGTGAGCGAAGTCTGGGCTTCCTGTCTGAGGCTGTTGCCCCCGCGACCCAGCCCCGGATAAGGGGAAGACGACGGAACGGAAAGGTAGAGGATGACAAACATATATTTTAATGTGTTGATTTGATTCCTAGTCAGGACACTTTGGCGAGAATCACTATATTGTTAATATAGGCGACTATAGAAAATTGTTTTTAATATTTTTGGTTATTAGTGTGCCACAAGATTTTTTACTGTTAAAATGTAGCTCGCCATGAAAAAGGTTGAACAACACTGAGATAAACATCCATACACAAAGCTATAAGGAGGGTTTAATGTAAAGATGGAGGTTGGAACAGTGCATCCTGAAAGACTGACCTCTTCTTTCTTAGGTGCAGGTGAAACAGTGGACGTCATGAAGCCGGCCGAGAGCGATTCCAGAGCCTCATCTGAACTCATTGGTTTCTGAAATTACAATGAAAGAAATTAACTACCTCCAAATGCAAAACAAACACAGATAAAATAAATGCAATTTAACTTGGCAGTCACATGAACCACCACTAGAGAGCACAACTAGCCAAAACCCAAAGAGGGCAAAATGATTTTAACACAATGCAGACTGCATGTACCAACAGTAAAGGAAAAGTACAGACACACCCTTCCACATTCCATAGAAGCAGAAAAACTTACAAATAAATACTTTTATAAGCACATAGGACATTAAATAAACCGTCTTTGTTTGATTTAAATCAGAGGTCAAAGTTTTGGAGAAAGTTTTCTGTTTGAAACTGATAAAAGTTATAATTCTGATTCAACAAACAGGGAGTGTGTCGTGTGGACTGAAGGTGTGTAAAAACTTATCTAGATGCAACAATTACACTGTGTCATATGTGGTAATATGGCATCTGCATTGGTCAGGAATGAGTCAATAACAAGAGGAGGTAGGTTTAGAGCCAACACCCACAATGCAGTGCAGCATTCCCCACTACAGAGGAACAGGCAGGTCAGGGAGTGGAAACACTTCTTACAAAATATGTGTTTGTGAAGGAGTAACAGCTCTTTTGATTACAGAAGCGAGAACTTGTTATTTTTTTAACTACAGTAGGGTATTGAACACAATAAATGTAAAAACTTAACTTACAGGCACATCTTTGGGTTTGACATCGGCAGGGGCGGGAGTCTGAAAAAAAAAATCATCAAATACAGATGTAATTAAAAAAAAAAACAAGTGAAACATTACTAAACTTTGTTCATATGATTCAGTTTAAATGTGAACAAATCCAATTTTTAAGCACTTTGCCTTAAAGTATAACCAAAAACTTCTGTTTATCGACTTAAAATGGAGTATAATTTACTTAAAAAATCATTTATTCTTATGACTAATTTGCTTCAAATTGAAAGTATATATTTGCAGCCCAAAAAAAAAAAAAAATCCCTTTTTCCTAGAACAAAAAGTCCCTTTTTTATTTAGATTGTTCCCTTCCGTTTTCTTCTTCTTATCTGGGTCGGGTCACGGGAGCAACAGCTACAGACAGGAAGCCGAGGCTTCCCTCAACCGGGAGGATCCCGAGGCATTCTCTGGCCAGCTGTGAGACATAGTCTTTCCAGCAGGTCAGGGGTCTGCCATTAGGTCTCCTACCGGTGTGCTCTTCCCAAAACACCTCACCAGCGAGACACTTGTGAAGCATCCGAACCAAATGCCCAAACTACCCCATCAGGCTTCTCTCGACCCCGGAGGAGCTACAGCTCTACTTCAAGCTCCTCCTGGATGGCAGAGCTCCTCACTCTACCTCTGAGTGAGAGCCCACCCACCCTGTAGAGCAGGGGTGGGCAAATCCGGTCCTCGAGGGCCGGTGTCCTGAAGGTTTTCATTGTGTTCCTGGTTCAATACAGCTGATGCTCAAAAAGTGAAATCAACAGCCAATAAAATTTGGCACAGTGACTCAATTAACAGGATCAGGTGTGAAGGTGTAAGAACATATGGAAAACCTTCAGGACACTGGCCCTCGAGGACGGGATTTGCCCACCCCTGCTGTAGAGGAAGCTCATTTCGGTTGCTTGTATCCATGATCTTGTTCTTTCATAGGTAAGGATAGGAACGTAGATCGACTGGTAATTCCAGAGCTTTGCTTTTCGGCTCTGTTCTTTCTTTACCACAATGGACCGATGGAGCGTTTTAATTATTGCAGAAGATCCATTTGTCGATCTTTTGCTCCATCCTTCCTCCACTCATGAAAAAGACCCCGATATTTAAACTCTATCTATAAGAGCAGGATTACTAAAGAAAAAAAAAACTCAACCTTGAATACACAAATGTTGACATAAACTGGTTTTAGCACAAATAAGGTAGCATTAAAACATCTAAAGTGAGGAAAGCATGCACTTTTTTACACAAATTAGGAGGTAAGTAGCAGCATGGTGGTTCATTAGAATGAATGTGAGTGGTTATAAAAACATGCATTTTGCTAGTTTTGTAAAACATAGTGGAGTTGGTTAAAGAATATTAAAAGTGATGCTGGAAAAATAATTGTCTATTAACGAACTTCCAGACGCGGTATGGTTTCTGTGTGTCCAGCAATCTGCTTTGAGACAGCGGTGGATTCTCACAGTGAACGATTCACCAATGTGATGGTAATGAATTGATTCGCAGTAAAACTCAGATGATTAAAAAGTCAGTATAAAAAACTAATCAAGTATCATGTATAATCATGAATATTATTAAATATGATCGGTTGATTGGTCACTATAAGATTGCCCCTAGGAATGAGTAGGTATGGATGGTTGTGTGTGTTTGGTGCCAGGGCAGACTGTCGATCTGTTCTGGGTGTACCCTGCCTCTCGCCAGAAATCTGCCAGGATAGGATCAAGCATATAAGCGGTTTAGAAGATGAATATTCGTTTTTTATTTGGCTTTTTCTTTATGGTTAACCATAGTAACCCCTTCGCCTTACTTAAATCAACTACATCCATAAACCTCCTCTTCAGGCCTTCTGGTATGAGAGTTTTAAACTCAGCATCATTCAACCAATATTTTTTTCCTCAGGACATTTACAAACCAGTTTCTCAAAGTGTTTTTTTATGCTGATGTGTTTCATCCTCCTTCATTTTTAAGATAAGAGTTATTTCCAGATCATTAAACAGATTTTTTGTTTATGGTACTGATGTATTTGCTAATAATGTCCACTCTTATTAAATTTGGCTTCAGTGGAAATAGTTTTAGTGAGATTGATGTCCTAACAATAGGACTGGCTCTTCAACTAAAAAAATTGAAGCAGCCTTTAATAGTTTGAGAAAGTGAATATTCATTGAAGCAGACTAACCGTATTTTTAAACCTGTAGTCGGGAGGTAATGAGTCCTCTCTTTCTCCACATTTCTGTGCCTTTTCAGCGATGTTCTCAGGCTGCGACACATGCATTACATGGTTAAGCTCTCACATACGTCCATGCTGGTGTTCACTTACGTTTCACTCATCTAAATATATTCATTTAGCCTACAGCTACCTCCTTGACTGCCGGCCCGGTGAAAGCAGGCTGTGAGGGAGCGACAGAATCTGATGATGGTAGTCTGTTGGCTAGGGCGTCAAGCGGGTCCACAGCAGGTGCCTGCACAGCCAACACAACTCAGCACACTGAAGCAAGCAACATGCTTTTGCAGCCAGGGGAGCTTCTTACCTCTTTGGCTGTTGTTTTTGCAGACGAAGGAACTTCCACTTGAACCTGAAAAATAGAGCCAAGTTTCAAGATGGTGTGGAGGATCTTTGCAAACTCTTGTTGTGGTGCGTGTACATAAAAACAGCTTGCTTTGTTGAGGAGTGGGACCAAGCATGAGTACAACAAGTGCATTGAAACCATTCCTGCTTGTGTTAGAATGTGGGCGTGGCAGAGAAAAAAATCCATGACCAAGAACAATTTGGTGTTTGAACAGCATTCCAATACAAACATGTATGAGTGAAATAGAAAACCACTTCAGGAATGTTTCTGATACGGAAATAACATTCAAACATGGTAGAAACCTCCAAACAGTTGATTAAGCATAGAACTTCCTCTTGAAGTACTTTTTTAGGCCTAAAATGTAGTATTTGAGGTATAATGTAAGACCAAATGTGTATGTTTTTTTTCATTAAGATCTGTTTTTTTCACGTTTTGCTAGAAAAATAGTTCAAACATCGTAAAGATGCATATTAATCAGTTCCCACCAGGGTTATTAGATGGATCGTCTACCTTTGTTTGAGCAGTTTTTGTATCTCCCTTGTTCACTTGCACAGACACATTTCCAGCTGCTGGCTTTGATGTTTTAGTTGGATCAACTTTGGATACGTCAGCTTTGGGTGCAGTGGTAGAGGTTGCACTCTAAAATGAAATGGATTTAAATCTATTACAGGTCAAGAACACATCCAGTGAATGTTTCGATTGGAAGGCCACATGCATGAAGCTCCAATATCAGCAGAAAGAAAGCCTTCAGTAAGTTGGTGATGTCTGGTTAGAAGAGATCAAAAGAACAAACATCACGTGTTCTTCTTTTCCTGAGATTACTTTGTGATTAGGGAGCTGCTGTGATACAAGTAAAGGCATGCTGAGCAGAGGCAGGATGAGTAACAGCTCTCCAATAATTCCAGAGATGGTCCGTGTAGAATTTGGAAGAAGAAGAAATCAATGATTTGTGTTAAAGTAAACTTCCAGGGCAATGGGTCAGAAAATCTTCAAGTTCAGACGTTTTCAAGTAGCCGCACTTAAATATTAAGCAGCATGAGAAAAGCATATAAATGGAGAAGATGTTTTAAAAGATGAACACTAGAGTCACGCCTACTGTCACTGTTTTCTCTGAAGACACTGTGTCAGCTGTTCCAGAGGCATGAGAAGAAGCTGTGACTTTGACCTGGGAGGCAGGCGGAGTCTACAATTTTGCAGCCAAAGAGATATTCAGAAAAACTAATGAAAAGGCCACAACAGGTCAATGAGAATGGGATGTGCAATATGTCAGGACTTACGGAAAAAAAGAGAAATGAGTAAACTGGAGTAATTAACCTCAAGTACCATTTTTAGCTTAACTTTAGCTTGCAGGATAAACATATTGGGACTTATTAAAAGTATTCCTGCAAAACTTTGACATTTGAAACTCCTGTGATTTCGCCTGCAAACATGCAGTAAAAAACATGCCATCCTGAGGGATGCCAATAACCATATGTCCACCCAGCACAGTGTTAGTCCTCACTCAGTGTTTAAAAGAAGTGAACAGAAAGTTATTCATGAAGTTTTCATTACTATGTGGGGGCTGGGTAACCCTCATCCTAAGCCAGAAGACACAGGAATTCATTAAAGGGACCGTTTGCAGGGTTTGATGCAGTTTGATGAGAAGTGAAATATACGGATGATTGAGCCACAGAAGTTTCCCTTTCAGAAACGTAATGCCGTTTTGCAACATGAGAAGCACAGAAAGCCAATGCAGAAGACACCAGAGCTGCTTCATGAGAGCACACAAAGTGTAAAGACCAGGAAAAAAAAGCTGGTGTTCCTGTTGCAACAGCCAAAAGCTCCCCCCTTTTTCACTCCATCTACCTCTGCTTTGCTGGAAACTTTCCCTGCCGTTCCAACCGTGCCAGTTCCTCCTGCTGTAACGCCACTCCCACTGGTTCCACCTGTTGCTGTGGCAACCACTGCAGGCTTTGAAGCCATGGTGGATCCAGATGATGCTTTCTGCAAAGCACCAAGTTTAAAGAGGTGGGGTTGTAAATGATTGCAATATTCCTCCTTTCTTTTAGACTTTATCAAAAGGTTATTAAAATGCAAAACCTTGAGTTTTTACTCAATTATTTGCTGGTAAACTTTTACAAATGAACAAATAGCATTTTTGTCAAATTCAAAACTTTTTCTAAGTGACGGTATCAATTGTGTTGCCTTCACGTTTTTCAAAATAACTGTTTTTGGCAAATTTTCAGTCTGTATAATAAACTAACTACAAAAATTAAGTTTAAAAATACAAAAACCTTTTTTTATATATATTACACTTATGAACAAATCTGTTAGAATTTTTTTAAAACATTTAACTTAGAATTTGAACCCAGTGTTCTTTCAAGATCTGCGGCCGAGTTCCAAAAACTAACCCTAACGCTAATTCCAATAGAAGTACCATAGGTCTCAGATCTCGATGGTTAGATCATCTGGAAGGGAGGGGGATTGTTGTCGGCATGCGCAGAAGTGCAAAATTGCAGATGTGGATGGTCGCAGATCTCGTCAGGACACCGGCCTGTGAAGCCAGCCTTTGGTGCATTTTTTTTATTCCATAAACAAATACTTAGGCTTTAATATTCACCCCAAAATTTATTAATGCACAAACGTTAAAAAGAAATTAAATATTTTCAAAGACAAAGTCGAGTTAGAAATTATGCCAAAATAAAATAATGTGAAAGGTAAAGGTTTGTTTTTTTCCTTCATCATTTCTTAATCTTAGCACTTTTCAATAGTTATAGGTCATTAAAATTATTCATGGTTTTAATAATAATCCATATTTTCTGCACTATAACTATGAAGATCCACAAAGTTTGACCCTGTCGTTACACATTTTGGATGCAATTTGAACACCTTAAACTAGTCCAACTCTAACACAAACTCATTAAATATGAGTGATGCAATAACTGGGTAATGTTACTTTTGACTGCAGGCTAAAAAATAAATGACTGGTCGCCAAAAAAGGACATTATGATAGTCATGAGAAAAGAGTGAAATTCACAGGGGAAAAAAAAAGTAGGTTTATGGAATTGATGAAAACAATATTGATCTTTGGCAAATTTCACTTGAGTAAAGGAAAAAAAAGCTATTTTGATAAAATTAATAGAAAATTGTTTCTCATCATTTGGAAAAAAAAAAATCTGGAAAAACCGGCATATTATCAGAATTAAAACCTTTATGTTTTATGTGAAACCTAAAAGTTTTATGTGATTATTAAAGACGTGCATTAGAGTTGCTTTTATGTTGGGTGTTGCCTACTATTTGCTTGAAAGGAAGGAAAAAGTCCTTTTTTTTTTCTTTACATTACTGGAAACCGTTTAAAGCCAGTCACAGAACACTGATGTTAGGGTCTTTAAAAACAACACAAAGCTCAAACAGGAAAGAAAGTAATAAAGCTTTGCTAATGGTTGGGTCGGAGGTCAGCGAGACACAGGAAGATAACAAACAAGTCTTTTCTGGAGGTGAAACATTAGAAAGGAATGTTTTATACCTCAAACTGCGCTGGCTTCACGGTGGAGACCTGAGCTGCCGGTTCGGGTGTTGCCTGGCTCGGCTGCGACTGCGTAGAGAGAGAAGGAAAGAAAAAAGTCACACAAAAAAGTTCAACTCTAAATTATATAATCAACCACAAAACATCTCAATTTTGCAAGAGCGACACGTGTGGAAAACAACACATTTAACAAATTTAGAAAGATTTTAAAAGTTATACAGATTTTATTCTTCAGTCAGTGATGAAGCCACAGCCCTATGTTCCAGCTGTAGGGTGTGTCTAGTTTTCTGGTTTTTGACAGCTACGTGCAAATAGACTAAGTATTTGGTTGTTGTGTCATCTCCTTGACAACCAGCAGTGGTGGCTAAAGAATGTAGAAACCACAAGTCAGCAAGTCTCTTGGAAAGGTCACACAGTCATTAAATAAACTCTAACGTAGTTCAGAATCTCAAAGCTGACCCCAGAAAATTTAGATGAAGATTTATTTTTAACACATGTTGTAATGAGCTTCCTCCGCAGGGTGGCTGGGCTACCAGTCAGAGAAAAAATGAGGAGCTCTGCCATCAGGGAGGAGCAGGCCATTTACATTGGACAAATGGATCCATCTGGCTCCTTCGGTTCGAGAGGAGCCAGATGGGGTGGTTCGGACATCTGGTTAGGATGCCTTTCCAATACCGCGATGGTGAGATGTTTCAGGCACATCCCACCAGGAGGAGACCAACAGTCATGATAGAGATTTGCTGGAGGCACTATGTCTCGCAGCTGGTCGGGAGGTGCCTGAGGATCCTCCCGGGTGAGCTGGAGGATGCAGCCACAGTGAGAGAAGCCTGGGTTTTCCGTCTGAGATTGTTGCCCCTCCAACCTGGCCCCCGGATAAACAGATGACAACGGAATATGCAGTGTAGAAATGTAAATTGTCAGGTAGTCAGTCATCTTCTTATCTATCCGTCTGTCCCTTTTGGGGTTGCGGGGGGGTGCCGGAGCTCATCCCAGCTGATTGAAGGCGAAGAGCAGGGTACACCCCGAACAGGTCGCCAGTCTGTCACGGGGCCACACACATACAACCATCCACACACACACTCATTCCCAGAGGCAATTTGGCACCGGCCAATCAACCAGGCATGAATGTCTTTGGAGGGTGGGAGGAACCGGAGAACCCTCTGTGCTGCCCACTGCGCCACCGTGCTGCTCAAATGTAATTGTATTTCATCTATTGGAAAATGAAACTGTTAAGGGGTCTGTAACCTTTACTTTTCAGTTTGCTTGGATGATTACCAGAAAACAAGCGGTGTTTAACAGACTTAAAATTTTCACCACGGTTTCTGTGACAGAAGATGTTCCACATGAAGCTGACAAAATTTTAGAACAAGTTTAGTGAACTGGAATTATTGCAGTCTCTGCTAGATTTTATCTTTTAGAAGAAAAAAAGGACAGTTACGCCTTATGAAACACCCCTATCAGGTAGAGTTACAGACTCTGTTTAGTCTGAGCACATTTGTCAGTGAACAGCTTTAGGTTCACTGGTTGTAGTCTTGTGGATTGAGAGGATTACCCTGTAACCACATCCTAAAGTTACACAGACAGACAACGAAATCATTTTTAAACATGCACATAGACATTTAAAAAAAATCAAAGAAATTTTTTGCTCGGCATGTTTTATACAACAATGTGATAATGATGTGTAAAACTTAAAAATAACTTACAAAAGTAACTTTTAGAATAAAAACAACTTAAAAACAGAAAAAAGAAAACCCTACTTAAAAACCTGGAGAATTTGCTAAAATTACAAATACCAATCATTTTTTAAACCCAGATATCAAATTCTACTTTAGGAATACTGAACTCCTTCCTGGCTGCCTCTTAAAAAAGGGGATGCAGTTCTTTCCTGGGCAAAAAACATTCATGTGATCGCATACACATTTTAATATGGGAAAAATACAATTTTCACAAATTGAATATACTTTATTTATCCGTTCCGTCATCTTCCGCTTGTTCCGGGGTCGGGTCGCGGGGGCAACAGCGTCAAACGGGCAGCCCAGGCCTCTCTCTCCCCGGCTGCATCCTCTAGCTCACCTGGAAGGATCCCAAGTCGTTCCCCGGCCAGCTGTGAGACATAGTCTCTCCAGCGGGTCCGGGGTCTGCCCCTTGGTTTCCTCCCGGTGGGATGTGCCCGAAACACCTCGCCCGCGAGGCGCTCGGGGGACATCCTGACCAGATGCCCGAACTACCCCATCTGGCTCCTCTCGACCTGGAGGAGGAGCGGTTCGACACCGTGCTCCTCCCGAATGGCAGAGCTCCTCACCCGGTCTCTGAGTGAGAGCCCAGCCACCCTGCGGAGGAAGCTCATTTCGGCCGCTTGTACCCACAATCTCATTCTTTCGGTCACCACCCACAGCTGGTGACCATAGGTGAGGGTAGGAACGTAGATCGACTTGTAAATTGAGAGCTTTGCTTTTCGGCTCAGCTCTCTCTTTACCACGACAGACCGATGCAGCGTCCTAGTTATTTGCTGACGCCGCACCGATCCGCTTGTCGATCTCCCGCTCCATCCTTCCCCCACTCGTGAACAAGACCCCGAGATACTTAAACTCCTCCACTTGGGGCAGGACCCCGTCTCTGACCCGCAGGGGGCATTCCACCCTTTTCTGGGCGAGGACCATGGTCTCGGATTTGGAGGCGCTAATTCCCATCCCGGCCGCTTCACACTCGGCAGCAAACAACCTGCCATTCGAGTGGTAACGAAACAAGCCTAAATCCACAGAAAAGTCAGTGATCCAAACTCAGACTGTGATGGGACTTGAACCAGTGATTTTCTTCCTGTGAGGCTAACCACTATGCCACCATGCAGCACCTTCTCATAGAAATATAAAATATATTAAACTCAAAAAATGTTAACATTGGTTAAAGAAGTTTGTTTGTTCATTGATGTAAATAAAAATACTCTTCCAAATTTAACTTCATTATGAAATCATATCTTTTCATTTGTTGTGAAATAAAAACAAGGAAAAGAAAGCCTCAATACATTATTATGATATGTCAGAATAGTGATTTAGTTTTAACATCAAAGCCAACACATTGTGAGGCACTGGGTACTGTTTCAGTCCAACTGGCATTAAACCCGTTGCAGGACTTGTCGTTGAAAGATTTTTTAGGTTCAGACGAATATAATAAAATGTCACAAAATAGTTCAACAAATAATTCACTTGTGAAAAAAATAAGAATATTCAGAGCTTATTTGTAAAAATGATTAGAAATACATAAAGTGGTTCACAGGGAGTTAACTTGTTAATGTTGGAATGATGTGCATCTATGTGAATCCAGCTTGTATTTGCACGAGTGAGAAGACATAGTAGAAAGTCAGAGTGACCGCAGTGAGGAAATATGGTTACAGGTTTAAGAAAAATGTTCGGAGACAAGGTACAAAATGTTTTCATCATCCTGAACCATCTGCAATTTTGGAGGATTGGATGTGGAAATGATTTCACATTCATTTCAGCACGTTATTGCTTCACACACTTCTGTTAGATTCAACAGAAATGAAGGCACAACTAGGTCACAAGTGTGACGTTATTTATCATAAATTAGTTTGCTTTGAAATAAAATGAGAACATTTTCAAAATACTGAATGAATTTAGAGGACATTTAAAATTAGACATGTTCACTTTATTTGATAGGAATTTTAAAAATCCTCAAAAAGGGATCTAAAAAGAATACCAATGCAACCATGATTTGTGATGCGACACAACGTTTGACAACTTATTTGATTTAAAGTGAAGAGATTAAATCAAATGGAAGTTGCACAAAACAGGAAGTGCGGTCACAGAGACATGGGGCATCCCTGAAAAAAAGGGAAGTTGAGCTGTGGCCAAAATAAACTCAGAAAGTTACCCTCAAATCATTAATACCAAACGAAATGACCGACAAAGTATGTTTATGCGAAAATGAACTTTTAGCAACACTGACATTATGAAAGAGTAACAGTAACAGTGGAAGAGTCATGGTGTGTGAATGAGAGGGATCCAAATGGAAAAGCGAGGTTGCAGGGAGAAGAGATAAAGAAGTTGGAAGATTTTAAGTACTTAGAATCAACAGTCCAGAGCAATGGAGAGTGTGGAAAAGAGGCGAAGAAGCGTGTGCAGGCAGGCTGGAACGGGTGGAGAAAAGTATCAGGTGTGATGTGTGATAGAAGAGTTTCAGCTAAAATGAAAGGAAAAGTGTACAAAACCGTGGTGAGACCAGCCGTACTGTTTGGTCTAGAGACAGTGGCACTGAGCAAAATACAGGAAACAGAGATGGAGGTAGCAGAGATGAAGATGCTGAGGATCTCTCTGGGAGTGACCAGGATGGACAGGATCAGAAGAACAGCGCATGTTAGAAGTTTTGGAGATAAAGTCATAGAGGCCAGACAGACATGGTTTGGACATGTGTAGAGGAGAGAGAGAGTACATCGGAAGAAGGATGCTGGGTTTGGAACCACCAGGAAAGAGGCCTAGAGGAAGACCAAAGAGGAGGTTCATGGATACAGTAAAGGAAGACATGAAGATAGTTGGCGTGACCGAAGAAGATGCAGCAGATAGGGTTAGATGGAAGAAACTGACTTCCTGTGGTGACCCCTAAAGGGAAAAGCCGAAAGAAGAAGAAGAGGAGTCAGTATGGTACTTTTAAAAGCCAGGCCAACACAAACCGGACAAGATGCTGGTTTGCTTTAAAAATAACACATATATTATCATCTGACCCCTGACCTATATTGTATACATTCCTCTCAAATTCCAAACGCCAAAACATTTTCAACAATATGGATTTTAAATATTTGTTTTAAAAAAACTAATTATGAAACTAATCCTGAACAATGTGGATCAATAAGCAACACAGCCTTTTGTCCCAGACTCAGACACACACCTAGATTATTGTGTACAGTACGTCTACACTTTTTGGACAGGCGTCATTTAGTCAACGTCAAACGAGCATGGCTGAAATAAAATCAAACCAGTTTAGCCACAGGATTTTTCCGTAGCACAGCGAGGAAAACAATACACAGGACACAGGGAAACAATACACAGGACACAGGGAAACAATACACAGAGATATGAAAGGATAGCTATCAAATACATCAGGAGAAAAATCACAAATATAATTGAACATGGTTCCCTCTCAGTGCCCTGAAGTCACATTTAGATTGGTACAGATACTAAAAAACAATCAACATTTAATCCAAAAAAACAAAAAGGACCAGACACACCAACTGAAGCTGAAAATGAACCATTAATTCGGAGGCCTGCTCGTTTTGACATAACCCTGATTTCCAAGTGATTTCAAAGGTAAATGTTGCTACACACTAGCTCAAAATCCACCCAAACCATTAAGAGTTTTCTGTCTTGTGCGGCTAAAAAATGCAGCATTCCTACATTCCTCACGTCTCCTCTCAGTCAGCAGCTTGTGTTTATAATATTTTTCATCCACAGACAGATAAAAAGCATTAGATCTCTTCACTTTTACACATGGGGTCTTTACATATAAGATCTGTTTCGTTTCGTCTTCTGAACCACTTATCCTTAACGATGTTGCGGGGAATACTGAAGCCTATCCCGGCTGATTTCAGGCGAGAGGCAGGGTACACTCTGAACAGGTCACCAGTCTGTTGCGGTACCATACACACACAACCATCCACACACAGACTCATTCCTAGGGGTAATTTGAAAACTGCCTTTTCACCTACTGCATGTTTTTGAAAGGGAGGATGGAAACGAGGGTACCAAGAGAAAACCCATGCATACACGGAAAGAACATGCAAACTCCACACAGAAAGGCCAGAGTTTCAAGACTCACTCTGACTCCAGAACTCGAACCTCCAAATTTTTTACTGCTAGGTCACCGTGCTCTGTAAGCAACTGATGGGTCTGGCACACAGCAGCCTGGTTTTGTATTTCTTTGTAAAGAACAATAATGCACTAAGTTATATTGATGATAGATTTTTCTATTAACATGACGGTCATTCTGGATCCCGCCTCTAGACACCCATCATACATGGTTGTTCAGTAAAACAATAGATACAATCATTCAATCTAGTTTTAAACATGACATTCCCACGCTATGTTTTGTATAACATATTTGATTTGAGAGGAAGACAAACACCACAATATGTGTGCAGGCTTTACCCGACAAATGTGATAAAAGCCTGTCCCTAAAATGAAAACTGATGACTAATGCTGGGCCCCACCCAACGCCACCCGCGGGACAAGCACAGGAAAGGCTCTTCGGCACAGTTTGCATTGAAATAGTTCTGTTAACTTCCTGAATGATCTGCAGGGGTGATCGTCCACAAAACAGAGTCTATGATTAGAGCTGGAAGTGACTTTCATATCAAAACAACATGACAGTTGTAGCATAAATGGTAGGAGATTAAATTTATTTACACATTACCACAAGCAAGTCAGCAGATTGGGATTTCTCTTAGAGGCTTTTTGAGATGATGTGGAGAGATTAGTTGAGTATTTTTCAATTAAAACAACTATTTCAGGACAAAAAAACCCTCAATAGTTGCTTTTTGTTTTAGTAATATCCCTTTAACTTTTCTATTCATGGCTTTGCCAAAGTTAAAAATTGAGCACTTTTTAGTGCAAACTTGCCTTTTAAGCAATTTTGTGACATTTATTTGAGTATATTTAAATGTATGAAGAGTTTATGGTGACTAGCAGAAGTAAAAACACAGTTTCTGACACTAGTTTTTATTTGGATGCCATTATTTGTAACCTTAGCAACAGTCGACCCTCCAAATGGACCATTAGAACAGCAATAACAGTAAAATGGTAACCTAGGATCTTTTCTCCTCTTGCCAACTTTCCAGAACTTAAACAACCTGGAGGATAAATATAGTCTGTCCATCTACAATAGGAGAAAAGATCTCCAACATGGGATCTACCACAAGTTTGACAGTTATCAGCCTTACACAAAGCCTTACACTAAACAACAAGTATAGAAACAAAAATAAATCCAGAAACATACCATAGGTTTGACTGAGAGAGTAAATCCTGTAAATGTGTTGGATATTGTTCAAAGGTGCTCTCCAATAGCTGGATCACGTCAAACACCTACTTTGGAAACACTTTAACCTAAAAGGTAAGCCGAAGAAACACCCATGCAAACAGACACACACGTAAACATATAGACACACAAATCCAGTGGTGGAAAACCTGCTACTCCGCCTTCTTAAAATCTGCACAGACTCCACCTCATCATTCATAAGCCAGCAGAGCAGGCTCAGTCAGATTGGACAGTCAGACTCGTAATGATCCACCTCCCTCACAGAGGACTAAATAAACCAACATGAGGGAAACTTTGTGTTGCTGAGGGCAGGCTCTATGTGGAGGGATGTTGTGGTTCGACAGCAACCATGACACCAAGCAGGAAGAGCTGGGGATTCTTGCAAAGAGGTGGCAGATTTGTATTTGCTGCACACAGAGGCTGAGGGGTGTGTCAGGTAGACTCACACTTTAGGAATTTGGAGCTGCTTTGAACAAAAAAAAAATCAAATGACTGCATGTATTTGTATAAAGAAAAAAGAGAGTGATCACATGGCATGCACTTCTAACCCCACCCAAAATCGAGAAAATGACACAAAATAAAAACAGTTCCTCTTTGGGATCCATGTAGAGATTTTACATGATCTATTTTCCAATATTTTTCTGTTGATCTTCTAAAGAGGTCCTTACAAAGAACCAGACAGGAAGCAGCTTCTGGGCAGCAGCCAAGGGTTGCAGAAGAATTCAAGAAACAAACACACACACAAGTCTTTTTTTCTGCACACACATGCGTCACTTTCTGTAATGTTTTATAGTTTTTAGCTTCAGGCCATCCAGAGAATTTCATCAAATATTCTCCAACACAAAACAAATGAAACCTGTAATCAGTGAGGCCTTTTCAAACATCACCCTCTTCTGTTTGAAAAGGCTTACAGCACTTTGATGCAAGAGTTGTGTCATCAGAAACGGACCGGTTTGTTTTTTTATGCAGAATAAGTTCAAATGGGATCTGTGTCTGTTTTCTGCACACGTGATTCAAAATTTACTGAGTATTTTTCACTCTGCAAAGAGTTCACTAGACTTTCCCTCTAAAATAAAACCCACAAGGTCAGCTCGGAAAAGTTTCTCATTTACGACATCCTTCACACATGAACATGAATATTCCAAGTTGCAGCCAGGCTGAGCTAATGATGAACAAATAGATTAGTGCTCAACATTTTGAAACAGTGCTGCATGTTGGTGTAGTGGTTAGCACGGTGACCTCCCAGCAAGAAGGTCAGGGTTCAAGTCTGGGAGAGGGGGTGAGGCTTGAAAAACTGGCCTTTCTGTGTGGAGTTTGCATGTTCTCTCCATGTATGTGTGGGTTTTCTGCAGGTATTCTGAATCCCTCCAACTCTCCAAAAACATGCATGGAGGTTAAATACCTGCAACAAAATTGCCCCTATTTTATATTTTTTCACACCTGTATCAAAGCAAGTTCCTAGTCTCTGATATTCTTCATTGACATGGCAATAAAAGCATTCTGATTCTGAGTGTGTGACCCGGCAACAGACTGGCGATCTGTTTGGGGTGTACATTGCATCTCGCCTGAAATCATCCGTAACAAGTTTTGACACACGCCACAATCCTATTAGAAATAAGTGATTCAGAAGAGTAAACAATTTGAAATAGAGTTTAAAAATGAGTAATCAATCCCATTTCTGTATGTTTATAGCTTGTTTTGATCTTTTATGTACAATGTCTTGCTTTGATCTCTACTGATCTGAGTCTACTAAATTAAACACATTCATGTCCATTTTGGGGTCTCTTGAAACAAATGTCTCCAAATAGTCCTGTCATGATCAACTCCAAAAACAAACCACCTGGTTTAATGAGTGAGAACAAGACTGTGTGTGAATGTCTCTACAAAACAACATGCTTGAACTGGATCCACATGCCTAACCGAGTAGTTCTCAGTAACGTTTATCTTTCATGACAAAAGTGAGCTGCAGCAGACCCGCCCAATAGAGGGGATGAATTTAGAACAGCTGAAAAAACAAGTTACTGGTTTGATGGCTAGAAACGTAGAGTTGTTTTTTAAAGGTTTAACTCTCAAGGTAAGATTAGGCTGGTTATCGTTCAGCTTGATCATGAACGTAAACATTTGATCTCAGCGTAGAAAAAAGAAAAATGTGCTGTCATTTTTGGTCTGAAAAAACTACACATAGTCAGAAACTATTAAGAAATGGAAAGAAAAAAACACAAATTTTATGATAACACCAAAATTTTAAAGAATCTTTTTTTTTGTTTGTTTTTGTCCAGTGCTACATTAAATACTTTCAAAATAAAACTAAATTTATGATAAGTTTATTTATACATAAATACGTTTATATTTTTTGATTACCGTGGATCTATATTATTAATAAAATTATTTGATTATTGAATACGTAAACATTTTTTAATTTCTATCTTTCTTGCTCAAACAGCCATTTTTGGATGGTGAGAATATACTATATATATTTGCACAAGGGGCTGCACGGTGGGACAGTGGTCAGCATGATGGCCTCACCGCAAGAAGGTCGGGGTTTGAGTCCCAGAGTGGGAGCAAGGCTTCAAACACTGGCCTTTCTGTGTGGTGTTTGCATGTTCTTCCTGTGTATGTGTGAGTTTTCTCCAGGCACTCCAGTTTCCTCCTACTCCCCAAAAATATGTGTATGAGGTTGATTGCCGCTGAGAAATTGCCCCTAAGAATGTTTGAGTGTTTGTGTGTGGCCCCACAACAGATTGGCAACCTGTTCAGGGTGTATCCTGCCTCTTGCCTGAAATCAGCCGGGATAGGCTCTAGCACTCCTTCAATCCTGTTAGGAATATTAGGTTCAGAAGATGAATAGAAATTTTCGCACAAAATAGACAGACAGACTGATTGAC
Source organism: Neostethus bicornis (assembly GCA_902685375.1). Taxonomy (NCBI): domain Eukaryota; kingdom Metazoa; phylum Chordata; class Actinopteri; order Atheriniformes; family Phallostethidae; genus Neostethus; species Neostethus bicornis. The sequence goes on along the minus strand of LR738557.1, from coordinate 15,638,169 downwards.
TTTTCCAAACTGGATGAACAAGAGCTGCTTGGGGACCAGATGGCAGCGGTATAGGTCACAACTTTGTCATTCCATTCACTGGAAGAAATTTTTATTCTCTTGACCATGATAAGAATTGCCTCTAGGAAGAATTTTTACGCTATTTTCCAGTTTCGGAGAATGTCTTTGAAGAGTAACATATTTTATAAATGAAGGGAGCTCAATGTTTCTGTCTCAAATCAGAAGCAGATGCTGATCAACCTGTCTGATCAGATCAAATAAAATTATTTCTATTCCACAATATATGCATAAAATAAGCTTTTTAACTATTTTATTTGCCCTCAGGTAGGCAAGTGACATTTTGATTTTTCTAAATAGAGAATAAGCCTCATATTCTAGGTATTTGTTTCTACTTTTGTGTTAGCACATGTTTACATAATCAGACGTTATTCATCTGAAGGATTTACGCAAATTTCTAAGCAAAACAAAAAATATTAAGTCTGTCTTAGCTGTAAATATGTAAATGAATAGAACCCTCTTAAATAATGTGGAAAATCCAAGTGATTTTCCATCTTTAAAAACAATCTGATCATACTTATTATAGTTAGAGAATTAGCAACTTCATTCTTCATCAAAAGCCCATTTGTTTTAATCCCATTATTCTTTTGAGTAGATTTTAAACTAAAATTTGACATTAAATAGACGTGTTCAGGATGTCAGATCTTATTCTGTTCGCTGGATGTCTTAGAAAATCTCTCTAATGTTAGTTGAAAACTGACCTCAGCAGGTTGATATGTCATTAAGACAGAGTGATGAAACCATGAAAGAGTTTAAACCGGTGTTACATTAATACATGGGAACAAACAGAAATAGAGAGGTTGTGTAACTCTGCTCCTCTGATTCCATCATGTGCATCATTTCCACACTGACATTTACTCATTCATGTCATTTTTCTCTGCTGGGAAAGTTAAAAAGTTTTTAGATTTATCACATTTTATCAAGTTTGCAAATCCATACATTGAAAGCAGACATTCCACAACAAAACCTCCTTAACATCATGTTCATAAACTGTAGAAGAATCCCACGTCATGTCCAGTTATAACAAAAACTATTATTTGATTAAGAATAACTTTAAGTGTATAGATAATAATGAGCAGCCCTATAAATGTCATGTGTAAACCAAACCGGAGCATCAGTCCAGTACTCGTGACTTGTTTGCACACTATTCATCGAATAATTATTACTTGTTTCATAAAGAGAAGTACTAACAACTTGAAACTCTGGATCACATTTCAATTTCCACTAAGTTAGCAGCCAATGGTCTTCTTTACTCCTCATGCTTTTCAGGACAAACATCAGCGTTAACTTTCCCGCTAGCAGATGTAAACAGCGTTTAGCAATAAGCAGTATCCTGCCAAAGCATTTTTATCTGAAAGTTCTCCCACAGCCGCTTCTACATTAACGTTCACTTCGAGAGACAAGCTTAAAGAAACAGAAATGGGTGCATAAATGGTGGGAAATGTCAGATAACAGGAAGATAAACACATTTAACAGGAAAAAACATTGAAATATGGTTGGGATAGATATGTATGTATTTGTGGCTCCATGAGCTTGATTGTAATTTTACACTGAAGTTTTGGAGAAACTAAATTCCACGAGTTAAAACATTTTATCAACGCCATCTTTAACCAACCAGAAAGCAATGCTTGCTTTTGTTTTTCTTGAGCTCTGGCTGTGGGAGGCTTCAAATAGAGGTCAGACGTACTTGTGACATTTGAACTTGAGTTTCCAGACGTCACATGATAGGATCTCAGAATGGCCATGTGACCCTGACCCCAACTTCTAACCCAACATGAGTAAAGTTATTTAAATAAAAGGATAAAGGACAACGTTTTAATTCCCTGTCATTGAAAAGTGCACTTGCCTGACATCAGACTGTGGTCGGAGCAGGATGTGTCACCACCTTCTAATTTTAGAGCAGACTATTTGTACGTTTGATTAATAGTATTCTAATTACTCTTTGGAGAAAGAGTCGTTCTGTTTTTTCACTGTGTTTTGCTTCATTGAGTGGTTTTTACGAATTTTTCTAAGTGATTCATGTTGATTATTTTGGTCTAAAACCGGATGAACCTCTAAATTATGTCACAGTTCACTGATCAGCAGGTAGTGGGAAACAACAGAGAAGAACTTTATGATTGCATACTTTAAGAAATGATCTTTTCTCTTGTGACATGTTTTAGCTTCACCTGGTGAATAAAAAACTCTAAATGCTCGAGTCAAAGCAGCTGCAGACACAAACCTTTACACTCCTTTCTATTTTTGCTTCATAGACAACATACTGCACATACAATAATAAAATAGGACTCAGTTCCTTCCAGAAACATCTGATCAATTAAATTGCCTTAGGGCTGAAGGGATGAACGACCCTCTTCTGGGTTGTGATAACATCATGTAAAGGGTGACATGGTTATTCAGGATACCCTGCATTAAAGCCCTCATCCTTTGTGTCGTTCAGATTTATACGTGCCTCTTGGCTTTAGTCATTTGTACCTTTAACTGTGACTGTGTGCTCCACGTATTGACCCCTCATTTACCACGTGGTTGGTATTGAACGGCAAAGTGAAGCATGGCTGCAATCATTTTCCTCTCACAGTTTTACATCATGATGCTTTGATAGCTGAAATAGACATGCAGGCCCGTTGGGATATGTTTATGCTAAAATGACATCATATGTTTGGTTTTGGATGCAATTAAGAGCCAAACTACAGTTTTGATCTCTGTTTTAGAAAGATTACTTGATGGATTTTTACATCCATCTATCTTGTAAACTGCTTATCTGAGTGGGGGTTGTTTGGAAATCATAGCCTATCCTGGTTGATTCCAGGCAAGTGGGAGGATATATTCTCCTAAAGACCCTAAACTGAGCCAGCTACCACATTTATGCAAAACAACATGCAAAAAAACACACACAAAACTTTTTTGAATCAGCAACCTTCCTGCAGTAAAGCTACAGCAAAAAACACTGTGCCACCATGTTGCTCTTCTACTGATGACTTGTCTAACGTGTACCCCGCCTGGCATAACCACGTGACCTAATAATTAACAAACCAATTTAGGAAATGGATGCAAAGATAAAACAATGTTTCAGAAGAATAACTTTTGTGGTATAAATGTGAACCAAACTAAATTAGTGCTGACGCCAGCAGAAACAGTTTGAAAAACATCCAAACTTTGACACATTGAAACAACAGGAGTGTCCAAAATTAAAACTCACTCCTTTCTGTGTTACAGGACCAAATGAGAGTGAAATAAGCCAATATTTGTTTTGGCCAATATGCTCCATGATATAATACATTCCAGCCAGATGTGACCTCCACTGAAGGAACAAAACTGCACCATCGGAGCAGAAAAAAACTTATCTGCAAATGCAACATAAATCCTCCCACTATAACTCTGAATACTTCTTATGTGCAAGTCCAACTCCTCCATTCAACCTTTAACACATGTAATGACTCAGAACAAACTAAGACGCCCGATAAGAAAGTGCAAGCAACTTTAACAACACTCGGAGCAACATAAAGAAAGCTGTAGACTCGGATCATATCACCAAACAATCACGATCTCTAGGTGGCATTTAAAACTCTACTTGTAGATAATGATGAGGTTGCAGGATCTGACCTAGTTTTATTTGAAGACTTAAGCTGATTTCACCCACACACCCTCTCAGATTGCTTCATCTGTCGCTCCAGATTATCGTAGGGAAAAGCTATTTGGGGTGGGAGAGAAAAATCCAACCATGTATGTATAAAAACCTTAATAAAACTGAATGTTGTGCTTTATGCCAACCCATCTGGAAACTTTTAGGGTGAAACAACTAATAAAGCACACTAATTGTAAGACATGAGGTTTTTTCTCAAGGGTTTGCTTATTGTAGCTCCTCCTAACAAACACAGCTGGCCTTGTCCATGGGTCGGTTTAATATCTCACTCTGACACATACACACACATTGAACTCTCGAGACAGGAGCCTCACACATTCCAGCAGTGAGCTCGAGGGTGGACATCTGACTTCTTGTTCCCCCCACAAGTCTTTGTGAAACATGCTGTACAAACTAAACAACAAGAACTAACAAAGCAAACATTTTTATCTATGCACTAACTAAACAGAGTATAAGAAGTGGGATCAACTCAACACAAACATAGACAGTTTATGTACAGACCTGCTCCTCCACAGACACATCCTGCAGGGCCGGGGCATCCCGTGGGCCTCGGATCCAGCTCAGTATCTGGCCCATTTCAACTCAACGTGCTTCAGAGTGTACGGGCTGTGTGTCTGTGTGTGTCTGACAGCCTCTGCTTATCTGTTGAATAGTTGCATGTTTCCAATAGGCAGAAAAAGAGAAAAGAGGGAGGGCGGTGGAACGTGTGGGAAGGGAGAGAGGAAGGAGGTGTGGTCAGGGCGCCCAGAAGGATCAGATGTAGAAGTGGAGGCCTGGCTGTAACTCACTCACTAGGCTAAAAAGGGAAGTTAGCTGACCATGAACTGGCACTCACCTGATGAGGGGCCACGTCTAAACCAGGGAAACAGATATAGCTGTGCATGAAAGCATGCACACAACATTCACAGTAAATTATCAGTCTTACAAAATACATCAGGATTTATCATGCTTTACATGTTTAAATACACACATGAAGTGTGTGCTTTATCCATCATGGGAAATTATCCTCTTGAAGTTTTAATAGCAGGAAGTGATTGTCATCACAAGCTAGTTTTATCAACATCGGTTTGAGCCACAGGAATCTAATCTGAAATGTAATCCCTACCAAACCACAGATGGAAAAAGGTTTTTAAAATATGAAGTGTTTGGGTGTAAATATGCTGTAAAGATCTTTGGGAGCTTTAGGCGTGGGTGGTGGCTCCAAATATTCACCCGTGTAGAAAGTATTTCCTTCAAGATTTTTAAAAACTTTGTTTAAATGTCACACTAAATGTAAAAGTTAATCAAATAATCCTGTTATTGCTGTGGGATTTTGAAGAAAACCAGCGTGTAAAAGGAAATAATCAGCAGTTAGTTGGTTAGTTCTGCTCATTTTATGTCATTTGTAGAGAATGAAGGAGCAAAGTGCAAAACAAGCATATCTCTGTTGCTTCGCCTGTTTTCTGACCTCTTGTGCCTTCGGCTAGATCATGGGTGGAGTTTGTAAAGAATAGAGCCTGTGCATAACTCAGATAAAGTCTGTCTGACAGCTGAGCTGGTTTTAGTTTGAGGTGTTTTAGAAGATAACAAAATGAACATAATTCATTTGCAACTAAATGCTTCACACAGCTTGCGATGACATTTTTGTCTGTGAACAAACAGGTGGCATCCAGAGACGGAATGATAATTCACTTTACAGCATAAAGCAATAAATCAAAGACCATAAAATACTTCTGATGAGGGGATAAAGTAAAACCTTTACTAGATTAAACATTGGCAAATAAAATAAAAGGTTTTAAAGGAACTCTTGTTAAACATGACCAACATGCAACTCCCTGGTTATAAATGTGTATTTATACGGTAGGAACAGAATCTTTTCTAAGCTTTACAGTAAAATCAAAGCCCACAAACAAAGTGGAAGTAAGAACATCTTTTTGTAAACATTGGGTGTTGAACATTTTAATGCCTGAGGGCAAATCTGTCCAATCAGAGGCTCTAATCTGGCACACGAGAAAAATTAAAAAAAGAAACTCAAGATCCGGCTGTGGTGCAGTAGTTAGCACAGTGGCCTCACAGCAAGAAGGTCAGGGTTCAAGTCCTGGGTGGGGCAAGGCTTGGAACACTGACCTTTCTTTGTAGAGTTTGCATGTTCTCCCCGTGTATTTGTGGGCTTTCTCCAGTTTCCTCCCACCCTCCAAAAAACATGCATGTTAGGTTGATTGGTTGCCATGAAATTGCCTCTAGGAATGAGTGTGTCTATGAGTAGCTCTGCAGCTGACTGGCGACCTATCCAGAGTGTACCCTGTCTCTCGTCTGAAATTAGCTGAGATAGACCCCAGCACTCCCCGCAATTCAGAACACAAAACAAAATTAAGATGTTAATAAAAGTAAATAATTTAGAACAAATCAATAAAAATTCCTTATGTTAAATTTTGTAATAAAAGATGCACATTGCTTTATACATATGAAATGATTTATAAGTAAATAATTAATCAAATTTGCTAATTGGCTAACTTGATATTTTACAACAATTTTTTAAATGACAAAAAACTAGGATGTTACATTAAAACTTTTATTCTTTATGAAGAGTTTATGTGTTTAGGATGGAGGCACCTTACTAAGAAATTTGTGGAAATGTATTTCAAACCACAAAGAGGAACTATAATTGAATTGAAAATGATTTATTCCAGAAGGAAAATTTGGAGGCTGCCGTGCTACAATCATACAATGTCAAACAACAACATATATTTTTTTAACTCTTGTGAGTGAAAGTTTAAAGGTTTGAAAGTGAAAGGTTGAATATTTTGATGGAGGACGGCAGAAATTATTTTCTGTACTGTTCCTTTGAGCAGCGGGGTTGCAGGTGTCTGTTGCTGAAGCTGCTCTTCAGATGGTACCCTGATTCATGAAGGGAATGGGAGTAATTTAGCATGATTGATGACAGTTTTGCTTTCATTCTGTCCCTCGCCACCTCCTCCACACAGGCGATCAGTTTGTTTAGTCTGTTGGCATCTTTTGTTTTTATACCAGCTCCCCAGGCGGTCGCAGCAAAGAACATGACAGTCTCCATGATTGAATAGTAAAAACATGGAGAGATATAAATGGTTAAATATTTAATTTAAGCAGGAACATAAGCAAGAATAATCAGTGCAGATCAGTAGCGACTCAAATCAAACAAAATTTAATAAAAAATTTAAATTATTAAGGTGTGAAAAGGACTGGAAAAATGAATGTAAAACAAGTTATTTTAACCCTCCCCGTTGTCAAAATGTAGATACAAAAAAAATAACTACATTAGGCTCATATTTCTGTTAGTTATTCAAATTAAATGTGAAAAAAAGTGCTGAAAATGACTAAACAAAGCACACACAGTTTTATTACACACCTCACAATGTAATTCTTATTAGAAAAACCTCCCCTGAATTTACTCCAATCACCAGCATGAGGAAATGAACTGTAAAAATCACAGAAATGATGCATTGTTTCATTAAATTTTTAAATGATCCTAAAACCACAATGTCTCACTGTGTAAATTTGGTTGTAAATATTTTCTGTTTCATCAAATAAAATTCACCTAGATTTGGATTTTATTACTTTTTTCCAGTTTGACTATTCAAATTGCAAAATAAATCCAGCACAAGAAGTTTCTTAGCTGCAATATGAATAATTTAAATTACAGCACTTGTTCATGATGTTATACATGTTCACACAGGTTTCCTCTCAAAGCTCAAGTTATGAGACATTCCCTTTCAAGCAGACACACCTTAGGCTACGTGAACTACTGCCCATGCAGCAGGGCGAGCCTGTAAAACTAGCTGGGTCACCAGGGGAAATTAAATGTCTTCAAACGTACACGCCCATAAAGTTTTTTTTAATACAGATAACATGTGTGCATGTTTGACTTCAATTAGTATTGTTCTTGAAAGAACTCAAGGAGACATCCTGTCGAATGGTACAACCTGCCCATGTAACCGGACTCTGCTGGCAAAAATAGGAGGTAGTTTTTATATTTAGAGGCATGTTGGGTTTAAATCACGACTGCCTATAAAACTCAGATTCCTCTTATAATAAACTTAACTCTCATTTTCATACACATGAGATTTATTATCTTGTTGTAAGCTAGACAAAAAAACTACCTGATTTGTTAAAGATTATCTTCATATTTATATAGATTATTTATTACATTTGAGAAACGTACATATTAATGTTGGAAGATTATTTGATGCTTTACAAATTTTTTGCAATGAATCAGAATCAGAAATACTTTGTGTATATAATGTATGTATTTCAAACGGCATCTTTATTTTTTATTTTGAAGATTAATTTTTAGGTACTAGTAGATATTTTGAACCCAGCAGAGGGAGACAAAAAATGTTTCCTTCCTTTCTTTGTCTTAGTAAAAAAAAAAAAAAAAAATCCCATTTATCCCAGAACAACATGCAATCATACCTACCGCAATTTTGCTTGGGCAGCATTGTGGCGCAGTGGTTAGGACAGTGGCCTCACAGCAAGAAGGTTGGGGTTTGAGTCACAGAGTGGGTGCAAGACTTGAAACACTGACCTATCTGTGTGGAGTTTATATGTTCTTTGCATGTATGTGTGTGTTTCCTCCAGGTACTCTTGTTTCCTCCCACCCTCCAGAAACATGCATGTTAGGTTGATTGGCCACTACAAAATTGCCCCTAGGAATGAGTGTGTGTGGACTGGTGACCTGTTCAGGATGTACCCTGCCTACACCTGAGATCAGCCAGGATAGGCTCTAGTGCCCCCTGCGACGCAGTTAGGGATAAGTGGTTCAGAAGAAGAAACGAAACATTTTTGCTTTTAGAGGACCTTGTTATGTATATTCATATGTATACACACACACACACACACACACACAAACGTAAATATCCCTGAATTATAGAAATGTTATATTTAGGGATTCAATTTAATTTATGTACAGGGCCGGATCTGGGTAGGTGTGGGGGCTTTTTGTGGACCCCTTTTGTTACACACACACACACACACACACACACACACACACACACACACACACACACACACACAAACAAAAGTGTTTTTACTACTTTAATTATCATAACTTTTGTGCAAAATATGCACCAAAATGCAGAAAAATGTCTCTTCTTTTTCATAATGTTCTGGGGGGTAATGCCCCCAGAACCACTATACTGGCGAGCAAGCATGGGCTCATTTTGTCTATGACCTCATACCCTCCCCCCGACCCCTTTCAGAAAATCCTGGATCCGGCCCTGATGTATGACAATTTGTTATTCATGACAATTAATTAAACAACAAAATATCATTAAAATATTTGTTTAAAAACCCATTATAATCATAAAAAAAAAGTAGTAACGGAGAAGAAACAAAATATTTTCCATTATTTCCTACAAGGCGCTTTACAATTCTAGGAAATATGTGCAACCACTGAGGAATTTGAAGACTTAACAACGCACTGTTATTTTCTGCTATAAACACACTTTGTTACTTGAAGGCTGAATTATTATTGGAACGTCTGCCCAGGATGCAGTCAGTTCAACCTATTGTCTTGGTGTGTTTTTTCATCTCACATCAGGATTTTTCTCACTTTAGAAAAAAATAATTGAATAAACCAACTTGGATCAAGTTATCCCCATGGTTTCATGAGAACTGTTTGAGAATCAGTTTAATTATTAAAGCTATGACTTAGTCAATGTTACTGCTCAGGTGTGTGAGCTACAGCTTACATCTCATTTTGAAAACACACACACACCCTGCTGTCTGAACAGTGTGATGATACAAAAAAGGAAAGTCTTTAATACTTTATGATTAAATAATAAACTGTGCCAAATTTGTAAAGCTTTTCCAACATTTTAGACCAGTCCTTGTTGTACTCTGCAAAAACACAACATCTATACCCTTCAAGTTGAATATAAAAATGACACACCCCAAGGGTCAAAGAAAAGGAATTTTTTTCAAAAAAATAAAAAAAAAGAAGAAGAAGCAGAAGTACTCACAAAAGTCATCCAGTATGCAGCATAAGCCATGATGAAGAAGATGTTGTACCTCTGCCTCCTCTGATTACACACTGATTCTTTTTATCATGATGCAGGCACCACTCCCCTCAAAACTCACACTATTGTCATGCACACATGCTGTCTTGCTTCTGGCACTGAGAAAGACTTGTTTCTCTCACAATCAGTCAGCAATCTTCTTGCAACACATTAAAATAATAAACCCTTTGACTTTTCTGATGTGAAGTTGTTCTTAAACAAAAGATCAACTGCTTTCAAAGTGAATCATCTTCTTGCCCAATCATGCTTTATAAAGTTATGTATTAAGAAAGTAATGCATGAATTGGAGTTTTTCTCATTTATGAACACAAGTTCATCGAATCAAATGTTTTTTTCTGTCTTTATCATCATTACAACATCCTCCCAAATATCCCAAAAGGGTATTTTGTAAACAGCCTCACATTTTTAGCTGTAATTAACATTCTTGTTCAGCTTGCCAGGCAGTAATAATTGAAAACCTACCGAATCTGGAGTCTTGTGTTTTCCATGGCTTCTTCTCTTGTGTGGCATCTTTAAAAATCTTAATGAATAAACTTATAAGACTTTCTTTTGCGATCTCTTTGGCTTTTTTTTTTTTGGAAATAAGTGTTAGTTGTTCTTCCCACTATGACTCATTATTATGCTCCTCCTGCTGAGAAAACTAAAACATGTGTCACAAAGAAATCCAAAAATCCAAAGTTTATTTGAACTAAACATGGAGTTGTGAGAGTGTTGTAGCATGTAACATCTTGTTTTGTATCTTTGTGGTTAAAATGAGAGGAATGATCTGTTAAAAAACAAAATGATTATCTCAACCACATGGTCACACTACTACGGTACAAGTTCATTAGAAAGACTAATTGTCTTTTGTTCAACTTAATCTAATAGCTACATATTTCTATAAATTTGTAAATGCACGAAACGTGCATATTGGCTTTGTTTTGTAAGACACATCCCATAATTTGGAAGAATTGAGTCATTCTTTAGCCACTTTTTCCACGTTAATTTACAGGTCCAATGCTGCCCTCTGCTGGTCACAGCTGAGACTGTCTAACAGAAAGCTCTGAAAACAGGGGTGCTCTGAAAATAGGGGGTGCCCAACCCATTTTGTCCGAAAAGCTACCGGTACTTTTCAAGTAGCAAACATCCTGAGATCTACCAGTCCGTTGTCCTGACGACATCTGCGACCATCGAGATCTGTGACTTTGCACCTCTGCACATGCCCAGAGCGCTCCCCCTTCCTTCCAGATAATCCAATCATCGAAATCTGCGACTTGACCATCGAGATCTGCGACCTGCCATACTTCTATTTGAATTAGTGTTAGGGTTAGTTTTTGGAACGCTGATCCGCAGATCTCGATAGAACATTAACATCGCAAACCCCCATGGATCGTTTCCACCCTATTGTTTAACTACCCTCACAACATGTTTTGTTGTTGTCACACAACCATTAGACATCACATCACAAACCCACATTCCCCCAAACACACACACACAGACACACACAGACGAGTTCCTCTCTCTCGCTCTCTTTTTCTTTCTCTTACACACACACACACACACACACACACACACACACACACACACACACACACACACACACACAAAGGCATTTTCCATGAGCATGCAGTACTTTGGGAAGGGGCCCAAGTGCTGTTTTTTGGGAACAGGCTTAACAACATGCTTTCATGTCACAGATTCCAAAAATCTCATATAACACAAGAAAAAGCCACTAGATCAGGGGTGCCCAACCTTTTTGTCCCAAGATCTACTTTACAAATATCAAACCTCCTGAGATCTACCAGTCCCATGTTACCATCGCAAACTCCACAGATCGTTTACAGCCTACTGTTACTACAACTACAACACGATTTGTTACACTCGCACACACTCACAGCGCTTTGCGAGGGGGAGGGGCCACAGCAGCACTGCGAGCTGCTTATGGAATACGTGTGATTTCACATCACAAACTCCAATTATCTCCAGTAACAGCAGAAAAGCAGCTAGATTGACACTTTTTTTTAAAGTTTTTTTTTTAACTTTTTTTCTATGCCTTACGATCTACCCATAATGCCTTTGCGATCGACCAGTCAATCGCGATCGACGTCGCGGGCACCTCTGCACTAGATTGACGCTTTTTTGAAGAAAAAGAAAAAAGAGTCGCAGGGGTCTGAATACTCGCTAGATACATAGCATCAAAATCGCTGAGTTGACAATACTGACTTCCTTTCAAGTTTCTTTTTCCTACACACCTGGCGGTCGACTTGAAATCAATCCGTAGGTTACAGTAGACTGTGATCGACTGGTTGATCAACTTTATTAGCTTTAAATGAAAGTCACATAAAGACAAGGCAAGTTTATTTGTATAGCACAACTCGTACACAAGGCAATTCAAAGTGCCTTACAGGACAGAAAAAATGCAATAAAATCACAAAACATAGAATGAAAATTAAAAAGATAAAAAGAGTAATCTGGCTGCACAGTGGCCTCACAGCAAGGAGGTCGGGGTTCGAGTCTCAGAGTGGGAGTGAGGCTTGAAAAATGAGCCTTTTTGAGTGCAGTTTGCATATTCTCCCCGTTTGGTGTAGGTTTTCTCTTGGTATCCCGGTTCCCTCCCACCGTCCAGCAACGTGTGTATTATGTTGATCTTCCTCTATGAAATGAGTGTGTGTGTGAATGGTTATGTGTGTGTCTATGCAGCACATTGGTGACCTGCTAGGGCTGTATTCTGTGTCTCGCCTGAAATCAGCCGGGATAGGCTCCCACATTTAAGTAAGGTTTTAAATTCAATTAATAAAGATCTTCAATCACATCTTTAAGAACCTGAAGGAAATGCAAGCAAAGCGACTCCTTGACATAAACAAAAGGTGAACATGTTTTGTACTTTTGCAATAAATTTGTAACAAAAGGTTTTTTAAAACCGACAAGACAATTGTTAGAATTACCTTCCTTTCTGAACCATCTCCTGTAAAGACCCATGCTGTTTATCTCCTGTGAGTATTATTCAGCTCAGTCTGATGTCAGCCAAACAATATTAACAAGCTGGTGATATGTGTGTCTGGGTAACACCAGACCTTTGTGTTATCTGATAAGAATACTGACCCTAACACATTCTCACATCTAATAAATACGTCCTTCATCCGTCATCCTCAAACTGAAGCCAATCTCTGTGACACCTGAACAACATTTGCACACTTCCTCTGATAACAGATGACATTTGGACAAGATTGTGTGAACTTTGAGAACATGAATGACTGAAACAGAAAACCTGATTTTAGCGTAGATTCAATTTTATGAGTTCCCAAACAAATAGGTAAATGGTTTAGCTTCTATAAGATCATCATAGGTCACAAAGTCTCCCTAAAAGTTAATGAACGCATGTGAATGGTGTCTAGCAAGATCGGTGATGTGAAAGGAGCAATTTTTTTTAACAGTTTATAGAAAATTTGGATAAATAGAACACCATTTTTGTTCAATTCATTTTAATTTGTTGTTTTTATGTTGAATCTTTCTGCCCTTTTGGAAGAATTTATGTAGAACACATATGTATGTGTATACATCCTGTGATGACCTCAGTTACAATGCAGATGTGAAATGAACAGGGTTGCCAGGGCAACCATGGGTAGTTGTTACAGGTCAATGCGGACGCTTAATATGACTGAGAAGCGACATGCAAATATTGACCCTGTTTGCTGTTTAATGTTTTCACTTCCCTAACGTTTGATTTTTTTAAATTGGATTCTAAGGCATTTTCACATCTATTTTATCTCTTTTTATTTTTGGATGTACACATGCATTCACAAGTATATACTGTAAATGTGTAACATACTCGTGTTTGGTTGAGAGTGTTTCAAATTGTTGGGCATACGTTACACAATTTCTTGTGAATCATATCGAAAAACTGTCTGTGACCAGAAAATACGGAATCTTATTGCTTCTAATGAAGCAAAGCTGAACAGGAAGTGTGGTTCAGGTCTTCCCATCTATTTGCCACACTTAATCGACTTTGGTTGAATGATCGTGTATTGAGGTGACTCCCCTGCCAGCACGTCTTTGTCTGCGTCAACTAAAAGCTTTCTGTGTGTCTATGCAGCTGGAAAAATAATTAGATGACGGAGTTAGACCTCTGAAGTCATCTGATGGAAAGGAATATGTATGTACAGTATATGTGTGTGTTTTAGTTGATCGTGTTCATGAGTGAGTGTTGTTCAGGGGAATAAATTGATCACGTCGTTTTACTGGGATAAAATTGTAAAAATTCATTTAGAGGTAAAAAGGGAGAAAAGCATAGAAGTAAAAGATTTAAATTATTTGTTCTGCGTTTTACTGAGTGCCCCGGCTGGTTAAAGCAAACATTTGTTGCTAGGTAATGATGGATTATACAATAGATGTGGTGCAGACCTGTTTACACACAGCCAGATGAGCAAAGGTAATGACTAACAAGCTACTCCATAGAAAAGCACATCGGAATGACAGTCCTTCACCTCACTTCTCCTTTGTTTTGTGCTTCTTTATCCTTATTTTACCATTTGGTTTTATCAACTGGACTGGTAAATTGTTTACCGTACATAGACGGAAAAAATAATCCATCAATTTGTTAGTACCGGCTCCCCATTTATGGTACATAAATCACTGACACACAATTTCCTGAGTGAGTCATTTCCATTACCACCTGCCGACAGGTGAAGTCATCTTTAGATTATAAAACAGAACTCTTATAAATCTTTTAACCTCCTTACTCATGATTTTTTGTCCCCCACCTGCCATTTTTTTCCATGCTGACCTTGTTTACATATTCCTCCTTTTGCAACTTTTGTGAACTACATCAAGCTGGTTCCCAGGACCGTAGCGACAGTCTCTAGTTTCTCCGTGAGTTGAAAGCACCATCACCCTACTCACAGACAGCCAACTAAATCTTCCCAAAAAAATGTAGTCATTTTATTTGTCACTGCCAAATATGGGCAGCCCGGTGGTGCAATGGTTAACACAGTGGCCTCACAGCAAGAAGATTGGGGCTCAAGTGGGATGAGGATTGGAACACTGGCCTTTCTGAGTCGAGTTTGCTTGTTCTCTTTGTGTATGCATTGGGTTCCTAGGAATGACTGCGTGTGTGTCCCCACGACAGACCGGCGACCTGTTTGGGATGTACCCTGTCTCTCGCCGGGATAGGCTCCAGCACCTCCCTCCCTACATTATTAGGGATCGATGTTTCAGAAGACAAATAAAAAATGTCATGTGTGTATAATGTAAAAATAGTTCAGAAACTCTGTACAAAAATTTTAAAAGCAGTGACTTGGGAGGCGGTGGCTCAGTGGTAGAGCGTTCGCCCTCAGACCAGATGATAACAGGACGTTCACGGGTTCGATTCCTACAGAGTTCATGTCTAGGTTTCTCGGAGAAGACACCTTAACCCCCGTTTTTCCCACCATTGGTACTGTCATGGCAGCCTGCTGCGGTGTAATGTAGCACACAAATTTCCCCGGTGAGGGATCAATAAAGTATAGATTAGTATCATTGTTTAGCAGCTGCTGTCTTTGAGCCTAGTTGTCCCGCTCCAGATGCTCCTCACTCATCTGTCTGAAGTAATAACTCTATAAAGGAACTGCACATTGTGAGCCAGCCGGTATGCCCCTGCCTGCATTACAGGAAGTACGCACTAGCTACGACAAGCCTCAGCACCCAGACTTCTGTTTCACAATTGGCTGCTATTACTCAGTCACTTTTGTTGTCACGACTGGCTTAGTTACTGTTGTTATAACATATTCTCTCTACTCTGGAATTTTTTTGTCATACTTTGCCAAAATCATTCAAGCAACTAGCTAGCCAATCAGATGCACTGATTACCTTTAGGTGGTGGAGACATTGAACAGGTTTGGTTGAAAGACTTTACTTACCCAGTGAAAGTAGGACTTCAGACAGCACGCAGCAGTTGGGTCTTCTAATGACAGGAGCGTATGCCTTCAAAAAGCTCGCTCCTTTTTGAAGGCAAGACATTTGACTACTGTATTTGGAGTATTTCTTTCTGCTTACCATGGCGCTGTTCGTATTGGCTGAAAATAGCAACGAAATTGCCTATATTTGGTCAAACTTTATGTTTGACGTCAAACTCATTGGGTCAACCTTTTCTTCGGTTAATGATCTGAGGAGTAGAAGTTGATAAAGTCCTTCAAGTTCTTTTTAGTGAGAATGGTCACAACCCTGCAACCTTAAAAACAATTGTTAAAGTGCTGAAAAGATTGGGCTCCACAATGGAGAAGATACATTTTCCTTTCTGCACGACGTGTTCCACCTCCTCTCTATAATGTGACACATTGTGGTCAGCGATGCATCCTTATACTGCTGTGGCATCCACGAACTTCACTACATGAGATCCAGGATGCCTTGCTGAGCAGTCACACGTCAGCAGAGGAAACGTTAGGGGGCCCGGTACGTAGCCCCGAGGTTAACTATGGAGAGTAGTGGGGGTAAACCATGTTGAGCTTACAACACTATGTTGTCTAACCTGGCAAGAATAAAAGAGAATATGGTGCAACTTTAGGAGAGGAATTTTTAAAAAAATTTCTTGGTCTGATGTTCTTGTAGTTACAGTGGGTGAATTGTGCTTTTGTGTGGTAATAATTCTAATCTTTTGAATGAAAACGAAGGAAATAACTGTAACGGTTAACAGTTGCATGAATAATAATCTCATTTAAAAAAATTACAAATTTTGACAAACATGACAAGCCCAAAAATTTGATATTTGCTGAAAACAAATGATAAATACATTTATTAAGTTTCACTTCTGTTTTTGACACTGTGAATTCCAGACCTCTTCTTGCTCCTAAATAAGTCCCAGTGGCAATGAGTGTGAGAGGGTAATTTCATAGTGGCCAATCAACCTAAGAAACACGTTTTTGGAGGGTGTTTCTTTTGTTAAATTATTTTAAATGGCAGTAAAAGAAGTTCATTCTAGTACTATCATTAACTACATCTTATCTAATGTATGTGATTTACACAACCCACAAAAAATTACTACACCATCATTTTAATGTGAATGCACTAACTGAAGAATTCATTTCCCACTCCATGGGATTATTTGTCATTCATTTTTTAAAAGCGCTCGATCTGAGTTGATAGCAAACCTTTCTTGACCTCTCCAGCTTTTGCTCCACCTCTTCCCTCCTCTCACTACAGATCACAACGTCATCTGCAAACATCATTGTCCATGGAGATTCCTGTCTAACCTCGTCTGTCAGCCTCTTCATCACCATAGCAAACAGCAAAGGACTCAGAGCAGACCATTGGTGCAGTCCCACACTGAACTCCTCTGTCTCACCTACAGCACACTTCACCACTGTCTTACAGCCCTCATACATGTCTTGCACCACTCTAACATACTTCTCTGTCACACCAGACTTCCTCATACAATACCATAGTTCTTCTCTAGGTACTCTGTTATACGCTTTCTCTAGATCTACGAAGACACAGTGCAGCTCCTTCTGGCCTTCTCTGTACTTCTCAATCAGCATCCTCAAGGCAAATACTGCATCCGAAGCGCTCTTTTTAGTTGTTTTTTTTAGTGTATATATTAATTAAAAATTTTCTAGAAAGTTTATAAGAATTTGTACAGTCATAATTTTTTCCCCCCACAAATTGTGTCAAAAACAACATGTTCCGTTCAAAAAAGGAAGATGATCAAAATAATTCAATATAACCCTACGGTCCAGTTTTTGCTTCACCATCTTAAGTCATGTTTTATTTTTGCTCCACAGACAAAAGAAATCTGTAGCGGTTTTAATTAGATCCTTAAACGTAAATAAAAAGTGCTGAAGCTCCCATTAAGCTCTTGGATGTTTCATATTATACTACATGCACTTCTTCCCAGTAGGTTCGATTATTGCAACGGTCTCACTTGTTCTGAACAAAAAGGACTGAAAACAGCTGCAGTTTTTTCAAAATACTGCAGAATCAGAAAATATGATCAAATTAGTTGTGTGCTCAGGACTCTGCTCTGGCTTCCTGCAGCTCAGAAAATAGACTTTAAATCTGCTCTGCTTGTGTTTAAGTCTCTCCATAGCCAAAATTAAAAATTCTTTTTATCTTCTTTTGATCTGTTTTAATTTTCTGTTTGATATTTCTCTGATTTCTTCTTCTTTGTTTTCGGCATTTTCCTTCAGGGGTCGCCACAGCAAGTCAGTTTCTTCCATCTAACCCTATCTGCTGCATCCTTTTCGGTCACTCCATCTATCTTCATGTCTTCCTTCACTGTATCCATAAATCTCATCTTTGGTCTTCCTCTAAGCCTCTTTCCTGGTGGTTCCAAACCCAGCTTCTTTCTTCCGATGTACTCTCTCTCTCCTCTGCACATGTCCAAACCATCTCAGTCATCCACTACAGTATGTTTAATGATTTTAATGCATTTTTTTGTCTTGTAAAGCACTTTTAATTGCATTGTGTATAAATTGTGCTACACAAAGAAACTTGCCTTGCCTTAGATCACTCATACAGATACATTTAGCTGCTTTAATCTGGACCAAAACCTCCTGCATGGACTGGAATTATCTGGTGCAGATTTAATCAAAATCTCGCGATACAATCGCAAGGAGCTGTCCGCGGTGCTGAAACCTTCCGCTCCTTCTTGTGACGTAAACATATGCCTGAAGGATGGAGGGATGGAGATCTCATTTATCTTTAATCTGTGGAAGAAAAAAAGAGAGAAAGGGAGCGATTTAAATGGGTTGGATCACAATCCGTTGCATGTGAAATGAAGGAGATAGAAGGCAGATGCGCCAATCTGACCCTGTATCAAGAACCACACTGAGACCATAGAAATATTCATATGATTTTTATATCATAAGTATTGTGTTTTCTTTCTTTAGGAATGAGTTATTTTTAGTCAGATCTCACTCCCCTCCTCCCCGATTTGACTCTCTCTCTCAGGAAAGACAACTCAATCTCACCCAAAGTAGACGTTAAACTGACGTCAGAGCAGCAGTAAATTGACGTGTGAACACCCCCCACAAACCACAAACACACAGATCAGACCAGAGATCCTCCCTTCCTACTGGATCTCTGCTTCAGAAACAAGCAGTTAGACTTCTCCTCCATCACAAACAACAGCTTCTTCCTGGGAAGAAAATACATTGATAGAAAAGTGTTCATCACAAAGAGATTGCTGGATTTTCAACAGTTTTGATTTTTTTTCTGAAGAAGAACAAATCAATTTGGAAATAATCTATTTTCTCATTTGGTTGCATTCTCTCTGACATGGAAGTGAGATGTCGTCCAGTGGTGATGTGCTGTGTTTTTGCCATCCTCCTTTTCTTCATCCCTCAGTCACTGGGATCTTCTTACAAGGACAGACAGTACCTGAACGAGTGGGCAGTGGAGATTCCTGGTGGACTGTCTGCAGCAGAGGCGATCGCCAAAGAATTGGACTACGAGCTGGTCAGACAGGTATGCACACACCCCTACAGATAATAAAACGCTCTGATCTGAGTGTAAAATGTGGAGAAACAGATTTAAAAGCTGGGGGAAATAAATCCATGGCAAGTTTTTTATTCACCAGATATGTAAAATGTTTTTTTTTTTTTTTTTGGAAAACCTGAAAGATTTTTTATCCGCATTTGCTCCCCAGTGTTTATGACAGAAATTTAATCAACCAATGACTCATTGTTTACCCACTTCTGAAAACTGGAAGTGGCTGGCTGTGACTTTCCCCCCTATAATTTATCATGACTAATTCATTCCCCTCTTGTATTGACATCAAGTCTGGATTACATTCAGATAATTATATCAATACTATCCTCAGCACTGCAGAAAAGTTCTTGTTTTCAAAATAAATGTACAGAACATTAAAAAGCCTCATTGATAGTTTCAAAAGTGGAAAATTCATTCTTTAAAATCCTCATTATTTGTTGAATAAAAAGCTTAAATTAATTTTTAATAAAGTCATCAGGTGTCAGGTGTTCTAGCACAGGGTTGGGCAAACCATAGCCCGAGGGCCAAATGTGTTCATTTAAGCTTTTTAAATCGGCCCACCAAACTGAAAGAAATTACATTTCAAACTTCTTTTTTTTAAAAATTGTTTTTCTTTCCTTTAATTCCAGATTTCCCCAGTAGATGCATTAACTTTTTGGGGTCCATTCATTTCTTTTCAGAACATTAGACTTTTTGAATTGTTTTCGTTAACATTTGGGGCATTTATTCATACCACGCTTGGCTCTGAGTTTGGCCCTTTGGCCATTTGATAGTACCCATAGTGGCCCATGAGTCAGAAGCTTTGCCCATCCCAGTATCCCAGACTTGTTTTTTTTGTTTGTTTTTTTTAACTTTTTGTCCGGTATTGCAGATTGGGGCCCTCCAGGATCTTTTTCTCTTCAAACATCGTGCCCATCCTCGCAGAATGAAACGTAGCGCACACCATGTGACCAGGCAGTTGGCAGAAGATAACCGGGTAGGTCCAATCTTCTTAACTAAACCAAATTCAGACTAATAAAAACTGTGACTAATGTCATATTTATCTGCTTCATTTATGTGTTCAGGTGTTGTGGGCAGAGCAGCAGTATGAGAAGCGGCGCAATAAGCGTGCATCTCTCAGGGAGTGCAGGGATTGTGGCGTGGACAAGCTGTTTGATGATCCCATGTGGAACCAGCAGTGGTATCTGGTAAGCCTTCAGTAAAGCTGGAACACTGTGTGAACATGATCTAAACTTGAAGTGAATGAACCAAATGTTCGAAAATCTGGTTAAATGACCTGCTGAAGTTTGGAAGCATATACTTGGAACAAGATGGACCAGATTAAGAATGAATAAATGGATTGATTAATGGGTCGGAGAACGAATGGGTTAAAATATCGACGCATAAATGAGTGATTGCAAACATGAGTGGAGATTGATGGAAATGGATTTTCATTGGGTAGTAACTGGACGGTCGCGGGTTTGGTCGCCTGCCTGGAGTTCATTCTGAGGTGTTCCCTGAGCAAGACACTAAACCCTCAATTCCTCCTGATGGTAATCTGCACCTGGCATGGCAGCTTCCACCATTAGGTATGAATGTATGTGTGAATGGGTGAATGTGAGCTACAATGTTCCAACGCAGGTAGAAAAGGGCTATATATAAGTACAGTAGAGTCCGTTTGCCATTGATGAACAATAACCTCATTGAGATTCATATTTATTTTTTTGTCCTTATTCATTGCACAGATCGGGTCTGGTTTTGTTTTATGTTTTCTCTGCCTTCCCATGAGACATAGATGATAATCTGTGAGTGCTTGGATAATTTCACATGTTTATGTCCATGCATGCATCAAGCAAGGGATCACTGTGCTTCAGCAGATTGGCTTTATTTCCATTTGTTCACATGAAGAAGTGAGTCTGTCATGTAAACACAAATTTACAGTAAACACATGTACTGAGAGAGAAAATTACAACAATAAAGCAACAGAATATCATCAAGTGGTGTCAGCCAGAAAAGCCATTTGCTTAATTGGTTCCATAGTCCATTGTGGAGATGAGAGGTTTGGAAAGACTATAATCCAACAGGATGAAGCAGAATAAACCACCATGCATTAGGGCCCAATTTTCCCAGAATGGGATGTTTTAGCCTACTGAAGCACAGCGGTAGGACACAAAACTGTCACAGCTGTGCTATCTTCCTTTTTCACACACATGACTCACAGATTTAGTTTGAATGGCATCAAATTTAAGCCAAAAATGTCTGAAAACTTTACCCAATTGAAACATACATTAGCACTATGGAAGCATTACAGAAAAACCCGCAACTACAATGGGATTATTTAAAAATTAAAACCAAGTAGCACTGCTGTTTTATTTTTTGTTAATTTAGTTTTGTACAAGTAAAACTTATTTATGAATCAACCAAGTAAGATTAGATGTTTCTCATTTTTATTAAAAGGCTATTTTTATGGAGAGTGTGGAAAAGAGGTGAAGAAGCATGTTCAAGCAGGCTGGAACGGGTGTGATGTGTGACAGAAGTGACAGAAGAGTTTCAGCTAAAATGAAAGAAAAAGTGTACAAAACCGTGGCGAGACTGGCCATGCTGTTTGGTCTAGAGACAGTGGCACTGAGGAAAAGACATGAAACAGAGATGGAGGTAGCAGAGATGAAGTTGCTGAGGATCTCTCTGGGAGTGACCAGGATGGACAGGATCAGAAATGAGTATACCAGGGGAACAGCACATGTTAGAGATTTTGAAGATAAAGTCAGAGAGGCCAGACTGAGATGGTTTGGACATATACAGAGATGAGAGAGTGAGTACATCGGCAGAAGGATGCTGGATTTGGAACCACCAGGAAATAGGGCTAGAGGAAGACCAAACAGGAGGTTCATGGATACAGTGAAGGAAGACATAAGAAGAAGATTGAAAGGCTATTTTTAACATCACTAGAATGAATGAGTTTATCTATTCTTTTGGTTTTAATAGTTACGATTGGTTGTTCATTGTTAAACGGCAGAGGAAAAGGAGACAGGATGAAACGTGCTTATGTGTAGAGAGAGCTGTTCTCTCTGACTCTTTTTGCACCTGCACTAACAGAGCATGAGTCAGACATATTGGAATGAGAAAACGTATTAAGATAAATCATTGTTGCTGATGAGGGATGATGACTCTAATAAAAACAGCCTCCAAGTGCCGTTTATTGTATTTTCCCCATCAGCCCGTGTCGGTCTCACTGACGGAATCGTGTCGGAGCTCATCTAAAGCAAAACAATCCATTGTCTTCCTTCATTTGGCACAGACAAAAAAAAGGAGCATCTCTGGTGTGACTCTGTCACATCTGTTACTCTAGTAGAATTCATGATTAGTGGAGAAGGGATTATGATATTTTTGTTCCTGAGAGGCGATGAGACTGCGATACGTACAGAATGCAGCCAGATTACAAAACAGTGACGTCAGGAAGCCTGATGATCTCTGATATCAGAGTTGAGGTGGAGCTGTGTTGCAGGGGCAGTATTGATGACAAAGGTGGCAAACTGTGACAGAGACTGGGATGTTTATCAATGATGAGTGGGTGAATTTATTGAAATTGACTCATCGTTGTCTAAAATTCTACATGTCTGCTGCGTAAGTGTGAGGAGGTGTGTGCATATCCATGGCTGGATGGATTTCAGTCTCTCTGTATGCTGCTGGTACTACAGCAGTCACTACGGGAGGACTCATATGTGCTTCTGTGCATCTGTGTGTGTAGAACATTAAAATCAATGCAAGAAAGATCACTGATACCTCCTTAGCCACAACAACAGGTGAACAATCTGGTTTGAGAAACACCAGACCAAATAATGACATCAATAATTTTTTAACAAACAAAGATTACTGTTGTTATGTTAAACCTGGTTACTGCACAATCAGAACAATTGGTTATAACTGAGAGGACAACGTTTAAAAAGAGACCAAAGTGGAGGCAGATAAATCAAAGGGATGAGTCACATCTTGGAGTGGTGTCTGCAGTGCCTGTGCATAATGCACAGAGAGAGAAAAAAAGAAGATTTTTCTTATTCTTAGCTGTCTCTTGCTTTGGATCACTATGTTCTCAAGATGTGTAGCAGAGAAAGAAAGATTGTTCTCAATTTTAAAAGTGTCACCACACCCTATAATGTCTCATTTTCTCAATTGCTTCTCAACTGTGTCTATTCAATTAAATGTAATTTGAGATAATCTGTAATGCACTTTGGCTCAATCTAGGATGCATTATGGATCCACTTGTAGTTTTTGTTGCACAAAAGCCAGAATAATTATGACCTTCAGGTAACTGCTTGCTGTGAGGGTGTACTCAAGCTATGACATAGGAAAGTTGACAACCCCACAATGAGTTTCTATAAAGGTCACCAGCAGATTTAGTGAACTGAAAAACCCCACTTCAACCTCCTTATAAAACACTTAAAGCAGCCTTTTTATTTGAAATGATCAGGCACAAATGTATGATTGCATGTGTGGAATTAGACCTTGTTTTTCTTTTTATTGTCCTCCAGCAAGACACACGCACATCATCCTCGCTGCCTAAGCTTGACCTCCACGTGATTCCCGTGTGGCAGAAAGGCATCACTGGAAAAGGAGTGGTCATTACGGTTTTGGACGACGGGCTGGAGTGGAACCATACAGACATCTACTCCAACTACGTAAGAAACCGTTTCCATAGAGACAGCCTCTGTCGTCTAGGTCTGCTGTTACCATAACAACGCAACTGGTGACACCTAAGAAAGCAGTTCATAACAGCAGTAATGAATCGGTTTTCTGACTCTGACTCCAAGCAGAGTTTCTTGTTTTAAAAAAATGCATACGAAAAAAAAATCTAAAGAATTCCTTTTTTATTTCCTCCTTATTAAGATGTGAGGCTGCACCAGAGTAAATGACACAGATAAAAGGAGATGGGCAGGGACGTAAATAATGGATCAAAAGAACCTCCTCTGTAATTAAGCTAATGCTAATTAATGCAAAAATCAATCAACTGAGATGCTCATCTTTCATAATCACTGTGTTTAATCTGAAAACATTTGCATAACTTAATAAAACTAAAAAAAAAAAAGTGTCACAAGGACTGATTTGACTAAACATGAACTCTCATTGTTGAACTAAAATGGGATACAAATATACTTTATACACTTTTCATGCCATAATCAAAATTAGTATAACAATAAACAAAACACAAAAATAGCCTGATCATTATTGTTAACCCCTGAATGTGGACGATATGTTTTGTTACATCATCATTTAGACTAGAGTGAGGCAAACAGTTGATTCATCCTGATCTGCCTCTTACACTGAACTGTTTTTATGTTTTCTAAAGGACGCAGCAGCCAGTTATGATTTCAACGATAATGATCCTGACCCATTTCCCAGATATGACTCCACCAATGAAAACAAGTAAGTCTATTATTTGTTGGTTTGCTGTGTTTAACATGCCTTCTGATGTAATACTAGGCAGTTTTTTCATTATTTAAACTAAAACAAAGCAGAAAGACAGCAGCGAAGTAGCAATTGTAGTGACAGAAAAGATTGCTTTGCATAGTTAATTTCAGCTTAGTACAGAAAAACTTAGATTTAATTTTGCCTGCAAACTACTAAAACAATTCTCGGTAAATTAAGAAGAAAAATGCATTTGTCTAATTTTCTAAACCAAAATTAGGATTGGAATTTTAATCGTGCATCCTTGAACCTCATTGTCAGGTCAGGTGCAAGGTGCAGGACAGTACACAGTTTTAACAAAAAATAGATTTATTTCTAGGAACAACTTAAATATCGAGAGCAAACAACAAAGTCAACTTGAAGTCTAAAAAAGACATAAGACAACATTACAAAGGAAAAAAGACAAGACACACATTAGATACTGTACAGCCAGGAGGGGGAGACAATGAGACCCATGTGCATGTGACACATTAGGAAGGGAGCTGGCAATCACTAGAACGAAGATAGACAGGAGGAGGGGAACTCGAGACATCTGAAACGAGAGGGAAGTCAGTTTTACTAAATAAAACAGGAAATAATCCTAAAGTAAATAATCCCGGCAAAGACCTGAGACCCTGATACTCATATGTCTTACTACATTTTAAGATATGCAGCAATGATATATTTTTTCTCCAAGTGAATTAATGTCAGTAAATTATTTTCAAAATAAAAACTAACCATAGAAATTTAACTCACTTTTTTAGGCATGGGACCAGATGTGCGGGAGAGATTGCAATGCAGGCAGACAACAATAAATGTGGAGTTGGAGTAGCATACAATTCTAAGGTTGGAGGTAAGGACTTTTGAATAAGACGCTTTGTTTGATTCCAACATTAGATAATCTGTGGGGACAAAAAACATTGCGTAGCCACTTTTTATAAATACGGGCTACTTTTACACAAAAGTTGAATGTTTTAAACTTTGTATATACTCTGGGAGCTTGAAAGTGTTCACTGGTTTCTCAAATTGCCTCTTCTGTGTCCTCAGGGATTCGGATGCTGGATGGGATTGTGACTGATGCCATTGAAGCAAGCTCAATTGGATTCAACCCAAACCATGTTGATATCTACAGTGCCAGCTGGGGACCAAATGATGATGGCAAGACGGTAGAGGGTCCAGGCCGTCTGGCCCAGAAGGCTTTTGAATACGGCATACAGAAGGTAAATTGATAAAATTGGCAAATTTGATTACAATTGTCTGCAAATATATACAGAAAAGAGTGGAGTTAAACTGAGTACAGTCAATAGAAATAAAGTGTTTTGCTGCTAAAAAATTAAGATTTGTCATAATGTGGAGCTAAGGTAAAAAATATATCCTTGACACAACAGACAGGCTCGGATGAAGAAATCACAAGCAGATTTATTAGATCGATAAAAAGTACAACTAAAGAAGGCAAAAACAGATAAATTAAGCCGGTTCTGATGTAGGAGCTGGAGCCAAAAACTGGATAACAGGTCAAGCATGGTAAACAAACGATCTGAACAAACGATCGAAGAGTGTGTCAAAAACTGATCCATTTATGCTCCAGCAGATGAGTAGATGAGTTTCAGGTGTGACTTGTTGCACACACACAGACAAGAGGGAGGGGGTAAACAGGATACAGAAGGGGAACAGACTACTCTTCTGACAAGATTACTGACAAGATGTCAGTAGTTTGCACAGATCACCAAATTTATTCAAATCATGACACTGACACTTTTGCATTGCATCTTAAACATTTTATAGTATTTATGTACTTTCAGATGAATTTCCGACAGTAGATTGAAGCAGGAAAAATGAGCCGGAATTTACTTATCTTTTCCTTGCTTTTTGTAGGGCCGTGGTGGGAAGGGATCTATCTTTGTCTGGGCATCAGGTAATGGTGGCCGGCAGGGCGATAACTGTGACTGCGATGGCTACACAGACAGCATTTACACTATCTCCATCAGCAGTGCATCCCAGCAGGGCTTGTCTCCGTGGTACGCTGAGAAATGCTCCTCCACTCTGGCCACAGCGTACAGCAGTGGTGACTACACCGACCAGAGGATTGTAAGTAGCTAGAACTCTATGCTCTGTATGTTGTTTTGTCAAAGCAGTTTGGATAGCAAGCTGATTTATTTGATCATTATTTGCTTTCTGTTTTTCAGACAAGTGCAGATCTGCATAATGAGTGCACTCAGACTCACACTGGTACTTCAGCTTCTGCCCCGCTGGCTGCTGGGATATTTGCTTTGGCACTGGAGCAAAAGTAGGCGATTCTACAATCCAAATACTTGTACCCAACATCTTAGTAATTTATTTAAAAAACATTACATAGATACATTTTGGTACAGTTTTATCAAATAAATTTAAATTTCTTCATGTAATTTGGCTCACTCAGTCCTGATCTCACCTGGAGAGACCTGCAGCACATTGTGGTCTGGACTTCAGAGTATGATCCCTTGGCCAACAACCCAGGATGGAAGAGGAATGGAGCAGGGTTGATGGTCAACAGTCGCTTTGGCTTTGGCCTACTCAATGCCAAAGCTCTGGTGGACCTTGCAGAACCAGCCACATGGAAGCATGTGCCAGAAAAGAAACAATGCATTGTCAGGGATGATTCATTCCAGCCAAGGTAAGTACAAATTTTGAAGCACCTGTTTTTTAATCTGTCACATTAATCTGTCTCATTAATCTGAGATTTACTATTGACATCTAAAACTTGTAGTTGCAGGCATGTAACAGCCACAACAGTATAATAACAGTGGGCTGACAATTATTTTTACTTTTTACTATCCTAGTTTCCCTTACTATACTTCTGTTAATCCCCAAGTGTTTGGGTCTACATTGCCATCAATGCATAAACCGTCGGTGGTTTTAGTCCAGCTTATACATAAAAATCCTTTTATGTATGTCCAGGATAAATAGGGATTTGGTCTGTTTAAAATAAATGTCAAAAGGTCCCAAATTTTGCATTTGACTGTGTTCATCTGTATTGCATAACATCTTTCTTTACATAAAATCTTACAATAATTACAAAAAACAGCATCAAGGTCCATGAGTTTCTGTTGTCTTGGAGAGTTGTTTGTGTTGCAGTAACTGCTATTTTAATCCATCCACAGGGAAATTAAAGCGGCTGGGGAGATCACTATAGAGATTCCAACCAAAGCCTGTGCAGGCCAGGAGAATGCTATTCACTCACTGGAGCATGTGCAAGTGGAGGCCAGCATTGAGTACACCAGAAGAGGAGATCTACACATTACTCTTACCTCCCCAGCAGGTTAGAAATGGGCATTTTACTAAATCTAAACTCATGAACATGTGAGAAAAAGAACTAAATCCTTAAAATATTTACTTCTTAGGAACTGCCACGGTGCTGCTGGCGGAACGAGAAAGAGACACATCATCCAACGGTTTTAGAAACTGGGACTTTATGTCTGTTCACACATGGGGAGAAGATCCTGCTGGTACATGGACCCTAAAGATCACAGACACCGTGAGTTGCACAAATAGCTGCTTCTTAATAGATCACAGATTAATAGTAGATTAACCTGCATCAAAACGTAAAGCATGAGAAGTGGTCATTCTTTTCTATGTTGTTCTCATTCATAGTCTGGACGTCTAGAGAACAAGGGAAGAATCTTGAACTGGAAGTTGATACTTCATGGAACATCAGAGAAACCAGAACACATGAAGAAACCTCGAGTGTATATTCCTTATAATGCTGTGCAGAATGACCGCAGAGGGGTGGAGCACATGGATGAAATGATGGAGGTAAGTGCAAAAAACATTTTTAACATAGTCTTCAGAGTGGTCAAATAATGCTCTAGAAAACACGTGATAAAAACATTTGTCAAAAAAAAATCTAATTAAACAAAAACAGCTTGCACAAACTTCCACATTGTAATAAAAAATATCTGTATCATTAGTCTTCTTTGTTATCCCATTCCTCTTCATTCTTTTTTATTCCTCATCCTGCTCGTTCGCACATCTGTATTTTGCTGCAGAGCTGCATAAAAGTCTTTGCATGAAGTGTTTTTGTTTCAAAATTCCACACTTTTTCTTACATGCCATGAATGATCTAAGTAATGATACTTTAAAGCACATTGTAAGCTCTAACGTTCTCTCCCCTTTTTTCTATCTGGTTTTACAGGAGCCTACACAGACTCAATCCCCTCAGAAGGTTGAACCTGTCCAAGCTTCATCTTCAGATTTTAAGAAGGAGATTGAAAAGCCCTCAAATTCCTCATCCTACCCCTCTCTAGCATTGCTGCGTCTCCTGCAGACAGCATTTAACCGTCAGATCCCGTCTCTGCAGCCAGCCCAGCCGGCACTGAGACCTTCCTCTGCCTGGAGGAAACAGCAACTGGGTCAGAGCATCTCTCCTGCTGCAACAAGACTTCCACCTGAAAAGTTATTCCAGGCTCTGGACTTGATTAACAAGTACCAAGGTCCTGAGGATAGCATCTACAGTGACTACAGCGATGGTTTTTACAACAGCAAACCTTACAGGCACAGAGACGACCGACTCCTGCAGGCCCTGTTTGAGATGCTAGATGATAATCGGAAGTGAGTTGTAGGAAGGAGAAGAAGAATAGGGTTGGGTTAGGGAGCAGAGGAACAAGGGAAAGAGGAGAAAGTAACCAAATGAATGATACTGATAGAAAGAGAAGATGAGAAATACCCAAAATGCTGCATTTCTGATCTTTTTGCCAGTTAAAATTTGATTAATTTAACCATGCAATTATTCCACAGCATTTCGATATTTTAACTTATTTAGAGCCTTTAAGACGTAACAAAAAAAAGAAAAAAATGATTTAGTTGTGTGGTGACTATCAAAATATTTTTTCAGAAAGAGAAATAGAACAGGAACTCCTGACCTTGATTTTCTCTTTACTGTTGACTCGAGCATGCCACCATTGGGGTTTATGTTTTGTAATCGTTCTATTCATATCCACTATTCAAATAATGATTGTAGTTATGGTTTTTAAAAAAGATTGAGAAATTCCACCCCATGCAACGATAGGATTATTATCTGTCTTAAAAAATAAAATGACTATGATGTGATTGAATTAGTTGATAAATAATGAAGTGAATTAGACAAATTTGAAGAAAAAATTGTAAAAGATGTTACATCTTATATCTCAGGGTGCCAAAAACATCTGCATTTATTATAAGAGGCATTGAAATAAATTCTATTCAATGGAAATATAACTTGGTGATAAAAACAGACCAAAAATACCATCAGAATCTAAACTCCAAATTCCTTTTCTTCTGGAATTTAAGTTTTATTTTTAGTAAATGAAATGCTGCATTAGAGGAAATATTTTTATAAGGATCCATGATAGCTCATGAAGTAATATATTCAATATAAAGTACTTTTAACTTTTTATTTTACTGCGGTACAGTACTCTCTGTACTATCTAGAAACACTGCCAAATGCTTGTGTGGTCACAGAAAGTACAAAAGGCTAAAATGTGTTTTTCACCTGTAACTTGCAAGCTAGAAAAACTAGTATTCATTAGGTGTTAATAAGAGTATCACACCCAGAAGTTAAACACAGGTCAGTTCTGCAACATTGAAGCACATTAAAGTTGACCACCTTATTTTATCCTGTTTAATTAATGTGCATATTCATCTCCACATGGTGTAGATCAGATTTAATGCTATGAAGCTTTGGTTAGTCTGTATTTTCTGCCGGATTCAACTTCTCTTCTAGCAAGGTGACAGGAAACAGAGGAGCAGAGATGAAGGGAAAAATCTGTTATTATTCCTGTGGTTGATCCATCCTTTCCAGTAGCCTGTGCTGTTTATAATTTTTTTGGTTTCAACTGACATCTTTTGTCCAAAGTTGTTTACATAAAATGAATATGTTTCTGTATGGATGTATAAAAAGTATAAGATTTGTCAATAAACTGCAAAGTAACTGATTGAGTCTCTGGGTTTTTTAAATTCATAAAAAATATCACATCTTAACAGAAAAAATGAAAAAGTAATTTATCAGTTTACTACTAAAGAAATAATCTCACATTTTTAATTAGTCATTTGGTGATGGGTGAGGAATTGGATCAAGTTAAAATAATAAGATGACACCATCTGAATTCAACAAATGATCTTAAATGTATACAAATATTGATTAGCTTCATACCAGCATGTGCTTGGACATTTTTAGGTGGATTGGTGTCTTTCAAGGGTCAGACGGTGATCAATTTTTACTTATATTAATCTATTGGATCTTTCATTTGAAATTTTCTGGTTGTAAATTAATTATAGGCTGCACGGTGGCACAGTAGTTTGCACTGTGGTCTCACAGCAAGCAGGTCAGGGATTTGAGTTCTGGAGTGAGGCGAGGCTTGAAACGCTGGCCTTTCTGTGTGAAGTTTGCATTTTCTCCATGTGTATGCGTGGGTTTTCTCCAGGTAATCCAGTTTCCTCCCACCCACCAAAAACATGCATGGTCAGTTAATTGCCCGATATAAAATTACCCCTAAGAATATGTGTACTGTATGTGTGGATGGTTGTTTGTGGCCCAGCAACAGACTGGCAACCTGTTCAGGTGATACCCTGCCTCTTGCCTGAAATCAGCCGGGATGGCCTGCAGCTCCCCCGAGACCCAATTAGGAACAAGTTGACAAAATAAGAAGACAAAAACTAAATCAATTATAAATGATTATGATTTTATATCTGAGATACTAAATTTTATGATGCCATAATCTCCTTTCATATTGTAAATATTTTGTGAAACAGCACCACTCTGTGGTCAAACACGATCAACAAATCTGCACTTTTATCTGTTTATGACAGTTATAATTTCCTTTTATTTGTCTCCCATCTTCCGCACAAAATTTATTTGGGTCTAATTTGTTGTCTGTTTGGGTTTTTTATTGAGAGGATATATTTATTTAATTCATTTAAAAAACAACCAGTGGATTCCGCAGTATCATGTACAGATTATTATTCCATACTGTGGTTTGTGGATTTTGTCTGTATGTGTTTGACTTCAGCAACTGTTTGACCTTGGTTTGTTTCCCCCTCACTCCATCAGCTCCTCCCCACACATCTCTTGTTTCTCACAGCATCTGGCTTCTTTGGTTTTGCTCCAAAAGTGAAGACTGCAAAAGTCTGAGAAGGAATGTGGGAGAGCAAAGTAAGACAAAAGAACAGTATAAGAAAGGAAGGAAGAGGAGATACAAAACTGATACAAGCTAATGAAAATCAATGGCAGAAAACAACTACTTTAATAGCACAGCTTCTGGAAAAAGAAGGGTGAACCACAGAGACACGAGGACATAAGAAAAAGAAAGAAAGTTTACAAGTTTATTCCTCAGTCAGTCACAGCATGGCATTGATCCCATTCTGCAAGTCAACCACAGGTTTGTACAATCCCTTCTACTTCTGCTCCACCTCCTCTGCTTCTGTTGTAACTGTTTTCTTACTTTTAACTGTCCAAGGACTGTGAGATGTGTGCATTTGCCAAAGCTTTGCTGCATTGTTACAATGATAGTTTGATTGATCCAGCAAATAAATAAGCTGAACAGGAGTGGCTCCATTGTACTAATTAATCGGGGGTGCCCAACCAGTCGATCGCAGTCTACCGGTAGACCGCGGACTGATTCCATGTTGACTGCCAAGTATGTAGGGAAAAAATATTAAATGAAGTCAGTAATGTCAACTTAATGATTTTGATGCTGTATTTAGTGAGTATTCAGACCCTCTAGCGTCGCTCAAATTTGGCGACCCTCTCTGTCTTTTTTTCCAAAACAGCGCCATTCTGGCGGCTTTTTCTAGTGTTATTGGAGATTTTTGGAGTCTGTGACGTGAAACTATGTTGTTACCGCCTGTTGCTGTTGTGGCCCCACGCCCCTTCCCAAAGCACTCGAAAAGAGGAAAAATTAAATTGTTGGTGTGTGTTTGAGAGATAGGAACTTGTCTGTGTTTAAGTGTGTATGAGGGAGATGAACTTAGTATCTGTCTGTGTATGTTTGAGAGAGGGTATGTTTGTGATGTGATGTCTAATGGTTGTGCAACAAAACAACAACACGTGTTATGAGGGCAGTTTTACTCTAGAAACATATCCGGGGGTTTGCGATGTTAATGCTGGACTGGTGCGTAGCTCTCAGGAGGTTTGATATTCGGATAATAGATTTTGGGACAAAAAAGGTTGGGCACCCCTGTATAGATCTTTCAATGAGGTTGATATGATGTCACACATAGTCGTAGATAGTATACATTCATTTTCAGAGTATCACTTGATTGTAATATTTATCTCCTCTTTGTACTCTTTCTAATCAGGACAGATTTTGTAATCCGTGGTATACATGTGAGCCTGACATAGGACTTGGTATGGATAAACTAAAGACTAGTGTAGATATTACTTATTACTTACACCATCAGGATGAAGAACATCTACTCATCCCCGTACTGGACATCGCCGGGCTGAGGAGTCCCCGTGTTTCCATCAGGATGAAGAACATGTATTGACTTCTTTAGATATTGAACTGTAGAGTAGAATAAGCTAATATTTCAACAATAATCTTTGACACATTGTTTGCTCGTCCCGGGGGAGGGATCTCTCTTTCATGTGGATCCCCACGAGGTTTCTTCTTTTTTCCCCACGGATGGGTTTTTTAGGAGTTTTTCCTCACCGTGAAGGAGAGTCTAAGGGCATAAATATGCTTGTCTTGTTTAGTTAGCATTTGTTAGTTATTTTTCTTGCTGTGTATTTGTGTTAATTCATTCCTCTTTTTCTTGTGAAGCCCATTGAGATGGAAATTCTGTGATTTTGGGCTATACAAATAAAATTGAATTGAATTATGGTTGAACTATTTAAACCTTGCACTGTTTACAGAGTGCAGCTTCCCAAACAAAGATTTCTTTGAAGATAAGAATAGTTTATATATTTTCTTTAAATTGTCTTTGGGAAACATTAACAGATTTTTGATGTGTGTGTCTGTGTATTTGAATTTCAAACAGGCCCAATCAGAATGACCAGGACACAACTGATGATGTGCTGTTTTCTACTCTCCCTTGTCATATGTAAGTATTCAGAAGAACATGTTCTGTCCAAACACTTTGTATCAGAACACAGCGTCTGCAAAGTAAAATGTACCAGGAGAACTTTGCTGTCCACTCGGAGTGACATTTTCTGATTTATTATTATTGTCTCAGAGTTTTCTCTTTGACTTAATTTTTCTTTGTAAAAGGTGATTTTGCCAATAGTTTTACTATCTTTGTTACTTTTGATGTTTGAAATGTTAAATAACTTTTTGTTTCCTCAGACTTTCTTAATGGGCGTAAAGTTCCCTTCAGTCTGGAATCAGCTCATCACATCTACCGTGTCCTTGGAAGCGACAAAGGGAAGACGATGTCTGGCATAGGAGGGGCTAGGGCAGCAAGACTGCAGACTCAGCTGGAGACATCATGGGGTGCTCCTTTAGTTTGGGGTGACAACCGGCAGTCATTAAGGCGCAGGGCCAAATTCCCTGAACGAGAAATTCGTATTGGTCTTTTGATTCTCGTGGTTGGTACTTATGCTCATTTTGCACGAAACTTCCTGTCTTCATCTGAAACCCATTTCCTCCCTGGCCAGATGGTAACCTACTATATTCTCACAGACAATCCCAATTCTTTGGATCCACCTGTTGATCTAGGCCCTGACCGACAGATTAAGATAGTTAAAGTCGCAGAGTTGCCAGGTTGGGACAGGTTAGCTCTCCGTCGGATGGTCCTCCTTGCTGATAGCATCAAAAATCAAATTGGTAGTGAGGTGGACTACATATTCTGTGCTGATGTTGACCAGGTGTTTGTTGCCCCAGTAAGGGAGGAAATCCTTGGAGAACTTGTGGCTACATTACATCCAGAAATGTTTGGGAAGCCAAGAAATGAATTTCCTTATGAATCTGAGGAAGACTCATCAGCTTGTGTGGAGGATGATGAAGGGGACTACTACTACACATCAGAATTGTACGGTGGACTGGTTTCTGAGATGTACAAGCTGGCTCGTACTTGTTCATTACTCATCCTTCAAGACGAGGCAAACAGGGTGACTGCCAGAGGGCTAGAAGAAAGTTACTTGAACCGCTACCTAATTGACCATCGGCCGACTTGTGTGCTGTCACCAGAGTACAGCTGGTGGGACTCACCCATGTCTGTTCGTGTGCCTGCACGGAGACTGGTCTCAATAGGAAGGCAGTGTGCAACTTATGACGCTCAGATGAAAGAGAAACACAAGTGCTAAAACAAAACATTGAGTAAAGTAAAACAGGCCAACATAAACTTACCCTCTGATCAGGGGTGGACAAACTTGGACGAGAGGGTCAAATGAGGCCCATCAACCCATGGTATTCCAGCCTGAAAAAATGTGAAGAAAATACATTATTAGATTGATGAAAAATGGGTATTGGACTTCTGTGGTGTACTAATTCTTATCTCATAGCATATGTAGATAAACTCTGTACATTTTATAGCGCAGCAATGTGGCCAAAAAAAGCTTTGAAATACAATGTTTGCACTTTTAACATTTACAACCAGATGGCGTTTTGGAGATGACACATTCATATAGGATCAGAAGATTAGACTTGTTTTTTGACATGAGGTCGTGTCATGAGAATTTTCTGTCAAGAATGTTTTGTGTCGCTCCGATACCAAAAGATATTAAAATACAGTATATTTACATTTTACTCTCAATTCAAACTTCACAACAGTCTTCTTAAAGGTGGCATGGACGAATCCTCACAATCTCATCATGGGGATGAAAGCTTCCTCCTTGATTGAACAGGGCACGGCTGTGGGTTTGCTGAATAATCAGACCAAACCATGTACTGCTGGACAATAGGGTGTTCTTTGGGTTTAGTTCAGTTAAGTCTTTGTATGGCTATTTGTCTTCCCCCTGCGTATCTTAATTAGTTTGTTCAAATCCGTATAAAAGTTATTTTTCTGTGTCATTGCTGATGGTCTGTGTTCCCTTTTCTCACGCCTAATTTCTTTGATCTACATCTTTTGAGTACTTTACTGCTTCTGGAGAACCAGCTGGTTTGTTGTTACAGTTACATCCTATAGGGTAAATAAAAAATTCCATTGTTTAAAATGATTCTTTGTGTCCTCTTTCTTACTGCTTGGTCTCCCAAAGGTATTAACACTTAAACATGTTTTCCACATCTCTCACAGTATTTTTTTCCTCCTGTCATGTAATTTACAAACACACAATACATTTGGCTCTATCCTCAAATTTAAAAATCCTAATGTCCAATGAGTCCAGAAGTTTGTCGAGTCTGCCTTTAATTAAAAAATAAATAAAATTGTGTGACAAGAAAACAGACAACAAATCATTAGGAATTAATAAATGTGCAGCTGTTCAAAATATCTTTTGTTTCATCTATTTAATCTTTTCTTTGATGCTCTGTTTTGTTGGTAGTGAATAACCATCAGCCCTGGAGTCAAACTGCACATTTTGCACTGAATTAAACATCTGTTTGTGTCAACAGCACCTTTGTATGCCTGTTATCTCTACGCCAGCTGAAAAGAGAGAGAAAAAACCCTAACCTGTCTCTTTAAATGGAGCACTGTTGTCTCCATTAATGTCAGCCTGTGGAGATACTGCTCTAGTGGCTTTGTGGCCACTAGCGATAAGAGTCAACAGTCTGAGTGCACACTTTCCCCACACTGGCCAATCATTAACTGGAAGAGCTGCCATTTCAAGGTCCTCAAATGCAAGGTGAGCGCAAACAAAATCCAACATGATGCTCCTTCTGCTGGATATACGTGTAAAAAAAACCCCACATTGAATATTGTCCACACCTTGCAAATTCAGTTGAAACAAGTGTTTTCCAGTCTGTGAAACATTTAAGAAAAGTTCAAATGAAAGGTCAAACCAAATGACCTAATTCTGGTTGTCTTGTTGTTGGATTTATTTTCTTCCACTAACGCAAATTCCTGCCTGTGTGTTCTCTTTTTATGGGAAGGGATAAACTGGAGCAGATGTTTTTTTTTTCCTCTCTGCCAACAAAATCTATCCTCAGGCCCAAATCGCCACGTAGAGTGAGCTGGAGGTGAACCTCAAATAATCCCCTGAAACTTCAGTGGTTCTAGGTAGTCATCATTACTGTACTAGTTTTTTAAAAAGTCTATTCAAATTCTAACAGAACTGCTCAATGGACTGTAAGTTTCTGTCTCAACACTCTGCTTTCACACATCAAAATAGCATGGTATGACTGGCAGGACCAGATGTTTTCTAAAAGAGTATGGGGCTCTGATGAAAAATGACTTCAATAAAACCTAAAATCCTTTTTTATATATATCAGAAAACAGTGTCCAATACAAATTACACACCCAAATAAAGCACCTTCAAGAAATTTCTTTAAATTTAAATCAATCAAAATCACATTTTCTCCAACTCCGGGTGCCTCCGTTTGACACTAAGCTGTCAAGACACAATTAAAAATAGATTAATCAACACTAATGGTAGCTCAGAAGAGGCCATAATGTGCCACAGCCACTGATCTGGTCAGTTATAAATGGGTATGCGTAACGGATGAGCTGGGCAATAAGAAGGCACTCGACCAAACTGTAAACCAATGGGACTAACTTGTCAGCTCAATACATCATTCAATGGTTTGGAGGGTCTCTAGTATACCGAGCAGAAACATGGGAGGAAATACAGGACACAAGACTATAGTAAGGCATGAACAAAAGTGAAATAATAACACTGGCCTGAAGGAGACAAAAAATGACTAAGATCTGAAAATAATTAAGAATATTGTAGTGATTATGGGACATTTGATTGCGGTGTAATGAGTAGTAAATATTCAAAAGATTAATTCCTACTTTACATAGAATATTAAATACAGGGGAATGTTTAAACAACTAATTTAGAAACCCGACCTAAAAGGCCAACTCAAATATTTGAAAACCTACACACTTTTTCACTATGCACAGTTGCTTTATTTTGTTGATCATTTGCATTCACAAATAGTCATGTTTAAATAAAAAGGATGGCCTCTTTATACTAGTTCAACCACGGCAATCATCAAAAACAACTTACAGCATAGCAAATTTTCCAGCAGCAATAGTTTGATTAAACATTAACCAAGAATTCCTGCTCAATATTCTTATTGTCCGTCAAACTCTATTAATGTAGAAAATTAACATGGAATTTTGTAAAATAACACCAGATCTTTAAAGTAAAAAAAAAGCTTATCTTTGGCACGGATGTGTTTCAGGCAATCAACTTGTCTGTCCTGATTATTCTTTTTTCCAACAGCAAAAAGCTAGGAAGTGGTATGTTTTTTTATGCAAAGCAACAAACAAGATGCTTTTAACCACATTAGATGTCATCTGCTGTATAATACTAAATTAGTTTGTGCCTTTAAATAATTTACTGTTTGTGAAATGCTCATCTAGCTCTGTAAGGAAGATAAAAGGCATTGCATACATTTTCCCTGAGCTTTAAAAGTATTTTTCAGCTGGGGGCAAAGCAAGGGTAGTTCTTCCTCCTCTTAGATATACTTGTACCTTTCTGTTGGTGCTGGATTCAAGTTGTGCAAGTTGAGCTTCTTTAGAAAGCCAGGTTATCTAGGGTGTTTGCTTAGGCTCTTTAGCATACTGGAATATTCCTCCTCAGGTGGGATTTTGGAGACTGCAGTCATTTCATCTGCTGGGATTTTGGTTCATCCACAGATTTGAACAAATCCACAGACGTTATGAAAATAAAATCATGATGACTTTTTGCTTCCATTATTATATTAAACCTCATTTTAACTCTCTCTGTATTAGAGTAAGAACAACTCTAACAAACAGTTCTCATCAAGCTTGTTTTTTTGTTGTTCAGCAGAAGTTTTCTTTAACTTCTTGTGCTAATGAGTTGGTTGGATTCTTTGTTTCAGCTGAGCTGTCAAAACCTGATCTCCACTGATAACCTCTCTGCCACATCTAAAATTCCAGAATCTGCTCCTCGGAGTTGAACTGTGACCCTTTTTAGCATGATGCACTAGGTCAGCGGCATCACTTTAAAAAGCAGGTCCTTGCTTTGTATGGCTATACTTATGACATCTTTGAATCAAATTACTTTATGCAACTTATTCCTCAATCTTGAGAATAAAAGATTTACTTTAGCAAACCTCAGACCTCAAACCGAGAGAATTTTGTGACAACCAGATTGTAACTGGAAGCTTCATCATGCAAAAAAAAAGTCTGACAGAATCTAAAAAATAATTTACAGTATAATTGTAGTCACTAGAAAAACTAAGTTAGTGCAATTTATATGTCACTTTTGATACTGACACTATTTTGAGGCGCTGCCTCAAAATTTTTTTTGATTTTTTTGAGTTTTTTCTTTACAAGATAAATTGTTTTTTGTTTGGTTGGTCAAATTAATGATGAATCCCCTTTTATGCCACATATTAAAACACTTTAACAATTTATTTGTTTAGTGGGTGTGTGACTAGTTCATGTGCTTTTTCAAGTGATAAACATGACTGTAAAGCAAAGAAAGAGCTAGTTTAAGAGGCTTTGTTTGTTTGTCTTTTATTTCCAATAAAAGAAAATCTATCAATGAAAAAATTTGTTACGAAAACAACTGATCAGTTTGCAGGTGGGATGAATTAGGAAACACTCAAACTATTTCCTCTCTTCAGCGTTAACTGCTCTTGTGAATAATTTATGTGTTGTTATTGGCGATAAATAATTAATATGAACAGTCTGTCTCTCTTCACTGGAAGATGAAGTTGGGTCATGAAATTCTGAAATTTCTTTGCAGGAAAACCACACAAACACAGATGACTAATGGAGTCCTTTATTTACATCTTCTCAATAGTGTAGCTAAACAACAGCTCAATAAAAGAAGGAGCAAATAATTAGGCATTTGTCTTTGTGCTTTATCATTTTCTTTTCTGTCACTAAACTCTTCATTTTTTTCCTAATTAGTCTTGTTGTGAGCAAAGATCCACCACAAATAACGAAGTTACACTATAATTTCTGAATGCATTAACTTCGGGGTAAAAAAAATTGTCTGAATCTAAAAGCTAAATAGCTTCATGAACAAAAATCCCTGATTTGAACAGAAGCATTTTTATCAGTGATTGAGGTTGTTGAGCCTCAGCTACAAAAGCATGTGGCTTAAGTAATGAGAAATGAGCAATGAGACTGAGATCTGATCTTCTTCTTTCGGCATTTCCCTTCAGGGGTCTGTGATCAAATGTTGATTTTATTAATTAACCTCAACAATTGTCTGTGTGGCAGAAAAAATCGGTTTAAAACTCAATCAGAAACTTGAGCAAAAACACCAAAAATCATTTCAATATTCTCATATGATGGACCCCACATTGTAAGTGTTGTTTTTCTTAACACACTCCAAACAAAGCTCACTGAAGTTTTTTTAAGGTATGCTTATCACTCTGCCAGATGACATCTTTTTGACCTTTATAAACAGAAGCTTTAAATACAATTAGTTAAATCCTTCTGATTGGCTTTACATTATTATTTGCATAGCCTGTAATGTGTCAGACAAAGAAAAGCGCTTGGAAAACAAAAACAGAATTTATAATTTACATAGACTCAAAGAAAAAAAGGGATCAAATTTTACTTTTGATTCAGACATGGCAGTGTTTTGCCCTTTTTATTCACTTTTAATAGAGTTTTTTGGTCAATTTTAACATGACACACTTATCACCTACGCTATATAATCATTCAGGGGATTTTAAAAAGTTGATTTGTAATTGATAAGTAGATGTAAACATTTGACTTGTATGTGAGTTTTGGGTGGGGTGGAGAACTATGGTAATCTGCTGGATTCACACAAGCCTTTCTCCACCCTGCCCGGGGTTGCACCACTAATCACTATGTCAAGTAAACTGACACTGGTAGATAGTCTTGCTGACAAAGAAAAACACTTGTACCCACTTGAAGTCACTTCAATTGGCATTTTATTGAAGGTACTGTTTTCTGTGACATCAAATTTGAGAGTAAAGTTTTTTGAAAAACTGACCAACTTTAGTAATCTTGTTCAATATGAAATTATCATTAGCTATTTCAAAAACAGCACAAGTTTATTTTTCAAGCTTTAAGACAGCATAAATTGTCTGAATACAGAGATAATCATTTTACAGCAACAAAAATAAAGTAAAGCTCACTCAAAAAGGGGAGTGAGAGAAAACAAGAATGCCACCCTTATCTAGTTTCTTACGTTAATGTGAATGTGTGGATGCTGGCTGCACGGTGGCATAGTGGTCATGATGGTGACCTCACAGCAAGGAGGTCCGGGGTTGAGTCTTGAGTCTCTGGCCTTTCTGTGTGGAGTGTGCATGTTCTCCATGTGAATGCGTGGGTTTTCTCTGGCTACTCTCGTTTCTTCCAAGCTTCATGAAACATGCATGTTAGGTTGATTGACTGCAACAAAATTCCCCCTTTGATTGAGTGTGTGTGTGTGTGTGTGTCTGTACTGTATGTGGGTGAATGGTTGTCCTCACTGTGTGTGGCCCTGCAAACAGACTGGCGACCTGTCCATGGTGTATCCTGCCTCTTGCCTGAACCACCACCCCATTAGATGATAGATTAGGGATATGCAATTCCGAAGATGAAAGAATTTGCCGATGTCTTTGTAAATCTGTAAAGGTTTGATTACTCATATTCAGATATTTACACCTTTGCAAACATAGAGTAAATACACAGATACATTCAAAAATGTACACATGGACACGTATATGTGTACATATTTAATTAACTCTTAGATTTATTGGCTGCTCGTTCTGGGAGATGAACCTCTCTTTTATGTGGATCCCCTTAAGGTTTCTTCATTATTTCCCCACTGCTGTTTTTTTGTTTGTTTTTTAGAGTTTTCCCTCACTGTGAATGGTCGAAGGGCAGAAATGTGAAGGGTCGAAGGGCGGAAAAGTGCAAAAATTGT